>OY757055.1:5801143-7238929 GCA_963582015.1 Xanthorhoe designata
AAGTATTTATTTAGTTCTGTGTTTTAATTTTTCGATTGCTTGTTTAATTAACTTGTAATTAAATAAAAACGCTATAAATTATGTTGCGTGTCTATCGTTCTGAGCTTCTCACTCACGAGTAAAAACATTATTCGCTCTCCCGCTCATTCCTCGGCGTTATGGCACACTCCTAAACAGCGGATAATACTTACAGATAATATAACAAGATGGTCGCCACCAGAGGCAATGTCCACTGCAGTCTCCCCAATGTCCACTTTGATGGGCTCTTTGGTGGACTTGCCTTCTCGGCCTTGCATGACTAGCCCCATACTGCCGTGTGAGTCCTACGAAAATATACAATTATTAATATCTAGTATAAAGAGCAGCAACAGATTTAGTAGCTGTTATCATAGAGAATATAAAAAAAATTTTAGGTAATTTTAACTAGAAAGTAATTGAAATTTCTTGAATAACATTTATGTTTTAAAGTTTCCTTTCCAGGCTATCTGGTGCTGCCACCTACTTTGAACTCCCGTTTTGGGCCATTTTCAGGGTTACGATTTTGTGTATGGCCTTTGTCTGTCTTCTTGATATTAATCGTCTTTGGTAGTACCTAGATACTAAAGTAATAGTATCTTCATTTTACCTAACTTATTTCAATAACAATAATGCAATTACCTACCAATTACTCAGTATTTTCTTAAACCATTCTTAAAATACTTTTGTTTTTTTTAAATAAGTATGTATTTTAATTTAAGACTGGAAATTAGTACTAACTCTAAAAGATCCCCAAGCATAAACATCTCCGTTCTCCAACAAGGCAGCAGAATGTGAGTCCCCCGCTGTGACGGCTACTGCCTTGGACGGCAGGGTCACCTTCTTCGGAGTGCCCTCATCCGTGTCGCTCGAGGTGGTCCGGCCTAGGGCTCCTTCGTCATTGCAGCCGTATGTCCATACCTGAGGATGGAATTATCTATTTAACTAGTGTGAATAATAGTGGCAATTCTGGATGTCGCCAAAACTTAACTAAACTAATTTGACAGCACTAAAATTGATGTCATCCTTTTTAATTCGATCGTTATGAAAGGGAAGGCAACATTTTTAGTGCTGTCAAATTAGCTTAGTTAAGTTTTGGCGACATCCAGAATTGCCACAATTGTCTGCAAGTATTGCAAAGTGCATGAAATGTATCCAAAAATAATTTTGATTTGCTTGAGAGCTCATGCTAAAGAGCATTTAAATTTTTCGTAACAAAAAAATCTATTTATGCACGGCCGGATCCGAACCCACGAGCTTCGGAACGGCTACATTCATGTCTTCATGAGTTTCTATCTATAATCTAATCCCTAAAGTAACTCTATCTATTACGCTTTAACGCCTAAACCACTGAACTGATTTTGATGAAATTTGGTACAGTGATAGAATAGACCTTGGAAAAGGACATAGGCGCGGGTCCCACGCGTGGTGAGAAGCGTGGAGCAGCTAGTCAAAAACAAATATTTGAACCGCGACTCGCAAGGGATCGGAGAGTGGCGTGATAAAGAGGAGCCTATAGCAGTGGGTGGAAATAGGCTGAAATGATAATCGATCATCGATCATTCGTATAAGCAAGTGGTCCACTCTGGTGACGGAGTTTTTAGGCCGCCTAAAGGCCTCCCGTCATGGCTTAACGACTATAAAAACCGGGACCGACAATTTAACGTGCCCTCCGAAGCACGGAAGCGCTCAGCTGGTAATGCCACTTGCGGTCACCCATCCATGTTGTGACATGATGATGATGAATTCCGGCGAATTCGAATACGCGCCTTCTCTGCGATAATAAGTATTATAGTAATGAAAATAAAGTTGAAATTCGTATGTCACTGAAACTGCGCTCCGCTTCGCTGCTCTTCAATGCTCTTTTGGTGTGAGTTGAGCCTACCTTGCCCGTGCTGTCCAGTGCTATGGTGTGCATGCCGCCCGCGCTGACGGCCACTATGTTGTCGCCCAGCCCTGTCACATGCTTGAACCTGAAAGTAACAGCATTATCTATTCATACAAATGCAAAATTAAAAAAATTATTGAACCAACTTCAATTTCGTTAGAGAGCAATTTTCACTCTTGAGGTGCATTTGTGTTCATAACACACATTAGATGCTCAAAAATATTACTGTCCCATGCGGCCACCACACATAATACATACTATTGGTACACATGAACTCTTTCATTCAAATAATTAAATTTGTATTTACAAAAAAAAATGTTACTTACTTGTTAGTCTCGATAACATCTTCTCCGAGTCCGAGTTGTCCAACATCCCCCTGTCCGCACGTGAAGACACGGCCTTTCTTCCGAGGTGCCAATGGTATCTCCAATGGGGTAACTGTAATTATAATAATTTGTGTTATACTTGCCTCACAGTTGGTGAAGCGCTCAGCTGATAATGCCACTTGCGGCTGGTCACCCATCCAAATTGACCGCTCAGAACGTTGCTTATCTTCAACGATCTATCAAGTCTTATCACACTTCGCCACGAGAGCAATAAATCATTTAAATATATGAATATAAGTAGGTACATAGACAATTAAAGTTAAGCAATGTTCTGAGCAGTCACAACTTGGATGGGTGATCGCAAGTGCCATTAAAAGCTGAGTGCTTCTGTACTTCAGAGGGCACGTTGAATTGTCGATCCCGGCTTTTAAAGTCGTTAAGCCATGATGGAGGCATTTAGGCAGTCTAAAATCTCTGTCACCAGAGTTGACCACTTGCTCATACAAACAGTAGTATGTGGGTTTTACTCCAACTTAACTTAACTTTTAACTTACTAACTTACTCCCACTTAGGGCAAACAATTGTGCTTTTTATTATCTGTTCTGTCCTAGGTTTGCCTGGCAGAGATCGCTTCAAGCAATGAGGCTGCCAATTGCTTGCTATTCTGTGTTGATAATTAATATTAATCTATATATTTTTTTTATGTTAAATGTGTTGTATAATATAGTATGGCTATGTTAGATGTGTTCGGAGTTCGGAGTATCGCAAAAGCTAAAATGAACTAACCAAAAATGTTGCCATCCCTTTCATAGCGATTGGAATAAAAAGGATGCCAATAATTTTAGTTAGTTTAGTTTAGCTTTTGCGACACTCCGAATTGCTACTAGTATTAAATTAATAAACATACATAAGCATGTATATTCTATTGTCCCTTGACTTCCTAGTTAGAAGCGAGATAGCACTGTGTGAATTGACAATCATACCAATATAAATACAGTGAGTTGCATATTTTACAGATTTATTTGTGACTTAGGTTGATCTGAGAGTAAGTACTATGTTTGAAAATTATAGTCCTGTAAGCTGAATAGGTTATTTTTAATGAGAATGTTTCAAATACATGACAATTAAAATTATTATTAGGGATGATGTTGGAAAGACAAAGGCAATTCAATGGTGTAAAATATTTAACTGCCTCTTGTGCCATTGTAATGAAATATCTAAGTACGTATGTACATGACACGCAAACAAAGCCAAGGGCGAAATCTAGTAATCTATGTACATACTTACATAATAATAAAATTGTAATATTATTTTATTATTTAAATATTCTGTGCCAATAACCCAATCTGCATTTTCTTAGTCAGTCTTATGAGTACCGCTAGGCGCAAATGTTTACAAATGAGGTAAGTATTATCTGTTTGTGTATTTTTCCGCCACTTATCTCTTCCAAACCAGTTTATCGATTAGATCGGTCGGCTAAAGTTAATTTGCCGCCGAAACTACATCAAAATTGCAAGAATGTAACAAGTAAGGTGTAATATATGCAGTAAATTAGGTCATTTATATTTACGGAAATGACCGAGGCGGAGAGGAGAAGTGATCCGTAAACATAGTGGAGCGATCACCTCTCAGTCTCACTAACCTCAAAAATGTTTATAGAATCAAGTGCTTACATAATCAAGACTGTTTATTTCGTAAAAATAAGCAATCAGAGATCATCTACAACTTGAAACATCAGCATTCAAGTCAGTTATTTTCACAACAAGAACAAAATAAGGCCAAAGCCGAGCGTCGCTTTTCCCGCCATCGCGTTTGACAGGTCATTGACGTCGCACAAAATGTAAAGAAAACAATTTGCAAAGATGGTTCATGCTTACCTCCACGTTTTTTCTTGTTCTTTGGAGCCGAAGACGATGCAGAAGTTGCAGTCTTGGATGCTGCACGTTTTGTGCCCCGCGCAGCCGGCATTATGTCTGCAATTTCGCAACAGACGCGTCAATAAACACGACACAAAGCGCGGCAAACGAACCACTTGATGGCTCGATGCATAGGCACTGATGACGTTTTCACTTGTACTTTAATCTCGTTAACGCCTGATACCATACAGGCTGCCCCTGCATCAATTACAAGGCTATGGCCTCATAGATTTATGCAAAGCGCAGTTAGGTTATATTATGCATTTGTATAGCCACTGCACAGGGATCCAAACAACGCGTCCGCGCCATACGGCTAGGCGTCTCAAGGCACTAGATTACTTTACTTACTTTTTTATAAAAGGTTTCTAAACGTCCAAAATATTCTCAAATAACACCTTAGTTCTAAGGATGACGTATTAAAATAAACTTTGTACGAATCTCGTACATCTCCCTCTGCTCATGAAGCTTGGGCTGAGTGAAGTGAAGTGAAGTGACGTAACGTAATCGCACATAGAGGAATCGAATGAATTCAAAACGATTGTAATTAAAAGTCGATTATTGTCAACCGTTTCACAATAATCACCACGTTCTTATTTTACACGCGCAATGATATTAGTGAGTGATAAATAAAACAATGTACTGTTTTCGTAAAAACCACACCTTGAAAATATTTTTGAACAACTTCAAAGAAGGGAGTAGGTTCCATTGTATGTATTTTGTAATGGTAGTTTTGTTCATTAAGTTCACCAATCTTCCGTCACTAACGAATGACCTTGTTTTGTTTTTTTCCTCCTTTTTTTACCAATAATATTATTATGTTACTAATATAGATTTTAATTTTTAAAAGTCCTTAATTTTCGCCTAGAACCGCCACGGTTTTGATCTAATATAACAAAACCTTTGATTATTAATAATATTATTATGTTACTTCTAAAGATTTTAATTTATAGAAGTCCCTAATTTTCGCCTAGAACCGCCACGGTTTTGATCTAATATAACAAAACCTTTGATTATTAAGTTGAGTAATTAATAATTTTTATAGTGTGGTGATAGCAACCTAACTTAATTAAGTAGGTACTCATTGCTCAATCTGATGTAATCTGTCACCTTATGTCACCTTATATAATACTTCATTGCTTGTAAAATTCTAACGAATAAAGCCATAATTGATTCTGAAATGGTCTAATACTTCAATTTATTCGTTAGAATAAACATGGACAAATATCTGAAACCAGAACGATTTGAAGCCGATCCAACAGCAAACTCGGATCAATCATCGCTATGGATCCATTGGAAACAAACATTCAACAACTTTATAAATGCTGTAGAGACAGTAAGTAAGACTCCAGTAAGTGCCGACTACAAATATCAACTCCTAGTGAATTATCTATCGCCACTCCTCTATCGGCACATCGAAAATACAGTGGAATATGAAACGGCAATACTAAAACTAGATGCGCTATTCATAAAACCAGTAAATGAAGTATACTCTCGATATCGATTAGTCCAACATCATCAACAGCCTGGAGAATCAATCGATCAGTACATCCAAACACTAAAGTTGTTAGCAAAGAACTGTAAATTTAAATCAGTGAATGCTGAACAGAACGAGGGTGAATACGTACGAGACGCCTTCATCGCAGGGCTATCGTCATCAGTTATACGACAAAGACTCCTAGAAAACTGCACTCTTACTCTTGACAGAGCTTATGAACAAGCACGAGCTCTTGAAATGGCACACATTCAAAACAATGACTACAGTCATAAATCTACTCCAGTCTTAAACTATATTACGGACAGCACTCAGTCTACGTCTAACACTGTAGCTGCTGCAAGAAAACCAGAAAAAAACGAATCATGCTATTTTTGCGGAAATCAACGTCATCCACGAACTGCGTGCCCAGCTTTTAATACCTTTTGCACAAACTGTGAAAAAAAAGGACATTTTGCTAAGGTGTGTCTTAGTAAACGCTCTCATCAAGTAGCAGCAAATGAAACTTTGGAAGAAAACTCTACGTATGCTATGTCCACGACAGCACATACCTTCTCTTGCATATTATCGGCAACAAGCCTTAAAAACGCTACTATACCCGTATTGGTGAACGACTCAATGACCGCTAAAGCACTTATCGATACTGGTAGCACAGCAAGTTTTATCGATCAAAGCCTTGTTGATCTATGCAAGCTGAATGTCGCCCCATGTAAGCAAAAGATTACAATGGCAACATCTAATCTATGCACGGAAGTGAACGGAAAATGCTCACTTAAGATAACATTACAAAAACAAAACATCAATGCTCAGCTTATGATTATGAACGGTCTTTGTGCTGATATCATTATAGGACATGATGTTCTCCAACAACATAAAGCCTTGGAGATGCGATTTGGTGGGCATAAACCTACGATTAAGCTATGCACACTAACAGAAGCTAATATAGAACCAGTCAGGCTATTTACTAATTTACTACCTTTTGAAAAACCAATAGCTACAAAGTCCAGGAGACACTCTGAAATGGATAATCAATTTATAGAAAGTGAAATTAGGAAACTGTTGGACGATGGGATTATAGAACAAAGCAATTCCCCTTGGAGAGCTCAAGTTCTCGTAACCTCAAATGAAAATCATAAAAAACGGATGGTTATTGACTATTCACAAACCATAAATAGATACACTGAACTAGACGCCTATCCACTACCTAATATGGAAGAGCTAATTTCAAAAGTAGCCAAGCACAAGATCTTCAGCAAAATTGACCTACGTAGTGCTTATCATCAGATACCGATTCTTGATAAAGAAAAATCATATACAGCATTCGAAGCATGCGGAAACTTATATCAATTCAAGCGCATACCATTTGGCGTTACAAACGGGGTAGCAGCTTTTCAACGGACAATAAATTCGATAATTGAAAAAGAGCGTTTAGAAGGTGTTTACGCTTATTTGGATGACATTACAATATGTGGGCACAATCAAGCTGATCATGATCAAAAATTACACGCATTCCAAGAAGTCGCCGCTAAATACAATTTAACTTTGAACCAGCAAAAAAGCGAATTTTCAAAGAATGAAATCAATCTATTAGGTTATAACATTTGCAACAATGTAATTAAACCAGATCCTGAACGCCTGCGGCCTCTTATGGATATGCCGATTCCTAATGACCGGGCTTCACTTCGAAGGACCATGGGTGTTTTCGCACACTATTCAAAGTGGATTCCTAAATTCTCAGACAAAATAAAATTGCTTGCAAAGACAGAAAAATTCCCATTGTTACCAGAAGCTATAGAAACATTCAAATCTCTAAAAGCAGAGATAGCCAAGTCAGTAATAAGTGTCATTGACCCTAATATGCAATTAACGGTCGAAACGGACGCATCAGATCACGCACTCGCCGCGGTGCTATCCCAAGATGGGCAACCCGTAGCATTTTTCTCAAGAACGCTTAACAATCACGAACGGAATCACTCTGCTATTGAAAAAGAAGCCTCTGCTATAGTAGAAAGCATTAAAAAGTGGAGACAATTTCTACTAGGCAAGACTTTTAAATTGATTACAGATCAAAAATCTGTATCTTTCATGTTCGACCAGAAACACGGCTCTAAGATAAAGAATGACAAAATACAACGCTGGCGCCTAGAACTCTCGAATTATGATTTCGAAATCGCATATCGTCCCGGAAGAGACAACGTAGTAGCTGATGCACTATCACGAGCAAATATAACAGCATCAACGCAACTTACTAACGCCAATTTACATGAACTGCATAAAAATCTCTGCCATCCAGGTGTCACACGTATGGTGCACTGGATTAGAGCCAAACATCTTCCATATTCAGTCGAGGATGTCAGGCGAGTAACGTCATCGTGCAGTGTCTGTGCCGAGATAAAGCCAAGATTTCTAAGAACAAGAGGCACGTTAATTAAAGCAACCGCTCCTTTCGAAAGGATTTCCATGGATTTCAAGGGACCACTTCCATGCGATACTAATAACCGTTATATCCTCACAGTGGTTGATGAATACTCAAGATTTCCTTTTGCATTCCCATGTTCTGATCTAAGTTCAAAGACTGTCCAAAAGAAGTTATCAGAATTATTTGCCGTATTTGGTATACCATCTTATGTACATTCTGATAGGGGAACTGCATTTGTATCAGCTGAACTTAAAACCTTCCTTCACGGAATGGGCATAGCTACTAGCTACACTACCCCATATAACCCACAAGGAAATGGTCAAACTGAGCGGTATAATGGCATTATTTGGAAAAGCATACAGCTTGCATTAAAATCGATGAATTTACCTACAACTCACTGGGAAACTGTCCTAGAACAGGCATTGCATTCAATAAGATCTCTGTTATGCACGACAACAGGATGTACACCACATGAACGGATGTTCAACCATCCTCGTAGATCTTCCAATGGACAATCCATGCCAACATGGTTAACGGTGGCGGAGAAGGCGTTCTATAAGAATCAATCCAGGAGGAGCAAATATGATCATCTCGTCGAAGAAGTGGATCTTCTAGAAGCTAATAATCTTCATTCACACATTCGACTTCAGAACGGCCGAGAGCTAATTGTCTCTAATCGTCACCTAGCCCCAACGGGTAATGTTCCCTCTGATACTGAAGAATCTGATTCATCGAGCTGGAATACTGCAGAATCTAATGACGAGGCATCTGATGAGTCAGTTGGAGATTCACCAGATCCTATTAGCACTGGTGCTCCAGATGCTACAAGCTTACAGAGTCCACCGCCTCGTCGTTCGTCAAGAGAGCGGCGCCCTCCATTATATTTACGAGACTACGACTAACCACTACTCTACATGCTCTTTGCTAACCACGGGAGAATGTGGTGATAGCAACCTAACTTAATTAAGTAGGTACTCATTGCTCAATCTGATGTAATCTGTCACCTTATGTCACCTTATATAATACTTCATTGCTTGTAAAATTCTAACGAATAAAGCCATAATTGATTCTGAAATGGTCTTCTAATACTTCATATAGATTTTGTAATTTGGGACTGTAGAACAAATTATTATGTTTCCAACAATTTTAATATATCGATTATCAGTGCATTCGATACTTTATCTTTTCGAAACGTGCACATCACTATTACACTAACCTAACCATCGACAAACTTTTATAATAGCGTTAAACTGACGTTGAAGTTGTCATAGCATAGACAAAAGTTGCAAATATTTTGTTTATCTATTCTACCATAATAATTCTGCACTTTGAAGAGCGCCAAATATTCGAATAGTTCAAGAAGTTCAAGTCGTGTGTTCACGAAGCCCGTGACTCAAATCAAAGATAATTATATAACCACTACGTTACTCAAATATCGAAATCATTAGACTTTATAACATATTGTTTATTCAAAAAGTCACCACATTAGAATGACAGTCAAAAAATATATATTGTTAATAGTTAGAACTGCCAAAGAGGATGTAACACTACGTTTAATAATTGCTGCCTGATGTGACTTTCTCGGACCAAATGGAAGCTTAGTGGGAGATAATTATCTCCTGCGTGGACTCAACGCTTGCTTTTTTTGTCTAAACAGAGCACGCACAGACTACTAGGAGGATGCTAACGCCACAGATTAGGTAGAGATACTACGTATGCTAACGCTTAGACAGAGAAACACAACAGGAGGGGTGCGTACACGTAGGTACAAGTTGGATTGAAAAATACTTACTTGACTTTGTTAAACCAATTCTGTGGTAAAATTAAGGACGATATTGGTAAACATTTGTATTATTTTATCTGTGCTCTTGGTAAAACAAAAAGAACTTAGCCAAACCACAGATAAAATAAAAACAAACAAAAGTATTACCTACTCGTGAACTTACCTTTACAGTGCAATGTTACACCTTGACCAATAGATGGCGGTAGAATATTTTCTCAAAATAGTGTCACTTTGACCTTGTCCGCAGGAGATGGCGCTAGTAGCAAAGGAAAAATTGAAACCAAGTGTTTCTAGCCGGATTCTTATTGGGTCGAAGAGTATGTTACATTATTTTGTTCACTAGGTAAGGTACTGGTCCTACTGGATGTAGCTAACGGAATACCTGATGTTTTAGATTAGGGAGCCCATGTAAGGTTGAGTAATAAAATCTACCATAGCCAGATGGCTCAACGTTCCATGTATTTTGTAAAGATTAGAATCAAAATCAGATACGTCTTTTTACACCCTGTATATTTTATTGCAAAATTGTTGTACCTACAAGGAGTAGGTCTTACTCTTACATACAAGTTTATACAGCTATCCATTTCGAATGTGCATAGCAGTAGGTAATTGGAATTGGGTTAGGTACCAACCGCGAGTCACACAAGATTTGTCATGTTGGGATTTTTTTTCGCATCGAGTCACACTCTGTGTAACAGTGTGACAGGTTGGGACAACGTCGGTCGGTTTCTAGATTTAGATTCTAGATTAACCGTAAAAACCTTTCAAAGTAGGTACCTACCTACCTAGATAATAAAAGGTTAGGTAATAAAACTACGCAGAAAGTAAAATTTGAAATTTTAGAAAAAACATGCGGACGAAGTCGCGGCTAGCCTCTAATAGTAACTCGATTACTTAGGTACCTAATAAATCCAAATAAAAAACTTTCGTGAAATCCCTGGGAACTGTCAGGATGGGAGCTTTGGGTACCAGGTACCTATCAGTGTCAGGCAATATGCAATATAAATGCAAATTTTAATGCATTTTCTAATCCACATAAGGCTACCTACAAAATTATGCTTGTTTTGTACAAACTCGTGCTAGGTACGAAACATTTATTCTACCAAAAAATTGTTTAAAAAATATCTGCTGCTCTCTGCCATGCTCATCCCTAAAACTGTATTGGTGAAACTAACGCCACCGCCTATTTTATTTTATTTTCACGTTGAACCAAAGACGATTAATATCTAGAAGACAGACAAAGGCCATACACAAAATCGTAACCCTAAAAAATAGCCTGAAAACTCTAAAACATCAATTTTATCCAAGAAATTTCAATTACTTTCTAGTTAAAAATGTTTAAATATTGAATATTGTTGCTACCTACTACTAAGTATTGAAATTTCTTGGATAAAATTGATGTTTTAAAGTTTTCAGGCTATCTGGTACTGCGGGATCGGGTTACGATTTTGTGTATGGCTTGTCTGTCTTCTAGATATTAATCGTCTTTGGTTGAACTAAGGAATTAAAAAAAACTGAATGTAGGTAGGTACAGTTTGTGAAATCTATCATAAGCTTTTTTTTAATATCGCTGTAATAGTTTCATTTTGTATAGTATAGGAGAAATAACGAAGTTGCACTTGTTGGCCACCAAACTCTGTTTTCGTTATTCCTGCTAAACTATACAAAATAAAACTATTACCTACATAGGTAGGTACCTACCTATTAAAAAAAGCGATAGGTTTCACAAACTGTAGGTACATTCAGTTTTTTAAAATTCCTTTGTTCAACGTAATAATAAAATAAAATAGGCAGTGGCGCTAGTTTCACCCATACAGCTAGGCACCTTAAATGTATACCTACTTATTTATCTAATACAACACGTAGCGGAAAGGTAACCTTACCGTTAAAAACATTCTCTCAGATCTTGCATTGATCTTTCAGAGTTATCTTAATAAAACTACTGAACGGATTCGACTGCAACTTGGAATTTACATAGTTTAACCGGTAATAACACATAGGCTACTTTTGATCACGGCACTAAGCGGGTAACACCGCGGGGCGCAGCTAGTACCTACCTATGGAATAATTTGGAGAAACAAGTGGGATGATGGGTGGTGCCCGCAGACCACACCTCCGCGAAAGCCTTAAATCGGACCTCTCACTCTACACCTCCCTTTCCTTCTCTATAAACTTCAATGGTATGTTTAAGTATAAACTATTTTGTTATCTGTGGTATTTCGTTATTTTACCCAACGACAGCTAAGCCAAAAGGAAGGTTTTTAGTTTATGTAACCTTTAACAATCACAAAATGGTAGGTAAATGAGTAAAGGTAGGTAATATGTTTTCTAAACCATTATTACCTACCTAGGTATATATATTTCTAAACCAGATTGTGAATGTTATTATTACTTTTTTAAGAATAGTCCCATTAATAATGTCTTGGCATAGGTGGTACCTACCTAAATGCAATTTTGGTATAAACAAAACAAAACCATAAAAACTGTTTAGAAACTTATCAGCGACTAAGCTGTTTTCTTTGATTGAAAAAACTTAAGAGTTAGGAAAGATAGAAATTTCTTTCTTTTTCTGGACGAGGCTATAGGTACCTATCTGCCATAGACTATACCAATTTCGCCCTTATTTTTATCTAATTATCTAAGCTAAAGCAATTTTGCCATAACTCTCACGATAGTCCTGAACCCAGTTAAATAATAATTTGTGAGAACGCGTAAACTTGGATCCACGGACAATTTATCGATTGGACGACAAATGTACGGGGGGTGCGAAAGTATTAAAGAGTCCCTAAGTAAGTTCGTACGAGCAAGTGGCCAACACTGCCAAATAGTAGGTATTATAGGGTATTTATCTGTGGCTACATACACTATGATGGCACCTGCTAGTTCGCAGCGCGTTTCACATTGGAGGGTTGAAACGTGTTGCGGTGTTGGTTCCAACACTCCAATGTGGGGATCGATCTTGGACGGATATTGGACACAAACGGATCATTGCCATTGGCTATGCATTCTATTCGTAGCCAATGTTGGAACCAAGTTGAAGACAATGTGGGGTGCCCGCATTAGGTTACGCTCAACGAAAAGTATGCAAGCTAACAGATAATCTAAGAAGTGAGTATAATCACAGATAGTGTGGTAATTCTGGATGTCGCCAAAACTTATCTAAACCAATTTGACAGCACTAAAAATGTTGCCGTCCCTTTCATAACGATCGAAATAAAAAGGATGGCATCAATTTTAGTGCTGTCAAATTTTTTGCGCCACTAATTGCCACTAATATAATAGGTACTACTTATAGGTAGGTACTTACTTATACTAGTGTCTAATAATGAAAGTAAGTAACTACCTTATACCTTACCTACACTACAGAGGCTTTGTTTCACCCGTAGACCCACCGCGCCGACACCCGACACCGCGCCTCTCCGTAATTACTCCTCTCGGAGGGAATGCTCCTCTGAGGTATAAACACGCATAAATATTGAAAGATTCTCTTATAAAAATAACTGGTATTTTACATCTATTTTATATATTGGGTGTATGTTTACTTCTCAAAATATTGTCCCTTTTCATACGGTCATGGCACGCGGTGCCTAGTGAAAGAAAGAAAAAAAGAAATGGCATTGATTTATTGGCCCCAAGAACTCTTCCAAGAAGAAGAAAACTCTCATTTTTGTATGACCATGGCAGAGCGACGGTGCCGTGTCCGTATGTACGCTTTCAATTCAATTAAATTCAATTAAATTCAATTTATATTTATTGCGTATTAAATACTACCTACTAGTAAAAAAAAATGTACCTACGTGTTATTATGAGATAAATACCTACAGTTCAGTACCTACATCCATAATTAATTAAATACTACGCCGAAAATGTGAAATTTATTTTATTATTGTATAGGTACCTTACCTCGGTCTTGCTTTCTGTGCAACTTTTTTTAAAGTTGGTTAAAAGAACTTGATTCACGGCCAAGATTCGAACACACAACCTTCAAGCCTAAAGCAAAGTGTGTATCCCACTGGGCTAACATGGCTCTTGACAAGTTTTTATAGATAACAATATAACGATTTGTAACTTCCTACTTCACAGAAGCTATAAAACCATCAATGGAAGCAAAAAATGTAGAGTAGTAGGAAACTATTTGCTATACCTAGGGTTCTGTAGGTAATAAAAATAAATACTTACTTAATCCTTGGACATTCCACACAGCGTCATCAAGTCCCGAGCTAAGCAATTTAATGCTTGTGTTATGGTAACCAGATGACTGATATAGGTACTACCATTCTTTTATCTGTGGTACTACATAGATACATTTTTTTTTGTTAATACATACCAGCATGGTGGGTGGACGATATAGTGGCCATAGAGGGAAAGGCATGGATGCGAACGGCACAGGGACGATTAGAGTGAAGTTTGAGGGAGGAGGCTTATACCCAGAAGTGGGCTATAATTTGAGCTGCCAATGATGATGATGAATACATAGGTACCTACATATTATACATAAAAAAAATTCAATGATCATGACTGTATTCTCCTTCCTTTGAAAATGTCTGAGGGGCGTAGTCAAAGATAGGTTTGGAACAGGCAGTAGAATCTCTAAGTTTTAAGGACGTGATGTTTCAAAGTCGTATGGCTTTAGTTTCCGTAGGTAAGCCTGTTTTACGATCATAATTAAATAATCATAATAAAGGGGGTAGTCAGAGGTATGTCCAAATACATATTTAGTACCTACATTTTGCGGAAGTTAACATTCCATACGTGACAGGTTGCAAGCCCATCGACGCTTTTAAAAGCTAACTTAATTTGTATGTAAATTTTAGATTAAGATAATGAAATAAACATTTGTATTGTATTGTAGGTATTGTTGGTTTTCTCACAATGTTTTCCTTCACTAATATGCATTATTTTAAATAAGTAGGTAGGTATGCGTTGATCGGTCAAGGTTGAATTCTTAAAATTCAGATCGAAAATCGAGGCCCTTACTTTTAGGCCTCTCTAGGCAGCCTAATAATTCCGTCATCAGACTTGGCCTAGTTCATACGATCTTTACTTATTTGAGAACTACCGAAAGCGAAACTTTTCAACTTCCCCTTTGGCTTTGGTTTTACACAAGGAACCCCAAATAAAAAAAGGTGAACAACAAAACCATTATAGCTTTTAGATCATTACCAAGCATATTGTTAGCACCCCATTCAATTAATGGGCTCCACGCCCTTATAACTTATCTATAATACATCATCCCCTGATTATATCGGAGCGGTAAGTGAAAATGTAATCATTTTTTATATTTACAATGAACAAGATATTTCTTGAAAAACTGATTTCACTTTCTTGACGTCCATTTTTTTTTAAGAAAGAAAGAAAGAAAGATATAACAATCATTTATTCTGGTAGGACCTCAAGGATCACTTCAGTATCGTCTTACATGCTAGGTGATTTTAATGCCACTTGACTCAAACTTGAAATTTACTGAACGTAGGTAGTTATGTAGGTACTTAAAAATCTTAATCGCAACCTCGGCTCAGTAATAAAATTCAATTCTCATACAAAATTTAAAAACAGAGCTCTATACAAATTTCAAAAATAGAACAACCAAACAATACACCACCTTTGCCAAACTTCCACTTCATTTGATAAAAAAAACATAAGGTTTCATCTGCCATTCTACCAACTTTTTATGGTTATAAAAAAGGTTTTATCCTAAGATCTGAAGTAGATCTTGATCTTGTTAAACAATAATGGATTGTATTTGTATTGATCTATTGAGTTCTTGACTGCCGTTGAAGGGGACTCGGCGGTAATACTATAGGGGTGATGGGAGAAGCTGTTTTAATTTAAAAGGGTTCCGTGGTATTTTGAAGGTCTTAAAAATGATAAATAGGGAGAATGAATCATGTTAGCTTAAATATCTACAAGTTATTCATTTATTACGATAACATTATTGAAACCATACCTACTTACCTATAATAGTCATTTTCATTGGTTAAAAACATTTAATGCGTATTTTTTTATTGTTTGTTCTAAATGAAATAAAAGAATTTTATTTCTGAAATTTATAATAAGTACCTAAATATTTCATTTGAATGTCTAAAATGGCTAACATTATTTATTTGTCAAAAACAATATTTTACACAGCTTAATAGTCTGTTTTTGTATTAGACAAAGTATTTAGGAATATCCAAAGGAAATTATCATAATTGTATACCTATACCTACTTACCTAATTACTATGCTTCCGTTCAATCAAAATAATCATTTACCCACAAAGATTTTTAGATCACTACCTACCTATTTTGTAGAGTTTATGTGAAACATGTTGTTTAGTAAGTATTCATTTGTAAATGTATAGGTAGGTACTATTCTTTTATCTGTGGTACTACTAAGTAGTATTATTTTATCTGTGATAGGTACTAAAATAATAATACGTTTAGATCTAAGAAAATATATTACCTAATACTGACATACCTAACTAACAAGTTGCGTCCCGGCAAACTTCGTTGAATAAATTTATTAATAATAACTTTATTAAAATGCGGAATTATTGAAACCAATCGATTTAGGAGTGGTTGTCATTAAGATGAAGTCACGGACTCCCGCTGTTTACTATTAGATATCTACACTAAAAACATAACCATCATTTTTTATCAGATCAGTGTATCAGCTACCTCCATACCAAATTTCATAAAAATCGGTTCAATCGTTCTCGAGTTATAAAGTGTTCGAACAAACCCGACTTTATTTTAAATTTATAGATTCGCTAACTGGCTACAGCCTCTCTGGACCCAGAATTACTTTGTTGACTTTTCAAAAGAACCCTAAACCAACCCCTATACAATCTCACGCCGTCATCAAAAACAAGATGTCTACCGCTAAACATCACTCCACAATAGAGTACCAACTTAACAAAAACATCACAAAGACTCCAAAATAAGCGTATAATGAGCGCATTCAATGCAATCAACATCCAAACAACAATTTCAACCTTATTTTTTAAGTCTCTAAAACTCAATATTGAATGTTTTCTGATGGTTGGTAGTATTGATACAAATTTTTGATGCACTCAACATCAAAATACCAATTTTTACTGTATGTCTGTACAGTAAAGTTCAAATTGGTTTCTTGGAGGAAAGAATAGAGACGAAATGAGCAAACTTACGGCGGTGCTTTTAATTATTAAGTTTGTTTTTGTAGATAAGGGACTAGGTTTACGATAGATACTAGTTTTTGTTATATTACTTTTTAACTAGGTAACAAATAACTTAGATATAGTTTTGTAGATTAAAGTTAACTTGTACCTAGGTAATACAATTTTTCTAACTTTAAGCGAGCAATAGTGGCAATTCGGAGTGTCGCAAAAGCTAAACTAAACTAACTAAAATTAATGCCATCCTTTTTATTCCAATCGTCCCTTCTATGAAAGGGACGGCAACATTTTTGGTTAGTTAAGTTCAGCTTTTGCGATACTCCAAACTGCCACTAATGTTTTGCTTCTTTAACACTCGATACCTTAAACCTAAAATAATGATTATTTTAATGTTGTATAAAAATCAATAAGTAGGTACCTACTTACATATTTTCTTACCCTGTTAAAATTATAAAAGCTTAGTTTTCTTAAGGTAAATCGTCCGTAGGAATTATAAAAAATGTACATATTAAATAAAATAAAGATTATTTAATCATTCACTTACTATTACAACATTATTTTTACATTTCCTGAACTTCATTTAATGTAAGAAGGTATCTATGGAAATACTTACAGAAAAAGAAAAAAAAGACAGGTAGTTTAACCTGCCTCTTACTAAATACAGTTGAACAATTATTTATTTATTTAAATTTATTTAACCATATCTCCTAACTTTAAAAGGTAGGTTTGGGCACAAAAGAAATCTAAATAAAATAAATTTCACCCAAACCTTTCGTTAGTTTTTCTTAGTTTTCAACCACTTTATTAAAAAGTATTGTCAAAATCAAAAACCTTCCAGCAAATGTCGTCATTTCAATAACCCCATCCCTATTTCCTAGTTCAAATTCCCGAATAAACAGTTGGTATTTGTACATGTGGTCATTTGAGCCCCATTCATTAAAGGCTTGAAATGTCTTAATCGAATGTCACGTTCTGTCTGCTAGGACGACAATGCGTTCCATGTTTAAATAAACAGATTATGCACGTGTTTCGCAGCCCATAAGAAACAGATGAAAAAAACAATAATAGGGTAATATTATGCGCGCGTTTTTTAATCCGTGTCGTGGCTCTCTCTACTCTAGGATTGGAAAATAAAAGCTGTTGATAATGATTTAAAATAAGTATTTATTATGCTAATTTTACTGTTTACATCAGATTTTCACCTTTGCACAATATTGTACTTAGATATGGGCGTGGGCGGCATTAAAATCATATCACTTATCAATGTTTGCATACAAAAGACATAAACGCGCTCAAAATAATTGTATGAAAAAAATAATATTTTAAATAAATATAACACTGTTATGTAGTGTGTAATATTTAGGTATGACATTTTAGATTAGTCAAAAAAGTTTGTACTAAGTACTTAACTAAATAAATATCCTTGGACATTTTAAACTAAACATTTATTTTTAATCATAATATTTTTCGGTAGATTTTCTATCTTTATAACATATTAAACGATAGGGCATCTACCTTCGTTCTCTACGACACTATTGTAGGTATTTCTAAATATCTTCAAAAATGTTTAAGTTGAAACTCAAATACATTTTACAGCTTTCGTATGAAAATGAGTAACGATGAAGACACGCAAACATGACTCACCCCTGTACCTAACTAGTTTCTAAATATGGATCTAATAGAAAAACTGAGAAAGTACGTATCGCAATCTGTAATCGTTACGTCACAATGTTTTCCTTCCCATGATTTAACACCATCAGCTGTTCGTCTGTAAGTGGGTTGGATATTTTTGTCCGCCACGTTTTCTGAAAATGCTCACCGGTCATAGTCAAGCTGCCACCCACATAACAATTTCAATTGTGGAACTTGCTGAAAAATGGCGATCCTACACACCAACCAATGGAAGGCGTTACCCTTCAAAGACCAAAAATAATCCTATTGGACACGCGCATCTCCTCAATACAGCGCAACCAATCACAAAGCTTAACGGAAGTGGAAGTCAAACCAGTTCCATTTTAGCCGTCGGGTCGCGCGCACGCATTTCGAAACGGATATTTAAAAAAATATTTTTCGTGCCCTCTGTGTTCGGCCAGTGTTATTGTTTAGTGATTCTAGATTTGAAATTGGCTGGTTTCGTTCGGTAGTTGTTGCGTTGCGTAAATAGGTTGTGTTTCGTCATTCGTGCGGGGATTATTTTTAGCATTTAGCTTGTTAAAGCTTGCGTGTGTGAGGCGGATCTTAATTTAGCAATGCACATGAGTGTGAGTATGACGGGATGTCTTCCTTATTTTTAAGCTGACCGTCTGGCTTGTTTGTTTAAGCCGGGATGCAACGTCGTCAAAGTTATTTAAACCTTGATTTTAAGAGTTCCAATAGAGTTCCACCCTGTATAGAGACACTCTATACAGAGTACCTAAGTCAAAATTTAAGATTCTTAGAAGCTACCTTTTCTTTTGCATTAAAAACTTTAGCCCTCAAAAAATAGTTACCCATGAAGCCCAATAACTTTGATCCACCCTGTATAACTAGGCGTAATTTTTATAAAGTTTTAACGTGAAACTTGCTTGCCTAAACGTTAACACTTTGTAAAAATGACGCATTAGAAAATATTATATTCTTTAATATATTTTTAATATGCAAAGGATATATTATTAAGTGTAATAGTACCTACATTATGTAAAATAATTTCAAAATAAATCAACAATTTCAAAAACTTCCTAAACTGGCATTTGATAACGAGTCTTAAATTAATCCCCTTAAAGAATACTCTACTTTATAAACATTCAACTACTTACTTTCTGTTAAAAAGAAAAAGAATATAAAAAAAAGCACCCTGTAATTCAACTTGCATGTTAAGTTGTTTTAAAATAATTGTGTCGTTTTGAATAGATGTAGGTGGGTAGGTACTTAGCCTAAATTATTTATTCACAATGGTGGCAATTCTAGATGTCGCTAAAACTTAATTAAACTAATTTGACAGCACTAAAATTGATGCCATCCTTTTTATTTCGATCGTTATGAAAGGGACGGCAACCTTTTTTATTGCTGTCAAATTGGTTTAGTTAAGTTTTGGCGACATCAAAAATTGCCACTAATATTGCATTATCATCCGATTTACAAGCATGCACAATTTCCGCTCAATCAGAAACCAGAAAGTGGGTCATATTCATATTACTTATATTGAGCAAGATTTGATAAACCAAAAATAAGTAGTTAATTTTCACTTTTACTTTTGCTTATGTTTGTATGATCTGCAAATATTTGTCTCGGGTCTGGGTGTTTTCTATAAAATAAATAATGAGTATGTTTTTAAAGACATAATTTAGTAATTAGTAGTAGGTACTTAGGGTGTATCAGTCATCTAACACAAGCATAGCGTTACCTACTTATTTCAGTCATCTGGTTACCATAACACAAGCACTAATTCTAGCTTGGGACTTTATGACGCTGTGCGTAAATGTCTAAGGATATTTATTTATATTTTATTTGACTTTTGGGGAGCCAGTCAAACAGATAAGGCTTGTCATAGCCTGTTTGACTGGCACCCCAAAAAATTAAGCGAAGAAGCGAAAGCGCTCGTGGCGAAGCTTGCTACGGCCCGATTTCTATATCCAACGTACGGATGACCGTCGATTTATCTCTATAGAAACGTTGTTTATTTATACAACACAAAATGTATGACACTTTTTGACAGATTACAACGTGGCTATGATGATCGACCTACGGTCATCCGTGCGTTCGTTAAGGAACCGGGCTTAAGACGTTCTTGATAAATAGTTGAAGTAAAGCGAGTGGCATTAACAGCTGGAGGTCTACTCTAAAAACGACGCATCGTGACAATCATCGCAGGTCAGCCTAAGTTGGTTTGTTCCGAAATCAGATTCCACCAACATAAGCTGACCTGCAATTATTGGCACGTTGCATCGTTTTCGGTTTTTAGAGTTGACCTACAGAGCGCAAGCTTCGGAGGCCACGTTAAATTGTCGGTCCCGGCTTTTCAAGTCGTTAAATCCTTTAGCGGTCTAAAAACTCCGTCACCAGAGTTGGCAACTTGCTTATAGTCAAACATAGAACCTCTTTTTTTCTTGAAGACGGTTTCAATATAGAAGAAGGATTTTGAATGTAAGTATAAATTAAGTTCGTAGGAGTTATTGCCCAAGTCTTGTGGCAGAGTTTTTACGACGCAAACCAGGCATCCGTCATGGCTTAATTTATAAATAGCGTGCTCGATGGTTTCACCTGCCATTAAATCTAGTCTTGAGTATTCATACTTATTCATATTCATTTATTGCTTCAAGTTGGTACATAAGGTCTTAAAAATTAGGTTTGGCCGCAACAAGACACTTTGGGACACCACACCTTCCTCAAAATATAAGCTAAGGCCTTTAATTAAAATTTATAATTAAGAGTTACCTACATAATTTCAATTCAAGATAACTAAACGACATTCGTTTTAGAAATGGGATAAACTTAATTTTGTAAAAGATTAGCATAATTCACATTCTTGGAACATGAAAAATTGTAATTAATATTCAGCTCCTGACAACCATCTTGACATAACACCGAATTAAAAACGGTATAACCAACAAACCTAACTTTTTATCACCAATTAATTAAAATATTCAATAAAATTATACTCAAATAACATGTGTTCTGTATGTTTTAAAGTTTATTGTGTCAGTACATCGTAACTTTTGGTGTAAAATGGTCCAACATGGTCATTAATTAGGGTCCCGCGGGGCGATGGCCGTAAAAGTATTATTTTATGGTACTTTGATAAGATCTGGCTGGATTGAGTTAGGCCTATTTGGATTGTATGGCCCTTATTTGATTACTCGTTCTGTCAATTCGACGCATGACTTATGTCTATTTTATTTTTAAAAATCCATATTCGCTTTTCAAACTGTTTATTTTATTTAGAAATACAAGTAAACGGGTTATTTACCTTCCTTTTTTATTTACGTCCCGACGATCAAAATAAGGCAAATAACGTAACGTGTCCGTTTGTATTTTTAAATTATGAATTATTGTGTCACGAAAGTTGAAAGGCTGCTCTTTTTTCAAATATTTTTTTTTTAATTTATCTTACCCACGTTTTCTCTTGACTAAATGACGCGAGTACTTAGAGCATTAAATAAACCAATAATGCTCTAAGCGTGATTATCATTTTAAACGAAATGTATCTTTTAACCAACTAAAGGAGGAGTTTTATTGTTTCACTGTAAATAAGTACCTAATATTTGGACCGATTTTGAAAATTACTTTTTGGTTGAACCTTTTAAACCTAACTAAAATCTTCTTAGTGCCGACCAAAATGCGCCTCGAGAGTGCAGTAGTACATAGGTAGGTACCTACTTATCTAAGTACCTACCTATGTAGATCGGTAAAAATTAACAAAGTTCGGTTTTTTTATTTAACAAGGTAGGTATTTAAATACTTCCCTTCATTGACTTTTTTATTCGATTAGTAGTTATTTTGGAAGGATTTAAGTAGGAATTACAATAAACTAAAATTAGATTCTCAATTATTTAGCCTAAAACTGTGTTTATATTGATAGGTATCGCAAACGTTTCAAAATAATCTTCCAATGAATTCTTATTAAAATAGTAATAACGTCCGTAAATAGGTAATATTAAATGAAATTGTTTAATTTTATTGGGCTTTAAAATAAAACAGGTGTAATTAACAAGAATTCAACAGTAGCTCTACCATTTAGAACCTCAATAATAATTATATTTAATCTTTGATCAACATTTCCGTTTAATTGCTCACCTGATCTAATTAAACCATGTTCCGAAAAATATTCCAAAAACCGATCTAAAAACTGAATTACAAGTCTACAAAAACATGGAATTTCAACCATCAATGATTCTAACCGGTGGCGCTTGCCAATAAAAATCTGCATAAAAAAAACTGTTCCAAGTTCAAAAATTCAAATTGCTAATAGTGCGGTGATCGTTCCCGCTGCGCCGTAGTAAACTGTCGATAAATCTTGTGTTTTACAGCTGTGTCCGTCGATAAGGATCGCGGACGCCACGTGGGGTATAGTGATGGGCCGGCGCGACCACCTACGTTATCGAACTGTCATTGCAGAATCAGTCTCATTTGTATTTACATACGTTCGTTGCTCTGTAGGCCTAATATGAGCAATGACTTTTGTCGAGACGAGAAGCGAAATATCTCAAATTGAGATAATTTGTCAATTCGAGGTTTATTATTCAGGTTGGTTCGTGTCATAATACCTCTGCTAGGCCCACTTGTTCGTCACGGTCGCAAATCAATCCGAACCACCTAGTTTTTAAGATATTAACCCATCGTTCCTATTTATTAATTGCTTATTGAGCAAATGTTAGTGATGTGTGGGTTCAGATTCCAGGCTGTTTTTCTTGTCTGATACCTTCGGTTTGACCGCGACCAACAGTTGTAGAGTCACCTTCCCATAAAGTTGTAAAGCGATCATTGGACCACGCTTTTTGTTTTTAAGTCAAACTAAATAATTGTTAAATACTTAAAATACTTAATTTCATATGCCCTGAAAAATATTGTTTTATCTAAGACAAAAGTAAAAGATTATTTTAAAAATTGTAGGTAGCAGCACAGATAAAAGAGGTAGCAGTTTAAATGTAAAACTTTTAAATAAATAATATGAGCACTTAGGTACCTTTAGCTTTGCGGGACTGAGCTAGAAAAAATAAAACCGGGAAACATCGCATAGTAGAATGTTACAAACTTCTGGAAAGTTTCGAATCATCAAGGTAAAGGCGAATGAACTATCAATTTATTTTGGAAACATTTCCGATTTTTAGGACAGTTTTTTAGAGCAAGAATTTAGACGAGTTTATTTGGTTCCCAATAAAAGAATTTGATTAAAATAAGTTGTCAGGGCTTTAAGAATAAAATATGAGAGGATAAAATTTTGACGAAGTCCCATTTGGATTTGAGCCAAACTTTAACACTTTGTAAACAGAATGGCACCTAGTTTCTTTAATGAATATTAAAATAACTTTGAACCAGTTTATCTCGGATTGTTTTGAGTATTTAATTATTTTGATTAATAGCGGACTTTACACGGATACTCTATCGCGTGTTCTTAGGAGCGTATAGGATTGTGTGCCGGAAAGCACACGCAATCGTGCGCGATTATGTTTTTGAAGCTGTTTAAGCTGAGCGTTCAATCGCGCGCGATTACTCGTCAGTTTTCGTCAAAACGGAAAGAGTGATCCTGTATAGGCTAATCGCGCGGGATATATCGCCGAGCTGGCGCGTGTTGAAGTATGTAGGTACCTATAATTCGCACAGTTTTGTGAGAACCGCCTTACATCGTGTGCAAAAGATTTTACGTGTAAAGTATATCTTTGGAACCCGCAATTACGCGATACGCGATTGTTTCCATTCCCCTTTTAACATCTTTCTTTACACGCTAGCTCTTTCGCGCACGATTGCTATTTGACGCGTGATAGTGTCCCTGTAATGCCCACTAATAGCTGTTATGTTATACTTATAGTATAAAGAATTAGGTACTTAGGTAAATGTAGCATTAGAAATAAAAATATGAAGAAATGTACATCACCGATAGAGCTAAGCTTTTTAATTTATAAAATAATCAATCAAGAACAGACCCGTTGTATCTGGTAAACAAATAATTACAACGATCTAAACGATAATTAATTACATAATTTACGAAATTTCATTTAATGATTATACAAAACTGGCCTGTAAAATAAAAACAATGAACCTCAAAATGTATCGACTACAGCCACCACTAGTATAGTAACCCGTCAACTCCATACATCAGGAGGGCCTCCCTTGAGATGGTGTCAATGATAAAAATTACTTAAAACACCAAACATTTAACATGCTTGCCCCTTCGCGACCCTCTTCTATCTCCCTCTCTCACCATCTTCCACAGATGATAAAACGAGATAAAGATGTGGATTGTAAGGAATTTTTATCTTTGTCACCTAAAAAAAGGTGGAATTGTTGTATCGAGCATTAAACGAAAAATAACATAAGTAACGTTTTGTTATTTTGTATTTTTTGCTTCTTTAGGCGCCGACTTGAGGTCAATCCACCTAATTATTTGGGTTACTACCGAAATTTAAGCCCACTATTTCGACACACAGCAGTAGGCTTTTAAATTTATTTTGTTAAGTTAACTGTAGATATGACCAGCTTCGGAAACAGGGCCTCGTCTTAACTTCTAGAAATAATAGACATGTCATTATCTCAAAATAAAATTACAAAATAATTTACTTATTCAGGCAGGACCTCTAGAATCACTAGAATCTAAAAGAAAATACAGGATCTCAATTATCTATGAATAAGTCTTTTAGTAGGTAGGTACTGACTGCCATCTCGCACAATTTTAATAAATCATATTTAAATTCAAAAGGCACACTCGTATTATAAAACCAAAACAAATTATCAAGTCAGTTACGATCTTGTGCCTTCGAAAGTTCGATATAAAATTGTAAATCTTCGTTGTCTCTACATCTCGGTCATACTTCAACTCACGTGAGTAAATTTTGGTGGTAAAAATATAGTAAATTGATGGTGGCAACCCAGATTTCTTCCAAGATTACGTTAGAAAATGAATTGATTTAAAACGCGCGTTGTTTTTATTTTAAATTTCGAATAGAAAATAAAATAAAAACAATGCGTAAAGCACACTCAAATATGTTTTTTCAAAATTAATTTAGTTTTTTTTAATAGTCTTGTGTATTACGGGGTAGGTATCTAGTTGTTTCTTTTCGTGTTGTCAACCACACAGGTCATAACTACATTAATTTGGTTAACGAGATCGCGGCATATTTCGATGTTGAATAACTTTTTTCTTTAATGAGATAGTTACATTATTACTGTGAAACAATAAAAATAAAGATTTTTATAGACCTTTCTATTGGTATAGGTCTCAAGTTTCTACAAGGGCGGGAACTTAACTTATCAGTAGTGGCAATTCTGGATGTCGCCAAAACTTAATTTTACTTATTTGACAGCACTAAAAATGATGCCATCCTCTTTATTTCGATCGTTATGAAAGGGAAGGCAACATTTTTAGTGCTGTCAAATTAGGTTAGTTATGTTTTGGTGACATCCTGGAGCTTTATTCCCCAGCGCACAAAGTAACATAACTTCACTCAAACACGTGCTTTATTGACTATTCGAAATTCAAAATCCAAAAATATGAAATTTTACATGTCACCTAGGCTCGTTTAGATTGGTATTGACCAATGAAAACATAACATACGCAATGTCATGAATTTTCAAATTCTGTATGCCACCGTTACATGCTCTTTGTGCCACGACTAGGCGAGGTTAATACCTGTCAAAATTCCATGCTTCTCAATACCGTGTTTTGTAAAAACACTGCTGAAGCGCGGTACAATTTTTCATATTTATTATGAGATTTGTGTTATTTTAACTATTCAATGGTGAAAGAAGACGTGTAGCACTCGGAGACTGCCGCGGTAAAGCTATTGCATAGCATTTTTTCGGGGTGTTAGGTTATTTTCGTTACGGAATTTCTGTATTCGGTCTCCACGCTCAAGGCCCGCGATAGAAGCTATGCAATAGCTGACAATATTATTTTTACGACAAATAATGTACTAAATCATTGAATAGGTGTTTTAGGCGGCAACTAAGATAAACGCCTTTTTGGTCACATCATCTACACTGCAGCCTCATTGGAGGAGAGACTTTTTGCCGTCGGGGAACATTGTCAGTAAACGTAGTGTTTATATTCTCTTTGATTGTCAGGGTTTGACTTGACATTAGTGACGGCACGGTATTATTTATTTATTGTATTTTGATAAAATTATATTACGTATTCTATCATTGAATATTTGTCGGCAACAAAGATAAATCAAGTCGGTAATCCTAACAAGATAACCTAAAATAAGTGCTATAATAAAATATTATGCTTTGCCAGAAAAAAACAACACATTTTTTATAAATTTATTCACAAAGCACTATGATGAGATTTCTTTCACAGGATCGCTGATGTAATGGATCTAACAAATGCAATTAATAATAAATGGTTGTGAAATAAATGTGGTTGATAAAAAAAAACTCTGACTTAATTACTCTCTTGCCGAGACGAGAAGTAGGAAATGTAGGTTGGCAGCAACATTGAACGTGCTCTCCAATTTCGCTATGAACCGACTTGCACTAGGCTGGCTCCAAAACCACAAAAAAAAACCACTTCTAGGTAGTGCTCACACATTTACAATTTTAGGATCCATTGATTGGGATCATGATACCCTAAATCTCTCCTACTTATGTTTGTGCGTTGTTTTAGAAGAACAATTTACATTTTCATTGCTAGTTTTAGGTAATTAAAATAGAGAAAATGCAATTTCGATGAAAATTAATCAATGATTGAAGTAGGTAGGTAATTGTTATGACATTTGACAATTCGTCCGGGAACTAGTCGGACGTACCTAATGAATTAAAATAATTATTTTTTGACTCAAAACTTTGAATAACAACAAAATTAATAATTATTGTGATTTAATAATCATCTAATTCAATGTTATTTTACTTATAATATGATGTGGTTTAAACCAAAAAAATCTATCAACTAAAATTATAATATCTTTCCAAAAACATTCGCGGAAGTATGGTTTTGAACGAATTACGAAAATATCAAGACCATGAACGAAGTAGCCACTGGACCCGACATAAAATACAAATAAATAAATAAATAATAAATAAATATCCTTGGACATTCCACACGGCGGCGTCATCTAGTCCCAAGCTAAGCAATTTAATGCTTGTGTTATGGTAACCAGATGACTGATAAACTACATAGATACATTTTATCTGTAATTACATACATACTTATTATACTTACATAGCGAATTTGCACTTGGTAGCTACCAAACTCTGTTTTCGCTATTTCTCCTAAACTATACAAAATGAAACTATTACATAGGTATTAAAAAAAGCTTATGATAGGTTTCACAAACTGTACATTCAGTTTTTTCAAATTCCTTTGTTCAACGTAATAATAAAATAAAATAGGCGGTGGCGCATGGCGCTAGTTTCACCCGTACATGCACATGCATTAAATAAAGTTGGCTAATACGAAGTTATATTTTAGGTAGGTACCTACATGTGATTCTATTTAGTGATTAATAACAATACCTTAATGTAATAAAATAATGTACCTAACATGTGAAAAGAAGTACTTAGTGCTGCTTCCGCCGCTATAGTTTTTACACAATTTAACTGAACATTTAGTCATTTTTGGGAGATGTTTTATTGAAAAGTAAGTGCTTCAGACTTACGCAAAAACAAACGACCAAGGCTAGAATTTGACTGGTTACTGACAAGACCGGTGAAGGTACGTTCGCTTATACTTAATATGTCTAGTCCAGTGGCTATTCGTTCAAGATCAAGACTTGACTTGTGTGAAAGAGCGTGGAGAATACCATTTTAAGAAAACAAGCCTTGGCACTATAGATTCGTATTTCAAAATGACGTCACTGCACGTTACGTTCTTATAAAGTGATTTGGGGAATAAAGCCCCAGAATTGCCACTACTGTTTAATTTGTAGCTCAAATACGGCGAGCTAAATTATATACGAGAACCCGTACTTCTCGTGTACACGATAAAACATAATTATATTTACGGGTATTTATCGCTATTTATCTTTATTTAATTTTATCCCGGTCGCAGGCAGACTGCCCGCCACCACGGCTGGTGCAATCCAGTCGAAACGTCGGGATAAAATTAAATAAAAGTAAATAGCAATAAATACAATTAGAACCAGTTGAGCCACCTAAGGACCGTTACAAACGATCTATAATAATATATATTAAACTAGGTATTTGTTCATTTTCCACATAAGTACGACAGGTTAACCTTTTAATTAATTTAAATTCCTTTTTTATTGTTACAGGTACCAGCGGGAGACTTCTCTCGTCATTAAAATGAGAAAGAAAAGAAAACCAACACGAAACGTCAGCAAACACACAAAATAACGCATTTAATATTAATATTTAATTAAGTGGATCGTCCAGACCGAAAGGAAAAAGTGTTAAACTGTTTACCCAAAACAAATGCTCTTTTCTCAAAACCAAACAGTTTAAATAAGTAATCGACGATTTAAAAGCTGATCGCTTTTGTTTGAACATATCTGGGACTGCTGCCTTTGTGTGTACTTAACTGCCTTTTAAGTTAAAACAAAAACAGACAAACGCATTTACCGTTATCAATTATTAAATATCTTTCATAGTGACATTTGAATAGGTACCAAATTTTCTCGACAAGAAATTAGGCAAATAGAGTTCGAATTTTAAAATTACGCGGACAGGAAGTTCGCGCGTGAAAAAGAATAGTGACTTTTTTTTCTTGCCGGTTTTCGGCGGCAAGATAGTGTTGTAACAAAGTGTAACAGTGAAGTGTCAAAGTGGCTGGGGACGAGCATTTGGACATGTTGGGGGGGCCGGAGTGGGGGCAGCGGGAAGCTACCCCCCCTAGAGATGCCCCCCTGCCGAGTTTTGGCTTCACACAGGAGCAGGTCGCCTGCGTATGCGAGGTGAATGCCCTTTTCATGTCCTATTATCTAAATATACAGAGTTACGTCACTGTCTCACTGCCAAAGAGTTTGTAGGTAGGTACCTACTTACTAATGAGTTTGTATTGGCCAACTCTAGACCGTTGGCCCTAATGAGGTGGTCTTACAGACCAAAGAGTTTGCATGATTGTTTTGTTTTATCTAACCTAGCGTTCCACCAATATTTATTTTAACTGCTTTATGTATGTACCTTAGGGTGTCCCTTATTTGACCAAAAAAAATTTTTTTTCGAAATTCGGTATGCATACCCTCTATATTTTTTATAAATGCTAAGACGTATTTAAATATGAAATTTTATCTTTCTAGCATGATTGGAACCCGTGCCGACAGAGCCACAAAGTTTATCAAAAATCGTGTTTTGCCCAGGTATATTGGTTTGATATAAAACTGATATAAATGCAACAAATGAAGTAAATCAAAATTAAAATAAAATAAGATAAACATTATTATTCATTTAAACACATAATATAATAACAATCAAGTAGGGTAACTTTTCTTTTAATGTCGTTTGTTACAGTCCGGTACGAATTTCTATGCTCGAGGACACAGCGCAACAAAACCGATTTTTCTCTTCTTCAGCCGTGACAAATCTGTTAAAATTTTGCATTCATTTGACAGGCCATTCAGTTGTGTCATTTAAAAACCTTACAAAGACCTTTTCTTAGCTTCTGGAAAAGCATAGTTACCATCCCACTAAGATCAAACTTCTTGGAGAAAACTGTCGTCGATCTGCAGTCAACATAAATTTTTTTTGCCTTTTCCGATACGAAATCGTCCAGTGCTTTGACTATAAAAGAAATACAGGTTAAATAGGAAAACAAAAACCATAACAAGGTGTGTAGAAAACCTAAAAATAAATACTTCGCTTACCAAACAAATTTTGGGACAGTTCTTTCTTTGATGGCACGTAACGTTTGATAAAATCTAAGCTTTTGTCCCTCTTTAAGTTGGCAATCATTTTAATTTTAGTTTGTTTTTCAACTTAACCATATAAAAGTGATAGAACTACTGTCTCATCACTTAGATTATATGGCACAATTGATGGTTTTCTTCAGTTTTCTTTTTTTTTTGTAATCTCTCTTCAAACATGATATATATACACCAAAAATTTTGTTCAAGCGGTTAGAAAATGACTTTTTGGGAATTCTTATTTTTTTTATGAACATAATGCACTCTCTAATCACAAGATTTGCACATTCACTGACAGTCAGATTGACTTTACGAATTTTCTTCAAGTAAAATTAGACTACGAGAACTTGTCGACTAGATATTTTTATATATTATATTATAGACCATTTTTATTTAAAATAATTTATGTTTCTCATTGCGTAATACCTCTAGCATCTTAAGACAATAAACAATAATGTACTTATCTTAAAAATCGTATATAAAATGACAAATGAAACACGTAGTTACGGGACGCAGTATTGTACCAGCGTAAAATGTATGGAAAACTAAAATCGCAATTCGGCACGGGTTATCGTTTATAAATCGGGCCAATATTTATTTCTAGACTATACAGGGTCCATACGCACGATTTGAGAGGGTAGGGTAAACTCAGGATAGATGCCCCACTTTTTGAAAGAGCCTCGTAATTTTTAAACTATTAATTTACCATAAATAATTCCTATGAATATAGCTAGTTCTATATTTTATCTTGCATTACGCGTTGTTTTTGTAGTCCTAATAATTACTGATTGTGCAGAAATTGAGTTTTCGCATAACCTTTTTTTTGGGGATAGTTGCCTACCTATATGGATAGATGCCCCACTATAAAAATGCTAAGGAGGATAGATGCCCTATAGAATCAACATATGTAAAATACAATTTTTATTTGAGCATTCCTATAGAATAATGTTTCTGTCTGTCGAATTTGACTTTGTATTAGGTATCAGCTGTTCTGAAGTCCATAAAATTACTCCTGCCTATCTTTTGTACTTTCGTGGCATGGTTCACCTACAAACATTAGGTATTGTATACAAAATGTACATATAAGATTATTACTTTAAAATGTATGTACCTACTAACACAACAAAATGTTTCCGACGTATAATACAACATAGTTATGTTTTTTAACAAACACTGCACATGTTTAGAGTATTAGGGGATAGATTTTCTCAAGGGCACCTATCCCCCGAAAAATTTGGGGCAACTATCCTTTTTGATACGGATAGGTGCCTTTCTAAATTTAGAACTAACTAAATACAATAGAGTGGGTATTGACATCTAGGTATGTACTCAAAGTACCAGAGTATAAACATAAAAAAAAAATTAAGAGAATTTATGACCACATTAAAAGTTATGCAACACTGAATACTCATGTTTAAAACTTTGACGCGTTATCCTGTGTTCGCCGCGCAGATAATCGCACACACAAGAAAACCAAGTATACTCTGCTCAACTGCCTTTTGGGCCTGAGAAGTGTGGCACGTACGCTCCTTATTTAACCTATTAATTAGTATGTGCGATTTCGGGAAGTTGTGTTTTTTGAAAACGAGGCATCTATCCCATCGAGGCATCTATCCTGGGTTTACCCTATGCGTAAAAATTAAGCGAACTTGAAAAATAAGGGACACCCTAATGTACCTACATAAACAAATCTGCTATAAGTATTTAAATATTACTTACAAAATACACAAGAACCTGTTTGACTTAGTTCAGTTGAGATATTATAGATTGGCAGTGATCTCTAGGTCTGTACTTAATCTGAAAAACAACACTTTTTTTCCATTTCGCTTTATCGATAATTAATAACATTTACATACCTAAGTACATTTCTGTTCTCTTTTTGTGAGGTGAGGAAAGGCTTTGAGCCTTGCTTGAAGATCGCGCGCATAATATTAGTGGTAATTCGGAGTGTCGCAAAAGCTAAACTAAACTGACTAAAATTAATGCCATCCTTTTTATTCCAATCGCTATGAAAGGGACGGCAAAATTTTTAGTTAGTTTAGTTGAGCTTTTGCGACACTCCGAATTGCCACTATTATTATACTATTTACTAGTCTTGCCCGCGCATAGCGAGCATATACCTACCATTAGGTACTACTTTACTAGTCTCTGATGGATGTTTGTTACGCAACGCCTGGACGGATGCAAATGATAAATATCGCACATTATTGTGTCCTGGAATAGCATCAATGGACTTTTCGTGTCGAATAATGTATAATATAATATGCGCTTTAACACGAACTTTAAACGGCGAAGGAAAACTTGGTGAGAAAACCAGTTAGCTTTCTAATATCGTCGATGGGCTTACAACCTGTCACGTATGGAATGTTAACTTCTGTAAAATGTGGGTATGTACCAAATATGTATTTGGGCTTACCTCTGACTACCCTGAGACATCTTCAAAAGTTAAAAAGGTCTGAAAAAAAATTTCATTAAAGTCCTTAAGAGCACTTAACGGTGCATAGTGCATAATGCATAATAACCATATTAGGACGCCTTTGACTACCCCTTAGGACGTAGAAAGGTCAAGGATTTGTTTTCTCATCCCACTTTTTACGGACTTGCTTTTTCACGCGAAAACTACTGAACAGATTTGGCAGAATCTTGGAATATAAATATTTTTTGACCTAGACTAACTAATAGGCTACTTTTTATCCAGGTAGGTATCAAGCGAGCGAAGACACAGGCGAAAGTTCGTATTAAATAATATAGCAAAACTGATATCCATTCGGCAAATATACGTAGACGTAAACAAACTGCTTACACTAACATAAACAATATATTCTGAGAAGTGTAACAATGTATTTGTTACCTTTTAGAGCCTATGCACACCGCGGTTTTAGAAAGAGCATTCACTGCGCGATTTTGTATAGCGCGTCACCTGGGAGGTTAACGCCAGTTTACCGTAGTAGGTACAAATAGTAACATGTCCTCGATACCGAGTCAAGTATTACATATAGAATAGAATAGAATAGAAAATGTTTTTATTTTCCATCAACATAAACATGGGTAACATACAAATGAAAAATACTTATTGACAATCGAGTGACAAGAAAGGCTACCCCTCAGCATTTGCTCCAAGCAGCATCATGACTGTTGGAGGGCTGGTTTTCAGTGGCGCCAAAAGCAGTTGCGCATCAACTGCTGTGTGACAAATGTATGAACATCCAGTGCAGCGCCGCCCCCGGTAACTTGCATGAACTAAAAATTCCATACATTTAGAATACTTGACACGTGAGCGAGGATAGTTAACTATACTACTCGTGACTGATGATACGCCCCCTTCTAGTTCGCAGCGTTTAAACGCAAGGATAGTGTGCACGGTCACAGCTTGCCGCCTGTGTTTTATTCGCCACGCGTGTGTTCGATACAATCGCGCAGTTACTGCGCGTTCAAAAAACGTGGTGTGCATATGCATAGGGCTCTTACTCAACATAAATATTTTGATATTTAGTTATGAATAGTAGGTAATTTCCGGGATATAAGTATTTTAATCTTGATTTATAATTGTTTTGTTTTTGTTTCTAGTTTTGTTTCTAGAAGTAAGTTTTAAGATTCTTCGCAGACATAACCCCTCCGTGCTCTCAGTCGGGTAAAGGCTTTCAGCCAAAACAAACAGTCGGTAACCATGGCGACCGGATATCCCGTTACGAGGGGCGTGGGTGAGGGAACCAATCCGAACGATTTACACTATAATGGCGGTTTTGAAAGTTGTAGGGAGATAGATAGCGCAATCTAAGTTGACCGGTGTGAATAGTTATTGCGATTAGCGTCGCTGTGGTCGGGAAATATTACTATCTCTGTTTCACGTGCTGTCGATACGTCTGTTTAGCTCTTTCGTAACGACTGTTCACAATGCGCGACCGCCCGGAGAGCCCAAGTTCGGCTCGGTCACGTTATAATAGAGCACTGTACAAGATATATTTTATCAAACACTTCGTACTCGTAGCGTCACTTGCTTGTACGTTCTTGATGTAGGTAAAGTTGAAGTTAAGCGACGTTCGGAGCGGTCGCAGTTTGGATGGTAACGTGCCCTCCGAAGCACGGAAGCACTCAGCAGTTAATTCTCTTGCCAACCACCCAAAACCGTTCAGAACGTCGTTTATCTACTTAACGATCTATCAAGAACAAATCTAAACAATTTCGCATCGAGTGCTTCGCTTCGTTTATTTATATTAATCTCTTAGGCTCATATTCAGAGTTCAGTCCATAGTACTCAAGCGTGAATCGTGTCTCAAGCATAGCTGGGCACCGTTAATCAAATAGTTAACTTCGTTAATCGTTAATCCGCTACAAAAAAAAATTAGCTTCGTTAAACGTTAAAGCGTTACCTTCGGAAGAATTAATGATGATTAACGTTAATCGTAAACATCTAATTATACGAATATTGGGCAACTATGGAACCCTATATTGAGCGTGACCCTTGGGGCTGAACGTGCTCCAAAGGATTGGGCCGCTAAAAAAAGCTAGGCCCACACCACCAGGTTCTTGCCTGATTCTTTCCCTGGTGTAGGGAGTCGCGTTGGAACAGGCAGTAGAATCCCCTAGCTTTAAGGACGTGACGTGTCAAAGTGGTCAAATTACGATCGTACGGAATAAATACACTTTGAGTATAAATAAATAAAATAAATAAATATCCTTGGACATTCCATACGGCGTAATCTAGTCCCAAGCTAAGCAACTTAATGCTTGTGTTATGGTAACCAGATGACTGATATACTACTTAGATAAATTTTTTTTGTAAATACATACACATATTAGGTATAGATAGAAAAACATCCAGAACCGGAACAAATATCTGCAGATTATAAAACATATGCAAACGGGTATTTATCACGAATTTTACCTTTAATATTTTACCTTTAATATTTAATATTCGGGGCGAATATTAAAGGTAAAATTCGTGATAAATACCCGTTTGCATATGTTTTATAATGTGTTCTGATCGCGAAAGTTTAAAAAATATCTGCAGAACTTGCAAACATTTATGTGTATTTAGTATGAGTTTGAGTTTGCCCGACACGCACTTGGCCAGTTATTTTTCAGTATGTTTTTTGGCAAAACAACGCCTGCGCCCACTACCTGCCAGGTACGCTAATTTATATTTTTCTGTACACAAACACGGAAGCTAAACATAATTATAAACACCACGTTACCCCTAATGGCTGCAGTACGTCCTATTCTGTGGGGTATCAGTTACCCCAATTTGAGGGCGCAGTAATGGGTGGGATACAAGCCCTTGGTGTTACGGATAATGCAATTATTGTAATACACGTTATAAATAGGTTTTTGGTTAGTTAGTAATATTGATTTTATAATAATTTGAACTTGTAAAAAGTGTATTTTCTTGAGTATTTTAATAGGTGATACTAAGTATCTAACTACATACTTTAGCCTAGGTTATTTTAACACTAGGTAACCAATTATCATAATGTTGCACATCCGAAATGGATAGCTATATAATCTTGTATCTACCTATCATTTAAGACCTACCCTTGTACAACAGTTTTGCAATAAAATATTTTCTGATTTTGATTCTGAAAAACTGGATATGTATATTATAGGTGTAGAGGCCAAAGAAAAGATGGATGGACTGTGTGAGGGATGACATGAGTAAGAAAGTGAGTAGGTAGGTACTGAGATGACGTCTGATAGAGGGAGATGAAAGAAGAAGGTTGTGCCGACCCCACATAATGGCATAAGGGAAGGAAGAAGAAGAAGATAATAATTAACTGCTTAGCGTATTGACCAATTGTCTTGAGGCTATGGGATAAGCTAAGAGGATGGTTTAGGTTCTGGGTATGTCTATTTCATCTCAATAATGTCCCAGGTACTGCAGTGTCCCGTTAAGGTGCCTGTATGGGTGAAACTAGCGCCACCGCCTGTTTTATTTTATTATTACGTTGAACAAAGGAATTTAAAAAAACTGAATGTACTGTTTGTGAAACCTATCATAATTAAGCTATTTTTTAATACCTATGTAATAGTTTAATTTCGTATAGTTTAGGAGGAGTAGCGAAGTTGCACTTGGTGGCCACCAAACTCTGTTTTCGCTACTCCTCCTAAACTATACAAAATGGGATACAGTCGTGATCATATTTCATTTCATTTCATTTTTTATAATGATTCTTTAAACAATGTGTAAACTTGTAAAGAAAACATAAATAGCTAAGCTAGTTTCAACCATACAGGCACCTACGATAGATAAATTCGAACCAGCCTCTTGGCAGAAGTTGTAGACTAAAATCATAGGCTGTTAAACTGTTTAGTCGGCTGTACTTTTACTTATTGATTTAGGCCTAGCGGATGCACATGTGCGAACCTGCGCAAATAACAGACTGTTTGTGCCCACCCCCGGGCTGAGAGAGATCAGCAAAAAAAAATTTGGTAGAAACAAAGTAGAAATAAACAGGACTTGGAATAGAGGTACTTAGGTACATTGATTTCATAACAACAAAAATATTCATTTACTTTAAATATAATTGTTAAGGAATACTGACACAGTCATATTTTTTAATTATAATCTTTGGTACCTTACATAAAGGTGACCAAACTTAATATAAGTACTTAGACATTTTTTTTTTACCTAGACTACGTTACTACAACACAAGCATTAGTTACATAGCTTGGAACTAGATGACGCCGTGTAAAATGTCCAAGGATATTTATTTATTTAAGGCATAAATAATTTATTGAAAGTTATTAAAGTGTATTTACCTATAGTATCTGTGCCCCAACATTAACATTGACTTTTATTGCAGTAACCACATACCTAAGTGGTAACTAAATAAACACGTATTTTGATGTGAATGTGTACCTACCTATAACAATAGGCTGTTTGAAACTTTCGCGAACAGAACACAATATGATAAAACATATACATTTACGGGTATTTATCGCTATTCACCTGAGTCGAAACGTCGGGATAAAATTAAAATAAATAAAGGTAAATACTTAGCGATAAATACCCGTAACCTAACATTAACTTAAGACTTTTATTACAACAATCACATGAGTGGTAAGTATCTAAATAAACACGTATTTTGGTGTGAATGTGTATAACTAATAATTAATAATTTTAATAATTTGACACAATTTACTTATTGTAATATTTAAATTGTGTAGGTATACTAAAAGCATGCCATATTTATCTCGCTTTGCACACCGAAATCGGTAAAACATGTTGCGGCTATACCCAGTTTTATCATCATAATTTACACATGTTTATGCAAATAAATGATCTTTATCTTTATCTATAACAATCTCCCCAGGTTCTCCAACAAGCTGGCAACATCGAGCGACTGGGTCGGTTCCTCTGGTCCCTGCCTGCGTGCGAGCGTCTCCACGCGCACGAGTCCGTGCTGAAGGCCAAGGCCATGGTGGCCTTCCACCGCGGGAACTTCAAGGAGCTGTATCGGCTGCTCGAGTCGCACACCTTTAGTGCACATAATCATACTAAGCTGCAGGGACTGTGGCTGAAAGGTGAGGAGGATTTACAAGATACAATAAGCTATAAAGACTACATTATAAAACATATGCAAACAGGTATTTATCATGAATTTTACCTTTAATATTCACCCGACGTTTCGACCGGATTGCACCAGCCGTGGTCGCGGGAAGACTGAAGTATTGGAGGTACCGCCACAGCAAAGCGAAAGCGTTTATTCAACTACCCTCACTAAATCTTCATAAATTAATGTCCATTAGGGCCGGTTAAAGACTACTAGCTGCGCCCCGCGGTGAATAGTTCCCGTTCCCGTGGGAATACCGGGATCAAAAGTAGCCTATTTTTTACTGACTGAGACTGAGACAGATAAGTGTGGACAAAATGCCTTCTGGGGGGTTAACGCCAGTTTGCCGTAGTATTGGATACTGTCCTCAATTCCGAGTCAAGTATCACAAATGTATGAAAATCCAGTGCAGCGCCTCCCCCGGTAACTTGCGTGAACTAAACATTCCACGTGAGCGAGAGGATAGATTACTACATACACAAAAACAGCCGGTAACCCTACCTACTGATACTGTTTACTGATCTACCTACTGATCTATCTATCAATCTGTCTATCTATCTATCTATCTGTTTATGAATCATCTAGTAAAGATGTAGGTAAAGGCTTAAGTTTGTTGATGTTTGTTGATGTAAGATGTTTTTTTTCCTAATAGCCCACTATATGGAGGCGGAGAGGTTGCGGGGGCGGCCCCTAGGGGCGGTGGGGAAGTACCGCGTACGACGCAAGTTCCCTCTGCCCCGCACTATTTGGGATGGCGAGGAAACTTCATATTGCTTCAAGGTGAGAATATTCGTGAATCGTGATAGAAAAATGTTGACACATCACAACCCAAATAACTGTAGGTAGGTAAGTGTTATTGTCCAAATAAATGCTATACCTTCCTATCTATCTAAACTAAATCAATTCGAAATAGGTACATATTTTATCTCATCAATGCTCTGTGTTGTCCAAATAAATGCTATATTTAACTATCTATCTATCTAAATCAATTCGACATTTTATACGACAAATGTAAAATATCACTGTGCAGTAAACATGGGCTAAATGGATAACTTTCATTAATACTTTCAATCTCCCGCGTTGTGAGTCTATTCCCGGTGTCCCCGTCCATCGGGAATAGCGAGCGATACTTTAATTGAATATAAAAAAATACTTCCTTTTGTCCCCGTTAATACTAAACTTATTAAATAAAATAAGTAAAAAAGGTACTTAAAAGTTTTTTTTTATTATTCAACTTAGATCGTCCCACTGCTGGGCAAGATTAAATTTTAAATTTTAAAAATTTAATCTTTTTATATTTAAGTACCTACCTCTCCTCTTATTAATGAATGACATCTTATGTCTTTGTTTTAACCGTGTTCAGTCAGCCCGGTAATTTTTTTTCCAAATTTTATTTGAATTCTTTTGCAAAAGTTTTTGAACTAAGTAGGTACCTAGGTACTTTTTACTTTTTTAGACCTTAAGTACTTTTTTAAAAAAGATGGCAAATATTTAATATAATTTCGATATCTAATATCATCCTCACGTAAGTATTCGAAAAGGTTTAAATTACAAACTGTATAAAGAGTTATCGGGATCGGAGAGAGTGGCGTGATAAAGAGGCCTATACTTACCCAACATTGGGTGGAAATGGGCTGAAATGATGATGATAACATTATTCAACAGGAAAAGTCAAGATCAGTACTCCGTGACTGGTACCTCCACAACCCGTACCCGTCGCCCCGAGAGAAGCGAGAGCTGGCTGAGACGACAGGACTAACTACTGTGCAGGTAATTACAATCTATACTTCAGCCAAATTTGACATGTTTGTAATCTAACTGTCAATAGATGCAAGTTAGTTGGTTTACAGCATGGACCTGGCGGCACGCTCGCTTGGCTCGTCCAGGTACTATATTGTACCTGGACGAGCCAAGCGAGCATGCGATACAAAAAATGCAATGAATCCAGTGTCGTAGCACAAAATTCTAAACATCAAGTTTCTGGCCTTACAAAAAAGCGGCACGCGATGAGAGACAAAAGATAAAATGCTTTGTCTCTCTTACGCACAAGAATGTTGTATCTATTCTTCTTTGATTTTGTGTGACTGAGAAAGGAATATGCAGCGCTCTATTTCTTACTTCTAAGGTTTACTTCCAGATAGTCACGTCGAATTTGTCTGAAGTAGTAACCAAAATAAAGTTGACCTCGAAATTAGTGTCACCTACAAAAAATCGTAATTCATGTTTGCAAAAATACAAATAGAAACATTTTTAACAATAGTACCTACCTACCTACTTATAATATTTTTAACTTACTACGAATGCCTACATCCAAAGGTTTTCTGTACCTACCTGCTAAGAGAAATGTATTACTTACAGCTTTGGTTATCATCGTCTTTGCCTAAAATGCCTAATAATGGATGAATTAACACGCAATTTATAACCAAGAAAGTAAATATTATAATAGATAATGTAGAATACCTATTCTATATCCATTATTTAAAAAGTACCTAATTAAAAGTGATTAAATTTTACTTTCACTTAGAATATAAACTCCTTGTTAGGTCCTTAAATACAATCAAACTAGGTATCTACTTAAAGCTTGCTATAACCCAACTATTGTTACTATTAATTTTTAATTTAAAACAAAGAAGTTTTTCATTTGGTAACCCAAGCCGTGTGAGTTTGAGGAAGCCACTCATGTTACAACCGCAAACTGGACAAGTCAGATATATCTTCACATAGCTATACAAAACTTTAGTCGTTAAGCCATGACGGCGGCCTTTAGGCGGCCTAAAAACTTCGTCATCTACAAAACTTTACTTATTTTAACTTTTGAAGACTACAAGCTGCAATTTTTAAAAATAAAACCGATTTAATTATTTCAAGAAAAGAGATCATGTTTCATTTGAATGTTGCGCGGGAATAAATGGAAATTGAAAAATAAAAATGGAAAATAAAAATAAATTAAAATAAAACATTTTATTTTTTGAATATTTTCCGTTCCCGTGGGAATACCAGGATCAAAAGTATCTTTAATCCATCTACACTGTTAAGTTCTGTTACATCTCCTAGCCATTACTACCTGAGCTGTCGTAACAAAGATTCCCCGATACAGGCTTTGCCTAGTGAGGAAACTGATAGATATATTCGTTGTTTTGATTTTCACTGTCTGTAGGTAAATTAAGTTAATTTTAAGTTTACTACTTTGTAAACTCTGTGCAAACTTCTACCTTATTTTACAGTTATAAACATTTTTTCATTTTCATTTCACACACTAAAATTAATTACCAAAGTCCCCTTTGAAGGGGATTTTGACACTAAGCCAAAATAAGGTCTAACATAAATTGTTTTAATTTTCAGGTTTCAAATTGGTTTAAAAATAGAAGACAAAGGGATAGACAAGCAGAACACAAAGATAGGTGAGTCGCCATTGATTTCAAACTCTATTTATTTACTTACCTACTCGCCCGCGGCTTCGCTCGCGTGGTACCTACCTTGATAAAATAAGAATGGTTGCTGAAAGAAATTTTGAAATCGGGTGAGTCTGTTTCCCCCAAACATACAAAGAAATCAACTCCTACTAAAAAAAAAAATGAAAATGAAATAATGATCACGACTTTATCCCAGGGAGCGGTAGACATTTCTTTCAGATCTTTATAGGCAATTTTTAGATCCTTTTTGAAGATGTCTAAGGGGGGTAGTCAGAGGTATGTCCTAATATATATTTTTGGTACTTACATACATCTTGCAGAAGTTAACTTTCCATACGTGACAGGTTGCAAGCCCATCGACGCTAATATAATAGGGTGGTGTGGTAGCCAGTGAATCAAGTGTACTCAGTGAACCACAGGGCCTACAGCCATAACGTGACGTTGCCAGCTTATACATTAATACACGTTTGAACCGCCTTCTGAGTTCTGATGCTAAACTGTCACGTCTAGTCGCCGGCGAACTGTCGCCCGAACCGAGCGAGTTATGAGTAAACTTCTGTTTTCAAGTGCAAAAAGTAAGGAAAAAATGTCAGTATATTTTTCTCTTTACTCAATTTGTTAAAGTCCTAGGAACTGATGTGTTGTTTTTATCTAAAGAATAGATTAATTAGCATGGTTTAGATTTATGCTCGTTATCCAATCGCGTTCCTGATAACTGTAGAAATTTTTTAAATATTTTAATAGGGGTATGGTACACAGTGAAACGTTTTTTTTTAGCACTCAATGAACCATGGTTAATCGCGTACTACTTTAACAATTTTATATAAAAAAACCCTATTTCTTCTGGTCACACTATAACTTTGGAGATATCACTTAAGATAATTTTTATGATATAAGAAATGTTAGATTAATGATCTTAAAATGATAGAAGATCATAATATAAGAAATATTAGATAGGTAATAAATAGATCATTTAATAACGATAAATACGCCAGAACTAAAGCCATAAGCCAGAAGTAAATGCTAAAAAACATCTTGATTTATAAATAATTAATAAAAAACACAATTACCTTTATAATGTAACATCCTTCTAGGCTTAAATCATTAATGGTAGAACAACGTTTTATTGTGTACCACATGGTTTACTGACTACCCACCCCCCAGTTCATTGTGTCCCCCTAGGAGTACACAATGAGCCATTTCCCTCTTTTTTTTAAAAGTCTTTTTGCCAAGTATTTATCAGCTAAAAGCTAAAAATACAAATGCAATTTCAAAGTCATTGAAATTTCCTAAGTCATGGGCTAAAAAGTATTGTAAATATGTTACAGAAAAAAAAACTACAGCTCTCTAAACTTTTGGTAGTTCAATGGCTACCACACCACCTAACAAAAATACGAACGATTTCATAATAACAAAATGCAAAATAATACAATTAAAATAATTATAAGCAACGTTGCAAAAACTCTTACATTCTGTCGTATTGTGTTTCATCAGAAGTAGGTATGTGGGTTAAATATTTGTTGACACTAAGATATTAATAATGATTGAAGTTTTTAAAAGTAGGTGGTCTAAGTACAGCCACCTACATAATTCATTAAAATTTTACATATAAAACGAGACTAGGTACATAAAATAGTTTTTCTTAAGCTTTCGCGATCACAATTCATATGTATAATATAAATACATACATGGACACGGGGTTTTATCGCGTTATTTACCTTATTTCTTTATAAGTACCTAAGTGCTACTTCGCAGCGAAGTAGCACTTTGTGGCCACCAAACTCTGTTTTCGCTATTCCTCCTAAACTACAATGTGAAACTATGTATTACAGAGGTACTATCACCCAAAGCACCGCTTCACCACCTTAAGGGTGCTTTTTCTGTGACGCAACTAGCAGTTTACACCGCTTTGCAACATTCGAACACCAATAGCAACAAAGTATTTCGGTGCTTTGTTATAAAGTTTGAAGAACAAATAATAACAGTAAGTTTTTAACAATGATAAAAGTCATTAAACAATTATTGCTTTAAGATGTTTATGACTCCGATTGGTCAAAATAAAAAGGGCAGGATCAGCTAGCTAACATCTTGCAAGCTAAACTGTTTCAAAATTGGTAAAGCGACGCTTTTGGTGATAGTACCTATTTAAAAAAAGGCTTATGATAGGTTTCACAAACTGAACATTCAGATTTTTAAAATTCCTTTGTTTAACGTAGGTACTTACCTAATAATAAAATAAAATAAAATATAGGTACATACGCTAGTTTGACGCATACATACACCTTAAGAAAATACTACCGTCGCGTCGCGTCGCCTATTTAATTCTAAACAATCATTTCAGCCCACTTCACAAGACGCAGTGTATCGAAGTAGAAAATCTTATCCCTTCGTCTGTTCTGCTCCATTGGACCAAAAATACAAAAAAATATATGTTCGCTTCTAATTTTTGGTTTTAGAAAAATGGCGTCTCTTATTAAATACGGATTTAGATTAGGAAGATAAAAAACTAAAAAGTTTTGTGACTGTATTTGCGAAGTACCTACGGTAGGAGCAACGATTCGACGTTAGAACTTATAACATTATAAATTTACTAATGTAGGTATTTATTGTATATATGTAATGAACGAAAACAGCTTTACAAAGATAATTGATTGAGTCTTAAGACAAACTTTTGTTGACGACTGTACGTACTAGTTATATAGGTACCTATAGGTTGGTATTTATTTTATTTCTTTTTTAAAATGTTGTACCTACATCATTATAGGCGACGATGATAAAAAAAAATATGATCACGACTGTATTCCAAAGGTGCGGTAGACACATTCTTTCAGATCTTTTTAGATCTTTTGATGATGTCTAAGGTGTAGTCAGAGATTATGTCCAAATACATATTTGGAACATTCCCACATTTTGCAGATGACGATGAGCTTATAAAAATGCCATTGAAAAAAAAATGAAAATGAAATATGATCACGACTGTATCCCAGGGAGCGGTAGACACTTCTTTCAGATCTTTAAGGCAATTTTTAGATCCTTTTGAAGATGTCTAAGTAAGTCTTCTCGTATGTACTTTGTTGCAAGAGTAAAGTACCTAATGCAATAACCGTACCTACCTACAATGTAAGGAACGTAATTTCCATCAAAAACAAAATGGCCTCGAAAGCTAAAATACAAAGTTGTACCCATTAAGCAAACTCTAGAATAATAATAAACGTAAGGGACGTTGTCTATACGTTTGCAGGCTTCATGTAACTTGATACAGTGAACCCTAGGTACATCCCTGGTTTAAGTTTATACATTCCAAAATACACCGTAACCCTAACGAAATAAAAACAGTTTTGCTCTACGTTCGTGATTTGTTTCGAACACCGATCGAATTTTGAACTCTGTGATAAAAAACGAATTCTAAATTTAAATTAAGTAGTGAAATTATTTAGGATTTTAATAACTAACCTTTTTTTGAAATGAAGAATAATATTATATAAACAGAGGTGATATTAATTAATACCTAGAGCGTAGGTATTTGGACATGCCGCTGACTGCCCCTAAGAACGTAACGTCTTCAATTGATTTTTAAATTAAAATATTTGTATAAAAAACAAACAAACGATAGAAGAAACTAAAATCTCAAATATTTACCTAATATCCTATTATAGTAGGTATTATTGTCATGTGGGTAGGTACTATACTAAGTGACTATATTTTTTTGAGAATAAATAGGTAGGTAAGTAAGTACTTAATAAGGTAAAATAAATGAAAAAAAAAATTAATTACTTACTTATCACAATTTAAACCCAAAGTTATTGTTTAACAAAATGTACCTAAAGATAAAAAGCGACTTCTAAAATTGCCTGATTTAACAAGATCGATAGAGATAGAACGTCACATTTGAATGAAATAAATTTAATGAAGACATTTCAACAACTAAAATATATACGATGAAAAAAGTCTGTATTTGGACTATTGGAGAGATGCCAATGTGTCGTTAGAGCGAGACGGCGCTATATTAGCGAAAGGGACAAATAGTGTAACCCGATATCGCCACATCTGCGGCCTAAAAGGGATCAGGGGCGTACTCAGGTCGATCAAATATTCTGAATATTTATTGTAAATTATAAACGTGACGTACTTCGATTAGCATAATTAATTGATTCGATAAATATAAATCGTAATTTGTATTCCATATTTTTGTTTTGTATTAAAGATTTTTGTCTGAAATAAGTGATGAATGTAATAACAGATTAAATTGAACTGATTATTATTAACATCGGAACGACCAATTAAAGGTATTGTTTGTGTTTAAAAAAATCGATAGACTGAATAAGACTACTACTACAAAAACGCAACCTAGTTATTAAAAAAATAGTAATTTAGTAGGTACCTATTAGGCACTGATTTATTTTTAGCACATTTGCGAAAATTGGTCTGATTATTAGTTTTTGAGCAAAAAAACCCTTGCAAATTAACGAAGACAACCTTTCCCGTGAACTTGTTTTACTTTTAATTATTGCCGATATTGATATGATATATTTTAACGAGATTAAGTAGGTATACAAAGAAACATGGGAATTAGGGTTTTATGAGTTTTAAAAATAGTTATATAACATTGTAATAAGTATACAAGTATCGTTTAAAAACTCGACGCACTGCTGATCGACTCAAATTTAATCTTCTTGCCACATTTCGCTGACTTAGCCCTTCACGAACGAGAGCTACCACTTGAGCGGCTTCTGCTTCAGTTGTATCCATATTTTATGGTTAAAAGCAACGAATATGATTGCTCTAACAAAGGATTCAAAGATTAAACCACTACGATGCACGGTGAACGACAAAAGTTCGAAATAAACTAACCTTGCACTCTATGCAAAAGTCATTAATCTTTTATCAGTGCTTTTAAAACATTACAAATACCCACAATAGCACTTGTATTCTTCTAAAAAAATGTCAAGTGGGTACTCAGATGTTTATTTAAAAAGCATAAGCAAAACATAGGAACCTACTACCAATATGTCAACGCATACTTATTATAACAACTTTGTTACTCAAAATTAGCGGATGGGTCGATTTTTTTGGCGGCCAGTGTACATTGTAAATATAGGTAATTCCTAATTTTTTATTCGCATAAAAATCACACAAAAACTTTACATTTTTTTTTTAATAATAACGTAGACAAAACCGCGGGTGAAGGCCAGTTACAACACTCCCAGTATCACGTTACCGCTGGGGGCGAGCTGTCGCTGTAGATATTTCAAACTACATCAGCTTGATTGGATAAGACTATTATATCTGGCTAGTTCTACGAAGGGTTTGGGATGTTAATTTTTATGGACGGCTACGCTTCTATGGATTTTCGGGACCGGTGTTTCGTTACGTTTTTTCTAAGATTTCTTTATATAGGTAATTAATTTTTAAAATGATTATTTCCTACGAGCAAAATCAGATTCTTATTAGTGGCAATTCGGAGTGTCGCAAAAGCTAAACTTAACTAACAAAAATTAATGACATCCTTTTTATTCCCATCGCTATGAAAGGGACTGCAAGATTTTTAGTTAGTCAAGTTTAGCTTTTGCGATAGGTACTCCGAATTGCCACTATTTGTTTTGTTAAATTCTATTTTTAGTAAGATCTTATAAAATTAAAACTTATTTTTTCTCATTTTTAAAATGAAGTTTATTTTGTCCACGGCTGACGAAGTACCTAATTCAGTTATTTTTGAATTAATCCACGCCATTGTCAAACTGCGGCGACAATCTGTAGTTATATTTTTATTTTTATTATTTATTTATAATCACCCTCTATAAATTTATGGCCCATAAATAAAAAGAGAGAAAAGCACACTATATTCAAGTAATTCTAGGCCTCCACCAACTTTCAGCAGAGAGATTGCAACAATGTTTTGTCAATTTATGCATCATTTACAAATCTTGCATGTTACCACAGATAAAAGAATACATGTTACTGATATCGTTCTAGCTAACTGGCACATATTTATGTTTGGCCACAGATAAAATAATACTAGTGGCTAAGCATAGGTAACCTACCTACTAGTAATAGTTAGCCAAGAACGTGAAATCTTGGACCGATGGAAGTGATAAGTATTTTATTTATCACCACCAAAAGAGCTGCGTTTTGTAACCAATTAAAAGTTTAATCTTATTTTACAACTAGCTGCGCCTCGCAGTGTTACCCACGGTGGATAGTTCCTGTTCCCGCGGAAATACCGGGATCAAAAGTAGCTTATTCTTTAATTCAAGGTATCAAGCCTGGTACCTTCATTCAAATCCGTCCAGCCGTTTGAGCGTGAAAGAGTAACAAACACACAAACTTTCACCTCTATAATATTAGTGTTGTGTGATTAGATGTTGAAAGGGGGGATGATTTTTTTACGTAGAGGAAAGAGAGGGGGTGTAATGTCCCCTTGAAGAATATCGAAAAAAGACGTGTGGCACTCGGAGACTGTCGCGGTAAAGCTATTGCATGGGGAGTGTTAGGTTATTTTCGTTACGGAATTCCTGGATGCGGTCTCCACGCTCAAGGCCCGCGATAGAAGCTATGCAATAGCATAAAAATTATTATGTTTGCGATAAATTAGCTCTTACACTTAACTAATTAAAACTGTCTCTTCCAGCGGCACGGGCGACAAGCAGCTCGACTCCTCCTCCGACGACGACAGCGACGCGCCCCCGCACGGCGGGCTCGCGCCGGCGACCTCTCACCCCCACGCGCACGCGCATGCGCACGCGCACGCGCCCGCTCCTCTGTACCCGCTGTATGAGCATCCCCTGGCTCACCTGCAGTACCATCATACGTGACCGACGATCTTCGACGTGTAGACTATCAATAGTGGCAATTCTGAGTGTCGCAAAAGCTAAACTAAGCTAACTAAAATTGTTGCTGTCCCTTTCATAGCGATGGAAATAAAAAGGATGGCAATAATTTTAGTTAGTTTAGTTTAGCTTTTGCGACACTCCGAATTGCCCCTAATATACGAGTACCTATAGGTCGCGCCACGTAAAAAGAGCGCGGTCGGGGAAGAAGGGTATGTTTGTGCCTGTGTTCACTCGCTGACGAACCAATAGCACTCGCTAAATCAATGGTATGAAGTGCGCCGCAACACCTCTCCACCAATCATCGACTACGGAGCAGTTTGACAGCCAGCGCTCTTTTTACGTGGCGCGACCTATGAATTGTCTTTCTTCTGCGCTTATGTTCGTATTCAGAGTCCAGTCTCAAGTGTGAATCGTGCCTCAAGCGTCATCCGTTTCCATAGAGATCTGTCAAAAAATCGATACCAGAGCGAAGATATAAGTCTGAGTGCAGACTCTGAATACGAGCCTTAGATTGTAGTTGGGATTTTTTTCCTACAAACACTATTCATATACAATTACCTTCCGTGTTCTTCAAATCTGATGGTGTTATATCTTGTATCATTCTTTCCAAATAAATAGTTTCATTAGAGTAGACATCTCTTCAGATTTACAGTTTTTTTTAATTAAGTAGGTACCCTAAGTAATAGAAAGTTGTCAAATCAAAACTTTTTCTACAGTTACTTTAAAATATAATTAGCATATCAGAATGTTTAATTTTGCCATTATTTTAAATTAGATAAAACAATTTTACTAATTTTAACCACTGTATCATTTTGTAGTTAGGCATGTAAAATATTTATGCTAAGTCAAACTAAACTAGGTCTATTTAAATTATAAATATTGTAGCTTAATTAATTATCAGATCGTGATTAAATTTATTGTAATTTGGCTTCCGATTTAATGAAATTATGATAGATAAGATTACCTAGAACATTTTATTTATTTACATTTTTCGAACAGCCCTTAATGCACTCCTGGATATTATTTGAAATTGTTGGCACAAAACCACTGATGCATTCTACCATTTTGTAAATTTATAAAAAACTTTTTTTATTCTACACGCATAAATTATCAGACTTATTAGTATTACGTAAATGTACCTATTTATTATTTAGTTATGATTAGTTTAGACAAGTATCAACTTCAAACGTTTATTTTATCTCACTTTCAAATCTATCGTGAGTTGTATTAGACATTATAATAGCACACGGGAAATTACTCACTTAGTGTGAGACGCGACCGCGAGGAGTGACCACACTCATACCCAGATGAAGATTCTCCGGAAGAATCGAAACATTGTCGGTACCTATCTAAATCGAAGATAATTTTACGTGAGTTATTTCCCGTGTGCTATTATAATGTTTATTTTATCGTTTATGAAACTATCATGTTTTGTTATGCAATAGAATTTTTCATACCAAACGTGTGTTGTTATAATGTTGTTTTATTTCTCCCACATCATTCTCCCGAGATTTTGAACTGAACATCTTCAATAATGTACCTACCTACCGACCTACCTCCAAAGGGTGAAAGAAACATCTACCTACATACAATTTCAAAATTACCTACTTACCCCTACTTTAGGGTTAAAAGACTTCCTTACAAAGAATACAGGGTGAATTTTTGAGACGGGACAGTAAGGGCAGGTACCTTAAACGTTATAGTTACAGGAAAACGTTTTTAGGAGACTATCCATTAATTTTTAAATTATTCTGAACTGCATTTACAGATTTTGGAAAAAATGTACAGTCAGCAAGAAAATTGTCATTTTACACAAAAACTTTTTTTGAAGCCAATCGATCCTGTTTCTTATAAGGATCAAAAGTCTCTACTAGACCGACTGAGGTTTGAGTACTAGAAATGTCAGAAATCGCGAAAAACTTTTTTCAGAATTGTACGGTTTATACGGAAATACGCATAAGATAATTAGTGAGAGTCCTAATGGCGAGTGTCTAGCTGGCCTCGTGGCTTACTGTACCTAGAAGCAAAAGCGCCTACCTAAGTAGAAAATCATCAAAGTTGCATCGATAATCTTTTACAACATTAGAATTGAAACAATTAAAATAAAATAAATTATTTTAATATGTTGTACTTTAGAAACAGACAAAAATAACTACATTTAGATGATCTACGAAATAAATTGCTCAAAATGACATTTTTTAACAAGAAGTATGTACCTACATAAATAAATTGCAACTAACAATCTAGAATTCAATTTCTCTTAACAAACATAACAATGACCTGAAATAAACCAAGAATTCTAATCGAATTCGAAGTTTGAAATTTAAAACATTTTTTATTAACCTGTTTTTTTTCAGCCAGCCTTTTTTTTTTTTAACGGATTATAGCGGATCTACCCATAACAAAAAGTTTGACTAATTTTGAAGTTTGGCTCTTTTACCGAAATGTATGGAAAAAGTTTTTTGCGATTTCTGACATTTCTAGTACTCAAACCTCAGTCGGTCTAGTAGAGACTTTTGATCCTTATAAGAAACAGGATCGATTGGCATCAAAAAAAGTTTTTGTGTAAAATGACCATTTTCTTGCTGACTGTACATTTTTTCCAAAATCTGTAAATGCAGTTCAGAATAATTTGAAAATTAATGGATAGTCTCCTAAAAACGTTTTCCTGTAACTATAACGTTAAAGGTACCTGCCCTTACTGTCCCGTCTCAAAAATTCACCCTGTATATTTCCACATTCCGAGTCACAACCGTCATCCCATTGCTCTTATTTCTTACCACAACTTTAGCATCCGTATAAAAACCTAAATCAATTACCTCTTTTACTATCAAACTGTTCGTCAAACCACAATCAAACATAATGTCTTCTAAATTGGGGGAATAAAAATGATGCCCCCTGAAAGCCCTATCGTAATTCAGGACAAGATTACCCCATAATTTTGCTTGATACACCACTTCAATCTTAACTGATACTCTGGTAGCGTACAGTTCTATAACCACAAACTCAAAATCATGCAAATCATTGACGGACAATCCAGTCGTCATCCTTTTTAATATTGCCCCATTTACCCCGAAAAAATACTCATACGTCATTTGAAAATTGTCAACGTCAATATGACAGTTCGATTTCACTGTCAGATTTCCCGCCTCAATCCATGTTGTGGAAAATCTGTTGTAAATTGTTTGCGAAAGTTTTATAGCGTTTGTTTGGTTTGTTTCCATTGTCTGCTGTTTCAGCATTTGTGGGGATGAAGCGATGTTTACGACTCGACTCGATATTGGTGTAAGAATTCTGTAAGCTGCCGTCCATCCGTATTTTTTATACAAATCCCCCCAAGGGGTAGGACCGTGGGTAAAGGCGTCATCAGGACGACCTCCCAGGTAATTTTTCACGCAGTTTTTGATGATGTTGTCTGTAAAGTTGAACGAAATTCTCTCAGATTCAGTAACGATGGATTTGTCGCTGCCAGACGTTCGTGTCGTGAAGTTTGTATGGAAGCTCCCTGTGATGAAGACATCGATGGTTGCGAAAGTTGACGGTAAGAGGTAAATGAACAGGTAAGCCCTGGAACGAATACAATGAATATAATTATTTTTGCAGTAATTTATTATAATTACCTATGAAATATACCTATAGGTACCCATTAAGGTACCTACATATTTTTGATAAATGCATGCGAATTTTGATTGTAAATAATAATATATGTTTTTAAGGGTAATAAGATTTACGTTACAATTACCCCACAAATGGGGTAATTACATATTACATAGGTAAATAAAATCAAATACCTACTTATATACCATATCACCATGAACGAAGTAGCCTAGCCAACCATATCACGGTCAATGAAAGCGAAAAATAAAAAACTACTCACTTCATAGCTCCAAATTAGTGAAACTCCTACCAAGTCAATTAATAATTTAAGTTCGTATGAGCAAGTGGCCAACTCTGGTGACGAGTAAATAAACAGTCAAGATTTCAATCAAAGTTAAGTATTTTTTCTCAAAAAAATCACAATAAACTATTTTATTTCTTAACTCAAACACTTGTTGTCACTATAAATTCTTTGGTTATTGTAAAATACTTATCTAAAGTAAAGACGTATGCACAATAACTTACTGTAGGTCCTCGATACCGAGTCAAGTATCACAGTATGAAAATCCAATGCAGCGCCTCCCCCGGTAACTTGCATGAACTAAAAATTCCATGTCAAATATTCTTACGGCCGAAATTAATTCAATTCGACGAACGATCGCGGATCTATTGCCATAGCAACGCTGTTATCTGTCAAACAGGTCATACAAATTGTATTGTATAACAAAGTTGCTATGGACATAGACAAAGAGAATAAAAACACTACGTTTAGATAAAGATGGACTGCGATCGTTCGTCAGATTGAATATTAATTTCGGCCGTAAGAATACTTGACATGTGAGCGACAATAGATTACCTACTATAAGTACTACACAAAAACCGCCGGTAACCCTACAATGCACTTAACCAGACGCATTTAACGATATTAACGGAAATGCCAGTGTGAATATGCCTTTACACGTCAGCTAATTCGATAAAAGTCGTAGGTCGTTCAGAGATAAATCGATATCTGTTTATAAATATCTTCTAGCTTACTACTAGCTTCCCCACGTGGATTTGTAACTAAGTATTCTAAATAAAATATGATCTTATCTGTATCCCAGGGAGCGGTAGACATTTCTTTCAGATCTGCAATATTTAGATCCTTTTGAAGATGTCTAAGGGGGTAGTCTAGGGTAAGTCCAAATATTTGGTACATATCCACATTATTTAGAAGTTAACATTCCATACGTGACAGGTTGCAAGCCCATCGACGCTATCAGAGAGCTAACTGGTTCCCTCACGATGTTTTCCTTCACCGTTAGAAGCTCGTGTTAGCATAGCATATAGATTTTTCGACACGAAAAGTCCATTGATGTTCGGCCGTTTGTTTGAAGTAGGAATCTCCGAAACTTCTCAACATTTTTAGAATGGATTTTTATTTTAGAATTTGGGATATAATTCGATAAAATAAAGCTTTTCGTTTCGACTAGTTTTGCAACTAAATTCGACGGAAAACGTTTGAGAGAATGCTCAAACATTTGATATCATTTGAATGTCTAAGGGTAGTCAGTCGCACGTTCATTTGCAACTTTTACAAGTAAAAAAACAAAATATCAATTACATACAAAACTTTATTCAAGCTAACAATAGCTTACATCCGTTTATAAAAATAACGTGTTTAGAAACATAAATATTAAACAATAAAAATAACCGGTTACACCAACTGCTTAACCGCTGGTTAACGTCAAAGCTATTCCTTGGTAAGTTTCATTTGCCTAACTTTTATAAATCACCTTACCCGATTCAAATACAGATTAGATTATCAATTTAATCGTTACTACAACGTAAATCAAAGAAACACATTATTGTGTTATCGAAATCACTCATCAATAGAGAAAAATGAAAGAATATGATGTCATGTCATGTTGAATATCATGACAGGTTGCAAGCACATTTCCGTTTAAAATAAAGAGGTGAATTTAATTTAAAGCAATCATTGAAAGTTGGTAATATAATGCGGTGGGCCTTACTTTTGTCGATTTTTAACGGTCTGTTTCAATATTATAAATAATTCAGTGGTTTTGCTTAATAAGGTTAGAAAGTTAGTTTGAGTATTAAATAAATTATTATTAATATAAAAATAAATATTCGTTATAGAAATAATATTTTGTTTTTGTTTATTTAAATACGTTCATCTCTGGAAGTATCAGTCGGATTTAAAAATTGTTTTCGGCATTTAGTGAAAAAAGAAAGATAAAAAAAAAAGAAAGAGAAGCGGGAAAATAGCTGGGCACAGCTACTGTCAAAGTATAACCACAGTAAGCAAAATCACAGATAAAATATTGCTTAAGAATCCTAATCTAAGGTTAAATTAACCAACCAGGTAAGTAAGTGCAAGTGGTCATTTTATTAAAAAGATTTAACACTACATTTTGGAGACATATTTATTAACTGTTATTAAACGTATTTGAGATATTGTTTTACTATTAATCTGGCAGTATTCTAATTTAAAAGAAGAATTACTTTTAAAAAACTTTTAAATCAGAATAGAATATAATCAGCATTTTGTTTTTAACTTCACAACTATAATTTAAAATAGTGAGCGTTACAATTTCTACTATCAAAAACGGTTCAGCCATATTTGTATTAACAACAACGCTTTTAATTATAACTAATTTGTAATTATGCGCTTAAACTAGATTAATATTTCATAGTAGCTATCTATAATAAATACTACTTTATCAGGATGATGTCAAAATTGATAATTTTTGGACAAGAAATTTCAAAAAAATACTTATATACAGTATTTGTAGGTAATAAATATTTATTACACATAATTTCACCTGCAGGTTTCAAAATAGTTGAGTGAGTAATTTATTTATAACATAAAAAAACATTTAGAGATTTAGTTCCGTTTGTATAACTAGATGGCACTAGTAGTCTACAGATTTTGATTCTTAAAATCTCTAGGTTTCACTTTTAGAATAAGATTGTAACTGTAAATTATGTTATATTAGTCTATTGAAAACCAACATTAATATAAGTTTTAGAAATTTCTTGTCAAAAACCAACATTGTGACAGTTCCGCACAATTATCTTAATCGAATTATTACTAATTAAGGCTAGAGGCTTAAGCCATATTGGAGGTATGTAAATTACGTGTTAATTAAGCAAATATCTTTCTCAACAAGTCTCGTTTAACTACATTCTATTGAGGATTTTCATAATTCGTCACTAGGTGGCGCCACTAGCGCGATTGGTTTATTGTGAAACTAAAAACGCGCGCTGTCAAAACACAATTCTAAGTTAATCCGGTATTGGAAAGAACAAGTGGCAAAATGAAAAATTTAACTAAACTGTCGATCTAACTCTATAGAAACATTGTTTATGCAACACAAAATGTATGACACTTTACGACAGATAACAACGTTGCTATGACGATCGATTTGCGGTCATCCGTACGTTGGATATAGAAACCGGGCATTAGTAAACTGCAATTTGACAGATGCTTAGACCTGATGACTCAGTGCTGCCATCTAGTTCAGAAAATCCTCATTGCGTTTGCATTCATCTGTTTTATAGAACGCGCCACGTAAAAAGAGCTTGGTCGGGGAAGTAGCGGGGGTATGTTCGCGCCTGTGTTCACTCGCTGACGAACCAATAGCACTCGCTAAATCAATGGTATGAAGTGCGCCGCAACACCTCTCCACCAATCATCGACCACGGAGCAGTTTGACAGCCAGCGCTCTTTTTACGTGGCGCGACCTATACTAATCCGAAGAATCGTAAAATGGCAAACGCCATCTAGCGCCATCTTTTTTTTATCTCTATGAGTTAAAGAACTTTCATGTCATTTAAGTGTTGTATTAAGACAGGACTTGTGGAAAGGCGGTTTTAGTTTGGTTAAAGCATGGTATCCCATCCCCTTATAAGATGGTTGTAGTTCCAAAAACAAATTAATAGATGGCGTTACGTGTTGCTATTTCGAAATAAAGTCTCTGGAAATTTATGAAAATGCCTAAATTTTGCCAGAATCATATTTCTTTATATTTCTTTAGTACATAGAAATTCAATAATCATGTCCTAGATCTTTTTCTACAAAATAAAATGAAAATATGGTACACTAGCGGCAAATATTGGAACTACGTAACAAAATGGCCCGATTCACCCGATTCAGCAATCAAGTAGTTGAAACTAACGTAGAGCACAGATAAAAGAATACTAAGTACAGATGCCGCACGTAGAACAAAAAATCTACCCTTCATTTCGGGCGATTTTCTTCGGGCCAGATAACCTTACATTCCGTCAGCGCGAGATGGCGTTCCCGTCTTGCCCTCAATCGAGATTTCTTAACTCCATCTAGTAGTGAGTGGCTTGAAGCCGCATCCACTCACTACCAGATGGCGCTAGCAGTTTTAGTGTCATAATTTTAAACTTTATCTTCATTGAAATAATACATAGTATCGCTTGAGAAACTAGAAAATGTTGCTCTTTGCACAAGAAAACATTTGAAGTGCAATCATTAAAATTATAGCTATCTATTTCATTTGCGTGCTGTTTCATATCTTTTGTTTTACTTTTCAGTAAAACTTGTCAATGTGTGTTTTACACTGTTTTACATTGCTTGGAAGTTGGAACATAATATTTATACCTAACGCAAATTACTATGAACGTATTCTTTTATGTGTGTATGAACGAACGTAATTAGGTACTTATCTGTGTTTAATTTAGGAATATAATTGTTTGACCAGTGATCGGAATAGGTAGGTAGATAGAGTAGGTTATTTACCTACCTACTTACTTACAGAAACTAAACTACTACCTACATATTTACATAACTGTACAAAATACAATTAGAACCAGTTGAGCCACCTAAGGATCGTTACAAACGATCTATAGGTAGCTCAACTGATCCAAACCACTGCCAGACGGAAGCGTGCCCAAGACACTGGCAGCATTGCCGCGCTGGATGGCGATGCTGATCTTTTGAGCCAAATAAGTGCCAGCCCTCGGATCACGCGTCGACATCAACATCATCAACATCAACCTACTTACTTAATATAAAAAACCAGTGTGGAAGTTGATTACTTATTAATCAGTAGGTACCTACCTCTTCTACAGTCCCGGGATGTTGATAATGATAATTATTAAATCCCGAGATTTTAAAATCATGTGAAATTCGCTTTATTTAAGTAGGTAGGACCTAAGTGAAAAAATGAGTAAGTAACTGGTTGGCATGGTATGGCCAGTTACGAGAAGAGAAGAATGGCATGTAAATAGAAGAGCTTAGTGCTTGATATAAGTAGGTATTATACTTACCTACATGCATGTGGATGGATATAATTATGGGTAGAGCGAGAAATAAAGTGCAATTTAAATAAAAGCTTTTGAAAATAAACCTACCTACCCTTTCAAACATAAAAATATTTTTTCAAATCGGTCAAGGCGTCCTTGAGTAATCGGGGAACATAATAAATAAAGCGAATTGAGAAACTCCTCCTTTTTTGAAGTCGGTTAATAATTTGAAAGTTAGATTTATTCATAATCGCACATTTCGCGCGCGCCCCCGAGCGGACCTCCCCCTCCCGCCCGCCGCGCGCCGTTGTCACCACCCCGCTTGCATTCTTGTTTACGAATGTTTACGAAAAAAAATAAAAATATACTTAGGTAGGTACTTACCTTTTTTATACCTACCATTTGTACCTAAGTATATTATTTTATTCCAATAAATTATGAGGCAGTAATAGGTAAGTAGGTACCAACGTCTCAATTTGTGTATCTTTTGTCAACTGGAACTCAATTTTTATGTTCAAATCACAGATAAAAGAATACTAAGTTCAAATAGAAAAAAAAAGAAAAAAAGAGTGCAAAAAGATCACATGGGGTGCACTGACTTGAGCTTGCGATTATCAATTTCATATCAAGGGCTGTGACCACTAGGCCAATTTGATCGTACTTCATGCGACGAAAATATCAAGCAGCCTGTCAACTCGCTAAAAACGAGTCGGTGCATGGCATGCACGGGCGTCGCTCGAGTTATGGCGCATTCATGTAAGTACCTACCTAGTTTAAGTACCTATAATATTCCAAGTTTCAGCTAAGTAAGTAAATCCGTTGAGTAATTTTCGCGTGAAACAGTAGTAAGTAAGTAGGTACCTACCTACCTACTTAAGTAAACATCCACCCACACATCCATAGGTACTTCTCTATCCATCTAATTTTATCCATCCATTTTTACAAACTTTCGCATAAATGCGAAAGTTAGTTTTATAATCCTTCCTATAAACTAATATCATAAATTTATGATAAGTATTAGTTTATAGGAAGGATTATAAAATACCTACCTACCTACGGTAGACGTAGGTAGGTAACAAAAATAATCAGTTGGCTAATTAATATTTCACACCTGAATATTGGTAGGTAGGTAGGTAACTATTTACCTAAAATCATACCTAGGTACCTACAATACCGAATCCCCAGAATACCTACTGTAGGTACCTATAATATGTGGTAAACGTAAGTAAATTCAAAAGATAATCAAAAAAGTCTATGCGTCCAATTTACATAAACAACGCATCGCGCGATCAGTCGCACAAAAGCGCACGCAACCTCCTTTGAGAATTTTGAGATGCATGCACCGACAATCTATCTACCTACCTACCTATGTTATGATGCACGTGAGCTCTCCATAGTAACATACTACATACCTACCAATTTTAGATAACAAGATAATTCCGTATAAATTAACTACTATAAAGTACCTACTGTGGGTGGTTTAGATCAAATCGAATTTGGTGGCTACCTAGTAAACACAGAAAATAATATTATCTGTTAACTATAAACGCGCGCCCCGGCTTTAGTGTAGCTAACTGGCGTCATCTAGAGGCGAGTAGCAAAATTTAACGTCACTCTACGTTAGTTTCAACTACTTGATTGCTGAATCGGGTGAATCGGGCCATTTTGTTACGTAGTTCCAATATTTGCCGCTAGTGTACCATATTTTCATTTTATTTTGTAGAAAAAGATCTAGGACATGATTATTGAATTTCTATGTACTAAAGAAATATAAAGAAATATGATTCTGGCAAAATTTAGGCATTTTCATAAATTTCCAGAGACTTTATTTCGAAATAGCAACACGTAACGCCATCTATTAATTTGTTTTTGGAACTACAACCATCTTATAAGGGGATGGGATACCATGCGTAGAGTGACGTTAAATTTTGCTACTCGCCTCTAGATGACGCCAGTTAGCTACACTAAAGCCGGGGCGCGCGTTTATAGTTAACAGATAATATTATTTTCTGTGTTTACTAGGTAGCCACCAAATTCGATTTGATCTAAACCACCCACAGTAGGTACTTTATAGTAGTTAATTTATACGGAATTATCTTGTTATCTAAAATTGGTAGGTATGTAGTATGTTACTATGGAGAGCTCACGTGCATCATAACATAGGTAGGTAGGTAGATAGATTGTCGGTGCATGCATCTCAAAATTCTCAAAGGAGGTTGCGTGCGCTTTTGTGCGACTGATCGCGCGATGCGTTGTTTATGTAAATTGGACGCATAGACTTTTTTGATTATCTTTTGAATTTACTTACGTTTACCACATATTATAGGTACCTACAGTAGGTATTCTGGGGATTCGGTATTGTAGGTACCTAGGTATGATTTTAGGTAAATAGTTACCTACCTACCTACCAATATTCAGGTGTGAAATATTAATTAGCCAACTGATTATTTTTGTTACCTACCTACGTCTACCGTAGGTAGGTAGGTATTTTATAATCCTTCCTATAAACTAATACTTATCATAAATTTATGATATTAGTTTATAGGAAGGATTATAAAACTAACTTTCGCATTTATGCGAAAGTTTGTAAAAATGGATGGATAAAATTAGATGGATAGAGAAGTACCTATGGATGTGTGGGTGGATGTTTACTTAAGTAGGTAGGTAGGTACCTACTTACTTACTACTGTTTCACGCGAAAATTACTCAACGGATTTACTTACTTAGCTGAAACTTGGAATATTATAGGTACTTAAACTAGGTAGGTACTTACATGAATGCGCCATAACTCGAGCGACGCCCGTGCATGCCATGCACCGACTCGTTTTTAGCGAGTTGACAGGCTGCTTGATATTTTCGTCGCATGAAGTACGATCAAATTGGCCTAGTGGTCACAGCCCTTGATATGAAATTGATAATCGCAAGCTCAAGTCAGTGCACCCCATGTGATCTTTTTGCACTCTTTTTTTCTTTTTTTTTCTATTTGAACTTAGTATTCTTTTATCTGTGATTTGAACATAAAAATTGAGTTCCAGTTGACAAAAGATACACAAATTGAGACGTTGGTACCTACTTACCTATTACTGCCTCATAATTTATTGGAATAAAATAATATACTTAGGTACAAATGGTAGGTATAAAAAAGGTAAGTACCTACCTAAGTATATTTTTATTTTTTTTCGTAAACATTCGTAAACAAGAATGCAAGCGGGGTGGTGACAACGGCGCGCGGCGGGCGGGAGGGGGAGGTCCGCTCGGGGGCGCGCGCGAAATGTGCGATTATGAATAAATCTAACTTTCAAATTATTAACCGACTTCAAAAAAGGAGGAGTTTCTCAATTCGCTTTATTTATTATGTTCCCCGATTACTCAAGGACGCCTTGACCGATTTGAAAAAATATTTTTATGTTTGAAAGGGTAGGTAGGTTTATTTTCAAAAGCTTTTATTTAAATTGCACTTTATTTCTCGCTCTACCCATAATTATATCCATCCACATGCATGTAGGTAAGTATAATACCTACTTATATCAAGCACTAAGCTCTTCTATTTACATGCCATTCTTCTCTTCTCGTAACTGGCCATACCATGCCAACCAGTTACTTACTCATTTTTTCACTTAGGTCCTACCTACTTAAATAAAGCGAATTTCACATGATTTTAAAATCTCGGGATTTAATAATTATCATTATCAACATCCCGGGACTGTAGAAGAGGTAGGTACCTACTGATTAATAAGTAATCAACTTCCACACTGGTTTTTTATATTAAGTAAGTAGGTTGATGTTGATGATGTTGATGTCGACGCGTGATCCGAGGGCTGGCACTTATTTGGCTCAAAAGATCAGCATCGCCATCCAGCGCGGCAATGCTGCCAGTGTCTTGGGCACGCTTCCGTCTGGCAGTGGTTTGGATCAGTTGAGCTACCTATAGATCGTTTGTAACGATCCTTAGGTGGCTCAACTGGTTCTAATTGTATTTTGTACAGTTATGTAAATATGTAGGTAGTAGTTTAGTTTCTGTAAGTAAGTAGGTAGGTAAATAACCTACTCTATCTACCTACCTATTCCGATCACTGGTCAAACAATTATATTCCTAAATTAAACACAGATAAGTACCTAATTACGTTCGTTCATACACACATAAAAGAATACGTTCATAGTAATTTGCGTTAGGTATAAATATTATGTTCCAACTTCCAAGCAATGTAAAACAGTGTAAAACACACATTGACAAGTTTTACTGAAAAGTAAAACAAAAGATATGAAACAGCACGCAAATGAAATAGATAGCTATAATTTTAATGATTGCACTTCAAATGTTTTCTTGTGCAAAGAGCAACATTTTCTAGTTTCTCAAGCGATACTATGTATTATTTCAATGAAGATAAAGTTTAAAATTATGACACTAAAACTGCTAGCGCCATCTGGTAGTGAGTGGATGCGGCTTCAAGCCACTCACTACTAGATGGAGTTAAGAAATCTCGATTGAGGGCAAGACGGGAACGCCATCTCGCGCTGACGGAATGTAAGGTTATCTGGCCCGAAGAAAATCGCCCGAAATGAAGGGTAGATTTTTTGTTCTACGTGCGGCATCTGTACTTAGTATTCTTTTATCTGTGGTTAAAGGCAACATTCTTGTCAGTTTGATAAATCAATGGTGTCTATTCGGACGTCGAAAATTAAACTAATTTGACAGCAATAAATAACGATCGAAATAAAAAGGATGGCATCAATTTTAGTTAAGTTTTTGCGACATCTGAATTGACACCAATATATACGCACGGTAGACATTAAACAGATCTTTGAATTAGAAATCATTTTACAAGTCAAAACTGAATGTAAATAAAAATAAATAAATAATATCCTTGGACATTCCACACAGCGCCATCTAGTCCCAAGCTAAGCAACTTAATGCTTGTGTTATGGTAACCAGATGACTGATATACTACTTATACATTTTTTTTGTAAATACATACATATTATACATAGAAAACACCCAGACTCGAGACAAATATTTGCAGACATTGTATACATCTATTGTCTGTCAAGTCACAAGGCTGTACCTATGTTATTCAGGTTCTTTTTATTTTTGAAATGACTTAGGCTCAACTCACACCAAAAGAGCATCGAAGAGCAGCGAAGCGGAGCGCAGTTTCAGTGTCATACGAATTTCAACTTTATTTCCATTACTATAATACTTACTATCGCAGAGAAGGCGCGCGTATTCGAATTCGCCGGAATTATTGGGAAGCCGCGGGCATCCTCGCGACTCGTTCGAGTTTCTCATGCGATAAGTATTATGGTAATGAAAATAAAGTTGAAATTCGTATGACCCTGAAACTGCGCTTCGCTTCGCTGCTCTTCGATGCTCTTTTGGTGTGAGTTGAGCCTTACATAGAATTATAATGCGAGTTTCTATGTATGTATTTAAGTGTTTTTAATTTATTTTTGAAATAAATATAAATATTCTTGGACATTTCACACGGCGTCATCTAGTCCCAAGCTAAGCAATTTAATTCTTGTGTTATGATAACCAGATGACTGATATACTACTTAGATACATTTTTTGACATTATATAAAGACTTACATAAAGTTAAAATGTGTAACAGGCTCGACAGGATTTTTATTACATATTGTAGTTTTATTATCAAGAGTTACTTCTTATTTTTTTTACAGTATTTGAATAGTTTTTGATCCGTGTAACTTAATTTACAAAAGTTTAATTAAATTATCGCTAATAGTCGGGCGTGCGGTCACTTTGACATTGCTTGTCAAAATATTAAGCACTGCTGGGGTAGTTAAAAGTTCGTATTCAGAGTCTACAGTCAGACTTGAGTCTTCGCTCAAGCATCGATTTTTGACAGTTGTCTATTGAAACCGAGTGATGAATCACCGCTTGAGATGATTCACGTTTAACGCTTAAGTATGGACTATGAATACGATTGAGACACGATTTACGCTTAAGTGTAGACTTTGAATACGAGCCTAAGTTTTATTAAGATGTTTGGTAAAGAAATGAGTTTCATAATTATTTTTCAATGCAAAAAGCAATTAAGTTAATTAAGTTATACAATTTAAATTTTAAAACTAGTATTGCTTAGACATAATGATTTCCACATAATACAATAGAACATAACAAGTCAAAACAAACTTACCAATAACAATTAAATTGAATATATTGAACATTTTTATGATAACTGATAAGACCCTATTTTAATCGAAAGAGCTGATGACCTTGAAAAGGCTGTAAAGATTTTGATAAACCATATTATCTAGAAACAACACTACAAAATCCTGAAAAAACCTGTTGTCAAAAAAAAAACGCAACCATATCGGTTCACCGATTAACAGCTGGACTCAATAAGATATCTATCTTAGGTTTTGCTAACAGTATAGAAATGTCAAATATCTAAATGATATGAAAAAAAAAATATATATGATCACGACTGTATCCCAAGTAGACATTTCTTTCAGATCTTTTTAGGCAATTTTTAGATCATTTTAAAGATGTCTAAGGGGTAGTCAGAGGTAACTAAAGTAAGCAAAGTCACAGATAGATAGGTTATTGAGACCGTAAGAGTCACGGTACAAGAGACGCGTAAAATTTATAATGTCTTTTTGTGGGTTAAAAACATTAACGAAACATACAGCTAACGCCATCTAGTTTCAAACTCCGTACTAATTTACCAAACATCTATACTGTCCACCGCTCAGTGCCACTCACCCTCCAATGACCCCGCGCTCATATGAGTCCGTGTCGCTTCTTGTACTCTTCTAAGTTGAGGGAACGCTTGGGCCCGGTCTCTTTCACTTTAGTGGACGCTTGTTTGTGCTGGGGGCTTGTTGCTTCTGTAAATTAATAATCATAAATAAATGAAATGAAGGCCTTTGCCCAGCAGTGGGACACTAACGGCTAAAAATAATAATAATAATAATAAATGAAATGAAATATGATCACGACTGTATCCCGGGAGCGGTAGACATTTCTTTCAGATCATTAGGTAATTTTTAGATCTTTTTGAAGATGTCTAAGGGGGTAGTCAGAGGTATGTCCAAATACATACATATTTTGTACATGCCCACTTTTTGCAGAAGTTAACTACTAATAATAAATATCAGCGCCATCTAGTCCCAAGCTAAGCAACTTAATGCTTGTGTTAAGGTAAACCTACTTTAGCTAAAACGGATATTAAATCTGTTGCTATCTCTTTTCATTGACATAAAAGTAACAAGAAAAAAAAATACTTTAAATCTATATTAAATTATGAAATCTTTATAAGACCATAATTATATACATTTACCATAATTAAATACATTAATATAAACAGAAAACACCCTGACCCGGAACAAATATCAGCAGAAATTACAAATATTTGTCCCTTGTGGGGATCGAACCCGCAACCTCCGCGTCTCAGGCACACCCACTGCAGCATAGGTCGTCAAGAAAAGGAATAAGATTATTTGCTAAAGTACTCACTTGCTATAGGTAGGTCCAACTCGATGTTAATATCGAAATCGTGTAGCGAGTACATACTAGTGTTGTCCGTGGAGGCTGGCTTGCGGACTTCATCGGTGGGCTGCTGCTGAAACAATACCGATATACAGTTTGTTTCTGAAGCTTGATATTTGACTCCTGTATTATTATTATTATTATTTATAATACACAGGCAGCTCTTAGAGCTGATGCGTGTATATCTTATTAGTCAGTGCGCTATTTTTCTATTATTAAAAGAGTTTACTGAGGGGGCACTGATCACTGAGTCTGGTAAACGATTCCAAGTGTGTATGTTTTTATAATTAGCGTAATTGGTGTTTGTAACCGTGCTAGTTAATAAATAAATAAATATACAGGGTGGTACAACATATTGGGGGCAATTCGGAGTGTCGCAAAAGCTAAACTAACCTAATTAAAACTATTGCCATCTTTTTTATTCCCATCGCTATGAAAGGGACGGCAACAATTTTAGTTAGCTTAGTTTAGCTTTTGCGACACTCAGAATTGCCACTATTGAGTGGGTTTTAAGATGCCTTTTCTTACGTAGTAAGAAAGTTTTGACGTTATTCGTTCGTTCGTATGAGCAAGTGGCCAACTCTGGTGACGGAGTTTTTAGGCCGCCTGAAGGCCTCCGTCATGGCTTAACGACTTTAAAAGCCGGGACCGACAATTTAACGTGCCCTCCGAAGCACGGAAGCGCTCAGATGAAAATGCCATTTGTGGTCGCCCATCCAAGTAGTGACCGCTCAGAACGTTGCTTAACTTCGATGATCTATCAAGAACGTCTTAGCAAGCTTCGCCACGAGCGCTTGGTACTACCAAGTTCGATATAGATACCATGTCGTCCAATTAATACAATTTAAAAAAGCATCGCTCACCAGTCTTTCATGTTCTTTATTCTCCTTTACTGTTTTAGCTTCTTCTTCTATTTGCTTCTGTTCTTCCGCTGCTGCTTCTTGATTTTGCATCAATTCCTGTAAACAATATTACTTCTTATTACAGAATACAGAATTCCATTCAGTTGTTTTTGCGCGATGCAAACAAACATCCATACAGTGACACACACATTTTTAGAACCACTTTTTTGGCTTCAGTTGCTCTATTATTGGTTTCAACTTGGTTCCAACATTGGCTACAAATAGAACGGCCAATGGAAATGCTCCGTTTGTGTCCAATAACCGTCCAAGATCGATCTGCACATTGGAGTGTAGGAACCAACACGTTCCAACACTCCAATGTGTGGTGCCCGCAAAATAGACAGACATCGACGTGTTACAGTTTTATTATATGTAATAAGCCGTGTTGGCCAAGTGGTTAAGTACTTCGACTTTCGATCCGAAGGTCGTGAGTTCGAATCCGGCCGTGCATCAATTAACTTTTCGTGACGAAATATTTATATGCACTTTAACACGAGCATTAAACGGTGAAGGAAAACATCGTGAGAAAACCCGCGGCTAGTCAGCCCCACACGTATTGACCATTGTCTTTCCTGTGGATATGTCCGACTAAGCTGAGAGGATGGTTTAGGTGCTACAAGCCTCCATCTCAACAATGTCCCAGGCACTACAGTGTCCCGTTAAGTGTTGGCAAAGCTTGCCTCCTGACTCTGTATAAATCATCTAGTAAAGATGTAAAGGCCTGAGATAAGCATTGTGTATTTTACCTGTGACCTATTGCTCTGTGACTTGAAGTTCATAACAGGTTTGGTGCTCCGCCTCGTGAAGGGATCGTCAACTTTCTTTCCCTTCATCGCTTTCACCTGCAACAAAAATAGATGTAAGTTGATGATTGCTACAATTTATATTAACGCCAGTGTACCGTAGTATTGGATACTGTCCTCGATACCGAGTCAAGTATCACAAATGTATGAAAATCCAGTGCAGCGCCTCCCCCGGTAACTTGAACTAAACATTCCATACATTAAAAATGTATCTATGTAGTATATCAGTCATCTGGTTACCATAACACAAGCTTAGCTTGGGACTAGATGACGCTGTGTGGAATGTCCAAGGATATTTATTTATTAAGAATACTTGACACGCGAGCGAGGATAGATTACTATACTACACTAAAACCGCAGCTAACCCTACAGAATTAACAATGTCACCAAGATATTAAATTGCGAATGTTAACTGATCTCTAATCAAAAACTTTCTTCCTTGGTCTAGGTTTACATTATATATGCTTTATTTCAATCTCTGGCTGATCAAAGTTGACCAATCTCATTGAATTTTACCCAAAGATGTATAGAGCAAAGGTGTATTGAGGTTACTATTGATTCTTCTATAAATAGCGATCTCTGCAGACTCGACATTTAGTTACCTAAGGGCCGGGACACATAAACACGATACGACGTCGTGTCGTACCACGATGCGGCGTCGTTTCACGATGCGACTCTTTCACGCTCAAGCGGCTGGACGGATTTGAATGAAATTAGGTACCAGAATTGCTTATAGCCTGGATTAAAAAACATGCTACTTTTGATCACTGTATTCCCACGGGAACGGGAACTATTCACGTCGCATCGTAAAACGACGCCGCATCGTGGTACGACACGACGTCGTATCGTGTTTGTGTCCCGGCCCTAATTCCTATTGTTGATTCTAATCGTAAAATATCTAAATAATCACTCGATAAATCAATTTACTAATTTTTGTTACTTTGAAATACATGTTTTTACTATACATTTCAATAATTATTTCTTGTTTTTAGCCATCTCTACTTATAATAAACTAGCTAACTTACCAGTGGCTTCGCTGGTACCTACCTTGATAAAATATAGCCTATGTTCAGAGGTGTTTCGGAAAATCTAAGCTACAAATAGGTGAAAGAATTTTTGAAATCGGATAAGTAGTAATTTCGGAGATTAGCCCAAACATACAAACAAACAAACCAACTTTACCTCATTATAATATTAGTATAGAAGTATAGATTACCTCTTCCATAATAGCGATCTCTGCGGACTCGACATTGAGCTTCCTATTCCTGTTGTTGATGTAGGATATACTCTGTATACTGGAAGTGCGGGTTCTATCCAGCTGCGAGGCTCGGTCCTCCAACTCCTGGATCTTGCTATTCAGCTCCATCACCAGCTCATCATCACCTCTGAAAGATATAAATAATAACCTTAGTAAATTTAAAAAACACATTTCGGTTGCTCTCGCTAGAGAGTAACTTATTTATAATTAAAGGTGAAGGAAAACATCGTGAGGAAACCCGCGGCTAGTCAGCCCCACACGTATTGACCATTGTCTTTCCTGTGGATATGTCCGGCAGCTGAGAGGATGGTTTAGGTGCTACAAGCCTATTCCATCTCAACAATGTCCCAGGCACTACAGTGTCCCGTTAAGTGTAGGCAAAGCTTGCCTCCTGACTCTGTATAAATCATCTAGTAAAGATGTTAAGGCCTAAGTTTTTTTTTACCTCAATTGTGCGACGTCCCTCTCCTTCATGAGCTGTGTTTTCTTCATGGCGTAGTTGGTGGGGTGTGATCTAAACCTATCTTTTTCTGCTACTATTTTTTCTACATCTTCTTCCTGGAATAGAGAAAGATTAGTGCAGCTGAATTCGTATCCTTTTTATTTTATTTTATTTATTTATTTATTTATGGAAAACTAACAGCACATAAAAACATGTTACCAAGGAGTTAATAGAAACATAAGGCTATGTCCAGAAATGCCCTGTTGGATTTAAAAGAAGATTCTCCTTTTAAAGGGGATTTCAAATCCACCTTCTAAGTTATGAACATAAATGGAGTTTTTCCAATCGACGACAATCTCCATCGAAGGGAATTTTTGTAGTTTTTGTCCATGCCGGGTAGGAAAATAAAGACCATTTTCTTACATATTTAATTTGATCACTTGTAAATAAGTAGTTTTACAAGTGATCAAATTAAATATGTAGACTACTTACTACTTAGAGTCTACTTATAGACTGAAAAGAAAGCGAATTGCGTCAATATAATTTTGACAAACAAAAAGATGACACATCATAGGATGCGAAGAATCTCGAACTGCTACATAGACATACAAATCTGATGAAAGCTTCAAGGGCTGATTGCAAATCATTGAGAAAAAAAAAACTTGTAAAACTCACCTTAAACTCATAAACTAAGGCATCTTTGACCTCCGCTATTTTACTTCTAACAAAGTCCATAGTGGGCGGCCGTTTGTTCGCGTCTTTGATAGCTTTGAACCATTTCGTGAACTCGCTATCTGTAAATTCCTGAGAAATAATAATAATATTTAGTGTTTTTTTACTAGCCCATGTCATCCCAAACCCAAGGAACATCATAGAAGGAAAAGTAGAAGGAAGGCGAGGAAGGGGAAGACCGAGAATTAATTACATAAGTCAGATACAAGAGAAGGTCGCTGTCATGTCGTATCAAGAAGTGAAAAAGATCGCATTGGAAAGAAGTATATGGAGGAAATTGCATCATTACACCGACAAGAGCTGAGCTCTTATGTTTTATATTTATGTCATCCCACTGCTGGGCAAAGGCCTAGTATAATATTTAGTGTAACACTACTATATCCCTACTTCCCCACTAATATTATAAATTCGAAAGTAGCTGTCTATCCAGTGTCTGTCTCTCTGTTACGCTTTCACGCGTAAACAACTTAACCTATTTTGATGAAATTTGGTACAGAGATAGACTAGACTTTGGGAAAGGATATAGGCTTCATGCCCACATTTTTGGAAGTAACATTCCATACGTGACAGGTTGCAAGCCTATTGACTCGATGAAAACACTTTTCAATTAAAAAAACAGCATCCAAATCGGTTTATGCGTTCATAAGCTACGATGACACAAACAAAGATACACACTACTTATAACACCCCTCCTTTACGTAGTGGGTTAACAATAAGATTATTCACCTGATTACTAACGAACTCCAATCTAAATACTCTATCTTGCGTGCCGTGTCTGAGTTTCAATCCTTTATTTGTCCTTGTGTTTCCGAGATTATACACTTTCGCCGTCTCATACACGTCTATTATTTCTGCTACCTGTATAGAAGAATATGTAATTTAATACGATCCATCATACACTAGTGGTGCTAAACACTAATCGGTGCTCTAACCGAAAAAATATAATCTTACTGATAGTTTCGTCGTCGGCGTTTAAGGCTTCGTGGCCGAGTGGTCGATGGCAATCTGGCTAAAGAATGATCGCTTGAATCACGCGGGTTCGAATCCCGTCGAAGTCGTAACTTTTCGTAAGATTTTTCATTCACTAGTGGCAATTCTGGATGTCACCAAAACTTAACAAAACTAATTTGACAGCACTAAAATTGATGCCATCCTTTTTATTTTGATCGTTATGAAAGGGACGGCAACATTTTTAGTGCTGTCAGATTAGATTCGTTAAGTTTTGGCGACATCCAGAATTGCCACTACTGTGGGTGGACATTCTCTATGATGATGATGATTTTAAGGTATATTAAGATCACTAAAAAAGCCAAGTGGATAAGTATCTCGACCTTCGATCTGATGCCGGCACCACACATTGGCTTCAACTTGGCTCCAACATTAGAATGGCTAATGGCAATGCTCCGTTTTACGGTTATTCGACACAAACGGAGCATTGCCATTGGCCATACTAATTGGAACTAAGTTGAAGCCAATAGTGGCAATTCTGAGTGTCGCAAAAGCTAAACTAAGCTAACTAAAATTGTTGCCGTCCCTTTTATAGCGATGGGAATAAAAAGGATGGCAATAGTTTTAATTAGGTTAGTTTAGCTTTTGCGACACTCCGAATTGCCCCCAATGTGTGGTGCCCGCATTAAATTTAGGAGATTAAAAAGTTACTGATTATCAGTTACACTCACCCTGTATACGGGATTCCCGTTGTTATTCCCTATGCCGATTCTAACGAAGCACCCTGTGACTACGCGAGCGAAGAACGGTAGGTGCACTAGTCTCTCCAATTTGAACCTGAGAATAAAAATAATGATAAGTTAGGCCGTATACGGCCGTATACAGAAAGAAAGCTGGAAACCTATAAGCGCTTACCGGCGCTTGTCAGTGCTGGTAACCTGAGCAGGAAAATATATGAACACGCGCCGATAAGCGCTAACCGATGCCGACAAGTTCCCACAAGCTTCAACGCGCGCTGGTCAGCGCTGGGCGCTGCCATTTCAAATTAATATAAATAAATATTCTTGGACATTCCACACAGCGTCATCTAATCCCAAGCTAAGCATTTTAATGCTTGTGTTATGGTAACCAGATGACTGATATACTACATTACATAGATACATTTTTTTTGTAAATACATACATATTATACATAGAAAACAACCAGAACGGTGCCGACAAGTTCCGACAAGCTTCAACACGCGCTGGTCAGCGCTGGGCGCTGCCATATAAAATTAATACACAACTGTGCTTCAACATGCTTCCTTTGTGTAGAACGGACCAGCGTTGTCAAGCGCCGGTAAGCGCTTATAAGTTTCCAGCTTTCTTTCTGTATACACTTACTATTGATTTCTTTGACTTTAGCTGAGCCTAGTTAGTAAGGTAATCTAAACACAGTCCCATACAAATAATTCTTATTAGGGATATCGTTTTATTTACTTGTAAATCTCGATAGATGGCAGTGGTAATATCTTCGCACCTTAGAGAAAGTAAGAAATAGGGCGCTGCATATTCCTTTCTCAGTCACAGAAAAACAAAGAAGAATATATACAACATTCTTGTGAGTAAAAGAGACAAAGCATTAGATCATTTCTCCCTCATCGCGTGTCGTTTTTTTTTGTATGGCCGGAAATTTGATGCTCTGAATTTTGTAGTATGAAACTATGGATTCACTGTATTTTTTGTCCCTCTCGGCGATACGCTCTCTGTTCGTCCAGGCACTATACTAGGTCCATGCTTCATACAGACTCTGGTTAAAGCCCGACACACAGTTCACACACGTAGCTATAATATATAGTAATATAAATTATAGCAAGGCATATTACGACATATTTTCTATACTAATAATTTATAACGTAGCTATAATATATATAATTTATATTACTATATATTATAGCTACGTGTGTGACGGGCTTAAATCTAGATGGCGTTGTTCCATAACCAGAATTTGAATGAATATAACTAACACTGCCATCTATCGAGCTTTACAAGTAAATAAAACAATGTCTTTGATATAAAACACATCCGTACCTGCTAAGCCTAAGTTTGTTGATCTGATCGCGACTGTCTGCGTATCTGACCTCCACTCTCTCTTCTCTCTTCTTCTCTTCCTCTTCTGATGAGGAGGAGCTTGAGGAGCTGCGGCTCCTGCGACCTGGGGTGAGGACAGACAGTCAATATAATACATTCGTTCGTAAGAGCAAGTGGCCAACTCTGGTGACGGAGTTTTCAGGCCGCCTAAAAGCCTCCGTCATGGCTTAACGACTTTAAAAGCCGGGACCGACAATTTAACGAGCCCTCCGAAGCACGGAAGCGCTCAGCTGATAAATCCAAGTAGTGACCGCTCAGAACGTTGCTTAACTTCAACGATCTATCAAGAACGTCTTAGCAGTTAATAATTAGTATGAACATTAGCAGTCCTTGCCTATATCGTCCTTGTTATTGTATTACCTTGTGACTTGTTATCTTCCGAGTCGGACCCGGAATCATCAGAGTATATATCGGACGCCTTGAGCTTGACGCTGCCTTTACTCGTGCCGCCTATCATGTCGTCATCCTCCTGGAACAAAAATAATGTTATAATTTCAAATTCAACTATCGCATTACAACCATAGAGATGTATTAAAGAGTCACAATCTAATAGCTGAAAACACTCAAAAAATGTGCGAGTAAATTCAATGTTCTACAATGACATTTGACATTTGAATGCAGACGTTATGTCGTTTGATTTAATGTTCAATGTCGCTTGTACGCAAAAACTAAAACTCGGCGCACTACATAGCATGCGTTTTGGCTCAGACATTTCATTTGTCTGATTGTGGCTCTATAGATTGTACCTCAATGGGCGCGACCTATACCTATACAACAAATTCATGAATATTTTTTTGTATTTTGATAGATTTTCCCTCCCCCCCCCCTTCCCCTCTTCACTCACATCATCATCATCCTTATCCATATTTTTTTAGTATTTTGGTACATTTTTACTCTTTCCCCCCCTCCCCTTTTCTTTTTCCCACACCATTAGATTTTTTTGTATTTTTATAGATTCCCCCCCCCTCTTCACTTACATCATCATCATCCTTATCCTTATTCCTCTCCTCTTCGAGCCGCCTCTTCTGCCGGATATGCTGTTCCCTGGCAGTCCTGGCGTCTCGCTGCGCCTTGAGCGCGGCCATCGCGTTTTGTCTGCGATCGTCGACATTGCGCTTGCGTTCCGTTTTAGCCGCGCCGAAGAGCGGCGACGCTGAGCGTTCCGTTTCTGTTGAAGAGATAAACAAAGATTTAAAGTAGACTTATGCGGACACCGCTCGAAATCTCTGCTCCGCGATTTCGAGCATAGTGATTGGTCAATTCATGCACCGCTAAGCTCCGCGTCTATGGAAACGCAGCCTTAAGGTGCCTGTATGGGTGAAACTAGCGCCACCCCCTCATTTTATGTTATTATTACGCTGAACAAAGGAATTTAAAATAACTGAATGTACAGTTTGTGAAACCTATCATAATACATCACTTTACCTGGATCTATGCGTCGATGGGCTTGCAACCTGTCACGTATGGAAAGTTAACTTCTGCAAAAAGTGGGCATGTACCAAATATGTTGGTATTTGGACTACCCACCCCCTTAGACATCTTCGAAAAGATCTAAAAATTGCCTAATGATCTGAAAGATATGTCTACCGCCCGGGATACAGTCGGGATACAGTCGTGATCATATTTCATTTTTTATTTCACTTTACCTGGATCTTTGGTGTCGTCCAGTATTTCCCCGGGACTGGGCGGTGTTTGTTCCTTTTCATTGTCTATCTCAGGAGTCGGTTCAGGTTGTGAAGTTTCTACATATAAATACAAAAATAATTAAGATTAATTAATAGTTAATACCTCCCTATAGTCGGTTCACGAATTCAAGTCCAAAAAGTTAAACAAAGGGGATACCAGAACAAGAAGTCTTCTATAGATTTTTTTCTAATTTCGTCTTAATATAATGTAAAATTGTGTACTTCACTCGGAATTTATAGATTTTATTATAAATTTAATGTAATTTAAATTTAAATGACATTTGTTTGTTACCTTTTAGGACTCGAATTCGTGAACCGACTATACTTAGTTGTTTTACTGCGAGAAGTAAAGGTTTACATACTTACAACAAATACTATGTTTGTCTCAAAATTCTAGCCCATCCCACTATAGCAAGTTTGATGGATGTGTGGATGTTTGTTACCTACTCTTTTATAAGAAAACTACTAAAGGGATTTGGCTGAAACTTGTAATATACATACCCCCTTATGACCTGGAATAACATGTAGGCTATTTTTATTCGGTATAACGTGAGCGTCGATGGGCTTGCAACCTGTCACGTATGGAAAGTTAATTTCTGCAAGATGTGGGCATGTACCAAATATGTATTTGGACATACCTCTGACTACCCCCTTAGACATCTTCGAAAAGATCTAAAAATTGCCTAATGATCTGAAAGAAATGTCTACCGCTCTCGGGATACAGTCGTGATCATATTTCATTTTTTTCATTTCATTTCATAACGTGAGCGAAACTAATAAATATCCCTGGACATTCCACACAGCGTCATCTAGTCCCAAGCTAAGCATTTTTAATGCTTGTGTTATGGTAACCAGATGACTGATATACTACATAGATACCTACATTTTTTTTTGTAAATATTATACATATTATACATAGAAAACAACCAGACACGAAACAAATATTTGCAGATCATACAAACATTTGTCCCGTAGCGGGGATCGAACCCGCAACCTCTGCGTCTCAGGCGGGCTTTCGCCCACTGTGCCACAGAGGTCGTCGAAACTGCGGGTGAGTTAGCTTGTCTGATAAACAACGTCAGACATATTTTTACGCCTATGCTATGACTAAAAAACTGACTTTGAGTCTTTAAAGACAGAGGTTTTGAACTCCGTCACCAGAGTTCACTAGCTCATACGAGAATACACACCTTGCCTCTCCTTCGCCCTCGCCCTCTCTCTCTCCCTCGCCTGTTCTCTCTTCGCTCTTCGTCTCTTTCTCGCCTCTCTCCTCCTCTGTATCTCCCCGGGTGAGGCGGACCTCTCGGCTGCCGAGCGACGGGCGAGACGGAGTTTCCTTTCTATTTCCCATCTGTAAAACAAGGGTAAAATATATATAACTAGCTTACTTGCCCGTGGTTTCGCTCACGTGGTACCTACCTTGATAAAATATAGCCTATGTTAATTCGGAAAGTCTAAGCTAAAAATTGGTGAAAATTTTTTTCTTGAATCGGATGAGTAGTTTCGGAGATTACCCCAAACATACAAACAAACTAACAAACAAACCAACATTACCTCTTTATAATATTAGTATAGATTGCAACTTGCGTTAAAATAATTGAATTTTTAGGCGTCCGGTCTGGGTTAATTATTATGCGGGCACCACACATTGGAGGGTTGGAACGTGTTGGTTCCAACGCTCCAATGTTAGGATCGAACTGGGATGGTTATTGGACACAAATGGAGCATTGCCATTAGCCGTTATATTCGTAGCCAATGTTGGAACCAAGTTGAAGCCAATGTGTGGTGCTCGCATTAGACAATGACTTTTATGAAGCGCTCCATACAAATCTGTGTGCACTTTGAAAATCTGGCTAAATCTAGATGGCGTTGCTTCATACCCAAAATTTGTTTTAAGATATTAACACCGCCATCTATGGAGCTTTACACGAACTCGAATAGAGGGCGCCAGTTTGTTTGGAATTTCTACTATACGTAGCGACATCTCGCGATCTTTAAGATGATTAAATAACGATTCTCTCTCTCTGGTCTGGTAGAGATCGCTTCTTAGCGATAAGACCGCTGATTTTATGTCATAGTTAAGGTATCTTTAGTTTGTAGTGCTTATTGTTGATTAGTAAATATGGTGTGCAATAAAGTATTTTCTATATATCTATCTATTCTCGTCAAAAGTAATAATAGATTGCTAGTCTATACAATTTCTTACCTAGTTTTCATGAGATCCCGCCTTTCAATACGTTTGAATATCTCCTGTTCTCTCTCCTTCTCGCTCATCGCGGCGAGTCTTGCTCTATCCTCCGAATCGCCCATGAGATTCTCGTCATATCTGAAAGAAGGAAATTAAATATAAATAGCGCCGATGGGCTTGCAACTACAGTATAGAATGATCACTGCAAATTATGAGTTTTGTAAAAACTGCATTTTAAAAGGTGCAAGCATTGAGGTACTTACAATCTATAGAGCCACAATCAGACAAATAAAATGTCCGGGCCAAATGTCGCTTGTACGCAAAAAAGTTTTACTTTTTTGCGTACAAGCGACATTGAACATTAAAACAAAACATTAAAACGACATAACGTCTACATTCAAATGTTATTGTAGAACATTGAATTTGCTCGGAAATTTTTTGAGTGTTGTCAGCTATTAGATAGCGACTCTTAATTTTTTTGATCTTTTTGAAGATGACTAAGGGGGTAGTCAGAGGTATGTCCAAATACATACATATTTGGTACATGCCCACTTTTTGGAGTTATTAGTAATACAAACTTGTACTAACCCATCATCAAATTCTTCTTCCGAATCGATTGAGTCATTGTCTGAAGAGTGTGAAGATACCTCACCTGTTTGGAAAAATGATTATTTTATACCAAGATTAAGTATTTTAAATTGGTAATCTGTTCACTATCCTGCTTAGGGCCTGTGCACACATCGTTTTTAAACGAGCTTTGTTGTGCGCGTAATCTGTGAAGCCTGCAGTCATGTTGGCCGAGCCTACGCCATCGCGAGTGAATCCGAGCGCACGCAAATTGATGCAAAGACAAGTGCTATAGGTCGCGCCACGTAAAAAGAGCGCTGGCTGTCAAACTGCTCCGTGGTCGATGATTGGTGGAGAGGTGTTGCGGCGCACTTCATACCATTGATTTAGCGAGTGCTATTGGTTCGTCAGCGAGTGAACACAGGCGCAAACATACCCCCGCTACTTGTCCGACCAAGCTCTTTTTACGTGGCGCGACCTATACCCAGCAGTGGGCTATAATTTGAGCTGCCAATGATGATGATGATACCTTCTTCCGGTTCACTAAATGTATCCTTCTTCTTGCTCCCCGTACTATCCGTACTCTTCCTTGGTTCCGGTTTCTTGATTTCTTTAGCTGGTTTCTTGTCACTGTCTGAATGGTCCACCGAAGGTTTCCGGCTACTGGGTTTCTTTGAAGACTTCTTCGAGGAATCTGATGCATCACTCTCCGAGTCAGATGATGATGACGACGATTTCGCTGGAAACGAATGGAAAATTTTAGCTAGTACTTGTGACAAACGTCTGATATTTAAACGCTACTTAAATATGTGAGATCGTATTAACCATTTTAGATGTTCTTGTCAGATTTCTATAGACAAACGTCAAATAATATCAAAGGAGTATAGTATTTGGGCTAAAGTTTTAAAGTCACCTGAAGTCATGCTTAACTGTATAAAGCTAAAAAAACATTTTTTTTTTGTGCCCTGTGTACCTAGTACCTACCTATCTGTGCTGGAATGTGTCAATAAGTCTCTACTTATCTATAACACTAATATTATAAAGGCGAAAGTTTGTGTGTTTGTTACTCTTTCACACTCAAACAGCTTTTCGGATTTGAATGAAATTTGGTACCAGGATTGCTTTTATTGTATATATTGTATATGCCTGTATTCAAAAATAGGCTACTTTTGCTCCCGGTATTCCCACGGGAACGGGAACTATTCAACGTGGGGGTGCAGCTAGTTTAACAATAACTTACAATTATTTTTCTTATCATCATCATCCCAATCTGACTCATCGCTTCCCGAAGACTTGCCCGAGGATTTGCCTTTAGACTTTTGTGGGGGAGATTCACCCGTTGTCTTCTTCTTCTTTGTCAGGTTTAGGAATTGCTGAGGATAGAAGCTATATTTATACTCGGAGCCTAGGCACTGGGCAAGACACGTTTCTAGATACTCAGAGCAAAGATGGGCATTACTAACAACTCCGCGGCCTAAAAACTCTGTCACCAGAGTTGGCCACTTGCTTAAACGAACTTACTTACTAACAACAAAATGGGTTAGTAACACGAGTAGTCATTTACTGTTTGATAGGTGCTAATTATATAATTAATCAATTCTTTAGACATGTATTAATGTTATTGTAGCTTTTAAAAAGTTGCAGACTTGGCATAAACACAACATACCTTTTGCCAGACTTTAACATGTGACTTACAGCTAGTCTCAATAACCTATCCATCTTTGGTTTTGTTTACTGCAGGTAGATATTTGACATTTCTTCCATTCGACATTCAAAAAACGTCTAATAGCTACTGACAGTGAGCAAAACCAAAGATAGATAGGTTATTGAGACTGGCTATTATAAGCTTTGTTTTAAATGGAGCATCTTAGGTCAAAGTAAATTATGAGTACAGAAAATATTCAGTCAACAATGCAATAAACTGAATGGTACAAAATTAGATGCTTACTCAGCTGTTTTTGTGGTATGGTTAGTACTAAAGTTTAGTTTTACTAAAAACTCAGGATACTCTGAGCATCTAGACGCAAGTGAAAGTCTAGAACCTGCAATTACATAACCAGAAGAAATTATAAGATCTACAATGCTTTTTGTGATGCCAAAGTAATTAAAAGTAAGCTTCAACACTTTCTATTTGAAAGAGTTAACATGTTTTGCTCGAGAAATGACGATTGGTAGCCCAAGCATGTGCTATGGTTCTTTTATTTTACATGAGTCATGATTTATAGGCCACATAGAGACGTTACAGGGCAAATATCGGACAAATATGAGAAAATGGTGTCGAATGTTTTTATGCGTTGTAGATTGAAAACTCCAGCATTTAGAGCTCAATTCGATAAATTATTCCTCGAGAAAGAGCGTGGTATTCCCCTAGGCTATGAAAAATGACTCTTTACGCTAATACGCAGTTGTAAAACCATGGAATTCAGTTATGAAGTATCTGATGTTTAACCTAGGATTTCCTTTGAGTAATAACTTACTGAGTCCAAATCGGAGCATTCACTGCTAGAATCCGAGTCGATCAACGGTTTATTTTTTCGTTTGGCCATATTCTCACAAAGTTTTTACGTATAAACTTATACAAAATTTCGCTTGCTTGCTTGATTTTCTTCACGAAGAAATGTCTTTCTCGAAATCGTCCAACCACAGGCTACAGCACAGAACAGACTAAAAAAATTCAACGCTTCATTTTCGAAGGAATGCGGCAAAATCGGATACTTGTGTTTAAATTGCACTTCATCAACATCACTTTAATAAAATTTTGTACATTATTTATTTATTAGCATCGTCATGATATTATTTGATATTTTTTTATTAAATTCAAACTTGTCATTGCTTTTAGTAAAACATGTAATTTCAACTAATGGCATTTCGATTTCAGTCCGTGTTGTTTGTTAAACACACCGGACAGGCTGCAGCTGCTGCATTTGCAAATTACTTCAGCAGTGTATTTATACCTAACATTCCCAACCTTGATGTCAGTCAAACTGTGCTCGCTAATGAACATACATCTGTCACTATTGATACATTCACGGAATCTGAAATTTCATACTACATTAAAAAACTCAAACCGAAAACCTCTGTAGGCCCTGATAATATACCTTCCTACATACTTAAAGCCTTCAATTCACAACTTACAACACCTCTCACTCATTTATTTAACCTTTCAATTCAAAACTGCATATATCCGGAAGTTTGGAAGCAATCTAGAGTTGTACCAATTTTTAAAACAGGAGATAAATCACTTGCGAATAATTATAGACCAATTGCGATACTGCCATCTTTAGCAAAACTGTTTGAGACAGGACTACATGATAGATTGTACAAACAAATAGAACCTTACTTAAGTGATGTTCAGCATGCTTTTAGAAAAGGCCGATCAGTAAACACAAACCTTTTAACATTGGTTGACTTTATCTCAAACGAGTTAGATCTTAACACCCAAGTCGATGTAATTTATTTAGATTTTGAAAAAGCTTTTGATCAAGTTGATAACGACGTACTCCTTAACAAATTAAGTCTTTACGGGTTTACTTCTAATCTTCTTAAGCTGTTCGCTGATTATCTACGCGACCGTACACAGTTTGTGAGGCTGGGGTGCTTCGATTCACCTTACTATCATACGAGGTCAGGCATTAGCCAAGGATCATCCTTAGGCCCCCTGCTGTTCACTTTGATGGTAGATGATCTTGCGAAAACATTAACTACGGCGAAATGCCTACTGTATGCCGATGATCTCAAACTCTACTGTCCTATAAAGTCCCCAAATGATAGCTATGCCTTACAAAGAGATCTGGAGTCGGTAAGTACTTGGAGTAAGGAAAACAGACTAAACCTAAATATCCCTAAATGTCAAGTTATGACCTTTACTAGATCTGCCAGACCAATTATCATGCCCTACTGTCTAAATGGGGTGCTTCTATCGAGACCACATACTGTTAAAGACTTAGGTATAGTATTTGAGCCAGAACTTACATTTCATAACCACATCAGAAAACTCACAATAGATAGCTTTAAAAAACTGGGATTTGTCACAAGAAACAGCAGAGATTTTTCTAATATTGCAGCAATTAAAATCTTATATTATTCTCTTATTAGGTCTAAACTTGAGTGTAGCGCATGTGTGTGGAACCCTCATGAAGTGACGTATACCTTGATGCTGGAGAGAGTTCAGAAAAGGTTTCTGCGCTTTCTTTACAAAAAGGTATACGGCTACTATCCATTCATGTACCCCACTAAATATCTTCTGGGTGCACTAAGTTTCAACTCGCTTGAAACACGAAGGCTTAGTGATCAAATTATTAATATTATTAGAATTTTACGTGGAATATTAAATTGTCCTGATTTACTGGCTGAGGTAAGTAGGTTGTATGTGCCAGAAAATCGCGCTAGGTTCCGTCCAGGGCGAGTGCCGTTGTTTGCTCCTAGACCAGCACGCACTATAGCTCGCCAGCAATCGCCTTTATGTCGCGCACAACGCCACCTCAATGCTATATCCGCATCAAAAGCACAGTTTGATGTCTTCGCCGACAGCTGGCCGGTACTCGAGAGAGTGTGTCTGAGCTATTGTGAAGAGCCAAACTCCTTACTACCGTGGTAACTTAATATAACTGCTGAGCTTACCTATTTCTATAATTTATTTATTATTTTACAGTGTTAAACCACACTTAGGTATTGGAAATTTCATTATAAATGAAAAATCTTACTAAAAGTTAAAGGCTCCGGCAGGATTCGAACCTGCGTAGATACAAGCGATCGCTCTTAAGCCGAGCTGCCTGACCACTAGGCTACGGACCCTCTAAGCCGAGGCCTGAAACTATTAGTAAGATGATTTTTGTATCGGTTAAAGCACCGATGAGCGTCATCTACAGGGATATTATTATATTACTAGATGAAAACCCGGCTTCGCTCGGGTGAAATGTGACTCATAATACCTACACATCTAGGTACAAAATATAGATGTATATATTACTGTAGTGATCGGTTCTCAAGGAATATTAAAGGTAAGCAAGGCATAGATTTTTATAGCTTCGTTCATTGTGTTATGTAAATATAGTAAATAAAAACTATATAAGTGTAAATAAAAGTTAAATAAAAGTAGTAAATAAAAACTATGTAAGTAACTATATAACTATATAAGTAGTAAGTAAATAAAAGTATAAATTTACTACATTTATTAAACACAATGAACATATTTCGAGTCTCTCAAAAAGTCCATGTAAGGCGCGGGACACACAGGAAAGACGTAAGACGAAGACGGGGCGCGGACAGGGCGGAGACGTGACACGGACGCGACTTTTGAAATTATATAGAAGAGATGGGGCGCGGACGCGACGCAGTGCGAGCGTGCGAGACCCGCCCGGCAGGCATGCCACCCCGCGCCCCGTCCTCGCCCCCGCCACGTCCGCGCCCCGTCTCTCCTGTGTGTTTTGAACAAAAGGCGCAGACGTAAAAGCGTTGTGCCCGCGCTCCGTCTCTTCTGTATGTTTTACGTCGTGACGCTTCTATATATTTTGTATGAAAGGGACGCGGAAGAGACAAATGTCCGCGCCCCATCTTCGTCTTACGTCTTTTCTGTGTGTCCCGCGCCTAATACTGCAGTAGGTAAAGAACCCACATCTTTAAATAATAGTAGTAAAGAATCATGGCAGTTGTTTATGCCGAATTTCAAGAGCGTCTTAAAAAGTCTTCATTTTCAAGTAGGTAGGTACTTAGATTTATAATTATTTTAATTTTTTTTACCGATATTCAGAATAAAAAGTTATGAAAATGTGATTTTTCTTCTCCATTGCAATGTTAGTGTTGCTAATAAAAGCCCCTTAGATCTATTAGAAGTTTTTGCTATTGGATGGCCCTTTTCAATTTGTGGTAGGTATTTTGATTTGATATTTTGTGGTAAGTTAATTGCTAGGTATACTTAATTAAATCATGAAAAATTAATGTAAATTACAATATTATTTAATAATTGACAGAAAATACTTCTATGTCAAGCACTTTATTTATAGTACCTACTGTAGGTTATAATTAAAAAATGGCAATACCAATTCGACGTTTTCAATGTCATGTCATGTCATGTTCTATTTTGGCGAGATGTCAAAGAGCATGTAATGAGATGTTAGGATGTTCTGTGGCGATGTTCGTTTTAAAGTAGGTACTGATTTATTTGTAATGTCGGTGTATAAAAATATTTTTTCTGATGATATGTTTTTAACGACTTCTGTGGATTGTGTATTTTTTATTTTTACACTATGACGCGAGTTTTTTACGTGAACTAAAACAATGTATGCCGAACTGCCATTGTTCTTTATAAAATCCCTCTCCCTCTCCCTCTCCCTTGACAATCGGCCAGTCTCAGGTTTTAAGAAAAAATACAGAACGCATCCTATAAAAATGACCAAAACAATAGCTTTGCGAAACGACTAAAAAATATATTTCTTTATTTTGCTGTACGGCTTCTTCTTCTTTAATTTGACTTCGCCGACTTTTGCCACGCATTTAGCCACAACCATGTCATTTTAATTTAAGTTAGTAAAGTCAAGTCAAAGTCATAGCAGTTCTCTATGGACACTTTGTTTTTAAAATGAATGGCGCGACGTCTACTCAAGATGTCAATGTCATCCGATGTCAGTGACGTGACGTTTGCTCGAGTGTCCAGTGTTCAATGGCGACTGCGATTTGTCATAATCATTAGAATTTAACAAAATACTCGACAATCCGAATTTTGCGGATATATGTTGTCGATTCGAAATCATTTTTTTTTAGTGTTTTATTATTATTTTATGGTTTCAATCGAGTCTACCGTACCCCTGCACGAAATTATTAATATAGATTATATAGATATTATTATAGAATTAGCGTAGCGCCATCTCTGGTCATTTGTGTTGAATGCAACTTCAATCAATGAGCAGGTGATATTCTAATATCCCTGTAGATGACGCTCATCGGTGCTTTAACCGATACAAAAATCATCTTACTAATAGTTTCAGGCCTCGGCTTAGAGGGTCCGTAGCCTAGTGGTCAGGCAGCTCGGCTTAAGAGCGATCGCTTGTATCTACGCAGGTTCGAATCCTGCCGGAGCCTTTAACTTTTAGTAAGATTTTTCATTTATAATGAAATTTCCAATACCTAAGTGTGGTTTAACACTGTAAAATAATAAATAAATTATAGAATTAGCGTAGCGCCATCTCTGGTCATTTGTGTTGAATGCAACTTCAATCAATGAGCAGGTGATATTCTAATATCCCTGTAGATGACGCTCATCGGTGCTTTAACCGATACAAAAATCATCTTACTAATAGTTTCAGGCCTCGGCTTAGAGGGTCCGTAGCCTAGTGGTCAGGCAGCTCGGCTTAAGAGCGATCGCTTGTATCTACGCAGGTTCGAATCCTGCCGGAGCCTTTAACTTTTAGTAAGATTTTTCATTTATAATGAAATTTCCAATACCTAAGTGTGGTTTAACACTGTAAAATAATAAATAAATTATAGAATTAGCGTAGCGCCATCTCTGGTCATTTGTGTTGAATGCAACTTCAATCAATGAGCAGGTGATATTCTAATATCCCTGTAGATGACGCTCATCGGTGCTTTAACCGATACAAAAATCATCTTACTAATAGTTTCAGGCCTCGGCTTAGAGGGTCCGTAGCCTAGTGGTCAGGCAGCTCGGCTTAAGAGCGATCGCTTGTATCTACGCAGGTTCGAATCCTGCCGGAGCCTTTAACTTTTAGTAAGATTTTTCATTTATAATGAAATTTCCAATACCTAAGTGTGGTTTAACACTGTAAAATAATAAATAAATTATAGAATTAGCGTAGCGCCATCTCTGGTCATTTGTGTTGAATGCAACTTCAATCAATGAGCAGGTGATATTCTAATATCCCTGTAGATGACGCTCATCGGTGCTTTAACCGATACAAAAATCATCTTACTAATAGTTTCAGGCCTCGGCTTAGAGGGTCCGTAGCCTAGTGGTCAGGCAGCTCGGCTTAAGAGCGATCGCTTGTATCTACGCAGGTTCGAATCCTGCCGGAGCCTTTAACTTTTAGTAAGATTTTTCACTTACCTATTTCGTTGCTTACTAAATTCTATTGTTATTTTGTTATTTTTGTAACATTTTTTCTTTATAAAGTTGTTACTTATTCGTTGTTTGTTATGTTTATTATTTTGTAAATTATATAGTAGTTAATTTGTCAGTTTTTTTGTTAGAGATAGGTACCTAAATGTCTTATTGTATTTTATTTTGTTTTTAGTTTTAGATAATTGCCATTTAAATGATCTCAATAGATTAACGTCTTAGATCCTAAGTCTGTAATGTTAGTCTAAGATTAATAATAATAAAGAATTTAATAAAGAATTGTAATGAAGTAAAATTACCGAGGTATATCCGAACACAAGACTAAAGTGTTTCAGTTTCATTCATATCATTCAAACGTCAATACTGTCTGTCAGTCACATTGACGATATTCTTCTGAGGTCAGTCAGTCAGTCAAGTAGAATCATGGAACTAGTGAGTAGAGCTGCCCCCTGATTGTGTAACTTGTTTCACATTGTATCCAAGTTGTATCAAAGCAAAAATCACAGAAAATCGCGAAAATAACTGTCAGATTTAACGCTGATTATGTAAATTAGTAAGTAACTTACTTAATTACTGTCATATTTGACAGTTGTTTTCGCGATTTACTGTGATTTTTGCTTTGATACAACTTGGATACAATGTGAAACAAGTTACACAATCAGGGGGCTGGTAGTGTTCACAGACTACTATGATGCTAATGCAATATAATGTTCGATGCTAGGTCGTGCTTGGTTCGATTTGCAAATCCAAAATCAAATTCTGATTATTTAGAATTTTAGACAGTACTTACTAACATTATTGTTTGTAGGTATTGTCGGATGATATTATAATTAAATTTTTATTACATAGGTACCTACGCTTAAACTGTAACTGCTAAGTAAGTAAATAATAAATAAAAATAAAATCAGTAAAATATTTAAGGTAGTTAGGTACATGGTCTCACAACTAAAACAAAACTTTACTGATTTTATTTCATTAGTAAAATATGCAAATCTTTTCAATACCTAACTATATTTTCAGAATTTGAAAATTTTGTGGCATGTGCGTTAGTCATTAGTTGAATTTTGTTAATAAATAATATATAAAATAAATAAATAAATATCCTTGGACATTCCACACAGCGTCATCTAATCCCAAGCTAAGCAATTTAATGCTTGTGTTATGGTAACCAGATGACTGATATACTACTTAGATAATTTTTTTTTGTAAATACATAACATAATTAAAGATAAAAAAACTTAGTGTTTACTTACTTACCAAAGAGAATATCACTACGTTTATTACTTACTACTCTGTGTCCCATCACTAAAACTATCAGTCCACTATCAATCAATCATACTTTTTTTGGTGTTTCCGTGATTTTGTCTGTACTCTGTCTGTGTTTAGATAATCTTTGATCCAATAAAATAACCAAAGAGCATGAAAATAACCGTATAGGTTCTTGCAAATTTGCGACGCAAATCATAGTCTTCCAGCAATATTGACAAGCCTTTAGTTATACATATTGTTTTTATGTTGTTCTCATTGTAGCACAAAACTGTGAGACACCTAAACAGTTTGGCATCTATTGTGCAGTGAAAGTATAAATCCTAGTGAACAAAATATAAGGTAACGGAGCTCCGTTATCCAAACCGTACCAAACGTATTATGCCTCATGACCTCAAAGAACTGGGTGGACGGAAAGCTATAAACATGGTAAGAAAAAAAACAAATTCCAGAACTTTTGATAATTTTTTATGGTGGCGATATAACCAATCATATTCATCTTCTATGAAACTACCTGATTCTTCAGTTACATACAGTAGTAGCGAAGCGTTGTAGTGGGTTCTTGTTGTAGAATGAATTGTAGAACCTCAATAAAACCAACTTGAAATGATGAGAATGATGAGAATGCTTATGGATTAAACCTCTTCTTTATTTTTCTTTTCAGGCACCCCTATCCCCGACTCCGTGTGCTGAGATCAGTGATGATGAGCTGGTCTCCATCTCCGTGAGGGACCTCAATCGCCAGCTGAAGATGCGGGGACTGTCAAGAGAACAGATTGTCAGGTAAATTGGCACAATTTTCAATTTTAGCGTCGTATTCAGTCTGCACTTGGAATAAATCTTTACTCAATTGTTTATATATTTTACAGTGTTAAACCGAACTTAGGTATTTCAAAATAAAGAATCTCACTAATAATCTAAAAAAAAAATTGAAACTTGTAGTAAGATTTTTCGTTTTAACATAGCTAATGTTTTTTTTTTTTTGTGTTATATTTATATCTGCAATCAGTCTTCTGACTATAAGCAGGTTTGTGGAGTGCGTCGAGCTTTACAGGGCAATGTTCGATTGATCATTTCCCCCTTAGTTTCCTATCATGTATCGAGTTCTATGATGTGTTGTCTTTTTAGCCTTTTGGGGTAACATAGCTAATGTAAAATTATAATTTTCAGAATGAAACAACGTCGTAGAACGCTAAAGAACAGAGGCTACGCCGCCTCTTGTCGGATCAAACGAATAGAGCAGAAAGACGAGCTGGAGACTGAGAAAAGCCAGGTATACATATATATTATAGATATATACATACAGGTGTGGGCGAAGGTAGCCACCGAGTGGCGCCCCGACCTGGCGAGAAGGCGACGCCGCAGACCGAGGCGGAGATGGCGGGACGAACAAACATATAATAGGTATACTAGTTTAAGGACTGTCTCCACAGGCGAGAGTATCGCGACGATACCGTATCACAAGTTAACCGTAGTATTGAATATTGTCCTCGTTAGCGAGTCAAGTATCACAAATGTATGAAAATCCCTGCACTGGATTTTCATACACGTGTGCCTCCCCCGGTAACTTGGCAACCACACAGAAAACTGATGATATCTTGGGGGCGTATCATCAGTTTCGGAATGGTACAGTTAACAATCTTCGCTCACGTGTCAAGTATTCTAAATGTATGGAGTTTTTAGTTCATGCAAGTTACCGAGGGAGTTGCTGGACTGGATTTTCATATGTTTGTGATACTTGACTCGGTATCGAGGACAGTGTCCAACTGTAAATTGGTTTTAAGCCCTAGGAGTAGCGAAGTTGCACTTGGTGGTCACCAAACTCTGTTTTTGCTACTCTTCATAATCTAAAAAAATATAAAAAAAATTAGGTAATTTTAACTAGAAAGTAATTTAAATTTCTTGAATAACATAATTATTTATGTTTTAAAGTTTCCAGGCTATCTGGTGCTGCTACCTACTTTAAACTCCCGTTTTGGGCCATTTTCAGGGTTACGATTTTGTGTATGGCCTTTGTCTGTCTTCTTGATATTAATCGTCTTTGTCTATACTAAATAAAACTATTAGAGTTATTCCAAAAAAGCTATGACAGGTTCACAAACGGAGCAATCAATTTCTAAAATACCTTTGTTCAACATAATCCTACTAGTATTATAAATGCGAAAGTTTGTTAGTGTGGATGGATGGATGTATGTTACTCTTTCACGCGAAAACTACTGAACGGATTTGGCTGAAACTTATGACCGGTAATAACACATAAGCTACTTTTGATCACGGTATTCCCACGGAAACGGGAACTACCGCGGGTAACACCGCGGGGCGCAGCTAGTCAAAGTCCCCTTGTTTTATTTCTAGACCCTTTAGTCCCCACGCGGTAACCGGCTACCGCATGAACATAAACTAAAAAAATCCGTATTTTCACCCTGTTACAGACTACTTTTGTTTGAACAACTTGTGTTTATTCGAATGAATGATAAATATTCTACTCATTTCAACCTTTATGTCAGTGTCAATAATGAAAGATTATAAAGAAAATCACATTACAATCTGTGGGCGCCATTTTTCGTATAAATAGCTATAGTAGTATTAGTCTATACGTCACTCCAATAAGGTTCATAGTAGATTGGCAAACGCGTAATATCAAGGTCGCGTGTTTTTATCTATGTTTTTCTTTCTTTTATTAGGTTTTTCGTAATAATAGCTTAAACCAATAATACAAACATGTAAATAAATTATTTATGGAGATATTTACCGAACGGAATGTGAAAAAAAGTTCGAATTATTTTTTGCTAATCATTTTTCTGAAGGTCGCGTCATTAGAAAGCATTAGAAAGTTCGCGGATAAATAGTACCTGGGGTTGGAAGGGTTAAAATGTCTGTATCAGGGATAGCACTGAAGAGTTATCACGTTGTAATGACACCTGATATTTGCAGATCTTTAAACTTGAGGACATGTCTTCTATGTATATATGACACACTAAAATAAAATAGGCTGCGGCGCTAGTTTCACGCGTACAGGCACCTTATTGATTATTGTGTTTCAGGAATGGCAAGACATGGAGCATATGCAAGACGACAACAACAGAATAAGGGACGAGATCGACGCTCTACGTGGGAAGTATGACGCGCTTAAGCGATTCGCGATGCTGAAAAACATACCCTTACCTCCGGAATTGGAGCATTTACCATAACTCAATATCTAGAAAAGAATACATTAATTCAGAGTCTGCACTCAAACTTGAGTCACGCTATATACGCTCAAGAATTGTTTATTTTACAGTTTTCTATGGAAACTTAGTGTATCACCGCTTGTGACACTATTTAGGCTCAACTCACACCAAAAGAGCGGAGAAGCGGAGCGCGGTTTCAGTGTGATATGAATTTAACTTTATTTTTATTATTATAATACTTATTATCGCATGAGAAACTCGAACGAGTCGCGAGGATGCCCGCGGCGCCGCGGGTATTCCGGCGAATTCGAATACGCGCGCCTTCTCTGCGATAATAAGTATTATAGTAATGAAAATAAAGTTGAAATTCATATGACACTGAAACCGCGCTCCGCTTCGCCAACGCTTCGCCGCTCTTTTGGTGTGAGTTGAGCCTTACGCTTGAGTATGGACACTGAATAACTATTTAGGTAATAACTAATTAAGACAACAAAATTGGTAACTGGTCCTAAATAAAATACCTCATCATAAACTAATAGTTTCAGGCCTCGGCTTACAGGGTCCGTAGCCTAGTGCTCGGCTTAAGAGCGATCGCTTGTATCTACGCAGGTTCGAATCCTGCCGGAGCCGTTAACTTTTAGTAAGATTTTTCATTTATAATGAAATATCAAATACCTAAGTGTGGTTTAACACTGTAAAAATACCTCAATAAATCTCATCAACTGATAAAGAGATGATCTCCCCTACAGTAAGCGCAATATAAGACCGGGCCGAACTTAGGCCCTCAAGGTGGTCGCGCATTATGAACAGTCGTTACGAAAGAGCTAACAGACGTATCGACAGACCGTGAAACAGAGACAGTGATTCTAAAAGACCGAAAAATCATCTTACTGATAGTTTTGACTTTGGGGTTCCGTGACCGAGTGGTTAAGGCAGCCCGGCTTAAGGGCTTGTACACAAAACTGCGATGCGACGCGATACGACGTCGCATCGTTTATAATTTGCTCAGTCAAGCTCGCAGATATTTGCGATGCGATGCGAATTCGCAGTTATGTGTAAAAGCCATAAGGGCGATCGCTTGTAACATCGCGGGTTAAATCCTGCAAATCGTGGGTATGTACCGAATATTGTATTTGGACATACCTCTGACTACCCCTTAGTCATCTTCAAAGGATCTAAAATAACTAAATAAGATATGAATTTGTCCACCGCACTTTGGGAATACAGTAGCCATATTTTATTTATTTCTTGTATTTTACAATCGATTTTGCGTCAATTTACTTTTACAAATTGAGTTTATTGGTAGATTTGGTTTTGGGATAAGCTTAGGTTAAATAGATTTAAGAAACATGTATACTTACCTGAAATAAGGACAAGATTATTTATGTATTTTATAAGTGAATTAGCAATAAAATAGCTGTAAGTAAAGGATGTTTTATTACAAAACTCTTACTAGGTATAACATTTAGAAACTAAATACTAAATAGTGGCAATTCGGAGTGTCGCAAAAGCTAAACTAAACTAACTAAAATTAATGCCATCCTTTTTATTTCCATCGCTATGAAAGGGACGGCAACATTTTTAGTTAGTTAAGTTTAGCTTTTGCGACACTCCGAATGGCCACTATTGTATCCTTTCATCGTTTTAGGTGGTTATATGCGTCAAACTAGCGCCACCTATTTTATCTTATTACTAGCTGCGCCCCGCGGTGAATAGTTCCCGTTCCTGTGTGAATACCGGGATCAAAAGTAGCCTATGTGTTATTCCCGGTTATAAACTATGTATATTCCAAGTTTCAGCCAAATCCGTTCAGTAGTTTTCGCGTGAAAGAGTAACAAACATCCATACTTACAAACTTTTGGGTTTATATTATTAGTAGGAAGGAAGGATAGTGTTATAAAAGCGCGCGTTGTCACAATCGCTCTAGTGGCGCCAACTAGTGGCAAAAGTTTTCCAGAAAAACTAGCATTTAAATTTGTATTGTTCATTTCGTCAAACTAAACATTGTGGTGCAGCTAAAAAGCCAAACCACATTCACTGCGGTCAGTAACGAGCTAAACCCACTATAGTACCGTATTACAGTGCATCTGGCTAATTCGGAGTTTATTCAAAAACTAGGTCCCCTAGGATAATCTAAGGTGCTGATAAAACATAGCATAGATAAATTAAAAGATAAACCTACATTAAAAGTATAAAAAAAAGTTTTAGAATATTTCCTTTTTAGTTCTGCTTTCCGTAGGTACCTGCCTACTGCCTTCCACATACCCTCTTATATAAGTAGGTACCTACCTCCCGTTTCCGTGAGAATACCGGAATCAAAAGTATTAGGATTTAGGTTTATGGTATAGGTACCTTACCTACTTACCTGGATTTAGGTAGGTAGGTATAGGTACAGGCTGTATACTTACCTAAATCCTCTAGTAAAGATTATTTTCTTTTTCCGGCTCGTGACGTCACAAGACTAGGTAAAATCCTAGACCACGTGTGACTTTGTGAATTGTGACGTCACTGCCTTGATTGTGAAACAATAAAAATAATGAATTTTAACATTGATAGGTACTTATTGCATTTTTATGATCAATATTTTTCGTTAGCTTTTTATAAATTATGTATTTTTAAATGTTTTAAAATATACCACCATTTAATTACCTACCTATTACGTATTATATCCGTGCTATTACCTACCTTACCTACAGTGAAGTGAAACAGTGTCTAAAAATGATAATTTTCACCAGCTGTGCGTGGCCTGAGGGTAGAGACAAATTACTTTATTCGCCCTCACTCTATCGTGCTCCTTTCAGTCTGCCTCGTTTTTTGTTTGTCGTAACCCGTTTTTTTAGTTTTTAATGTTTTCTAAATCACACTTCTAAGTTTATCTATGGGTAGGTACTTACCATGTAGGTATCTTATTGAAAAATTTGATCGAAGGTATATACCAGGGTAGACAATACCTATACTCGTTCCAACCGTTTATTTAACTTTTGACAGCTGTAATACTGACTCAAATAGTGATACCCTGACCCGTTACCGATTCGATTTATTTTATCGATCGATTTTATTCATGAAGAAGTTTTAATCGATTTAACACACTCATTATTTACTATGAATATCAACATTTTGCACCTTTTCATTACAAGTAGGTACCTACCGCAGTTCATTCACATGTTTTTTATTTGAACCAACTACAGTAAGTCTAAACGATTATTTTAGATTCATTAATTTTCAGCGAATAAATTCGATCCCATGGAACTGTTTTCATTACGCAAATTATTTATGCATTACAACAGAGACATTTAGGGCATTTTAATGCAAAATAATAAAGGTTTTTACGTGATTTGGTATAAAAATAATCACAATAATTTTATTGTATGTTTTAATATAATCGATAATCGATTTATTTCAAAACCAGTTGTCATTAATTACGAATGAAACATCTCTAAGTGGGCGGATCCCGTCCATGACAGTACAGTATTCCCTGTAGTTCCTTTTATCAAAAATTATTATAAAACTTTATGTGCATGATCTGTCAAAAGTTAAATAAACGATTGGAAAGACTATAGGTACTGTTAACTAGTACCTAGTAACACAGATGATAATTATAATACTATACTATATAGTAGTAATTATCAATCACATACACACTACACACATAGGTAGGTACCTAGTCAATAAAAGAATAATGTTATGTTTTTTTAAGTTTAGTAAAATATACTGAACTAGTAAACAAATCTTAATGACCACTTTGAAAAGCCGGAAAAGTCTTAATTCAAATTTAAAACGTCCCTCCCTACGACTTCCTTTCCGAATTCACTTTTAGCGTAATTTTCCTTACGCTTTTTTAACTGTGGTATTATAATTAGGTACTTTTTGGCGGGAGGATTTTTATTTTTTCGCTCATTCAATCATTTAGCTTTTGGTTTAGGTAGGAAGGTATTTCATCAACGAAAACCTCTTTCAGTATGAAGTAATTACCACTTGCCTTGTTGTGTTTAAAAAAAATCAGAAAAATAAATTATGTACTTAGGTAAGTACCTACGTTTGGAGTAAGTATTTCAATCACACTATCACACTAATATTATTAAAGGTGACAAGTTGTGTGTGTAAGTATGTAAGTATCAATGTTTGTTACTCTTACACACTCAAACGGCTAGACGGATTTGATTGAAAATTGATACCAGGATAGCTTATATCCTGGATTAACACTAAGACTACTTTTGACCCCGGTATTTCCACGGGAACGGAAACTATTCACTGCGGGTAGCACCGCGAGGCGCAGCTAGTTTTCCATAAAACTCTCTTTTTCTCGGTAGGTTAGGTACCTACCTACCTACTCGATAGGTAGTATAATGAGATGTCAATAGCCAGACTTTCCATTCGTTAAAAAAATACGAAAATAACAAAAAAAAAATAATGGAAAATACCCAGACATCATTATTTTTCTTTAGCCTAAATATAGTATGTTATGTCAAAGTCCAATTAGGCGGGGACGCCAATCAAATCATCCAAGGGCTGTATCGCATTTCAAAATGTCCGCCGCAGGTTGAGTTGTCAACACCCAACAAGCCATTATTGTAGCTTCGCAAATACACAGGGGAAATGTACCTACAGTCAGCGACAGAAATTGGTGAACGTCAGGTTTTAAGAGGTAGGTAAGTATAGAAAATTAGAAACAAAGTTGCAGAAATGTTACGATACAAATCTCAAATTTAAGCTTATTTTATAATCATTCGTTTAACATTTATGAAGAATGAGGGTAGATAAATATACGCCTTCGCTTTGCTGCGATGTAGGTACCTCCAACACTAACCTAAGTCTGCCCGTGAACACGGCTGATCAATCCAGTCGAAACGTCGGCGTCGGGATAAAATAAAATAAAGGTAATAGCGATAAATACCCGTCGGTAAATAAGTATATCATTATGTTTCATCATTCGTATATGTAGTGTATTATTATTGTGTGTTCAGTGGCCGTGTTCAGAGATCTCTGTGGAAACAGTGGACAGAGCTGCTCGCAGCGTGGCATGAAGTTTCTACGTTGAAGACGCGACTTGATTGGAGATAATGTTCTCTTAACTGTAGGTAAGTAAGTAATTTTTTTTATAAATAGCTCCTCAGTATGATACCTGTAGGGCCATCACGAAAAAAATACAGTAAATCGCGAAATCAACTGTCAGATTTGACATTAAACCAACTTTACCATCAAATCTGACAGTTTTAGTGTCATACACAGTTTAGTCGTGATGGCGTCAAATGTCGATTTCGCGACCAGTTAGGCAATAGCCATGCCGGAAGAACACAAGTAAAAAAAAAACGTTTCAGGTTTTTTAGTGGACTTGTAGAATTATGATCTGAGTTTCAAAAATATAACATTTTTTTCGGCTGACTGTCCCAACTATCCCTTTGATACTTAGAAAATATCTTGACAGAAAATGGAATGGGGAGACATGGATAGTTTTCCTGTTTGATAGACTCGCTACAAATTCTATATTGACTGAAAATAAAAAGTTACAAGTGGCGGAAACTAGCTTTTAAAATGTTAAGACTTCTAGAGGGACAATCAGACATAAACAATACCTAGTCCAGTAGGTACCTACCTACTAATAAAAACTATTAATCTAAATGAAAAATCTTACTAAAAATACTTTAACCGAGAAATCATCTTTCAATAGTTTCAGCTCTCGGCGTACACGTTCCGTTTCTTAGTGGTCAGGCAGCTCGGCATAAGAGCGATCGCAGGTTCGAATCCTGCCGAAGCTGTTAACTTTTAGTAAGATTTTTCATTTATATCACATACCTAAGTGTGGTTTAACACTGACAGTAGGTACCTAGCACTTGGCGTTTGAGCTACTCCTCCTAAACTATACAAAATAAAACTATTACTTATAGAGGTATAAAAAAGAATTTATGTACTTAGGTATCACAAACTGTGCAATATTTTTTTTAAATAACTTTATTCAATGTAATACCTAATCAAATAAAATAGGTGGTGGCGCTAGTACGCATACCACCTTAACCAAAAAATTTCATTGTTTTCTTTTAATTACTTAAATTTATAACAATGAAAAATAAGGCTGGTCAAAATGTTCCATACCTATTTTTACATAAACAAAAAACGAACTTCATAAAAAACACATCACGAACAATTTAGCGCAACGAGGTTTGAAACAAACTGAAATATTGCTCAAAAGTTTTTGATATTAAAAAGTTTTTGTTTTAAATACTCTGTCCCCTACTACGAAGTGCAGTTTAGGACTCGTATTACACGAGCCTGGGGGTTTCCTGCCAGTTTACCGTAGTATGGATACTGTCCTCGATATCGAGTTAAGTATCACAAATGTATGAAAATCCAGTGCACCGCCTCCCCCGGTAGCTTGCATAAACTAAAAATTCCTTACATTTAGAATACTTGACACGTGAGCGAAGAAAGATTACTATACTTCACAAAAACCGCCGGTAAAATAATGGTCTAAAAACTAAGATTTGGCCGCAATAAGAGCCCCGTTGGGACACCACATTGTTATTTTTATTTTTGATTAGTGTCGAGTTTGTTAGTTTTTGTGAAACTCTGTCGAGGTACATATAGTAGGGCCGACATTAAACCCTGACCTCTGGTATTTGATGCTCGAATTTTACAGATTGCTCATTCGAATCGTACAATGCTCATATTAAACAGTTATATTGTTATTTTGTTGCCTATAAAGTATAAACTCTGCTATGTAATGACCTAAGTAGCTAGTGGAATGTAATCTCACCTTACGACAGGGGGGTCTATAACGAGTTAACCGTACGTAGTATTGGATACTGTCCTCGTAAGCGAGTTATCACAAATGTATGAAAATCCAGTGCAGCGCCTCCACCGGTAACTTGCATGAACTAATAATTTTATACATTTGAGATACTTGACACGTGAGCGAGGATAGTTAACTATACCATTCGAAAACTGATGATATGCCCCCAGGTAGATGGTGGGTTCAAATCTTGCCTATTTTGAATGTTTAGGTACCTATGTGTATTAACACGTTGAAAGAAAATATCGTGAGAAAACCAGTTAATATTGAAACCTTAACGCTTTCTCTGATCTTCTAGTAAGGAGGCCGAGGGGGCGCTTGCTGTTAGACCACCAATATGCATCAGAGGCACTGAACGTGTTTGTTTGTAACCTGTTACAGAAATGCTTTACTGTAAATAATATAATAAATCTTAACTCGACGTACTAAAGTCAATAGACAACGGCGTTGGCATTCGGGCATTCGGGTTGAACTTGTTCTCTTCTGCGCAGACGAATTTTGCCGATGCGCTTATAAAAGTGGTAAAACTGTACACATCTGATTACTGGGGTTAGTCAATAGATCGTTTAAACTTTAAAGGTTGTTAGGTCATAAAACAATAGCGAATAACCACCCTTACGGTACCCGTTTCTTAGCAAAAGATTATGAGAACTTGTATTAGGAATGAAAGTAAAACTGTATTTATCTAATTATCAATTATAAGTATATTGAGACACTACATCTTGTACGGATCACACATTCGGGAAAAGAGGAAGTGGTTCAGTGACCACAGATAAACTAACATGTACACAGATTATAAATATCTTAACAAAGATAATGTTTCGTCATTTCAATCGGGGATTGTTTGAATAACTCTCTGTTGATGAGTTTTCATTTCATTAATAAATCTTCCTAAGAACTTCGTGGGTCTTGACGTAATAATTAATTATGTTAGTTTTGTTCATCTTTGAGATTGAAAATTTTGGATTCTACAGCATAAAACGTCAATAAAATGTGTCCAAACTTTTTTATGTCCATAGATTAACCCTTCCAACCCTGGGTACTATTTATCCGCGAACTTTCTAATGCTTTCTAATGACGCGACCTTCAGAAAAATGATTAGCAAAAAATAATTCGAACTTTTTTTCACATTCCGTTCGGTAAATATCTCCATAAATAATTTATTTACATGTTTGTATTATTGGTTTAAGCTATTATTACGAAAAACCTAATAAAAGAAAGAAAAACATAGATAAAAACACGCGACCTTGATATTACGCGTTTGCCAATCTACTATGAACCTTATTGGAGTGACGTATAGACTAATACTACTATAGCTATTTATACGAAAAATGGCGCCCACAGATTGTAATGTGATTTTCTTTATAATCTTTCATTATTGACACTGACATAAAGGTTGAAATGAGTAGAATATTTATCATTCATTCGAATAAACACAAGTTGTTCAAACAAAAGTAGTCTGTAACAGGGTGAAAATACGGATTTTTTTAGTTTATGTGCATGCGGAAGCCAGTTACCGCTTGGGGACTGAGGGGAAATTTGGTCATGATACGATTTTTTTAATATTACAGTTTTTTTATGTTCATATAAATCGCCTCATATTCAGTATCATTTTGTTATCTATTATCTTATAATAGGTATAGAATTTGATGTGATATTGCTAAGTGTACCACTAAATCATAGAAGCAATATCGATGTGACGAATCGAGTCGATTAATACGTATCGATGTCTCGATGTATCGACGATCGTTAATCGCAGACAATGCGATCAGTTACTGTTGTCTATGTAACATGAACTTTGTACTTATTTCAGTGGTTTATTCTTGGGCAAGATTTAATCGGGCAAGGTTAGTTTCAATTCAATTGGTGTTTGTTTCTTTCTTTGTGCAAAAATAAATCAAAGTTCTAGAAGAGTATGGCGAATTCCGAAACAATAGGGAAACTGTAATAAAAACTTTTTTTTTTAATTTTGTATAATCGCCTCACTCTTAAAACTATCCTGCAATAACAATAAAATAATAGTTTCAATTTTGATATTTATGGTATTTTTAAGTAAATAAAAATTAAAATTTTCTTCCTTTCTGTAAATAAATATCTTCAAATAGAATATAAATGACCTTTAAATAAAACATTCCCTATATTTTAGGAAACTTAAGTTTTTGCAATCGTAGTATCTTCATAAAGATTGAAGCGAGACAGCAGTAGAGATGCCTTTGTGATAGAAAGAGACAGACGACGGTGTAGTTTCATATTGTCCTCATCTCAATATTGAGATTAAAAGTGACGCTTCGCTTGGCGCAAATTATTAGATGGAGGTTCAGCAAAACAGGTTGGAAATTATGTTTTTCATTTTGCTGTGCTAAATTACTTTTATATGTAGAAGTTCGTGATGAAACGAAATAAAACTGGGGCGCAGTGATTGGAGTGGCGGGTGAGTGATCGCCTGAAATATTGGGTATTTATGTCTAAAAGTCCTTTGGCTCTATATATCGTTGTTTTCTATGGATAATAATGTATGTATTTACAAAAAAAAATATGTATCTATGTAGTATCAGTCATCTGGTTACCATAACACAAGCATTAAATTGCTTAGCTTGGGACTAGATGAGGCTGTGTGGAATGTCCAAGGATATTTATTTATTTATTTATGTATAGCGTCGCTACGCTAGTACGCTAGTACGCTAGTAGCGAGTGTACAGTCTAGCGTCGTAGAGTGCTACTGCTACGCCGTAGACTCGGTAGAGGGTACAATAACATAGTATTTTTGAATTTGGCTTGTGAATACATTTGATTTACTATTTTGCAATCCGCGCCATCGCTCCTTATTAGAATGATTCTCTTTTTCCCAAAATGTCTAAAGATCTAACAGAATGTCTACTGCGCCTTAAGTACAGTAGATAACAAGTTTTGTTGCCAACACGGTTCTAACTAAACATTTGAAAGCATTAGAGCGTTTTCACATTATCCGATCCGATATCGGTGTCGGACGACGATAGCCGACATCCTATAGCCAACGCCATGTGCTATTTTCACATAATTTCCGACAAAATCGTTCCGATACGGTCATTTGCTCGATAGCTTAGTGATGTGAGACAATTTAGATGCACGTATAGCACACATACAAATATTATCGCCCGTTACCGATATCGGATCGGATAATGTGAAAACGCTCTAAATCGTACGTAATCGTCGTGTACGTTGAGCTCTAAACAGTGCCGTCATCAAATTAATTATTGTTATAGGCGACGACAAACTTGTAATCTGACATATTTATTTGCACAAAATGGACTCGCCCTCTTTACCATTTATAATAATGCATCTTACATCATCTAAAAAAATTTAGCCTGTCATGACTTTACGAATTTACTTTTCAATTCAAAAACTTTCAAATACTTGGAAATGAAATGTAACAGAAACGTTTTATTTACTGTCTGTACACCGGAGCTCACTTCAGTGAAACGTAGCACTGCAGGCGACGTTTTTGCGCACGGTACCTCTGACACAGACACCTTTTTATGCAAAGAGTAGTATGGACTTATGTATTCTGGAAGTATCGTCTTAAGAAAGGTTTTTTTCAACTTAGAAATAGCTTGAGATAAATAATTTTAAATAAAATTTTCTTTTTGATAGATTTGTCCTGTCACATCTGACAGTAAGTGTCAATTTGACAGCTGTCATAGTGTTTTCGTATGCACTTCTACTCTGATACGTTGTTTGCGAAAATTCAATTTGAAACGCTGAAAAACACTGGACCATGTTGTGAGAAAAACAATAGCTACACGTAAGATCGACTGTACATATTTTTAACTTGACATTGATACAGGGAGGATCATTTAACTAGTTTGACCACGAGGAAACATAATTCCTTGTGGTCAAACCAGTTGGACTAAATAGAATATTTAAACTAATTAAATGTTAATATTTTAATAAGTAAATTATTAATAATATTAAATAATTCATCCTAAAAAGAACTTACCTACTACTTACTAAAATTATTATAATCAACTACGTTGTTATATTCTCGTTGCTACCTTCTACAATATAATTAGAAACAAAACAAACGAGATAACAATTAACTATCATAATATATGCAACATCCTAGTGAAAAATATTTCACAAATTAAAAAATACTCACGACAAAATAATATGAAACTGGTGAGATTCAAACATGAATTGGTTACAACACTATTATTAAAAAAGACTGAGAATGTAACTGTTTTTGATACGTTTCGTAATAATTAGAAATTGCATGCTAAGTACTATATATTATACGTGAAAATATTACTCACAATATATTCTATCATGTTATTTATCGCACCACAAAAAGTTTGTATACTTGATGAACACTCTAGGTAATGGATTATTATTAGTTGTTTCTTTCAGTTTCGTTCCAAGTTACATTCTATGGTCTTTCTCAAATGTCAAAAGGGGCTTCTAATTTTATTTGAACTATATAATCTATACACGTAGTGTTTTTATTCTCTTTGATCTATACTCTCCTTCACACGATACTATCAAACATGTAAGGAAGGAAGGGAGGTAGATTATCGTGACGTGATGATCAAAGAGCATGTAATTGAATATCGATAATCGAAATTAATCGAATCTACACTACTACACACAGTTCAAAAGGGAACTGCGTTTTAAAAATTTTAAAAATTACATATATATATTTTAAGCAAGCGTAAGTAAGGGGAAGCAACATCGATCGTTGATACAGTTGAAGCGACGTGTTTTCGTCAGCGCGATCCAGCTTTTGGTCAGTTTTACTAGCGACATCTAGTTGTGATTTTAGTAAACACAAAAGCAAACTACCGACGCCGACGCGACCGACGACGCCATGGCGACGCTTTGAGACGATAGAACTTCCATGTTCCAATACAAATAAAACCAAGTACGAGTACCGGCCCGGTACGAGCAACGCGCCGCCAAATATTTATTTTATAATATTATTTATAGAATTATTTATAGAAAAGTACCTACATCGGGGCTCTCGAGAATGTAGAAAAAATTTCTTTCTTACAAAATTGAAGTCGGTTTGATAAAAATTTTACCCCCCTATGCATATTGGTTCAGTAAACCTACTTTAGCTAAAACGGATATTAAATCCGTTGCTATCTCTTTTCATTGACATAAGAGTAACAAGAAAAAATCATTACTTAAATCTACATTAAAATTGATAAATCTTTATGCATAAGACCAAAATTGTTATCTTAGTTCAACAGGAGAATTTTCTAAAGTTTATTGATCTCATACATTAGTTCTCAAAAAGAATTACTATTGAAAATACTTGTTACAAAACTACTCCACGGGATTTTTCTTGTAGAGTAAAATGCGAATTAATCAGTAGGTATTATTTACATGACTAATTACTAATATTAAATTTTTGGAGCTTTGGTTTGGAGTAAGTACTTAGTTGGAGACAATTAGACAATAAGTGGAAGAACTGGTTACGAAATATAAGTTTCTAAGTAGCTGTAGAACAGCTACGAAGGTGCCACGAAGAATGTGTAAGTTTGGATGTAGTCGTACAACAGCTACGAAGATGCTACGAATTATTTGTAAGTTTGGATGTAGCCGTACAACAGCTACGAAGATGCTACGAATTATTTGTAAGTTTGGATGTAGCCGTAGAACAGCTACAAAGGTGCTACGAATTATTTGTAAGTTTGAAAGTAGCTGTAGAACGCCTACGAAGAAGCTACGAAGGAGCTACGAAGTATAAGTAAGTTTGAGATAGCAGTTTATTTTATAGTGTTCTTCCCGTTGATTTTAAATATAAAAGTTATTATGAAAGTGTGCCTTAGTGTGAACATACTGAGGAAACTTATTTGGTGTTGGTATAGATTGGCGGAGAAGTAACAAATATTAAAAAAAAACAATATAAGTATGCAAAGTCACCCCTAAATCAATTAACAAAGAGATAAGGCAAAGAAGTATTTTATGAAACAGACTGTAAATAAGTATTAACGGTATTTTAAGTAGCTCATCTAGTAACTCTAGTCATGTCACTTGGTTTTACGGGTTCTGTAAATAGGTACATAGATTCCAGTTTGTCTACGAGTTTTGTTTCGTGAAATTTTATTGAAATTAAATTCATTAGAACAATTTAGTTTACAAAGCTCTACTTGACTTTAACTTTCTGTTGTTTGAACTAGCTTTTATTATTTTTTTCTAATTTTTCAAAACGGCTCGTAATTGTCAGAATCTATGAATGAATGAATGAAAATACTTTATTGTACACTCAAATAAGATACATTTAACAACTTATATAATATTATATTATATACAAACTACATTTGACAACTTATATACTAATAAACGATTGATTAGAATTCTCCTTTATTACAAACATCAGTAGTAAACTCATTAATAAAAATATTTTATCTTATCTTACTAATAATTATACGCGAAAGTTTGTATGTGTTGTGTATGGAGGGTAGGTTTGTGAGCCAGTCTCAAATCACAGAACATATTTACTCTGACGAGAAGAAGCACGACTTCATACAAAATAAATGCCAACACGAAAGCACACTAGCGCCCCATCTTTTGACAAGAGAAACTTACGTTTGGCGGGAATTTTTAAATTTTGTTGCGCTCGATTCAAATAAAATGGATTTCGATCCGTTGTATGAATTCGCTGTAACTATCTATCAGAAGAATGGCCAATGTAATACATTATTATTGACCATTCTTCTGATAGATAGTCACTAGTATAATAATGTATAAAGGTAGGTACCATGAAAACATCACTTAATCATTTCTGATATGAGAAATTCGTTTATTTTAACTGAATTAAGTTTTGTTTTTATGATAAAATATAATTAGATTAAAAGAATACAACCCTTTTTAAATGTTTTGTTTGAAGAATATTTATTTTTAGATTGGTGGCTTTTCTTGACGCATCTTCTGAGAATTGCCTATTTTTCTATGTACACAAAAGCATTTGACACAATATAGCAATTGTTGACATTATTAGAAAGATTTTATTTTTTTCATAGTGCTCAAGCATCCACTCATTTTCAGCAATAAGGCAAAAGACCCAGTTATGCATTGATCCATTAGTTTTTACATTTTCATCTGGCTATTAACCTGTGTAAGACCGAATGACGCTGTTTCTTCATTTTTTTCGTAGTCTTATTATTTTCCTCAAGTTTCTTCTGCATTTTGCATAAAGTTTGCGTTTTCTAGGGGTCAAATCTGCAGATCTACTTAGATCCAACTCCCTTATTCCTTTTGCAGTCTTTGGAACCTAAAAAAAATTAAACGCCATGATTAAAATAATTTTATTTTATAAAGAAATATTGAAACCAAGATTATTACATTTTTTTATTTTCAACCTTTTGACTAAGTATTACAAAACACAACATAGATAGACACTGTCTACTAACCTCTGGTACTGTTGTAGTTGATATTTCTAAAGTTGATTCTTCAACAGGTACAGTAGTCTGTCAGCAATGCCTAGAAATCAAACAATTTTTTTTTATTTAAAAAAATGGGCTCTGTCTGACACTTTATCTTACTAAACAATAATTAAGAAGATAAGGTAAACAAAGGATTTCCTTCAGGCTACAAACAAAGTTGGGCCTAAAAGTTAAAATTGCCGGCCAATGAAATAAAAGGCCTCACTACTATTGGGAAAGTCAATCCAATCAAAGAACGAAATATAGAAAGAAAAATCATTTATTCTGGTAGGACCTCGAGGATCACTTCAGTTTCGTCTTACATGATAGGTGATACCTACTAAAGTAGTTGACTGAGACTCACGGGCGAAATTAAATAGGTATCTAATCTAGCATAAAATTAAAAGTACATAATAACAATTGTTTCATTACCTACTGATGAAAATGAACTTACTTGAAAATCCACATCTAGGATAGTCGGGTTTGTTAGTGTGGCTTGTTCTTGAAGTTGAACTTTGATCCTGGCGTAGCTTCAACATTATAAGTACTTTCTGTTCCAATTGGAATAGCAAAGTTGTTCAATCGTTTCCTAGAACTACTGCTGGTGTATGATCCGTCATCGAATTGCTTAGGTACTGCATAGCATTCTAGGCTGTTGATTTAAGCTTCTAGGTGACTTCTCAGTTCCCAGCTGGGTAGCAGTAATGGCCCATACTCGTGCCCTGAAATCATTGAATGAACAAATTAGACATAGGTTTGTGTAAGTAAATATAAATGGAATTTCAAAAGCCCGGGCACTTACTTCAAGGATCCATGTTTACCGGGTAGAGGAAATCTGTGGAAACGCAAGTTCACACTCGTCATTTGCAGTAGCGATATGACATTTTTGCGCATTTTCTTTGCAGTTCTGAAGCAGACATCGTGAAAAGTTAGAATTTTGAAAATTACCACTAGAAAGACGATAATTTAGTTCACAAAACCGCACACAAAACTCAATCAATGACAAAACAAAAATGGCGGCAAAGCGAACGAATTTTGTTCCAAGCTTAATTTTCTGTCGGGCTATATTCCACTGATTTAAAGCATAAATTAAGCTGTCTCTGTCTTACGTATAGCGTTCTCTCTTATGGCAAACTGTGCCCTGGTGTTTGCATTTGATGCTAAGGAAGTTGACCCCCCCTGTCTCAAATAAACGATTGAACGGGCGCACGTCTATTATTCTGCAGTGGCGAACGAGGATAAAAATAAATTGCTTAAATTCGTTGTGTTGTTAATTTAAGTGCTGTATCAATTAGCAAAAATGTCAGTCGGAAAAATGAAAGAATTCGCAGTTAAAACGGGAGTCTGGTCTTGTTACGTTGAAAGAATGGAAATGTACTTTTTAGTGAACAAAGTGACGAGTGAACTTAAACTACCTACATTAATTTCCGTGATGGGTGAAGAAGCGTACGAGTTACTATCTACATTGGCCAGCCCGATAAAACCATCATCTTTAACGTATAACCGAGCTGTGGAACTTCTGGCAGCACATCTACAACCAAAACCTTCAGTACTCGCAGAACGATACAAGTTCCGCCAACGTCGTCAGCTGAATGAATCAATAGCTGAATATGTATCGGAGTTGAAGAAGTTGTCGAAATACTGCGAGTTTGGATCGTCGTTAGATGAAAACATTCGTGACCAGCTAGTATGTGGTCTGAAAAGTGAAATAATCCGTCAAAGACTTTTTTCTGAAGAGAAGTTGGACTACAATCGCGCTGTCACACTGGCATTATCGCTGGAAGCGGCTGAGCGAGATGCGAGCGCGGTCGAGGGTAGCAGTGCGAAAGCAACGGAATCGGCGGCGGAATCCCTACACAGTCTTAGCGGCGTGGAATGTTTTAGATGTGGAGACAGGAGGCATTTGGCTGCAAATTGCTTGTTTAAAGATTACGTGTGCAGTTGGTGTCATGAAATAGGTCACTTGAGACGGGTGTGCCCTAAAAAGGATTTTAAGGGTCCTGGATATAATACGAGACGGTTAGAGATGGCAGGAACTGCCGGTTATTATGAAACAAGATCCGGGCGCGGCGGGCGCGGTCGCGGATTCAGCCGCGGGGCCGGCGGCGGCGGCGGCAACAGAGGCGGAGCAGCGGCGCGCGGGCAGCGCGGAGCGGCGCGAGGCGGCCGGGAGCGGGCGCGTATGTACTTGCTGGACGAGGAGGACGGTGGTGTATTCAGTGATAATCCGAACTATAAAGACAATGAGTATGAGGGAAGCGAAGACGAACCAATATATCAGATGTCCTTAACTAATTATAAACCGGTGTGTATAACAATTAAAGTTCAAAATTATTTTCTTAATATGGAAGTCGACACAGGGTCGGCTTTGTCGTGTATAAGTAGACAAGTATATGAAAAGTGCTTTGGCAATATAAAGTTAAAATCATGTAACATCAACTTGAGATTTTATGATGGCACAGTTATACAACCATTAGGATATCTAGAAACAGCTGTTACCTACAATGGGCTCAGTAAAACCTTAGACTTATATGTAATAGAGCGGGGAACGACCAATCTATTGGGTCGACAGTGGTTGGCTGAATTGAACATACCCATCAAAGTATCTAAAAATAACTTGCAACCCAACCACTTCGCCCAGAGTGAATCGAACACTAATAAAATAATTAATGAAATTGTTTCCAGGCATGAGTCTCTGTTTGACGGCACGTTGGGTAGATACACGGGCGGCGAAGCGGCGCTGTCGGTGCGCCCGGGCGCGGAGCCGCTGTACTGTCGCGCGCGGCCGCTGCCGTACGCGCTGCGCGAGCGCGTGGACGCCGAGCTCGATGCCATGCTGCGCGCCGGCGTCATCGAGCCGGTGGACCACTCGGACTGGGCCACGCCCCTGGTAGTGGTGCGCAAAGCCGACGGAGGTTTGAGAATATGTGCCGACTATAAGGTAACCCTCAATAAAGTCCTAGCGATCGATCGATTTCCGGTTCCAAGAATGGAGGATCTTTTTAGTAATCTAAGTGGGAATATGTTTTTTACTAAACTCGATTTATCACAAGCGTATAACCAGATTGTGCTATCGGAAGAATCTAGAGACTACACAGTCATAAATACGCATAGAGGATTATTTAGGTATTCTAGACTGGTGTACGGGCTATCTTCGAGCCCTGGAATTTTTCAAAAGATAATGGTTAATCTGTTTAAAAATGTTCCAAGTGTAGTAGTTTTTTACGATGACATTCTAATAAAGAACAGCGATTATGAAAGTCATGTGAGGTCTATTAAGGAAGTATTAGGTATTTTAGAAAAGCATGGATTAAAAATTAAGAAAAACAAGTGTGAATTCTTTAGCAAGGAAGTTAGATATCTAGGATTTATAATAGATAGGAGTGGGGTCCGAGTTGACCCAGATAAGGTCAAAGCGATAGTGACCATGCCTCACCCGACGAATACCACTGAATTAAAATCCTTTATCGGAATGGTAAATTTTTATGGGAAGTTTATAAATAATTTAAGCTCACATCTGTCACCACTATATAGTCTGTTGAAGAAGGGTAGGCACTGGTCGTGGGGTAGCGAACAGGACGCAGCTTTTAAAGAAGTAAAACGTTTTTTATGTAGTACGAAGACGCTCGTTCACTTCGATATGGAGTGCGTGTCGGTGCTGACGGTGGATGCGAGCGCGCGCGGACTGGGCGCCGTGCTGGCCCAGCGCGCCCAGCAGGGGGGCGCTGAGCAAGTCGTCGCCTATGCCTCGCGCTCGCTCACATCTCACGAGTTGCAGTACAGTCAAATTCACAAAGAGGCGTTGGCGATTGTTTTCGCAGTTGAAAAATTTCACCAATATCTATATGGTAGGAGATTTGTATTGCGGACGGATCATAAACCGCTCGTGAGTATTTTTGGACCAAATATAGGTATCCCTACTGCAGCAGCCAGTCGTCTTCAACGCTGGGCAATTAAATTAGCGGCATATGATTTTGATATAGAATATGTTAGCACGGATAAAAATACTGCGGACGTTCTTTCGCGTTTGATCGCGTCGCAGAAGATCGAAGTGGCATCGGAAGAGGCGGACCTACCTGAGCAGACGTATTTGCATTTTTCAACGGAAGCTCTGCTGCTAGATTACAATGTCCTTAAAAAAGAGACTAGAAGCGACCCGATTCTGAGCCGTGTTTTGAGCTATATAGCGGACGGTTGGCCGACGGATATAGCTATTAAGGAACTTAACCCATATCATAATAGGAAAAATGAGCTATACTGTGAACTAGGTTGTATCATGTGGGGTCACCGCGTTGTCATACCGTCTTCATGTAGGAAAAAGGTAATTTCAGAACTGCACGATCCGCATATGGGAATCGTTAAAACTAAGTCATTGGCTCGTAGCTACGTGTGGTGGCCGGGCATCGACGAGGCGGTGGAGGCGGAGTGTCGCGCGTGCGCCGTGTGCGCTGCGGTCGCCGACGCGCCACCCGCTCACGCGCCGCGCTCGTGGCCCTGGCCGTCGCGCCCTTGGTCCCGGTTACATTTAGACTTTTTAGGGCCTATAAATGGCTTAACATACTTAGTGGTGGTTGATTCATGTTCTAAATGGATAGAAGCGATCAAAATGCGAAGAACTACGGCGCAGGCAGTCATAGTAGTACTTCGTGACCTGTGGTCAAAGTTTGGTCTGCCAAAACAAACGGTTAGCGACAACGGTCCGCCATTCTCAAGCACTGAATTTCAAGCATTTCTTAAACATAATGGAGTAGAACATCTCTTTTCGGCTCCTTATCATCCGGCCTCCAACGGAGCCGCAGAAAATTCGGTTAAAATATGTAAGCGCGTTATCAAAAAGGCTTTTAAACAAAATCTCGATGTGGATACGGCTTTATGTAGATTTTTGTTAGCGTACAGGAACACATCTCATGCTACTACCGGCGATAGTCCTGCTAATATCTTGCAAGGCAGAAATCTTCGAATGAGGTTAGATAACCTAAAGCCTGAACGGGAAGGTCGGGTAGCCGCACGTCAGGAGCGTAGTGAGCGGGATGCAGGCGGCTCGCAGCGTCAGCTCCAGCCAGGCTCGCCAGTTTGGTATCGTGAGTATCGAGGCTCTGATAAATGGGTAGCTGGTACAGTTAGTAGGAAGTTGGGGGGTAGCGATTACTCCATATTATCCAGTTTTGGAACCGAAATCCACCGACATATCGATCAACTAAGACAAAGGGTTACTAAACATCACAATAAGACTTTCGCGGGCGAAAAAGTAGGTATCGATTCAGTGGCACAAAAGTTAGAATTAAACACACATTCACGAAAATCTTTGGCTATCCCCATTACCAGGGACGATGACTCAAATCAGGATGCAAATGTTTCGGGAGAGGGCAGTATGGAGGATACCGTCCCTCCTAATAACACTTCTCCAGTGCCGGTGGCGAGAGCGGCGACGGTGGCGCGCGAAGGGGTCGCAGCGGCACCATGTACTACTCAGTTGAAGCCCGGTGTGTCGCCGAACAGAGAAACATGTATTGGGGACAGCAGTAGTATTGAGACACAAGGTTACTTTAAGAGAAATCGGAAGCCCCCAGTTAGATATGGTTTCGAAGAAATAGATTAAGTAGATTAAATACCTACGTAGGTACTTAGTTTAAGAATAAAACTTTATTGCTATTATAATGTTTAAGAAAGGAAGTTTATTGTTAATTTGTGCAATGAGATCTAAATGATCTAACCTAAAGAATCTAAGTTATAGCTGTCAATTATTGTACTTAGTTGATTAAGTACTTATTCATTATTTATAGGTTCTTTCATGTGTTTTTTTTTTAGTTAGTGCTAAGTAGGTACCTATTGTTAAATAAGGGTGGAGGTGTTGTGTATGGAGGGTAGGTTTGTGAGCCAGTCTCAAATAAACGATTGAACGGGCGCACGTCTATTATTCTGCAGTATGAATGTATGGATAATGGATTGGATGGATGTTAATTACTCTGTCACTCAAAAATTACCGAACGAATTTTATTGCGCGTGTTTGTATCGCTGTACCTATTGATAACACGCTGCGCGTTTCATTTGCGTTTCTATCTTAGAAAGTTATCTAAAGTTAAAAAAAGTTTCGCATCCAATCATGTTCATCGAAATTTTTCTCAGAAAAAGTGTAGGAAATCGAGTTTATTTGACCTAAAAAATGTTCTTACTTCATAACCGAATTCGCCTTGTAATCCAGAAATGTAGACGAAATCTTATACAAGACTGAAACCTCCTGGGGGATTTGAGGAATTACATTTACTAGGGATGGGCTCAGTGTTAAGATGATTTAGTCCGAATGACGAAAATTTTGACCTACAATATGCCACTTGTTCTGTTCGGTTGGGCCCAAACACATTTTAACTCCACTCCATAACCAAGCACGTTTTGGAGACTTCGCTATTTCGACCAGCACATATTTTATTTGTGTTTTTACGTTCATACTTTTTGCCCTACAGACAGACAACAGACAACCGGTCCGTATAGACATTTTGACCCCTGCACATTCCAACCGTTGAACATTTTGTCACGTCGACTGCCCAGTCCCAGAATCGTGTTCGCCAAGTGGATTAGTACCTCTTCTCTCAATCTGAAGGTCGTGGGTTCGAATCCAGTCGTATCGCTATTTAAATTAATGTTCGCGAAGTCAGGTTTCTGTTTTGTTCTATTATTATTATTTCTGTTTTATTACTTTAAATGTTGTTGAGGTGTTATCTTGTTAACTTTACAATTACTTTTACTTTCTTTGACATGCCTTACTTTGTTCGACTGGCTTCCCACTGAAGCTTGACTATTTAGATTAAGTATTTTAGATTGTTAAGGGATCGCTTTTAAAAAAAAGCTAGGCCCACACCACCAGGTTCTTGCCTGATTCTTTCCCTGGTGTAGGGAGTCGCGTTGGAACAGGCATTAGAATCACCTAGCATGTAAAACGAAACTTAAGTGATCCTTGAGGTCCTACAGGAATAAATGATTTTTCTTTCTTTCTTTCTTTCTTTCTTTGTATGATCCACAAATATTTGTCTCAAGTCTAGGTGTTTCTATGTATAATAAAGTATATAATATAAATATTATATATTATCACGACTGTATTCCCAAGATGCGGTAGACATTATTCTTTCAGATCTTTAGAATGAAGTAAATAAAAGCACCTACTTATGTATTTACGAAAAAAATGTATCTATGTAGTGTACAGTCATCTGGTTACCGTAACACAAGCATTAAATTGCTTAGCTTGGGACAAGATGACGCTGTATGAACTGACCAATAATATTTTTTTTATTTCACTACAAACACTACTAATTTACAGTCGTTCCAAGTATCGAACGAGCTAATCTTAGTTTGCGAACTTTTAGTTAAATACAGGTATTTCGGACAATTTTCGGAGTATATTCGCACATATCTATTCTAGACCCAATTTCAGGCACTTAGCTAAGTAATCAGTTTCTAGGTTTGAATAATTTGACTTGATTTAGCATTCGATTTAGTTTCAATAGCTTTTGGATCTCCAAGGGTTTAGTGGTGTTGAACCGCGGCTTTTAAGCTACACACGTCAAGGAAAACATCGTGAGGAAACCAGTTAGCTTTCTATTAGCGTCGATGGACTTGTAACCTGTCACGTATGGAATGTTAACTTCTGCAAAATGTGGGCATGTACCAAGAATTTGGACATGCCTCTGACTACCCCATTAGACATCTTCAAAAGATCTAAAAATGCCTAAAAGATCTGAAAGAATATATTATGTCTACCGCATCTTGGGACATACAATCGTGATCATATTTAATTTTAGTAAAATACGTAGGTACATAGATTTAAAAAAGTTAAAAGAAAAGTCTATTCCACTTGCACTCCATATTACCCTGTAGGTATTGTATATGACTCACATTGATGTGCTTATTATGAATAGAGACAGTGAAGGCGGTCTTATCGCTGTCGAAGTGTTTACTAAGCACTGCGAGACTTGATGAGTAATAGTTTCAGCTAATTCTGACTTATCGACAGAGATTCACTTACACTAACGCTTTAATCAGCCGTTAACTGTTCGTAAAACTTCGTGATTTTCTGTTTAAAAAAATCATGAGAAAAATATCTACCTATAGAAATTGAAAATTTTAGCTCACGATGTTTTCACAAACAATTTTCTCTCTCTTCTTCTGAATGTTTCTTCTCCCACAAACTTCTTTAAAAAACATGGTTTAGTCCTCTTTGTATCCCTCCCCCTTCATGATGTTTCAATGAATTGGTGCCATTCCTAGTGTTGCCATCTGTCTTTGACACTGTCATAAAAAAAAAACGAATTTTCTAAGTGCATTATTATTATTTTTTTTGTTCTCTGCGATCCTTTAATGCTTACTGCGGCTGTATAGCCATACTTCTGCGTTAGCATTGGCATTTCAGCTTGTTTGTGCATTATGATCGAGTTTTTGCACTAAGCCGACACAATTACCTGTGGTTAACTTGCGGTGAACTCTGTCGTTTAGATGGCGCCTAATGAGTTGAAACTGCAACGCTCCACTCCGCGATTTAACTGTGATTTATAGTCGTAACGGTGCAACTGTGACAGATGGGCAGGTCTTTAAAAAACCAGAAATCAAACCGGCGAAGTTATTGATTTACCACCGGGATAACTTCAATTGGACTGAGAGCTAGATTATTTTACTCCTACTCTTTGCGACCAATGCACTTCGTATAGCGATAAATACCTGTAAATATATGTTTTATCATAATGATCTGATCGCGAAAGTTCAAAAAGACAGACAATAATCTTCTGAGACAAATCGCAGTCGGAAACTAAAAAAGTAAGTCTTTAGCAATCGCCTGTCTCGTCACGTCAAATAAATACAAGAGGGCCTAGACAATGTAACAATCGATTAGTGAATATGACATACCTATGCCTTAGATATGTCACGTGATCTGTTTTCAACGTACGCTTTAGCGAGTGCCGGTTGGCTAGGCCCTCAGATCACGTGACATATCTAAGACAATGTCATTTGGACTTTTCTACTATCGCTTTCGCTAATCGATTGTTACATTGTCTAGGCCCTCTGAATTCAAACTTTCACTGCAGCTTGGAGTTAATAGGTGGAAGTGGCCGATCGTTGCTCACTTTGACTGCAACATGGCCAGTTTGTTTGACTAATGCATGTTTACTCATTGCACCGTCTATGCCAAATTCATTTTAACACGCTTGCATTTACTTCACTTGTGACTACTTAGATATTAGTTGTACCTAATTAATTGTCTAGCGTAAGTAATTCTGCGGGCTGAGTAGCTAAGTAAACAATATTTTCTATATTTTTATTCTCTTCTCTATCTCTACATATAATAAAACAATTAAAAAAAGTGATTATTATCACAGATAAAATAATACTATACTACTCGTAGTATTATTATTAACATTTTTCAACTCATCGATGTCTGTACATTTGAAATATTAATAAAAAACTAATTATTAGAGTAAATTAGTAAATTTATTAAAGCAAGGAAGCCAAAAAAATGGTTTTTAAAATTTTTACTGTCTGTCTGTGTGAATGTTTGTTCCCGCATCACGCAAAAACTACTGAATGGAATTGAATGCAGTTTTCACCGATGTATTGCCAGAGGTCTAACTTAAAAAATAGGCATCATTTTACCGCACGTTTACCCCTTAAAAGGTTGCAAACACGCAAGCAAAACCGCGCGGGTTTACTAGTTATGAATAAAAATCAAATGACTGGACATTGGCTTGACGTAAAATAAATCACAAAAACAATAGAAATGCGAAACAAAAACCTGTCATAGTGCAATAGCATCTCTGTTTGGAAGTTTTATCAAAACTAACGTATCCGACGGCTTCGGCTGAGTTATGGAAGCTGGCAACAGTTCGCACTGAGCTATTAATATTGTCAGGATGAGTGTACTACTGGTTCACGATGTGGGGATCAAGAGTCGAATGTAAATTTTTTACTCATGTCATGAAACGCTGTTCTTCTTCATCTTCTTCTTTATTTTGCCACGCATTAAGCCACTACCATGTCATTATAATTCAAGTTAGTCAAGTCAAGTCAAAGTCAGAGTCAGCGTCAGTAAAGATGTGGGTCTTTACTAAAGCATTACATGGACTTTTTGAGAGAACTCGAAATGCAATGATATGCAGTTTTGTTTCATTTGCCTTCACTTATGTACGTTCACGAACACTCAACAGTTAATAATCCATCATTATTACACATTAACATTCGCCAAAACACAAATTTCGGAAAATAAAACAAAAAGACAACATGCCATCTCAAATTCCCGCATGAAAAGCTCGTGGCAAAGCTTGCTAAGACTAGATTGTCGAAGTTAAGCAACGTTCTGAGCGGTCACAAATTGGATGGGTGACCGCAAAGTGGCATTATCAGCTGAGCGCTTCCGTGCTTCGGAGGGCACGTTAAATTTTCGGTCCCGGGTTTTAAAGTCGTTAAGCCATGATGGAGGCCTTTAGGCCTAAAAACTCCGTCACCATAGTTGGCCCTTGCTCATACGACTACTTACTTATACATATCGCTTACATTTACTTGTCTTAAATGATACAATTTATTACTCATAAAGACACACAATTTTACTTTTACACAGAAGACTACAAAAGTGAGTTCATGTAGTAACTAGTCAAAATTGTGAAAACGAACGTTTAACTTTGCGAAAGATAGAATCGATTTATTTGGACGTAATCGTTTGATATCTTGCACCAATATTATATTTTTCGACGCCATTTATATTTCCACACTGGGTGATGTGTGGTGCACTATTTGTCACAAACTTTTTGTATTTTCGAACAATGTATCGAATATTTTAAAAGTTTTTCTTTTGAGAGAACAATGCGGGATAATAGGCGAGTTCTACCACAGATAATATAATACTATACCTACTGGTAGTTCTACTGATATTTATAAATTCAAATTCAAAAATTATTTATTCTTTTTACTAGATCATTTATACAGTGTCAGGAGGCAAGCTTTGCTTACACTTAACGGGACACTATACTGCCTGGGACATTGTTGAGATGGAATAGGCTTGTAGCACCTAAACCATCCTCTCAGTTTAATCGGCCATATCCACAGGAAAAACAATAGTTAAAAGAGTGGTACTTAAGAAGTCTCCCTACGTTTCATCCATATTTGAAAATATTCATAAATTTTCTAGCTGATAGCACAAGCCAAAAATATTAATAGATTTTCTAGCTGAAAAAGCACAAGGCTTATCACCACACAGGTCCCTAAAAGCTCTGTCAGCTCGCGTATCATCAACTCCCGAGAGAAAGCGAACTTTAAATTGATGAATAGGATCCAATGATGGATCGGCTGCCATCTGACAAAATATTGAAAATAATACAAATTAACAACAGGCTTACGACTGTGTCCTTACTGAGGCAGATATTAGAAAACCCTATTTGAAAATCCTTAGAATTCCTACCTTCTGAAATGAAATGAAATTTTTGAAATGAAATTTTTTATTCAGAAAAGTCTTAATAAACATGTTTTTCATATAAAAAAAATGACTTACATTAATAATCATAAATAATAAAAATCTTTATTAGGAACAGATACAGTGGTACAACTTCATGAAAGTCGGTGATATCTGCAGAAGTTAAAAAACTGTGTCGCAGACATCAACGCCCTCCTCCGATGTAAAAAACAGAGTTCCATATGTGAGTAGGTGATTATAATAGCGGTTTACAGACCTAGTTCTAGTTTCTGCTTTGAGCTACTCGTTCTAACTAAAGTAAGAAAAAGTTCTAAAGTAAGAAAGAAGATAAGAATTCTAAGGCCTTTCAGATTCTTTGAAACTAAACTAAAGCTTAAAGATCTATCATTATGGAACACTAAATCAAAAATAAATAAATATCCTTGAACATTCCACACAGCGTCATATAGTCCCAAGCTAAGCAATTTATTTCTAAAATTTATTTCTAAATGAAAGCAATTTAATGCTTGTGTTATGGTGACCAGATGACTGATAAACTACATAGATACAATTTTTTTTAAGAAGGTACCTACATTATACATAGAAAACACAAAATGATGACGAAAATTCGAGTATTTATTTATTTAATCATTATTCCCACTGTTTTATATAGGGAATATAACATTTTTGCATAATATGATATTCGTAAACGTAATAGGCTCTTTTGGTCCCACGATTTTTCCTTTGAATTTTTTTGGCTCTGACAAATGTGCAGATTACCTGACACAGAGGGTTGAGTGTGGAATATCGTGGACTATAATAGCCGTATTGGCCTAGTGGTATAGACTTGCGAGAAAGGTTGTGAGTTCGAATCTCGGCTATGTTTAATTTGTGAGGTTTTAGGTGGGATCAGAGGTCAAAGAATCAAATTTTCTTTTAAAAAAGCACGTAAAGTCTAAAAGTTTGATTTAAGTAATTACTATGCACGTGGCGAAGCTTTGCTAAAACGTTCTTGATAGATCGTTGAAGTTAAGCAACGTTCTGAACGGTCACTACTTGGATGAGCAAGTGAAAGAAATGAGCACTAAAATTGATGCCATCCTTTTTATTGCGATCGTTATGAAAAGGACGGCAATATTTTTAGTGCTGTCAAATTAGTTTAGTTTAGTTTTGGTTACATTTGAATAGACATCATTAACACCTCAACAAAATGTAAAACAAACAGTAATTATCACGACTGTTTCTGATTATGGGTTTAAAAACTCATAAAACAAAATATTAAACCCTTATATTCAACTCAATCCAGCCCACTGTGCAAAAGCAGGTGTATAACAGCAATTTACAGAGCTCGCTATAAATTCGCTCGCGTAACACGATTTCCTTGATTTAATATCACCATGTATTCCGCTCGGTTCGGTGTGAGTGCGTACTTACTCTCTTTGACAATAACGGACGTAAAATTACAGGTACATAACAAAATTATCCATCGTAAAGTATTGATTCGTTCTAAATGCGACTACTGCCAAGTTATAACTGTTTAATAACCAGCCACTTGCACACAAAATTTGTAAGACTCTTTTAAGGTAACAAAAAAAATCGTAGTCTAATTAAGTTATCTTTTATTTAAAAGATTTTTCACATAATGTGTCTTATTTTGTTTTTCATTGTAATCCTTGTATCTGTTTTTATAGTTTAGTTTCTTGTGCTTGCGCTATAAATAAACGTTTTTTCTTTCTTTTTTTGTAGTCGGACTGAAACAAATATTTAAAAGGTAATTTGTCGGTTGAGCCAGCAGTTGCCATGATACACGCTTACCAACATACAGCATTTCAGTTATCCATCGAATTAAAGGCTTAATTTAAAATTATCTTTTTTTGATACAATATTAAATATTTGGAATTTATTTTAATTCTCTCTAAGAACTTTGAAGATGTCTAAAGGATAGTTTAGATATGTCCACTTATAAATTAGAACATCCTTTGCATAAATGAACAAACCATAATGATGTAAGTCCATGGTCACGTTTTATAACGGTGACCGCATATTGCATACCCGCGGTTTAACGGTGACATATGATTGGCGTTAAGGTTGTAGTACTGACGGACGGTTTCTGTCTGATGTGGTGTAACTGCGAAATAAATGAGTGTTTATTTAATTTTATGCGAAAACATTCGAAAAATTGCTTGTTTTGTTATTGAGTTTGCAGTTTTAAAAAAATATGGATGGAAGATATAAATTTTATAATGTACAGTGTACACTAATACAAATTCAGGAAGGTCGTGGGTTCGAATCCGGCCGTGCATCAATGGTTTTTGCATAAATCATATTCACGAGTTTTAAACGGTGAACGAAAACATTTAGATAAGTACCTAGCCTTGATGAGCTTGTAACCTGTCACGTATGGAATAGTATCTAGGCATGCACCAAATATATGTTTGGACATACATCTGACTACTTACTCCCTTAGACATTTTCATAGGATCTAAAAATAATTAAAGATCTGAAAGAATATGATTATCTTGGGGATACAGTCGTGATGTTTTTTTTGTTTCAAGTACTTATTGAATTTTGAATTTGACTTATAAAGCACATTGTTTTGTACTGGATAACACTGGACTTCAGAAGGTTTTACAATGCGGTGAGATTTGTGGTGTGCAAAATGACTATTTATTTAATTCGGGACGGTCAAAACGCAATAACCGCATTTTATGCTCTGGTTAGTAATACGAGGAACGAAGAAGTCGATGGCATGGATGGGTAACTGTAAGTGGTAGGTATTAACAGCTCCTTGCTTTAGGGAACTTTATACTGTAGGTTCTGGCTTTTACGTTTTTGCACCATGACGGATAGTCTTTAGGCTGCCTAAAAATTAAATGACACTAATGCGGGCACCACACATTGGCTTCAACTTGGTTCCAACATTGGCTACGAAATGAAATATGATCACGACTGTATCCCAGGGAGCGGTAGACATTTCTTTCAAATCTTAATGCAATTTTTGAGCCCTTTGAAGATGTCTAAGGGGGTAGTCAGAGGTATGTCCAAATACATATTTGATACATGCCCAAATCTTGCAGAAGTTAACTTTCCATACCTACGTGACAGGTTGCAAGCCCATCGATGCTATTAGAGAGCTAACTGGTTTCCTCACGATGTTTTCCTTCACCGTTAAAAACCAGTTAGCCAGTGAGCCTTACAATTAAGTTACAAATCGGTGTAACAGACAGTCACGGTTATTTTTTGCCTAATAAAAATGATGTACGGCATACTTACGCCGTTTTCATTCTACATATTGAATTTTGAGCCTACCTTTTATTCAAGTCCGGATTTCGTTATCGCCATTAGGTACATCAAAGGGGTTTTCAGGTTTTTGCTATTTGCACATTTGTTTTTGCATTCATATTTCCATCGCTATAACACAACCTGAAAAATGAGGTACCTATATTTGCTGTACAAAACGTTGTACCCTAATTTCGGCTTTTAGGGTTCAATACCCTTATAGTTTTTCCATGTCCGTCGGTCCATCTGTCCGTGTGTCCGCGGCTTTGAATTCCATAGTTTTAAGGACGTGACATGTCAAAGTGGTCTATAAGTAAACGATCGTACTGAATAAATACATTTTGAATATTGAATTTTGCTCAGAAACTTTTGATACCAGAAAATTGTGGCATGCTCGAAGGAGATAGTTTGAGACTTGTTGGAGACCTTCGCCCAGCAGTGGGACGACATTGCCCAGCAGTTGCAACACTGACTAGCTAAATTATGACTAAAATCGAAAGCTTTTATTACGTTCATGCTAAAGACCAGTCTAGCATAGCACTGAAAATAACATTTGAAGTACTTTTAACCTTGTTTTTTATCTTTGCGGGTAGTTTTAGTCAGAAGTAAAAAATGGTCTTGATCAATTCTACCCACATTCACTTTAATTTTACTAAATTATAGTAATTTTAGAGATGTCACTCAGTCTGTTATTTTGTTTTGAACTTTAACGTGAACGAAATAAGAGCTTTCGGATTTAGGAATATTTACCTAGTCAGTGTTGCAACAGAATCGCCGCCATTGGTTGCCGAGTGGCTAAATAATTTTGTTTAAAACCGACTTCAATTTAGTAAGAATAAAGCAAGTTCCTGTACTCTTGAGGTTCATTTCTGTGCATAACTCCGAAGGTCCTCATTTGATCCTCAATTTTTTTATGAGACCACTACGGCAGTACTACACTTTTAACAAAAAAAGAATTTTCTAGATCTGACGACCTCTGTGGCGCAGTGCCCGAAAGTCCGCCTGAGACGCAGAGGTTGCGGGTTCGATCCCCGCCGCGGGACAAATGTTTCCATGATCTGCAAATATTTTTTTCGTTTTCTATGTATAATATGTATGTATTTACAAAAAAAAATGTATCTATGTAGTTTATCAGTCATCTGGTTACCATAACACAAGCATTAAACTGCTTAGCTTGGGACTAGATGACGCCGTGTGGAATGTCCAAGGATATTTATTTATTATTATTATTTATTTATCTGTTTACTATTGACGGAATGATCCGTGAACGAACATACATAAAAAACTGTGGAACATAGGTAGAACCTCCACTTTTTTGAAATCGGTAAAAAAATCGCAAACATGCTACGGCACCTTGGAGAAAAAATAAAAATATTCACATTCAAGGTTTTATAAAGAAAATATTGATAATACTCGTATCAGGTTTTAGCAGAATTTCTTGCTCAAATAGCTGTGGACAAAACAGTTTGCTTCTAAGAATGGTGGGAGCTCTTCAAAGCTTCGGTAAACATCTTTTGTTAGACAACATGTCGTCGAATACTTCTGTTTGTCTACACTTATCCTTAGAACTCAAGACTGACTTTCAAATTATTACCGCTCAGAGCATCGCTACTTTACCTACTAGATATATGACATGATAGTGGCTAAATGCGTGGCACAAGCCGTGCGAAGCTAAAATAAAGAAAAGAAGAAGAAAGAGAAGAAGAAGATTTAAACAGCGTTAGAAGCATGGATCTAGTATATACTCGTAGTACCTACCTGGACGAACAGAGAGCGTGCCGCCGAAAGAGACAAAAAATGCAGTGAATCCATAGTTTCGTAGTACAAAATTCGGAGCATCAAGTTTCCGAGGCATTAGAATCACCTAGCATGTAAAACGAAACATAAGTGATCCTTGAGGTCCTACAAGATTAAATGTTTTTTCTTTCTTTCTTTCTTTCTTTCTTTCTTTCTTTCCGGCCATACAAAAAAACGGCACGCGATGAGGGACAAAAGATTTTGTCTCTTTTACTCGCAGCTCATGTTAATGCGCATATACATTTTTCGAAACCAAAAACCCATTGATTTACGGCCGGCTTCGAACCCACGACCTTCGGATCGAAATTCGTACATTTCACTCGGCCAAAACGTCTCAACATTTATTTTACGCAAGCACACGAGCTTCCTAGTTTCCAAAATAATACATAGGTACGTTAGTTCTTAGGAAAATAAACGCATAAACCCTACTTCTTTGTGGCAGAGATAAATATTAAATACTCATTTCAAGGCACGGCGCTGAATTTCACAAAGTTTCTGATTTCTATAAAACGGGGACCGTTATATCACTGACTTAACATAGACGATGAGATATAAATTATTGTTATTATTATTATTATTTTTAGCCGTTAGTGTCCCGTTAGTATAACAGTCATCTGGTTACCAATACTGTGCCATAACACAAGCATTAAGTTGCTTGGGACTAGATGGCGCTATGTGAAATGTCAAGGGATATTTATTTAAGTCGACATACATGTTGTGCCGACCCCACTTAGCGTGGGATAAGGGCAGAAGAAAGATGATTTATTGAATGTCCAAGGATATTTTTTTATTTTTTTTATTTATTTAGGCCGACGTCTTTACTAGTTATCAACTAGCTCATTCTTTTGAAGACTCCTACCTAAACCTTTCGTTGTAAAGTAGACGAACATTGTTCAAATAGTTTCGTACGTACCTATCTCGAATAGAATACATTGTAGGAGGAATACCTACTTACGTTATTATATTATATTATTTCTAATATATTATTTCTAACTAGAGTTTTCCTAGGCACAGTGTAATTTTGTGAGATATTTTATGCTGAAAATATGTGAGCCGTTGTAAAAAAATATGTATCTATTAGTTTATCAGTCATCTGGTTACCATAACACTAGCATTAAGTTGCTTAGCTTGGGACTAGATGGCGCTGTGTGGAATGTCCAAGGATATTAACTGTAGTTAATTAGAAGATACAAACATTGTCCGGTGGCGGGGATCGAACCCGCAACCTCTGCGCCTGGCCTTTGCCCACTGCACCACAGAGGTCGTCAACTTGACCATATAGATGACATTTCATTTAAATGGTCACAATTTAGCGCCAAAAAGCAGTACGTATCCAGTAACCATTACTCAGAGGATACCCAGTGAATAGGAATCCAATAAATGGAGCTGCAGTGATGCCGACACAATGGTATTACATTAAGTTGAAGTTAGTGTGCTAACCAGTGGGTACTATACTATATTTAGCTATATTATGCAGTCAAACTAGACGACCTTTGTGGCGCGGCGGGCGAAGGCCCGCCTGAGACGCGGAGGTTGCGGGTTCGATCCCCGCTATGTGACAAATGTTTGCATGTTCTGCAGATATTTGTTTCAGGTCTAGATGTTTCTTTATCCATAATGTATGTATTTACAAAAAATGTTTATAAGTATTATATCAGTCATCAGGTTACCATAACACAAGCAATAAGTTGCTTAGCTAGCTTGAGCGAGCGATCGTTGCTACGCTTAAAATGAGTGCATGTGACAGCTAAGTTTAGTATTTTTTGGGATAAGTAGTTTATAGTCCATCTTGCAGTAAAACACTAGCGTTAAGCCGACACGTAGGGAGAGAATGCGTTCATGGTTTAACCAAATCTATTGGGAATTCGGTGTCGCTCCACGCACGTCCTTTTAAAAGGACGTGCTTGATGCATGGAAGGAAACGAACATATTGTTTTGTATTTAATTTAAAACCACCCATTGTACATTGTTAGGTACTTAGTTTTTTCATAAGTTGTTAATGTATCTTATTTGAGTGTACAATAAAGAATTTTCATTCATTCATTCATTAAAGCGAAATATTAAGTACTAAATAGAGGTGGACATGTTGTGTCGCGCCAACTTACCCCAAACTGCAGATAATCTAAAATAATAAATATTATAATAAATATTATCCTTGGACATTCCACACAGCGTCAATAATGATAGTATAATTATTTTTCCAATACCTACTACGCGAGTATAACACATTTCAAACTTACGACCTTCTCAAAGGACTTGGTTCCAATAGGCAGCCGCAGTTCAAACGCCATTTATTCCCGTCGAAATGTTATCCGTCCAAACGTTTCATCAGCGAATATCCCCAGGGCTTTTCAAAGCTGACCTAGAATCTGGACAACATCTACAATAGGTACAGTCAATTGTAAGAACAATCAAAGTAATCACACTAATATTATAAAGGTGAAAGTTTGTGTGTAAGTGTGTTTGTTACTCTTTCACGCTCAAATGGCTGGACGGATTTGAATTATGGTACCAGAATGTTAATATCCTTGGACATTTTTGACACAGCGTCATAATATAGCCATAATATAAGCAACCCAGGTGACTGTAAATTCAATTTTAATTCTCACAATGTACGAACTGATTTATATTGTTATAAGTAATAATAATTATTACTAGATACTTTTATGGCTGACTGTATCTAGTCTGAAGGTCGTCAAAAACTGGGCCCTTGGGGCATGTGATATGCCGGTGCAGAGCCCGGGACAAACCAAAAAAGATAATAATCTAAATATATAAAACTGTAGCATTACTGACTGACGGACTGTCGAATAAACTTAGGCCTGAAAACTACTGCGCCACAGAGGCGAAGATGAACCCGAGGTCGCATGTTTAATCCCGTCTGGGTAATTTTTTGCAGCGTTTTTTTAACTTATTTAAAAAATTTGTCGCCATCACGATTAAATTGTCAAATGTCAGCAAATCGCTACAACTTTTTACCGTCAAATCTGGTTCAGTTTTCATCACTGTAGTGTACCCATGACCACTTTACTTTATACGTAGTATCCAGAACTAGTCTGTGCTTTACTTTATTTGTTTGTATTTCGCTTGTAGGTACATATCTCGTCTGATCTTTGATTCGGGCGATCTGATTACTTAGAATCTAAGTCTTAGATAATCTAGTATTCTTCTTCTTAAGGGGCGTCTAAACGGGCTATATTTTACGACAATTTGTGGCTGCAATACTGTGGCCGGCAACATTGCTAGCAATACCAGCCACACTATGCAATATTTTTAGGATGGCCCGGCATTATAGCCACATATTTTTTGGTATGTCAAAATGTTTTTATGTGTAGCCGGCGTGTATTGCATATATACATAGACTATTGCAGCCATATTGCAACATGTTGCCTGCAATTGATTGCTCAGCCATAAAATGCACTAAAATGTTTTTTTGATGGCAATGTTTGCCAATAATTGCAGCCACAAATTGTCGTAAAATATAGCCCGTTTAGACGCCCCATTAGTCGGCCTCTTCATTCCTGAAAATCGTGTCTAGTTAGAAAGTGGATTATTCACTTCTTATACTGTGCACTATGCTTTTCCACGTTTTCCGGTTTTCGGCGGTCTTCAAAGCTTCAGGTATTGTAATCTAGTATTAGACGCTCAGAAATGAGACAACAAAATCTTAATGAATCAAAACGAAAGGCTTGTAACGATCCTTAGGTGGCTCAACTGCTTCTAATTGTATTTTGTACAGTTAAGTAAATATATAGTAGTTAAGTTTCTGTAAATAAATTAATTGTCTAACACCAAAATATATTTTGACATCGTAATTGAATAAATTGAAATTCGGAATGAAAGGCACGTGCGCGAAGTAATTGAATAAGTCGCGCCACGTAAAAAGAGCGCTGGCTGTCAAACTGCTCCGTGGTCGATGATTGGTGGAGAGGTGTTGCGGCGCACTTCATACCATTGATTTAGCGAGTGCTATTGGTTCGTCAGCGAGTGAACACAGGCGCAAACATAGCTTCCCCCGTTACTACCCCTCAGCGCCCTTTTTACGTGGCGCGACCTATACTACCCTTGCGACTACGATGTTGCACAACCTATGCGTAAGTTAAATTTTGCTGGTGCGTGTTTTAAGTGTAATCTCCGGGCGAAAGTTGAATGATTCCCTGAGGAGCGTCGCCTAAGCAAGTACCTACCTGAGCTGCGACGTTACAGTTATGGATTTTACCTAGACCAAGAGCTAGGTTACGCTAGGATATAAAAACAGGTTTACTACTAAAACCCTAGGTATAAATATAACGGTGTTAATTTAGATGTTACCAAAACTAAACAAAACTAATTTGACAAAACTAAAAATTTTGCCGTCCCTCGAATCAATTTCGCCGTTGTCGATCGAAATAAAAAGGATGGCATCTATTTCGCCTTCGCCCTTTAAACATGACATGTAATGTGTTTGCCCATCGCTATTCCTAAAATTAATAGCTAGGAACAGTGTCAATTGGAAAATGAAATTAGTGCAATTGAAATTTTTACAATTATCTCCTCATAAAAACGTTCCTCGCCCTTCAAAGATAAAAAAAAAAAACCCTATTGGTCTAGCCGTTCCCGAGTTTTACGCTTAACAACACACCTACCCATTTATTTTTATTGATATAACTGCAGATAGCTGTTATTTCTTTGTCTTCGATAATAACGTTCTAGTGTTTTTTTACATCAAAATTTGTCATTGTCTCCTGCTCTACAAACTCGTGATAGGTTCACATTTATTCGCGTCGTAAAAGTGAAGGTGCGTCGGCAAAATAAACCTATTGCCTGACAACGACTGGACGAGACGGCGACACAGAGTACGTGGACGCAGTGGCACCACTGTATTGCTGAAAATACCATGACAATACTGACCGAATACTGACCCAGCACAAAAGTTGACGCTATTATGTCAGATCCATCATGTCAGCATGTCTCACAAAATAGATGTGCAGACATTATGAAAAAGCAGACATCTTGGGAAAAATATAATGTAGAATGGAACGTAAAGTGTGCGAGGGAGAAGGAAGTAGGTGTGAAGAGAGGTTAGGGTCGGGAAATTGTAATGGCGTACGGTAGGTATATGGTGAAGAGGTTTTGAAATAGAACGCTTGAGACATTATTATCCTGAATCCACGTATATTTTAAGAGAACAGAGGCAGGTCTGCGCCGTGGAAACTTGTGTCGGGCACTGCATGCCGCGGCAAAGATACGGATACTGAGCGACACCATCAGTTAACGCCAGTTTACCGTAGTATTGGATACTGTCCTCGATACCGAGTCAAGTATCACAAATGTATGAAAATCCAGTGCAGCGCCAGCCCAGTAACTTGCATGAACTAAAAATTCCATACATTTATGGCCGGTTTCAATATTAAACTCACGAATGATCGTAGATTGATCGTCATAGCAACTTTGTTTAGACAACAAAAAATGTAGGACACTTTTTGACAGATAACAATATTACCTACTATGGCGACAGATCCACGGTTATTAGTAAGTTGAATATTGCAACCCGGCATTAGAATACTTGACACGTTAGCGAGGATAAATTACTATACTTGTAGGGAGTCGCGTTGGAACAGGCATTAGAATCACCTAGCATGTAAGACGATTCTGAAGTGATCCTTGAGGTCCTACCAGAATAAAAGATTTTGCTTTTTTTCTTCTTTCTTACTACACAAAAACCGCCTGTAACCCTACTGATACTTGACCGCGGTAAGCGCTGTGTTTCCTCAATCAAATGCAGATGTACAGTTAAAATGGCAATGACCATAAGTTGAGTTGGTGAACTCTTATTCTTCCTCTATGTCGCAAGGACAAAACGACATGAAAATTTGATAGCCCTCCATTGTAATAATACGAAGTATTAAAGAAGGGTGGCAATCGCCTATTTCCAGGTATCGGATCGACGGTGTTTTCCTAACTTTTATTACAATAGTCATAAATTATAGTAACAAATTGCCTATTTAGTTAATCAAGATTTGTTTTTTTCATATGCAGTTAAAAGATATGAAACATGTACATTTATCCCAAAGATGGGCATTCCGATCACTCTTAAGCCGAGCTGCCTGACCACTAGGCTACGGAACCCTCACAGGTTAGGTCAGGTCATTTATATTGAAATCCCTAAGTGTGGCTTAACACTAAAAATATAAGTATAACTATGCTAAATCAGCAAATCAATATATATAAAACAATAAGCATTTTTCTGGAATCAACGCACAGACCAAACCGCTGAAGCTATGAAGCTGAAATTTGGAAGGTAGCTTCCTTTTAAAACAAAACTGAGCACTAAGAAGGGATTTTTCTAAATTCCACCCCTAAAGGGTTGAAAAGGGGTGAAAACCGTTGTATGCAACTTTTTAATGCGTGAAGCGATTTTCTTCAAACTCAGTATAAATATTGTAAATGATAAATAAATTTAAATGTTTTTCAGAAATTAAAAAAAAAACGCATGAAAAGAGGTAAAATGTGGTGTCAAAGTTTGTATGGGAACTTTTTAATGGGTAGTTCGATTTGCTTGAAACTCGGTTACAACACTAACAATGCTAAATAAATATATACGTGTTTTAGGGTTTTTCGAAAAAAACCCTTTAAAAGGGTGAAATGCAGTGTCAAAGTTTGTAGTGAAACGTATTGAAGAGAGGCGCGATTGGCTTGAAACTCGGTTTGGATACTATAAATACAAAATGGTTGGACACATGTTTCAGGGATTTTCAAAAATTACCCTAAAAAGGGGTAAAAAGTACAATTTTTTCAGCCTTTTTTAGGTTACGAAGAAATTCACGCGAACGAAGTCGCGGGCGTCTGCTAGTGATAAATATTTACTAAATCATTTGAACATTAAACGCTTGCGGTTTTCATTGCAGCATGTTACATGTACATAAAATATGTAATGTAATGTATGTACATGAAATGTATGTATGTGCGCAGGTCAGAAGTTAATCAATGTATACGGGAGACCTTGTTTGTTTGTCCTGATTGTGAGTTTATGTTATTAGCTGAAGCGGATTTCTTTACTAATTTTTTTTTTAAACCGACTTTAAAAAAGAGGTTTCTCAATTCGATCGTACATATAATAATATATAAATACAGGGCGTCTAACAGCCATGCCACATGGAAGGTTAGATAGACAATTTTACTGAAAGAAGAATTCTTTTTAATTTTACAATAATTGTAAATAACATTATTATTAATTATTATTTATTATCAAATAGTGCTGTGCATGCCTGTAATGGGTACACATATTATAGTATTTTTATATGAATGTGTTTTACAATGTGTAATTATGTGTACTGTTGGCGTTGCCTTAATAAATAAATAAATAAACATTATATTAATAATCAGTGAAACATCTAGATAGGAACAGTAAATCAGTATTAGGTAGGAGAGTAGGACATCGTATAACTTAACTACCACAGTAGGTACATCAACCACAAAGGCTCTTATACATTCTACCAGCATATCCACAGACTAATAATAGTTAAGTTGTCTAAATCTAAGATAGCTTAACGCTATGTCTTGATACATGGACCTCCGTACAGAGGACTCTGCTTAACGATGCGTCTTACCTCCAATACCTTACAGTTAGCACATGCCTAGGGGAAACGACAGCTTTGTAGTCGAGATTATCTAGATAGACGATAATACAAAACATGTGTGCTTTGTCACAGTTCATTCAAGGATAACAATGTCAATATTCCAAGAAAAGGTGAAGAGTGCCAGATTAGCATGGTATGGTCATGTAATGAGGAGGGATGAAAGACATATTACCAAAAGAGTTATGAGTATGAATGTGGATGGGTATACAAGTAGAGAAAGGCGGAAGAAGAAGTGGATGGATTGTGTGGAAGAGGATATGAATGTTAGAGGAGTGAGATCAGAGTTGACGAGTGATAGGGGAGAGTGGAAGAGAAAAACATGTTGTGCCGACCCCACTTAGCGTGGGATAAGGGCAGGAGAATGATGAATGTAAATATTCTAAGACTAGCAGACCCGCGCTTGCGTGTTGTACACGCTACTTTCCATAAAAACTTTGACACCCTATTTCACAAATTTTTAATGATTATTTTGGAAAATCCTCAGACCCGATCTATTCAATTTGCATACATAGTTTTCCAATCCAACCGATTTTCTATCTATAGTTAAAATAAAATTAGAAGCCCGTTTTGACATTTGAGAAAGACCATAGAATGTAACTTGAAACGAAACTGAAAGAAACAACAAAATAATAATTCATTACCTAGAGTCCTAGAGTGTTCCTCAAACATACATACTTTTTGTGGTGCGATAAATAACATGATAGAATATATTGTGACTATTATTTTCACGTATAATATAATTATAGTATCATGCAATTTCAAATTATTACGAAGCGTATCAAAAACAGTTACATTCTCAGATTTTTTTAATAATAGTGTTGTAACCAATTCATTTTTAATCTCACCAGTTTCATATTATTTTGTCGTGAGTATTTTTTAATTTGTGAAATATTTTTCACTAGGATGTTGCATTTGTCTTTTTTATAACACAAAATACTATAATGTATTATAATATAAAAATAATACTTATAAATAAATAAAATACTATAAGTCAAAGGATACGCAGCACGCTATAATACAAAGCCGCCATTATCCACTACTAAAATGATGACTTGCTGAAACAAGCTTGTACCAAAATCACATATTATGAAGACTGTGCAAACAAAAGTGGTAGAAAGAACATGAAAATAATAAAGGAAGATTATGACAGAGACGTCAATGTTGATAATATTATAGAAAACGAACGAATTATAGAAGAAAATAGCTCATCTGACGATTTTGGCTCATCATCATCAAAAGAAAATACAGTGTTAAAGTTTAAGTTAAATTTTCTAATTAGAACTTAAATCCAATGCATTTTACAATATAATCAAATTAATCAAATACTCATACAAATTGAATTAATTTTTCGTGAGTATCGTGTACCGAGTCTTAGGTTTACATCACTAGCTACATCACAATGACCTAAGTCCAACCGGACCTATTAATTTGGACGGAGTATAACTGCACTTTCCAAAAAGTATACAAACTTTGACACCCCATTGCAACCCTTTAAAGAGGAGTAATCCTGCGATAAAATGGCGCCTATTTTTTAAGTAAGACCTCTGGCAAAACTGCATTTAATTGCATTCAGTAGTTTTTGCGTGATGCGGTAACAAACTGATCCTGTCAAGCCGGAGTGCCTTAACTCAGCCACGGAATTCTATGACGTCAGCACGAAATTATAAAATCATTCGATATCTCATCATCATCATTATTGTCGTCGCTTTACAAAAACCTTAGCCCTTTGTTGATAAATTAGTTCACAATCAAGATTTAAATTTAAAAAGTTTACAAACTTGACAATTGTCCATTAATCTTCTGGGCGTAATTAATGGCTTGGAATGCGCAAAAACGTTGATTTTGTTTCGCAACTTTCAATAAAACTTGCGTAGCTTTTTCACAATTGTTTGAGTTTTTAATTTCTACTTTGTTAAAGGGGATAAAATATAAACCGCAGCTTATGGTGGGTACCGATTGGTGAAACGTAACATGAAAAATCATTATTGCCGCTACTACCCCACTGCTCAACTAAATTGTTTAATTAGTTGAGCAGTTGAGCAATAGGTAATTAATAATAATAAATATCCTAGGACATTTTACATAGCAGCTTCTATTCCCGAGCTAAGAAATTGAATGCTTGTGTTATTGATGACTGATATACTACATAGATTCATTTGTTTTGTAAATACATATTTATTATACATAGAAAACACCCAGACACGAGACATTATATTTGCAGATCATACAAACATTTGTCCCGCAGCGGTGACTAAACACGCAACCTCTGCGTCTCAGGCGGGCTTTCACCCATAGGACCTCATAGGTCGTTGAGACCACATAGATTGATGCACGGCCGGATTCAAACCGACTACATTCGCTTCGAAAGTCGAGGTACTAATCCACTGGTAGGACCTCAAGGATCACTTCAGTTTCGTCTTACATGCTAGGTGATTCTAATGCTTGTAGGTTTTTAATACACACACACAAAATAACGTTTATAATATTAGATAGAATTTTACTATAGGTTGGATTCGTTCAATTTTCCAACAAGTTTGTTGTTTCACATAAACATGCAGAGCCGTGACGGACGCGAGCCGAAACTATTTCATCCGGGGAATTGTCTCGTAAAAACCCGCGAAATGCCCTCACACATGTCAAACGCGTCATTTGGGTCTTTGGCCATTGACACTCGGAATTTTTGAACACCATTTAATATGTCGTACAGATGTTAAAGTTAGTTGGTATAAGCCAGTGGCCAACTCTAGTAAGGTAGTTTTTAGATTGCTTTTAAGCTTACATTATGGCTTAATGACTTTACGTGCCCGAATTATGAAAACGCTCTTAAAATATTGTTACAAACCTGACTTTCCTCTTTCGCCCCATCACTTTCATTACATTCTTCATACAATCCCTTCGGTTTTGAGAACGTAAATGAAATGAAAAAAAAAAATGAAAAATTAAATATTATCACGACTGTATCCCAGGGAGCGGTAGACATTTCTTTCAGATCTTTTTAGCCATTTTAGAAACTTTGAAGATGTCTAAGGCGTTGTCAGAGGTATGTCCTGCATATTTGGTTCCTTAGGTAACCACATCTTGCTAAAGTTAACTTTCCATACGTGACGGGTTGCAAGCCCATCGACGCTATTAGAAAGTTTTTCGCTATTAGGCGGCCTAAAAACTCTGTCACCAGAGTTGGCCACTTGCTCATACGAACGAACGAACGAACAAACGAACGAGAAAGTTTTGAGAACATATTGGTTTAAAAATCTCGTGGTACTATGAAAACAGTTTTAACCTTCAAACGATCTCATGAAAATAAGTCTGAGGTCGCGCTTTATGTAAGTTTTACTCTGCGCATTACACGAGGGTCGAAGGTTCAAGCCAATCACAGAAAGGGATGGAAATCGTATATCTTTGATTTTAGATTCGGCTATGATAGTGGATACACACTTTTATATCTTTGTCAATGCCTCAGGCGGTATCGTCCGTTGATTGTAGGCATATAAAATGTAAGGAAAACCCTGTTTACCCCATGTATACCTACCCCATGACTTTTTAGAATATCAGACCAGCTCCCTGATTGTGTACACTTGTCTCGGACTGTATCTAAGTTGTATCAAAGCAAAAATCACAGTAAATCGCGAAAATAACTAAGAGGACATTTTTTCTTGAATCTCTGATAAACAGGGGATAATAAATAATTTACTGTTACTCTAAAACTGAGATTATTTTAGCAATAACTCAGTGGTTTCAACCCTAAAAGCAATAAAGATATGTCAACACAATTAGCTAAAAAGCGGGAACATTCAATATTAGTTCTCATATCGATATTGTCTGGAAATCGGCCTATACCGCGCTAAATTTTGTTTGAAAGGCGACACACGGAACTATATTGCGTTGAGAAATGCAGCGTCTATTTTTAAGATTTTTAAGCGTAATACTGGGGGCAATTCTGAGTGTCGCAAAAGCTAAACTAAGCTAACTAAAAATATTGCCATCCTTTTTATTTCCATCGCTATGAAAGGGATGGCAATATTTTTAGTTAGCTTAGTTTAGCTTTTGCGACACTCAGAATTGCCACTACTTTTGCACTTTCAAAACTATCGTGAGTTGTATTAGACATTATAATAGCACACGGGAAATTACTCGCGTAAAATTATGTGAGTAGCTTACCGTGTGCTATTATAATGTGTAATACTTTTGATTTTATATAATAAAAAATGACAAAATTGGACACTTTTTATTTTGAACTTTAACGTAGGTAAAATAAACTATATTACGAAGGTATCATTTTTATTTTTTATTATAAAGAATAAAAAGTGACAAAGTTTGACACTTTTTGTTTTTAATTTTATTTATTATTACTAAGTATGTCTTTTTATTGTACTTTTGTGATAATTATGGGGGGGGGGGGGGGTACAACGCCTAAAACAAACGATTTTTATTTATAATAACAAAAATAATACCTGCAAAAGTTGATATAAAAACCTAGTTAAATCGACAATAAGACAATTATTTATTACACCTTCGAACAACATTACAGAACTTAAATCTAAAGCGTTATTCTACTGAGATCAATTAAATAAAATACAAAATTATAACAACAAAAAAACAAAGAAAGAGAAAAAAAACAATAAATACTTAACAAAATATCTAAGTCCGTTGTGTTTAAGTTTTAACGTTTTTTCCATAATTCGCCCCCGTATCGTAACTACCAATGACGAATACGCTAGTTCGCAACTCGTAAATTTCTCAGTCGCCCGACTGAATGAATTGTAACCTATAATTTAGTGCGACTGTACCCGATCCGAGGCAGATATAGAGAGACCTATGGGGCTAATGCTTGCTAAGGGGTTAACTGTTTCACAAGAGTACATGTTTTTAGCGTCGATGGGCTTGCAATCTGTCTCGTATGGAATGTTAACTTGTCTTTTTAAAGTTTTGCGATTTGCATTATAAAACAAATGCAACAAAATAAAATAAAGCAAATGGGTATAATTATCGTGAAGTGGACTACTAACTTATATGAACTTACTTACTTTACCTATATCAAAATTACCTATATTTTTGCCCGATGACGTTTTAAATGGATTGTACCAGACTTGGTTGCGGGAATACTACCTATGTTAACTTCTGCAAAATGAGGGTATGTACCAAATTTTGTATTTTACTTTAATTACATCTTCAAAGGATCTAAAAACATTGTCTTTTTTAAACTTTCGCGATCAGAACACTTATAAAACATATATTATGCGAACGGGTATTTATCACGATTTTACCTTTAATATTCACCCGACGTTTCGACCGGATTGCACCAGTGGTTAAAGGTAAAATTCGTGATAAATACCCGTTTGCATATGTTTTATAATCTAAAAACATGTACCGCAACGTACCTACGTCTTGTTCCACTTACCCCTGACATCTTCAAAGGATCTAAAAACATGTCACCTACATGTTTTTAGATCCTTTGAAGATGTCTTACCCTAACGTACCTTTCGTTTTTTTTATTGACGACCACTGTCGCGTTGCGGGTTCGATCCCCGCTACGGTACAAATGTTTGTATGTTCTGCAACAAGCATTCAGTTGCTAGCTTGGGATTAGATGACGCTGTGTCAAATGTCCAAGGTTATTATTTATTCATGTTCCAAGTCAACGCGATCTCATTCTGTCTTAATTTATCTCATCTTAATAATAGTTTAGCTATGAAAGGTTTAAGATTAAGAATAAGATGGTATTTCTGAACAATAGAAGCGTGCCTTCGATATCACAGCTCCAATGAAGCACAATGGACCAGAGCTCGCCTGATTTTGATGAAATGAAAACTTTCGTCTGCAGCGCACTATTGCGTGTTAATAGAAAGTGATGATCAGTTTAGTGAAAGAAAGAAAGAAAAATTTTATTCTGGTAAGACCTCAAAGATCACTTCAGTTTCGTCTTACATGCTAGGTGATTCTAATGCCTGTTCTAACGTTTAATAATAATTAATTAATTATTATTATGATTATCAGCCCTCAATGTCCACTGCTAGGCAAAGGCCTCCCCCACGCTTTCCATTCATCCCTTTCCAGTAGGGTTACCGGCGGTTTTTGTGTAGTAATTTATCCTCGCTCACGTGTCAAGTATTCTATTGTACGGCAGTTTTAGTTCACGCAAGTTACCGGGAGAGGCGTTGCACCGGATTTTCATTCATTTGTGATACTTGACTCGGTATCGAGGACAGTATCCAATACTACGGTACACTGGCGTTAACCCCCTTGTGCTAGAATAGTCCAGTTGGCGCAGAATTTGGCAGCTCGTCTCTCCATCGTGTTCCTAATTAAATAAATATTATTTTATAAGTGCTAGCAAAGACGATTAATATCTAGAAGACAGACAAAGGCCATACACAAAATCGTAACCCTACCAGATAGCCTGGAAACTTTTGAACATCAATTTTATCTAAGAAATTTCAATTACTTTCTAGTTAAAATGTTTTTTATATTGAATATTGTTGCTACCTACTAAGTATTGAAATTTATTGGATAAAATTGATGTTTTAAAGTTTCCAGGCTATCTGGTACTGCGGGATCGGGTTACGATTTTGTGTATGGCCTTTGTCTGTCTTCTAGATATTAATCGTCTTTGGTGCTAGTGCATTATCTTAGACATTGATCTTTCTAGATGGCTCAGGGAAAATTAGGAGGGCCTAAAAGAGGAGCTTTGGAGTTAAGAATCAGAGCGCAGGCAGGTTAATCAAATACTTGTATAAAACCTGTGTTTCGCAATAAATGATTTGATTTGAAGGCCACTAGTAGGTACACAGACTTGCCATGTTGTGATTTCTATTTCAACACGTAATAGATCTGTGCTTTCTCAGGTGAAAACTAATATCTCGCCAATTTTAATTACGTGTACTTTAAACAATGGAACAGAGAATGTCGTAGAGACGATTTCATCAAATAGTTTTTAATTAATGGATTAAAACTGTGCTAAAACTATATTTTGTATGGAATACAGAGTTCCTTTTTATTTATTTAGTTGTTTAGGTTAAGAAGTGTAGGTATTCTTTGTTCCTGTGTGTTTCTTTCTTTGTTCATCAATAACATTTTCTTATATACCTACTTACTTATTTTATTTCACACACACGTACACACACATAAAATAATACAGAAGAAGGATCAAAGACGGAAGTAGACTAACAGAACAGTACATAGTAAGTAGGTAATTAAGAAGACACAAACAAAATTTAAACACAATTTAGGTTAAGACTAATTATAACTAAGTATAATATTAACCCCACCCATGGACTAATGTGGCTAAATACTACGGCATCACTAAAAACCAGCGCTGTAGTTGCTGAGCAAATGCTGAGTGGTGACTGGTGGTGATTTGCTTCACTCTAATATTATTTCCTATCTAAAACTCTTTCACTGATGTGTAGCATGACTTTCCGAATGAACATAGGCTATATTTTATTAACGTAGATACCACGCGAGCCGCGCCGCGGGCGAGTAAGCTATTCTAAAAATGTCAAATTTCAGGGTTGCCTTTTTTTTGGCTCTACTCCATAGATGTCTTTATTCGAATATCTATCGTCGCCATGATTCCGAATTCCTCGGAGTTCAATAAAACCGTGCTAATGACTTTCTAAATTATTATATTAATTTCTCAGCATTCTTAATTATTAGATGGCTTACCTAGATCTAAATATTCTAAATAATAATTCGGTTTTTAGGCTTCAGGTGGTTCGATTTTCATTATCATCATTTTCAGCTTGTGGTTTAGAAACCTTGAACATCACCTAAGAGATTTCGCGATCACAATGCATATTTATAAATAATAAAATAAAATAAATATCCTTGGACATTTCACACGGCGTCATCTAGTCCCAAGCTAAGCAATTTAATGCTTGTGTTATGGTAACCAGATGAATAAACTACATAGATACATTTTTTTTTGTAAATACATACATATTATACATAGAAAACACCCAGACACGAAACAAATATTTGCAGATCATGCAAACATTTGTCCCGCAGCGGGGATCGAACCCGCAACCTCTGCGTTTCAGGCGGGCTTTCGCCCACTGCGCCACAGAGGTCGTCAACAAATACATGGACATGTGTAAATAATAACTTTGTATACGTGCTTACATAAGACGAATGTGAGTGTCAACTCAAACCTGTTTGTATTTTTTAAAGTAAAATAAAAAAAAAATGCAACCGATCCGAATTCTAAAGATCTGTGAGGGTAGTTGTACTATGATACAAAACTACCCACCGCTATACAACGAAACTCAATAAAGAAGCATACTCCAGTCCACCCGCGACCATGGCTATTGCAACATAGCCGAAACGTCGGGACCTAAAGAAATAAGCTAAATAGCGCGATAAAACCCCGTGTGCATTATTTATAGATTACCTAAGAGATTTTATCTTTTTTGTTTCGAAGTGTAATCACTTTTTTAATTAAAATCCTGATGGTTTTTATATTTTTACCAACAGCATACATGTCATTTAATCATCTCTGTTACAATTATAGCACTACAAGCTGCGCCCCGCGGTGTTACTCGCAGTGAATAGTTTCCGTTTCCCTGGGAATACCGAGATCAAAGGTAGCCTATTTTTTAATCCAGGGTTTAAGCAATTCTGGTACCAAATTTGATTCAAATCCGTCCAGCCGTTTGAGCGTGAAAGAGTAACAAACACTTACATACCTTTACGTACACGCACACAAACTTTCACCTTTATAATATTAGTGGGAAGTAGGATTAAATGAAAGCGCACAGTTTGAAGTACACCCGCCGACAACAACTAGTCAAACAGCTCTCGACAATAATTACTTGAACAACAATGCATAAGCCCGTCCACGAGGGCACTTACGCCTCCAGCAGAACATTAAATGAAATATGAATACGACTGTATTACCAAAGTGCGGTAGACAAATCATTTTAGATCTTGTCTTTTTTAAACTTTCGCGATCAGAACACATTATAAAACATATGCAAACGGGTATTTATCACGAATTTTACCTTTAATATTCACCCGACGTTTCGACCGGATTGCACCAGCCGTGGTCGCGGGAAGACTGAAGTATTGGAGGTACCGCCACAGCAAAGCGAAAGCGTTTATTCAACTACCCTCACTTGATCTTCATAAATGTCAATTAGGGCCGGTTCACACTAGGACAACACACTACACTAACAGTGTCCACATACTGAGTTGATCTCACATGACGAGTAGGTACACTTTGCAATCACTGGATTCCACGAGGAAGAGAGTCTGAAGCCGTCTTCACGATTAAAATTAGGATACCTACTTCTTAATCTCAATCGCTTCCCGAACCATTTTCTTGTAATAATGCTTCTCGTTGGCAAGGATTTTTGGATTGTGCAATTCCATCCAGTGATAAATACCCGTTTGCATATGTTTTATAATATTTTAGATCTTTTTAGTCATTTAAGAAGCGCTCGTGGCGAAGCTCGTTAAGACGTTCTTGATAGATCGTCGAAGTTAAGCAACGTTCTGAGCGGATGGGTGACCGCAAGTGGCAATATCAGCTGAACGCTTCCGTGCTTCGGAGGGTACGTTAAATTGTCGGTCCCGGTTTTTAAGTCGTTAAGCCATGACGGAGGCCTTTAGGCGTTTAACTCCGTCACCAGAGTTGGCCACTTGCTCATACGAACTAACTAAGTCATTTAAGAAAACTGTTAACTTTTAATAAATGTGTCGACTTTTAGTAAGATTTTTCATTTACTTATAATAAAATACCTAATACCTACGAGTGAACACTGTAAAACTAACTATAGAATAAGCTTGGCGACATCTCGGTTCATTTTGGATTGAATGCAACTTCGATCAATGAGCAGGTGATATTCTAATTTCATCTAGTATCCCTGTAGGAGTGTAGGTGGTGCTCATCGGTGCTTTTACCGAGAAATCATCTTACTAATAGTTTTAGCTTTCGACGTGAAGGTTCCGTAGCCAGCTCAGGCAGCTCGGCTTAAGAGCGATCGCTTGTATCAACGCAGGGCGCGTAGACAAGTGGCAAATGTTTCGTATCTATTCTCTTTCTAATATCACAACACCTTTGATTTGACATTTCTGATCGCTCGAGTTTTCGTCATCGAGTCAATTCCTCTACATTTTTTTAGTTTCTAATCGAAAGCGATTGTCGAAATGTAACATGGCTAGGGCAGCTGGTTCGTTTCAAACCCACGACTTTCAGATCGAAAGCCGCAACCCCGTAAACACGTCTCTTATCGCTTATAACTCGACTCGTATAATAACTTGGTCAACAATGCATAAGCCCGTCCACGAGGGCCCTTCTGGCTAACAGAATGTTTCATTACATTATACTGAATTGTTACGTGTCGTGTCAAACTCTTTTGATAAAGCTTAAAGCGCGTAGAGCGAGCAATTAAAATGCTGCTTATAGCCTGGAAGAAAAATCATTTATTCTTGTAGGACCTCAAGGATCACTTAAGTTTCGTTTTACATGCTAGGTGATTCTAATGCCCGTTCGAACGCGACTCCCTACACCAGGGAAAGAATCAGGCAAGAATCTGGTGGTGTGGGCCTAGCTTTTTTTTAAAAGCGATCCCATCGAAATAGTCAAGCTTCGGTGGGAAGCCAGTCGAACAAAGTAAGGCATGTCAAAGAAAGTAAGTAATTGTAAAGTTAACAAGATAAAACCTCAACAAAATGTTGTCTGGCATCACACGCTTCACTTGGCTGACTTCATTAAATAATAGGCTACTTTTGATCCCAGCTTTCCCACGGGAACGGGAACTATTCACCGCGAGTAACACCGCGGGGCGAAGCTAGAACAAAATAGTCGTTTAGCTATAACGGCCCAAAAACTCTGTCACTATAGAGTTGGCCAGTTGCTCATACGAACTTAACAGAAAATGACTTTCCGTGCCTGATACGGTCATAATCAGTTTTCTTCAAGTGGAATGAGCAGTAATTAAATACGCCGAAAATGTGAAATAGGCACAAAAAAGTTTATTTTTATTGTATACCTATAGGTATATATTCGTATTGTTACTCGGTTTTACTGTTTCTGTAATATTGGTGTGTTAGTTCTATGTACGTATTTGACGACCTCTGTGGCGCAGTTAGGTGAAGGCCCGACTGAGATACGGAGGTTGCGGGTTCGATCCCCGCCGCGGGACAAATGTTTGTATGTTCTACAGATATTTGTTCCGGGTCTGGATGTTTTTCTATCTATAATATGTATGTATTTACAAAAAAGAAATGTATCTAAGTAGTATAGCATCTGGTTACCATAACACATAAGGTGTTTAGCTTGGGACTAGATGACGCTGTGTGGAATGTCCAAGAATATTTATATTTATTTATTTATTTATGTGTGCGTAAATAAATATATAGAACGATCATGGTTCACCTATTGTCTCAGAGCACTCGTTCAAAGCCCACTGGTAGTCGACAAAGTCCATAATTTTGAAGAAAAGTCTATAATTTCGAGAATAATTTCAACCTTAACCGTAAAATACCATTCAAAGTTAAGTTGAGCTGGTTTTTATTGAATAGTATTGTTGGACAGTCATTAGGGAGCTGGCGCGAGTCCAACTAATAATGAAGTCATCCCGTTAAGATGCACTGAAGATACTGTTTGTTTGACCAATCAATATTACAGGCATTAGAATCACCTAGCATGTAAAACGAAACTTAAGTGATCCTTGAGGTCCTACAAGAATAAATGATTTTTCTTTCTTTCTTTCTTTCTTTCTTTCTTATGGAATTGAGCATTGTTAAGTTTGTATGAAGCTAGTGCTATGTGGTATGGACTTTCCGAATGAACATAGGCTATACTTTATCAAGGCACGTACGACGAAGCCGCGGGCGAGTAATATTAATGAAATAAAATAGACGGTGGCGCTAGTTCCACGCATACAGGTTTCAAAATATACAGATTCGCATGAGTAGTTTCGGAGATTACTTTAAACATACAAAGAAATAAACAAACTTTACCTCTTTATAATATTCGTATAAAGATTACGTTGAACAAAGGAATTATAAAAAACTGAATGTTACATTTGTGAAACCTTTTATAAGCTTCAATTAACGTGCCCCCCAAAGTAGTTCAGTTATTGCTAGCAGTTGTTTTTAAAAAAGCTGTAGCCATAAAGTTTTTTTTTATTCTTTCTTTCAAGTCGTTTTAAAAACGAGGACTGTATGTAACTTATTATTTCTGTTAATCTAATTTATAAAAAGTAAATTCCCGACGTTAATCCTATTGTCCCCAAATCATACAAAGACAAAAAGACTTTGAAGTTTTCAAACCCTATTCTGTTAACAAAAACAAACTTTTAATAAGCACAATCCCGCAAAAATCACGGTACAATATATAGAAAAATAATCCCCCCACAAAGGCTAGCGGCGAACCGGTTCTAGAACCGGATCAGAGCGGATAAAACCGGATGAGCGTTACAAAGGTCCCGGTGCAAGACACGCTGAGCGATGTGGAATTCTGAAAGTAGACTAGTTGCACCGGTTTTTTTTGTGAGGATATAAACAGGAAAACTGATATTCTGTCTATTTAAATAATTTGGATATTTTTGATTATAGTGTTAAACCACACTTAGGTAGTTATTTCATTTTTAAATGAAAAAAATCGGTGCTTTAACCGAAATATCATCTTACTGATAGTTTCGTCTTCGGCGATAAGAACTTCGTGGCCGAGTGGTAAGGCAGCCCGGCTTGAGGGTGATCGCTTGTATCTCGCGGGTTCGAATCCTGCCGAAGTCGTAAAACTTTTAGTAAGATTTTTCATTTAAAAATAAATAATTTGGACATGTATACCTCTGACTACCTCCTTATGCCGGCACCACACATTGGCTTCAACTTGGTTCCAACATTAGAATGGCCAATGGCAATGCTCCGTTTGTGTCGAATCCCGTTATTTCCACGGGAACGGAAACTATTCAACGCGAGTAACACCGCGGGGCGCAGTAAGTAATATTTTGATGGAAATATTACAAACAATCTTATAACCATATAAGTTATACACTATCGAAAGCATGCGGTTTCAATGCATCACTGATTAAAGTTTCCGAAAATCAAGCTGCATTTTGGAAATCCGTTTCCGGTTCAATAAATCCATGTGAAAATTGCTTGAGTAAATTCTTGTTTAAAATTATTTTCCTGTCAGTGAAAAGTCAGCTAAAACCTTTGTCTTAATCGAAACTTGTGTTATTATTTATGACACAGTAGTACATGGGAATTGTGCACGTTATCATTATATAGGTCGCGCCATGTAAAAAGAGCGCTGGCTGTCAAACTGCTCCGTGGTCGATGATTGGTGGAGAGGTAACGCGGCGCACTTTATACCATTGATTTAGCGAGTGCTATTGGTTCGTCAGCGAGTGAACACAGGCGCAAACGTACCCCCACCACTTCCCGGACCGCGCTCTTTTTACGTGGCGCGACCTATAATTAGGGGGTTAACGCCAGTTTAACGTAGTATTGGATACAGTACTGTCCTGGATACCGAGTCAAGTATCACCAAAATCGATTAACGGTTTCGAACTTACGAACTTTTAACCGAAAGTCGAAAGCACATTTTTCTAGCCTAACTAGATCTTTACTAGATGATTTATACAGCTTTGCCTACACTTAACAGGACACTGTAGTGCCTGGGACATTGTTGAGATGGAATAGGCTTGCCCAGCACCTAAACCATCCTCTCAGCTGCCGGCCATATTCACAGGAAAGACCATGGTCAATACGTGTGGGGCTGACTAGCCGCGGGTTTCCTCACGATTTCCTTCACCGTTTAAAGCTCGTGTTAATTTTTTTTCTAGCCCAATACAGCTAATAAATAGGATAAATAGGATATTTTTTTTAATAGGAACAAACTAGGTTAACTAACTAACTAATTTTTCAATAGATAGGTATTTCTAAATCTGCCTCTGTTACTATTTTGTTACAAATGGGCTCTCAACTTGAACAACTGGAACACGCACGTAACAATACTAAAGTTGTAACACAATATTGCGCTGAGCCTTAACCGCCCTTAACTAATGAATCATGTTAAAGCATTCCACTTAACATGAGCTATGTATGAACTAACTTTGAATGAGTAGGTAGAATAGAAGGGTCACACAATTTTTATGTAATTTTTTTGTATTTTAGGTTATGTACTTGAGAGATTTGAAAAGAGTGGTGAGAGTTCGCGAAAGACAAGAGTCAGTGGAGTTTGAGGCCTTTGCCCAACAGTGGGACACAATAGGTTACTAAAAAAGGTACCTAGTCGTGTCGTATTTTACGAAGAAAAAGATACTAAGAAATTCAGGATTTTCACGAAGAGCCCTATTCTACTACCCTACTTATATTATAAATGTGAAAGTTTGTGTGTAGGTATGTAAATGTGTTTGTTACTCTTTCACGCTCAAACGGCTGGACGGATTTAAATGAAATTTAGTACCAGAATTTACGCCAGGACGTTGCGCTCGGATGACCGATTTGTAAAGTATGAGCAGGAAACGGACACCATAAAGTGGGATATTAAAGGGCTTTCCGAGTTTCGTCGGAAAGGCGAGGAACTTATTAAACTTAATTCTGGCCATCTATTTTACTACCGGGGCCATGAAGACTCTTCAGAATTGCTTATTCCCTGTATTAAATAATAGGCTACTTTTGATTCCAGTATTCCCACGGGAACGGGAACTATTCACCGCGGGTAACACCGTAGCTAGTAACACTATAATAAGGTAATTTTGCGATAAATACTGTTTGCATATTATTAATAATAATAATATACCTAATCTTTATTTCAGGCAACTAAAGATAAGTAACAAGAGGTTAAATACTTAATCTAAGGCCTTATCTAAACATACATAATAATATTTTATTAACTAAGCACACGTTTGTACGGCGACGTGAGATGTAAATATCGTCTCATCTTCACCACTTGCTCTCTGTAGCGTCCATGCTGGCGTCGCGTCCACCCCGGTCATATTTCCGGTCACTTGCTGCATACATACATACATACAATATACACAGCCATATTAATTTGATGAATATTGCTGCAAAGAACACATAAATATAATTATTTAGAACTGTTAATTATGACTTATTAGGAGCCGCGTTCGCTGAGTGGTATTAACTCTACTTCTATTTATAGTTCGTGGGTTTTAACCCGGACCGAGCATCAATGGGTTCTTCTTCGATAACTAAATTCGCACATACAATCACCTTATTATTATTATTATTATGAGCCGTGATGATCCCACTGCTGGGCAAAGGCCTCCCCCCACTCTTTCCACACCTCACGACCCTCGGCAACTACCCTCCAGTCCGGCAAAAACTGGTCGATTTCATCTCTCCACCTCCGTTTTGGTCTGCCGCGTCGCCTTCTCGCTGGGTCGGGGCGCCACTCGGTAGCTACCTTCGCCCACAGCTCATCTGGCATCCGACAGACATGACCTGCCCAATTCCATTTTAGCGTAGCGGCCTTCGAAGCCACATCAGCAATATTAGTTTTGGAGCGCAGTTCGGTGTTTCGGACAATCACCTTAAACAAGATTAAGTAATAACTTTCAAACATTCTCATTCATAAATGAAAAAGTAATTTTTTGACCTACAGATGAACAAAAACGACCTCTAAACGGTGAAAACATCGTGAGGAAATAACAGTTAGTTGTCTTATAGCGTCGATGGGCTTGCAACCTGTCACGTATGGAATGTTTACTTCTGCAAAATGTGGGAATGTACCAAATAAGTATTTTGACATACCTCTGACTACCCCCTTAGACATCTTAAAATAAATGTCTACCGCTCTCCCGGGATACAGTCGTGATTATTCATTTGTCTACTTCATTTCAACCTTGAAAAAACCAGAAGAATATCAAGGTTCATTTTATGTACCTACATTGTTTGAATTTTCTGTTATAATTACTTATTTTTTGGGGCCAATAAATATATTTTCTTTCTTCTTTCTTACTTTATTTCGACCTTGAAAAATCATATCAAGAATATCCATGTTGTTTGGTTGATTCAGAAGGTTTTGCAAGTGAACCCGCTTGCCACAGCTAGCGGTACAGCCTCAGGGTATCTTCAGTCGGCAAAGAGCTAAACAATGTGCAATTACTGGCCTAATGGTCGCTATTTAATACACCCCAGCACCAGATGATTTCACGATCTTGGAAGATCAAGAGATGGATGTGGTACAAGTGGTTTTTTAAAAGCTTTTAGAATAGAATAGAATATGACTTTATTGCACACCATAAAATAAATAGAGAGAACATAACAAAACAATACATAAAACAGTGTAACAATGGGCGACCTTATCGCTGAAAGCGATCTCTTCCAGGTAACCTTTGGATGGACAGGTAATGACGGTGATTTTATTAACTGGCCAACACAACTTTTGTAAAATGTTAGACAAATTCATTTTAGATCCTTTGTCTAAGGCGTCCAAGTTTTGTTCAAAATGCATATTTAGTAGGTACATGCCCACATTTTGCAGAAGTTAACATTCCCTACGTGACAGGTTGCAAGCCCATCGACGCTATCAGATAGCTAACTGGTTTCCTCACGATGTTTTCCTGCATCGCTTAGAGCTCGTGCGCATATAAATTTTTGAAGCAAAAAATCCATTGCTGCACTTCCGGATTCGAACCCACGACCTTCAACGTTAAACGTTTCATATTACACAAATTACCTTATCCACCCTTTCTTCTTCCACAGCGAAATGAGCAAAGCACCCTATTTACCTACCAACTCCGCCTAGCCCTTACCTCTTTCTCTTAAAGTTGCTTTTCCCGTATCTCCCGCCTTTTGTTTTAAATGTCTATTATGAGCAGGTTTGTTTATATAGTTGAGGCCAGGTCTTTGTCCCGGGGCTGGAATTGACATGATGGATGGCTTTCTTTCGTCTTTCAGTCTTGGAGTGGAGTTGTCAGAGATTGTGTTTGGAATGGAAATGATGGCCAAGTGTGAGTTGTACACTGGCGCAATGAGGATTCTGCTACATAAACAATAGTTATAATAAATATCCTTAGACATTTTGCACAGCGTCATCTATATATTTATATATTTGTGGTAATGCTAAACATAAAATTTACTTTACGCCTTTATAATAATTATGTCTATGGGCACTTTATGTTTGTCTATGGCTAGGCTAGTCTATGGTCTACTCTGTTATATTATGATGAATGATGATGATATTTACTATGTAATTATACCTATTGTAATTAAGTTAAATGTGTAATATATTTCTCTTAAAACTTCTAATATTTGCGACTAATATTTAATATTATTACTACCAACTTTAATATACAGAGGTTGGTCAGAACATAACTTACCTACATGGAGTTTTGGAAGAGATAGTGCAATCAATTTTAAACTCATTTTATTTTATATTTATTTCTTCATTCTATAGCTCATTTATTGAGAAAGTTGTTATCACACTATCACAGCACATACTAATATTATAAAGGTGAAAGTTTGTGTGTGTAAGTATGTAAGGGTGAAAGTGTGTAGGAAGGAGTGTTCGTTACTCTTTCACGCTCAAACGGCTGGACAGATTTGAATGAAAATTGGTACCAGAATTGCTTATACCCTGGATTAAAGAATATGCTACTTTGATCCCGGTTTTCTCACGGGAACGGGGGTAACACCGCGGGGCGAAACTAGTTCTTCACATGGGCACAAATTGTAGCCGGAACGTCAACCCCACAAAAAGATTATGCGGAAAAATAATACATTATCGGTATTTTTGCTTGAGCAATTCCCGTATGTATTTATCGTACAGTCAGCAGCATAAAGATATTATGTAACAGGTTAGCCAAAATTATATTCGAGTCACAAATTCAATTTTATATGGGTTGTCAGAATAATCATATTATTGTAACCATCAAAATGGTCAATAATATCTTAGCAACAGTTGGCAATTTTATGTAACGCAACAAGATGTTCAATATTATGTTGGCGTATGAACTATTCAATGGTATCTACGCACCAAACTTTCCAAAAATATCTTCGCATGAAAGAAAAATGAACTCTAATGTCTCAAGTCACAGTCTTTTATTCGTTATTTATTCAAAAGTATCATCGTCCATTCCTTTTTTACGTGTGTAATAAACCATCTCTATTTATCTCTTTCATTTCGTGCATAACGTCATTGACTTGTCTTTTGTTTAAAACTTAGTAAATTTATTAAAATTGCAAGAAGACAGATTTTTGGTACAAAGTTTTAGCGAGTCCCGCGGTTTTACTTGCTGTCTTAAAGAAACTGATTTAAATAATATTGCATGCCTAGAATAATATTATAGAGTAATTATTAAGCTTTAAATAGAGAGATGAAATAAAAATCCGATAAACTATATAAGAATGATATTAAATTAATTACTAGTAAATTAAAATTAAAAACTTCTCTCGTTACGGCGTAAATTTCCTTTCATGTCAGTTACGAATTACGAAAAGAGGAATCAATAAATTTATTTATTCAAGTGCATACTTACATCCTCGATTTCGTTCGCGCAGATCAGAAAAACGTAGAGAAAATTTAATATTACCGAAAACCATAATGACAAACAAACTATCGCACTTACAACGTATTTAAGAAAAAACTTTAAAATTAGATAGGTATAGTAATAGAAACTCTTTAGATTAGAAATAGTCATTGATAGAACTCGAGATAGATTATCATTTACCTCCTTGGAGTTCATTATCATAGATTACAAACTACGAGTGTACGTAGTTCAAGTCAATTCTGACATTCGATTTATCGTATTGATTACTTACATTAAATGTAATTAGAAATATATCGAATACCTATACATATATACAGTTTAATAATGGCTACATACCGAATAACTGAACTAAATAAGCATCAGATTATAAATTTACATAAGGAAGGCGTAAGCAATACTGATATATCGGATGAACTTGGCATAAGTGTAAGTATCCATCATCTCCACGGACCATCTGAGCAGGAAATGGCGAGATTGATATTTCTTAACGATAACTTTTTTATTTTTTAGACAAATACTGTAAGACTTTGGATTGAAAGATGGCGTCAAGAGGGAGACGTGGTCAAACACGTCTCTTTCGGACGACCAAGGAAAACCAGCATGGTCCAAGACTCTGCCATTGTTGGCACAGCGCGCCAAGACCGCTTTATTAAAACGTCGGAGTTAGCAGTCGCAAATGAGGTGTCGCAAAGCACCATAAGACGCCGACTCTACGAAGCTGGTCTGAAACATCGGGTGCCTGCAAAAAAACCTGGCCTAACGCCGAGGCATAAACAACTGAGGCTACAATTCGCTCTTCAATATTTAAATCATAATTTCAACCAAGTAGCATTCCTTGATGAGAAAGTTTTTACGTCTTCGGCTCACGGACGTGTATCTTTGTGGCGAGTCAACAATACTAGATACGATGAGGCAAACGTTCGGCCCAATAACAGAAGTGGCCGCATCAGCGTAGGGTTCTGGGGATGGGTGTCTGCGGCCGGACCCGGTGAAATAGTAGAGATAGGGGGCCGCTTAAATGGACGGGGATATAAAGAGATTTTAGAAGAATCGTTCTTTCCTACAGCAAGAAATGTTTATGATGATGAAGAACCGATTACATTCATTCATGACGGTTGCTCCATACATAATTCCAGGGTCGTGAACGAGTATATCGCTGGCAACGACGATTTAATTCTAATAAGATTACCTCCCAAGAGTCCGGACTTAAACATTATTGAGAATGTGTGGGGTAAGATGGTTCAACTGTGGGATCACACTCAAGCTCGAACTTCAGAAACATTGCGTGCGCATGTCACACAAATATGGGAATCCCTGCGAGGTGACCATTTTTGTTACAATGCTGTCCGGTCAATGAGACAACGCCTTTTAGATGTTATCAATGCAGAAGGAGGATACACAAGATATTGATTTTATTTAGTTTTATTCATGAATAAGCATTTTTGTTCGGTTTTAATGATGTGTTTAGTTTTTTAATATAAATTTTATAACATAATACCTAATTATATTTTTTTCTTAATTTCCTTTCTATTGCGGTACATAGCATGCTACATATTTAGGATCCTACAAAAATATTTTTAAATACCTAACTGATCTTTTAAGTCTGTCTCATAGATTAAATTTGTCATAATCATAAGATTTCTTGAAGGTATCAAGACTTTTATGGAAACGAATAAAAGACTGTGACTTGAGACATTAGAGTTCATTTTTCTTTCATGCGAAGATATTTTTGGAAAGTTTGGTGCGTAGATACCAATGAATAGTTCATACGCGAACATAATATTGGACATCTTGTTGCGTTATATAAAATTGCCAACTGTTGCTAAGATATTATTGACCATTTTGATGGTTACAATAATATGACTATTCTGACAACCCATATAAAATTGAATTTGTGACTCGAATATAATTTTGACTACCCTGTTACATAATATCTTTATGCTGCTGACTGTACTTGAATTTATCGGTATTTATTTAAATTTTTAACACTCTCTATTTTAATATACATATCAGTGAGCTATTTACTCAGAACTCAGCTTATAGCATTAGTATTCAACCATCGTCCGCGGTCCCAACTCAAATAAAATACACCTTTATACAATTTTAAACAACTACGCCCTAACATTGCTCCTTGAGGCACTCCGATATAACTGTCAAAGTGAAACGTACGGTATTGTTATGTGTTTAGGTACACAATTGTACTTACTAGATGATTTATACAGAGTCAGGAGGCAAGCTTTACCTACACTTACGGGACACTGGTAGTGCCTGGGACATTGTTGAGATGGAATAGGCTTGCCCAGCACCTAAACCATCCTCTCAGCTTAGCCAGCCATATTTACAGGAAAGACAATGGTCAATACGTGTGGGGCTGACTAGCTGCGAGTTTCCTCACGATGTTTTCCTTCACCGTTTTAAGCTCGTGTTGAAGTGCATATTAGATTTTCATTGTGCTAAATGTATTATCTTCCTTCACATTTATTTATTTAGTTTGAAGTTTTATAAACCGTTATTAGTTATTCTAGCACGCCTTTTACACTTCTCTTACATGTATTTGGTTAGCAGGTAGAAAATGTCTTCGGAATTATGCTCGCCAATTGTACATTAATCTTGTATTTTGTTCAATAAATTTAAATTTATAATTATATTTAATATTATTTATCATTTAATATTGATATACTCGTATTTTCCAGATTTCCAAATGTTGAGAGAACCTTCAATAGCCAGCATACAATATAATCTGCGGGCGGTCTCGACTCATTTCCATATTGTTGGGAACTGTTTTCGCAACTGAGGGTCCTAGCTTGTTTGTTTTTAATACACAAATTATAGAATATCCGCTACCTGCATTGGGTACCTACTGCCTAACTTGTCGCAAAATAAAATTGATGGCCATCACAAAAAAAAAACAAAATAATCCGCGAAAACAATTGTCAAAATGACAGAGGTGTTGAATAGGAGAGTTTGTTAACCTTTACTACGCCACAGAGGTCGTCCAGCTCTTTAAAACCAAATAAGGCAAAACCTTTTTCAGTTCCTAAAAAAGTAATAAATTATCACACCCAACGTTTGAAAGATCCGCTGAAAGAATGCGCCTATTTAATGTATAAAACCTCATCTAAAATTGCTTAGGGTGTTAATTTAGGTGAAATTTATTGAGGTTCAATTGCGAATATATTAGGGAGGCGCAGCCATGGTAAGTAGCCTGATTTATAAGGACCGATTTGAGAGCATAGGCCAGGAGCTAGCGATAATGAAATATTTTTATTGCTTACTTGTTTTTTTAATTAGGCCAATTTAATAAATAAGTAATCATTAGTGTCAATTCAGATGTCGCAAAAACTAAACTAAACTAATTTGACAGCACTAAAATTGATGCCATCCTATTGCTTCGATCGTTATGAAAGGTACGGCAACATTTATAGTGCTGTCAAATTAGTTTAGTTTAGTTTTGACGACATCAGAATTGACACCGTTATTATGTAGGTACTTTTAAAATGTTGGTCTTATATACGTTGATTCTATGATTTGTTAAAAAAATAAACTAAACATTATGCGAAAAAGGTCAAGTTTTGGGATTGAAAACTTTCTTATTATAATTATGGAATATACCCTTAAAATATACGTCTTCCAATTAATTTGGTTAACATCTGTGATAATTGAAAAATAATGTGTTCAAATTATTAAAAAATATATATTCTGTCGAGAAAACCAATATTAGTACTTATCCAAATTTAAAATCAAGTGTTTGTCAAGCTAATATTTTATAGTGTCCGAAACAAAATGGCGGATCGATTATCATACTATGATATTTTTATCAGCATTCACACTTTGATCTACCCATCAATCGTTCATCCATTTCCCAACACACAGGACAATCAACCAGATTAATTTAAGAGCATTGGCACACGAGTCAATCGAAAACAGAGTATCAACTTCGTAAAACTAGGTACTATTCGTACGCGGCTTTGCCCGCGTGGTTCTTCTTCTTCTTTTTTATTTTGGCTTCGCCGGCTTTTGCCACGCATTTAGCCACTACCATGTCATTATAATTCAAGTTAGTAAAGTCTAGTCAAAGTCATAGTCAGCGTCAGTAAAGATGTGGGTTCTTTACTGAAGCATTACATGGACTTTTTGAGAGAACTCGAAATGCAATGATATCCAGTTTTGTTTCATTTGCCCACACTTATGTACGTTCACGAACACTCAAGAGTGCCCGCGTGGTACTGACCCGTTTAGATTCAGAACGGAATGTCTTTGACAATATTTAGGTATAAACACACAAGAAATTGGGTATTAGATTACCTAATAATACGTTTCCTAACCTGTTCGCCTATTCCCCAAATCATCTATCTCATTATTTGGCGGCCGTTCGATAAACAAAACGAAACCAGAACCGGGAACATGACATCATTCAAAAAAGTATGAAGTTTATACATAATTTTGACGACCTCTGTGGCACAGTGGGTGAAAGCCCGCCTGAGACGCAGAGATTGTGGGTTGCGGGTTCGACAAATGTTTATATGATCTGTAAATGTTTGTCTCGAGTCGGGTTTTATGTATGTATTTACAAAAAAAAATATCTATGTATATCAGTCATCTGGTTACCATAACACAAGCATTAAGTTGCTTAGCTTGGGACTAGATGACGATGTGTGGAATGTCGAAGGATATTTTTTTTTAAAGTAGTTTTTTGTAAGTACATTTTATTTTATTTAAACTTTCACGATTTGTAGACTGTAGACACGATACTAGCGGTAGTTCTAGTACATTAGTCGCCCAGTAATCACGCGAACTTCTTTTTTTTTCTGTACTACTTTATACCATTGTGAGATTGCATTCAATTGGAATGGGAATGGGTCCATCGATCGGGACGATTCCTGAGGGGACGCATTAACTGCGAGTACATTGAGATTGTCTCAGATCTGATACAGCATTAATAGTCTTAGCGCAATCTCTAATATAAAAAAATTATCCTATTTCATTGTAGTATAACTCGAGAATGGCTGGACCAATTTGGATAAACCGATTTAAATAATAGACATACACGGAAAATTACTCATTACACGTAGTGTGAGACGCGACCGCGAGGAGTGAGCACACTCATACCCATATGAAAAAATATACCTACCCAGATGATAAATCGACGATAATTTATGTGAGTCATTTCCCGTGTGCTAATTATAATGTCTATTTAAATAAGTCGTATAATGTATTTCCGTTGGCTCTTGTTCTATATCTGCGATACCAAAGCCAGTTACGACCAGTTTTATCCGTCTTGTCGCTTCTTCACTCCGAGCCGCGTAATTCAGTCTGCAGCACCCTTAGCACGAGTTTATATTACTATCTAATGTACTGTGAGTTTATGAAAGTAAACAAAATCATACTGTGAATTTTTGAATTTTTATAAAAATAAACATAAAGAAGGAATGGTCTTTATCTACGCGATACCTATTTTTCATACAACAAGATAAAACAGTCAGTCTAAAATATATGCATGTTATTTTAAAGATATCTAAAGTGCAGAAGTACCCACATCTGACAAAAGTTATCATGATTTTCATTAGTTCAGGTTGCAAACCCAACACGCCAATTTAATTGTTTCCTCACGATGTTTTACGATGACCTTTTGATCGATAGTAGAGGCACGATTCCACTTGATCAACACGGCACTAGCAATCTACTCTTATACTTTATAATTCAATACTACTATACCACTATCACGGCCAATTTCGCCTCAGAAATATCATGATAACTTGATCACGATACCATCTACCGAGTTTATATTTTAAACCATTTATCATCCCCTCAAATATAAACACCGAATTACATCTAAGAGCTAAATAAACACACTACGTTTTTTAAGTCGCTTTTGTATCGATACAAACGCGATACGAACTGTTAAGAGCCTCTTTAGAGAAGGGTTTTTAAAAAAGAAAAACTTATATTTGGATTAAGACAACCGTCTTGGATTGTGGATGGAAACGGACTGAGGACTAAATGATTTAATGTATAATGAAACGTTTGGAAAATGCTGACAGTGCGGGAAGGAATGGACAGTCGACAAGAAAGGGTGCAACTAATAATTATAACACCTCCCGGGGTAAGACTAAACATCGGGGTTGATTTTTCGATGTTTAGGAGAAGAGTCATTAGAAACCTACACATTAGTTCTAATGTTGGGAGTTGGAATTGGTTCTGATCTAGACTGATTTATTCTAATATTTAGAGGGATGACGGGATCAGGATCCGGAACCTGTTCGGGTGGTGAGTTAATTGGAACTGTTTGGAAAAATCTAGGAAGGCAATGGGAAAGACGGTTGTGCGATTTAATTATCTTAATTAATTTAAAAATACAAACTAACAAGAGCAATGAAATTATTAAAATAGTTGTTATTGAGTAATGTGTCCCGTATTTGATTATTTGATGTTGATTCAATATTTTGTTTGTCTCTTCGGACATAGATTTTAATTTTGATTTTATTTCTGGGGTAAAAATATCTAGGTCGATGTTCTGTAATCTTAAAGGGGGTACATCACTCATTACAGTTAAGAACTTATCTAAGTTACAGCAAGAATCGTTTATGATATTAAAATCGGAGTGAATATTATTAGTTACATTAACTGTAAAAGAATTAAACTTAGGTATTAATCGAGTGCTTTTACAGTATGCTATACAATTGTTTGGTACTCGGAGAATTCCGGTACCGAAAATATTTATTTCTACAATTTTTTGATTAAAACATTCTATGTAAAGTTTATTATTTTGAGATTGTACATAAATCCAATTATTGTTTTTAAGCGGTTTCCATAAGTCTATAAATCCATGGAGAAAATCGGTTTGACACTGCATTGGTAAAACACTTATCACATTCGCTAATAATTCACTTTCACAACTCGGGTTCGCACTGGTTGGGAACACTGTAATTACGTCACAGATGTACTCGCGTGAGCTTATCGCTATGCATTCCTTTATCGAGTCCAGGTTACAATACTCAGTTTTATCTTTGGTCATTGCTATGTACTTACTACTAGGAATTATGTAGCTAAAGGAGTTCGGGTTTATACTACTATGCGGGGTTGGTAATGCAATGCTATGAAATAAACTGTATTCTTTAGGCGACACAAGCGGTATTCTTAGAATAAAAACGATCTTGTTGTATAAACTAAAACATACTACACTAGATACATTCATTAGGTTATGAATATTGTTTAATGCTAGATTTACAGGTAACTTAATATCTACAGGTAAGTACCGGTAGTTATCGACAATTTCTTCGTAAAGCTGCACTGGAGATAACACGGCCGGGTGTAGAATGTTTTGACTACATAACATGATAGCATTTGTTATGTCTTCTATTTGAAATGATAAGGTGAGTATGGATGCTTCTAAACTATTTAGGATTGAATTCATATTTTCCTTTACATTCAACTCGTGAGAAATGATTGAAATATTTTTTAGCTTTAAGGTAAAATTGTCGATGTTTTGGTTAAGCCTGACCTCATTAAGTTTTATTTCGTATAATGTCTTATTAAATTTTGATAAAACGGTAGAAGTTATTAAAATGTTTTCTTTCATTAATGAGCTCAGTCTTTTTTCGTTATCTTGAACATTTCGGATGGCGTTGTCATACTTGATAGCGTCATCCTCGTCTAAAGTTCCGAATATGGTTTTCGAGAGAGTGCCAATACCACCTATCCATGCCCCTCGTTTGAACCTTTTGTCAACTAAATGAGAAATAGCGGAATACCCGGAAGTAAGATCCTGGTATCTAACTGATAGTGGTTCTAATATGTTGTGACATTCTAAGTTAATCGCTGTTTCAATTTTTATCTGATTACATAAGAATTTTGTTGTACCTAATATTGCATTTATGTTTTTAATATGAGGTTCAATATGAGATATATCTAACGGCGTAACTATATCCAAATGGCTTAAGCTAATTTTGAGTTCACCAATTAAGTCGAAGTATATACCAGGGCTAGTGTTGATTTGATGGACAAGTTCTGGGTGACCTTGAACCAGTATACTGTAATAAAAGAAAATCTAATAAAGATGTGGTAATGACTATTAAATAATATATAAATTTTATTGTATATGTTTTTTGTATAAGTGGTAAATGTGTATAATGTAGGTACCTACCTATCTAAACTAACAAGTAAAACCTTATCTAAAAAAAATGTAAATATAATATTAATATAAAACTTAAGTTGTAGTTATTCGATAACTACATGTTTAACTTCGTCGAAATGGTGTGTAACTTGACGCCTGTTTACAAGTAGCGTCAGTGTGTGGTTGCCATGTACCTTAAGTACTTTATAAGGGCCTTTCCACACGGGTGATAAAGCTTTACGTAGTCTTAGGTGGTTTCTTAGCATGACGTAATCTCCGATCTTATACACTACTGGACGAGTGTGGGAGTCATAATAAGTTTTAGAATTGCTTTTAGATTTTTGTATGTATTCTAAAGCCTTATCACGCGTATGTTTCATTCGATGTTGTAGCATTTTTACGTATTCGGGATACGTTGTGTCTGAGTTATCATTGTAAATAGAACATGGGATATGGGGTTTGTGTCCAAACAATAATTCAAAAGGTGAGTAATGTGTTGTTGAGTGTACGGCTGTGTTGTATGCTAACATAGCCGTGTAGACATATCTGGGCCAATTATCTTGATTGTCGTTAATGTATGGTCTTAAGTATTCCTTAAGGGTGGAATGTGATCTTTCTAACGCGCCTTGAGTCTGTGGGTGGTAAGGAGTAGACCATAGTTGTTTTATCTTAAGGAATGTGCAAGTCTTCTTAAATAAGTCTGCTGTAAAGTTTGTACCTTGATCGGTAAGTATATGTTTGGGAATACCAAACAGTGATATAAAATGAAGGAGACATTCACATGACTCCTCAGCTGTGGTACTACGAATAGGATAGGCTAATGAGAATTTAGTTAGATCATCTTGCATAGTTAAAATGAACTTGAGTTTGGCCGGGCCAGACTCGGGTAGAGGACCCACAATGTCAATAGAAATTCTTTCAAAAGGAGATGTTGAAGTGGAGGTGATTATCATCGGAGCTCTATTTATTTTACGAAAAGCTTTATTTGCTTGACATGATGAGCATTTTTTAATGTAATTTTCGATGTCAGTGCGCATGTTTCTCCAATAAAATTTATCTTTAATGCGATTCAACATTCTATTCGATCCCAGATGTCCAGCGATAGGTATATCGTGGTTTTCTCTGAGGATTTTTGGGATCTCGCTAAGTGAAGGATATATGATGTTATTATGATAAAGATGAATCTGTATATTAGTTCCATCGAATAGATAGTTGAACATGTTGTAAATTTTAGTAAAGGAAAGACTATCGAATGGGTTTTTAAAATCTGATGAACTGATTTCATTTATCGTAGAATAAGACAGAATTATTTCGTCGCGTACATGTTTAAGAGATTCAAATATATCTGGGTATGAATGATTATCGAAATGATGTACTTTAGTAAATAGGAAAAGATAAGTTTTGTTTCCGATTATAAGAGGTAAGAAGCTGTGAAGAGATCTCTCCAGTTCTAAGAATTCGTTGCGATTGGGTTCTGGACAATTATCAAGGATTTCTTGAACATAGGGCATAGACTCATCCATATCTATCGATGTAGGTATGATGATTAATTTTTGTGTGCCCTTAAGTAGGTTTTCGTTGTGTTCAAAGATGAGAGTGTTCGATTTTAAAGTTGATTTTAGAAATTTACTATAGGTTTCATCCGGTAAAGGTAAGGTTTCAGGTGTTGAAGGAGTTTCCGGATGGGGTTGACTAGGATAAGGTAAGTCCGAATTACTACTTGTAGAGGGCATTGGATCAACATTAGGCTGCATGTTGGGGATCAATGATTGTTCAGGTAAGTCAGTCATTTCATTCTCAATTTCCTCTCTGAGATCGTCAGGAATATTGGAAGGTAAGTTCGTCTCAGGTGATGGTAAGGAAAGGTTATCAGGATCAAGCAAATTTGGAGAAGGTAAGTCTAGTTCGGGTAACGGAAGAATTCCTTCGTTAGTGTCATAAAGATTATTAGGTGATAAAGGATTTAATTCATCAGGATTGAATGATGGTGGTGAAATTAGTAGGTCCATGAGATCTCTATCTAATTCCTGAGTAGGTCCCTGTGCTTCTATAGCAGGATTGGATTCTGGGACATTTTCAGGTTGGATTGGATTGACAGGGAAACGAGATAGGGCATCAGCATTCGCATTAATTTTCCCTTTCTTATGTTTGATGTCATATTCGAATTCTTCGAGTTTTAGGCGCCAACGAACTAGGCGTGATCCTGGTTCTTTGCAATTGAACAGCCACTGCAGGGGTTTGTGGTCAGTGATAATGCTGAATTTATGACCGTAAAGATAAGGCCTAAATACTTTAGTGCCAAATACTATGGCAAGGCATTCCTTTTCAGTGACACTATAATTGCACTCGGCTTTGTTTAGAGTGCGAGAAGCGTAGGCGATAGGACGGTCTTGTCCCACGGGACCTTGGGATAGTATAGCTGCTATCGCGTAGTTTGAAGCATCACACGTTAAGAGAAAAGGTTGAGTGAAGTCTGGGTAAGCTAGAATAGGGGCAGAGACAAGTTTATTCTTTAAGGATTCGAAAGAAAGTTGCTGTTCGTTTTGCCACTTGAATGGGGTATCTTTCTTGAGTAAAGATGTTAAGGGTTTGGCTAATTTTGCGAAGTTAGGTATAAACCTTCGATAGTAGGATACTAGGCCAAGGAAGGATTTTATATCTTTCGGGGATTGAGGAACAGGAAATTCGGTTACAGCTTTGGTTTTATCGGGATTTGGTTTTACACCATCTTCGCCGATGATATGCCCCAAATACGCGACTTCTTTTCGTAGGAATTCACACTTATCCGGTTGTAACTTCAAATTGAATTGACGGAGTCTGTCAAAGACAGCTTTAAGGTTATTAACATGTGATTTTAGATCTGGTGAATAGATAACGATGTCGTCTAAATAGACAAAACATCGGGTACCCTGAAGGCCGGATAGACAAGTATTCATGAGTTTTTGAAACGTCATCGGGGCATTTTTGAGCCCAAATGGCATACGATTAAAGTGGAAATGACCTTGAGGCACTGAGAATGCTGTTTTGGAAGCGTCATCTTCCGAAATAAGGATCTGATGAAAACCGGAAGTGAGATCTAGGGTAGAAAAGTATTTACTGTTCCCTAATTGATCAAGGATCTCGGATATCTGAGGAATAGGATATGTCTCGCCGATGGTAATGTCATTTAACTTTCGATAGTCAATGACTATCCGCCATTTACGTTGACCATGGGAATCTAACTTCTTAGGAACTATCCAGATTGGCGAACTCCAGGGTGAGGATGAGGGTTCTATGATACCCTGATCGAGCATCTTGCCAATCTGAGTGTCAACTTCTTTTTTATGACATTCCGGGAATCTGTATGACTTAGTGTGAATAGGAATGTCACTGCTTGTTTTGATTTGGTGTTTAAGCAAAGAAGTATGAGTTAGTTGGTCGTTAGGTAGGTGAAAGATGTCAGAATAGTTGGAACAAAGTTCGACAAGAGCATTTCTTTCCTCTGAGTTGAGGTGATCGATTCTAAGTGAGTTTAGGACTTCATTAGTTCGTTCTGATATATTATGAATATTCGCGTTTATTGGGAACGCGGTTGAATTTAAAGGTTCAATTTTAAGAGTTAAGTTTGAATTAACATTTGCATAGGATTCCGAAACGTTGGCAATCGTCAGATTGACTCGGTTATTGTTTTTAATTTTAACAATGCAATTGGATATCAACAGGTTATCAGAAAGGTGTTGATCTACAACAATGCCTTCCGTAAGGCCAGTATTTTGAACGGAACATTCAATAACGGTTTCCGTTCGAGGTGGAATGACATAGAAGGGTTCAGAGAAATGAAGTTTGATATTTAACTTCCCTATTTTCAAGGTATCAGTGGTGTAATCGATCTTACACCCGAATGTAGTCAGGAAATCTGTCCCTATGATGCCGTCATAAGGTAGATTTATGTCTTTTATGACATGGAACTTGAAAGGAATACGTCTATTTTCCTGAAATTGCAGTCTAAGCTGGAAAAAGCCTTCTGTTGGCGTTGGATCATCGCCAGGATCTATGCCTTTGAGTTTGATCGACTCTTTGGTCAATGTGGGGACATTTTGAATGCAGGATTGTTTAATTAAACATACAGCAGAGCCTGAGTCAACCAAGAGGGATAAAGGAATATCAGACACGGGCGTGTCTACGAGGACGTGTGGAAGTAGTCTCTTGGTTGTATCGATATTAACCTCGAAAATTTCTACATTAGATGTTTGAGGTTTAGGATTCACGTTGACCTTGTGGGGCTGGTTACCCTGTGGTGTAACGCTTTGAGATGATGGATTCGCGTTGACCCTGTGGGGCTGGTTACCCTGCGGTATGACGCTTTGAGATGGTGGATTCGCGTTGACCCTGTGGGGCTGGTTACCCTGCGGTATAACGCTTTGTGATATAGGATTTGCGTTGACCCTGTGGGGCTGGTTACCCTGCGGTATAACGCTTTGAGATTTAGGATTCGCGTTGACCCTGTGGGGCTGGTTACCCTGCGGTATGACGCTTTGAGATGGTGGATTCGCGTTGACCCTGTGGGGCTGGTTACCCTGCGGTATAACGCTTTGTGATATAGAATTTGCGTTGACCCTGTGGGGCTGGTTACCCTGCGGTATAACGCTTTGAGAACTAGGATTTTGAAAAGGATTCGGGTTGTTAGTGCCGACTTTTGGATACTGTCTCGAGCGACACTGAAGCGAGACGCCTATTCGTTTAAAGCGTCTGTAGGAGGGACGTCTACTTCGTCTTGTCCATCGTCATTGGACTCCTCCTCAAGGAAGTTAACGCGCGGGGGCGTTCTGAAGGAGCTTTGCTGAGGCATTGGATTTTGATAGCTACGGTAACGATTGTTGTTGAATTCGCGTTTTTTGCATACGGAAATGTCATGTCCGTCTGTTTTACAGTAACGGCAGAAGGCATTGGAGGAACCTTGAGATGCAGGTGCAAAAGATCTCTGCGAGGGGAAATTAGAATCTACCCTAGACGGGCCTGGCTTGAATCGATTGACGTAATTAGGTTTCCCATTGATTTTAGGTTCCGTTTGAGGACGCTTATAAAGGCTTTGTTGAATTCTTTCTTCCGAAATTGCCAAATTGATAGCCTCATTCAGTGTTTTCGGAGACCTACACCTCACAATATTGGACACACGGGGGTGAAGCCCCATTAGAAAATGATGGAGGGCCAGATCTTCCATCGCTGCACAGCGGCCAGCCACCTCCTTGACTTTTGTGTTGGATAATGTGACTTCCGTTAATAATTGTGAGAGGTTGGTCTCCACACGCAACGAGAATTGACTAACATTTTCCTGCGGGCCTTGCTTGCATTCTTGTATGTCAGTCAATAGGTGAGCGTAGTGTTTACGCTCACTGAACTGATTTTTTAGGAACTCTTTGAGTTGAGCCCAGGTGGTGAATTCTTTGATGGAGCAAGCAAGCTCCGCTTTACCAGTTAGTTGACTTAGGATATATTTGAACAGTATAGGCTTTTGGGCATCTGAGGCTAGATCACAAGCATTGTTGCAATTTATAAGGAATGAATTGACCTTCTCTCGACTACCATCATACGGTTTTATAAATTTAAATAGGGTACTGAGCTCGAGACGCTCGAGTTCAGCTTGAACAGCGGCTTGAGCTGCAGTTGCTGATCTAGTTAGTCGAGGGGAACTGACAGGGGATTTGTCATCACTAGGGTCAGTATCCGGGATATTGACAGTTAATTTCGGCATAATGAGTTATTAGATATAAACCGAAGGATAACGAATAATTATGCTTAGTACACGATGATAAATTCAACAACAATTGGTATACAATAAAAGGTTACACGAATAGGATAAGAATATCAGAGAATAGCAATGACCATTACAAAAAATAAACGACTCACTGGAATGCTGCCTGGAATGCGATAAGAACGATGACCATGGTTCTTATCTCTCGACGACGAAGCTCAGTGAAGCGGAGGTGTAAAAGGATCGTCGCGTCCTCGCGACGATCGTGGACACGAAGTTGGCGTCGTCACGATATACGTGATCGCGGAGTCGGCGGGCGTCGAGTCGTCGTGACGATTATGATCACGGTGTTGGCGTCGTCGTGATGATCGTATTCACGATCGTGGCATCCAGGTATGAGCCAGATAAAGTTCGGTGTACACGGTGTCCAGCAAGGACAGGATATGACTCGGTACACACGGTAATGCACAATGCACAATTAAGTTTTAAAACAAACACTTTTTAAATTTTGAATATTTTGGATATCGAAGGACGTGCCTGGGATTTACTATCCCTTTACGCTGCCACCAATGTTAAGAGCCTCTTTAGAGAAGGGTTTTTAAAAAAGAAAAACTTATATTTGGATTAAGACAACCGTCTTGGATTGTGGATGGAAACGGACTGAGGACTAAATGATTTAATGTATAATGAAACGTTTGGAAAATGCTGACAGTGCGGGAAGGAATGGACAGTCGACAAGAAAGGGTGCAACTAATAATTATAACAGAACGAAAGCCAGCTGCTGAAGCCGTTTATTTGTATCGCTTTTGTACAAATGCACAGTGATTGCACGTCCGAAAAACGTAGTGTGCATTGGCTTTAAATCAGTAAATCCGTTTAGGAGTGTGGTGTAGAAAATATACATTAAATATAATGCGTATAAACTTCTGCTAACTTGTGCTAATGGCACAACAGCCTCAAACAGTCTAAATCGGTTTAGTTCGTTGCTAGACTTGCTAGTCGGGACCTAGACTCAATATCGAGACCTAGACTCAATAGATTCCTTCTTTAGCGTTTTTTATATAATATAATCCTAGAATGATTGAGTTTGCAATTTAAATTTATGAGGAAAAGATGTTCTGATATTATGACACAGATACGAAAACGGTTTGTAATTTTATTTTTTAATATACAGTGACAACCACAGATTTTAAGCTATTGCATAGCTTCTATCGCGGGCCTTGAGCGTGGAGACCGAATCCAGAAATTTCGTAACGAAAATAACCTAACACCCCCATGCAATAGCTTTACCGCGGCAGTCTCCGAGTGCCACACGTCTTTTTTTCATTACTATTTCGGAAGATTGGCTCTCGATGGATGCATCGACAACCCAGTTTTAATTGATTACGTAGGTATGCAAGCTTTTCATTGGAAAATATACATTCATTTATTGGCTTTTGTTGAAGATTTTTTTTTAATTAAAAACGTAATGTTTTACTTGATAAGTGCTTTATTGTAATAGCGTACACTTTCTTTAAAAAGGAATTATTACAATTTTGTAAATAAATACACTAATCATTGATAGAAAGACTAATTCAAATTCAAATTTATTTATTAATTGCGACACCCAGACCCGGATATCTGCAGATTGAGAGGTCGTAGAACATCACCAATAAGTCCAGATTTTGATTGAATTTTTTTCAATTTTGCAACAGACAAACTATAATTAAAGAAAGTTCAAATACTTAACTTGCGTACAATAGTTTTAGGTACCTAAAGACTAGAAACAAATTAGTACTTCATTCGCTAGAAATTTCCTCAACCCACTGTAAAAGGACAATTTATTATACTCCAGCTATCTCCTGCTAGGGTTGTCTATCGGAAATTACAATTTAGATGTAGAATCAAAATTTTGTTGTCCGGATAAAATAGCCGGATAAACGGTTTTTTAATATTTGTACCGGCGTAAAAACTTGAAAGAAGACAATCAACTAACAAATTTTATAAAACCATTATTTGTGACAGTGTCGAATTTGTTAATATTTTGACGCAGGTCAAATCACGTGAAATTTATAAATTAGGAACAAATTCGACACTGTCACGTGATTTGACCATTGATTAGGTAATTTTGGAGATGATCTGCGTTCGAGAAACCGGCTATAATTAGTGTCTTATTTTCAAAGGCTGCTCATTCCAACCTATTATAATATTTTTTTCCTCTTTATGATAGTAGTAATCTTGTACGACATGACAGTTTTATAAGGAACATCATAGAAGAAAAAGTAAAAAGAAGACGAGAATTAATTACTTAGGTCAGATCAAAGACAAGTTCGCGGTTATATCGTATCAAGAAGTAAAAGAGATCGCATTGACAAGAAGTATATGGAGGAAATTGCATCATTACACCGACAAGAGCTGAGCTCTTAAGATTTATATTTATCTAAAATAGTAGTACCAAATAGCCAGATTTGACTTAACAATTTTCTATAACTCCGGCTTTTTTACCATCTTATCCAACCCTAAGGTCGTTAAGACGACTGCCAGCGATGCCAAAAGTCCAGCAGAGAAACTTCGATTTCATAATTTTACTTCAGTCCCGTTGAAAAGTATCTTTCGTCCGTTCTCAAGTTTTACTGAACCCTAAATTTAACTATTAATTAAGTTAAGAGATGAACCGCCCGAACGGTGATAACTTGGAATTCAAGATTTTGAGTTATTAAATTTGAATTTTGATGATTTGGTTTTGAAGGGTTACCATTTTAGCTTTGATTTAAGTTTTTAGCGTTTTGCAGTTTAGTAGAATGCTTTACTGAAAGAAAGAAAGAAATTCGTTTGTTTTGGTAGTACTGTAACTCAAGGTAGGAGCCGCAACCTCTGCGTCTCAGGCGGATTTTCACCCACCGCACTACAGAGGTAATGTATAAATCATTTATATTTAGATATCGAAATCATTGCATCATTACACCGACAAGAGCTGAGCTCTTAAGTTTGATATTATATCGACAATGTTTCAAATCGTACCGTCAAATATGAGATAAGATTTGAATCGGCTCGTAATACCTACGGAAGGTTAGTTCCAGAATAAAAACAGCATACATTTCTGATACCATCTGATATAAGTACTACTTATTAACCTGTCAACCGGCGGAACGACCCCGGGGTCGTTCTGCCGGTTTTTGACTAATTCTAACCTAATTCGCGAATTTTCGACATTTCGAATCTGATCGGTTATAAAAGAGATTACCTAAAACTTAAAAGTCACAAACAAAGTCATAGAAAGAATTAAAAACAAATATAATAACAAATATAATAATCTTGAATATTTACTTCCAATTTCTGTAAAAGGTACCAACGACCCCGGGGTCGTTCCGCCGGTTGACGGCGGTTCGACATAATTCGCCCGTTACTTGATGGGTAAGTAGTACTTATATCAGTCATCTAGTTACCATAACACAAGCATTAAGTTACTTAGCTTGGGACTAGATGTGGGACTGTGTGAAATGTCCAAGGATATCTTGTGCTATTCATACCATCAAACTGAGTGACCGCAAGTGGCATTTTCATCTGAGCGCTTCCGTGCTTCGGAGGGCACGTTAAATTGTCGGTCCCGGCTTTTAAAGTCGTAAAGCCATGACGGAGGCCTTTAGGCGGCCTAAAAACTCCGTCACCAGAGTTGGCCACTAGCTAATACGAACGAACGAACGAACGAACCATCAAACTCACAAAAAAAGCATTTACAATCGCCTTACAACAAGCATGATTAATACATTTCGATGTCTTTTCAGGAACTCGGAAGGGCGTGGCCCTAATCCCAGCAAGTAAAAAGGGTCATTGAAAGAGACATATTCACAATTGAACTCGCTCATTCATCCGGACAGGGCCTTTTCACATTCACACGTACCTTAAGCCTGTACGTTTCACGAAATTTATCCTTAGAGATAAACCCCCTTATGCTTAGTTTAGTAAACTTACTTTAGCTAAAACGGATATTAAATCTGTTGCTATCTCTTTTTATTGACATAAGAGTAACAAGAAAAAAACATTATTTAAATCTATATTAAATTGACAAATCTTTATTAATAAGATCATTAATTTTCTACATCCCTTTTATTGAAAAAGAGAGAAAGTTTGTAAAATATATGAAAAAATATTTCTGAAGTTTGTTTTTAGAATAAGATTATTTTTTTTATAACATTTCTCTCCACTCTTAGAGCCATCGCAAACTGGGCGACTAGTCGTCGCGTCTAGTCGCCGAGCTGTTGCTGTCGCCTGTCGCCTGTCGCCTAGTGTGGGCCTGGGTTTTTATTTCTTACTGGATGGAAATATTTATTTCTTACTGTCTCCTGAAATACAAATTATTTTTTGTATAACATACTGTAAAGATATCAAAATGATTAAAAAATTAAGTGATGCAACCATAATTTTAAAATGAATACACGGCTTATTCCACGAATCCCCGTTGACAATCCCCGTTAACGGGGATTAGTGAACTTTTTGTTCATATTTCCCCGTTGACGGCGATGCGAGCTCGTAACGGGGATCACTACTTTACTGAAGTTACTGCCATTTAGACATCAAAGTTAATGTGTTAAGGGACTTACAGTCGGTTAAACTCATATAAAATTTAATTGTGCCATATAAAACTGAGCGTTCCATTTGTAACTGGACATATGCCATTTCACAGCAATGGACTTTGATACTTATGTTAAAGTGATTAGGTACATTTTACGGTGTAGTTCTTAAGCTTTTTTTATTACAACTATCTCAGCAATTTAGTGATGCTGTCCTATTCTTACTATTATTATAAATCTGTAAGTTTGTAGGGATGTGTACATAAAGAAAATAAAATGTTATAGAGGAACTGTAAATTTTACGCAGGTACACCATACGGCTTTGATAAAGAAATTAGTTTTTTGTTGATAAACAAAAAAAAATATAAAATACTGAGCAGAAAAAAATAAAAGTAAGTTCGTATGAGCAAGTGGCCAAATATTAAAAAAGAATTTGTCAACATTATTATAAAAATATAAAATATCTATAGTCATTCTCAGGCCTTTACATCTTTACTAGATGCTTTATACAGAGTCAGGAGGCAAGCTTTGCCTACACTTAACGGGACACTGTAGTGCCTGGGAGCTGCACGTTGTGAGTATAATTTTAATTATTTAATCGAGTCAAATAGGTTTAAATCACACCGAGACGGCAGCGAAGCGGCTGCAATTTCAGTGTCATTTAATTTTGGTCTTATTCATAAAAAATTGTCAATTTAATATAGATTTAAAATATGTTTTTTTCTTGTTACTCTTTTGTCGATGAAAGAGATAGAACTATATTTTTAATATCTGTTTTAGCTAAAGTAGGTTTACTAAACCAATATGCATAAGGGGGATCTTTATTACTACAACGCATAATAATAAAGCGCTTTCAGATATTAACTCAGTCTTTATCTGATCATTTATTTATTTATTTATTAAGGCAACGCCAACAGTAGGTAAGTACTTACACATAATTACACATTGTAAAAAACATTCATATAAAAATACTATGAATGTGTACCCATTACAGGCATTGCACAGCACTATTTAATAATCATTAATAATAATGAACCTACGTAGTAATAAAAAAAAAACTAAATTTACTAAACTAAGCAACAAAACAAAACTCTATACATGTTAAGTTAAAATACTTATATAATTTCCTTCATTCTTATTCATGTTTTTTAAATATTGAAAGTGGTTGGGCTTCAATCAATCAGTCTCAATTGAGGGTAGATAGATTTCTTGTGAAGTCAAGCTGGTCCGCCCGGGCAGTTGCATTTTGCTTTTGAAACAAGAAAGAAGTCTAAATAAAAGTCGTGTGAAATAAAGTGTAAAATTCAAGTGATTTGTGCGGCTTAGTCCAGAAATGCCATGCGTTGATTCCCTTCGAAGAATTCGAAGGTGATTTTTAATATACGTGAGTACTTTTGATTAAATCTGTAGGTATTATACACATTTGTCATTATGTCCTCGACTTTCGATCCGAACCGAATCTAATACCCAAATAGGAAATTTCGTGTCAAATTTCGCAGCCCAGCTTGTTTATGCATTTAGAATAAAGCAGAATCAACGGATTTATCGTTTCGATAATAATTATTCATTCGCGATCAGAACACATTATAAAACATATGCAAACGGGTATTTATCACCCGTGGTCTTATCAGCCGTGGTCGCGGGAAGACTGAAGTCTTCCCGCGACCACGGCTGGTGCAATCCGGTCGAAACGTCGGGCGAATATTAAAGGTAAAATTCGTGATAAATACCCGTTTGCATATGTTTTATAATAATTATTCATATTAGCACGAACTCGGAATGATGAATTAAATCATCTTTAGGAAAGCATTTAGCTTTCTATTAGCAGCGATGGGCATGACACCTGTCACGTACGGAGTTTTAACTAGTACAAATACCCACAGTACTAAAATATGTTTTAGCCGTACCTCTGACTACCTTTTATTCACTTTTATTCATATTTTAAAACCTTACAACGTTAAAGATTTTTTTTAGAAGTTTTTTCGCTATCTAAACAACAGTATTGCTTACAGTTAGGTGCGCGTATTATTGCATTCAGTTATTGCTCTGGTACGTACTTACAAGAAAATGGTATCATAATTTCTTAAGCAATTTCAAATCTACACCGCATACTTTATTCTTTAGTTAAGCTAGACGTTTTGACTTTTATGTGCATTGTATCTTGATATCTGATAAGAGAACTTTTCAAACGAGTTTTTGATTTTCATAACCGCATTAGACATGTCGTTTTCGCCTTCCAATTCATTCATACCCTAGAATCGGCTAATGGCAGAAATACAGAATAGAACAATACGCCCTTTTTCTATAATTTCATGACTAAAATATTTATAAAAACCCGATGTCAAATTAGACATCGGGTTTTTAGGAATATTTTAGTTATGTAGACGATTAGTTTCATTTCTGTAAATAAATGTATCATTTTGTGAAAAAATTGTAAATGATAAAATGTTAAATCCAAGGATCGTTAAATAGTTTTATAGAAAATGTTACCGACGCCTTCTCAAACATCAGTGATTACAGGGCGTAGACAAGTGTTTCGTATCTATTCTCTTTCTATCATCGCTAACCTTTGATTTGACGTTTCTGATCGCTCGAGTTTTCGTCATCGAATGTCAATTCCTATACATTTTTTTGTTTCTACTCTAAAGCGATTGTAGAAATGTAACCATGGCTAGGGCAGCAGAAACTAAAAACTGATTTGTCATTCGCCAAGAAGTAATGTACGCATTTTAAATTACGTTATTGAGAAGTTCTTTGTATTTGAGTTTTTGAAAGTTTAGATTTAATCAATGAATTCTGTTCTCTAGGATTTTCGTATTCTTTATTTCATTTAGAAATAGTTCGTATTTGTATGGGTTTGTTTGTTTTCGCTATTCTGAGAAGTTTTGATTTTCGTTACAAATCTTGTCATTATTTAATTAAATGGATTGTTTAGAAATTAACGAATTTATTAGATGGGTTGATGCTAAAATACGTTTTAGAGCAGAAAATTCAGATCAGATCAATTTTGACAGTCAAATTACCAAAATCCCCTTTGATGTTTAAATATATTTATTCGATTGTGTCCAGAAGTTTAATTGCGTGACATTACAACTTTTTAAATTATTTAACGCAACTATCTACACCTTATTTCAAGTTCCTCATTCAAATCGAAAATTTTTAAAACAAACCTTGTGATTTATAATATAAGTGGTTTAAAAATAATAATCCTTTACCTATTTAGATAGTACAGTTAAAGAAAAATAGTTTATTTTAGTAGGAGCTCAAGGATCACTTCAACTTTGTCTTCCATGCTAGCCTGCTAGGTGATTCTAATGCCTGTTCTTTCCAAAAATCCGTGATAATCCCATTTTATATTTTAGCTTAAATTAAATCCATTGAAATTTTGAAAATAACTTTCCACCCTTAAAACTTATTTACTTAGTTAGCAGAACTCTACAATGGATAACCAAGATAAAGATGTATGCGATGACTAGGTACTAACATTATTGTTTTGAAGTGGAACATACTGCTGATTCATACCGAATCTTCCAATATTCGATGTGATTCGATTTTAGACTGTTTAATATAATGGTGACCGTTATCTAACGAACGTAATTTACTTTTTTGAAGCACTTTAGTATTTCACCAAGTCTAGGATAAATACATTAATTAATTAAGCTTAGAGGATGGTTTAGGTGCTGGGCAAGCCTTTCCATCTCAACAATGTCCCAGGCACTACAGTGTCCCGTTAAGTGTAGGCTAAAATTGTCTCCTGACGCTGTATAAATCATCTAATAGAAATGCCTGAGTTTTAAGTAATTAAATGAAAATAAAAAAAAGACTTAGACTAGTGTGCAAACTTATTTTTACTATTTAATGTTGCTAATACTTGTTTTCTTATTTTAAGTTATTACTATTTTTTTATAAAATTAAAATTATACTATTGGTTATCCCAGGACATAGTACCTACATACTCCCCCGATGGATTCCAATCATGTCACGATGGGGGAGCTCAGTTAGTTGCAATCGTTTTTACATACTAATATGCAACAATTAAGAAATTAGCATTTAAATTTGATTTTTTTAAAGTTTTTTTAGGTTAAAATATCATATAAAATACTCTTTAAGTATTGGTTATACGGTCGTAACATTACGGAGATAGTTTCTAAAGAACTTTAAGCTTTAGGAGTGAGGAACAAACGTTGAGCTTGATAAAATGCTGTATGGTTTGCAAAAACATTATTTTAAAGAAATTATGAATATTTTTTGATAATCTCGCATATATGACAATGTAGTATACATATATACTACATTGTCTTCGCAAGACGTATTATGTAAATGTATGTTCATTGAAAATACACACAATAATAAATGTTAGAACTATTTTCTAACATTTATTATTGTGTGTATTTATTGTGTGCTTACGACTAAATACTTAACAGAGGTAAGTGTACCCTCAGACGCGTAGCAAATGCCTACGCTGCGTAGCAAATGCCTACAACTCGTAGCGTGCTACGAGACTATTATTACTTGTATAGGTACTTTAATTATCTATAACTATACTAATCTGCTATACTAATATTGTAAAACGGTAAAGTTGGTTTGTTTGTATGTTTGGGGTAATCTCCGAAACTACTCATCCGATTTCAAAAATTCTTTCATCGATGTGTAGCAAGGACTTTCCAAATGAACATAGGCTATATTTTATCAAGTTTCCGTGACCGAAGCCGCGGGCGAGTAAGTTAGTACTCTAATAAAGTTGTAGCATAGGAACAGGAAGTCAAATCCCCTCACTTAAATACATTTGAGAGTGAATGAGGCGAAATAAGTGTCAGGATCGTAGAAAGTGGAGATCCGTGGTCTCTGCCTACCCCCATGGGAAAGAGGCATGATTTTATGTATGTATGTATGTATTCAAGTCGTTAAGCCATGACGGAGGCCTTAAGGCGGCTTAAAAACTCCGTCACCAGAGTTGGCCACTTGCTCATACGAACTTACTTACTTTTTAGTCAGAGACCCTTCTAATGTTTTAAAAGATTGTTTATGCGAACGGTCCCTTACATTTCGTCACAAGAACTTTATGTGAAACAATAAGGTCCCCTAAGGTCAGCCCTTTTACAATACCAATATTTGGTATAAACGAAAATATCCCAGACCCCTATTAGGGGATCCTTATTACATTTTTGAGGGGTGACCAGGTAACGATGCTTCAGCTTTTTGGGGTATGACCCTTTTGGGGTCCTGTGACCTTAAACTTATCATAGGAATTAGGTGATTTAGTGGATCTTAGAACTAGAGTTAGTTGACTTTAGTTTAAAGCTGGTTGTATGCGTCAAACTAGCTCCGCCATCTTTTTTTCTTATTATTTTAAACAAAGGTATTAAAAAAAATATAATGTACAGCGATAGAGGAGAGTGGAAGAGAAAAACATGTTGTGCCGACCCCACTTAGCGTGGGATAAGGACAGGAGAATGATGATAATGTACAGTTTGTGATACATATCTTAAGCTTTTTTTTAATACCTACTGTAATAGTTTTATGTTGTATTTTTATTTAATTATAATATGTATAATTTGTTTAGGAAGAGTAGCGAAAAGAGAGTTTGGTGGCTACCAAGTGCAACTTCGCTACTTTTTCTACACTATCACACTAATAATATAAAGGTGAAAGTTTGTGTGTGTGTAAGTGTGTAAATTATCATAATTTATAGTTACTTGTCTAATTAGCTAATGTTTATTTCTTGTTATAAAATGAAAAGAGACTGCAATACACTGTCTGCCATCTCAGAATCAGAATCAGAATCAGAAATATTTTATTGCAAAACTGTTGTACAAGGGTAGGTCTTAAATGATAGGTACGAGTTTATACAGCTATCCATTTCGGATGTGCAACATTATGATAATTGGTTACCTAGTGATAAAATAACCTAGGCTAAAGTATGTAGGTAGATACTTAGTATCACCTATTAAAGTACTCATCAAGATTGTAAAATACACTTTTTACAAGCCAATTTCTAAGCTGATCTGAGTTCTAGGAAGGTTTTAAATCAATTATGAATAATATGTATAACAGGGCCTTGTGTTTAGTAGTACCTGTGCAAGAAAAAATAAATTATTTCCTGAAATTCACGAAAGCTCAAGTTAATCTGGTTTTTTTCAATAAAAAACCTTATCCATTATAATTTGATCCGCTGCTGTAGATTATTAAAAACCAATCTTTCAAACATGAAGCAATATTAACCACAGGGTTCAGTATATTTTTTGCAATAAGCTTAGAACTAATCGAATTCTTTTTTTATCGTACTTTTAAATGCGTTTAAGTTTAGAAGTGTGATTAAAGTACATTAATTTTCTCGACTACATTTCATATTCTGAACTTTATCAAAAACTTGAATCTTATAACTTACTAGCTGCGCCCCGCGGTGAATAGTTTCCATTCCCGTGGGAATACCTTGATCAAAAGTATATTTTTGAATCCAGGGTATAAGTAATCCTGGTACTAAATTTCATTCAAATCCGTCCAGCTGTTAGAGCGTGAAAGAGTAACAAACACACTTACACACACACAAACTAATATTAGTGTGATTAGAAATCTTCGTTACTTCAGCCAAATTCAACGTGCCATGTTTGTAAACAAACTGTCAATACTTAACCTAAATATAACTTTCTTTCTGTTGATTTTTACATATTTCTCAGTTATTTTATTGGGCATTTGTTAGAACTCCCTTCAATATAAATTACTATCAACTGAGTCAGAAAACCAACCCTTAGCAATTCAATTTTATGAGTGACAGTTGCTTGCAAACATGTCATGTTGAATTTGGCTGAAGTATAACCTCGAAAAAATAGTTTGTTCGGTCGTTTCGTTTTCACTCTTCCACCAGAGCCTTCTGAATAGGGTAGGTACCTACATTTCGTTGTGTTTTAAATACAGTCGTGACTCGTGATCATATTTTTTTTATTTTTTTTTATTTATGTTTTGACCGGATTGCACCAGCCGTGTGTATAGGAAAACTTTTTTTATAAAGCAACATGTTGTTCAATATCAATAATACTGAACCTAATCATAAACACTGGCTCAATGTCCCTTAGTTAATTTGGTCCTAAATTTAAGCTACGCTGTCGACTATACTTCTAAAAAGTCTTCCAAAAAAGAGGACGAGGGCTTCAAAATGTCCCCACGGACCCCTAATAAAGGCAGCAGGTGTTGCCAATTCATTTCACGGTCGAGCGCATCAACTACAAGATTCGGCTTTTAAGAATCTTTATGGAAATCCACGGAAATATATGTAAACCGACTTTGAAAAACGGAGGGTTTTTCATGTAACAGCGTTTTTCTGTGACTAGAGATTAATACGATTTACATTTAGCTAATGTTAAGATATTATGTCAATCAATCATTTATTTGTTTTCTCTCACAAACAAAACATACAGTTAAATAAATATAAATACAGGAAAATAAAATAAATTTATATATTTATTACAATAACTGTAAAAATAACCTTTTAGTTATAATTTTGTCATTTTTAATTCCCTACCCAGAGCATCTTTAAAAAAAATAGACTCACAATGTGCGCGCGCAGACGTGTTACTGCTACGAGTGTCGAAAAGCAATCCACAGTAAGCAAAACCAAAGATAGTTTGGTTGTAAACTTGTTTTCACATTTACATAAAATGTTTACATCGCTTCTTCAACTCCCAATAGTCTTATAACCCATCCAGAAATTAAAGATTTCTTTTCTCAGAAGAAGGAAAGAGATAGAAATGACATAACTACGAAAAAACGAACATACCTAATCATCAAAGATGGCGGCTGGGACAAAACATGGCGTCCGGCGTCAGGGAGATAGTTCCTAAAGTAATGTTTATAGCAAGTCCATTCATTTATATTGTCAATGTTTATTTTTAAAAGATTGCCGTGTTTGATGTCAAACTTCAGAACCGAGGCGTCAATACAACTTCATGTCGCGAGCATTACCATATCAATACTGCCTGTGTGGTGTGGTCTAGACGACACGAAAGGTGCGTTCTGTAGGAGTAGCGAAGTTGCACTTGGTGGCCACCAAACTATAGAATAGAATAGAATAGAAAAAGTTTTTATTTTCCATCAACATAAACATGGGTAACATATACAAATGAAAATACTTATTGACAATCGAGTGACAGGAAAATAAGGCTACCCCTCAGCATTTGCTCCAAGCAGCATCATGACTGTTGGAGCGCTGGTTTTCAGTGGCGCCAAAAGCAGTTGCGCATCAACTGCTGTGTGACACGCGCATACAAGTTTATTGGGTATATATAGGTACAATAATGATCATAAAGAAAAGTTATACACTTCAGTAGGTAGGTACTAATATAAATTAAAATAAATATGATACGCAGACATAATTTACACACTTAAGTATATACACACACTTAACTCTGTTTTCGCTACTCCTCTTAAACTATACAAAATGAAACTATTACATAGGTATTCAAAAATAGGTTCACAAACTGCAAATTCCGTTTTTTTTAATTCCTTTGTTCAACGTTATAATAAAATAAAATAGGCGGTGGCGCTAGTTTCACCCATACAGGCACCTTAACATAGAACTAAACATAATTCGTCCTCGTACCTACGATACCAGTTACGAGAAAACAGTGGCCAACTCTGGTGACGGAGTTTTTTGGCCACCTAAAGGCCTCGGTCATGGCTTAAATTGCGTTCAATGACCCCGCTGTACCAAGCGTTTCAGCATACCACTTGTACCATAAAACCAACACACATCTGCATTCGACTGTGGTACTTAGCATATTACAGATTTAGACTCCAAATTAACTTGAATATTAATGCAGGCAAACGTAAATTTCACGGTTTCATCAATTGGAATTGCTTTTCATTGGTATATACAAATTTAGTGGGATGTTTATAATAGATTCACGTATTCGATTAAATTTAGTGTATTTTGAAAGCTTGACAATTATTATTATCACCTAAAATTCGTATTGAGGAGAAAAATGTAAGCACGTTCTGCAGATATTTGTTATCTGGATATTTTTCTATCTATAATATTAATTACTAGCTGCGCCCCGCGGTGTTAACCGCTGTAGTTCCCGTTCACGTGGGAATACCGTGATCAAAAGTAGCCTATGTGTTATTCCCGGTCATAAACTATGTATATTGTTTCTGTCAAATCCGTTCAGTAGTTTTCGCGTGAAAGAGTAACAAACATCCATCCATCCATACTTACAAACTTTCGCGTTTATAATATTAGTAAGAATAATTGTTTATTTTAATCAAATTATTTAATAATTTTTAGTATCTCAGAATTTCTGTATTCTGAGGGATGTATTTAGTAAAAGTTTTTTATTCGATTTTTTTTTGTGAAAATGTCCAAGAATGTTTATTTATATTTTTCGTAACATTGACAAATATTTTTTTTTTTATTTTCACGCATTACCTTTAACGGCCATTTACAATAACCTATCATCTTTTGGTTTTGCTTACTGTGGGTAGATATTTGTCATTTTTGTATGAAAGTAGTGCGAATCTACCAACAGTAAGCAAAACCAAAGATAGATAGGTTATTGAGACTGGCCGTTAGATATATTATTCAAAAGGCATCTCAAATTGCAATCTCAATTGCAAATAGGATCTGAACCCGCGACTTTGACTAATTAATGCCATACGATAATAGCTGCTAATGCTTCATGGTTATACAAGTACTTTACTTCTGACTACCCCCTTAGACATATACGAAAGGATCTAAAAATTGCCTAAAAAGATCTGAAAGAAATGTCTACCGCTCCGTGGGATACAGTCGTGATAATATTTCATTTAATTTTTTAATTTTTACCTCACTTCGCTACAAGTGGCAAATTACAAAATTAAATAAATATCCTTAACCAGATGACTGCTACTTAGTCTTTCTTAAACTTTCGCGATCACAATTCATACTTTTAAATATAAATTTACAGGATTTTATCGCGTAATTTACCTTTTATTATTTCCCGACGTTTCGGCGGTGTTGAAACAACCGTGGTCGCGGGCGAACAGTTATTGGTAAATTACGCGATAAAATCCTGTAAACTATTTAAAAGTATGACTACTACTTAGATTTTTTTTTGTAAATACATACATTATTATAGATAGTAAAACATCCAGACCCGGAACAAATATCTGCAGAACATGCAAACTTTTGTCCCGAGGCGGGGACCAAACCCGCAACCTCCGCATCTTTATCTTTAGTATTTAATGACAAAATAAAGATTTTTCTTTCTTTCTTTCTATTTAAAACTGTAAGATAAGAGCAATTTCCTGTAATTCTCGAGGTGCATTTCGAGTTCATTACTCCAAGGATCCTCATCAGCTCCTAAATTTTTTTAATGGACCAGATTGGAAAGTATATATATATATATAATAAATTAAGAAAAGGTTCACTATTGACGGAGTAATTAGACACTATTATTAAATAAATACTTTTTTGGAATAATCGATAAAATATCGGTGTCAAGGTTTTTACTTTTTAGTCCCTGATGTAAAGATGAAGTGTTATAAGTTTGTATCTGTAGCATCATAGCTCTTGAACCGATAAACCGATTTCGATGTATTTTTTTTGTTTGAAAGGTGTCTCGATTCAGAATGTTCTTGGCTATGTTTAATTTATATTGAGGGTTTTTTTAACTTTTTATATTAAAAAAAAATGTGAAACTAATTGTTTGTAATATTCTTATACATTAGGAATCAATAAATAATAGACGAATAACATTTATACGCTTTATTTTAAATGTTTGCCGAATACACAATCAAGAGCTTTACGTAATTTAAAGTCACATCGGGATAACGATTTACAACCTTATTCTTATTCAATATGGTTTATTTTACAATGTCTAAGGTGAAACGAGTTTTAAATGGGTACGCAAATTTATAAAACGATGTAAAAAAATCAAACAAAAAATAAGTTTTTTCTTATTCACAATCGATTAAAACATTATTAAATTATTTTTTTCATATTGACAATGTTTTGAACATTTGATTTGCTCTTACTTCTATTATGACAAGCTCATGTTTTTTTTAATTTAAATAAACATAAAAAACCAAAAAAAGTTAGGACCTTTATTCAAATTTAGAAAGTAACTCTTACTATTGACACAAAAAATCTTAGATGGCAAAAAAATAAAAATGTATGAAATGGCCTTATTTCCTACAGAGATTAAATTTAAATTCTAGATCCTGGCAAATACTTATGATATTATGTTCAAAATGGCTTTATAGTATAAGGCACAGTTTCAATATTTTACTAAACTTACTTAAATATTTTAGAAGGACGTATTAACATAGCTACAATGACAAAAACAAACTAGTTTTGGCACTTAATCAGTTCTTTATCAAAATCATTACATAGTTTCGAATTTGAATTTAATATTACTGTGATATGTTTGAATAATTGGAATTCAGATAAAAAAGGAAATAGGAACATAAAATAAAACAAAAATCATTATTAAATTTTTTATTTTAATTCGAAATGTAACAATAGAATATTTTTTGTAAATATAAAATCGTATTTTCTCAATGGATGGATTTTCAAATTTAGAAAACAATTATTCTTAAATAAATTATTTGAAAATCAGTCGATTACCATTTGTTGAAAAAATTGTTACAAAGTCGAAAAAAATCAAATAAAAAATAAAAGTTAGATAGCTTAATAACTTAAGAATAAAATTATAAAAACTTTGGTATCCGTACTATCTTCCGATTAAATTTTGGAGTAGAAAAGCTAATGTTATAGAAAAATTACAATAATTTATTTACATTGAATACAAGCGGGAATTATAAATAAAATAATTAAACTTAGATTTATTGTCAGTTCGCGATTTGAGTATTATTTATTATTTACATTTATTTATGAAATATGCGGCGAAATCAATTTAAAGATTTAAATTTACCAAATATTTGAGATAATTAATTTAAAAATTGACATATTTTCACAATGTGTCCATATTTTGTTAAGGGTTTATATTTTTATGTTACTCGGGCTTAATTAAATTGATTAGTATCTAGATAAAAATAAAGAGGTGGATCTTTATTACATAAAAATAATGTATAAAATTTACAAAGACTTGTACTCGAAAGTACTTTATTATTTTGTACTACTAACATATTTTTTTAAATCAATCCTGTTTTTGGTTTAAAGCAATTTGAATAAATTTTAATTAAATTGCATACATTTAATTCATTTTGGTAATGACTTCTCTGATTTACTTCAAATAATCATATACTTAGATAACAATAAAAATTTGCTAGTTTTAATGAACAATTAAAAAAAGTTGACGATTCATCGCCGGGGTAAAATTCAAAATTTTCCCAACCTTTAAATGCTTTAAGATTTTAAAATATTTATTATGCATAAGTACATATTTAAACTTAATAATTAAGAGATCCGTTGTGGAATCAATTTCAACTAAGAATATTTTCTTAATAAGCTTAACAATTAAAAAAACATTTTCTTCTAGTTTCATTGCAGTTTCTAAGTTTTTAGACAAAAAATGTTAACTCTAAATTACTTAAAAAGTTACGCCTGGACAATGAAGTCGATACAAAAAGTTTCCAATTAATTTGGACGTTAACTTACATTTATTTGATAAGTCAGTCGAACAATTGAATACAACCACACGAATTAGCCCAAAATAACAACTGGCTTCACAGCCTGCTGGAGCACTTCCGACCCCAAAAAGCATTTTGTGAAACTCATAATGTCCATTACTACACACTTATGTCGTTCTTAAAAGTTAGAGTCAATATGACCCCAAAAAGACCATGAACCTGTTAACAATGACTTTAGGGCTAAAAATTGTCAAATCTATCTAACACTCGCGCTAAACCAAGTCCATTACCATTATCACATTCAATTATTTTGTAATTCTATCTACATTCACTAAACCACTTTATTTACAAACCTATCTATTTGACACTGTCTTTTGACACACTGTTACTTCACTTCATTTGACATAAGTTCAATCACTTCACTTTGTTTTTTAATCGACGACTTCGTTCACTTAGACGACGTGCGTTTCGTTTCGTTTATTGAACGATTCATCGATAGTGACGTTTTGTTTCTTCTCTTTCCTGATAGTACCGTATTGAGGGACATCAGATGTCAGGTTCTGGACTGTCAGGATCTGACTGGAGTTGCTAGGAGTACTGGTAGAGATAGGGCTTCCGTATTGATTGCCGTACTTGTGTCTTGAGGGGTCTTTGAGGATAGATTGAGGCTGTTTTGGTGTTTGGGAGTGCTGCAACATAAACATCAATTTGTGAACAAGTACTTTTAATCTTACTACATAATTACACCCTCACGGATTGGAAAAGGTTTTCATCACATCCATCTTTATCTTCTGCAAAATGTGGACGTGTACCAAATATGTATTTAGACATACCTCTGAAGGGGGTAGCCCTTAGACATTTTCAAAGGATCTAAAATTATCTAAAAAAGTAATAATTCTTGAAGGTATAATAAGGTAAAAAAATTACGATATTGCAACTTCAGTTCGATCAATATAGACTAAGATACATTTCTTGATATTTTATTAATTAAATGTGAGGTTATTTTGATATATTATAACTAATTATGATGTTATTTTTATTTTTCTAAAACACGTCGCGCCCTTTAAATATATATTTTTTAAACCTGTCCCACTGCTGGTAAAGGTCTCCCACATATCCTTCCAATAATATTTAAATAATATTATTATCTAGTTATTTTGTTTGTGTACATCTGAAAATTATTAATTGTTTTAGTTTGTCATCGTTTTTACCTGTGTGCAGTTGCCGGGATGCAGGACTGTGACGTCAGGTGGAGGAACCGCCATCTTGTCCATACGTTGCCTCCTCAGCGTGCCTCCGGCTGATTGGCGATCTAAGGAAACTATTGAACTGGTTAGTTATACAACGTAAACTTTACGAGTTGGCCACTTGCTCATACGAACGAACCAACGAACTTTAAACTATTTATATTATATAGATTCTAATGCCTGTTCCAACGCGATTCCCTACACTTGTTTCTTTCCGTGCCTGATATGGTCATGGCACGACAATTATGGTTAATGTATGATATGTGGTAGTCTGCAAAGTCCAATACAAGCAGAAAGAAACATTTAAACTAGTAATAATATTATTAGCTTACTGTCAAGTCCATAGTTGTGCGGAGGGCTGGGCATGTGTGAGGGTGAACCGGAGGGAATTCCTCCGTTCATGAGGGACTTCGGTACCGGCGCCGCGCCGTACTGCTGCGGCGGAGTGGGGGTTCGGCCGGCCTGCTAAAAAAGAGAAAAATCTTAGGCCTTAACATCTCTACTGGAAGATTCATAATGCAAGGAAACTTTTACACTTAACGGGACGTAGTAGTGCCTGAGGCATTGTTGATTGAGCTGGAATAGGCTCGAATGAAATCTTACAGAACCTAAACCATTACCAGCTTAGTCAGCCATATTCAACAAAAAAAACTTTTTGCAGAGGGTATTTATGTTTTTTTAAAGTAAGTACTAAATGTACTTGATATCATCATGTCATTATGTTTGATTGGACACGTGCTGGGTCTACGGGGAAGCAAAATTTCATTATTTTTGAGCTAGGATGCATCGTTTTCGAGATATTTAAATTTTTGTCGAGTTATTTACAACGTTGCACCGGGGCCTGGGTCTACGGGAAAGCAAAATTTCAATATTTTTGAGCTAGGATGCACCGTTTTCGAGATATTTGAATTTTTGTGGAATTATTTACTAGATCATGTCGGGGTCTGAGTCTACGGGGAAGCAAAATTTCATTATTTTTGAGCTAGGATACACCGTTTTCGTGATATTTGAATTTTTGTCGAATTATTTACAAAGTCACGCCGGGCCCTGGGTCTACGGGGAAGCAAAATTTCAATATTTTGGAGCTAGGATGCACCGTTTTCGAAATATTTGAATGTTTGTAGAATTATTTACAAAGTTGTCTAATGCCAATTTTCAGAAATCCTAATGAGTGGTTGCTGACACTAAAGAAACCTCGATGATCGATGTAGTCGGAGTTTTGAGAGGTCCTAGGATCATCGCAGTCTAAGCCGCTAACGAAGCGTACATCGTGAACGCAGCTTTAGTCCTAGACGTTTAGAACAACGCATGTGGAAGAAGCATTATATCCTTACCTGTTGAAGGTACTCGCCGATAAGAGGAGGATACGACAGATATCTGTCAGACGCCATATTGTAATACGATCCGTCGAGGGGAGGCATCGGGCTTGGCGCAGGTACATAGTTAGATTTACCTGCGAAAGATAAGTTTGGTTAAATTCTTACGTTTTTACAAATTGTATATAGCAGCTTCGCTCGCGTGGTGAACCCGGATAAAAAGCAGACCTTAACAGCAAGAAACACACATTTGTTTATTATTTTTCATGTGGGCAAACACATCATTTATTTGCAACTTAGCGCACAAAATACACATCACTGAAATATAATAATCACTACTGTAATGTGTGTGAGTGAATGTAAATAAATATTTTTCTATTCTATTCTATTCTATTCTAAATAAAAAGGCACAAGAGTGCATGTATTTACATTTTGGACGTTGTGCCACTCAAGACATTGCCACCATTATAGACGTTTTAATATATCGACGTTCTGTGAACTACGCCATTTTCCTTGATTTTTTTTTGATACGGAGCGTATTTTTGTGTGTCAGGAACATAATATGTTAAGTATCTAATTTAGTCTTAACTTACCAGTGCTTCGTCCTAAAGTCCCGTGTAGATTAACATCCTTATGCCTGTGTGGATGAGGAAGTGTGCGTGCATGTTCTTCGTAGTAGTTCGGGGGAGGGTAGTCAAGGGGTGGGGGGAGTATTCCTTGCTCCTCAATCAGGTAGTCCGTTGTCTGTTGGACAAAAACAATTGTAGTTTGCAAGATAATATAAATTATATCGGGGCGTCTGGTCGAAGCGACGCGTAATTCGCGGGCTGGCACTTATTTGGCTCAAAGGATCAGCATTGCCATTCAGCGCGGCAATGCTGCCAGTGTCTTGGACACGCTTTCTTCTGGCAGTGGTTTAGATCAGTTGAGCTACGTATAAGATCGTTTGTAAATATCCTTAAGTGGCTCAATCCTGGTACCAAATTTCATTCAAATCCGTCCAGCTGTTTAAGCGTGAAAGATTAACAAACACACTTACACACACAAACTTTCACCTTTATAATATTAGTGTGATTTATTTATTACATTTTTATTTTATTAATATTTTTTTATTTATATTTATATTCATTTATACCTAAGTGTGGTATAACACTGTAAAATACAGGGTGTTACCAGACCACTACCGAAAACTTTAGGGGGTGAAAGTACCCATCAATATGAACAACTTTTTCTAAGAAACCAACACTGTGAACGCGATAAAAAAACAGCAGTTCCATACATAAGTTCAATACCTACTTGGCTAAAGTGTATGAAACAGCTGTTTTTTTTTTTTCGCGTTCACAGTGTTGGTTTCTTAGAAAAAGTTGTTCATATTGATGGGTACTTTCATCCCCTTAAGTTTTCGGTAGTGGTCTGGTAACACCCTGTATATAAACAATCGCACTTACCTGGCTCATCATATTGTTATGGCGGTTGGGCATGATCGGTATTTCTGGGATGGGTGGCGGTGGCCGATCGTCGCCATCTTGGGAATACGTCTCTGACTTCTCAGAGACGGAACTGAGAGTCTCTCCTGTCATTGTGTCGTTGTATGAAGACGGGGCGTACATCTCTATGGTTGCTGATTTTGACGATTGTCCGGCTTGTTCTGTGGAAACACGATTGAATGTTAAAACGGTGTGGTAGTCAGTTTCTTTAAAGACAGTTGAACAATAATGTGGTTATCCATTTACGATTTTAATGCATGCGCAATAAGTTTCCAAATATTCAGTGGGTAGTTTATTACTAATGGGTAGTTTATTTACTATCTATTATATACCTACTTAAATGCCTAATTTTTGATCATGTTTTCTTTCTTTCTAGTTGCATACTCCGTTAGTTTAAAATAATTCTAAACCAAAATCAATAATACTTTTTAAGATTAGCATAAACATTAAAAGTATTATTCGAATTGAACATTTTTTCATCAGTGGTGAAGGAAAGCATCGCGATGATGATAATTGTTTTTTTTTGAGCAAGCAACATTTTGAAACAAAATTTTGTAAATTATTAAAAGCATAAACATGTTATTTCACCAGTGAGGTTTAACCACTGCTTGACAAAAGTTATTAAATTTTCTCAAGAAAACTCACAGTCATTTTCGAATAAGTAAATCTAAAACAAAATAAAAAAACTGCTTTTGTATTTTCATTGAGAATTCAAACTCAAAGTAAACAAAGAAAACAAGCAACATTGTTTTAATCATTGTTGACGACCTCTGTGGTGCAGTGGGCGAAAGCCCGCCTGAGACGCAGAGGTTGCGGGTTCGATCCCCGCTGCGGGACAAATGTTTGCATGATCTGCAAATATTTGTTTCGTGTCTGGGTGTTTTCTATGTATAATGTGTATGTATTTACAAAAAAAAAATGTATCTATGTAGTTTATCAGTCATCTGGTTACCATAACACAAGCATTAAATTGCTTAGCTTGGGACTAGATGACGCCGTGTGAAATGTCCAAGGATATTTATTTTATTTATTTTTATTTTTTTAATCAGTTAATCCATCTGAATCATGGAATACTTTAATTTATGACATACTCAGAATTCTCAATACGAGCGTTTCAATCAATTAGACTGCAGGCAGCAGTGCGTGGAACATGAAATACCTTTATATTAATTGGAATAATTAATTATTGCTGCAAGTACTCACACTGTTTATTTTCGGAATATGCACAATTTTTTATTTAAAGCTTCGGAGTAAAATTGAGTCCAGTCAAATGAAATAATAGTGATATCCGCGTTTCTGTTTAGTCGTCAGATATTAGGGTTGATTTTAATGCATATTATTGATTTGCTTAATGTGGTCCGAAATTTATGTTGTCCTTTTAGTAATTCATATTTAAATTCTTTATTTACAATAATTACTTACAACATCACAGAACAATTCCAAATCATTATCCTACTTCCTACTAATCCTACTAATATTATAAAGGTGAAAGTTTGTGTGTGTGTAAGTGTGTAAGTATGTAAGTGTGTTTGTTACTCTTTCACGCTAAAACTACCGAACGGATTTGGCTGAAACTTGGAATATACATAGTTTATGACCAAGAATAACATATACGCTACTTTTGATTCCGGTATTCCCATGGGAACGGAAACTACCGCGGGTAACACCGCGAGGCGCAGCTAGTAGTTAATAAATAAAATGTACAATATCAATAAATAACAAAGAACTGAATTAATTTAACAATAGAAATAGAAGTAATAACAATAGAAGCAATGTCTAGACTCTAGAATCTACAGTAAGAAAAAGCACGGATATAAGCAGTTGCCTGTTACTTTACTAAGAAACTCAATTGAGAACTCTGCCGTAGACGCTCCAAACGCTACCGCTCTTACGCTCTAGCTAGACGCTACGAAATTTTCGTAGACCTGCTACGCCGCCTACTACGCCGTAGTTCGCCTACGACGTAGTAGGTCTACGAAATTTTCCTAGAATGTCGTACATTTTAAGTTTCCTAGCGATTCATCGCTTTATGAATATACAAGTAAACAAATTTAAAAAGTGTTAACTACAAGTACATACAGAAAATAACGCTAAAAGCTAAAGTAAATGTGAAATCAGCTAAATATTTTTTCACATATAAATCGATTATTTAATTTGTTAGTTCAAAGTTAGTAATTAAGTAATTCTATTAGTTAGTGATTTTACTACCGTAAAAGGTTTTTAAATTTTCTTTCACAAACAATTCTGTTAGATTAAGTTAGTAAGTTATTAAATTAAATTTACCTTTCAGCCGTCTAGCGCGCCTCTTCAAAACGAAACAGGCGACTAAACCTGCGTTTATCAAAATGAGTACAGCCGCGGTAACAGACACGTACACTATGACCGGTTTCGATACATCTGCTGATTCCACATACTCTGTGGCAACTATATTCAATTCGCCAACTTCGGACGAAGCTAAGGAAGAAATAAAACAAAATTTAGCAAATAATAAACAGACAGAAGCGAGGAGAATGGAAATTCAGAAACATTCTGTTTGTTTTGTTGTATTATATTTTATTACAATCATTGAAATCTATTTGTATATAAAGTTTCTTAATTAGAAGCCTGATTTAAAAAATATTAAATGTATTGATGTAAAACGTTTTTTGTAATATAAAAGTTATTGTACCTACAGAAAATAATGTCGCATTTTGTAAAATTAAAGTACATACTAGTGGCAATTCTGAGTGTCGCAAAAGCTAAACTAAGCTAACTAAAATTGTTGCCGTCCCTTTCATAGCGATGGAAATAAAAAGGATGGCAATAATTTTAGTTAGCTTAGTTTAGCTTTTGCGACACTCAGAATTGCCCCCACTATTTTATTAAAACATTATATTGCCACTAAAATAATTAAAATTAATGTTGTTTATTTGATCTGACATCAGCCTGTTCTGAAACGAAAATTAAATACATTTATAAAAGATCCGAAACATATGGAATAAATGTAAAATGGAATACAATTTCGTACTACACGGTAAGTTTCAAAAATGATGAAATAAAACATTTTCATTTTAAAAATGGCAGCGTTTAAATGTATTACAAGTTCACTAAAAGATTTATTGTACTTCAAAAGCTAGTACAACGAAATTCGCAACACGAATCAAGTTAAAACTAATTCAATTTTGGAATAAAGTGAACATTTTGCTCAAAACAGGGTCGGATTCAGGACAGGGGCAGTAGAATTGTTATTTATGAGCCTAGTGGATTCCCAGAGAAACGTGTAGCATGTTTGTTTAAACCCACATCAAATTTTACAAAAGAAACTTTCGTTGAGTCTACTAAATTTAACGTGGGTAACAAAATAACGTGCAATGTTGGGTAATGCCTCCGACGAATTGGTGCCTCAGACTTTAAATCTGGTGGTCGTAATCTCGGCTTTTCATCAGTACAATCCGTTTTATTCAAAGAATAGCTATCGTCAATAATATAGAAGCTAACAAAATTGCGAGTTTTTTCTTTCTACTTTCACCATCTCGTGTCAAAGTGAATAATAGTCTATCTATAATATAGTATCAGTCTTCCCGCGACCACGGCTGGTGCAATCCAGTCGAAACGTCGCGCTAGTAAAATTTTGGTGATTTCGTGGTAAATACCCATTTACAAGGTATAATTACAAAGTGAATATACATTTTTCGAACATTCGGATTAAAGAGAGGTGTAATCCCGCTGGCTAAAACGGCTCGCGTAAAACTATATTCTTGTTTCTTGCTGCCCCTTTCTTAAGCACTGAGTACGTCCATATCAGAGCACTTACACTGGGGTTCGTGGGTTTCTTAATGCAGTCGGACCAGCCACTTAGTTTAGTTCAAGCTTAATTGATAATTTTATTGAGATATCTTAGTTTTTCGAATACTGCTACGTTTTTAATTTTATTTATATAAGTAATTTAAAAGTTTTAAAATGTAAATTCTATGAAACGCAATATTTTTGGGACTTTTTTAATTGCTTAGAACTTTGTTTTAAACAGTAATACCTAAACAAAAATTATTATAATATTTTGAATGAAACAACTAGCCAATCTTAGGTTTTTGCGTTTCTTATTTAATTTAATACTCAACGTGCTTATCAAATTTTATTAAATAGTAATCTTTCACAACATTTTAACAGCAACCTTTTACTTTTTATATTTTTAATTGCATCATATTTTTTCAATAACAGAATTAATTTTTTGAATTTCCATTCTCAACTAAAAACTACTAAAACTAAACACACACAAATCAAACCTCGTATCCGTTTGTTCGTCCTCCGATGTAGACAAAACCCAATCAGCAGTACATTCAAGAGAATAAGTGCAGTTCCAATAATAGTCCCAGTTATAATGAAAACTCCGGGAACACTATATGAGTTAAACTCTTCTGAACTTGACTGTACTGACGTGGGTAGAATGCCTGGCAGCGTGGAAATAGGAAACAATTAAATGGGATTCGAACCCGCGTTTATAGAATACAACTCTTATACTAAACCTTACTAAACCTTGTATCCTTGATATTTATATAGTGAACTATAAATTCTACGTATAAATCTTCGGATGTAAGGTTTGTAATTATGGTCAAACTTCACTTGTAAGTTTGTTTAACCCTAAAATATCTAAGAAACTGTGGTGATTTATTTTCTTTCTTACTAAAATAATGTGTTAGTATGGCGGGTATTGAGCCCCCAACTTTGTTAAATTTAAATTTACACAGTGATAATTAAATATTCGATCAACATTCTAAACTTCAAAGTAAGTTCAAGTATCTTTGTGATTTTAAGCAAGAGGACGGTGACTCTGATGATGGAGTTTTTAGGCCGCCTAAAAGCCTCCGTCTTGGCTTAACGAAAAGCCGGGACCGACAGTTTAACGTGCCCTCCTCACGGAAGCGCTCAGCTGATAATGCCACTTGCGGCCATCCTAGTTGTGACCGCTCAGAACGTTGCTTAACTTCGGCAATCTATCAAGAACGTAGCTTCGCCACGAGCGCAAATAATACTCACTCAAAGTAGTTGCTTTAGTGTCGTCAGGCCTGTATTTGCTCTGGCCTATCTTGTTGATCGCCATTACGGAGAAGACGTAGTCTGTGTTGCGTTCAAGTCCGCCGATTGTGTACGTTGTAGCATTCTTTGGTACAACATCTTCGAATTTGTAAGTTTCGTCGTAGATTTTTCTGAAAATGTAATGTTTTTTATTTTGTTTTCCAAGTAAACAGAAATACTGTTTGTTTAGTTAGTTTTCCACAAAAATCATCTCACGCAGATCATCTCAAAAATTAACTAATCAATGGTCAAATCACGTGACCGTGTTGAATTAAATAAATAAATATCCTTGGACATTCCACACGGCGTCATCTAGTCCCAAGCTAAGCAACTTAATGCTTGTGTTATGGTAACCAGATGACTGATATACTACTTAGATACTTTTTTTTTTGTAATACATAGGTGCACATATTATAGATAGAAAAACATCCAGACCCGGAACAAATATCTGCAGAACATACAAACATTTCTCCCGCGGCGGGGATCGAACCCGTAACCTCCGCGTCTCAGGCGGACCTTCACCTACTGCGCCACAGAGGTCGTCAATTTGTTCCTAATTTAAACTTGTCACGTGATTTGACTGAGAAACCGGCTAATATTCTATCCCTTTGTCACTCACCTATATCTAATCCTGAACCACGAGTAAAGTCCGCCGTCAAAGCCGGGCGTCCACTCGAGCGAAACGGTGTTGTGGGTCACGTTCGTCACTGACAGTGATATTACTTGATCTGCAAATAATAAAATAATAATAATTATGAAAAACTTTGATAGATATTCATATTTCATTAGTATATTATATTCATATTCATAATTCATTAGAAGGAATTAGCGTTATTTTTATCGTTGATCTATCTATAGCATTGTGTACAATTCAAAGTATAGGCAATAAGCGTATAAGCATTGCCATTCAGCGCGGCAATGCTGCCAGTGTCTTTTTTACACTTTCGTCTGGCAGTGGTTTGGATCAGTTGAGCTACCTATATATCGTTTGTAACGATCCTTAGGTGGCTCAACTAGTTCTAATTGTATTTTGTACAGTTATGCAAATATGTAGTAGTTAAATTTCTGTAAATTCAAAGTAAAAGATGAAAAAGATAACAAGAAAATATCATCTTTAAATAGTAAACTAAACCAAAACTCACCAGGTGCGCTAGTAATATCCAGCTTCACTGACGTCGTGGAAAATCCCAAATCGTTCCTAGAGCCGCATTCATAAGTGCCATAATCCGACGTCGTGACGTCATTAATCAACAACACTGACGTGTACGTCACAGCGTCACTTTTAACATATTCTGCGAAGTATTTAGTCGATGTGTTGACGGGTAGTTTGGCCCCGTTTTTGGACCAAGTAAAGTTCGGTGCTGGGGCGGATTTGCACCTAAAAAAAAGGGGTATTGAAAAATAGAAGTTTTGATGTGTCAAATAAGTGGGGGAAATGGGGTTGTTTTTTAAAGGAAATATAATTTAAAAATCACAAAACACTATAAAAATAATTGTTGAGCGAAATTTAGAATGAAATATACCTAGGTAGTAAACAAAAGATTATGACAAAAAGCAAAATAATTAGCCCTATGTAGGGGTAATTACCCCCTATGTAGGGGTAAATATTTTTTTACTTTCTTACCTGCAAGTAAGTCTTCCAACCTGTCCCACATTCGAAGCAGCCTTCGCTAAATTAGGGGCTGAGTCCATTTCCGGTTTAAACTTCACCACCAACATCACATCCTGCCTACTCTCTCCCCCTATTCCATTATCCACCACACATTGGAAGTTCCCTACATCAGCTCTCGTCGGTTCTCTTATGAGGAGATAGCTGGTGGAGTTTCTACTGTCGAAGGAAACCTGGTCTCTTTCGATGGTGTAGCCTTTGCGCTCCCAACGAATGTGGTCTGAATTAAGGGGGTTTCCTGAAAAGGGGTAATTTTAGTGGTTTTGACTAAAAATAAGGGAACATGGGGTATAACCATAATGTATTGTTGATGACGTAAGATGCTATTGTGGGATTTAAATACCAACGAATGTGGTCTGAGTTGTGGGGGTTTCCTGAAAAAGGGGTATTTTAGTAGTTTTTACTAAAATAAGAGTAAATGGGGTATAACAATGTTCTATGTTCTGTTTGCATGCTACAGGTACTAGCAGGTCAAGGTTGTACATACTCTTCTCAATGTCATCTATTTAATTAACCCTTGTTTCGCAAATAAATGATTTGATTTGAACAATAATGTATTGTTGATGACGTAAGATGCTATTGTGGGATTTAAACAAAGTGTTAGATAAAAAGGGTGATTTAAGTTTGATTTGAGATTGATAAAATACTTTTTGATTCTAGATAAGTTTTTTTGGAAACAGGGTCCTTTTAGTTAGTTTTATGCTTATTTTTTGAATAAACAGGATTTTCAAATTAAACTCTTAGAAAAGCCATAGTCACTAAAAATACCCTTTTTTAAGGGTCCAGTGAAAAAACACCCCTTTTAGGTTGAGAATCAACTCACCAACTGCAGTGCATGATAGCATAGCATCTTCTTTAGGATTTGATATTCCATCTTGTAATGCAGATTTGATCGAAGCAGGATCTAAAAAATAAACGATAATATATTTTCAGTGTTCATTCAATCGTTCAAAGTATTTCTATGAAAGCTGTAGATACCTCACGTATATTTTTCTAAAATATGATTAAACATATATTTACGGGTATTTATCGCTATTTACCTTTATTTAATTTTAATTTTATCCCGACGTTTCGACTGGATTGCACCAGCCGTGGTCGCGGGCAGTAAGTAGTAGATAAATACCCGTAAATATATGTTTAATCATGTGTTCTGATCGCGAAAGTTTAAAAAAGACTATTTTTCTAAAATAATTAATTATTACTAAAATTATTATAATTAATTTCATAATTCATCATTAGATTTGTACTTTAAAAACGATGTTTTCCCTTCATTACAAGTATATTTTAATTATACCTAAGAGATGATTAATTTCCAATAATTTGAGAGTTAAAATGTTTTCGGAGTTAAATTCTTTGAATGTTTTAAAAAATAAAGCTAAATTCATTCTTTTTTTAAAGAAAAGGGTACCTAGCTCTTTGTACAAATACGAAGTTATATTAATTTGGTCTTATTTATAAAGTTCTGTCAATTTAATATAGATTTAAAGAATGTTTTTCGTGTTACTCTTATGTCAATTAAAAGAGATAGCAACAGATTTAATATCCTTTTTAGCTAAAGTAGGTTTACTAAGCCATTATGCATAAGGGGGATAAGTACTATGAGAACACATTATAAAACATATACAAACGGGTATTCATCACGAATTTTACCTTTAATTGGCATTTATGAAGATCAAAGTCAGGGTAGTTGAATAAACGCTTTCGCTTTGCTGTGGCGGTACCTCCAATACTTCAGTCTTCCCGCGACCACGGCTGGTGCAATCCGGTCGAAACGTCGGGTGAATATTAAAGGTTTTATAATAAGTACTATAGGCATACTTACAGTGCACATTGACAGTAATATTGGCAACCGCAGCACCTTGTGAGTTGACAGCTTCACAAGTATAGATGCCGGCGTCATGGCGTGACAGTTTTGTCATGTTCAGCATACTACCTTCGGAAATTATCCTGTCGTCTGTAAATAAAGAAAGCATTAATATTTTTAAAAGTCCGTGTAAGACTCGAATCTTTACTGACTCTGACTTTGATTTTGACTTCTTTACTAACATAATCACATGGTAGTGGCTAAATGCGTGGCAAAAGCTGGCGAAGCCAAAATAAAAAAGAAGAAGAAGAACACTCAGAATTTACCTGTTAAGTTCATTTTGGACTTTGTTTTTTCTATTGTATGTGTATTGAATAAATGTATTATCTATCTATCTATCTATCAAACCACAACTCAGGCCTTTACCTCTTTACTAGATGATTTATACAGAGCCAGTACACTTAACGGGACACTGTAGTGCCTGGGACATTGTTGAGATGGAATAGGCTTGTAGCACCTAAACCTCCCTCTCAGCTGTCGGCCATATCCACAGGAAAGACAATGGTCAATACGTGTGAAGCTGACTAGCCGCGGGTTTCCTCACGATGTTTTCCTTCACCGTTTAAAGCTCGTGTTAAAGTGCACATAATTTTTTCGACGCGAAAAGTCGGATCGAAAGTCGTAGACTTATCCACTTGGTCAACACGGCTTGCAAACCACAGCCTATAGTAAAATGTAGGTACTTACTACTACTGCTATAAGAAGACTGAGTGATCGGCAGTCCATCCTTCGTCCACGTATAGCTGATGCTGCCCGGGTTACCATCAGCTCGGATCACGATGATGAGCGGCTCATTCTCAACTCCCACTGTCGTGTATGGTGTTGCTTCGTCGAATATCGGGGCGTCTGTTGGGGAGCAATTATTGAAAATTAACAATAATTATTTCACTTTCAACACTATCGTGAGTTGTATTAGACATTATATTTCGTCGCTTCATTCTTCAGTTATAAAACAAGGTATATAACTTCGAATGAAGCGTACTCATATAATATCGATCGAACTTCACTTTGTAAGTTCGTTTGATCATATATTATAATAGCACACGGGAAATTACTCACTTAAAATTATCATCGATTTAGATACCGACAATGTTTCGATTCTTCCGGAGAATCTTCATGTTGGTATGAGTGTGGTCACTCACTCACACAGACTCTTGAGTGTGAGACGCGACCGCGAGGAGTGACCAATCATGTCTAACAATCATTAACTTACTATTAATTAAACTTTTATGGTACACGTCTTAGAGTAACTTTATGATATAAATATATAAGAGTCGAATGTCCCAGGATAATAATAATTAAAAAATATATATAACTTGGACTCGATTCTGTAACTAAAATAAGATAACAAATAGGATTTCGGTTAAAGCACCGATTACTAATAATTTCATTCTGGCATTAAGGGGTTCTGTGGCCGAGTGATAAGGCAGTCCGGCTTAAGGACGACCGCTTATATCATCGCAGTTTCAAATACCAATAGAATTAAAGTTTTTGATTTATAGTGAACATACTTTGGTAAGTATTTCACTTTTTTTAACACTATAAAATAAAATAAAAAATTATAGAATGTACCTACTCATATTTATACTCGTAACAAAAATAATCATTGAATGTTATTGATAAAACTTTTTTAATTGGCTGTCAAGCATGGTCTGCAGATCGAGTTGATGGACATGTATAAGTTTTAAAAAGGTAGAGATTTTGTTAGGAGTTTATTATACGTTTTCATTTACGAAATCTTATTTCATTTTATCCTTTGAGAGGTCTAGTTTTAGATGTTCTTTCGCAAATTGAACTGATGATAAAATGCTTTCACAAACAAATCAAACTAAACACGTAGATGACGGAAAACATCATTTAGTATTCCGTTTGATTTAGGTATTCTGATGTTGGGTGCCCACGGGACCTACCTGTGTCAAAAGTTTTCATCTGAATACTTTCTTTAACGTTTCAGTCGGATTTTTGTCTGACCTTGCTTTTTCATACTTGAAACATAGTTACTATCTGTCTGATGGATGAATTACATGTCATACGGATCGTATTCAGAGGCCGTACTCTGGATCAACGAAAACGAAGTTTCGTGACATTTTTCGGGGTCAGCTTATGTTGGTGGATACTGAATTCGTAATAGTTCACCAACATAATTGGAACCCGAAAATTGTCACGAAACTTCGTTTTCGTTGATCCCGAGTAAGGCCTCAGAGTTTACACTTTTATTTATTTATTGATTGGAGATCCAACAGCTTTCTTAAATCAGAATAACAATGTATTAGCTATAGGAAGCCAATTAAATGTTCTCGATGATTATATTCTAGACTAACATTAACAGTGAAAACGATGAAGTTATACAATATGAATAGATACAAGAGTATGTACGTAACAGATAAAAGCAATAAAAATATATAAAACTTAACATACTAAAACAGTAATAATAAGGAATCGACTCGGACGAAGAATTCTCTGCTCAGCCGCCGCCTCGCCTGAGAGCTGCTGGTGCAGAAGAGATCAAGGTCGATGTGTTTGCTCAGCTTGTTGAAACTGTCGACTGACTAAGGCTGCGTTTCCATTGACGCGGAGCTGTGCGGAGCGGTGCTAAGCAGTGCAGAATTGACCAATCACTATGCTCGAAATCGCGGAGCAAAGATTTTAGAGCATAGTGATTGGTCAATTCATGCACCGCTAAGCACCGCTCCGCACAGCTCCGCGTCAATGGAAACGCAGCCGTAGACTTGAGTCTTCGCTTAAGGTGGTTGTATGCGTTAAACTAGCGCCTCCGCCTATCTTATTTTATTATTACGTTGAACAAAGGAATTTTAAAAACTGAATGTTTCGTTTGTGAAACCTATCATACCCACTTTTTCGATCTAATTTCCTATTTATACTGGCCTGAGTAAAAGATCGCTCAGTAATTTGCTCAAATGACAACTTAATTTAGGCAACACCGCAAAGAAAACCCCTTTAAGGCACCCCTTTTAAGAACCCCATACTCTTGGGAAAATCTCGACATCCAAAACAACTTAAGTATAATACAGTTTATCCAATCTAAGTTAGAAAAAGTTGCAGCGACTGGAACTAGCTTTCGCAAAGAGTTTGTTTGTTGAAGATTATTAATAAGGGGTTGTAAATGTTGTTCTAATTAAAAAAACTTTTGGCTTCTTTACATTACTTATAAAAACATTTTTTTATCTTATTTTCGAGTTTTTAAAAGTACCTAAGTAATTTCACGTAGTTGTCGAACTTTTACATTATATAAATAGATTTTTTATGTGTTTTTTATTATTATTAGCATCGTATCCCACTGCTGGGCAAAGATTTCCCCTTGAACTTTCCAACTATTTATATGTAATGTAAAATAATAAAAAAATATTAAAATGTTGTAAAAGATGTTTTATAAGTAAATGCTGTTAAAAGAGGCCTACAGTCTATAAATAAATAAATAAATATCCTTGGACATTCCAAACAGCATAATATTATTTTTACGTTACATGGTTTTAAAAAATAAATTCACTATTAATGGAATGTTAATGATTTTATTTTTCATTATAATTTATTCAAACCTTGAGAATACAAAAGTTAAAAACCGTTTAGAGCTCGTAATAATGAACTATAAATTTTTCGAAACGAAAAATCTATTGATGCACGGCCGGAACCGAACCCACAACCTTTAGATTGAAAGTGGAGGCACTAATCTACTTGGCCATCACTGTACCATTAGATAGCAATGTTTGTAATTATTTAAAATTTTTGTGTCAAAATAAATTATTATTATATTATAAAAGTAAAAACTACTTACATAAAACCTTCAGAGCCAGTGCATCATTGACACTCCTCTCCAAAGCCTCGTTGGTTGCCTGGCAGGTGTACACAGCACCGTTCAGATCCTTGGAGATGTTCAGCTTCAGCTCTATAGTGGAGACTGTTCCACCGTGTAGGCCTTTCTTCTGTTGCATGGGTTGACCTGATGATGAGATGGATATTAAAGACTTATGGTCCTAATCATAAAAATCATAATCAAATTCAAAATGTATTTATTCAGTACGATCGTTTATAGACCACTTTGACATGTCACGTTCTTAAAGAAAGAAAGAAAGAAAGAAAAATCATTTATTCTTGTAGGACCTCAAGGATCACTTAAGTATCGTTTTACATGCTAGGTGATTCTAATGCCTGTTCCAACGCGATCCAAACTAGGTGATTCTAATGCCTGTTCCAACGCGACTCCCTGCACCAGGGAAAGAATCAGGCAAGAACCTGGTGGTGTGGGCCTAGCTTTTTTTTCAGCGGTCCAATCTTAATACTAAGTAAATATAAACTGAGTCGGAGCATGTTTAGTCTCAAGCGTTTTTGTCATCAAAGTAATCTGATATTTTATAATACGCTTTTCTTAAAAGATGACGTTTATGAGGTTTATGAATTTATTTATTGATAAATTTTGCAAATCGCTTGGAACTTTGTTATCTTTAAATGATCTTTTAACTTTTTCAAGCCTAAGGGAACATCAGTTTCTCCGCTCCGCTAGCTCGCTCCGTTCAACAAGGAATGGTTTTGAACGCGTTACGCGTTACGTCTGATTCATATAAATAACCAGTTGAGACAAACTGGCTGATGATAAAAGATTTATTCGTATATGAACTTACCCTGTACAGGTATACCATCACGCCACCATGACAGCACAGCTGGAGGGTTGCTAGATGCAGCATCACAGTACAACGTGGCTTCCACTCCTGGCTTCAGCTCTTTTGGTTCTGCTCGGACCTTCACTGTTTCTGGTGCGACTGAAATTGGAGTATTTTAAGAATACTGCTGCAAACTGAAGTTTGCAGGGCTTTATCAATAAAATACCTAAAAGATTTCAGATTTTTTGAAAACATTAGCACAGGATTGTTGCAATAAAATACTGTGCGAATGAAAGTTTAAAAAAGGTTGAAATATTTTTGAACATAGAGGAATTTCACTTGCTCAGTCAAAGCCGTGCGTAAGCGACTGCTGCTGACAACCGACTTTTTACTATTTTTGCTTTTTATCGACGAAACAAAAGGGTCGAGATTTCTACTTTTACAAAATAATCTTATATACAAAAAGTTAATGATGGTGATGATATTAGTGAAGATTATAATTCTAACGATAATAATGATAAGAAATATGAATATGGTAAATAATATGAAGATAACACAGATATACAAATAATCAACAAATTTTTTACCTCTTATTTATTTATTTTTAAATGTTCTCATGACTGTGTCTTTTATGAGAATAAAATGTATTCAAATTCAAATTGTTTATTTGTTTCTCTCACAAACATAAATAAAAATATTTAATAATTTTAAAAATAAAATAAATACAGTTAAAAATAACGATAAATTCGAACAATTGTAGGTTAGAGGTAAGAACCTGTCTTGTAAGAGACTGGTGCCTGAAATAGGTATAAAAACCTGTGCTACAGGTCACCAGTATTAAAACCTAACCTATTATAATACTACTTACAATGAACATTAAGAGTGACAGTTTCAAAGAGAGGAATCTCAGTAGCGCTGTTGGTGGCTTCGCAGCGGTACTGCGCCTGGTTGTCGGTGACATTAGTCAAGATCGAGACCTCGGAGGTCACTGAGTTGTTCTGAGTTCTGGTGACGGAGTTTATCTGAAACAAAAATATAAGCACAACAATTAGAAACACTTGCTCATTTTTCATTTATAATATTTTTTCGTCTGGCAGTGGTTTAGATCAGTTGAGCTACCTATAGATCGTTTGTAACGATCCTTAGGTGTCTCAACTGGTTCTAATTGTATTTTGTACAGTTATGTAAATATGTAGTAGTTTAGTTTCTGTAAATAAATTCAAAACAGCACAACATAAGAGACTTAAATAGAGTTGAAACAGAGTTCCGAAAAGTGGGTTGTATAATCGATTTTTGTTAGGAATGTCGTTGTTTGTGGTAAGCCAAGCGTACATAGGTTTTTAACCGGCTTAAAAAAAGAGGTGGTTCTATGTTTCACTGTATTTTTTTAATGTGTGCTCACCGATTACTCCGTCAATAGTGGACCGATTTTGAAAATTCTTTTTTTTTTAAAGAATACACTCCTGAGGTGGTCCCATTCTGGATTTGATGAGGATCTCCTGAGTTATGAATAGAAATGCAATTTTTTTCCGTCCAAAGTTAATCGTTTTAGAAAATTATTTTTATGATATTTCCGAGGTGATCCTATAAAAAAAACTTGTATTGTTTTTAACAGTACAATAAAAACGACACAGAATTCAGAAGTATTTGAATGAATGGAAGACAAACTCCATAAAAATTATGGAGTTTGTATTTTAATTTTTTTTTCAACCTACATTGTCCCACTGCTGGGCAAAGGTCTCCCCCAATTCTCTCCAATCATCTCTGTCCTTTGAGACCTCACACCAATCTCTCTCAAAAGCATCGAGATGTAAATGTAAATTATATCCAACAAAATTTCTGGGTACAAGTGTAGGTTAGACTATTTACCTTCTTATCATTCTTGTACCATGTCAAGGTAGCAAGCGGGTTGCCTCCGGCTGACATGCATAGAAGTTTCTGTACAGTGCCAGCGACCAGTGTGGTTCCTTCCACGTAGCCCGTGATGAGGGGAGGGTTGGGCGGATCTGTGGAAGACAATTGTAAATGTATTTAGAACAAAATGTATTTATCTAGTATAGTTAATTTATTATTATTACTTAATGCGTTCAGTGCCCCACGAGTCATTTGTAACGGGAATAGTCTGCCCAGAGCCAAGGCAAGGAATGTAACATTGTCGTTCGTTCATTTGTTCGTATGAGCAAGTGGCCAACTCTGGTGACGGAGTTTTTAGGCCGCCTAAAGGCCTCCGTCGTGGCTTCGTCATTTGACATTGTCGGCGTTAGCATGAACGAAATAAGAGCTTTCAACTTTAACGATTATTTAGATAAAACTTTGAACAAACAGCTAAAATGATGTACATTGTTTGCGTTTTTTCTTTTGATTCCATCACTAAACTTAGCACTTATAAGTGATTCAAAAGGGATCAAACAACTTAAACCCTTGAGAGCATTGACCTCAAGTCAAATAACTACAAAATAAAGTGATCTCATCCCGGTTCAAACTCTGCAAAAACATACCAAAACAATTTTGTCGTAATTTTGACACCATACTCTTTCAAAACCCCATGTCGTCGTAATTATGGCCTATACAAACAAGCTATCCAATTAGTGGCAACCCTAAACTAGGGTTGACACGCATCACTATAATTATTTCGCCGTGACTAGACCCTAACTATAATTTATAATTTTGAACAGAGTATAATTAATGGCGGGTGTGCAAATAATACTCGAGGTGCTTGCTCGGTGTGACCTTGAGGTAATATAAATCTTAATATAATTAGTTAAACGTTAATATAGAAACGATAAACGTAGATCACGAGATGAGTACTTATTTATATATTTTTATAGTATTTATATATTTTTATATAATAGGCCATGTCACCAGACAGTAATCAAGAATTACTAAAACATTGTATTTATCTAATTAAATACATTCATGGATCATGAAAAATGTACAAAGGAACCGATAAGAACTTATTAGAATGGTTTTCCAAAATAAGTCATTATGACTAATTGCAGTCATTTCAGATCTTTAAGTATTTAAGTTCCTCTGGAGGATTTTTGGAGACAGATATAATTTTTAAAAATATTATTTTATATAAAATATATTTTATAGTGGCCTAGCGCCAAATTTTCCTTGAAATTAGAGTCATAATTTAGTCATCCTTTTAACAGTGCATACCAGTAATTTTTTTATATATTCTATCTTCATATCTCATTATGCTAAAAACAAATATTCCAAAACTTATAATCAGATTCGTGGTACTAATTGCCGAGTTTGAACCCGAACTAACCCCTAGTTAGGGGTATGCATGTCACGTAAACCCTATCGGCGACAACCCCTCCTAATAACATGTGCCAGTAATTCCAGCATCGACTTTTGGCCTGACTAGTGATGGGACAAATTTAACACTTTTTTTAAGTGTTTTTTATTTTTTTTATGTTTATTTTTTTGTTGACTTATTGTAAGCCTGGTATCACCCACTGCTGGATACAATTCCTGAACAATAAATGACAATGCTAATTATAAGGAGGAATAATTCCTCTTTTTTTAATTTTTTACCTAATGTGGATAATTTTACGCAATCCTATAGAAAACTAAGTAACTAACTTTCTTACCTATAGAAAAATGACAGTAAAGGATAGGAAACCAAATCATAATTTAAGAAACATGATTAATTGTTCATCCCACTAATAATTAAACTCGAAAGTTTTTCTTTCACGCGAAAACTACCGCGCGGCTTTGGCTGAAACTTGGAATATACATAGTTTGAGACCGGGAATAACACAGGTAAGTTACTTTTTATGCGGGTTAGTACTACGCGAAAAGCCGCAGGCGAATACAATTATTGTAAAACATGAAAAGTGCCTGTTTTAGACTCCCTAATTAACTAAAAATCCGAAATCTAAACCTCATTATTATTATTACAGATCGTTTGTAATGATACTTAGGTGGCTTAACTTGTTCTAATTGTATTTGGTACAGTTATGTAAATTAGTAGTTTAGTTTCTATATAAAGGTTTTACTTAAAATATAGAAAACTAAAAACTAAAAACACCGTCACCAGAGTTGGCCACTTGCTCATGCGAACGAACGAACGAGAAACCTTTTAAAGACCGAGATCAAGACTAAACATGAGACGTGTGTACATCACTAGTCCAACTTTGTATCATCTCATTCAAAGCCCTCTAAATATCTCAGTTGACACGACTGACCTCTGAATCATAATAACTATTTATTATTTAGTTATTTGAACAAGCTGATCCTTTGGTTTTGTTTGCAGAGAAACCGAAAAAGCTATCTGTAAAAATTATGAGTGGGTACGAAATCGAGGGCATAAGTAAGGCATTAGAATCACCTAGCATGTAAGACGAAACTTAAGTGATCCTTAAGGTCCTACAAGAATAAATGATTTTTCTTTCTTTCTTTCATGGATGACAACGGCACAGGGGCCTTACTCTACTAGATCAACGTTTTCGTTGATCCCGAGTACGGCCTCAGGGTCGATTCGAGTAGCGTTTGACGGAGGAGGCTTATACCCAGCAGTTAGCTGCTATTATTTGAGATGCCAATGATAATGAAAGAAACCTAAAAGTTCGTCAGACAGTCATAGATTTTATGTACCTAAGTGTCACTTTTCGCACGATTTTTGATATTTTTTTGTCTTTCGCTCCTATATCATAAAGCGAAATTATCTAGACTACGTGATACGCATTCAGGTTTTTGTGATATCTAACCATTTTATTCTGAAGTGTTATGTTTAGTGTGATACGTAAAAACAATCTTTATTGGATAAAGTAAAAAAACGCTTTAAATCTTACAAGATTTATTAGTTAAATTTTAAAACCAAATTTCAAAAAAAAAATTCTGTCATTCATTGGATCGTTAATTGCCGGACACAGATTAAAAATAATAACTATTTTGAAATGTATTTTAGAATAACGTCTTTACTGAGAAAACTATATTTATATTCTATGTTATGGTGTTTTCTATTTATAATATATGTATATGTATTTACAAAAAAAAATTATCTATGTAGTGTATATTTAGTAGTAGTCATCTAGTTACCATAACACAAGCATTAAATTGCTTAGCTTGGCACTTATTCTCTTTGGAGAAAACTATCAAATGAATTTTAACTTCATTTGATATTATTTAACTTTAATTTTAACCTTTATTTAACCTTTATTTGTATAACGGAATATTTGAACGTGATTTCAAACCATTTCAAAACGTCTGATTAGATCGAAACTTTCCACACTTTTCAAGAACCGATGATAAAAAAATAATTTCATTTAAGAAAATACCACATCCAGAGAAGTAACAACAACCCACTTATGTATATTGGTTCAGTAAACCTACTTTAGCTAAAACGAATATTAAATCTGTTGCTATCTCTTTTCATTGACATAAGAGTAACAAAAACAAAACATTCTTTAAATCTATATTAAATTGACAAATCTTTATGAATAAGACCAATCTTTAAAATTAAGCTTCTTGTCTAACTATTAATTTATTTGAAAGGTTTTTTGTAAATGAGTATTGAACTTGCGCCTCAATAAACAAATCATCTTCTAAAAGGCATCAAACATAGATATAATAAAAGATAACGACAGGCTCCTACTTTTTTAAGTGCTATAAATGATGAAAAAGTTATGTTAAATAATGTCAGTACGTTTTGACGAGGGACTTAAATAGGACACTTTTAGCCGACATTAAAGTGATGGAAAAATTGTACTTTCTCATTAAAATTTGACCACTTTGAAGAAGAATAAAAAAGTATAGCATACTTACTAATAAAAACGAACATAGTGAGCTATACTTAGAAATTATAGACGTGTTTCTGACTACTCCTTTAGATTTAGACAATATTTAGAGTTGTTGGTTTTTTTATAAAACTAAGGTAACTATTTTTTTTTATTTGCACCTTTTTAGCATATACAGAGTTTTACACAATTAGAGATAGGTATTTATAAGAGACATTACAAGCTTGAAGATATGTATAGGAACAGGCTGGTGTTAGCGAACAAACTAATACCTAAAGTAAGTAAGTTCGTATGAGCAAGTGGCCATGCCATTTAATGCTGTCATTATTTAACACCAATAGTTCTAAAACAAAACATTTTTGTCTTTAATTCTGCCAATGCAAGTAAATAGGTTTAATTTTATTTTGAATGAGACACCTATTTGTTAACCAAAATCAGATGTAATTCCGAAGTCATTAAGTTCAAATTAGAGTAATAACATCCTAATGTGTTATCGTGATCGTCAATCAAAATGGCGGGTGTGATCACGCCCAGGGGTGTCACTTGGCTTATTCAGATCGACTGATAGAGGCTTCTATCTTTGTGTAATATTTTGAAATGATAGGACTAAGTTGTAACCCTGACTTTCACATTATTTAAATATTGTAATATCGAGAAATTCTTGTATATAATTATACAATCTCCCTATAATATCTGAATTTCGGAAACGGCTCCAATAGAACAACAGGCAATAGAATCATTTAGCATGTAAGACGAAGTTGAAGTGATCCTTGAGTTTTTTCTTTCTTTCCAACGATATTCATCATCCTAACTAGATGAAAGTTACTATGCAGGGGGTTTTCGATCTAGCTAGGATTCATTATGGCTAGCCCTTCTCCAAAATGTCACCAATTATTCAACAAAAAGTTATGTTTGTAATAGTTTTTTTTAGTTAGACAGACGACAACGGAATTGAAATCCAGTAACCAGCCCAACTTTACCTCACACTGAGTATACACGTAATAACCGTCAAAGTTATCCGAAATTCAATGTAATTTTTACTGAAAATTCATCCACTATAGGGTTGCTTCGAAATCCTCATTAACGTAATGATCCTATCGTACCACGTGAGATTAATTGCTCGCGCGTTGCGTCGGCGACAACCCTTAGCGAACATAGATGAGTGATACAGATGAGGCGTTTTAATAATATTGACGTAAAATATTATGGACTTTTGCCTACATGTTTGTTTTTAAAAAGAAATTATTTTTTATTTTTTTCGCGTTTATTATAATATACAACGTGATTCATAAGTGGTATGTTATCCCGGAAGGGGGATTTTGTGACCATGAAAATGAACAGTGTAGGTGCAAATCTTGTGAATTCTAATTTTCAGTTTTTCTTTCTTCTTCTTCTCTTCTTCTTCTAAAATTTGTATGGATGTGTGGATGGGTGGATGTTTGTTCCTCTGTCCGCAGGTTTATCCCTTTAAAGGGTTGCAATGGGATGTCAATTTTTTTATTGAAAATAGCTTGTAAAACACGCAAGCGAAGCCACGCGGGTCTACTAGTGTTATATAATTCCATAGCATATTTTTATTCCAACTAGTTAGACAATTCCTACATGGATAAAATGTTGTCGATTTTCAAAATGTTTAAAATCAATCAATCAATTATTTATTTATTTATACAATAAACATAATTCGACCCTCGATAGCCTATCGATTGTAACATTAATTGGTTCTTAAGATTTTCTAAATGAAAATCGGTTCAGCAGATACCAAACGAAGCGTGAAATACTAGACTAGACTTTTTATTTGATTTTAAGTATTGCAAATTGGAATGCACTGAACCTAACAATTCGGGGAATACATTAAAAACGATATGAAATTATAATCGATTAGTATCCGAGCGCCGCTTTGCTCGCGTGGGTACCGCCATAAAAAGTAGCCTATGTGATAATAATTCAGGTCATATGCTATGTATATTCCAAGTTTCAGCAAAATCCGTTCAGTAGTTTTTGCGTGAAAGAGTAACAAACATACATACATAACATAGGCTTGTCCAGCACCTAAACAAACCTCTCAGCTTAGTCGGCTATATCCACAGGGAAGACAATGGTCAATACGTGTGGGGCTGACTAGCCGCGGGTTTCCTCACGATTTGCCTTCACCTTTTAGAACACCTTTTAGAACCTTTTAGAACTTTTAGTGGATATAAATTTGTCCGAAACGAAAAATCCATTGATGCACGCTGGGATTCGAACCCGCAACCTTTGAACGAAAGTCGAGGTTACCACATGGCCAACACGGCTCAAATATAATAAAGTATTTAATAGGTAAGTTAATACATTATTATTTTTATTACCATCTGATCGAAGCCCAGTGACACGAAACAACTGATATTTTTGCTTAACATTCTTTTTGTAGGCTCATTTTGTTAATCACTTATTAATGAACCTCGGTGCACAGCAACGCTAATAAAGATTAATTAAAATCATGCCTTTGATGTTGAATAAAATGTTCAGAAAACATGACATAACAGTGTGTCATTATGGTTTTATTTCTCTGATGTTTTGAGAAGGAAAATGAGGCTTTTTACTTTTTGGAAAAGATAGGAATACTTGGATTTTTATTCAGAGTTTGCACTTAGCTTTACCTTATTAATATGTAGTAATAAACCAAATTATTTGCAAATCTGAAGTACTTTAAGGGATTACCTTCTGAATAGAATAGAATAGAATATAAAAACATTTATTTACTTCACCCACACACATTACAGTACAGGTACTAATAAAGTATTTTATGTAGGAAATATGAGTGAAGCAAATCGGTCACCACTCAGCATTCGCTGTAGAAGCTGAAGCAGCGCTGGTTTTCTGCTTACATACAAGCCCAAAAATATTTTTTGTAGCACCTACTTGAAGGACTCAAACAATCAAACCCAAGCTCAAATTCGCAAAAGCATTCCAGGGTCAATATCTCATTCTTACGTAAACAGATAAGCAAAGTGATGATATCTGGCATCCGTCAGGCATATGCCTTATCCAGCAGTTAGGCATGAACCGGGAGGCTGTTATCGGGATGTACATTAATCATGTCTCAGTTGTGGGATAAGGGATGAGCATTGTGTGAATTGTTTGGTGTTTTCTTCAGAATTTCCTTATTGAGCTCTGTTTTGGTTAGTACCACTTTCTAGAATTCTTAGAGCAACTTTATGGCTAGGTTTTATTTATTTTGTATTATAGTATTAAACCTACCACTTAGGTAATGACTAAGCGCTCTGCCTCATTAAGACGCCATGGCGACGTCGCCGGCTACGTATCCAAGCAGTTAATATAGAAATATATGGTACCTAACTCACTTGGCGACCATACATTTCTATATAAATTGCTTGGATACGTAGCCGGCGACGTCGCCATGGCGTCTCAATGAGGCAGAGCTCTAAAAGTTTATGACATCGACGGGATTAGAACCCGCGTTATACAAGCGATCACCCTTTAGCCGGGTTTTGTTTCTGATATTCATAAAGTCCTTTAAAATGAAATCCAACTTACAATATGGATAGTACAAAAATGTCAATAACCATATTTTGCTAACCCATACGCAATAAATAATTTAAAACGAATTGAGTTGAATATGAAAGTATAAATGGGATGTATCAATCGAAGAAGTTCATCAATCACACAAACTCCTGATTTATGATATAAATTGTAATTTAAATTGTATTCATTTCGGATACTTCCCATCTCGTTTTATTTACTTGGTTTCAACTTTTTTTATTTATCTGAAAGACAATCAGTGATTAAGCCGTCCAATGAAAAAGTTTAGGCATTTTTCTATATTTTGTTTAAAGATCAATAAAACTAAGTTATTAAGCGAAGAAATTGTAATTAAGTTAGCACACTGCATAATGCAGATTCATAATCGCATTAAGATAGCAACGTCTACTAAACCTTCAGCGACTTGTTCAAACATTAAACTCCAAGGTAAACTCTTGTAGCTTGCACAGCAAATACAAATATTCAAAGGATCCCAAGATGATGCGGCGAAACGCAAACGTATTCACGTCAAAAAGAGCCTCCTTTTCATCTATTTTTTCTGTTGTTGCGAATTTGCAACTCGCAGGATGACAGCGAAGTTTTACTGTCTTTAGAAATACATTGTCATGGATTTTTCGCAAAAAAATGTGCCCCAAAAGTTTGAGAAACTTGTGTTGTTACAAAGGCCTTTGTAATTTGTATATTCTATTTTCGATTTCTCCAATACTTGAACAATATTAAACACACTTAAGTGGGATTTTGAGGAAGGCATAGCAATTTTCAGTAACTTAATAAGCTCTTGATAAATAATAACAAAATTGTTATCAGCAAAACACTTTTTACTTAATACCAGTCAGCTTAAAATTCATATCACACCAAACAGTCACTCCGAATTTATATAAATGCCATTTAGACTTAATATTGCGCCGTGAATTTTCACTATCCAATCAACGTCAAACGCAAAGGCAAATAAATAGTCGAACAAAACTGATTTCTCTTACATGCTGCCATAAATGCTTTGCGAATACTATACAGAGTATAGTTCTGTTGAGCGAACTTTACTCTTTCAATTTAAAAAGGAAACTCGTAGGTTGTTGGCGGGTTTCTGAATTTCCAGACCTATTTCTGGAAGCTAACAAGTTAGAGCGCCGTTTTTAAAGCCAGCTACCACGTACCAGAAACACGAAAATGAAATCCATTCGGAGATAGAAAGAAAGATGAGGTTACAATGGTAATTTCTAGATGATATAATTTTAGGTGCTTATATTTTCAAAAAAAAATTATAAAAGAAACATTAAGAGAAACACACACACAGAAACATCATAATATTGCGTTGTTACAAACGAAGGTAAAAATGTGTAAGTTTTTAATTCAATTGAAACAAAAAATGATTGTTATACACAATCATGAACAACCCTTCACCTACACTAACAACGGGAAATTACTAACGTAAATTCACGTAAATTCTACAAAACATTAGAACAAGTTCAGATAAATAAAAATTTGTAGATTCACACATCGCTATTTAGCCCTAAACTAAGAAAAACTATAGAAACAGTACGATTGATTTTTAAATATTCAAAACAAATTAATTACTCCAACAATCTTGTACAAACTTGGAATCAAAACTCCTCGTATCTCCATTTCAACTTCAATAAATGGAGCTACGATTTCTGAAAGTTCAAAATGGTTTGGCAAACGCCTGGGGATGATGGCTTGTCAAATTCGGTAATTGGAAAAATATAACCGTAGTAGGGATCTGCTGGAACTTACATGAGTAGGGATTTGTGTGAATCGACTTTCTTTATTTGAAAATGCGAAATTATTTAAATGTTTGAAAAAACTCTTTTGACGAAGAATAAGTAACTGTGTTTGAATGTAAAGAGACTTAAATGAAATTAAACAGACAAAGTTGTTTAAAGAAACGTTTAAATAACTAATGATATTGTTTGATTTAAACAATGTCTTTGTGTGTACCTTAGTTATCTTTCTCAGTAATTTTATTTCATTTATTTAATATTGTTCGAAACCTACAAAAATCATCTTCATAAACTATGCGTTTTCTAAAATGAAACTGCTATGGTGTAGGTGCTTGGTAAGCTTACCCTTCCTCTAAGAAAATAAATCTAGTAGGTATATCATCAAAACTTAAGAGCTCAGCTCTTGTCGGTGTAATGATGCAATTTCCTCCATATGCTTCTTTCCAGTGCAATCTCTTTTACTTCTCGATACGACATGACAAAGTAGGTATATAAGCCCGATAAATATAGATTGCCTTGTATAATCTAGACTGGTTTGTAAGACCCAAGTTTTACAAGTCCTCAAACAAAGATTACACTTTGTGAAACAGTATCAGACAAGGATTTCCAAAGGTCAAAACGCTGAATACCTAGCAACTTGTAAAATAAACCTTATTTAATTATAAAAAGCTTCGTGATATTATCTGTGATATTGTGGTAAGTTTTTTTATAAAGAAGTAATATAGGCAGATACTACAAAGGACATAACTTTTCTTACCAAAAAAATAAGCATAGTAGGTATTTTTTTTTACCTATTACGGTTGGAAGAGTTTGGGGGAGACCTTTGCCCAGCGCGGCAGCAGGACAAAATAGTAGGTATATAAAATATTTATTTCCAACTAAATAACATTTCATCGAATTAAACATTCGATTCAGAAAACTTTAGTTAAGATAATCCTTGAATAAAATTTAAAAAAAAAATGATCACGTCTAATAAAGTATTCCATATAGTATTCCCAAGATACGGTAGACATATTCTTTCAGATCTTTTTTAGAGGCTATAGAAATTACCAAACACCGAAATAAAAAAAGGGGTTCGTTTTTATAAATATATGTAGATAGATTTAATAAAACTTTACGACGATACCGTTTGACTTATAAATACTACACACGTCCATTATAGTTTTAGTTCTCACTAATCTTCGCAGGTTCTTGCAACTCTATAACTTGAATCATAAGGTCTATAATTCAAAACTCTATGAGGCTACATAAATTTCATAATACACTCTATGATTTCAGAACACGTATCTCTTAGAGTTAGCGAACACATTAGAGTAGGAAAGTCGAGTTTTTGATTATGTCCATAAAACTGTGATTTTCTTTTAGTTATTAAGTTACGAAAGTTGGTAATTTGATAAGTTTTAAATGGTTTATGGGTTCGGAGATAAATTAAGGGTTTAGATTAAGGATAAGGCTAAAGGGAGAAATTTAGTTAAAAACCGATGTTAATATAACTTGAGAAGAATTCTTATTATTTTAATATTCTACGGAGTAGAGCAAATATAAATAAATTACACTATGTACTTTTTCTCATCGATTTACGCTCGCCGTTTTACGCTTTACTACCTGACTCGTATCCATTATATATAAAACTTAAGAGCTCAGCTCTTGTCGGTGTAATGATGCAATTTCCTCCATATACTTCTTCCAATGCAATCTCTTTTACTTCTTGATACGACATGACAGCGACCTTCTCTTTTATCTGACTTATGTAATTAATTCTCGGTCTTCCCCTTCCTCGTCTTCCTTCTTTTCCTTCTATGATGTTCCTTATAAAGCTGTCATGTCGTATAAGATTTTTAGAATATATAAATTAGTACTCGTTCGTAACGATCCTTAGGTGGCTCAACTGGTTCTAATTGTATTTTGTACAGTTATGTAAATATGTAGTAGTTTAGTTTCTGTAATTAGTACTCACATAATACGTTGATGGTGTATGAAGAGACAACATTCTCTGTCAGCTGCTGGTTGATGCCGTAGCACAGCACGGCAAAGGACGTCTTAGCAGGCTCCACGATCACGGTTATATTGGACGTGGTGATCCAGCCACCTGGAAGATATCACTACGTTAGTGGTCGTTAGTAATCTTTTAAAATAAGGGAATATAAACTGTATTGACTTGAAACTTAGAGTTGGTTATCACTTTATCCCAAATTACTGATAAATGGTCTTTTAATACGAACCTAAAGTGTAATTTACACAACGTAAAATTCTTGCCTGTTGCATACAATTAAATTAAATGTCATCATGACTTGCATGGTCTAAACAACAGTTGCTTACAATTATTGAACGTCAATTAGGTGCGCGTAATTATTGCATTTAATTATTTTTCTGGTACGTACAAGAAAATGTCATCATGTAAATGTGTAATGAGGTTCGTTGGATAGGGTTCTCTGGTGGACGTGTGCAATGGTACAGAGACATGATGTATGTTGGTGGAGTAAATAACACGACCGAAGTTGGTTCTGTACTGATCTATTTATTCAGGTAAAATAAGCTTTTATATACTAGAGATTTATCTCTATTACAATTTACATGGTATTTGTTATATTTTAACTAAAGGTCATGTTTATGTAATCTGATATGCTAAATTAATATTCATTTCTCTTATCTTTCTATACGTCATCAAGTGACGTCATAGGGTAGGTATGTAAGTACCTACCTACACTACAAATTGTACCAGTATAGGTACGTATTTCTTTACCTTCTGGGGAAATGCTGGTTCTGTTACTGGCTTCCTTATAATGCTTGCCATCGACCGCCCATTTGATTTCAGCAGCCGGGTTGGAAGGGGCGGTGCTGCAGGACAGAGGCACTGGATCCCCGACCCTGGCTTCCGAAGGTCCTGAGATGGTGACGTGTGCTGGTGCGACTGTTGACAAATGGAGACAGAATTAATTATTTATATTTATTTACTTAAGTAAAGTCACATAAAAATGGCCCTTAATTTACATAACTATGTGGTGCATACTTTACAAAACTCAACTTATTCTAACCCCTGACTTTTCAAAGCATTAAATAAAATATAAGCGGTTCGTTCTTGCCACTCAAGGCACTTGCTTTGCCTCAATAAATTATCAAAGAGTTAAAATTATACAGAAAATATTATTTAAATTCTATTATTAAATTTGTGTATTGAAACAGGCAATGCTATCTATACATCTATAAAAATATTTTATAGAGGTAAAGTTCGTTTGTATGTTTAGGGTAATCTCCGAAACTACTCATCCGATTTTTGAAATTCTTTCACCGATGTGTAGCATGGACTTTCCGAATGAATATAGGCTATATTTTATCAAGGTACCACGCGAGCGAAGCCGCGGGCGAGTAAGCTAGTTATTTATTCAAGGTAAATGACGCAATAAGATTATGTTGGTCTTCTTAAATATTTAAAGCCTTTAAATGTTGATTACATTTTTGATAAATAATAATAATAAAATAGTTTATTTTGTGCCACAAACATAATAATACAGGATATACATAACGAAAAATTATAAAATGAAGTTTTAAATTAAGTGAGTAAATGAAAAAATTTTAATCGTGACAACAAAAATGGTCGTCACTCAGTAAATGTAACAGCATTCACTGCTACAACGCTGTTACAGTAATGATCATACATAACGAACTATAGTTTATTACTGCTCTCGTTTTAGTTGTCCCTAGATATTCTTCCCTAAGGTTGTCTGGGTCGTTTTGAATTGGACCAAAGCCTTGCAAAATAGGCGAGTATCCTATTAATGGCGTGTACTTTGATGAATTATACGTAAAATTCGGGCAATATTTAATTATGCGCCACTTCAAGAGGATTTATCGTGTAACCCTTTAAAGCCTTGTTAAATAGCAATATGACCTTTCTTGTGTTATAAATAAAGTCTATTTTCACATAAAGATTCTTGATCGATGTAGTGATACGACTATCTGTTCAATTGAAAGAGCCGGGTATTATTGGAATATGCTTTTTATCTTGGCTTAGGACTAGATTACACTGTTTTAATATATTTATATTATATTATTTATATAAATAACATTATTATTTATATATTTATAACTAGTAGACCCGCGCGGCTTTGCTTGCGTGTTGTACATAACACTTTAATTTAAAACGTTCGTATACAAACTTTGATACCCCATTGCAACCCTTTAAAAGGGTAAACCTGCGTTAAAATGTCGCCTATTATTTAAGTTAGACTTCTGGCAATACATCGGTGAAATCTGCATTCAATTCCATTCAGTAGTTTTTGCGTGATGCGGGAACAAACATCTATACAGACAGACAGACAAAAATTTTAAAAACCATTTTATTGGCTTCTGTTGTTTTCATGAAATATGAAATATATTTCATATTTCATGAAATATATATATGAAACCCCCATATTAGTTTTTCATTAATATCTAAAATGTGCAGACATCGCGACGTGTTACAGTTTTATTATATGAAGAGAAGAGATAGAGATTCGTGAATGAATCTCAATTATACCACTTAAGTAAGACTTTTTATCCTTCTTTCTCAATAAGTTTATACAACATCTGGAAGTAACCTATATCTACACTCTTTATGTATTTTTCAATACAATAGTTTCCACCTGTGAAAGAATTTTTGATATCGGATAAGTAATTTCGGAGATTACTTCCTGCAAACTTACTTCTTAATCATATTAGCACAGCTAATTAGATTTCCACACACACTCTAATGCGCTATGCCACTTAAGATTATCACAGACAACACAAACATTGCGTTGTTATATTATAATGGAATATTATAACGTTTGCTTAATTAAATTAATGTTGTCAAAGACGTTACGTTCGGTTTAAAATTAATTTAGTTCAATTAATAAATTAAAAATGTTAGCTTTCTAATAGCATGATGCGCATGACGGAGGCCTTTAGGCGGCCTAAAAACTCCGTCACCAGAGTTGGCCACTTGCTCATACGAACTTACTTAAGAAAATTCCGAATTAATGCAAGGCAATTACAAAAACAAAGATAATGCAGTTTTCCATTCGTGAAAGTTATTTGAATCGTTTCCTATCCAAACGCACAAACTTCCTTCGTAATATTAGTGTGGAGAAGTAATAAAAACTATTACGTTTCGAAACTTTAGATTTTAATAGAGTTTATGCAGATTCTTCGAATGAATAGAAATATGATTCGTTTCCGAAACTAAAGGAAAACATCTTTCTAATAGCGTCGATGGGCTTGCAACCTGTCACGTATGAAAAGTTAACTTCTGCAAGATGTGGGCATGTACCAAATATGTATTTTGACTACCCCCATAGATCTTCAAAAGGATCTAAAAAAAAATTGCCTAAAAGATCTGAAAGAAATGTCTACCGCTCCCTGGGATACAGACGTGATCATAATTTTTATTTTTTTATTTGGACATACTTCTGACACCCCTTAGACATCTTCAAAAGACCTAAAATAAAATAAATATCCCTGGACATTCCACACAGCGTCATCTAGTCCCAAGCTAAGCAACTTAATGACTGTGTTATGGTAACCAGATGACAGGTATACTACATAATATGTAGATACATTTTTTTGTAAATACATACATGTTATACATATAAAACAACCAGACACGAAACAAATATTTGCAGATCATACAAACATTTGTCCCGTAGCGGGGATCGAACCCGCAACCTCTGCGTCTCAGATGGCTATAAAATATCTGAAAGAATTATCAAAATCTAGCGCACCTGGGAAATATAAGATAAGGCATAAGAAAACATAACAAACACATTTATTAAGAAATACCAGGGTTCCACGGCAAGATATAGTTGGTTGAGCTACGTTCACAATGTGCCGAAATTCGCACCATCTATCTTTAAACCCCTAAAATCTTAACAACTCATTTTCCCCACAAAACTTTTTGCTGAAAAGGAAAACAAATTTAAGAAATTACAGAGCCCTTATTTACAGTAATACTTAACAAAGAAATCAACTTAAATTCTTCTCCGAAAAGTCTGAAAGGATACCCAAAAGTTTGCAAGCAGAGCAGGAAGTGATTTGTCTGTAATGGAGACAAATTATTTCTAAATTTGGTAAATGCTGGTCCGATTTTCGACATAGGGCTGTCAATATCATAATAATGTTTGTAGTAATGTAAATAATGTAGTAGTTTAGTTTCTGTTAATTAAATTAGTATCATTAAATAAATAAATATCCCTGGACATTCCACACAGCGTCATCTAGTCCCAAGCTAAGCAATTTAATGCTTGTGTTATGGTAACCAAATGACTGATATACTACATAGATACATTTTTTTTTGTAAATACATACATATTATACATAGAAAACACCCAGACTCGAGACAAATATTTGCAGATCATACAAACATTTGTCCCGCAGCGGGAATCGAACCCGCAACCTCCGCGTCTCAGGCGGGCTTTCACCACTGCGCCACAGAGGTCGTTTAAAAATAATAATTATAAGTACTAAAATAACTCTAATTTAAAAAATAACACAGCATACACAAACTAGAACAGACAACTTAAACATAATGCAACGAGTATAATCAAGAGTAACCACACAAAACTTTTAATTTCCATCTCTATCTAAGCGCAGAATTCTCCACCCTCCGACTCGCCACCGTCGATGAAGTTCTATAAAATTAAAAAGTTTTCCTTCGCTATAGATGTCAAATAAATTCACAACTTTAAAAGCTGAAACTTGATTCTGCGTTTATCGATTCTATTAGTGATCTGTCGTGGTATTTGTCTGTTTGATCGATGAGGATATAACGCTTTCACTGCCCATGACCTACATTACATGTGAGTTTTCCACCATGAGCGATTTTGAGACTAAAACTCCCAAAATCACCTTAAAAACTAAATCTTATGCATATTGGATTAGTAAACCTAGATAAAATCTGTTGCTATCTCTTTTCATTAACAGAAGAGTAACAAGAAAAAAACATTCTGTAAACCTATATGATTTAATTACTTGTTCTTTGTATTTGTGTGTACAGTGTTTTATTAAATATATTATTATTATTATATTAAATTGACAAATATTTATGAATAAGACCATAATTTTACAGAAGATTAATGATATCGTAAGAGTCTTTAAATATTAGTAGTAATTTATCAATACGTATTTACGTTACATTTCCCGCTCAGTCATAGTTTTATATAAACTTTAAAATTGCAGAAAAACTCTATTCAAATCGAAGCTTCAATATAAAAGATGCATCCGGTTAGTTTAAAAGAGTTTGAAAAATGGTGTAATGGTGCGGACACACTGGACTTATATGATTAATAGTATTATATAAAGTTGATAAACTTATCAACTTCTCTCGTTTTGTACAGTAACGTAACCCGTCCGTGGCTTCACTCGCGTGTTACTTGCCTGGATAAAATGTAGCCTATGTGTTCCAGGTCATAAACTATGTACATTCCAAGTTTCATACAAATCAGTTCAGTAGTTTTTGTGTGAAAGAGTAACAAACATCTATTCATTATTATTTGCGTCACTCATCATCATTGCATGTTATATTTTAAATAATGTTATGTACTCGTAACTGCCTTGTACTATGTGTTGTGATTAATGTAAATATACATGTATATATATTTTTATTTTTATTTCTTTACATCCATATAAACTTTGTTTAAATGTCTAGCTTTATAGTTACGTTTTTATTTCGGTATGTCTAAAGTCAATTTATTCACCAATACGAGTATTGATGAAATATCAATAAAACTCACATCAAGCATATAAATAGGAAAATATCGAATGCATTTCCTATATTTTGCTTCAAAATTATATAAAGTCATTATTATTATTTACATTCCCGACACTACGATAGACGACCTCTGTGGCGCAGTGGGCGAAAGCCCGCCTGAGACGCGGAAGTTGCGGGTTCGATCCAAGGGACAAATGTTTGCATGTTCTGCAGATAGTTGTTCCGGGTCTGGTTGTTTTTCCATCTTTAATATGTATGTATTTACAAAAAATATTATCAAGTATTATATCAGTCATCTGGTTACCATAACTGTTGGCAACGCCAACTAAGTTTGTTATATTTATAGGTTGGCAACATTTTTCTTTCTTCTTCTCTAACCACCATTAAAATAAATAAATAAATAAATATCCTTGGACATTCCACACAGGGTCATCTAGTCCCAAGCTAAGCAATTCAATGCTTGTGTTATGGTAACTAGATGACTGATAAACTACATATAGATACATTTTTTTTTGTAAATACATACATATGTTTGTAAGTGTCTGACGTGTTGCTCAATAAACTTAGTGCTAACTTACGATACGAAGATTTTCAGTTATTAAAGGACCCAAAAACCATCTAATACAGTCCACGAAGTAAACAATAACACAAGCATTAAGTTGCTTAGCTGGATGACGCCGCGTAAAAATGTCGAAGGATATTTATTTATTTACCAACTAGCTGACTCTGAAATAAAAACCACAATTATGCAGTCCATGCGTGAAAGATTGCAAGCATAATGAAAATATAAGACAACTTAAAAAAAAATTTAATCTGATCGAAGCTTAGAGTGCATTCACCTTTATCCCTATTCAAATAGAACCTAAGGAAAACTGAGAAGATTTTTCAATACTAACTGCCTAATGGCTCGGAAACTAGCGACCCGCTTGTTTTAAACGTGGCTTCACTGAATTATACTGTTTGAGAGCTAAATAAATGATATTATTACTGTGTTGATGCCTGATGCTTTTAAAATGTAAAAAATATCATTTATCATTAGTTCGTTCGTATGAGCAAGTGACCAACTTTGGAGACGGAGTTTTTAGGCCGCCTAAAGATCTCCGTCATTTATCATTAGAGCTATGCTTACAAAGTTTGTAAGGGTTTGTAAATTTCTTTCTTCTTACGAAATTAAATAAATAAATAAAATAAATAAATATCCTTGGACATTCCACACAGCGTCATCTAATCCCAAGCTAAGCAATTTAATGCTTGTGTTATGGTAACCAGATGACTGATAAACTACATAGATACATTTTTTTTTGTAAATACATACATAATTATAAATAGAAATTGAAGTCGGTAAAAAAAATAGTTTTTTGTCTGATTACATTTTTCAAACATAACCTTTACAACAAACATACATCTCTCTACAAGGAAGAACGCTAGGTCCGATATTAATGAAATTCTAATTTTAAAAGGTATTTTAACAAAATATCCATCAGCATTTTAAAATAGATCAGGTAGTCAGCTACGATGTACCTCCTTTGATAGGCCTCGGGGCCTTTGACAAGTGACCCTATCAACGAAGGGCTACAAAGCAAGGGATGGCGCAAGGGTTGAGGGGAAATTCTTTGAAAATAACGAAAAGCTGTGACTTTGCTACTAGCTTGTGTGTGTACTCGGCATTTTATTTTAAATAGCCTATCAAAACCTTTGGTTTTATTCATAAAGATTTGTCAATTTAATATAGATTTAAAGAATATTTTTTTCTGTTACTCCTATGTCAATGAAAAGATAGCAACAGATTTAATATCCGTTTTAGCTAAAGTAGGTTTACTGAACCAATATGCATAAGGGGTTAAAATAAATCCTATAATCCAATCAAGTGCAGAAGTAATTTAAGTCCGACTGTTACTTTCCAAATTGGTGGTTTATTCACGTCTGAATTTGGGATGAAATTAAAAACCTTTTAGGGAACATGTCTTAAAAATAATAGATTTCCTTAATCCTTCTCTGTATCGATTCTAATGGGATAGCACTTGCCTTTCAAATCATAGGTAAGTGGGAATTTATGTCAATGAACATTTTATTTCGAGAAATTTATCACTAGCTCTTAATAGTGAAGGAAATCATACGACGATCAGTAAGGAGAGTTCGGATCTTGGGATTTTACTTAATTCAGCAATATATTTTTTACGTTAATAAAGCATTATTTAGATATCTTCACCAGAACTAGCCACTTGACCATACGAACTAACTAATATCTTCATAATATTAACAAGCCATTATTTAAAAAAAATTACTCTCGAAATTTTAAGCATTTTAAGCATTTTCCTTTGAAGATGTCAAGGTCAGAGTTGCCCACACTTTGCATTATGTCGGCAAAAAAATGTATTTTTTCAGGAGTAGGATTAAAAATCCGCTAATTCTTATAAACTAAGGCAAAATGTAAACACTGTCTCCTAAATCCCATCGCATTGTTTATTTACAAAGGTGGGTTCCGCGCCGGTGGAGCGTTACAAATACTTTTTATTTCGGGAACCCTAAAGACGGTCAAAGACTTTGTTACTGCGATATTTTTGTAAAGATTTTGAGAATCACACTCTTAACTTTTTTTATTAACGACCTCTGTGGCGCAGTGGGCGAAGGTTTGCCTGAGACGCGGAGGTTGCGGGTTCGATTCCCGCCACGGTACAAATGTTTGTATGTTCTACAGATTTGTTCCGGGTCTGGATATTTTTCTATCTATAATGTATGTACTATGTATTTACAAAAAAATGTATCAAAGTAGTATATCAGTCATCTGGTCACCATAACACAAGCATTAAATTGCTTAGCTTGGGACTAGATGACGCCGTGTAAAATGTCCAAGGATATTTATTTATTTATTTTGGAGAAAGGCCAGGTCAAAAGTACCCTAAACCGGAGAGCGTGTATGAAGAATGTAATGAGAGTGAATGAGGCGAGAGAGGTGTGTCAGGATGTAGCAAGTGGAGATCCGTGGTCTCTGCCTACTTTCATGGGAAAGAGGCGTGATTTTATGTATGTATGTATGTATGTATGTATTTCCACAAAACAGTGGGTTGCACGTGGCTAAGACTAGCGCAGGATAGAGGCGAATGGCATTCACGAAGGGAGGCCTATGCCTAGCAGTGGGTTAAAGTGGCTGATGATGATGATGATGATGATGATGTATGTATGTATACTTACAAAGCACAGTCAGATCTATCTCCGCCTTCAAGGTGTTGCTGATCATGACATTCTTGGCCTCGCAGCTGTACCGCGCCTTGTTGTCTGACGCGTCAGCTTTGAAAGACAACACGTTTTCGGACATCCTTCCACTGGTCCTGAAACAAAACAAAATTATTAGGGAAACTCGATGTTAAAGTAATTTTATCGCTTCGGCCGTTTACGAAACCGAAGCTTCGTAACCAGTTACGAACTAAGCATAATTCGTCCTCGTACGATACCAGTTACGAGAAAGCACGTATTTTTCGTTACAGGAAACTAGGTATTGAATTCGTAACCAGTTACGGTGGAAGAATAATCTATTCTGACGACCTCTGTGGCGCAGTTGGGTGAAGGCCCGACCAAGATGCGGAGGTTGCGGGTTCGATCCCCGCCGTGGGACAAATGTTTGTATGTTCTACAGATATTTGTTCCGGGTCTGGATGTTTTTCTATCTATAATAATGTATGTACTTATTTACAAAAAAAAATATCTAAGCTTGTGTTATGGTAACCAAATCACTGATATATTATAATATACATATATTTTTCGTAAATTACATATATTAGGTACATAGGTACTTGAGAGCCTAAAGCAAAACGCTTTATTTATATTATTTTCTAATCAAAGGCATGCGATTGTCGTATGGCTACAGGCTAAAGAGTATAATCGACAATAAATACCCCCAGTTATTTAAAACGACAGACATTACAAGCGATTAAGTAAATTATTACCCAAAGATAACATCAAGTACCATCGATTTAATTAAAATCATTTAATTAATACCGTAATGGGATTTAAAACTGTCGTAATTTATTTGTTGTAACCAGAATTGAGTTAATTTTGTGCTTATTTGGTCCTTCGTGCTGGATTTGACATTTATTGTTGTTATAACGAAATACCTTTGGTATGTGACTTAGCTTGTTAATTTATATTTTTAATGACATGTGTTATTACGCATTGTAAGTTACGGAATTCAGAGGCATGTCTTGTGTTAAAAATCATAATATTTTTCTGAAATCAAAAATTGTTGATGCTAGGATTCAAACCTACATCTTCTAAATCGAAATTCAAGTACCTATTCCGATCTTGGCTGTTTTCCCTATCAATGACTATTATTTTCTATATCCTGTTTTCATCTAAAGTATCGCTATCTGAAATGATATCGCGTTTCAGTTCAAAAACAAAATCTTATCGGCCATAACAAAACAGCTTCACATCGTCTCAATCTATAAGATCTATCCAATAGAACCCCGTGAGAAAGCTAACCGAGCGGGGAATAGGGCTGGGAGTGCACGGAATAGTTTGGCCGAAGCCGAATACCGAATTCCCCGGTGAAGTTACAAAGGTCCGAAACCCAGTAAAATTATAAAGTTCCGAGAGACCACTTAACATTTAAAGTCAGTTCGGAAAAAAAAAGAATACCGAATACCAATAACGAACAAGTTTGAAGACAGCATTACAATACATTTCAAGAACGAACGTTTTTTTGAGGATTTCCAGGGTACATTAACATAGAAATAAATAGTTTGACCAACGATAAATCCCGAATTATTTTATGTATTACAATTCACATTGCAATTCTTATAATAGTTTCGACAAAGCGGAATTCCGAATTTAAGAACAAACAAATTCCTTCTAGTATCTGAAAGTCCTCTGTAACAAGGTGTTAACAATTAATTATTGAATTTATTTCAAGTCCATAAAAGTATATTATACACAAGCAGAAACATAGATTAATTAAAACATGTGACTACGAAATTGGTCAGTCACTATTGGGTGCACGCTTAGTGCGATTGTACTATCGTACTGGTGTTTGGTAACAAAATCTTTCGGTCAAATTTGCTGAATTTGACCGAAAAACTGGCACTGTCCCATCACTACTCTCTCTAGCTATGAATGTATTAGTGCCCGGTTACTCTACCGTGAAAGGTTTGGCATAATGAGGGTATTTTCAATTTAAACTCCTCTAATGTAGAAATTCGGAGTTATATTCTTTTGTAAGCGGAAGATTTCTGAATAGGTGTGTTAGGTAGTTCCATCTTTCTGCTTTTAAGACTGTTTTACGAGGAAAAATAAAAAATACTGCGTGTAAAAACGAAAACAAATTGTATTGTAGGTACTAATGTATTTATATGCCAAAGAGTTTATTTCGGCTAATTGTTGTTTACCAACACTTTCTACATGTTTTGTCAACAACATAAGCCATCATTAATATCGGTTTAACTGGTGATACCACAGATTATATACACGGTGATACAAATAAATATCTATTACGTATTATTATTATCACTTGTTTGGTTGGTTTGCCACTGGAGCTTGACTATTTAGAATAAAGCCACGTGCGTGATGGGCCACGCTCAATCTAGGGTTCCATAGTTGCACAGGCAGTAGAATCTCCTAGTTTTAAGAACGTGACATGTCAAAGTGGTCTATAAACGATCGTACCTACTGAATAAATAAATTTTGATAACAAAAACGCTTGAGACTGAACGTGCTCCAACTCACTTTATATTAATTATATTAATAATAATATTAAGATTGGACCGCTGAAAAGCTAGGCCCACACCACCAGGTTCTTGCCTGATTCTTTCCCTGGTGTAGGGAGTCGCGTTAGAACAGTAGAATAGTAGTTTTAAGGACGTTTAACGTTTTAAGGACATGTCAAAGTGGTCTACGATCGTACTGAATAAATACATTTTGAGTTTAAGTTTGCCCAATACGGTTTTCTCGTATTTAAATGTACTTACACTCTTTTTTACAGTTACTTAAAAAATCTTTGAATTGTTTCAAACACAAGTATTATCAAATTCGTAAAAAAATACAATATAAACCTAAGAGCAGAGGAAAAATGATTATGATTTCAACTTTTCTATTTGTATTTTGATACAAATATTGGGCCTTCTTAAAAGTTTTAACGCTGAAAGTTTGCGAAGAGATTTTCGCTGTACCCTAATGGTGGGTTAGTAAAAGAAAACTATATTTTCGCCATTTTTACAAAAACACTCAAAGCTACTCAGCCTTTTTAACAAAACAATATGGATTCACCTTTTTACGAAAAACTTTATTTCGTAAAAAGGTGAATCCATATTGTTAAAAACATGATACAGATAAGAACTCTGTTGGTTAAGTAGGTTTTGATCGAATATCCGTGCTTTTTAGGAAACCATTATTGACCACGCAGTGGGTGCAAGCCCGACAGAGACGCAGAGGTTTCGGGTTCGAACCCCAATGCGGGACAAAATGTTTGTATTGATCTGTAAATATTGATCTCGAGTCTGGGTGTTTTCTATGTATAAAAACTTCTGTTTTATATTGAACAATCATCTTAAATATAGTAAGATGTAGGTTATATATTATACTAGCTGTGCCCCGCGGTGTTACCCGCGGTGAAAAAGTTAATACATTTTTTTAACGACTTCAAAAAAGGAGGAGGTTCTCAATTCGTGGACTGGGTGAACCGATTTTTATGATTCTTTTTTTGGTCTGATGAGGATCGTCAGAGATATGAATAAAAATGCACCTCGAGAGTGCAAAAAATTACTCTCTTCTTACGTAATTGAAAAAGTTTTAATATTTTTTTTAATTTTGCTCCTTGTTTAGGACCAATGCGTCATTTGTAACTTGATTTTGGTGCTCATAGAAAAGGATGACTGCTGGTCGGATATATGGTAGGTATATGGTCTGACATAGTTTATCTTGCTTGCAAAATATTCAAGAAGCAACCATGCGAGCGAAGCGAGCTTCGAACCAAGCGAGCGCAGCGAGCCGAAATTTTTAAGACAAATTCGTCATGTGACACTTGATTTTGCTTAAGGTGCTCATAGAAAAGGCTGACTGTTGGTCGGTCCCTATTTTTTGGTCTGACATAGATCAATTTGCCAGCAAAATATTGAAGAAGCTACCGTGCGAGCGTAGCGAGCTTCAAACTAAGCGAGCACAGCAAGCGTCTTAATCTCGAAAAACAAATGCGATCTTTAAAAACAAATGCGTCCTGACGTGACACTTGATTTTGCTAATGGAGCTCATAGAAAAGGCTGACTGTTGGTCGGTTCCTATTCTATAGTCTGACATTGTTCAATTTGCTAGCAAATATTCAAGAAGCTACCGTGCGAGCGAAGCGAGCTTTGAACCAAGCGAGCGTAGTAAGCTTCGAACTAAGCGAGCATAGCGAGCCTTTTAAACCGAAATTTAAAAAAAAATGCATCATGTGACACTTGATTTTGCTTATAGTGCTCATAGAAATGGCTGATTGCTGGTCTGTTCTTATTCTATGGCCTGACATAGTTCAATTTGCTAGCAAAATATTCAAGAAGCTACCGTGCGAGCGAAGCGAGCATCGAACTAAGCAAGCGCATCGAGTTTCTTAGACTCGAAATTTTTAAGACAAATTCGTCATGACTGACACTTATGTTTGCTTATGGTGCTCAAAGATAAGGCGCTGGTCGGTTCCGAGCAAAGCGAGCGCAGCGAGGATTTAGAATTGCAGCGATCCGAAATTGTGGGAAATTTAATAAAATAGCGATGATGAATGAGGTCCTGGTACCTATGTTTATTGAAGACACAAATTTAAACTTTGTTCTAATGGTTTATGTTGAGCCAGAAATCTTTTTATCGAAGATTTATCTGCGTACATAAGTACCAATTCCGTGAGATTATCGGGTCAAAATAAACAATATTTGAAATCCGTTAAGCCGTTTGAGTTTAAAGAAGCATAATTTAAGTATTTTGATAATCTCACGGGAACATACGCTTTTAAGGGATTTAAAGAAGCCTATGACATGTGTTAATCCAGGATATCAATTGTCCTGGTATCAAATTTCATTTAAATCCGTCCAGCCGTTTCAGCGTGAAGGAGTTATAACTTTGCTTGTGCTGCCATCTATTAACATTATTTTGGCTAAAAGTTACGTTTTCACGGCTAAACTATTTTGATGAATAATTTGGTTTATAATCTTACGGAACCATTGCTTTTTTCAGGAATTTAAGGTAGCCTATTTGTTAATCCAGGGAATAAATAATCCTGCTATTAAATTTAATTCAAATTCCAGCCGTTTGATCGTGAAGGAATAGTAACTTTGCCTGTGCTGCCATCTATTGAAATTATTTTGTTACTTTTTCACGACCAAACTATTTTGTATAAACTATTTTAATGAATTTGATGAATAATCCCACGGAATCAATGCACTTTTCAGGAATTTTAAGTAGCGTATTTTTTAGTTCAGGGTATAAGCAATCATGCTACCAATTTTCATTCAAATCCGTCCAGCCGTTTGGCGTGAAGGAATAATAACTTTGCCTGTGCTGCCATCTATTGAAATTATTTTGTTACTTTTTCAGTTTTTTTCACGGCCAAACTATTTTGTAGGTATAAACTATTTTAATGAATTTGATTAATAAAACCACGGAGTCAATGCACTTTTCAGGAATTGTAAGTAGCGTATTTTTTAATTCAGGGTATATGCAATCCTGCTACCAAATTTCATTTAAATCCGTCCACCCGTTTGAGCGTGAAGGAGTTGTATTTTTGCCTGTGCTGCCATCTATGAAGTTATTTTGCCTGACAGCTACCTTTTGCACGGCCAAACTACCGAAACTATTATGATGAATAATTTGGTTTATAATCTCACGGGAACACTCCACTTTTTAGGAATTTAAAGTAGCTTATTATTTAATCAAGGGTACAATCTTGCTACCAAATTTCATTCAAATCCGTCCAGCTGTTTGAGCGTGAAGGAGTAATATTTTTGCCTGTGCTGCCATCTATAAAGTTATTTTGTCTGACAGCTACCTTTTGCACGAATCCCACGGGAACACTGCACTTTTCAGGAATTTAAAGTAGCCTATTTGTTAATCCAGGGTATAAGCAATTCTGGTACCAAATTTCATTCAAATCCGTCCAGCCGTTTGAGCGTGAAAGAGTAACAAACACACTTACACACAAACTTTCACCTTTATAATATTAGTGGGATTGAAAGTTATAAAAGTGTCTACCCTGGTTTATTTACTCGTATCAGTAGGTATTTATAGAAACTGAACAACGCACACTACGTTTTTTGTACGCGCAGTTGCGCACTTGCGCGTTTGTATCGATTCAAAGGCAAGTGAAACAAGCAGTGACCACGCGTTTTTATCTATACCAACGCGTGGCGAACAAAGTGCAGACGGCAAGCTGTGACCGTGCACTAACCCCGTGTTTGTAAAACGCGCTGCGAACTAGCAGGTAACGCGCACACCAAAAGCGCGCAGTGACTGCTCGTTCTAAAAACGCAGTGTGCATAATAGGCTCTAGATATTAACACAGCTACTACATACTAACTATTTTTCTATCTATAATAATATATGTATATTTTACAAAAAAATATATCTAATCTAATATCAGTCATCTGGTTCCCATAACACGCATTTAATTTAATTGCAATTACCTTGGGACTAGATAATGCCGTGTAAAATGTCCAAGGATATTTATTTATTATCTGTACACAATGCAATTGAAACCCAGTTGAGCTACCCAAAGATCGTTTTAAACGATCTATCGGTAAGTCAAAGTAAGATTACGACTATAACTTAGTCTCTTTGTTCTTTGTTCACAGAAACTTTGAGCGAGTAAAGGTTAATGATGATGATGATTTAACGCGTTAAAGTGGTCGTTTCTTTATAACGAAGAGCTTGAGCTTAGAGCTTATCGCAACTGAAAACCACTCAGGCTTAAAAGTAAAACTTTATAAAAAATCTTTACGTACAGTCAGTTACAAAAGATGAAAGAAAGAAATAATAAAACAAATGATTTATTTTGGTAGGCAGGGCAGCACAAACATATGGATGCTTATGCCCAGCAGTGGGTTTAGTCAGGCTTTAGATGATGATGATGATGGCCGGTTAAGCTGAAAGAATGGTTTAGGCGCTAGACAAGCCTATTCCATCTCAACAATGTCCCAGGCACTACAGGTTAAGCTTGCCTCCTGACTCTGTATAAATCATCTAGTAAAGATGTTAAAGCTTGAAATATGTTTAATGATAGACTATCTACATTTTGACTTTCAGTATTAAAATATTATTATTAAAAATTGCCTAAAGATCTGAAAGTTTGATCTTTTTAATGATAGGGTGAATAAAGTTAGAGAACATTTTAAATGTAAATGTAAGGTGTAATTTTTAATTTTATTTTATCATATTTTTGTTAATTGTAATGATTTTTTTTTGTGTAAGTACCTACTTTTTTGCCTTAATCTGTTTTTTTATTTTATTTCTTCCTATTGTTATTAATAATTTTATAATTTTAATTAATTTATTGTTTTATCCGCCTTAATTTATTCGCTTTGTTTTTAATGCGTGTTAGGTATTAATTTTTCATTATTGTTACTCGCTCTAAAACTTATTACATGCTGTCTTCACTTTTAATTGTATTGACACTTAATTATTTTATTCATAGTTATTATACTTTTACAATTGTGTTGGTGTGCTATACGTAAGTGATCTAATAAATAAATAAATAAATAAATAAATAAAGAAATGTCTACCGCGCCCTGGGATACAGTCGTGATAATAATTCATTTATTTTTTATATTATTAATATTATTATGATCATCACACAGTGGGTGCCTGAGGATGGGCGGCGACGCCGGGGCAGGCCTCGAAGACGCTGGCGTGATGATCTCGATGCATTCAGGGCTGATTGGTGGGACGAAGCCGGCGATCGCAATGCTTGGAAGTTGAAGGGGGAGACCTTTGCCCAGCAGTAAGACACCATTGGTTAGAAAAAAGTAAATATTAATTTAATTATAAGTTTATTTTGAGACGACTGTACCCCATAAATACAGCAACTTCGGAAGCTGTACTGAAGTTTCTCAATGTTCTAAGATGAATAATTTCGCAATGAAAATCCTCTTTGTGGATGTTTAAATCTTAAAGTATAATGCGTCTTAAATGCGGAGATTTCTCAGTTACATAAGTTTGACGGTACCTTTGCTGAGTTAATTTTTGAATGAATTTTACAATTCGGAGTTTGACCTCTTTTGGAGTTAAATTTAGAACAGGTGCTGAAATGTAAAGTTGGATTATACGGGTTTTGAAAACGTGAACTTTATTAATACGACGTGATGTCATCAGGATGTCATGATGACATCATTATAACAATATATGATGTCATCAGGCAAAGGTTGCCTCCTGACTCTGTATAAATCATCTAGTAAAGGCCTCGAACCGAAGAAAAAAGGGATCGAACCCGCAAGCTCTGCGTCTCAGGCGGGCTTACGCCCACTGCGCCACAGAGGTCGTCATCGAGAATTGTACAGAAATATAACTATATAGATAATAGTTTTACATGGCACATCAGCCGAAATTAATTGCGTTCGTCGTAGTACATATTACGACCGAAACTTCAGCCACTGAACTTATGGCGCCGTATATTCCGCAGATGTGTCGCGACACTAGACTGTTTCATGTTATTTTAGCGGTATCTTTTAATTTGCGTCTATCTTATATTGATTTATTGATATCCAGACATCTTCAAAGGATCTTAGTTTTATTAATTTGAATAGATGTCTACCATACGACTTAGGTATGACAAAAGAACCCCGCCAACGTTTCCTCTCATTATTTTAACCAATGGTTTAGAAAAACATAGAGGAAAAGCTACAATGAAAAGATTATTTCGCTTTTTAGCGATAAGACCGCCGATTGTATGTCATAGTAATTTAAGTGTTTTATTGTTCATAATGTTTTTCTATCTGTTAATGGTGTGCAATAAAGTATTTTCTATCTATCTATCTATTATTTGTTTGTTTTAATAGAATAAAATATTAGTTATCTTATAACACCGTTCCAGGTTCCCATCCAATGGTAACCAAACCCCATGGGATGTTGTAACCACAAAACGAATCGTGGGATCTGATTGTAAGTTATAAATAGCAAATGGATACTTCTTGATTTTGTATACTCAGTTTTTGCTAGTAGGTAACTATGTTAGTGACTATGTAATGCGAAAACATTTGGACATTATGTAGCACCAATTTACATAGGTGCGTATTATGTGACTTTTAAAGTTACCTATAGAATTTCTTACATTTTTCTTTTTCAAGGCAGATATAGGTCGCGTAAAAAGAGCGCGGTCGGGGAAAGAAAGAAAGAAAGAAAGAAAAATCATTTATTCTTGTAGGACCTCAAGGATCACTTAAGTTTCGTTTTACATGCTAGGTGATTCTAATCCTTCTAATGGGAAGTAGCGGGGGTATGTTTGCGCCTGTATTCACTCGCTGTCGAACCAATAGCACTCGCTCAATCAATGGTATGAAGTGCGCCGCGTTACCTCTCCACCAATCATCGACCACCGCGCAGTTTGACAGCCAGCGTAAGTACTATAATATATTATTCTAAATTACCTAATGAATGACTAAATGAAAAACTTTTTAATGAAGTCATATTAATGATCTTGATCGTTTGTAAAAGTAATACACTAATAACAGTAATTACAGAATATCCCAAAACATGTTCAAAGATTTCTTACTATCATCACACAATTAGTAACATTCACACATAAATTAAAACTGATTTCTCAGCTAATGAAAATTCTAAATTTCCCTATTTAAATCATATTAATGATAGCCATTACAAAAATCCCTACAAACTCTGGACGTCTCATTAAAATGCAAATGTTTTAAGACGTCACGCGCCGCGAGTTCTCGTGAGAAGCGACACAGAATATGTAAAAGTTACATTTCCTGTCCAAAAATTTGGAATGAAAAGGTTCAACTACAGGGAAAATTTTGTCAGTCAATATAACAACACTTGATATAAAAAAATTTAAGTCATTCGAAAACAGTACGAATCCGAATAAATAAAATATGCAAAAAAATACTACAAAAATTATAAAAAAATTCCCTGTCTTTAGTCTTTCTTTGAGATTAAATTCTTCTTTTTATTTACCTTTTTTAAATTCGTTAGCCCCAGTCTTGCTACCTTTAGAAATTGTAGCTCATATCTTTGCAAATTGATAACGATTATATAAAAAAAAAACTTTTTTCCCGTAGATAGGTACTAAAAAAATACGTTGAAATGAGGTTGGATTGTGAACTCTATTTTTTATCCATGATCGAGTTTCCATGAAAAACAAAATTTTTGTTTTATTTTCAGTTTGACTTGCGTAGATTGATTTTCTTTGTTTCTTGAAAAAACATTGATGGGAATTTTACGAAAACGAGCAAGTGGATTCAGAGAAAACAAAAATATCTGAAAAACTACAAACTCGATATACGAGTAATACCAAGATAAACCACCAGTTCATTTAGATCTAAAGGCGTATCTAAAATTCTAAAGATGTCTAACGTCCAGTTTTCATATTCAAATTCTATTATATTATTTAAAAAAAAAATCAAATATTTGAGCACGGAATTAAAATATTTAATATTTTTTTTCTAAAACTATTAAATATCATACCGCTGTAAGCGAACCGATAAGTTATGAGAAATAAGCATGTCAAAATACATTTTGCAATTTTTTACAATTTATTACAATGCAAACCCATTGTCGTATAATAATAAAGCTTATTTGATGACCATTAGTATAAAATTTAATACTTACAGCCTGCTTCTCGAACGCAGGTCATCACCAAAATGATTTGTTAATTATCAAGATGATCTCCAAAATGAATTAACCAATGGTCAAATCACGTGACAAGTGTCAAATTAGGAACAAATTCGACACTGTCACGTGATTCGACCTCTGTGGCGCAGTGGGCGAAGGCCCGCCTGAGACGCAGAGGTTGCGGGTTCGATCCCCGCTGCGGGACAAATGTTTGCATGATCTGCAAATATTTGTTTCGTGTCTGGGTGTTTTCTATGTATAATATGTATTACAAAAAAAAATGTATCTATGTAGTTTATCAGTCATCTGGTTACCATAACACAAGCATTAAATTGCTTAGCTTGGGACTAGATGACGCCGTGTGAAATGTCCAAGGATATTTATTATTTTATTATTTATTTTGACCATTGATTTATAATTTACGCGTTCTGCGTTCGAGAAACCGGTAGTCAAACAAATATTCCTACCCATTCCTACCCTCAGTTATTAAAGACCATGTTCGCTCAAAGAGATGACTGACAATCAAAACACAGACTAAATTGAAACCTTCCTAGAAACTTGAAATTTAATTTGGCAAGATTCAGATCTTGCTCCGGTATTTGCTTTAGAATAGTCAGTTCGGATAAAGAGACCCCTGGGAGTTTAGGGCTATTTCGAAATTGCGCGGCTTTCTTCTGAACTAGTGTAAATATATCTTATAGTAAATATATCTTAACCGACTTTAAAAAAAGGAGGTTTCTCAATTCGACCGTATAATATATTTATAATGTTACTAGCTGCAACCCGCCGTGTTACCCGCGGTAAATAGTTCCTGTTCCCGTGAGAAAACCAGGATCAAAAGTAGCCTATAGTATTAATCCAGAGTAGGTATAAGCAATTCTGGTACCAAAGTTCATTCGAATCCGTCCAGCCGTTTGAGCGTGAATGAGTAACAAACACACTTTCACACTTACATACTTACACACACACAAACTTTCACCTTTATAATATTAGTGTTCGTGGCCTTAAGTTGTTGCTAATGTAGTTTACTCAAGTTAATCTATACTATATTCTATATTCTCCGGAAGAATCGAAACATTGTCGGTACCTAAATCGACGATAATTTTACGTGAGTAATTTCCCGTGTGCTATTATAATGTTTAATCTATACTTAATATTATAAAGAGGTAATGTTGGTTTGTTTGTTTGTATGTTTGGGGTAATCTCCGAAACTACTTATCCGATTTCAAAAATTATTTCACTTATTTGTAGCTTAGACTTTCCAAATGAACATAGGCTATATTTTATCAAGGTAGATACCACGTGAGCAAAGCCACGGGCAAGTTAGCTAGTACCATATTTAGATAAGTGTTGTGTAAAAAACCTTCCGGCAAGATGGCTACGACCTAGTAAATTGAACTAGCAAAACCGGATGGAACCGGAAACTGAGCTTACTGGCGATAAGATGATGATGATGATCATACGGCTTTTTGCCTTTCAACATGAAGAGATATGCATGTAAGAAAACATTAGGAATAATAAAAATCCTTGGACATTCCACACGGCGTCATCTAGTCACAAGCTAAGCAATTTAATGCTTGTGTTATGGTAACCAGATGACTGATACACTAAGTAAGTTTTTTTTTTGTAAATACATACATAATTATAAATAGAAAACAATCATTAATAATAATAACTTAGTGAATTACTTTCCAGATGGCTCTGTAAATTCAAAAAAGAAAGCAAATCAAATTAATCCAATTGTAACTTATCAAAAAATTAATTATGCCTTACCCAAAGATTTCAGACAACTCTTCCTAGCCATTGATTAAAATTATTATATTATACTTGCAAAACATTTAAAATTTAATAAAATAAGACGTTTTGGCATAATTTTAAGTGTATATAATTAATGTTCTAGATAACAAATCAATAAAAAAGTTAGAAAATGTGAACTTTTTTTATCATTGAACCCAAACAAAAATATTTCAATGCCACAACGATCCCAAAAGCATCCAATTTGTATTCGATACCCCTGAAGTTGTAACAAGGGGTTAAAAAGGAATTCTTTTGAAAACCAAAATTCATGTCCAAAAAATCTACCGCAAATTATAGACGTAATTGTGAGTAGGTACTTAAACAATGTGTCATTCATTACCATGACTTGCAAGACTACGCGTTACTAAGATGAAACTCAAAATAATTTCTAACCATGTTTTGAGTTTTAAATTAAATTGTTGTTAAGAGTAGTCAGTTATTAAAAATCTAAATATCTGAAGATAGACTTCAGAAGTCACGCCTGAATCAATTAATTAGAGTAAGTATTATAAATTCACGATTAACATTCTTCAAACCAGCAGAGAATAAAAAACCTCGCGGTAATCACAGAAACAAATTCAAAATAAAGGTTCATTCAGTAAAGTACGTAAATTCAGATAATTTGATTTGCTGAATGTTTGAAGTTTGGGAAGTTAGTGAAAAGTTTGCAGGTACAAGGGTTTAGAATTAATTTTCGGTTTTCAAGTAACAAAGGTTTGTATCATTTCGATTTGAATTCAAAAAGAGAAAGAAGGCGCTATTATGTCAGTCTACTGTTTAACTGTTAGACCTGTGTTGGTTTTGTCAGTTGTTTATTGTTCGTCAATAAAAGTTATGTATTCGTTGTCTAAGTCAATAATGTATTTCATTTTATTCAATAAGATCCTTGGTATTTTATACAGTCTTTTTAGGCCCAATGTTTATATTCTTTCCTATCACAACTATATTCCTAAGCGAGATGTTTCTTACAGATTTTTACAGTATTCAAAATTCTTCGAAGATTCTAAGAAAATAGTTAAAGCACGCTTAAATTCATATTTGACTCATGGTTACAATTTTGCATTTAATGATACGTATTTAAATCAAAATCAAATACAAATACAAAATAATGGATTAAAAAGAAGAATAAATACCTACAGTAAAAAAAATAATAAATAATAATTTGTAGGTTGAAGAAGAACCTGTTTAATAGGTTATACCATTCAAATTTGACCAATAAATTGATTACCCTGATTATTTTCATCGTTGCGTGGGCAAAATACTTCATTTTGGCGGCGATGGGAAAATTAATGTTGTATTATAAAGGCTTTATTCTCATCATACGACAGTTTCAGTACACACGTATGCCGTTTGGCCTTCAAAATGCTCCGCAAATATTCACACCCAATAAACAAAAATACTCATACATCATTTCTGCCGAATGGGTCCCGGCGCGGCGGTAAAGTCGATACCGATAGGATATTTTCCGTATTTCGACCACCCTCGGAATGTAGGTCGGTGACAGTTGTCGAATGTCCAAACAACTTCATTTTAGGATTCCTTTACTCACCATAATCGAAAAACCTCTATAAAAATGTTAGTCGTGATTTTATCCGTTTAATTTTTTTTCAGTATCTTAAGTAAGTATATTGGTATAATATTAATCAATTTGTTGGTATTTTTTAGGTAGTTGAAGTACTTTGGTAGTTTTAGATAACTTAATTTAAAAATAAAAGTTGTGATCGATTTTGTTATCAGTTTTTAATATCGTCGGTTTGACGTAGTAATGCAACATGTGGTTAATTTTCAGACATGATAAAAAGTAAGTTAATAATAATATTATATAGGCGCTTAGTGTCTGTAATATTTAGTGTAGAGTTAGTACTAGGTATATGTTGACTGAATACGCTTTAAAGTTGATTCGATAGTCGACTTACGGATCATAATCATTTAATTTTGTTATTTTAACTAACTCTTGTCATTATTTACGAAGGATCTTATTAATATTTTTTTAAGAACCCTCACCGCAAGATCCTTTAATTCTTAAAAGCAAACTGCACGGTCCTGGCAATCTAATCGTGACCCTTTTTCATTTCCTTAAATAATAAATCGGTACGGGACCCTCAAATTATCCGTGCCCTACTCGAACTTGTCTATTTATTCTGCAGGGTTGTGACATGCTGTTGAAAGCCTCTTATGCATCTCTAATATACGCGCGCGTTGTAAGGGTGTGTGTTTGTTTATAATATAACTAGTGGATTACAACGCGTTATGGCTCGCCAACCACTTTTGAAATCATTGACAAATATATCACTATAATTACACAATTATTGTATACATAATTATGTACCTATTCATGATTCACAAACAATAAATGATTATTATGATGATTATTATTATGATTATGATTATGATTATGACAATTATTGCTCTGGTACGTACAAGAATCATGTAAATTGTAAATGGTACTTAAGTGAGATATAAGTGGCAATTCGGAGTATCGCAAAAGCTAAACTTAACTAACCAAAAATGTTGCTGTCCCTTTCATAGCGATGGGAATAGAAAGAATGGCATTAATTTTAGTTAGTTTAGTTTAGCTTTTGCGACACTCCGAATTGCCACTATTATGTGAGGTTAGGTTTGTTAGATATTATTTTGAGGCAAGACCGCGTTGTCCATCACATAATACTCACCCTCAGATCCTCTATGTGCGAATGTTTGAGGGGGGGGGGGGGATGCAAGAACCGACAAGGATATATTCAATATATTATTTAGATGTATGTATTATTTAGATTCTGTGTAAAAGTTTCTTGTACTAGCGTGTTTATTTCGACAAGGGTAAGGTTTTTAGTATTTGCTAAAAAAACGTAAGTGGTCCTGATCTGAGAATTTGTCTACCGCGCTTTATGGAGACAGCCGTGAAACGTTGTCGTATTATCCAGCCACGGTCACCCATCCATGACGCTTAAAACAAGGCCAAAGTATTCTAAAAAACACAAATTAATGTTTTACAAAGAATAATAACTCTCTTTAATATCCTCATAAACTGAAGATGGGGTTGTAAAAATTTTAAATACCTGAATGAAAATAATAGCTGGAAACAGTATATAAAATGTTTTTACGCGAGGGAAACAGTTAATAGCTAATATTTTTTTTATTTTGCATTTCATTTTCGGTTTTAATGCTGGTTTTTCGTGTGCTTACGATCTAAAGATAGTTCAGACGGATAAAACGTTTAATGCCGGGTTCCTATATCCAACTAACGGATGTCCGTAGGTCGATCGTCATAGCAACGTTGTTATCTGTCAAAAAGTCTCATACATTTTGTGTTGAATAAACAATGTTGCTATGACGACCGACCTACGGACATCTGTACGTTGGATATAGGAACCGGGGATAAGTGTGTTTCATGCAATGATTAATTTTCATGTTTTAAGTGACAGTCATCATAGTAAATATCCTTGGACATTTTACTCAGCGTCATCTAGTCTCAAGCTAAGCTTGAGCTAAGCTTAAGAAAGCGATAAGACCGCCCATTAAACAATTATTCTTAAGGTTTACTAGTTCTTAAGTTGTAAATGTACAATAAATTATTTTCATTCATTCATTCTTCGAGGGGTATGTTAAATTGTCGGTGCCAGCTTTAAAGCTGTTAATCCATTCCCGGTCAAGTAACCACGGTCATCTTTAAAGGAGAGGGGACCGTGGTCGACTGCTCGCAACTAGCCCACGCAAGGCGGTGAACGCGTTAACCAAAACCACAACTCATACGAACATATTAAAGATTTCTTTTAAAAACTTGAAAACTAATTTCAAATTTAGTTTTACCATCTGCAGCAGTTAGCTCAAAGAAAAATCTTTAACTTAACGTCAGCAGCAGCTGTCTCTATCACAGAGCTCTATATTGCGTACGAGAGAGAGAGGCAACAATAACTTAATACAGTTTCAATAAATATCTCAGCTTTATGAAATGGTTCTTGTGATATATATCATGAAGCGTGTAGAAGATGCAACTACGATTGTTGCTGTTTAATTCATAAGCTAAAGCGATTAAGATTAAAACTGTTCAATTATGTTTGATAAAAAGTATGTTTGTGCAAAATTATTAAAATGATTTGGTATATTATTGTCAGCGACGTTTGAGATTCATGATTTAGTTTGTTGCAAAGTTTAGAATACCTACTAACTAGAAGCTAAATAGGATTTTTGGACACTGGGGTAGTCCTATTTTTACCTAAATAAAATATTAAATGACATTAATAGCAATGACAAATATTTACATTCTTTGTAAAACTCAAGTCCTTTCCACCTAGGGATCAAATGTTCATACGTCATGTTCATTGATTAGACAGAAACATACTAATAGATACTTACAGTAGTTTCTCCTTTAAAGTTTGCATCTGACTAACCCCTCAAAATCTTCAGGAATCTTAGATATCTGAAGTCGTAACCCAGTTTACATTTTTCTCATCAGACATTAAGTCCAAAATATTAAAATATGGTTCTAATCTCGGACCACCATCTATCATTTCCGGTTACATTTTTATCCCGATAACCATAAATTCCTAATTTATGCAACATTGTGTATTAAGTCGCGGCCGCTCATGATTTACACCATCCTTATTTTCTCTCAAAATTTTCTCAACCGTTATTTATTACTTAATCTCAGCAGTAAATGTTTTACAAAATGTAACTGTATTTTAAAATGACATTTTATTTTCTGCCCTTATGGGATGAAGGAAATAAGGGAAGAGAAGTTGAACTTGTGACTCTGGTTAAGAAGGTTTTAGATCTCTTTGAGGCCTCATGATTTTAATCTGTAGGTATATAACTTTTACATTAAATAATAGTATATAAATAGGATATACAGTCGTGATCATATTTTTTTTTTCATATTTTTGAAACTTTTGTTAATTGTGTTAGACATTATTAACGACCTGTGTAGCGCAGTGGGCGAAGGCCCGACTGAGACGCGGAGGTTGCGGGTTTGATCTTCGCCGCGGGACAAATGTTTGTATGTTCTACAGATATTTGTTCCGGGTCTAGGTGTTTTTCTATCTATAATTATGTATGTATTTACTAAAAAAAATGTATCTAAATAGTACATCAGTCATCTGTTCACCATAACACAAGCATTAAATTGCTTACTTAGGGGCGAGGTGACGCTGTGTGGAATGTCCAAGTAAGTTACGAGAATAGTTCTTAAATAATGTACCTTTCAGAAGGCAAATAATTATTCTAAAAGGCCTTAGCAATTTTTTTATTTTCTACCAGATTCATTCTTATACAGAAACCAATCTATATCTATACTAATCTATACTTCTATACTATAATAATATTATAAAAAGGTAAAGTTGGTTTGTTTGTATGTTTGGGGTAATCTCCGAAACTACTTATCCGATTTCAAAAATTCTTTCACCTATTTGTAGCTTAGACTTTCCGAATGAACATAGGCTATATTTTATCAAAGTAGGTACCACGTAAGCGAAGCCACGGGCAAGTTAGCTAGTATAAATATAAATGTGCACAATATAAAGTAAGAAACTTCTGAACGGAAGACACACAAACCATCGTTCAAAGCATTCCTCAAGACAAACGCTTTCAAAAGCTATAAAACCTTCGACAAGGTCGTTGAGACCCATTAATCAATCCGTCTTTAGGTTTTTGTACGGTGCAAGCTTAGACCGAGAGTCACTGTAAGAATTTTACCTCATCTAATACTTCTATCAAATATCATCATCAATATTAGCTGTTACTCGCTGTGAATAGTTACTTTCCCGTGGGAATACCGGGATTAGAAACCTATGTGTACCGAATTTCATTCAAATCTGTCCAGCCGTTTGAGCGTGAAGGAGTAACTTTTCACCTTTATAATATTAGTGTGATTATTTTAATATACTTATTACGTGACATATTAATGTATTAGGTAATTTTTCGTACTTTGAGCCTTACTTACAGGCAATTTGGCGAATTGAAGAACTCAGCTGTAAATGCTACTGTTGGTTTAGGATATAGTATAGGATATAGGAACTGGGTATAAGAGTGTTTCTTGGTACTCGATGATGTACGTTAGTTACCCACTGTCTCTCGGTCTAAGTTTGGATAGGATTATGCTATCATGGGTCTTAGCGAAGGAATTTTGTTGAAAGTAAATTATATTAAAAGTGTCCAAAGGTTTCGTTATGCAGAAAAACTGGGTGTCTTTATATTTAAACACTTCCTGTATCTTCAATAGTGTTTTGTATATTATATGAAGTTCGTTCGTTCGTATGAGCAAGTGGCCAACTCTGGTGACGGAGTTTTTAGGCCGCCTAAAGGCCTCCGTCATGACTTAACGACTTTAAAAGCTAAGCCGACAATTTAACGTGCTCTCCAAAACACGGAAGCGCTCCGATATAAATGCCACTTGCGGTCACCCATCCAAGTAGTGAACGCTCAGAACATTGCTTAAGGCTTCTGCGCTGTACGACTTCCCCATACAAACGTAATACCATAACCATTTGAAATTTGAGCATATCTTTAGCATAGTATGCTATTATTCGTATTAGGATAGCATTTATCTAGGTTTCTGCCAGAAGCTTTTTTCAAAATACTTAGCTAAAGTGAAATTAAACCGAATCGCATTTTGCATATTTTTACATCATAGAAGACATGTTTTCTTAATATTTATATAGTATTAAACACTAGGATATTTTAAGTTTCCTTCTATAAGAAACATAGCTTATATGGTCTAGTATCAGAAAAACAACACTGTGTGAAGAATAAAAACAATTTTCAGTCATAATTTTTGGGACTACGGGAGACAAGCAAATTCCTTGCAAAATAGCCATGCATTTACATTTAATACATTTTTAACCTTTTCTAACAGTGCGTTTGTGTGCGTGTGTCACGCACGCTCACGCACACAGATGCAAAATGACAATCACACCAAGATTTTGTCGTGTGTCGATGTTTGAACGCGCGAGTAATTGAATTTTGCCGAGCCACGTCGCCGGACTCTTAACTTCAACGATCTATCAGGAACGTCTTAGCAAGCTTCGCCACGAGCGATTCCGTGCGTTTATATAAAGTAAATTTTCAGCATGGTATGCCTTCGATTTTTAGGCTTTAAACAGATCTTCCGTCTTATACACTTTACTAAAAGTAGTAAAGGTTTAGTCAGAGGTAAGTCTTAACTTAAGTAAGGTATGCGAATACTTTATTTATACCTAGATATTAATCGTCTTTGATTTATACTAAAAATTTTAAATTTATTTACAGAAACTAAACTACCACATATTTACATTACCGTACAAAATACAATTAGAACCAGTTGAGCTACCTAAGGATCGTTACAAACGATCTATAGGTAGCTCAACTGATCCAAACCACTGCCATACTTAGTTATAATTCGATGTGTTAGTAATGACTTGATATATAACAGTGAATGACACTTTCAAATACTTATATTTATCTTGGGAGTCGAACCTACGACCTTCCAAAGTCATAGTCCTCGAGGATTTAAACAATAAGATAAGTAACATAAAGTAAGTTTATCAAACATCTCCACAATATTACCAACCTATATAAGTTATAATATACAGGGTGTCTTAAAACAACTCTCAATAACTGAAAGTTAGAAATCTTTCGAAATAAAGCAATATAATGCACAGTAAAATCTGTTTAATAAATGAAACATGGAAACAGTAACGCCTGGAAGTGAACTGTAAATAGGAAAGTTTTTTCGCCATTTCGCCATCGTAGCAAGTGGAGATCCGTGGTCTCTGCCTACCCCCATGGAAAAGTGGCGTGATTTTATGTGTGTATGTACTTCGCCACTTCGGTGGTAATCCATTGGATTTTTTTGACAAATTGGACGAAATTGGTGGTATGAAGAAAGTAATGAGAGTGAATGAGACGAAAGAAGTGTGTCAGGTTCGTAGCAAGTGGAGATCCATGGTCTCTGCCTACCCCCATGGGAAAGAGGCGTGATTTAATGTATTTATTATGTATGTAAATATCTGAAGCTCATATAAAAGGTTTATTAGTTTCTGTACACCCTGTATAACATTAAGCAACCCTATCTTCAAAGGACTTATCAACATATAATTCTCTGTTATGTTTTAGAATAACCACGAATGTATTCTCTGTGTACTATTAAAATACAGTCAGCAACAAATTTTACTTTGAAAACTATCGCGTGATCAAACTTTAAGATTATCTAACTTAGATATTAACAAGAACGCTAAACGGTGAAGGAAAACATTGTGAGGAAACCAGTTAACTTTCTGAGCTTGCAACTATCACGTATGGAACGTTAACTTCTGAAAAATGTGGATTCTGAGATAGTATAGGCTCTTAAACTACGATTGTTCGTTCGTTCGTTCGTATGAGCAAGGCCAACTCTGGTGACGGAGTTTTTAGGCCGCCTAAAGGCCTCAGTCATTGCTTAACGACTTTTTAAAAGCCGGAACCGACAATTTAACTTTCCGTCCGAAACACGGAAGCGCTCTGCTGATAATGCTACTTGCCACCCATCCAAGTTATGACCGCTCAGAACGTTGCTTAACGTCTTGGCCAACTTCGCCACGAGCGCTTAAACTTAAACTATGTTGACTGTACTTTTAAATCTGTTTTCAACACGCATGTATTTAGGTGCTTAAAATGATATAATCTTGAATCAGTGCGTAATTGTATTACAAAGGATGTGAAGGTACTTAGTATACAGAATGAAGCAATATATTGTTCTTGATATTTCAAATTACAACAAACTAACATCATTTAATTCTATGTGTACTTCTTGCTGCTTTTCGCCGCTCTTTTGGTGTGAGTTGAGCCTAACAAACACACTTACACACAAACTGTCACTTATATAATTTTAGTGTGATATAAGTATGAGTTACAAAATTATAATAGATTAACTAAACAAGCGATCAAACGCGACGCAAAAATACGCCGTGTGTATATACTCTTATGGCCTTATTCATTAAGATTTGAAAATTTAATATGGATTTAAAGAATGTTTTTTTCTTGTTACTCGTATGTCAATGAAAAGAGATAGCAACAGATATTTATTTATTTATTTATTTTTACATCTTAGGAAAACAAACAGTCATAAAAAAACAAATTAAATAACTAAGTATAACACTAAAGACCATTTAGAGGTTTTCTAAAGGTATAATATCCATTTTAGCTAAAGTAGGTTTACTGAACCAATATGAGGGGGATAATGTTTTCATTAAAAGACAGATTGCTTTAAGAGGAAGATTTAAATCAACCTTCCACTAATATTATAAACGCGAAAGTTTGTTTGAAGTATTGTATGAAGGTGAGGATGTATGGATGTGTGTCGCTCTTTCACGCGAAAACTACTGAACGGATTGGCTGAAGTTGATAATTAATTGATAATAAACTAAACAATCGAAGTCGTGGTCAGAAACGAAACCAAAACGTTCCGTTTCACAGAATCTTATTACACTCAACCTAAACGCCGCGCCGAACTTCACCCCGACGTCATTTATCAAAATGTCGCACAAGTTTTTGTCTTCAAGATATGATAGCAGGTTTTGTGCGAATAAGCTGTCCCGATTTAGAGAATTCGCTGAATTAGGGTCTTACTCGTAAATGATGGCATTATGCTGGGAGACCTATGTTGGTTTACCCTTTGTTCGATAATTAGGGCTTCTGGTAATTGGGGAGCTAGATTTCGGCCATGGAAGAATTATTATGACAAGTATCAAGAAAGAGTCAGTGGCTTGGGCACGCTTCCGTCTGACAGTGGTTTGGATCAGTTGAGCTACCTATAGATCGTTTGTAACGATCCTTAGGTGGCTCAACTGGTTCTAATTGTATTTTGTACAGTTATGTAATATAGTAGTTTAGTAGCTGAATTCAGAAAGAGTGAGATAGATGATGTCTCGAACATTTTTGTGTTTTTTTGGGTTAGTATTATCAAAGACGATTAATATCTAGATATTAATCGTCTTTGGTATTATTAAAGAAATTAAAAAACAGAGTATATGATATTAAGTTGCACTTTAGCTATTCCATTGGACAATCGCTTAAAGATAATCTTAAACCAATTCGATACAATATCGAGTGGTATAACTACCTATACCATTTTCGGTGTGATTTTTACATGTTCCAAATTTACAAATTGTGCCGATCATTGCTGTTGACTGTAGTGTAGTGATGCACAGCCCATTCGTTTTATCGATAGTCGATACTTCGTCCAAACAACAGCCTCAAAGGTATTGTGCAGCGACGCGTAATTTATACACCACTATTTTGTAATACCAAAAAAAAATTGTGCTCTCAGTGTTATATTACATTTATGAAGAAAAAAACGGTTTTTTAAATCCCAAAATACAAAATAAATAAATAAATATTCGTGGACATTTTACACGGCGTTATCTAGTCCCAAGCTAAGCAACTTAATGCTTGTGTTATGGTAACCAGATGACTGATAAACTACATAGATACATTTTTTTTGTAAATACATACATATTTTACATAGAAAACACCCAGACACGAAACAAATATTTACCGATCATGCAAACATTTGTCCTGCGGCGGGGATCGAACCCGTAACCCTGTGCGTCTCAGGCGGGCTTTCGGCCACAGTGGTCGTTATACATTTTTATTTCGAATAATATTTATAAGTATCGATAAATTTTCGGTAAATTTTTGCAAGTATATCGATATAAATTGTACCGATATTGCTGTCGATTGTACGGGTAGTGATGTACAGTACAGCCCATTCGTTTTATCGATAGTCGATACATCGTCCAACAATGCCTTCCGAGGTATTGTGCTGCGCTTAATAAATACAATTTATCTATGACAATGTTCGCGATGTTTAAAAGAAAATTCTTATAAAAGGATGCTGTGTATTATAGAGAAATTATACTGTATTGACTTGTCTTTGATATAAAGATTGTACGCTTTGTATTTTATGAGCGTTTGTGCTGTGAGATATGAGAACAAACTATCTAGATAACTAACGCCAGAGCGCGTAGACAAGTGACAAATGTTTCGTATCTATTCTCTTTCTATCATCGCTAATCTTTGATTTGATATTGCCGATCGCTCGAGTTTTCGTAATCGAATGTCAATTCCTTTACATTTTTTAGTTTCTACTCTAAAGCGATTGTAGAAATGTAACATGGCTAGGGCAGGTTTCTATATTAGCAACGCTGTTAACTGTCAAAATGTCGTACATTTTGTGTTGTTTAAACAAAGTTGCTATGGAGATAGATTTACGGTCATTCTTAAGATATAGGAACAGGGTGTACGTATAAAGAAGTCTTTAATTAAGATTTTCCTATTTTCGCTAAGCAAAATAATCAAATGATTAACAAAAACATTTCCCGTTACCTCGCTGTAACCTGTTGATCTACAAGAGCAATTAAATCGTAGTAAAGTTTTTTTGTGGGAGTATATTTTCTGAATTACACAATAGAGTTTCATCAAAATCTGTCTAGTAATTTTGGCATGGTTAATCCAAAAACAATAAACAATCAGATTCTAGGAAAATTTCAAGTGATCAAGATTCAAGATAAAAATACAATTTCGAAGCTTAATCAAACCAATATTACGTTTGCACAATACTATTTGCAATAATTTAAGAAGATACAATGGCATTACTATGCTCAAAGGAATTCTCAATTACCTACTTTGATCATTTCTCAATAGTTAGGTTCTGCCAATAAAATCTATCGTGGGCGAACACTTGAGGTAGCGCAGCTTTTTTAGAACCGCTGGTTTATTGTCTTGTACTGGAATTTCCATTTGAGAGTATTGGTGGATGAGTAAGTACTACAGGCACTAGAATCACCTAGAATAATAAGACGAAACTGAAGTTTTCAAAATACCAAACCAAAATAAACGATCTTTCTTTCTTTCTTTGATTTTCGTTCAGAAAGTCGTGGGTTCGATTCCCGGCCGTGCATCAATGGATTTATCGTTTCGAAAAATGTATAAGCACTTTAATACGACATCTAAACGGTGAGTACCTACTGTGAGGAAAAAGCGCGGCTAAGTCAGCCCCACACGTATTGACCATTGTCAATGTCAACCATTTAAGTAAAGATGTAAATTATGTTTATTTTTCTAAACAAACGTGAATTAAGGCACTGTAATTTTCTCAGACTTTAAGTCATTTATCATCATTTGATTTGTACCTGAAAATAATAACTCTAACCAACATTTTTTATTTCGACGGGATTCAAACCCACAATAATACGCGATTCGACCGAAATAGTTAGGCACGTTTATATCTGGTACACAGTTCTAGCAGTGGTGTAGCTATACACTATGGACTGTGAGCAGCAATATAGGAATATAAAGGATATATTAAAAGGGTTTGTTCGTTGTAATTTTATGAAAATATCCCCGAACCAAAAGGTATCGTCTCTAACCTCAATATGCGAACTTTGCGGTGGTTAGGAGCTTGCTACCTGTCACGAACGGAATGCGAAGAAGAATTTACACATGATAAAGCATATATTTGCGGGTATTTATCGCTTTAATTGACCACGGGCTGGTGCAATTCAGTCGAAACATCGAGATAAAATTAATGACGACCTCTGTGGCGCGGTGGGCGAAGGCTCGCCTGAGACGCGGAGGTTGCGGGTTCGATTCCCGCCACGGGACAAATGTTTGTATCTTCTACAGATATTTGTTCCGGGTCTGGATGTTTTTCTATCTATAAATGTATGTAGGTATTTACAAAAAAAAAATATCTAAGTAGTATAATCAGTCATCTGGTTACCATAACACAAGCATTTAGTTGCTTAGCTTGGGACTAGATGACGCAGTGTAAAGTGTCCATGTCCAAGGATATTATATATTAAAAAAAATATTTTTTGTCAAGGACAGAGAAAGAAAAACGTTGATAAAATTACATCCACCGTTTGAATAAGACAGTATTTTAAGACACGTTTTGCACGGCACAAGCGAATACTCAAATAACCTTATGATAGAAACATACGACGCAATAATTTCACTGAAGGTCTTTTATGGTCGGTGTGTAATTTTTGGGTCAAAATGTAATAATAAACTTAATAAATAGGCTTTATTTGATGTGAATGTTATGGGTAACTCAAATTATAGTAGGGATTTGAAATTACTCGTGCGGAATCGGGTATTGTTACGACTTTTTTGACGTCCAAGCAAATTATTTTTTTATGTTCAAAATTGTCAGTAAATTCAAGCACTTTTAAATACAAATCCAGCAATTTTTTCTTATAAGTAAGTTTGTATAATCAAGTTACCAACGACGGAGTTTTTAGGCCGCCTTGGCCTCCGTCATGGCTTAACGACTTTAAAAGCCGGGACCGAAAATTTAAGGTGCCCTCGGAAGTACAGAAGCGCTCAGATATTAATGCCACTTTCAGTCACCCATCTAAGTTGTGACCGCTCAGAAGGTTGCTTAACTTCGACGATCTATCAAGAACGTAGCAAGCTTCATAATTTTTTCTTAGAATCACAGGCACTTTTATATTCATCAATATTTGTTAGAATATAAAAATATGAATACATATTATAAGCAAACCGATTCCTTAAGAATATCCTTGAGTTCGTACTGAAATAAATGTTTTTTTATTTCTTTCATAAAGTATGAATGATTTTTTACAAGGGATTTGAACCCGCTACCTCTACATGTTACTACTAAACCACAACAGTTTATAAACAAAGGCTTACCAGTACCGACATTATACTCCACATTAATTACAATAAGTACAATGTTCTAAGAAAATTACTTTTTACTCGAATCGCCTGAAGCCTTGCGAGAAATTTGGATATAATGTACTCACGGTAAGAAGTTTGTTACGATGTTTTGCATACGGATTTTACCTTAAATTGCGTGAGTTTAGACATTTTAATAACAAGTGGCAATTTTAAACTTAAAGAACTAATGATATCTCTGTAATAGGTTTAAAACAATAATTTTGAATAGAACAAAATTATATGATTATGTTGTCCCTTTTTATATTTTATAATATAACTGCACCAATTGTGGACGTAGGTACTGTCCGCTCCCAAATTGGCTTATATAGCCACACAAGGAAGTGCTTATCAGAAGAGACACTGCTTAAATCGTCTGAAATAAACGTAAAAGCCTATGATGATGACATAACTTTGCAATAAAATCGTTTAAAAAAAAACAAAAAACTTTCATGAAAAAAATATTCGTCTATTAGACATTACAATAAATGATTGGTTATCTTATACGACATGACAGCTTTATAAGGAACATCATAGAAGGAAAAGTAGAAGGAAGGCGAGGAAGGGGAAGACCGAGAATTAATTACATAAGTCAGATAAAAGAGAAGGTCTGTCATGTCGTATCAAGAAGTAAAAGAGATCGCATTGGAAAGAAGAATATGGAGGAAATTGCATCATTACACCGACAAGAGCTGAGCTCTTAAGTTTTATATATATATATATAGACATTACAACGAAACACAAATCTACTACTGCGATTTAAAGATGGCTGAATACAATATCTTTCAGTGTTACAATCGTTCGTTCGTTCGTTCGTTCGTTCAGTTTTACAATAAATAAATAAATAAATAAATATCCTTGGACATTTCACACATAATAAAACAGTAAATCTGATAAATATTGACCTTCAGATTTTTAAAACATGAAAGCGTTACTTAGAATTCTGCATTTGCACATAAAACTCAGAATCTATTACTAAATTGAAGCCAGGGCTGGGTTATCGATACTATTTTCTGCATCATTACCCTAGAAAATACGATGTAGACAAAACACGAACTGTAGAATATTTTTAAATTGAATTTAACTATTTTACCATAATATTATTTAATGTTAGTTTAACGCTCAATATTTTTAAATGAGTTTTAAATTATTTGACTGTTTAATTTTGATTAATAACATAATAGAGCTTTGTTCATGTTAAAATTTTTTAAAAGTTTAGATTTTTTTACAGCGATAATTTTTTTTTCTTATCGAAATATTTATGTATTTTGACTATGACTTAAAGCTAAAAGGACAATTTAATTTGAAGTACAGTTGTTGTATGTTCATGTTTTACTTTTCTAATAAGTAAATTTGTTTGCTCATAATAATAAAAACTGCGGCTCAATACTTTGACGCAATTAATTGTGTTGTTGCGATGAATTCAGAAATATTTACCGTTCTTCAAAATAGTAATGTTTTATTAAAAGAATACAATAACATATTCAAAATCCCAAAAATGAATATGATAGTAGTCAGATGCAAGTCCAAACGTGGCACTCCCAAGTTAATTTATTCAGAATCTATTACTAAATTGAATAGCTAGCTATCGATTATCGATAAGACTATTTTCCACGCCATTACCCCGAATGGGATTGGATTGTTATTACAGAATCAGATTTTTCGAACAAACGGTTCCGCATGATTTTGCTGTTTTCGATCGATCGTTTATGATTTCGAAGTTTTGTATTTTGCAAAGATTCAATATGTTGAGAAGACTTAGAAAATGAGGAAATGGTAGGAAAAATCGATTTACGATATCGAAATAAAATTTTCGAATAGCATATAATACTCGTGTATACCTTTTCTTTATATATACAGAAACCTAACATATTTACATAGCTTTACAAAATATGATTAGAGCCGGATAAGCCATTTCTTAATTATTATTATTCCCTATGGATTGTTTTAAACGATCTGTAGGTAGCTCAACTGATCCGAAAAGTCTGTGTTTTAATCTTTTTGGGGTAGTACAAGAATGTGTTTTTAATGTTTTAAATTTAAATTAAGTTCCATTCAACTTTTTTTTACAAAACACGACAAATTGTAGACAGGATGATTTTTAGGCCCGTATTCAGTGTCGACACTAAAACTTGAGTGTAAGCTCATTCATCGATTTTTTGAAAGTTTTCCATGGAATTTGGATGATAAATCACCGCTTAAGATACGATTCATACTTAAGTATGAACTTTGAATAGGTACGAGTCTAATAAACTAACTTGTTTCCTCACACGTCGAGAAAATAAACCTACAAAGTTTTTCATAGAAATTAGCTGTCAATATTACTTATTACTTTCAAAAATAACTCAAATATAAAATATTGGCTAAGAAAACAAAATATGAAATATTGTTCGCGAAATATTATTGAATTATAAGAAACAATAAGAATAAATAAATCTATGATAAAAAAAAAGTTCAAAAGCCTTGAAACTTAATATTGCGAACAAAGGCATGATTACCAAGCTATGGAGTACAGTTCATACTAAGAACTGAGTATGAACAGTTTTACAATCTCAGTTAATCTTTCACACATCTTTTCAGATACTTTGAATTTGGTTAGGGGGATATAATATACTTTCTTTTGAATAAACGTTTTTTCTTTCTTTCTTATCTTATATACAGAGATTCTTACAGTATTATAATTGTGTTTTTTTATAATTTTTGCTACTATGAACACTCTTTACCCCACATAATCACAACAGTACCTATGATACCTACTGCGTAAACTGTGTTCCCACTTGAGCACCTAGCAGCCTAGTGACCTCTGCTTTTAAAAGCGAGTCCTTACAGTCCTGTGAAAGCATTTCCAAGTTCGACCGTTATATCGTCTGCCCGTCGTGTCTTTTATTACTCTGATAATAATCAAAGTTTACCTAGTTAACGAAATTTCTTTCTTTGGCGAAGTTGGAAATTTGATATCAGAAATATTGATTTGTTTCTGGCCTCGGGCTTCGGAAAGTATTCTGAGGTCTTGTGGTCGGTATTCATTTACAAATGCCATATAACAGTAAAAAAAAAAACGTTTATTATGGTAGGACCTCAAGGATCACTTTAACTTCAGAATCACCTAGAATGTAAGACGATTCCCTACACCAAGGAAAGAGACAGGCAAGAACCAGGTGGTGAGGGCCTAGCTTTTTTTTAAAAGCGATCCCTTAACAATCTAAATAGTCAAGCTTCAGTGGGAAGCCTGTCAAAGTCAGGCAAGTAAAAGTAATTGTAAAATCCATCAAGAACGTCTTAAGGAAGCTTTGCTACAAGTAATTTTTATTCTATTCAGTAAATAGTACCGTGCTTCGGAGGGCACGTTAAATTGTCGGTCCCGGCTTTTAAAGTCGCTAAGCCATGACGAAGGCCTTTAAACTCCGTCACCAGAGTTGGTCACTTGCACATACGAACGAACGAACGAACTAAAGTACAGTTAAAGAAGGTTATTGCAAAAAAACTAACTGCCTATGTACGAGTTATTGATCCAATAAAAAGAAATACGGATATGACGTCACTAGTGCAGTTAGCGGGCCTCATAAATCAGCTTCCGTCGCTCGTAGGCATGTCTTAATACAATTTTATAAGTGAAGGATAAAGTTTTATCGATAAAAATAAAAGAAACACATTTTATTTCTATTATCATATCGATATATAAAAAAAAACTATTTTGTTATCACTTGAAATGTCCAAGAATATTTTTTAAAGATTTGGTATTTTTTTCATCACCATGTTGATTTTGGTTTAACCTATTGTGTTCCATTATTGGGCAACGAATGTTCTATAAATTTTCTACAAATTGATTACATTTAAAAACTTTTACATTATCATTTTGTTATGTTTTTGTTGTTGACGTATGTTGGCTTTGAATACTTTAAGTAAACTCAATTCATAATTAAAATACGAATATTTTTACTATAAATGTTGCTATAGTTACAAGGTCTAAAATATTGCCAAATAATAGTTAAGAGTCAATTGTTTTATTTTGTCTAACTTACCATTTTTTCTATTCTACAAATCATACAGATCAAATGTCCAAAAACAAGGAATTAATGATGAAAAACATCGCGTGTCTGTGAGCATATCAACGCGAGAGTGTTTTTCTTCAATATTAATAGCTAAGTATATTCTCTCATTTTCTTATGTCTAAGGTAAGTATACAATTTCACGAGGGAAGCGGACAATTTTATCGATAATCACACAAAAAAAAAAATGTATTTGGCAAACTCTGGCAATGGTATTAAAACTTGCAAAATAAATGAAAAAACTTGTATAAAGAATTTTTTTTTTATATTTGCAGATCACACAAACATTTGTCCCGCAGCGAGGATCGAACTCGCTACCTCTGCGTTTTAGTCGGACTTTCACCCACTACGCAACAGAGAAGTTAATAACTTAATCCAACTTACAAACTTGGATTAAAGATTTCTGTTTATAAGAATAATTTAACAAAGAAACCCTCATCAAATCCCTTCTTTATAAATTACGCCAGCTCAGCAGTGTCGAAAAGGTAAATCTACGAGTTTTTAATTGACATAAAGAAAAGTGTTGTAACATAATTAATGAACATCTGTTTTATATACATTAAAAGTTTTAACGTTACGCTACGTTAGAGGAAGGCCGAAGAAGAAGTGGATAGATTGTGTGAAAGAGGATATGAATGTAAGAGGAGTGAGTTCAGAGTTGACGAGTGATAGGGGAGAGTGGAAGAGAAAAACTTCTTGTGCCGACCCCACTTAGCGTGGGATAAGGGCAGGAGAATGATGATAGGAAAAAAAATTAGATGCATCTTTATTATGAAAGAAGATTTTCGAAAGAAGATTTCTGAAGATTGGACAGGTTAAAAAAAATTACAATGAGCCTAAAAAAACTATTGTTTTTATAATGAAGAGCTTATATTCACGGCTTATTTTCGACGTTTCAGCGCGTTTTGGCTAACTAATTGCGTTTGTATCGATAAAAAGATTGTATGTTAAGTCTAACAAGCAATTAGGACTAGGCATTAACAATTTAAACATCATAAATAAAAATAAAAAATAATTTCCTAAAATAAAAAGACCGCGGCGGCGTAGGAGAGACGAGCTTGACTCCTACTGTCCACAAATGGACCATACTAGCTCACAATAGAGAGGAGTGGAGAGAAGGAAGGGAGGCCTTTGCCCTGCAGTGGGATGATACGGGCTCCAAATGATAATGGATTTCCTTTATTGACGTATTTTTATGTTAAAACCTTCCTTTTATCGTTGTCTAGAGCTTTTCAACTACATAAAATTCTGCGTTCAAATATTAAATTAATTTACCAATTTCAAGTGGCCTTTGATTTGATCAGAAAGCTCTTAGACTAATCCCTACTTCCCTACTATAAATGCGGAAGTAGGTCAGTCTGTTCTGTCTGTCTGTTATACTTTCACGCCTAAACCACTGAATTGTGATGAAATTTGGTCCAGAGATTTGGACCTCTTTCATATTTGTCAGGTATCATTTCAAAAATTCATATCATTTCATATCACTTTAAAATATGATGTATTTAAATTTACCTGACACATCGATATTTTCATCGATAACTGTACATCCCTATTCGCTATCCTACATAAATCATTGAGACACACGCCCTATCTGTTGCCAGCTTAATACGATCCCAAGAACAGTCTGGGGATGTTACCCCCACCCGGGGGTGAAAGGGGGTGAGGGGGTGAAAGGGGGTGGTTTTTTTCACAATCTCCGCATGAGTAAGAAGCCGTATATTTCCAGTTTATTGTTGTGATTTATTAAAATGTTTTGTTGGTGTTTTAATAAAGATTTTATAATGGGTATTGTTTATGATAAGGTATTTTTATTGCTGGTTATATTGAATGGAAAGCGTTGGGTGAAAATTGAATGACACGTACGTAAAATGAAAATAGGCTTTGACTGTATTCAAGATCTTTCGGGAGCAAGACTTTTGGCTGAGCTTTTTTTGATCTATCCTACTAAAAAAAACAAAATTAATGACTAAAAAATAACAACTTTTTGACTACATGAGAAGCAATAAGTTTGTATTGTAATTTAATATACTTAATTATTATATTTTGAAATTTGTAGTTTGAAATAGGAAAATTATGATGTGGTTACCAATCCCTATCATAATATTTTAAATGATTAAAACCGAACGAATCGAATTATATTATATACGTTACCGTAAGTTACCTATGGTTTTAATATAATGATGTTTACCTACATGGGCCTTTTTTATTATTAAAAAAAACTGTATATAAGTAGTATATCAGTCATATCTGGTTACCATAACACAAGCATTCAATTGCTTAGCTTGGGACTAGATGACGCTGTGTGGAATGTCCAAGGATATTTATTTATTTGCACCTTATACTTATAATGTTTATTATATTATAAATAAATCGCCATTAAACATTTGCTGAAGAAAGGCATTGAAAAAGTCGTTACCTTCAGATAGCAGTCTCAATAGTATTTCAGAGGATTGTCAATGAATTTTTCAGTAGACGATACACAATTCAGTATAAATCAGCTTTTATTGGAAATTGAGCTTTATTGCGAAGAGCGAGGAGTGATTTTGCTGTGTGTAATAATCATAAAAAATATACAGACGCACTTGTGGTTTTATTAGCTACTAGCTGTGCTTTACGGTTTTGCTCGCTGTTTAATATTTTTTGCAATAACTAATTTTTAACTAGCAATTTTCTTTGCGGGTAGTTATTTTTAAAGACGTTTTGAGTGTTTTATGGCAAATTAACGTGTGGATAAATATCCAAGGTTTTAGGTATCTCCATTTTAAATTTCATCAAAATCCGTTCGGCCGTTGTAGCGCGAAGTAATGACAAATAAATTTAGATACGCACACACTTTCTAGGATATAACAAGGTTAGTTGTCCAGTGGGAAGTTTTTGCTAATTGAAATCTTTCAACCGAGATTCATAATAAATTCTAATAGGAATGATTACGGAAACAAATTATATAACTCAAAAATTTGTCACTCGACAAGATTTGAACTTGCAACATCGGATTAAAAAGCATAGTCTTCCCCGCCAGTCCACTAGCGCTGTCTAAAATAGAGTGAAACTTCAAGTCCCACTGAATTTTTCAAGCAACATACATTATTAATGATTCGCACCTACTCAGAATGTGGTGGAAATATATTCGGAGGTAGCTTAGAGGACTGCACTACTTTTATTTACCGAAGCTTACTTGACATAGGGTTTTAAATTCGCTGGATAATCTTTTTTTGTAGCCAATGTCACATCAGGGGGCTTCAAAAGGACGTTATAGCAATATCCTCCTTATATCATATTAAGAATAAGGTAAATTATTTTTCAAATTTAAAAATGACTATCAGCAGAATTGCTCATTATGGCCATTTTAGCCTCCTAGGCCAATCATTTGAATTAATCTAAAAGATTACTTACCGGTAAGCCATCCGAATCTGCTCTCCGTTCTTGTACCAGATGAGCTGTGCTGGTGGGTTTCCACCTCGGCTCCTGCAGACCAGCTCCAGACTCTGTCCTCGGCGCACTGTCTCTCCCTCCGCGTAGCCTTCGATGTAGGGGGCGCCCGGGGGGTCTGGGGGAAAACGTTCATTGTTAGATATATTTTGTCTTAAGTTCGTATGAAAGTAAAACGCTAAAGCTAAGCTTGGCACACATTCTCTCAGCCCCCTAATATTTAATATTTAAATATTTAAATAGTAAAAAATCTTTAGATAAATGTACTTAGCGAAGAGAGGCCTATGCCCAGCAGTGGGATGAGGAGGGCTGATGATGATGATGATGATGTACTTAATGTACTTACTACTGCCCCCATTTTGCAGTTTATGGTATCATACGTGATTTGCAAGCCCATCGTGTATAATTATCAGAAATTCAAGTAATTTTCTCACGATGTTTTCCATTACTCTTTAGAGTTTTGTTAATCTATTAAATTGGTTACGAAAAATGGTTACGAAAAAGTTACGAAATTATTAGGTACGAAAAATGGATTTTGTTTTTAAAAAATACATGTATGATTAATAGCTATATTGATAATGATCTAGAAACTGTAGATTCGTATTTTAACATACTTAGATACCTAAAACCTGCAAACGACATACAACCCGCATATACAACTTTACAGCTGTATATTGACGTGCCCTCTGAAGCGAGGACGCGCTCAACTGTTAAGATGGTTGTATGCGTCAAACTAACGCCGCCATCTTGACTTATTTGACTTGACCAAAGACGATTAATATCTAGAAGACAGACAAAGGCCATACACAAAATCGTAACCCGATCCCGCAGTACCAGATAGCCTGGAAACTTTAAAACATCAATTTTATCCAAGAAATTTTAATACTTAGTAGTAGGTAGCAACAATATTCAATATAAAAAAAAATTTAGGTAATGTAATTGAATTTTCTTGGATAAAATTGATGTTTTAAAGTTTCCAGGCTATCTGGTACGGGTTACGATTTTGTGTATGGCCTTTGTCTGTCTTCTACTTAGATATTAATCGTCTTTGACTTGACATTGAACATTTAAAAAACTGAATGTTCAGTTTGTGAAACCTATCATAAGCTTTTTTTTAATACCTTTTTTAATAGTATACTCATTCAATCAAAAAAAATAGATCGGTCTACTATTGACGAAAAAATTGGTGAACATACATTAAACTAAGAGAAAAAAATAAAGTGGAACGTAGAACCTCCTTTTTGAAGTCAGTTCTAAATTTAAATACCAGTATTTTAAATAACCCTTGATGAGACACAGTTTTTTGTTACGATCTCTTTGATACGGGCAAAATTAAAAGAAATTTAAAAGGTTTTCTTCGAATGCCCCGAAGCTGTTTTGTAAAATGTTCCGCTGCTTTGTGTCAAAGGCTAACTAACCTCTGTGTTAACGTTGACTGGGAAGTAAAAGCACTTTTCTATTATAATGAACTGGGTAGACAATAGTGGCAATTCTGAGTGTCGCAAAAGCTAAACTAAGCTAATTAAAATTGTTGCCGTCCCTTTCATAGCGATGGAAATAAAAAGGATGGCAATAATTTTAGTTAGCTTAGTTTAGCTTTTGCGACACTCAGAATTGCCCCCAATATCACACTAATTTTAGTGAAAGTGTGTGTGTTTGTTACTCCTTCACGTTCAAACGGCTGGACGGATTTTAATAAAATTTGGTACCAAGATAGCTTAAATCCTGGATAAACACATATATCACTTTTAATCTCGGTGTTCCCACGGGAACGTAAACTTATTCACAGCGGGTAAAACCGCGGGGCACAGCAAGTTAACTATATTATTTCCTTCATTAAATAAATGTTAGTGCTAATCAATAAGAAAACAAACAAATAAAAAAACATAGAGTAGGTACTTTCATACTGATTAAACTTACTGTTCCCAAAGGATTGCGCGATCGCAGCCATGGGCAATAGCTAGTCAAAATAATGTTGTACGAAAATAAACTGTTGATTAAAGTAATGAACGATGTTAACAAAATAAGAGGCTATTAAATAACCACATTAATTATAATCCATAATGATTAATTAATAAAACCTCAACATAATTAATTTACCCGAGAGTTTAATTTAAAATTATCCAACGTATAATGTAAAACAATTATGTATGTGCTCGTAGGTACAAGTTAAGGGACAGAATTCTATTGAAATCACAAGAAATTGAGCGGAAGATTTTGTTCTAGAATTTAGACGAAAAAGTGTAGTTACTACCCAAAAGCCGGGACCACTAATGAACGTGCCTTCCAAACGAAAGCTTTCAGCAGTACGACATGCGGTCACCCATCCAAATTGTGACCGCCCGAAACGTTGCTTAATTTCAACAATCTATCAAGAACGTCTAAGCAAGTACAATGCATAGTTGTTTATTCCCTTGATTATCCTTTGAGGACACTTAAGTTCTTTATCAAGATTACAAATTTAAAATCCTATCGGGGCGTCTAGTCGCGCTTCGACCAGACGATAGGAATTTGAATGCGCGTGATCCGAGGGCTGGCACGTATTTGGTTCAACGGATCAGCATCGCCATTCAGTGCGGCAATGCTGCCAGTGTCTTGGGCACTTCCGTCTGGCAGTAGTTTGGATCAGTCGAGCTACCTATAGATCGTTACTAACGATCCTTAGGTGTCTCAACTGGTTCTAATTGTACTTTGTACAGTTATTTAAATAAAATAAATAAATATCCTTGGACATTCCACACAGCGTCATCTAGTCCCAAGCTAAGCAATTGAATGCTTGTGTTATGGTAACCAGATATGACAGATATACCTGCTACTTATATTTTTGTAAATACATACATATTATACATAGAAAACACCCAGACTCGAGACAAATATTTGCAGATCATGGAAACATTTCAAACATTTACATTTTAATATGTATAGTAGTGTCGTTTTTAAATAAATTATAACTCTTAGATTTACTACACCATTTTGCTTCAGATTGTATAACGTAAGCGTAAAACATACATAAAGTTACGCATAGCTATTGTTCCTCCGGCAATACGCGACTGTCTGTCACACCGAATTGTAACAACGAAGTTTGCACTTGCACTTACCACCAAAGTACGCTCCGTTCTCGACATGGGGGATCTTGATATACTACTTTGGATCGGTTCAGGGATCAGCGCTGATTATTATAGGGTAGCTCTGTGTTTATTTCTGAAGGAAACTTTGCTAGTCATTTCTTCAATGAAAAACATCGAAATTCAAAAAGTCGTAGAACAAATGTTGTTCACACTGATGAGGTGAATGACTCCTTTTCGGGATAACATACCAAATTATGAATCACGTTGTAGAGTAAAATATGAATATTCTTTTAGAATGTGGGTAATTATCACCCAAAACTTGAAATACTAGGTATTATAGTATAGAAGCAAAGCTATGTAGAAACTAGATTTACGATTTAACAGACTGAATGTGTCTTCAGGAACTTGTGTTAACGGCAGTGCGGCAATTAACAAAAGAGACGATTTACAACGAAACGAGCATTTAAAAATAAATACAAATTGAATATTATCTGTTGGTCCTACAAATCTGTTAGTCTGGGGGCGTATCATCAGTTTTCGAGTGGTATAGTTAACTATTCTCTCTCACGTGGCAAGTATTCTAAATGTATGGAATTTTTAGTTCATGCAAGTTACCGGGGGCGGCGCTGCACTGGATTTTCATAAATTTGTGATACTTGACTCGCTAACGACGACAGTATCCAATACTATGGTTAACTCGTGATAGACCACCTGTAGGTATATTTATTAGAATGTAGGAAATATAAACGAGTGCCATGTCGGAGTTTTTAGGCCTCTGAAGATAACTACTTTGGCGCCGGAGACCGGGACAGGAGACACCTTCATATCATTATTATTCTCCTGCCCGTATCCCACGCTAAGTGGGGTCGGCACAACATGTTCTTCTCTTCCACTCTCCTCTATCACTCGACAACTCTGATCTCACTCCTCTCATTCCTCAAATACCACGAGCGTTTTTTACTAATTTGTAAAAGCTTAACTTAAAAGCTTTTAAAGCTTACAGTTCGGTGTGACTGCGCCCTAACAAATATGCGAGAGAGGGCAACAATGCAGGCTTAATTATAGAGTGTGCACGGGGCTTTACTGGGTACGTTATTCGGTTATGTGATGTGTAGACATGCCTTAATGTCGCTGGAACTTTAGACATGACTATTGCTCTGTTTGTGTGGCCAAGGCATCCGTATCGGTTTGTACTAACTTAGTTTTACTTGTGGTTATGTTTTGTGTTTTAAATAAATATAATTATTTTTGGACATTTTATACCGCGTCGTCTAGCCTACGCTAAGAAACTGCTTGTGTTACGGTAACCAGATGACTGATGTACTACTGAGATACAATTATGTTTTTGTAAATACATACATTATTATAAAAAGAAAAAGACCCAGATCCGGAACAAATATATACAAAAAAAAACAAACATTTGTCCCGCATCGGGGATCGAACCCGCAACCTCCGCGTCTCAGGCTGACCCACTGTGCCACAGAAGTCATAATTTTTTTATGTATTTGCAATGACTTTGTCAGAAGGTAATAAAAATAAAACTATTCCTAAAACAGTAATTTATTAAGTACTTACCTACTATTGATTTTGTTACCGTTTGTATACACTGAATTCAATTTTGCAAGGATTTTCCGAATGAACATAGGCTATATTTTATCAAGGTGGTACCCACCACGCAAGCGAAGCCGGACGAGTAAGCTAGTACATAATAAATACATTAATGCCGGGTTCCTATATCCAACTAACGGATGTCCGTAGGTCGGCCGTAATAGCAACGTTGTTATCTGACAAAAAGTCTCATACATTTTGTGTTGAATAAACAACGTTGCTATGACGACCGACCTACGGACATCCGTTAGTTGGATATAGGAACCCGGCATTAGTGGAGATAGAACCTCATCCTTTTTTATATCGGTTAAAAATACCTAGATTTTATCAACCTTACAAGAATTTCAAGTTAAATTAAGACAAAAAAGATGCTAATCTCGCTAAATTACGTTACTTCTTCATTAAGGACTATTTCATTAACTTAAAAGGTATCTTCAAGAGGTCGGTCTCCAATCAGTATTAATTTTGATGAAAAAACACGTAAAGTTAACGGAGCATCGAATGTACGGCGGCGGAACTTACTTGCGTAGAAACACTTGCTTTTAATAAAGAATGTGCTTTGGACAATGAACATAATGTTATTTACAGCCAGTCTCAATAACCTACCTATTTTTGGTTTTGCTTACTGTCAGTAGCTATTTGACGTTTTTTGTATGGAAGAAATGTCAAATATTTACCCGCAGTAAGCAAAACCAAAGATAGATAGGTTATTGAGACTAACCGTTAGTCACTAGTAGGGTTACCGGCGGTTTTTGTGTCCTCAATCCTCTAGTCCTGAATCTATTCTCGCTCACGTGTCAGGTATTCAATGTATGGAATGTTTAGTTCATGCAAGTTACCGGGGGAGGCGCTGCACTGGATTTTCGTACATTTGTGTTACTTGACTCGGTATCGAGGACAATATCCAATACTTCGGTAAACTGGCGTTAACTTCCCAGGGTGCGTAGACAAGTGACAAATGTTTCGTATCTATTCTCTTTCTATCATCGCTACACCTTTGATTTGACATTTCTGATCGCTCGAGTTTTCGTCATCGAATGTCAATTCCTATACATTTTTTTAAGTTTCTAATCGAAAGCGATTGTCGAAATGTAACATGGCTAGGGCAGCTGAGCAAATTTAGAAGAAGTTGAATAGAATAGAATAGAATAGAATATATCTTTATTGAATTAAAAATACCCACTTAAACAAGTAAAAAACAATGCCAGTAAAAAAAATAAAAATAATAATAATAAAGTTGCTAGTTTCTTATTAAAAAATCATGTTTTTAATTCTGCATTGCGACTTGAAAAATAGAGCATAACAAATATTCCGTTCTATAACACTATTTGCATTCAAACGGTCACATTTAAAGTTTATTTTTCTAAGAATCTCGGCACAAAACTCTCGCTCGATTTCGTACCTAATACCTTTTGATATTGGGTTCGAAATGATTAAGCCGGCTTTTTGTTGTTATTGCAAACCTTTGTCTGCAGAGTATGCTTATATTTTTTTAAATTGCCATGGTTTGCCCCCTTCAGCAGCCTTTGTGAATTTGCTAAAGTTGTAGGGATGGGAAATTATCGATGAAGATATCGATTTAAAATTGATACTATCCGTCATAAATTAGACACACTAGCTTTTATTAAGAGATTTTTATGAAGCGCTCGTGGCGAAGCTTGCTAAGACTTTCTTGATAGATCGTCGAAGTTAAGCAACGTTCTGAGTGGTCACAACTTGGATGGGTGACCGCAAGTGGCATTTACATCTGAGCGCTTCCGTGCTTCGGAGGGCACGTTAAATTGTCGGTCCCGGCTTTTAAAGTCGTTAAGCCATGACGGAGGCCTTAAGGCGGCCTAAAAACTCCGTCACCAGAGCTGGCCACTTGCTCATACGAACTTACTTTATTAAGAGATGGTCATAGAAATGTTCATAAAATAAATATTTTACGATGTAAAAAAGTAAATACTGCTGGTAGCGGTGATAATTTGATTTATTTTGAAACGTTAACTTGAAACTTCTTATAATTTAGAAGAACACAATATTTTAAACAAAAATATAAGGAAAGAACGTGAATTTTTTTCAAAGAAAAATAAGTTGATTGCTATGGGATTGTATTTAAAATGCTCATATAATGTAAAAAACATTTTAATTTACGCGTTTATTATTTAATATAAGTAATTGGATTTATTAATGAACTTGTTCTAAAAAAAAGCTTCTAAAAATTTATTAATAGCGCAGCACGTGATCAAAAATAATTTCGTATCTATTTTTTATCGTTATACTTAATACAGTAATGGAATGGAGAGAACAATTTTATCAAAATCGATAAATTTTCGTCCCAACTCTAGCCCGTAAGTCGAGCATACGGGTACAGAAAACAAAGTGTGCGATGTAATTATAAAGGCTGATGGAATTCAACCCGGGCCATAATGAAACATCATGTATAAATTATTACGAAGATGTTAAATATCTCTTACAAAATCTGATACCGTCATATTACATTACTAGCTTACTCACCCGAGATTATTCCAAACATACAAACAAACAAACCAAAGGTTAAGAAGTAGGAAGCAAACAATACGGCTACGTCCGCACAGGCAGGCGGCTTGCTTAGCGCCTAGAGCCTAGAGGGTTGTATTCTGGCTACATGCTAGGATACACAGAGGCCGCACTGAGAGGTGGTTTCCCTGGTGAAAACTGATGCAATTATTTTTTTCTTTTCATGCCTCGCGCCTGGTGACAAAAAACCAACACGTTTGTTTACTTAGATACACGCTAAGCGACTATCTAGGCGCCTAGCGCGCAGTGCGGCCGGTCGCGAACATTCTAGAACGTTCGTTTTACTAAGCTACTCGCTAGGTGACTCGCTAGGCTCTAGGCGCTAAGCAAGCCTCGAACTGCGCGTTTTTGTGTAGCGTGACACCTGCCAGTTACGTGAGGATAGTATGCATGAGTCACAGATTGCCGAGTGTCTCTTGTCTTTGCGTTTGTATCGATATAAACGCAAGGTATTGTTGATACATATTTGGTACATATCCATATTTTGCTGAAGTAAACATACGTAACGATGACAGGTTGCAAGCCCATCGACGCTATCAGAAAGCTAACTGGGTAATTATGTTAGTCATAATCTTCTTCTTTCAGTGCCTCTCCATTATTGAAGGTTAGCTGTCATCTTGCTAAATTTTTCCTTGTCAAGTGCTAGCCTAAACAGATCTTCTACTCTCTTAACTCCTGTCCACTCTCTAATGTTGCGAAGCCATGTTGTTCTACGTCTTCCAACCCCTCTTTATCTTTTTTTTTAGTCATAATAACGGCAAACAATTATTAACAATGTAGTCTGACAAGATGTGACGCGAGCGATTCTATTTCTAAAGGGGTTGGTAATTATACTACAGCCCGCGGTTTTACCTGAGTGGAAATTAATGGAGGAAATGTGTACGTACTCGTAACATAACATTTGCAAGACAATCTATACGCACTAACGTATATTTGACGGATATAAATCTTGTCACAGTACCTCTTGCGGATAGATGAAGTATTAAAATTGATGATTATAAAATACTAGTTACTTGTGATCCCGGGTATAAGCAATCCTGGTACCAAATTTCATTCAAATCCGTCCAGCTGTTTGAGCGTGAAAGAGTAACAAACATACTGCCTGGATTTTCATACATTTGTGATACCTACTTTATCATAACAATGATGACACTACAGTGTCCCGTTCAGTGTTAGCTTGTTACCTGACGCTGTATAAATCTTGTAGAATTATTACAACACCTTCAGACTAATTATTATTACTATTAATAAAGTGTCAGATTATGTTTCATCTGGTTGTTCATTTGAGCTAGGCTTAAACCTTCTTAAATCTTCTTGTAAAAGTTTAATGAAAAAATTAACTTATTACATCAAACTAATATTATAAAGGTGAAAGTTTGTGTGTGTAAATACTCAGGCCTTTACATCTTTACTAGATGATTTATACAGAGTCAGGAGGCAAGCTTTGCCTACATTTAACGTGACACTGTAGTGCCTGGGACATTGTTGAGATGGAGGCTTGTAGCACCTAAACCATCCTCTCAGCTGCCGGCCATATCCACAGGAAGGCAATGGTCAATACGTGTGGAGCTGACTAGCCGCGGGTTTCCTCGCGATGTTTTATTTCACCGTTTAAAACTCGTGTTAAAGTTCATATACATTTTTCGGTACGAAAAGTCCATTGATGCACGGCCGGATTCGAACCCACGACCTCGGATCGAAAGTCGAAGTACTTATCAACTCGGCCAACACGGCTTTTTACCCACTATAAGGGTAAAACAAACGAGCAACCCCTAATGTCAAAGTGAAAATTCCCAAACAAACGGGGCTAAGCATGAATTATGAATTTTCCATTTTGACGGCCCCGAGCTGTTGACTCTGTCCACATAGTCCACATTGCTATTGACTTTATTGTGCCATGAGGGCTGTTTAATTGCTCACGAGTGTATTTAGGGGTTAAGCTGGCAATTTAGGGAGATTGTTGCGCGATTTAAGTTCATGTTGATGTAACATTTAGACAGATATCTCGATTTTAGGTGATTGTTGCGCGATTTTCAAGTTGATGCGAGTAAGACGTCAGACAGATTTTTAACTCGATGGTAAACGATAACTTAGAATACTAATAAGTAATATAGAGATGATATGGTTTCAAAGTATGAAAAACAACAGCTGAAATAATTTAGGTGATTAAATAAAATAAGGCAATCTAAAACAACAACACTTAAAAAGGCCTAACAGCACCTGTATCCGAGGTATGGTAAATATACATTTGATATTTTTTACATACAGTTAGTTTAGGTTGGGTGACCGCAAGTGGCATTATCAGCTAAGCGCTTCCGTGCTTCGGAGGGCACGTTAAATTGTCGGTCCCGGCTTTTGAAGTCGTTAAGCCATAACGGAGGTCTTTAGGCGGCCTAAAAACCCCGTCACCAGAGTTGGCCACTTGCTCATACGAACGAACGAACGAATGAGGTTCTTATTTACATAATACATCTGAAAAAGCATACTTGCAATACTAGTCAACAATTTTTATCATTGAATGTGTTCAAATGAGCAACTTTAATCGCCCGTTTAACCACTCTTATCGCACAATGAGGCTTTAAATAGTTCGCAGTATTTGTGAGAGGTACATTAGTTGGATTAGGTTTAGAATTAACATATTAATTAGTTTTAATATAGTCAAATACATTTGACGACCTTTGTGGCGCAGTGGGCTAAGGCCTGCCTGAGACGCGGAGGTTGCGGGTTCGATCCCCGCCACGAGACAAATGTTTGTTGTTTTGTAGATATTTGTTCTGGGTCTGGGTTTTTTCCTATCATAATGTATGTATTTAAAAAAAATGTATCTAAGTTGTATAATTATCTTCTTCTTCTTCTTTATTTTGGCTTCGCCGGCTTTTGCCACGCATTAAGCCACTACCATGTCAAAATAATTCAAGTTAGTAAAGTCAAGTCAAAGTCATGTCAATCAGTCATCTGGTTACCATAACACAAGCATTAAGTTGCTTAGCTGGTTACCCATTAACACTTAACTTGCTCAGCTTGTGATAAGAGGACGCTGTGTAGAAAGTCCAAGGATTTTTTGTATTTAAGTATTTAATTGAATTATGCAATGATGATAAAAATATGATTTTATTTAATTATGATTTAACTTGGATGCATTTGACTCTACATGGAAATAAATTGGAATGGACCGAGATACGTGGAGGGGGAAAGGGGTGACTTTTGTCCAGCAGTGGGACGAAATAGGTTAGAAAAAAAATGCTAAACCAATAATGCTGAAATCCATGTCATTAATACTTCACTTTAAATAAGCTAGTTTTATTAAAACCTTACTCGAAGTAAAGCTATTATCTTTCGTTTCATTTATTCAGTTAAGGAAAACAACGAGTTATTGAACTCATATCCCCTGCATCGTCTATATTTATGTGTGAATCGCATCAATTGAGGTCGGGCCCCCGCTGCGTATGTATTGGAACAATTTGTTGGCGGGAGCGCGATGAACAATAATTTTGTTATTTTTGTACAAATTGGGAGCGGCCATTTTTTATGACTACTTTTGATGGCCTAGTGGGGTGTTTTAGATGGTTGTAAGTTTGAAGCTGTAAGTACACGTATTAGGTGCCTATGATTAAAAAAACACTTAAGTTAAAATTCGGTAAAATTAAAAAATAAATCGATCAAAACGGCTTTTAGAATTAAAAAAAAAGAATTGATCACATAAAATATGTTTATGCCGATGGGTTTCGTGCAAGACTTAAAGATTTATTCAGTCTTATTCATAAAGACCTGTCAATTTAATACAGTTTTAAATATTTTTTTTTTCTTGTTACTCTCATGTCAATGAAAAGAGATAGCAACAGATTTAATATCCGTTTTAGCTAAAGTAGGTTACTAAACAAATATGCATAAGGGGTTTACTGTATGCTGTAACAGCTTCAGGCTCGTATACACAGCGCATACTGAACCGTGAATCGTATTACCTCACGCGTCATTCATCAATCAATATCCTTGAGACCTGTCAAAAAATCGATGCTTGATATAGATCGCGCCATGTAAAAAGAGCACTGGCCGACAGGTAATTTATTTTGAACATTATCATCGCGCATAAAAGTTTTAGATTGCGAAATGGTTTTACATAAAAAAGTAAGAAATAATGATGTAAATAATATTTATAATGTAAGCACCTACCTATATTGTTTTAGGAAGCGACTCATAATAATGTAGTTGATAATTTAAAACAATTAATATTATGAACAACAGAAGCAAGAAAATATAAATGATGCGAGCCTTCGCCCACTGCGCCACAGAGGTCGTCAAGAATATGAACAGTGTACAAATACCGGTAATAAAATAATAATCTTTCGGACTAAAAAAGTCCGAAAGATCAGTCTTTGTAATGGGCCCCTCAGTGTTTAATAGACTACCAGATACGATACGAGATGCAGCGTCCATACCGATTTTTAAGTACCGGCTCAAAAAATGGTTACTCGAGGAAGTATTCTATAGCGTAGACGGGTTTTACGCTAAGCCTGAGACGTAAATAAAATACTATAAATAATTTATTTCCATGCAATGTATCTGCAATTTGAATTTTTACATAATATGTACAACATTTGACCTGTAACTATGATGTTATTAATAAAGTTTTGTATTTGTATTTGTCTTTGTACCGTAGCGTAGGTACTGATGCACCAATGCACTGTACTAAAAACAACAATCAATTAGTGTCCCGGGCCCTACATAAACGTTGACACAAGACTGGGGCTCAATCGAGTGACAATTAATAATTCATGTTCCAAAGAGCCGGTCCGTGTACCCCTAGGGGGGCGAGGGGAGGGGGGAGGGGGTACGAAAACAATTCTGACTTCCAAATTTTGTTTCACTGACTGGATTTGAATTTTGGTTACGTTGAATTGCTATTGATGACTTAGTTTGACAGTCGGTTTGTCGAACGCTGATCTCCAAAATTACCTAATTAAAGTCAAATCACGAAGAAATAAAGTACCCTAAACCGTAAACCAGCGCTCCAACAGTCATGATGCTGCTTGGAGCATATGCTGAGGGGTAGCCTTATTTTCTTGTCACTCGATTGTCAATAAGTATTTTCATTTGTATGTTACCCATGTTTATGGTGATGGAAAATAAAAACGTTTTCTATTCTATTCTATTCTAAACACTAGAGCGTGTATAATAATGTATGAGAGTGAATGAGGCGAAAGAGGTGTGTCAGGATCGTAGCAAGTGGAGATCCGTGGTCTCTGCCTACCCCCATGGGAAAGAGGGGTGATTTTATGTATTTATAGCATGTATGACGATGTGTGGAATGTCCAAGGATATTTATTTATGTATGTATGTATTATGCCCCACACGTATTGACCATTGTCTTTCCTGTGGATATGTCCGGCAGCTGAGAGGATGGTTTAGGTGCTGCAAGCCTATTCCATCTCAACAATGTCCCAGACACTACTGTGTCCCGTTAAGTGTAGGCAAAACTTGCCTCCTGACTTACAGAGTAGTAGAGTAAATCATCTCGTAAAGATGTAAAGACCAGGGCCCTTACTCCGGAACAACGAAAACGAAGTTTCGTGACAATTTTCGGGGTCAGCTTATGTGGGTGGATACTGAATTTGTAATAACTCACCAACATAATTAGAACCCGAAAATTGTCACGAAACTTCGTTTTTCGTTTTGCAGAGTAGACGCCCTGAGTATGTATGTATAAGTACTTACACAAAACGCTGAGTTGTACAGTGCTTCTCATTGGACTATCTCGTTGCAACGCCTCGTGCCTCGCCTCACAAGTGAAGTCAGCATAGTCATCATCAGCGGACGCCTTGAAATGAACCCTGTTGGTGAGAAAATAAGAACCAGATTAGAAAAAAGTGTGATCACAACTACACTGTTGGCGCTTCCGTGCCTCGGAGGGCACCGTTAAAGGCCTTAAGGTGTCTGTATGCGTCTAATTAGCGCCGCCGCCTATTTTATTTTATTATTGCGATGAACAATTGAATTCAAAAAAATTTTATGTTCAGTTTGTGAAACCTATCATAAGTTTTTTTTAATACCTCTGGAATAGTTTCATTTTGTATAGTTTAGGAGTAGCAAAGTTGCACTTGGTGTCCACCAAACTCTGTTTTCGCTATTCCTAAATTATACAAAATGAAACTATTACAGAAATGAAATGAAATGAAATATGATCACAACTGTATCCCGGGAGCGGTAGACATTTCTTTCAGATCATTAGGCAATTTTTAGATCTTTTTGAAGATGTCTAAGGGGGTAGTCAGAGGTATGTCCAAATACATACATATTTGGTACATGCCCACTTTTTGCAGAAGTTAACTTTCCATACGTGACAGGTTGCAAGCCCATCGACGCTATTAGAGAGCTAACTGGTTTCCTCACGATGTTTTCCTTCACCGTTATAAGCTCGTGTAAAAGCGCATATAAATTTTTCAATGCGAAAAGTTCATTGATGCACGGCCGGATTTGAACCTACGACCTTCGGATCGAAAGTCGAGGTACTAATCCATTTGACCAACACGGCTTTTTTAGAATACCTACATTTGTTCATCGTAATAATAAAATGAAATAGGCGGCGGCGCTAGTTTGACCACATTAATAAAATTAACTTACTGTTAAAAGTCATCATCGACTAGCTTTGTAAAACTCGTCAGTGGATTATTTGTAAGCTATTAAATGTATTTATTAGCTGTTAATAAGATAAAAATTCCTGCAATATAGAAGATATAATAACTGTTATTTTATTCTCTGCAGCCCTTTGTTCAAGAAAATAAAGACTTTAATTTGCAGTTAAAAGTATATACAGTTGTTTCGTGTAAAAGTAATTAAAAGTATTTGTTGGAAATTTATTGAGTTATCCTAGACATTGAAATAATGAATGTTTCGTGTTACGAGCTTCCTGATAGTTGCACAGATAAAATAAAAATAAATATCCTTGGACATTTTAACAAGGCGTCATCTAGTCCCAAGCTAAGCAACTTAATGCTTGTGTAATGGTAACCAGATGACTGATATAATACTTGGATACATTTTTTTTTATTTAACATACATTATTATAGATAGAAAAACACCCAGACCCGGAACAAATTGTTAGTTCTATACTTTGAGATTTGATTCGCCATTGGGGTCTATTCGGAGTGTCGCAAAAGCTAAACTAACCTAACTAAAACTATTGCCATCCTTTTTATTCCCATCGCTATGAAAGGGACGGCAACAATTTTTTAGTTTAGCTTTTGCGACACTCAGAATTGCCACTATTGTCAAATTCAACAGCAGCTATTACACACATTATTCAAAAATGAAAATAAGCCTTACTGAAAGAATTATAATCAGTTTCAGATTATTTCGCTCGCACAATGCCTCTGTTATGAGATTAATTTTAAAATTGAGTTAAATCTGCAATAACTCCGAATCCATTCATTTCCTTTCTGTAATTTTATTTGGTATTTTAAAAAAACTATGAAATTCATTATTTAGTTTACAATGTTCTTTTTATAATTTATTTTTTGTAGTCTACTTATATCACTTAGTTTTCTACGATTTAACCCGCCATTTAGTTAGGTCTTTAAATGAAATAGGCTAGATAACCTACCTCAAGAAAAGCTATTAAATGCAGAAATAAATGGAAAAATTATGAGGACTTTGCCCAGTGGGATCCACCCACAACTGGGCAAAAGCCTCATCCTAGTAGGCTTATTAGATTAGATTAGATTAATAAATAAGTAGTACCTAAATTTAATAAGCATGGCGTGTATCTTATATATATTTATATTTTTACTAGCTGCGCCCCGCGCCGTTACCCGCTCTGAATAGTTCATCAAAATTAGCTTATTTTTAATCAAGGTAAAAATCAGCAAATTTTTCATAATCTGTTTTACCTATTCTAAACAGACGCATTAGCAATAATTAAATTATGCGAAAAGCATTAAAATCATTAATTAGTATACTGAACATAGTAAAAGCTCTTCATAATACCTACAGCTTATTCTACGTGTCTGTCACTCTGACACCGTATTCGTATAATCCGGTTAAATCCGGCTAATCCGCAATAATTCGGAATTTATTTCGGGAGAATTTGTAGCGCAAGTCGCGACACAACGTCATCTGTTCAGCTTTAGGCTAAGGACTCACGATTTTTACCCGAGCTGCGGTGGCGGATTGGAGTTCTATTTTTTGTTTATTGAGAATAGTTTTAAATTATATATATATTTTTTTACTATTTCATCTCTGTACCTGTTTTAAATAATATGTATGTAAGCTATTCTTTTAAGCAATAAAATGATTTTTTATTTATTTATTTTATTATTTATTTATTTTCAAAACTCACGTGCGGCTAACCGTCGCGGTTGCGATTATCGCTCGAAATCTTGGCTGTGTGGACAGTCCAAAGATATTTATTTATTTAAAAGGTAATTTATTTTTCATTTATAAATTGAGCTTTTATTAACGCCACACATTACTTGCAACGCATCCGTAGTACAAATTCCTTGCAACACAATTTAACAAACACATTCCTCACTACGCATCCCAGCATATTTTCTAGTTCGTTCGTTCGAGTTTTAGGCCGCCTAAAGGCCTCCGTCATAGCTTAACGACTTTAAAAGCCGGGACCGACAATTTAACGTGGCCTCCGAAGCACGGAAGCGCTCGGCTGATAATGCCACTTGCGGTCACCCATCCAAGTTGTGACCGCCCAGAACGTTGCTTAACTTCGACGATCTATGAAGAACGTCCTCAAGCTTCGCCAGGAGCGCTTCGCTAGTGGATACATAGCCTTAACCGTGTAGGGAGAGTTGTGACAGCTTCGTAAGTTTATAATTTGATTCTGCTAGTTACATGGTAAAATTTTAATTTAATATTGGTCTGACGTTTAGTACATTTTCGGGTTAAATGGACATCCATGTGAATTATTAAATATATTTATTGTTAAAAGTTTTTACATTATGTTTCTAAAGATTACCCTTACTACTATCACGCTAAAAAAATTAAGCCTGATGTGACTGCAGGCCTACTTTTGTAATTCGTATAATCTTTATTTATAATAAACAAAAACCATAGTTTTAAATGAAACAGTGTTTCGAAAGTTTATTTTTAATATCGGAAATATGCACTATACACTCGTCCAGTCAATTTTCATAAGAAATTAAAGATCTTCAATGTTTTTCAAAGTTTTAGGGTTGAATTTGTATTTTTTTTACCTTTTTTTCCTTCAACTTATTGAAATCACTGGCATCGTGCGAAAGAAGCCTACACAAATAAATAAATAAATATCCTTGGACATTCCACATAAGCGTCATCGAGTCCCAAGCTAAGCAATTTAATGCTTGTGTTATGGCAACCAGATGACTGATACACTACATAGATACATTTTTTTGTAAATACATACATATTATACATAGAAAACACCCAGACACGAAACAAAATTTTTTGCAGATAAATTATAGAAACAAAGTCTTCGCGTGAGAATTAAAAGGGGCTTAGAATTGTTTGTTTTGAAACAAGAAAGTATGCTTTAATTTAATCACTTTTGTAAAAAAACTTAGACGAAGTTATTTTTCTTTTGATGTAACTTTGATAACTTGGTATTCTGTTTGCTGTAAAAAATAATTAACATTTTGCTTTTAAATTTTATTTAAATAATTAATTATCGCAATGGAGATAGGAAATAAACGTCAAAATTTGTTAAATCTTTTTTTGGCGACCTCTGTGGCGCAGTAGGCGAAGTTCCGCCTTAGACGCAGAGGTTGCGGATTCGATTTCTGTTGTATATACTGCAGATATTTATTTCAGGTCTGGATGTTTTTCTATTTACACTATGTATGTATTTACAAAAAAAAAATATAGTAGTATATCAGTCATCTGGTTACAAAAACAAGCATTAGGCCGTATACAGAAAGAAAGCTTGAAACTTATAAGCGCTTACCGGCGCTTGTCAACGCTGAGGGCCTAGCCAACCGGCATTCGCTATGAAGCGATTCGATTTCTATCATCGCTACACCTTTGATTTGACATTTCTGATCGCTCGAGTTTTCGTCATCGAATGTCAATTCCTATACATTTTTTTTTGTTTCTAATCGAAAGCGATTGTCGAAATGTAACATAGCTAGGGCCTCTGGCCCGTTCTAGACAAAGGAAGCATGTTGAAGCAGACCAAGCAAAATGTCGGACTCATCGGACGATGATTTGGCATTTTTTAAATGGCAGCGCCCAGCGTTGACCAGCGCGTGTTGAAGCTTGTCGGCATCGTTCAGTGCTTATCGGCGCGCGTTCATATATTTTCCAAAGCTGGTAAGCGCTTATAAGTTTTCAGCTTTCTTTCTGTATACGGACTTAAGTTGCTTTGCTTGGGACTAGATGACGTGTGAAATGTCGAAGGATTTTTATTTCTTTACTTAAAGTTTATACCACAGCAAATTTTTTGGCGTTAAAAATGGAATAGCTGCAACCCGAAAACTTGAACATTAATCAAGGCAGCGCGTCGGAAACATCATATTTCATACAGTGAGGCTGCTCGTACAATTTTATTTTAAACCCAACAGTTTTAACCGGGGAATTACTGGGGCCTGTTCGGAGAACGATAGTGTATTGGATACATTACGACCTCTTTGGTGCAGTGGGTAAGTAAGTTCGTATGAGCAAGTGGCTAACTCTGGTGACGGAGTTTTTGGGCCGCCTTAAAGGCCTCCATCATGGCTTAACGACTTTAAAAGCCGGGAATGACAATTTAACGTGCCCTCCGAAGCACGGAAGCGCTCAGCTGATAATGCCACATGCGGTCACCCATCCAAGTGGGTGAAAGCCCGCATGAGACGCGGACCTTCAGCGTAGAAGTTTGTTAGACCAGTCCGTGGAATTATAACTCATTTCATTTCATTTATTAATCAAGAACAATGTACGTCGTATTTGAAATTCATCATAATACAAACACAAGCTATGATTCTAAGAAACATAAAATACTAGCTGCGACCCGCGGTGAATAGTTCCCGTTCCCGTGGGAATACCGGGATCAAAGTAGCCTATTCTTTAATCCAGGGTATAAGCAATTCTGGTACCAAACTTCATTCAAATCTGTTGAGCCGTTCGAGCGTGAATAAGTTACAAACACACTAACAAAAACTTTCACCTTTATAATATTAGTGAGATGAGATATTAGTGAGATTAAATAACAGACTTAGGGCCACCATCCTCAAGTAAAGTGTTGATTAGTTACTTAACGAGTAACGTCATTCGTTCTATGCGCCAAATGTCAATTATGTCAATTACTCGACACTTTACTTGGTGACTCGGAACTTACTTGAAGATCGTGAAAGAGGCACTTAATAAAACTAACTGTTTTCTTGTCGTTCTTCGAAACGGCCCCAGGTATGATAGGGAGTTACTCTGTCACGTCAGGTTTACTGCTGTTTAAAAAGTTGTCATGCGAAAATTTTCATTCACGTACACATTAATGAGTTTTTCAATTTGGGCTTAAGGGATTACGAGCGAGGTCAATAAGAAGAATTTGGAATCAGTTTTTAGTTTTTGTAAAACTGCGTCTTATTTACTTATTTCTAAGTTGGTGTTTAGCCTAACTCCTACTTCCTTATCTAATACCTTTAAACAAGCAGTTTTTGTATATTATCCATTGAGATGTATTATAGAGCCACAATCAGACTAATAAAATGTAAACGCCAAAACTCCGCGCGCTACGTAGTGTGCGCAGTTTTTCTTTTTTGCGTACAAGCGACATTGAACATTCAAACAAACGACATAACGTCTACATTCAAATGTCAAATGTCATTGTACAACATTGAATTTTCTCGCACATTTTTTTAGTGTTGTCAGCTATTAGATTGTGACTCTTTAATACATCTCAATGATATAATCACACTAATAATAAAAAGGTGTAAGTTAGGGTGTGTGTAAGTGTGTTTGTTACTCTTTCACGCTCAAACGGCTGGACGGATTTGAATGGTATTTGGTACCAGAATTGCTTATATTCTGGATCAAAGAAAAGGCTACTTTTGATGCTTATATTCCTACGGGAACTATTCACCGCGGGTAACACCGCGGAGCGCAGCAGTAGAATATAAATAATGAAAAATCAAAATCAAACTCAAAATGTATTTATTCAGTACGATCGTTTATAGACCACTTTGACATGTCACGTTCTTAAAACTAGGGGATTCTACTGCCTGTTCCAACGCGACTCCCTAACTACAGGCGAAATACAGGCCACATGGATTTTCAGTGCCTCTGACTACTCTTTCAGACCTTTTTACGCATTTTTTTTAGGATTGCAGCCGCATGTTAACATTTTTTTCCATCAAACAGCACAATTAATTTACATCGTGACATTTCCTTTTGTTGAACTTTGTCAGAGAGTTTGTTGTTTAATTTTAAACATTTTGTTTGATTTATTATACACATTTATTAGAAACTCCAACTTTGTTGTGAGTTCCTAAACTTGTTGTTAAAGGAGCATGTATTACTCGAGTTTGTGTTGTTCTTAGGAAGTAATTAGTATTCATCATCATCATCAGTCCTCCTCATCCCACTGCTGGGCATAGGCCTCTCTTCGCTTCCGCCATTCAACCCTGTCTCGCGGTCAACAGGGTAGAATAGGGGGGTAGGGGCCACTGCCAGACGGAAGCGTGCCCAAGAGACTGGCAGAATTGCCGCGCTGAATGGCAATGCTGATCCTTTGAACCAAATATGTGCCGGAACTCTTGGCCTACTTAGCTTTATCAAACTAATCTAACATCTCGGCGTTGTCTCAGACCGCCCCAAGCATTTTGTAATACTATATTGTGACGTATTGTGACGTCACAATACTATGCACGTTGTTCTATTAAAACTCCTCGGTAATATATGACATGTAATAGTGATGGGGTCATTTTATATCTATGATTCCTCGCCCTGAATTTTTGAAAATAGAATAAGGTCTTCGAGAACGAATGTCTAATTTTTGGAACAAATTGATAGATGAAACTGAGACACGAACCTTACATGTGCTTGTATTGTAATAAGACTGAGATTATATTTCCTGTACTTTCGTCAGAACTATAACTCCAATATAAAGGACGTTTGTCGGACCTTTACATCTTTACTAGATATTTACAGAGTCAGGAGGCAAGCTTTGCCTACACATAACGGGACACTGTAGTGCCTGGGACATTGTTGAGATGGAATAGGCTTGCCCAGCACCTAAACCATCCTCTCAGTTTAGCCGGCCATATCCACAGGAAAGATAATGGTCAATACGTGTGGGGCTGACTAGCCGCGGGTTTCCTCGCGATGTTTTCCTTCACCGTTTAAAGCTCGTGTTAGAGTGCATATAAATTTTTCGACACGAAATGATGCACGGCCGGATTCAAACTCACGACCTTCGGATCGAAAGTCGAAGTACTTATCCACTTGGCCAACACGGCTTGTGTCTGTCGGACCAGCTCGTAATAAAATCATATAAACGTAAGCTTGGACATCCCTAGTAGTCCCCTGTCACTTCAATAAAGTTAGAATGGATGTCAACATCACAATGTATGGGATTTATTTGTTTAGTTTAAACTGACTCGGGCTTTTACATTATTTATACGTGGCTTTGCTAGCTATTACTAATCGTATCCTTTGATGAAACTTGAACAAGAAGTCAAAAATTCATTTTGTTTTACTAAGTAAGGACCTCTGCAGCTGCTAATTGCTCTGCTAATTTTAAACCATCACACTCATCACACTCATATATTATAAAGGTGAAAGTTTGTGTGTGTTAGTGTGTTTGTTACTCGCTCGCGCTTAAACAGCTGGACGGATTAAAAGAAATTTGGTACCAGGATGGCTTAAAATCAGGATTAAGAAATAGGCTACTTTTGTTCCCGGTATTCTCACGGGAACGGAAACTATTCACCGCGAAGTTCATAGGAACTTTAACTCTCAATTAGAAAACCTAGTTGCATTAAAAAAAAAAAGACAATTGTGGCACTCGGAGACTGCCGCGGTAAAGCTATTGCATGGGGGGTGTTAGGTTATTTTCGTTACGGAATTTTTGTATTCGGTCTCCACGCTCTAGGCCCGCGATAGAAGACGTCATCGCATAGCACCGACCTATTTGACTTCATTTCTTTTATTTTGGCTTGTGCCACGCATTTAGCCACTACCATATCATTATAATTTCAAGTCAGTTTAGTCAAGTCAAGTCAAAGTCAGAGTCAGAGTCAGTAAAGATGTGGGACTTTACTGAAGCATTTACATTTATTTACACGGACTTTTTGTGAGAACTTGAAAAGCAATGACATCCAGTTTTGTTTCATTTGCCTACACTTATGTACGTTCCCGAATACTCAACAGTTAAATATCACCATTATTACACATTAACATTCGCTAAAACACAAGTTTCGGAAAATAAAACAAAAAGACAACATGACTTCTCAAATTCCCGTCAAAAAGCACCAACCTATAATACTGTTAACATCTATGTGACCTACATTGTGTTCAAGCAAATAAACTATCTTTATCTTTATCTTATTTCAAAGCTTACAGATCACAAACCACCAAAGTGGGATAAATTTACATAAACAAAAGGAATGTTACCCCTGTCAGCTGTCAAAAGTTGTCATTCCCCAATTAGTTCTGCGACGCGAAATTATGTTCCGGGTCAGAATGGTAAATCACATTTGATAAACTATTGTTTAGGAATAATAAATAAATAATAAATAATAAATATCCTTGGACATTTCACACGGCGTCATCTAGTCCCAAGCTAAGCAATTTAATGCTTGTGTTATGGTAACCAGATGACTGATAAACTACATAGATACATTTTTTTTTGTAAATACATACATATTATACATAGAAAACACCCAGACACGAAACAAATATTTGCAGATCATGCAAACATTTGTCCCGCAGCGGGGATCGAACCCGCAACCTCTGCGTCTCAGGCGGGCTTTCGCCCACTGCGCCACAGAGGTCGTCAAGGAATATTAGCGGTGTTACTTTAAGGTGTTTGTAAGCGTCAAACTAATTATTTTGTTATTAATAATTTATTTATTTTGTTATTACGCCGCCTATTTTATTTTGTTATTAGGTACGTTGACAAAGGAATTCAGTAAAGTGAATGTTCAGTTTGTGAAACCTATCATAAGCTTTTTTTTAATACCTCTGTAATAGTTTCATTTTGTATAGTTTAGGAAGAGTAGCGAAGTTGCACTTGGTCACCAAACTCTGTTTTTGCTACTCTTATAATATATTATTTATTATCAAAATTCTGATACAGAATTATAGTTTACCATCGCTACAGGGAGGTAAAACCGATAAAAAATCCCTAACACTTTTTAATATTTAGTTCTTAACCTTCTATCTCTTGTCAAATTTTATTGTGTAGGTTTTTCCTGTGCAGATCAGTGAAGTAGGGCACTGGTGACCCGTAACACAGGTTATTATCTATACCTATTTCAGGCACCAGTCTCTCACAACATTTCTTTGTAATAAGTTAGAACCGACACTTATTTTTGTATAATTTTTTACTGTATTTGTTTATTAATTTTTTTAAATTCATTTTATTTTCCTGTAGTATATTTATTTAAGTTACTTTATTGTTTGTGAGAGAAATAAATAAATGATTGATATATTTTATTTATAAATGATTGATATATTTTATTTTATTGTATTCGAATTATCGGTCCAGAGGGTTAGACGATACCCTGTTATATACCCTGTTTTTCGTATACTGGACTAGTAAACTTATTTTAACTAAAACGGATATTAAATATGTTGCTATCTCTTTTCATTGCCATAAGAGTAACAAGGAAAAAACACTATCTTTATGAATAAAAGCAATGTATAATCTTACCTTGAAATAGTGGTGTATCTCATCGCTTTAGGGTTGCCATTTTGACTTTCCACATTCCTGATCTCCTCTTTCGCCACTGTAACAAAACAAAATAAATTATTGAAAACACTGTTTTAACAAGAAGACAAAAAGTAGAATAAAAAACTTTCAACATCTAGAAAAGTTGTCATTGCGGGTTTTGTTTGGTAAAAATAAATTGTTGAGATGGTAAATAACAGCTCCTTTATCGAACCCTTCAGCTGAGTATAGTTACAGAAACCAACACACTGCAGAAAGTTGCTTCGTGCCTCACGATATTTTCTTTCAACGTTTGATGTACCTAAGTACTTAGGTACATAAAAGTCCATGCTTAGAATTCGAGATCTCATAAAATTTAAACAATCCTGTATCGACATCCTCTAGCTTGGTAATTGAACCCATGACCTTCTAAAACCGACTTTTCAGCCAATAATTGCAGCTTAAAACCGGTAAAAAGTCGAGAACTCATCGATTAAGGCGCGACGGGCACATTAAATTCCCCATCTGGGCCAGTTAAGGGCAGCAAAAACTCTTTCTCGATAAATAGGACGGCGAAAACCGCGAAACGCCCACTCAATGAATTTTGTATCGCCCAAGTTAAGGGAAAAAGCGTTTTAATGTTTCGATCTTTGATATTTCGTAGTAAAACGAAATATCCAAGCTCTACGACGCTCTATGACATGTTTGTTTTCCGTTCTGAAAAAACAAACATGTCATAAACTAAAAGGTGACTAAAAGGTTTTACAGAAATTTAAGATTTAGAGCCTTGCGGCGGGGATCGAACCCGCAACCTCTGCGTCTCAGGCGGGCTTTCACCCACTGTGCCACAGAGGTCGTTATATTATGTAATAATCTGATCACTTGTAACACAGTCGAAACGATTCCAAAGATTCCTTTAGTCCGTAATATTATCTTTATTTTATTTCTGCGTTATCTCCGAAGGTATTTTATTGTACAAAGAGAAGCGTAACTGGTTCTATTGTTATCAAATGTTTTATCCATTCGGGTCATTCACCTTATCTTGCAAAATGGGAAAAGATTATCTCTAAGCGCTCGTAGCGGCTGCTAAAAGGCCTACGTTTTTGAACGAGCAATTGCTGCGCGATTTTGTGTAGCGCGTCACCCGATAGTGGGGGCAATTCGGAGTGTCGCAAAAGCTAAACTAACCTAACTAAAACTATTGCCATCCTTTTTATTCCCATCGCTATGAAAGGGACGGCAACAATTTTAGTTAGCTTAGTTTAGCTTTTGCGACACTCAGAATCGCCACTAGTGTCCACGGTCATAGCTTTCCGCCTGCGTTTTGTACGCCACGCGTTTGTAGCTATACAAACGCGCAGTCACTACAACGTGGTGTGCCTAGGCTCAGACGTTCTTGATAGATCGTTGAAGCAACGTTCTGAGCGGTCATAATTTGAATGAGTGACCAAGTGGCGTTTACAGCAGTGCGTACGTGCTTCAAAGGGCACGTTAAATTATCGGTCCCCTCTTTTAAAGCCGTTAAACCTTAGCAGAAAAACCCCGTCACTAAAATTGGCCACTTGCTCATACGAACTTACTTACTTAACAGAGTTACAGAAAGTACAGACACAAGAACAACATGCAGTGTCTTATGCATATCGTCAAAACTGCTTTTCATCATTACCCAATTTTCGCCAAGGGTGCGTTTTGTCAAGTACCTTTTAGTCAAAACTGCTTTTCGTCAAAATACAATTTTTGCCCAAGGTGCGTTCAAATATTCTTGAATAAAATTGCTTTTCTCCATACATATTTTTGTATGATTTAAACCCTCGTATAAATAACTAAATAAATATATATCCTTAGACATTCCACACGGCGTCATCTAGTCCCAAGCTAAGCAATTTAATGCTTGTGTTATGGTAACCAGATGAATGATAAACTACATAGATACATTTTCTTTTTCGTAAATACATACATAATTATACATAGAAAACACCTAGACACGAAACAAATATTTGCAGATCATGCAAACATTTGTCCCGCAGCGGGGATCGAACCCGCAACCTCTGCGTCTCAGGCGAGGTTCGCCCACTGTGCCACAGAGGTAGTCTACAGTAGATGATGATGATTTAAACGCCTATAACCTTAAAGCTCGTATAAAGGGATAAAAACGACACTCATTAGAGATACGAGCTCGGTGCCCATATTGTTGCCGTGGGGACACGGAAGTAGAAATTATTGCTGTTACGGTGAACATGGGTTTTGTTTTTATGAGATAAAAGAAAAATAATAAATTAATATCCTTGGACATTCCACACAGCGGAATCTAGTCCTAAGCTGAGCAATTTAATGCTTGTGTTAACCAGATCACTGATATACTACATAGATATATATTTTTTGTAATACATATATTTATACATAGAAAATATGAGGATTATCTAAAAAGTATGTAATCAAATTGACAACGGTCTGAGTTATAGACAATCTAGTAGTCAGAAGTCGCTATGTCTGTGATATTTAGGTACCTCCTTAAAATTATTGGTGAAATTATACTTCAAATTTTTATCTCTGATTCTCCCTTTAAAAACACGATTGCAGAACGATTTTTGTAGATGTTTAGCGTATTGTTTGCATTATATTTAAGAAATACCTAGCAAACTACTTTTGATAGTCTTTTTTAAACTTTCGCGATCAGAACACAATGATAAAACCATAATATACTTTACGGGTTTTAGTCTGCCCGCGACCACGGCTGGTAAATACCAATAAATACCCGTAAATATATATTTTATCATACTTTTGATAGTCTTGTTTTGTCAAAATACTTAGCAGTTTTTCTTGAGTTGTACTTGCAAACGCCCTTCAAATTACTATATAGTTTATCCTTCATTTCCAAAATTCCTTGCCACCCTTCCCAAAGGTGTAATGTCAGCGCCTAGATAGCCGAAATTAAGTTGAAATGATCCTTTGAGAGTGCTGCCATCTATGAAGGGAATAAAACGTTTTGTACAGACAGTCATACTGATGTCTTTATTCGACATACCTTTGAGTTTCTACATACGGTTTTGTTAGTTGAGTTCTAAAATGTGTTGTTTTAATTCAATTAAGTAGATATTTATAAGAAAGATCCATGAAGGATCTTTGGACTTATAAACAGAAATGTCTAAACTCGGAAGGGCTATTGGTTTTAGTCAGTGTTACAACAGAATCAGCGCCATTAAAGTATGGTACTAAATTGATCAGGACCAATCGTTCCAAATTTATGGGCAAATTTGGGAGAGGGGGTAAAAACTTTTAATTGAGATGAAATATTATTGAGAGTCGATAAAATTAGGAACTACTACAATAATTATAGACCTTTATATAGTTGTCACAATAATTGTCCTGCTGTCGTAAATTATGTTAATAGCCATGGCTTTGACTACCATACATTTTCAAAGGATCTTGAACTCCTAAGTAATTAGTGTTTTTAGATTTCATCGAGCTTATTTACCTTTTGATATTATGAGTAGATATATACAAAATATGTATTGGACGTTTCTTTGATTACCCCCATAGGGATCATCATATGACTTTTTTATTAAGTTTCCACATAATCAAAAATCTATTAGAGATACAGTCGTGGTCTTTCGTTTCATCATCATCATTTCCAAACTTCATTTTCACAAAATCAAAAATCAAAATCAAAATGTATTTATTCAGTACTATCGTTTATAGACCACTTTGACATGTCACGTTCTTAAAACTAGGTGATTCTGCCTGTTCCAACGCGACTCCCTAAACCACACAATCTTATTAAATCTGAACTTTATCAGGTAGCTGCGGGTACAACGTCTAAACTGCCAAAATCAACTGTCAAACCAAATCTCCCAACTTTTCTCCATTGACCCAATTCCAAGTCAATAATTATTCCGACAACTTCTAATTTATCTTCCATTGACATCCTGGGGCTTGTCAAAAATTGACGTCCAATTATATAACAAGTAGGTTCTTAGATAAGCGATCTAGGTTATTACTGGGTTGGACGTGTGAAAGGCAAGTTTGAGGGGAAGGAAGGCGTAGAGTAGGGAAAGATGGTGAGGAGTTTTATTCGATTTTATTGAGAAAATGGTTTTAAAGACTATTTATTTTTGTAATACTTTATTTTGTGGTTTAAAGTGAGTTAGACTGTAAATTTGTATGTTTTATTACAGTACTTAATCTTAACAAGGTTTTTAAATAATGTTTTGTAATGTAAGTAATTATTTTAATCTATCAATAAATAATGAGAAGATAAAATCAATCCTCTTTTTGTATATAGTTTCAAAAATACAATTTACTACTTTATAGTAAAAAAATTATAAAATGTATTTAGTGAAAACTAGAACTCTTTACTGAAGTCCGTGTCGAAATTAATTATAAAATAAAAACTGTAAAACTAGTGTTTGTAAAGCTTTGCTGAACTTTTCAGTTCATAAAGTAAAACATGTCACCCTTTACAATTAGCTCCTTTGATACTAACAATTTAAACTAAAAACTGTTTAATTGCATTTTCGAAATTCCGTGAATCTCAGATTTACAGCAGAAAAAATGTTTTTACTCGGACTTTCTGTAAAGTACTTACTCTATGACTGGAGCGAGAAACTCAGGAAAATTTTCATTAAAACCTCCCTGACAGATTTAAAACGGCGTGGTTTAATTGCTTTCCGGAATTCCCCCATTCTCCTCTATTGGGCGATGTAATTGGATTTATTTATTGAAGTTTTTTGCGTGCCATGACGTTTGCTTTGAAAGCACGAATATAACTTTTGGTGTTTTCTATGTATAATATGTATGTATTTACAAAAAAAAATGTATCTATGTAGTTTATCAGTCATCTGGTTACCATAACACAAGCATTGAATTGGTTAGCTTGTAGCTTGGGACTAGATGACGCTGTGTGGAATGTCCAAGGATATATTTATTTATTTATTTATTTATTAACTTTAAATACTTACATATACTTATTAAAAGTTATAATAACCTCAGAATGTTTCTCGGTCTCATCTAGTTTAAACCGACTTAAAAAAAGGAGGAGGGTCCTATGATCCACTGTTATTCTTCTACCTATTATTTCGTCGATCCGCCAAGATTGATCATTGTCTTTCCTGTGGATATGGCCGGCAAAGCTAAGAGGATTGTTCAGGTGCTGGGCAAGCCTATTCCATCTCAACAACGTCCCAGGCACTACAGTGTCCCGTTAAGTGTAGGCAAACACTTGTCTCCTGACTCTGTATAAATCATCTAGTAAAGATGTAAAGAGTTACCCCCTTATGCATATTGGTTTAGTAAACCTACTTTAGCTAAAACGGATATTAAATCTGTTGATGTCTCTTTTCATTGACATATTATGAGTAACAACAAAAACCTTCTTTAATCTATATTAAATTGACAGATCTTTATGAATAAGACCATAAGTTAGCGAACCGATTTTAAAATTTAAAATACCTTCTCTGATGAAGTCATAAAGTCTTTATATAAGTAGGTACAGATTTTTTTTTTATTTTTTTTATTTATCTTCGAGCTTTTAACGGTGAAGGAAAACATCGTGAGGGAACCAGTTAGCTTTCTAATAGCGTCGATGGGCTTGCAACCTGTCACGTATGGAAAGTTAACTTCTGCAAGATGTGGGCATGTACCAAATATGTATTTGGACATACCTCTGACTACCCCCTTAGACATCTTCAAAAGGATCTAAAAATTTCATTAAAATCTGTCGTGATCATATTTAATTTTTTTTATTTCAGAATTTTTATGTCCTAACCAAAACATGAGAATACTTTATTTTACTAGGTTTTTTAATCTTTTTCATGAAATAACAGAATTTTGTTGAACTCAGGGCCACGTCAATGTCACTCTGCATTATTGAAGGTAAGGGAAACCACAAAACTTAACTGGATGGGATACGCTATTTTTTTTTAATTATTATTACTTTTTTTAACAAATCTTCTATCTATGTCTAATGACTAGCTGCACCCTGCCGTGTTACCTACGGTGAATAGTTCCCGTGGGAATTTTGAGATCCAAAGTAGTTTATGTGTTAATCGAGGATATAAGCTATCCTGGTAATTATTTTTGTTAAACTAGGGCGTCTTAAAACAACCGATACATCTTTAAATTCAAAATGAATAATTCAATTCTTTACTTTTGTATTTTATAATAAAAAAAAATCAGCCTTGTATTTTTTTATTGTATATAGGATAAATCGATTAAATTATGTACCTGTATGTTATGTATATTCAAGTTAACCCTTTAAGAGTTCTCTACCAACAAACCTTTTTAGGTAGAAAATATAGACAAAGTACCACCACTAATAAATAATAATTGATAGTAGGATAATGCTGGGTTCCTATATCCAACTAACGGATGTCCGTACGTAGGTCGTCATAGCAACGTTGTTTATTCAACACAAAATGTATGAGACTTTTTGACAGATAACAACGTTGCTATGACGACCGACCTACGGACATCCGTTAGTTGGATATAGGAACCCATTAATCGATTAATTTATGAATAATATTCAAGTTTTGGCAGCCATATCCAGTGTCTCTACCTCTCGACTCTAGTGATGCGAATAACCCACACTGACAGCTAATATTTTATGCCCCTCTCCGTATTGACAGTACCGTTTTTCTATTAAAATTATCGTTTTTGCCAGAAAAGGAAAAGTAGCTATTTCTCAATTTACCAGCGGCTTTTGTGTAGTTTATTAATCTATCCTCGCTCACGTGTCAAGTATTCTTGTAATTTTTAGTTCATGCAAGTTACCGGGGGCGGCGCTGCACTGGATTTTCATACATTTGTGATACTTGACTCGGTATCGACGACAGTATCCAATACTACGGTAAACTGGCGTTAACCTCTGACGAGCTTCACTTTGTTCGATTATCAAGTTAAGCTTGATAGGAAAAAGGAAGGTTAGGAACAGGCAGTAGAATCCCCTAGTTTTAACAACGTGACATGTCAGAGAGGTCTATAAACGGTCCTGAATAAATACCTACGTCATTTTAAATTTGAATTTGAATTTGGTAGATTGGTAGTTAGATTGATAAGAAAAATGCAAATAAAATATGCGGCGAGCGGTTGTAGTTTTTTTACAGATCTTTATGCAATTTTTAGATCAAAAGATTTAAGGATCTTTACAGTATTGGAATAAGAGAATCATCTAGCTCTAAAAGTTTAGAATGATCCCATAGAATTTATTGAATACAATCATATTCAATTTGACTTGGATAGTGCAAAATCTTAAAAATGCTTTAGATTTACAATTCGTGTTTTTTCAGTTACTTTTGTTAAAATCAATGTTGTTAAAATAAATAATCATTATTTACAGATGTTTTCATTATTAATTTTCATGTCTAGTTTGTATGTAATATTTTTTATAAAATCAATTAATTCAAAGCTGATTCCTCCCTACTTTAAATGAAAAAACGAGGCGTTAATCTTTCAATAATAATTACATTTTTATTGAGTTCGAATACAAAACGTCAAAAGGAACTGTCAAAGTTAAATTGACAATGACTTATGTGACATCTCCAGTACTACCCCGACTTTATGCTCTCCAATTGTTGACTAATTGCTTGCAAATTAACGAGGACAGACAAACAGGACAACACGACCGGTACCGGGACCAATTAGAGTTAAAGCATGCTCCTAGGTACCTAAGTACAGTATTTGATCTGTGTAAATTACATAGTTTACTATATATATTATTATACCACAAATCTGTCTTTCTAAGTAGGTATATGTTATTTGCTTCGTGTTCTCTGTGTATTGTGTGTCAAATAAATGTTTTTCTTTCTTTCTTTCAATACCTACGACTTATCTCTAAACAAGTGTTGTGTTGACCAAGTAGATAAGTACTTCGACTTTCGATCCGAAGGTCGTGTGTTCGAATCCGGCCGTGCATGGACTTTTCGTGTCGAAAAATTTATATGCACTTTAACACGAGCTTTAAACGGTGAAGGAAAACATCGTAAGGAAACCCGCGGCTACCAACCACGCAAGCCTATTCCATCTCAACAATGTCCCAGACACTACAGTGTTCCGTTAAGTGTAGGCAAAGCTTGCCTCCTGACTCTGTATTATAAATCATCTAGTAAAGATGTAAAGGCCAAAGTCTTTTTCTTAAAAACTTTTTCTTAAGAATTAAACTCTTATATTGTTTTACCCACTACGCCACTGGGTTTGTAGGTTGTCTGTTCAATGTTCAGCTTTCATCATAGTCTAATTGAAATCTAAAACTCAAATTAGCTTACTAGACATACTGAAGTCAATTAGCGAGAGCCAATTATCGGTAATGAATTCAGTTGCGGGTCAGTGATGTAGACAATAGAATGCTGAAACAGTTCATAGATGAGTACGGTAGACAAGCTGCTTGATGTGCAGACTGAAGCTGGACTATTGAAATTTTATGCAACCTTCTGAGCGTAACAACTTGGATGGGTGATCGCATGTGACAATAATAGGTGAGCTTCCGTGCTTTGGAGGGCACGTTAAATTGTCGGTTTAAAAGTCGTTAAGCCATGACGGAGGCCCTTAAGCGGCTTAATTCTAAGTAGTACATACCTTTATCTCCCTTCAGCTCCACATTTCCCCGGAACCAGACGATCTTGGCTGCCGGCTTGGCGTTCTTCACCAGGCACTCCAGGGCCACGTCATCACCTTCCTTCACCTCCAGCTTGGAGTTAGCGGGGTAGTTGGTGATCTCCACCGCGTTCGGTGGTGCTGTGGACAAAATAATATTTTCATCTCCAATTCTACTCGTATATTTATATAAATGAAAATTCTTTATTGTAGACTCAACTATGATACATTTAACAACTTATGAAAAAACTAAGTACCTAAAAATATACAATGGGCGGCCTTATCGCTAAAAGCGATCTCGTCCAGGCAACCTTTGGATGGAAAGAAATTATTTTATATATAAAAATTAACTCCATTTCTCCTGGTCACGCTTTAACTTGAGAACGGCTTTACGGATTTCATTTAAATTTTTTTTTTTAAAGTTTTTGCCGTGATCGAGTTAGCTAGTCTCAAATTAGTCAAGCTCCAGTGTAGAGTCTAGTGACTAGACAAGACTCATTGTTTGACTAGAGTCTAGTCACTAGACTCTTGAGTCTATCCTCGTTTTAAGTTCTGTAGAAGATTGACATTTAAAAGGTCAGTAATTCATTTTTTTCTGGCCTTCATTATTATGCCCGATATTACGAACAGAATAATTCAGAGGCCGTTAATTTTAATAATCCAACGGTTTTTCCTTTCCGGTTTAGAGATGGGGCTAAATTAATATTAAAGCCGGATCAAAAACTAAAACTGATAGGTCATTAGTTGCAATTCGGAGTGTCGCAAAAGCTAAACTAAACTAACTAAAATTGATGCCATCCTTTTTATTCCCATCGCTATGAAAGGGACGGCAACATTTTTGGTTAGTTAAGTTTAGCTTTTGCGATACTCCGAATTGCCACTATTGTATCTCTAGAATGTTTAGTTGTTTCCATAGCTTAGCTTTTTTTCACAACCTAAACCTGCTCTTGTTAGACAGAGGGTTTTGAATATTTTCAAGTATCTATAGTCTTTTGATTTTATAGATTTTAAAGTGGTACTAAGGTTATTACTCACATTGATCGATTGAGAATAATAAGAAAATGTAATGTAAAACAACATCAGAATTACTGCTTCACAGAGGCTTCGATTCAATTTATTTATACAATAAAGCATAACTACAGCGATGAGCCGGATTTTTTAATTGTATTTAATCCGACTTATTGCTTTATCCGGACATAAACCTTACTATCCAGAGCTTATATTTAATTTACGATCTTCGAGGCTTAGCTGATCAATGTCGGAAAAAAATTCGGAATAAAGCATTATTCAGGCATTTTAATGTTATACTCAAATTATGAGCATTGAAAGGAAACTGGAAATCTTTTGCATATTTTGTAAAGGTGTTGAATAGGAACCTAATTTCTAAGTAATTTTGGAGTCGGATAAAAATTGGGTACCTGTTTACTAACTAAAAACATAATCATCATCTGCATTAAGTATACAATTTATTTGTCAACAGATCATCTCCTCATCATACTAATCTATGGTCAAGTCTAATCTTGACCATAGATTAGTACTTGACGACCTCTGTGTCTGTGGCGCAGTGGGCGAAAGCCCGCCTGAGACGCAGAGGTTGCGGGTTCGATCCCCGCTGCGGGACAAATGTTTGCATGATCTGCAAATATTTGTTTCGTGTCTGGGTGTTTACTATACTTATATAATATGTATGTATTTACAAAAAAAATGTATCTATGTAGTTCATCAGTCATCTGGTTACCATAACACAAGCATTAAATTGCTTAGCTTGGGACTAGATGACGCCGTGTGGAATGTCCAAGGATATTTATTTATTTATTTATTTATTTAATCAGGTTATAAAGTAAAAGGTCTTTGAATCAGGTGAAATGTCATTTGCCGTGCCGAATTAGGAACAAATTCGACACGGTCACGTGATTTAATCATTTATTACATTGATTAGTTTGATTTGGGACTTTTTCACAGGAATTTGAGAAGTCATGTTTTCTTTTTTGAAACTTATGTTTTAGCGAATGTTAATGTGTAATAATGGTGGGTTATTAACTGATGAGTGTTCGTGGACGTACATAAGTGTGGGCAAATGAAACAAAACTGGATATAATTTCGAGTTCTCACAAAAAGTCCGTGTGATGCTTCAGTAAAGACCTACATCTTTACTTACTCATAACTTGAATTATAAATGACATGATAGTGGCTAAATGCACTAGCCATGCGAAGCCAAAATAAAGAAAAGAAGAAGAAGCTTGATTTGGAGATGAGCTGCGAGAAACAGGTTGTTAGCCTCAAAGAATAAAACGATTCTATTGGTTCTTGACCAACTCATTTATCACAAAGCATCTTCGCACATTTATAGCAGAAACGTAGCATATTTCCCGTGCGTTTTTTAAACGTGTATTTAAACTTAAGTTTTATTTTAAAGCCTTATTTTAGCTCAAACATCTCGCCTACACGCGAACTGTTTTTTTATTCCGAATTAGTTCAAAGTGAAATTGAAAGGATGTACAATTTTAATGTGGTACAAATTAAAGCCAAGTTTCTTGTTTAACCTGTCAACCGGCGGAACGACCCCGGGGTCGTTAGGTATAAAACACAAAATTCCGTTGACCGGCGGAACGACCCCGGGGTCGTTGCTCACCCAGGCCACTTGAATCCATATTTCGACCTAGATAGAGTTGTCTATTGTTTGGACATGTTGATTTCAGAGCCAAGCTAGATATATTTGTCAATGATACCAACATTGCAAAAACGAAGTAGCTTCATAAAAAATAAAATCCAACTCATTCATTCCAATGAAAGCAAGCAACGGACGGGAGTGTTTTCATTTGTGCAAATTGTGATTTATATTGGTAAGTGTCTACTTTTATTACAAAATGTGTGCTAATTCTCTTATTTAGTTCATTGTGCTGCTATCGATCACGTTAGATTTTCGAAATTCATTATAAAAATAGGTTTTTCAAGTCTTGAAAGTCGGCAACCTAAATTCAACTATTTTGAGTGTTTTACTAGCAACTGTTGTGAAAGATCAGTGAAAAGTTATGTAAATGTGTACATAGTAACTATTTATACAAGTCTAAACATGTTTTCAATGGAAAAACAAGGAAGAATTCAATACCAGTGACCATTATTGTTTACGTAACCACGCCCGTTCAGACGCCATTTTTTTTTTTGAGCTTTATTGTTATGGTGCTTAGGTTCATAGTTGTATGCAGTGCCGCGCAAATTGCGTGTGCGCGACTTAGATGGTAAAAATAAAATCATGACAGCATGTTAGGCCTTTGTTTTTGTGCTTAGAGCATAGAAACAATATCCATAATTATAATACCTTTTACATAAACAAGCTAAGTGGTCTAGTTTTTTTTTCTATGAATTTTTAAGTTTTAGGTAATCGCAAATCCGCGGACTCACAGATTCCGCCATTCGTCGTGCGTGCAAGCACTTTTTTGACAGGTAGAAACCGTTCCTTGACAGGTTAATTCCATTATGTACATCTGAATTGGTATGAGGTACAGCACACGGCATTATCTGTGGCAAAAGAACCAATTTGTGTTTGTTGTTCAAACTTTACATGCTTTTAAAACTAACATTTTAAACACTTTAAACGTGATATTTACCATTCAGTTTTACCATGATCATAGCGCATGCAACTGTGCCGAAATATCGGGAAACTCATAAATCTACAAATCATGGTGAATATCCCGTTTATAATTTCCTTCATTGGTCTCAAAGAAATCACGTATGATGTTTTTAAAACGTAGACTAAATGCTAGTACTTATTTGAGTCACGTTAAAACTAGAGATTAAATAAAAAAATACCCTTGGACATACTCTCTCATAATAAAATGATTCTAGTAAACCTCTTAAAGACCTACGTTTTTTTATATAAGGTCTATTTTTTATTAGTTTCAAGCACTTATTATTAAATATTGAATTTTAATAAAAGTTAGAAAACACTTGTGCCACAGTAAAACGCGCTGACTACACAAAACTGCTCCAGAGTAGGTTAATTAGCGAAATGGATGTTTGTACAGTACGTAATTAACAAAGAAATTTGTTTAATTATTCTACGTTTTGTACTTAAGTAATCCTCAGAAGGTTTTTTGTAAGGTTCTTCCCAAAAAGCCTTGATCTTTAAATGTCGGAAATTAAATCGGTTAGATGTTGTTTTAACTTTAGTGTACATGAAATGCTCCAATCAATACCTACATAATAAACTTAGTTAAAAAAATGAAAAAATGAAATATGATCACGACTGTATCCCGGGAGCGGTAGACATTTCTTTCAGATCATTAGGCAGTTTTTAGATCTTTTTGAAGATGTCTAAGGGGATAGTCAGAGGTATGACCAAATACATAATATAGTTAATTGACAGATTATTATGAAAATTTGTCGCAGTGCCTCTAGCGGATGGATGAAGAACTAAAATTGTACATACAATAATCCAACGAAATGTGCGTGGTTTGGCAAGTCGTGATATAACGTAATAATACAAAACTATAGCTACCTAATTAAATTAAATTCTGCGAAAAACAAATTTCAAAACACAGTTTCATTTTATAGTGTTCAAAACTAATAGCTAATTTTATGAAATTCTGCGTAAAATAATTAAGTTTTAAATCACAATTTCATGTTTGTTTTTTCATTTTTACGTTTATATTAATTATAAGGAGCTATGTATAAAAATTAAATGCAACCACAATTTTTTTATCCTAAACAAAACAGGATCAGTACCTCCGAATAAAAAGGATCAAAAGGAGGAAAGAATCTCCAAAATTACACCTTTATCCGAGTCTAAATAAATCAGTGTAACCAAGAAATTTGGGGTTCTAAGTAGAAGCTTTTATCTTACTTGCGCTTGGGGCCTTTACAAATCATTTTACTTTACCAGCGGGTTTGCTAGGCTGCGATTTATTCATAGACGAAGCGAAAAATCAAAGAGATTTATCCAATACAAGTTTCTTGCCAGCGGATTCGCTTTGGACCTGTCTGGATAAAATGAAGCCTATGTGTTATTCCAGGTCTATGTATATTCCATGTTTCAGGCAAAACCAGTAAGTAGTTTTGCGTGAAAGCGTAACAAACATCTATACATCCATACAAACAACGTGTTTTTTATTTAAGTAGGAAGATCATAATGTAGATTACTTTGACAAGTCTTAAGATAGCGGTTCGCGCATTTTGACTGCATTATGCGATGAGATATGAAATATATATATATAAATATAAAAAATTCGAGAGAGGTTGGTGGGAAATCTCGAAGGACAGAGATGGTTGGAGGGATATGGGGGAGACCTTTGCCCAGCAGTGGGACGATATAGGTTAAAAAAAAAAAAAAAAAAAAAAAAATATATATATATAAAAAATATACCGTCTGAAATAGACGTAAAAGCCAATGATGATGATGCGATAAGATAAAGAATTTGTAAGCTCATACTTTTATTAGCACGAAGAGCGTGTTCGCTCCGCTTATGAACAAAAGCAAACCTTACATACCTTACGTTTTTATAGAGCATTTGTTTAGATATAATTACTTTTGTTCATAGTGAAGCGTCTTTGCGTAGACTTTGTAGCGAATAATAACTTAGGAAGACTTGTACACGCATTTTCATGCCACGAGCTCTTAGAAGTAAAGGAAAACATTCTGAAGAAGATAGTATTCTAATTATTATTATAATTAAGAGCCCGTAGCGTGTATAGTATACATGTAAAGGCTCTGACGGAAGACCAGCGCTGGTTAACCTGGTTATAAAGTATTATGCCAAGTTAGAGGCCCTTTTTTTGTAACAACTGTATTGTAAGTTCTTGTTTATTTATAATTTTTTTAATGTTGTATTGTTGTTGTTGCAAAAATAAAAATATTCTTATTGTTATTCTTATTCTTACATCAGTAAAGGATACAACTTGTCAGACGATCTTAAAAATTTTACTGGAAAACTTACATACATACATAAAATCACGCCTCTTTCCCATGGGGGTAGGCAGAGACCACAGTCACGATCCTGGCACACCTCTTTCGCCTCATTCCCTTTCATTACATTCTTCATACACGCTCTCCGGTTTAGGGTACTTCTGACCTGGCCTTTCTTCGAAATGTCACCAATTTGGTCAAAATATGTTCGCCTAGGTCATCTATATGGAAAATTTATCATTAAATTGTTGAAATGGCTGACGGATAGTTACCATTACACCCTTTTATCTTTCACTAATCAAAGTTGATTACTCCCTTTCCTCCTTCACATAATCAAACCATTTCTTCTTACTACCTTTACTTGCAAGCCACATTTCAACTCCTAAAAAAACTAAGCTAAACCAAAGACGATTAATATCTAGAAGACAGACAAAGGCCATACACAAAATCGTAACCCAAAAAAATAGCCTGAAAACTCTAAAACATCAATTTTATCCAAGAAATTTCAATTACTTTCTAGTTAAAAATGTTTAAATATTGAATATTGTTACTACCTACTACTAAGTATTGAAATTTCTTGGATAAAATTGATGTTTTAAAGTTTTCAGGCTATCTGGTACTGTGGGATCGGGTTACGATTTTGTGTATGGCCTTTGTCTGTCTTCTAGATATTAATCGTCTTTGGCTAAACTAAGAAATAATTTATAAATAGTAAGTACCTACTCTTTCCTTCAACAACGTTAAATGATTCGCGCTCTCAGCTAAATCTCTCGTAGAGTTTTGTATTTATTTGTTAGCTTTTCATTCTTTTGTGCCTTTTTTATGGAAAAACTTTTAAAAGCCTTGAAGTTTGTTGAAAATATGCTGACCTATTTATAAACTATCTGAATTATGGTTTATTCTTTGTTATTTCTATTATATTCTCTGATATAGGTATACAAGTTTGCAAGTGAATTAAAGTCAAACAAAAACGCACATAATAAAACAATACACATTGTTTTATTTGTTATGTTTTTGTTTATTTTTATATTGTTGATCTGCCTTCTATAATACTTATAAATAGATTGTAATCGAATGGTCTTATTCATAAAGATTTGTCAATTAAATATAGATTTCAAATATGTTTTTTTCTTGTTACTCTTATGTCAATGAAAAGAGATAGCAACAGATTATCAGAGTATCAGGGACAGATGGCGCCAGTGGCCATAGAAACATATAGCTCCGCTTTAATTAAATATTTAAAAATAGTTTAAGCGCGTAAATTACCCCTACAACGAAACAAAACAGTGCCATAAGTGACAAATTTCAAGTACGAACATTATCAAGACACTCAATTCAGAAACAAATCGGTCTTACGTAAAAATTACGTGGTGTGTGAAAGTGACAAAATACAGTTTATTCTTCTACAAAGCGGACAATTTCCAGTGATTATCTAAAGAAACATTACGGAACACTGAAACGCAAACTGTGAGTGAAAATAAATTCATTATGATCCATTAAAACAACAAAAACCAAATTTGTTTACACAAAAATTTGTTACAACCGAATCCTTTGTCTCGGAAATTTTACCTGTGTCATTGCATCTATGAGTCATCATGCACCAGCATTGGTATGATGCTGGCCATGAAACAAAAATCTGAATCAAAAATTCGACTCAATCAAATAGAGTCCATTGGCTCAGGGGTGTGAGCATTGGAAAATTTAACTGAACGTGTCAGCGGTACTGTGTTCAAATCCAGATATTGAACCTGACTTTTTGCATTGAAGGATTTATAAGTCTTTGTTTACGCCATCTACTGGACTTGACAAATCGACAAGACAAGATACCCAAACCTTTAACTTTACATATCATAGTTCATCAGTCTATCACAAGAGGGCGCTATACAGAAACTAAAATGGATGAGAAAATAAGTAATGTGACAATAAGAAAACAGATAATCAAATCAAAATCACTTGAGAATTTAAATGAGATCAACTCTCTCAACTCATCAACATCTTTTGATGCTCTGGGAAAAAGTTTAGATCTATCCACCCATATTCTTTCAAGTGATATGGAAGAAGTGAAAACCGAAATGTCGCAGTTGAGATCGAAATTAGAAAGCACACAGAATGAGCTAGACAACGTGATTTTAGAGAATAGCGATTTAAAGAAGCAAATAGCATTTCTAGCTCAGGAAGTCAATGCTCTAAAGCAAATTTGTAGGAGCCCCGTTTCTACACTTCGACGAAATGGCTCTTCGACGGGAAAAAAACTAAAACGACGCCTAACTGATAGCTTCAAAAATAGTCCACTTAAATTATGCGATGAGACATCTACAATCAAGCCAAGCACTGTAGCAGGCCGTGCTTTGTTTCCATCAAACTGCTCGGATAAAAATAAGAATGAAGATTTTAAGAAACAGCTATGTGAAACTAATGACAAGAAAACATGCGAATCTATGGACGCGGCTAAACCTATCAAAAAAAGGCTGTTCATATTTGGCGGATCGCAATGTAAAGATCTATCAACGTACCTTAGGAGAACGAGAATAAATACAACGTACGAGGACTATCAAATAATATCTTTCATCAAATCCAATGCAACATCTGAGGAAATTTTAAAAAGTGCAAAATTATTCGATATTTCTCCGGAGGATCGTATCTTAATTAGCGTAGGCCAACATGATTCTAACCCATTTAATGTTATGACTGAACTGAGCGTATTTTTAAAATGTATTCAATGTCCTGTTTTTATTTTAAAAATATATGAAAATATTCATTTAAATGAAAATAAGCTAAATGACATACTAAGAATGATTGCAAAACAGCATATGAAATGTACATTTATAAATTTTGACTATGATTACAAAATATGTTCCTTATTTGACTGGTGCATCAAAATAAATTCCATATTAGACCAATTTGATTACAACACAAAATTTTTATCTTTTAAAATGAAACATGTAAAAGTAAATTTAAAAGCTAATCACATAAAAAAAAATAAGAAAAACAGTAGGGAAACAAACTCTGTCGTGGATCATCTGGATTCTGGTAAATCTTTACAAGTCTCCTCGGAATATGGTGAACGTAGAGTGAAGAATTCGCAAATAAAAGTTTTAAGCTCAAATAAGAGTACCCAGACTGATGATTTGTCTACCGACTGCGCCACTTTACATGAAAAGGCAGACGATATGCCAGACAAAATTCAGGAAACAGACTTTTTTCGTGACCTCTAATAGAAACGTAAAATTACTCCACCAAAATATAAATAGCTATGTAAGTAAACGACATTTATTGGAGATTGAATTGACAAATCTTAGTTATTCAAATAAAGAACCTGATATCATCTGTTTATCTGAAACTAAAGTAGAAAAAGGCATGGAACATTTACTCAAGCTGCCAGGATATAGCCTGTCTTCGTATTATTGTAGACAACAGAAACAGAAATTTGGCGGTGTGTGCATTTTTACAAAACGGGGCACATCTTGCAGGGAACTTGACTTTGTTAAGAAGTTGTCTATCGATAAGCACTTTGAATGTTGCGGTATCACTCTACTACACGAAAAAATTATAGTAATTTGTCTATATAGGACACCAGACTCTGACATAGATATTTCGATGAATAAATTAAACGGATTATTACAATCTATTACATTAAATTATAAACATAATATTGTGTTAGCTGGTGACTTAAACATCAATACTCTTGTTACTGACAAGACCTCAACACGTCTAAGAAACCTAGCACAAAATTATAACCTAACTTTTCATATTAATTCACCAACTAGACAGAAAAATTGCATCGACCATATACTTAGTACCTTCCATTCTGCAAAGGGTGAACTCCTAAACTGGGGCTTATCAGATCATAATACAGCGCAGTTTTTGCTTATGCCCGCGAAAACGGAAAAAATGCCAGTGTTAACCTACGTCAAGTACAGAAGAGATTACAGCACAGAAAATATAGATAAATTTAAAAAACATATTGCCTGTCTATCATTCTCAGAAGTACTAGGAAAAAATCTTGACTCAGCTTTTAATACATTTCATGAACTCTTTTGTTTAATTTATAAATTATGTTTTCCTAAGATAAAAATTAGAATTTCAAATAAAACAAAACATAAGTGGATCAGCAAAGGACTAAGAATCAGTTGCGGAACTAAACGGATCCTCCGCTATAAATGGTACTCCCATCGGTCTGAATTAAATAAAGTTACCTACAAAAAATACTCGACTCTACTTCGGAAATGTGTGGATCAATCAATTAAAATAGTAAACCATAAAGTTATTAATAAAGCTAAAAACGTATGTAGAGCAACTTGGCATCTAATAAAATCCGAAACAAGTGACATTCAACAAACTAATTTTATAAATTCAATTGAGTCTAATGGACGCATAAGAAACCCAGAAAAGATCGCAGAGTCATTCAATGATTACTGGATCAATCTTACAAATAAAAAATCTAATGAAAAAATTCCAAATACAATTTCCGGCCCTAGTATTTGCAGTAGCTTGTTTTTGACACCATATAGTTTTGATGATGTTTATAAGATAATAATGTCTCTACGAAATACTGTTGCTGAAGGATATGATGAACTTGCTACAAAGATCCTAAAAGCTTGTTCCGTAGAGATCACTCCAGTTCTTACCCATCTTATCAATCTGTCTTTTGAGGAAGGGTCATTTCCTCTGTCATTAAAGAAAACAGTAGTCAAACCACTTCATAAAAAGTGTGATAAGTCTAAATTAGAAAATTATAGACCTATATCGTTAATCCCTGTATTGTCAAAAATCTTTGAAATTGCTATGAAAAAACGTCTATTACATTTTATAGAGAAGCATGACATTTTAAAAAAGGAACAATATGGATTTCAGAAAGGAAAATCGACGAAACTGGCCTGTTTTGAACTAGTTAAAAAAATTATAGACAGTATAGATGACAAAAGATTAATTTTAGTCATATTCTTTGATATGACAAAGGCATTTGACTTTGTATCCCATAACATTCTCTTGACCAAATTAGAAATATATGGAATACGAGGCCCTGCATTAAGTTGGATCAAGACGTACTTAGAAAACAGAGTGCAATGTGTCGAAGTAAGTAACATAAATACTAAAAATGAGTTGACATCTTTTAGATCTACATATAAAAATAATAATTATGGCGTGCCGCAAGGGAGCGTCTTAGGACCGCTTATATTCTTATTATACATTAACGATCTCCCAGAAATTACTGACAAGCCTTGTATATTATTTGCTGATGACATTTCTATTATTTTGACATCTGAACGAAATACTGACATTAATGATTATATCACTGACATAAAAAATACAATTCATCTAATTATTAAATGGCTTGATAATAATAATTTACATGTTAACTTAAATAAAACACATCTGATCCAATTCGGGACTCACGGTAGCAAAAGTAATCATTTAAGTATCTCACATGGAAGCACAAAAATCGATGAAGTTAAAAGTACTTCATTTTTAGGAATTGTTTTAGATAAAAACTTAAATTGGAAAGGCCATATTGAAAAGGTCTGTTCTAAAATAAATAGATTTGTCTATGCGTTACATAGGCTTAAAAAAACATCGACGCAAAATACTGTATTACAAGCTTATCATGGTCATGTAGCTTCTGTACTGTGCTATGGCCTTTTACTCTGGGGAAATTCCACAGATGTCCAAAGAGCATTTATAGCACAAAAGAAATGCATTAGAGCTATTGGTGGAATCGCACCCTGGGTATCATGCAGACCGCTTTTTAAAAAATTTAAAATACTTACTCTGACCTGCATGTATATTCTTGAGTCAGCCGTATTTGTGAAGGAGCACTCTCATCTATTTCTTAGGGCTAGTGAAGCATATCTTAGGAATACTAGAAATCCCGACAGAATTGTTTTACCTAAAATACCTAGAACGTCCATGTACTTAAACAGCAGTTATGCAATGTGTGGAAAAATTTATAATGCCGTGCCCAGCTCAATTAAGGTACTCCCGCTCAACAAATTTAGGCTTATGTTAAAATTATGGCTGCAGGAGAAATGTTTTTATAATTTAAATGAATTTTTTGACGAGTAATTTTATCACTTTTTTAATTATATAAACTCTAATTATTGTATACCAACACAAATGGTAACATAGTGGAACACCAACTTAAATAATGTATTTCATCTTAATCTGTACCTATGTTTTACAATAAATGACAATTCTATTCTATTCTATTCTATTCTCGATTTAATATCTATTTTACCTAATATAGGTTTACTGAACCAATATGCATAAGGGGGTTAATATCTAAATAGTTCGCACTCTGACAACTTTATTATCAAATAATCGTTGCCCTAAGACCAGAGAGGATTAAAACTATACAATGTTTTACATAAATTACAACAAACAAAATACAATACAATAAGTTTTCTTTTTTAAAAACTTCATTGGATGACTCGATAAAAAAAAACACCGTAAATCCTATTACCCCTTTAGGGCGACCTCACACGTAAACCAATATACCCCGATTTAGTTAAAATAAACAGCATTATCCCGATTTAGTAAAAAATGGCGACTGTGTAGAAAGTCAATCCTCTCTGGAAATTCGATTCGACCGACATTGTAAGTTACGGCGCGGTCGACACCGTCTCAACTCACTGCTTTTCATTCGGCACATGGTGTTGCCAGAATTTGGTTTCGGTTAAAGCAAAATTGGTCTTATTGCTGCTCGATAAGTAATTAAGTTTGTGTGAGAGGCCAACTCTGGCGACGGAGTTTTAGGCCGCGCTAAGGCCTCATGGTTTAACGACTTGAAAGCTGAAACTGACAATTAAGAGCTCTCCGAAGCACGGAAGCGCTCAGTCGTTTCTCGAAGAAGTGAAGTATAAAAGTTACCACTATAATCTTTGGGAATATGAAACATTTTTATCTTTGATTTCGTCATCTTGCAAACACTAAGTTCGATAATTTTTTTTTTTCGTAATTGGTAGAATTTGTAATTAGTAGACATTTCTTTTAGATCTTTTTTTGCAATTTGTTATCGACCTTCTTGATAAATTGAAAGAAAATTACTTTCCTAGGGCATGGTACACATTCTCTTAGACATTTTTTTAGGCGTTCAAGATCTTATTAAGATTCTTAAAGGGGTAGAATGGGGTATAAATGTTGCTAGCTCCGACTCTAATCCTACTAATACTCGTTCGTTCGTTCGTTCGTATGAGCAAGTGGCCAACTCTGGTGACGGAGTTTTTAGGCCGCCTAAAGGCCTCCGTCATGGCTTAACAACTTTAAAAGCCGGGACCGACAATTTAACGTGCCCTCCGAAGCACGGAACTAATACTAATACTACTAAAGTTTGTAAGTATGGATGGATGGATGTTTGTTCCTCTTTCACGCGAAAACTACTAAACGGATTTGGCTGAAACTTGGAATATACATAGTTTATGACCAGGATAGGCCACTTTTGATCCCAGTATTCCCACGGGAACAAACTACTGCGGGTAATACCGCAGGCGCATTTAGTTAAATATAAATATTAATATTGAACCGGGAAGCTGTTGCTTATCTAATCTCTAAAGATTTGAAGAACTGCACTCGGCAAACACAGCTCCGAAACTCACCAATAACATAACATAAAAATCCAACATTCTTTTTCATTTATTCACCGAAACGCCAAGTATTTTTCGCCAATGTAACCAAAAGGTATCGGCCCATTTCCTCCCCAATATATTCAGTAAGGGGTGATATAACTCAGTCGGTTTACCTACCACGATGATAATAGGTAGCTGTGATTTTATTAGGCTTATAGCTAGACCTTTCGAAATATGGCCGGTTACGCCGCGGGCCCTTTCATGTGGTCGACTATTACGGCCCGGCCAATATCCGAATGGGCAGGTATTACCCGGGGGATGGCGTATCGACTGTTTGTTTTATGTATCACGATTGAGGGATTATATCGAAGAAATCAATGGTGATGGTGATGCTGAGAGATGCATGAAATAATGTTCATTGTGTTTGTTTTGTTACAAGCTTCCGCCCACGGCTTCGCTCTCGTACTTACGCGGATAAAAAGTCTAATTTGTGTTATTCCAGGTCATAAACTATGTAATTCGTGTTTCTTCATCACTACATAGACTAAAACAAATCTAAACCAGATTGAGGGGTTAATATACTTCAAGAACATTTTTCAAACTACTTCACAAATAAAATATTGTTTTTTTAGTTTAATTCTACTCCACTCTACTGGTGTCCTAAAATAATTATCTCATACATTCGTTCTCAAACTACTCCAAACATTTAATGTTAGACATTAGTAATGTAGATAATACTGAGCTTATTTGCTTCCTGACAATGTATAAAACTTTTCGATAAATTATAAAGACCTTTTTTACCCGTCAGATTACGATTACAATCTACAAATTACTAAAAAGATGAAAATTAAAGATTGTTTTCAGCACAGTTTTGTTCACAACTTTTTTTTGTTTTGTTTCAACAAAATCGCTAACAACTTACGTAAGAAGCCACAAATCTTCCCAAAATCTAAAACTAAGTCTTACAGAAATCTAGAACTAAGAAACCTAGGTTCTAAACCAGCAAGTTTAACCGATAGGTCTATCAAAGTCAATTGATTGCCTCTCTAATTCTTAACTCGGCCGCAATCAGATCCAACCGGAGATATATTCAGGAAAGTTAGAATTTATTTGCAAAGTTGAGTATTGGGGAGCCAATATTTGGACTTTTGAATTACGTGATTGGTTTCCGAAGTCCATTTTCTTTTTAGGAAGCTAATTAGAAAAGTAGAAATAGCCAAAACGCTGGATAAGATAACATTTTGTATCTTGATAACTTTGAACAGAAATACTGTACTGTACAGAAATACAGTAATACAGAATTTATTAATTACTGCTTAAGTAACATGTCAATGAATAATGAACATCGCGAAATACCAATTAGCTTTCTAGTAGCGTCGATGGGCTTGCTACCTGTCAAGTCATCATTCTTCTGCTCTTATACCACGCTAGGTGGAGATACACTTTTTTTTGTAAATATTTACGTATTACGTCATCTAGTCCCAAACTAAGTTACTTAATGCTTGTGTTATGGTAATCAGATGACTGATATCATAGTACATTTTTTGTAAATATGTATATACAACACATAGAAAACACAAGCATTAAGTAACTTAATGCTTGTGTTTTCTAGACTCGAGACAAATACTTGCAGATCATACAAACATTTGTCCCGCAGCGGGGATCGAAGTTAAAAGTTATTTTTTCGTTTACAGGCGATAAAATAGGATTATTTATTCTCCTTTTGAGGTAAGGAAAGGAAATTTAAACATGTAATATCTAACACGTCAGTGGATATTAGTCAAATGTCAATAAAAAGATCGTGACCTTTTCCACCCCGTTAAGATATTCGCTCACTAAAGCACAGCGTGTCATATATAGTGACAATACTTAAACTATTTTACGATACAAAAAGCGAGTTTTATTAATAAACCCAATATGTCTGATTGATTGATCGAATTGATTGATTAGCGTTAAAAGAAAGAAAGAAAAATCATTTATTTTGGTAAGACCTCAAGGATCACTTCAGTTTCGTCTTACATGCTGCTAGGTGATTCTAATGCCTGTTCCAACGCGACTCCCTACTCCTAAATATGTAACAAATATTAGCAAATTTTTAACAGAACCGCAATATTTTAGCCTGAGGCATACCAGAGCCGGTAGCCAAGTGACAAACGCTTTGTATCTATTTTATTAACGTTATCGCTATTTTATTTGACACTTCTGATTGCTCGACTTTTCGTCATCGAATGTAAATACTTTGTGGTGTAGAGTCGCGTTGGAACAGTCATTAGAATCACCTAGCATGTAAGACGAAACTGAAGTGATATTTGAGCTCCTACCAAAACAAACGTTTTTTCTTTCTTTCTTTCAATTCCTTTTTATCGTTTCTATTCTAAAGCAATTGTAGAAATGTTACTTAGCGGGGGTGGCGGGGTCGTTTTAGTGAGCGCTACCCTTAAAAGGGTAGCCACCCCAATGAAATATTCGTGGCGCGTTGTAAAGCAGGTATTTCACCTTTTATTGATAGGCCGAATAGAATTTTAAATTGTTATCTTGGTAATAAATGGTGAATCGTTATTTGGCTCTGGTTTTTTTGGTCGTTATTCTTGTTTACGAGCTCGTTGGTTTAAGGTTCACTGTGGCTTGTCAAGTGGATAACGAAACAAGTTAACAACATTTGTACTTACTCGAAGTCCAAATTAAGTTTTACAATATTATCAAAAAATTCTGACTGTCGGTTGATATTGACAAATTGTCAATATCTACCGAATTAAGTTTGCTAGCGAAAAATAGATGATAATTATTGATTGCTAACATAATTAACATTAATTAATTATAATTCATTAAATTCATCGTTACGAGCTTGATTGATGATATAAATAAGTGTAAGTTAAAATAAACTACATTTTCGAAGAAAGAACCTGAATTATTGCAATTAATTGCGAAATTAAATAATAAAATTCAATAAAAGTCAATCACATCCTACTAAACCCAAAAGTCTCAGAATTTAACGGTCATAATCGATTTACATGAATACTTCATACTCATAAACCTTGCCAAAAAGTGTAGCACTTTTACGCTCGAAAACCCAAACAATGTCGAATGCGAAACCATTACGTTTACATAAACGGTTATAAACGATTTGCATACAGCGTGACAACTGACACGCTGAAACCCCGGTAACATAAAACAGGTGTGATTTTTTTGGAATGGCCACGATAAAGTTATTTTAGACATTTATTGACCGTGGTTACAAAGAATTTACAAAAGGACCAATCGTTAAAATCCGCGTTAAAATATACCTTTAAGTCTGTAAGTATCATATCCGTTCGTTCGTTCGAATAAGCAAGTGGCCAACTCTGGTAACGGAGTTTTTGGCCGCCTAAAGCCACGACGGACTTCACGACTTTAAAAGCCGGTACCGACAATTAAACGCGCCCTCCGAAGCACGGAAGTGCTCATCTGATAATGTCACTAGTATTATAATGAGAATGCTTATCATGTTCGCCTTCTCGATCGTATACCCAACGTCAAACCAAAGTCCTAGACGTAGATGGCCATTGCTAGTCTCAAGATGGGCGGGGCACTTAGCTAAACAAAAGGATGGGAGATGGACTACAGCGATTATGGAATGGTAGCCCAGAGATGCACAACGACCAAGAGGCAGACCACCAGCCCGATGGTCGGATGACATCAAGAACGTTGAAGTGAAAACGTGGAAGTGGATAACCCAGGACAAGGAATGAGTGGCGTAACAGAGAGGAGGCTATATATCTACCTATCTTAAATATCGAAAGTGACCTTCAAATTACTCAATACATTTTCTAAGGTCAAATATATAGGTCAGAGCCATTCATTATGAATGTTAGTTAAAATTCCAATTAATTTGGGAATTATCCGCCACAATAGCAACGCAGCAGTTTCGTCTCGAGGGAGCTACCCTATGTCACAGACTAAGGAGGATACAGCTAGCTCACTTATAAAATAGATAAGCGTGTCCAAATATTATATACTTAATACTAGCTTACTCGTCCGCGCCTTCGCTCGCGTGGTACCTACCTTGATAAATTATAGCTTATGTTCATTCGGAAAGACCATAGCTACACATCGGTGAAAGATTTTTTGAAATCGAATGAGTAGTTTCGGAGATTCTAATCATACAAACAAACAAACAAAACAACCTTAAGTTTTTCTTTGACTTGTCCGTACTAACATTTTGTTTTGCAACATACTTTCTGATAATTATACCGCCTGAGACGCAGAGGTTGCGGGTTCGATCCCCGCTACGGGACAAATGTTTGTATGATCTACAAATATTTGTTTCGTGTCTGGTTGTTTTCTATGTATGTATTGTGTTTTCTATGTTGTTATTGTGTATGTATTTACAAAAAAAAATATGTATCTATGTAGTATATCAGTATATATCAGTCATCTGGTTACCATAACACAAGCATTAAAATGCTTAGCTTGGGACTAGACGACGCTGTGTGGAATGTCCAGGGATATTTATATTTATATTTATTTCAGATACAGAACTAATGCCCGATACTATTGTGGGTTAGTAGGGTCTCCCCACAAGTTTTCCAATTTCCTCAAGGTTACGGGTTCGATCCCCGCTACGGGACAAATATTTGTATGCAAACTGGGTGTTTTCTATGTACCTAATGTACAAAAAAAAATGTATTTAGGTAGTTTATCAGTCATCTGGTTACCATAACACAAGCATTAAACTGCTTAGCTTGGGACTAGATGACGCTGTGTGGAATGTCCAAGGATATTTATTTATTTATTTCTATTAACTAACCCAGCTGTTCACTCACCCCTAGGGCCATATATTCCTAGTGCCATTAATAACTCCCCTTGTTTTCATTCCTTCACAAAGATGTATCTTTCCTATCTCCGCTATTTATTACGTGATATAGCTGTCATGGTGTAGTGGCTTACCTTTTGATTCTAAGATCGTGAGTATAACTTCATTTCTATTCAATTTTCAAGTTTTTGTTTATTAAAAATGAACGATGTTTAGTGTGTTAATTCTTTACATTTTTTAATGGAATTTTGAAATTCAAAAAGTTTTCCGTTTGGTTTCGCACATACTATATCACGCCTCTTTCATATAGGAAGAGGCCGCGGATAACATAATTTAGTAAATTTTGTCTAAATATGTATGCCTAGGTTTTCTTCCAACAGTCCTATTCACACTCATAACGCGATATAGCGCTCATGGCAAAGCTTGCCAAGACGTTCTTGATCGTCGAAGTTAAGCAACGTTCTGAGCGGTCACAACTTAAATGGGTGACCGCAAATGGCATTATCAGCTGAGCGCTTCCGTGCTTCGGAGGGCACTAAATTGTCGGTCCCGGCTTTGAAAGTCGTTAAGCCATGACGGAGGCCTTTTAGGCACCAAAAACTCTGTCACCAGAGTTGGCCACTTGCTCATACAAACGAACGAACGAACACTCATTACCTGTTTTGTACTTATTTACTTAAATGAAATGAAAAATGAAATATGATCACGACTGTATCCCGGGAGCGGTAGACATTTCTTTCAGATCATTAGGCATTTTTAGATCTTTTTGAAGATGTCTAAGGGGGTAGTCAGAGGTATGTCCAAATACATACATATTTGGTACATGCCCACTTTTTGCAGAAGTCAACTTTCCATACGTGACAGGTTGCAAGCCCATCGACGCTATTAGAGAGCTAAATTTGTATTTATTTACTTAGATATTTAGCCTACGGCCTTTGGCCTACGCCAAAGAGCGACTACTACCTGGCATATAGATTTAGTAACATTAGTAAAACCAAAGACGATTAATATCTAGAAGACAGACAAAGGCCATACACAAAATCGTAACCCTAAAAAATAGCCTGAAAACTCTAAAACATCAATTTTATCCAAGAAATTTCAATTACTTTCTAGTTAAAAATGTTTAAATATTGAATATTGTTGCTACCTACTACTAAGTATTGAAATTTCTTGGATAAAATTGATGTTTTAAAGTTTTCAGGCTATCTGGTACTGCGGGATCGGGTTACGATTTTGTGTATGGCCTTTGTCTGTCTTCTAGATATTAATCGTCTTTGGTAAAACATAGGTATTAAATGTATTTCAGACTATTTTAGTGGACCCCACACAACGCGACACGACGACGTGGAAGACCCAGGATGAGATGGCGGGACGAGCTGGACTCATACCTTAGCACATGGCCTGTGGACGCGCTAAGTCGCGAAGAGTGGAAGAAGGGAAGGGAGTCCTTTGCCCTGCAGTGGGACGATTGTGGCTGAATAATAATAATAATAATAGTGTTTAGTTTAGTTTTATATAATATTTTGTTAAGATAGTAGAAATAAAGGCTTATTTTATTTTTATTTATTTTACTTAGATATTTGAATTGGGCAGCTCAGCAGTATAAACAACATTGCTAAAGAAAGAACCATCGAAACAGTATTCAAAACAACATCAAAAGACGATCAAGGGGCCTAATCTCACAATACACCGGATTAAGATAACATAGAGATTCTTCCGAAGATAATCCGACAAAAGCCCGAGTTTTCAAAGGATTCTGATCTTAAAGGGTTAAATGATGGTTGTGCTGATAAAACTGTTTTGGCCGTGGTTTTTGGATTCAATTATATTATTTATAGTATTATTTGCTTGATGTGGGATTTAAAGAACATTTTAATGAGACAGGATTACAATAGAAATCTGGTTATGTTGTGATGTATTTTCTTTTGATGTAAGATTTATTTTTAAACAACATACGACAGAGGATAACGACTGTATCCCTGAGGGTAAATATTATAATAGATCTTAAGAAAATAAATATATTTTTATCAAGTAGGTAATAAGTTAAGTATTTATGAGGTACTTTTTGCATTTTTTTGCTAATGAATATTATCAAAAACAGAAGAGGAAAAATGATTGGCCATCTTATACGACATGACAGCTTTATAAGGAACATCATAGAAGGAAAAGTAGAAGGAAGGCGAGGAAGGGGAAGACCGAGAATTAATTACATAAGTCAGATAAAAGAGAAGGTCGCTGTCATGTCGTATCAAGAAGTAAAAGAGATTGCACTGGAAATAAGTATATCGAGGAAATTGCATCATTACACTGACAAGAGCATATAGCATTATTTTACTACATTATAGGTAGGTAATTACGTCTCATCTTAAGTGAGACGGCGCGGTAGACCACGCAAGCGATGACGCGACAAGCTGGACACCTTTAGCGGTGATCAGTGGCAGGAAATATCGTTAGACCGAAACAAGAAGTGGCATTAATATCTTAGCGCTTCCGTGCTTCGAAGGGCACGTTGAATTGTCGGTCCCGGCTTTTTAAATTGTTAAACTATGACGGAGGCTTTAAGGCGGTCAAAACTCCGTCAGCAGAGATGGCCACTTGCTCAATGCTCATACACCAATTTTGAAAACAATATTAAGAGTTAACAAGTAAATCTGGTTTCCACCGCAACACAAATGAAAAATGTAATAATACAAGGAAAATTGAGACAATATAATAAAGTTCTCTTGTAAGGAAATAGCTGGTTTTATTACATTCTGCCGCTCAAAAAAGCTACTTTCAGCGAGATATGGATAGGTACTCGAACGGGAGAAATAAATATTCCTTGGACATTTTACACGGCGTCATCTAGTCCCAAGCTAAGCAACTTAATGCTTGTGTTGTGGTAACCAGATGACTGATATATCATTTTTTGGAAACACATACATATTATTATACATAGAAAACACCCATACTCGAGACAAATATTTGTAGATTATAAAAACATTTGTCCCGCAGCGGGGATCAAACCTGCAACCGTAATATATAAATCATACCGTACTAGCCGCAGGGAGCCGTATAACGCGCGTGGGCAACGAAAAAAAGTAGCCTATGTCCTTTCGCAAGGTCTCTATCAACCAATTCATGAAAATCGGTTCAGTGGTTAAGGCGTGAAAGCGTAACAGACAAACAGACAGAGTTACATTCGAATTTATTATTAGTAGCGATATTAGAGATGTATTTGGAACACGACATTTCCCGAAAACCAAACTTCGCGTTTACAAAAAATGAATAAATCTCACGTGTTTTTCTATAATAATATTTTCCCCGCGTGTAAGTAGGTTAATGGAAAATGTCAGTTAGGATCACATTAAAATAAGGCTTAGTATTGTGTTCACGTATTGAATTACCCTGTTTTTCTCATCCTCTTTATATTCTAAGGAATAATTTGCGATAAATCTCTATTTATGACCTTACGAGATTGAGTTAGCATGTTTGAGTCATAAAGGGTAGGGTAATTACTTATCCTATAGAAAGTAAAAAACAAGCGGCAATTTTGAGTATACCAAAGTGAAGCTAGACGCGAACAGAATAGAATAGAATATCCTTTACATATTTATATCTATATCTGTGATATCCTTTTTACATTTCACACGGCGTCATCTAGTCCCAAGCTAAGCAACTACCTATATACTTTTATATAAAAAAATTCTTCTTACTAAATCGTATAAAATAATATGTAAGTAATTAATAAATAATTTAAATAACAATAAATATAGGGTTAAATCCAATACCACTTAAACCAACATATGGCGCAAAACCTCTATATAAATGTTCAATAAGCTAACCCTTTTAAAATAAACTATTATGCAATTAAATAATAGCACTTCAATTACAATAGTGCCAAATGTCACGATTGAGGGGTGCGGAACCCAGTGCTTAAATACTGAACCCTAACTTTTAAGTCAAATTAAATAAATAGAAATAAAAATGTCATTTTCAAAACTATCGTGAGTTGTATTAGACATTATAATAGCACACGGGAAATTACTCACGAAAAACTATCGTCGATTTAGATACCGACAATGTTTCGATTCTTCCGGAGAATCTTCATCTGGGTATGAGTGTGGTCACTCCTCGCGGTCGCGTCTCACACTCATATTGTCGGTATCTCAATCGACTGATCACTGGCTATTATTATTATTATTCTTACTAGCCCGAATCATCCCACTGCAGGGCAAAGGCCTCCCTTCCTTCTCTCCTTCTCTCCATTCGTAGAAATAAAAATGATCACGGCTGTATTTCCAAGGTGGGGTAGACATTATCCTCTCAGATCTTTGGGCATTTTCAGATCCTTCGAAGACGGCTAACGGGGTAGTCAGAGGTATCCAGTCTAGATCTGTTTTGTCTTCGAATTTGGATATATTATTTGATAATAATATCAATAGATTTAAGAAGCGCGTTTTAATAACTTTATTCATTATGAAATCTGTATAATGTTATTTAATTTATTTTAATTTTAGGGTATTTTAATGTCATTCACCTATTAGGATTACAAATCTAGTTTATATACTTTTATTTCTACATCTATTACTATCTTGCATTGATTGTAATCTGCTTTGATATTGATTGTTTATGGATATTGGTGTATCTTTCTGTGCTCTTTTTTATATTCTATGTTTTCTTATTGTCTTTTTATAGTGTGCGTGTGTCCAAACAAATAAAATCTTTATCTTTATCTTTTATTTTTGTGAATTTTTAATAAATAAATAAGATATAAAAGACGACATGGCAAAATATGTGTTGCTATCTCCTTAACATTTCTCTAAAACCTTTCTAAATTTATAGGTATAAATATATTTTATTGGAATCCTAAATTCTTGAAACGAAGCACGATAAAATCTTTTTCTTGATAAAAATGAAAGACGTATAATATCTGATGGCCCAATTATATGTCGGTAGTCTGCCCCGGACGCACGAGACCGCATAATATAAATTACTTGCAGTTTTGAGTGGTAAAATCCAGGGTATGAAGCGGTTTGAACCGGTAATAGTGGCAATTCTGAGTGTCACAAAAGTTAAACTTAGCTAGCTAAAAATATTGCCGTCCCTTTCATAGCATGGAAATAAAAAGGACGGCAATATTTTTAGCTAGCTAAGTTTAGCTTTTGTGACACTCAGAATTGCCACTATTACCGGTTAAAAGCGGTTCTTAAACCGTGCTGGCTAAAAAGGCATAATTGATTCAGTTAGAACAGCCATTTTAGTCCCCACAGAACACAGGAATCATTTCATTCAATTAATATGCTAATGCTAAGAGTAGAGGAGTTAGTAGGTAAGTTTCTTATCCTATGTAATAAAAGGGGCTTCTTTAACAAAAAATATATTATAACAATCAATTTTGAAATTTCTCACGAGAGGCGTTATATCTGACGTAAAATACGCCGAGCTTATCATCTAGCGTACTAACGTATCTGTTGAGTGTGAACGGTCAAGTGTTTTTCTATACATTTGTCTGTTCTGGCGTATAATACGCGACGCATGTTCCGTCAGATATGAACCTTCCCTTAACGGAAAAATGATTTACAAATGATTTATTTAGAGAGTTTATCATTTAAATTAAATAACTTCGGAGTCCGAATTCGGAGATCGCACGCGAGAATCTTATGACTTGCACCAATCCAAATGCAGTCACAATGCGTTCGTTACGAGCTTGGAGGGACGCCAGACTCCAGTACATCTCCACAAATACACCGTGATTTGTACGTAGTGCCTTTAGCAGAACTCAATGAGAATATACCCACTACATGTGTAAGATCCTACTAATCCTACTAATATTATAAAGGTGAAAGTTTGTGTGTGCGTGTGTAAGTATGTAAGTGTGTTTGTTACTCTTTCACGCTAAAACTACTGAACGGATTTGGCTGAAACTTGGAATTTACATAGTTTATGACCGGGAATAACAAATAGGCTATTTTTTATTCCGGTATTTCCACGGGAACGGAAACTACCGCGGGTAACACCGCGAGGCGCAGCTAGTATTAAATAAAAAAAAATATGATCACGACTGGTGCAGTAGACAATGTTCTTTCGGCTCTTTTAGGCATTTTTAGATCCTGTGAAGATGTCTAAGGGGGTAGTCAGAGGTACTCGTATGTCTATTATTTATTTGGTAATTACCCCATTTTGCAGAAGTTAACATCCCATACTGATCGTGTCGTAAACTTAAAGTGATCTACACATTCCAAATCCAATGATCATTATTAGGAAAAAAAATGAAATATGATCACGACTGTATCCCGGGAGCGGTAGACATTTCTTTCAGATCATTAGGCAATTTTTAGATCTTTTCGAAGATGTCCAAGGGGGTAGTCAGAGGTATGTCCAAATACATCAATATTTGGTACATGCCCACTTTTTGCAGAAGTTAACTTTCCATACGTGACAGGTTGCAAGCCCATCAACGCTATTAGATATTACCAAAAACTAGTGCTTCGAATACAACTGCGAAGGAATGCCTCATTTTTAATGGACCGTTTCCTTTTTGAGCTCTTTCATAATTTTAAAGGAAAGATAAAAGGCTTGGTTTTATTCGGTTACGTGTCGTCATTGTCTCTATAATTCTTACTATTACACTGAAATCCTGAACTTTCGAAATAGTTGTGACTAAAGCTCGAATTCTGAGTTCATACTCAAGCGTGAATCGTGTAGTTATCCTGAGTGCAGACTTTAAGTACGAACCTTAGTTAACAGACTTAGATTTCATTTAAATCCATAAAAAACGACGACTAAAGTACCAATCTTTAAATATATTTTTTTGTAAAATAGTAAGTACCTACCTATACAAAATTGCAAACCGATGTTTTTATAAACACTTCGCAAAATCCAAAAAAAATAGTGGAACATAGAACCTCCTCCTTTTTTGAAGTCGGAAAAGTAATCACCAGCTCAATTCTGAAAAATCTGTTTTATAATGTAGTAGGTAAAACTATTTATCATTTTCGGGCGCAAATGCTTTGTTTTTAAACGAAAATGATTTAATGCATGTCAGTGAATACGACATTACAAATGAAGATTTATTATATGAATTTATTCTGAGGTCCATTTACATTTTGGTCTCGTGGAACCATGGCTTACGCCCTTTCCATATAATCAATCCGAATATCGATAGATCTATCTCCATAGCAACTTAATAAAACACAATTTGTATGCACTTTTTGACAGATAAGTTCAGATAACAGCGTTGCTATGGCAACAAATCTACGATCGTTCGTCGGATATAGGAATTGGGGGTTAGTCAGCCCCGTATTTTTAGTTGTAGATAGCGTTGTAAATACTGAGTTTTTTTGTGTCATGGAAAAAAGCCGTGATTTAAAGTAATGTATGTTACCAAACTCATCTTGAATTAGAAACATCCTTTTAGTTTAAAAATGTTATCTTTAACCATTGAAAGTCTACATGTTTGTAATTATTTTATTATTATTATTTTATTATCAGCCCTCAATGTCCCACTGCTGGGCAAAGGCCTCCCCCCACTCTTTCCATTCATCCCTTTTCTGTGCAAGAATAGTCCAGTCGGCACGGAATTTGACGAGCTCGTCTCTCCATCCATAATATGTAATCCATCCATAATTATTTAATTTACATTTCTAATATATAACCGTGTTCATATTCAATTTTCAAAATTAAATCTTATATTTAATGTCAACTGGCCAGTTTATTGTAAAGCCAATTTTAACTTGGCACAAAAGCAAATCGCCCTAACACAACACTCGATTTTATCTTTCCGAATCGCTGTAGGAAAGGAACGGTATTCGGGGAAAAATTGAATAGAAATGTTTATTGGGAATTAAAATTAATGATTTTGTTTAGGTAATGTACTAAGTCAATTTCATATTCAATATTAAGTGAATTTGGATCAAGAAACTAATTATGTTTCTGAATAAAAACACGATACTTAAGTATAAGTATATCATAGTAATGTGTTTTATTGTTCATAATGTTTTTTTTATCTGTTATTGGTGTGCAATAAAGTATTTTCTATTTATCTATCTACTTATTAAGTTTATTTATGTTGTTGTTTTATAATCAGTTATTCGCCCAGAAATGAGGAGATACGTAAAAGAACAATGCTTAGACACAATAATTAATCAACTTCAATCAAAGGATCTAAAATGATAAATTTGGTAATAAAGCAAAAACCATAATCTACGACATAATTCGGTTCAACAATCGCATTTAAAAACTTCGCGATTTTAAACTGTAAAATTAAAACAAAACATTTTTAATCTCATGTTAAAACAAAAGTTTAAAAAAACAGGAAAAAGTCGCTTTGTGTGCCCATTTGAAGCATTTTCTAGTACCTCTGACATTTGTCAATAACGTGCGCTTTGTAGCAAAAGGGGTAAAGTGTAATTTTCAAGATTTCCGGACCATGAATGCCTAACGGTCTGAGTTAACGTATTCTGTACTTTGAAGATAAAACGTTATATTTTGCTATGCTCAAAACGTAATAAACTTGAGTTGAGGCTTAAGATTTTCAGACAGTTTTAGAAATGAATATGACTGACAACTAATTTGTATGAAATGGTTATTGTAATTAAGTTATACATGAGTTACATAAAAAAATATCAAAGTAAAATTGTTAAAAAATATGATTAATAAATAAGTTGAAGTATTAGGTGCTCCGTTATTTAACCTTTACACAATGCCCACAAAAATATGGCGTACACAGCGAAAATAAACTCTCCCAATATTTTCACACAAACATCCCCCAAACCTATTTATCAAGTCACTATCAAAACAAAAATCTGTACACAAAAATATCGAAAACGTGACTTACACGCTTTTACCTGCCTCCGCCTAATTTCATTGTCGGACGTGTTTGCCCCGTATATTTGTTGAGTTGGTATTGTGCCGGTTGATTGCAAGTTTGAATTGTATTGTTTTGTGTTTAAAGTTGCAATTCAATTGAGATTGCAGTCAAGAGGACTTGATTTTATGAACTCAGTCAATAAATATTTAAGTTATTGAACCAAACAATTGGACATTTAGAATCATATATATATATTTTTTTTTAAGTAGCTAAGACAACGTTGGTTAAATAAAAACTGATATGTTTGCTGACATTCTTATTTTAATACAGCATTTTGTATTTCCAATATAGCGCTCTTTTTACGTAGCGCGACCTATACCTGGGATTACAACACAAAACATCACAACAAAAAATAAAGTAGATTTCTTGCAAAAAACAGTATAAGTAAACTGCATGACCAGCAGACCAGCAGAAATGGTCACGTGTCATTGCTTCAGGCCCGTGCCAAGATTCACAGATATACATCAACGTACACTACAGCCTTTTGGCAAGCTCACTGTATTGTTTAATTTTGGACCCGTTTTTAATTGTATTTATGATTTAGAATGGTTTAAAAGTAATGGATTTCTGAGGCATCATTTTGTTTTCAATCGAATCGAAATTGAAAATACTTAGTTGTATGTCTGAATGAAAAACTTGAACGGGCAATTTATAATCTTATCAGTTTAGTGATAGAGAATTAATTCGTGTAGAAACCGAGGTTAAATAGCTTTAAATAATCCTTGAGCTCATTATCAAGGAGTAAATCTCTATGTATTTGCCAATTAGCTTAATTAGATAGTTAATTAGTAATATCATCCTTTATAAGATCATAATGCAACGTCAAACAATTCTATTGGTTTTCATCAAACATCTAAAAAAAATGTAAAATTAATCAGATGTCGCCAAAACTAAACTAAACTAATTTGACAGCACTAAAAATGTTTCAGTCCCTTTCTTAACGATCGAAATAAAAAGGATGGCATCAATTTTAGTGCTGTAAAATCAGTTTAGTTTAGTTTTTGCGACATCTGAATTGACACTAACAACAATATCTTGAGTTTTGTTAAAATATCAGTTTCAACATTATTTCGATTTATCTAAAACTTCAATAGCAAAAATGGAACATCAAAATGAAAACGCATAAATTAAGGCTTCAGCGTTACTTTTAAACTTTTCGAAAGTACTCGCAGATTTGGCTTGGCATCGGGCGGATCATTTTTTGTATTTTTTGACTTACTCCGTTTTGGCGCTCGGTAGCCCGGCCAGTTCCGGAGTTTTTTTTTAAAGTTCCAGAGTGGACAGTCTGCGTTAAAAATTAAAAATAAGTTGTTTGATAGCGCCATCTAGTTTTAAACTTGGAACTATATTGTAATATAGGCATTAGATTACTGCAATGAAAAATATTATACATACAGTGAAACATAAAACCTCCTTTTTTGAAATTGATCATAAATTAAAAATAAATAAAAATTATTATGTCTATCTCGAGCTCTAACCGGTAAAGGAAAACATCGTAAGGAAACCATCAGTCGTCAGGAAACCTATAGCGTTTATGCAACCAATGTATAGAATATTAACTTGTGCAAAAGGGGGCAAGTTCAAACAAACCTCTGACTACCCTTAAACATTTTTAAAGGCTCTAAAAAGGCATAGGTACTAATGTATTATCATCAATTTACCATACAGACTGTACTTGCAATTTGTGTTTAAAAATGTGTGGAGTACCGGCGACGGATTTTCAAGTTGAAAGCTTTGTGATGTACTAGCTAGATAGATCTATCTACTGTGCAACGATCAGCGCAGCCGCATCTGATTGATGAAGTTTCTCTAGAGCTAGCCGGTTCAGCTGAATCGTAATTTGATCATAAAATGTTGATCATCTCTGGATTGTAGACGAGGTATTATCAACTCTTTGTAACTTCCACACTTGAACTTTAGGTAAGTAAGTTCGTATGAGCAAGTGGCCAACTCTGGTGATGGAGTTTTTAGGCCGCCTAAAGGCCTCCGCCATGGCTTAACGACTTTAAAAGGCGGGACCGACAATTTCACGTGCCCTCCAAAGCACGGAAGCGCTCAGCTGATAATGCCACTCACCCATCCAAGTTGTGACCGCTCAGAAGGTTGCTTAACTTCGACGATCTATCAAGAACGTCTTAGCAAGCTTCGCCACGAGCGCTTCCGTTCACTGTTAATAATTACATGTATTTTTGACAAAGACAAATCGAGATGTCTCTTCATAAATACAAAGAATTATATTTCTTCTAAGTATTTTTCTCTCTCTCTCTCTCTTTCTCTTTTCTTTTTCTTCTAAATCCAATCGCAAAAGGCGTATGAACTCAAGTCACTTAAAGCACTTTTTAATTAGCTGTTTTCTTATCTACTTTCGACAGGCCTCCCTTACCAAGCTCTCGTCTCTGTGATACGAGGAACAGCTTTTAACGTCCGTCATAATAATTGTTCTTGATGAGGTCTACAGTTTAGAACACGCAAAATACTCCAGCCTTGACAAAAATATGTATGTATTTGGACATACCTCTGACTACCCCCTTAGATATAATCAAAAGAATCTAAAAATTGCCTAAAAGAAATGTCTACCGCTCTCTGAGATACAGTCGTGATCATACGAGTATTTCATTTTCTTATTTAATTTCTATGACCTTAGTTCGATTGTTTTAGTCTAGTTATTCCGAAGTTAATATAACGGTACCAGATTTCAATAAAACATTACTTGGGGCCGGAGAGGAACTTGAAAAAGTCAATAATTACCTTTTCTTAAGCTAGAAGTGTTTCAACCACTCTGGCCCGGCCTAGTTTTGGTGAAAAGGTGCGCATTTTATTACCTCCTTTTGTTTTACGTTTGGAGTAAAAAGTCATAATTTGTATCATTCTGTGCTAAAGTTCGTATGAGCAAGTGGCCGACTCTGATGACAGAGTTTTTAGACCGCCTTAAGGCCTCCGTCATGGCTTTACGACTTTAAAAGCTGAGACCGATAACTTATAGATTTTTAACAATTAAAGAATTTGAATTTGCATTCCAAAGCATGGGAAGCGTTCAGCTGTTAATGCCACTCGTTCGTTCGTTCGTTCGTTCGTATGAGCAAGTGGCCAACTCTGTTGAAGGAGTTTTTTAAGCCGCCTAAAGGCCTCCGTAATGGCTTAACGACTTTAGAAGCCGGGACCGACATTTTAACCTACTATGCCACTTGCAATAACCCATCCAAGTTGTGACCGCACAGAACGTTGCTTTACTTTAACGATCTATCAAGAACGTCTTAGCAAGCATCGCCATCTGTGCTGGATATAAACTTCTCTTTTCTTAAAAATCTCTTGTCCTGTGTGTTTCACGTCCTACCATTTTTGTAATTATCATTATAATACGCTTACTGTCATCCTCCGACTTGCTCTTGCAGATGGCCTAAGTATTTATTATTTAGCGTAGCTGGTAGCACAGTTTTCTGCTACTTGCAAATAAAACAAAATCGCTCCCGCGTCCTCTCATCACCAAACCCAGTTCTTTAGCCTCTTCTAATTGCGTTAAGACTCGCCACATTTCTATCGACTTATGAAGAACCCTTTTAGGGATCCCTTCGAATAAGATATCCCACGAAAACGCCCAATCAGATTGTTAAAAAATGTTGTCTGATGATGTATGTAGCTATAACAATAGGTATGGCGTGGGATTCGACTTTTGTGAGTTGTTTTAGACTGTGATGGCGACATGGATTTCACGACAAGTTAGGCTAGCCTAGCTTGTTGACGTTTTTGATAGATCAATTCAATTAAATTCAATACAAAATATTTTATTTTCTCACAACAAACCTTAAAGAGGTATTCATATATCTAACATACAACAATAATTTACTATAAGTACTTTTAGTTAAGTAAATAGATCGTCCTGAGCAGTTACAACACTGGTAGGTATCAATTTACGGCCGAAATTAATATTTTTGTTGCTATGGCAATAGATCTGTGATCGAATATGAATTTCGGTCGTATAACATGAGTTTCAGAGTGTCAGATGAAAGCCCTCGCCCACGGCGACTTTTTGTAGCGATGCAGTGGCGATGCTGTCGCGCGTTCGCATCGATACAGTGCTAGTACGGTGCTAATTCAGCTGCGATGTCGTGCGATTACTAAATGCGCAACAGCATCGCTACTAAAAACTCGCCATGAGCAAGGTTTCTTAGACGTGATGGCAACTAATTTCCATTTCGCGACAAGTTAGACAATCAGCAGGCGCTTCAACTTCAGAAACGAAGTGATCATCTAAAAATCATTGCAACATTCACCTGGAATTAAAGCCTAAACGTCTCAACTCTCAAGGGTCAAGTAGAATTCCTTATTCCGTACAAACCCCGAAACTTTCTGGAACTTTCCCGAAAGTTTTCGAAACTCGGAAAAACTAAGCAACGGCTAGACTGGAGTTTTTTCGCAATTGTTCGCACGTGAGTGGTGTGGTTAATGAAGTCGGTGATAATAAGACTTTTATTGCTTAAAGTCAAATGGTTATATTTATGCTAAGGAATTATTCGAGTTGGATAACCAAGCTCTTAAAATTTTAATGAGATCCTAAAGATCTTATAATTCTTTCATTGTTGAGAGGCACTACGGGACACGACACGGTAGCAGTGTCCCATAGTGCATATATAGCAGTGTCTTATAATTCAAACTTAACAGTCATGGCATGCTGTGGCGCAGTGGACGAAAGCCCGCCTGAGACGCAGAGGTTGCGGGTTCGATCCCCGCCGCGTAACAAATGTTTGCATGTTCTGCAGATATTTGTTCCGGGTCTGGTAGTTTTTCTATATATAATATGTACGTATTTAAAAAAAAATGTATGTAGTATATCACTCATGTCAGTCTGGTTACCATAACACAAGCATTAAATTGCTTAGCTTGGGACTAGATGACGTTGAGTGGAATGTCCGAGGATATTTATTTATTATATTATTATTTATTTATGACGTAAATAAAGTGAATAGAGCAATTGTCACTTCATAATGTTATTGCAAGTGGAAAACGATCCTATTAAATATGAAAATATGACGTGCAATTGAAACTCAATTGTATTGGTAGACCACATTTTTGGCCGACCGTACTTAGACATGACACTATTGTTAAAAAGATCAATGCAATTATTTCCACCGTACTTCGGGAATACAGTTATAATCATATTTCGTATTTATTTAGCTGTAATTCCGCCACACTTGGTATACAGACAAAGCTGATTCAAATTATCCGAAACCCCGGAACAATATTGTTGTACAGTATCAAAGCAAAACAATTAAACTCACCGAATCCAGGAGAAACGACGAGTTTAGTCATAAGCTGAAGCGATTTAAAAGAACCTATTTTGCATGTAGGTCTTTGTACCACGGAGTATGTTATTACTACTATTACTACTAGTCCATACTGTCCCATTGTTGGGCAAAGGCCTCCCCCCACTTTCGCCAGTCACGCCGATCCAGTGCCTTCGTCCGCCAGTCCCTCTCAAAGGCGTCTAGTTCGTCCCGCCATCTAACGGAGTATGTGTAACTTAATTTTAAATAAATACCCTTGAACATTTTACACGGCGTCATCTAGTACGTAGATATTTTTTTTGTAAATACATACTTATTGTTGATAGAAAAACACTCAGACCCAGAACAAATCTGCATAACATACAAACATTTGTCCCGTGGCGGGGATCGAACCAAATTCAATTTGTAAGACTCTGATACTAGTAGTATTATATTACCTGTGGACACTGACTAAGCCACATGTTTCCTTCCAATGTTTTCCTTCACCGTTCCTAATAAACGCTGCAAGCTGATACTTGGGCGTATACACAAGATATTACAGAATGCTGTTCAAAGCTTTACCGTGGACATCGTTTCACTTCGTCATAGGAGTTTGTGCATCAGGGTAGAGTAATTTGTTGGACCCTAGGAGTAAATTTTGTCAAACATGATAAATTAAAAATTAACTAAAAGTTAACAGCTCCGGCAGGATTCAAACCTGCGTATATACAATCGCTCTTAAGCCAAGCGCTTGACCACTAGGCTACGGAACCTGTACGCCAGCTAAAACTATTAGTGAGATTAATATTAGTCAGATTGTCAAACATAGTTAAAAAACAGCGTAATTAAGGAGAATTTTCTTCGGTGAAAAAGAGAGTGTTATAAGTTTGTATCATTGTCTCTTTTGGAGTTTGAAGATCCCAAAAGGCTTTCGAACCTCGTCTAGTTTCCTCCAAAAGTCTCCTAATCTGGCAACAAAACTGCTCAAGTGGCAACACTGCTGACGTAATATTTCTTCAATTTCGATCATCAATAACCAGATTCAGTTTGTACGGATTACAAAGGGCAGGAGTCGAGTTTGCAAACTTGTACTATAACACTAGCTGAGTTGAAACAGCTGGTAACTTCATTAAGATCTGGATAAGCGCGTTCACTGGCACTGAAGACTGATTTAGGACAAGTTTGCCCTTAGCCACGGATGTTCCAATACAACCGAAACGTTAATAAGGTAAATAACGCACTGTAATCCAGAGCCAAAATATTTAAATCCAATTAAGTATTACATCACTATCACTATCATCACTACATAGTATAAAACAAAGTCGCTTTCTCTGTCCCTATATCCCTATGTATGCTTAAATCTTTAAAACTACGCAACGGATTTTGATGCGGTTTTTTTATAGATAAAATGATTGAAGAGGAAGGTTTATATGTGTATTAAGGCTACTTTTAACTACCGCGGGTAACACCGCGGGACGCAGCTAGTTAAAATATATAATATTTTATCATTAATTATTGTTATTATAACTACATTACTGTTAGGTATACCTACGTACCTATCGTATACTTTTTTGCACTTTTTTTGTATTTTTTTTTATACGAGTAGATACATATTATTTTATAGAAAGAAAGACAGTCAGAGCCGAGACATGAGTATTAATATGATTTAAAATCGTACAAAAATTTCTCGTGGCGAGAATCGAACTTGTAACCTTCTGTGTTTCAAAGCCTTCTCACACGGCCACAAAGGTTGATAAATATAACCAGCTGTTTCCGTCTCACTGTGTTAATGGTTTGATTGATCGGGATCACGCTAATACCGATAAAGTATTTTCTGAAAGTTTTTAACAAATCTGCGGAGAATCTTACCGAGTTTTATTTACAAAGGTTTTCAAAAAAGGTGAAAAGGTGTAAAACTTTTGTTTTAGCCAATATCTTTGCTTAGTATTATCTTATACATAGTTCGTTCGTTCGTTCGTATGAGCAAGTGGCCAACTCTGGTGATAGGCCGCTTATAGGCCTCCGTCATGGCTTAACGACTTTAAAAGCCGGGACCGACAATTTAACGTGCCCTACAAAGCACGGAAGCGCTCAGATGAAAATGCCACTTGCGGTCACCCAAGTAGTGACCGCTCAAAACGTTGTTTCTTCGACAATCTATATCTTAGCAAGCTTCGCCACGAGCGCTTCGTAAGTATATACTTAGTAAGTTAGATTTATACAGCGTAAATACACAATGGCAATCCTATCTCAGCCAAATCGGCCTTATGAAGCCTTGAAATGGCAATGGTCAGGTCATATAGCACACAGAGCCGATGGCCGTTGGAGCCGAAAAGTTCTTTAATGGTGACCGCGGATCGGCAGCGCAGCAAGGACGTCAACGAAATGGACGGTTGAAAGAAAGAAAGAAAGAAAAATCATTTATTCTTGTAGGACCTCAAGGATCACTTAAGTTTCGTTTAACATGCTAGGTGATTCTAATGCCTGTTCCAAAGCGACTCCCTACACCAGGGAAAGAATCAGGCAAGAACCTGGTGGTGTGGGCCTAGCTTTTTTTTAAAACGGACGGATGATCTGGTTAAAGCAGGTTCACGGTAGATGCAGGCCGCTTCCAATCGAAACAACTGGATAACTATTGAGAGGCTTTCTTTGACATGCCTTACTTTGTTTAACTGGCTGAACTGAAGCTTGACTATTTAGGTTGTTAAGGGATCGCTTTTAAAAAAAGCTAGGCCCACACCACCAGGTTCTTGCCTGATTCCTTCCCTGGTTGTAGGGAATCGCGTTGGAATAGGCATTAGAATCACCTAGCATGTAAAACGAAACTGAAGTGATCCTTGAGGTCCTACCAGAATAAATGATTTTTCTTTCTTTCTTTCTTTCTTTCCAGCTCCAGATATCATAATGGCTAATATTTATGATGATGAGATGTCTTCTAAAATTAATCTTGTACCAATAATAAATATGCAAGCTCTAAGAAAACACATTTCTATACCTAATTCCCAAGAGTATGCATGAGAAGGTGTACGTCATCAATCTTTGTTCCTTCCAACTCCTGTTTGTTTTGAATACTTGGATTTTTTGGCTTCAGGAGTAGAAAAATATTTGTTGGTTTTGTAAGAACCTTTTTATCAAAACAAAAACCATTTTATACAAAGGGGTGCAACATTTTGGGCCTTTACCTTTTTATTTGTTGTTAGAAAGCTTTCATGTTAGGATTAGGAAACTATTTATTGACCTTGTAGAAAAATTTTTTTTTGTAATAAAGAGTTTTTTTATAAAGTGAGAAGTTTTTTTTTTTTTATTAACCTACTATGTCCCACTGCTGGGCAAAGGTCTCTTCCAAAATCCTCCACTGATCCCTGTCTTTGGAGAAGGTATATTTTAATATTTATATAATTAATATAATTCCAAATCAATATTTTTTTTTTAAATCCAGTTGATTTCATTGCTCTATTTTCTAACAGGTAAACATTTAAAAAAACTTATCAAATCAATAAAAATCGCGTTTTTGCAATAATAAAAAATATTCCCTTTTTTCCGTTTCCTTTCTGTATTATTTCTTTCAAAACTCAATACTAACAGCGTCAAGCATAAAGTTCCAATTCGCAAAGAAATCCCACTATTTACTTCTAAAGTTTCCGAAATCCCTTCCCTAAGAATCCTATTTAAACTTGGGAAGTAAGTGATCCATCTCCGTACTTTACGGAAGGGTATCGAGAATGGAAAACGATCATTATGCCTATATTTGTTTACGAGTTCAGGTGGAACGAAAGTTACGCTTTGTTGAAAACAGTGGCGTTATTTTACGGAGAAAAATGTTTTATACCGACTTTAAAAAAGGCGGAGGTAGTTAGTTTGTATTTTTTTATGAATACCTCAGATGGAAAGTTAACTTCTGCAAAAAGTGGGCATGTACCAAATATGTATGTATTTGGACATACCTCTGACTACCCCCTTAGACATTTTCGAAAAGATCTAAAAATTGCCTAATGATATGATGACGTGATCATATCATACGTGATCATATTTCATTTCATTGGTACCTACCTCAGAACTTTCGAATGGGTGAATCGATTTTGATGATTCTTTTTTTATTTGAAAGCTGCTACTTCCCGTATCCCGTAAAAATAATTGAGGATCTGATGAGGATCTTAAGAGTAATCAAAAATGCACCTAAGATTTTTATTTTAATTTTTATTTCTATGAGTATTTTGAATAATTATGAAAAAAGGATATTTTTACACGACAATTTCAAGCCCAATTTAGAACACGGGACCATCTTAAATATATTTTTTAAAGTAATGCATTGCAAAGTATAACGTCCATCATAGCGCAACGAATCATAACAGGCATTAGAATCACTTAGCATGTAAGACGAAACTGAAGTGATCCTTGAGGTCCTACCGAAATAAACGATTTTTCTTTCTTTCTTTCTTGCTAATAAAGACATCCGTGGCAGTTTTATTTACAGAAACTAAACTACTACATATTCACATAACTGTACAAAATACAATAATCACCAGAAAGGTACACTTAATAGTTAACAAATTCGTATAAGTAATCAAGTTTGTTTTCTTCCTGAAAACTTGAATAGACTATAAATTATCAAATGTTGAAAAACACTTTCAAGTTATATAGCCCCAAAGTAAGCTGAACTTTTATTATGCTAACTATAAAATATAAGTATTTTTGTAAATACATTCATTTCTCCTTGGGTAGCCAGGGAAGGTAGGCGAAGACGAGGCCGGCCGAGAAGGCGTTGGCGGGACGATCTTGATGGATTCGAGAAGGAGTGGTGTAAAATCAGACAGGGATGAAAGGAGAATTTTAGGGGAGACCTTTGCCCAGCAGTGGGACACAATAGGTTAAAAAAAACATTCATTTATCCAATATAGAATCGATAATTGGGAATCAAACACACGACCTACATAAGGCACCGACTGAGTAGCGAAGCCAGTCAAATCAAACTGACCTTAACTTCAGCCTAATACCTTCCGCTCCAGTGGCTAATGGCCTTTAATCCGGCATCGCAACTTAAATCGTTCTTTTCGTCGTCGCAGATTAATGTCCAAAGTTCAGCCCGTTTTATTAGTTTATGTATAAACTAAGAATTGGAGTTTTTATGAGATTTTATAATGAACTGTGTCGAGTTTTTTGAAATGGTGGATGAAAACATCGTGAGGAAACTATCTTATGTAAAAGAGCTTGACTTTAAATGCCAATTCTGGTATTCATGATGGACTTAGAAGCATTCTAGATATCAAATGGTTGTTATTTTTATGACAAAAGGCGATTAATGACACAAAATGGTCCCGGCTTAAATTAAGCCATGACGCAAGCCATCAGGTCGCTTTAAAACTCTGTCAGGTTTAGCAGCTAACTGGACTAAAACTGTTACTAAAAAATGTTAGTATTAAAAACTTATATCAGAATCACAAGGCCAGTACACACTCGTTCTAAATTATTAGTTTACATCGAACTTCTAACAATTATTTGTTTTTCTACTCCAGCCATTCCGTATGTTGACACAAATATCGTGTGAAACAGACTAATTGATTTTCTGTTCATTATTTGTCACGGAATATTGTACTCTATCTCTTCACATTAAAAGTTATTTTCTACGGAAACACGAAGACAATTCATTGAGTTTTTGCAAAGGAAAGTAAACTGTATACACGGTTGTTAGAGATCATTTTTGTGTGAGGATAGTGTAGTGTAGTTTCTAATAATCAAACAGTGAATTTGATATACATAGCTAAGGTACTGGTTGTAATAAGATTACAACTGAAAAAGCTATTTAATAGGTGTTTATTTTCTTCGTAAAGTTATACAGTAGGTTATAAAAATCACTTAGGTTTAGAGTAAATGTTATATTGCTTCTGTGTTTCGGAAAGCACATTAAATTGTCTAGGCTTTTTAACCATTAAGATGGAGGCCTATAGGCGGCCTAAAATATCCGACATCAGAGTTTTCCAATAGCACATCCGAACTTACCTTACCTATATGAAAATTTAAACGAAGACGAAAAGTAATTTGACTAAAAGATGCTTCATAGTTTTTTTTAAACTTTCGCGATCAGAACACATGATTAAACATACATTTACGGGTATTTATTGCTATTTGCATTGCACCAGCTGTGCAATGCAGTCGAAACGTCGGGATCAAAAATAAAATTAAGTAAAGGTAAATAGCGATAAATACCCGTAAATGTATGTTTAATCAAGATGCTTCATAAAAACATAATATTATATATTGCATTATATAATATTACCTATAGATGGAGGGACGAGCTCGCCAAATTCCGCGCCGACTGGACCATATTAGCGCAGGAGAGGGACGAATGGAGAGAGTGGGGGGAGGCCTTTGCCCAGCAGTGGGACACTGAGGGCTGCTAATAATAATAATAATTATTATTATTATTATTGTTAGTTCGTTGGCTTCGGCCCCATGCATGCCTACCAAAGGTCCGGGACTCCATAGTCCCGTGATGGTAAACCTTGACATACATAATAATAATAATATTATATACGAGAGTGTTATATAATTTACAAAGGTATTACACCCATTACCTTTGTTGTACAAAAGGTTGACACGGATTCTACGACAGATGTATAATAGATCGATAAAATTGTAATGCTTTATTTGTACTGATAAAGTTTTTAGGCCGCATTAAGGCCTCCGTCATATCCTAACATCCTTAAAGCCAGGACCGATAGTTGGACCTGTATTTATTGTGTTTTTTAGTAGTAGTTTTTTGACTTAGATCAAAATTAGCTGGTTAACTATAATTTCTCTGACTACCCCCTTAGACATCTTCAAAGGATCTGAAAATTCCAAAGATCTGAAGGAATATGTCTACCGCACTTAGGGAATATAGTCGTGAGCATATTTCATTAAGTATTTATTTTCATTTCTTTTCGTTTTCACAACACAATTCCAAAAACTGTAATAAAATGATAAATAAATGAAATGAAATATGATCACGACTGGTATCCCAGGGAGCGGTAGACCTTTCTTTGAGATCTTTTATGCAATTTATAGATCCTTTTGAATGTATAGGGGGGTAGTCAGAGGTATGTCCAAATACATATTTCGTACATTATGCCCACATTTTGCAGAATTTAACTATCCATGGGTTGTGGTTTCCCCACGATGTTTTCCTTCACTGTTTAAAGCTCGAATGATAAATCAATAAATAAATAATGAATGGATAATGGATATAAATAATGTGATTTGTAGTTTCTGCAACAATTTATTTCCTTTATCAAATAAAAACATCAATAAAATAACATCACATTATATCACTACAAAATAGGTCAAGTATTTTGCCCAGTCAAGCGTCAACCCTTTGATTTGAACCCTCAAACAACTGAGAGTCAAATTCATGTGATGTGAGTAGATAATTGATTTTGATTTGATTTTGAAGTATTTTGGAGACATTGTATTAGTTTGTAAGATATATCAGTCTTCTTAACCATATCACTTCTACTGTTACTTTATACAATCGCTTTCTATACTAATGTTATAAAGAGCTAAAGTTGGTTTGTTTGTTTGTTTGTATGTTTGGGGTAATCTCCGAAACTACTAATCCAATTTCAAAAATTCTTTCACCAATTTGTAGCTTAAACTTTCCGAATGAACATAGGCTATATTTTATCAAGGTAGGTACCACGTGAGCGAAGCCACGGCAAGTAAGCTAGTCGTTATAGATTAGAAAGAGAAAACATAGCCATGTTACATTCCTACGATCGCTTCAGAATAGAAACGAAAGAAAATGTATATAGTAATTGACATTCGATGATGAAAACTCGGGTGATAGTAATATCAAAGAAATAGCGATAATAGAAATAGAATATAATAGATACTTTTGTTACTTGACTGTAGGCCCAGAGGCCGTACTCGGGATCAACGAAAACGAAGTTTCGTGACAATTTTCGGGGTCAGCTTATGTTGGTGGATCCTGAATTCGTAATAGTTCACCAACATATTTGAAACCCGAAAATTGTCACGAAACTTCGTTTTCGTTGATCCCGAGTAAGGCTCCAAGACAAGAGTGACAAATGTTTCGTATCTCTTTTTATCATCGCTATACATTGAGTTACTATACAGATAGATAGTTACTTGTATAGATTGTACCTCAATGACGCTATACCATTGATTTGATATTTCTAATCGCTCGAGTTATCGTCATCGAATGTCAATTCATATACATTTTTTTTTCTAAAGCGATTGTAAAATGTAACATAACAGAAGGACAAGTGGCATCGTGTAAATGACTTTACTCTATTTAAAATAAGTCACAAAATATGTGCCTAGAAACCCACGAATGTGCTTTTCTGATTCTTGGCCTCATTAAATGTAGGGCAGTGGTAGTGTGAAATGTGAATGTACGTTGAACTGAAATTTAAAGCCTTTTCAAATGGATGCTTTTGGTAAAAAACAAAAGCGAATGTAGAGTAGATATTATTATTATGAGCCGTGATGATCCCAATTTATTTAACAATTAAGCAACATTCTGAGCGGTCACAACTTGGATGGGTGACCGCAAGTGGCATTAATATCTGAGCGCTTCCGTGCTTCGGAGGGCACGTTAAATTGTCGGTCCCGGCTTTTAAAGTCGTTAAGCCACGACGGAGGCCTTAAGGCGGCCTAAAAACTCCGTCACCAGAGTTGGCCACTTGCACATACGAACGAACGAACGAACGAACGATTAAACAATAAATAAAAATTAAATGTTTTGTTTAATAATATATTTTTTTACTCCATAATGAGACAAATGCTTAATAAAAAACAAATAAAAACAAAGCTTATTTCAAAATAAACAAGCAAATTAAATATTAAAAATCCACTAGTAGGAAAACTTATATCAAACATTTTATAATAAATTCACGCATCGTTTTCCTTTCCAATCTTGTACCAAAGACGATTAATATCTAGAAGACAGACAAAGGCCATACACAAAATCGTAACCCGATCCCGCAGTACCAGATAGCCTGAAAACTTTAAAACATCAATTTTATCCAAGAAATTTCAATACTTAGTAGTAGGTAGCAACAATATTCAATATTTAAACATTTTTAACTAGAAAGTAATTGAAATTTCTTGGATAAAATTGATGTTTTAGAGTTTTCAGGCTATTTTTTAGGGTTACGATTTTGTGTATGGCCTTTGTCTGTCTTCTAGAAATTAATCGTCTTTGCTTGTACTAAACCTTTCAAGAGATAGATCAGGAGCTATAGGTTTATTTGCTACGTCAAACACTTCAGGTAGGTACAATTATACATCCCTTTAGGCATGACGTAACAAAACAACCATCATCATCATCATAGGCCTTTACGTCTATTTCAGACGGTTTAAGCAGTGTGGCTATATAAGACCATTTCCTATCCTATACATAACTTTAGCATGACATAAAAATACAACCATCAGCTCCCGGACTAATACGATTCATACGTAATTTCGTGTTTTCTCGTTCCCTCGGGTTATTAAAGCCTTCTCGAAACTCCTTTCGGTACGTCCTCAGGTACAGCCTTTGATTTGGGAGTATAGCAATTAGATTTGAGGAGTAATCTTACATAAATAAAAAGAAATTTCTCGTTGGATTGCGTAAAAAATGCCAAAGTTATAGGGAATTGGATTGAAGGGTTTTAGAGGGTTGTATTTTACGTATAATAATACATTATATAAGTACTTATATTATTTATAATAGCACACGGGAAATTACTCACGTAAATTATCGTCGATTTTGACAATGTTTCGATTCTTCCGGAGAATCTTCATCTGGGTATGAGTGTGGTCACTCCTAGCGATCGCGTCTCACACTGTAATTTCCCGTGTGCTATTATAATGTCTAATACAACTCACGATAGCTTTGAAAGTGAAATACTTATTTAGGTAGGTACGATATAATCAGCGTCGTGGGCCGGCAGTGGATCAGGCAAGCGCAGGACCGGGAGAAATGACAAGAACGAAGAGAGGCCTACACCCAGCAGTGGGAGAGATCGGGCTGCTGATGATGTAGCTAAAGTGTTTAATCCTCGAGTTAGCGTTTTATCATTTCAGCGCGGCAATGCTGCCAGTGTCTTGGGTACTCTTCCGTGTGGCAGTGGCTTGGATGATCCTATAAAATCTATACTATAGATTCTATAGGATCACTATAGATTGTTTGTAACGATCCTAAGGTGGCTTAACTGGTTCTAATTGTATTTTGTACAGTTATGTAAGTAATATACCTACTTGGTAGTTTTGCTGTTCATGATGTACCTATTCATGATTCATAAACAATATAAACGATTATGATTATGATTGCTTTCCAGCCATTCAAAATATAATCTCTAAATAACTTAAGCTAGTTGTCTTTTGCAGTAATTTTTATTTAGGTACTGATTGATATGGAAAGTTATTAAGCAAAGCTTTGTAATAAGTGAGTCAAGCTTAAAATAACATTGAATAAAAAATCTATTCAATATTTCAAATACAAAATTTCCAAAGTACCTACCTAATCATTAACAATGTACGCACATTATTTCAAATTCAATTTGCCCAAGGTGAAGTCGAGATCCACCGCTAGTTTTGAATAAAACATACGCTGACCAAATCAAAACGGATTCGAAACAAAAAAGTCCGAATGAAATCCGAATAATCCAATACATCGGATTAGGCTGTACCTTAAATCCAATAACGGAATCAAATCAGATGTATAAACATTTGTTGGGATTCGGGACGGTACGATAAACAATCACAATACGTTTGTTACTGAGCGAGTGTTCGGTTTTTGAGAAAATGTTACTATCAATAGTAACATTAGTAGGAAAATGTTAATGTCGGCGGTCGCTTTGTAACATTGTTATAAGAAAATGTTACTAATGGTGGTTGTTTTCGGCTGAGTTCTTAGCGTTGTTAATTAAATACAATAATTAAGTAGATAATTATAATCGAAAACATGCAAAGACATGCTCTGACAGGCAGCGTGTGTCAGCGTTATATCCTGTCTTGATAATGAGTAATTAACTGATGTGAAGAGTAACTTATTATAATCCTTTAAACATGGCTACTTATAATATTTAACATAATTATGTTGAAATTTTTCACGAAAGAAGTCAAGACTGTTATTAAAAACGACGGACATCCGGTCAGATAGTTAGACAGTCAAGGTACCTAGGTAGGTAGGTACCTACTTTGAAGATTATAAGTTCGTTGTCAAAGGCTCGTTCAAAGATAATATACCTACCTACATCAACCACATGTTCTTTTGCAAGGTAGTTAGCTTTCTACGTGACAGGTTGCAAGCATAATTACCGCTACGTAGGTACCTATTAAAATACTAATTGGTTATCTCACAATTTTTTTTATCACGCTTTATCTATTTCAAAATAAAAAACCGTTCGTACACGTCGGAATTAGAACCTTCAACCCTCATAATGGAACAATCTAAATATTAGCTAGACCAATAAGTATAACGACAGAATAAAATTACAGCAGGAGCAAAGTATTACTGAAATTCTTACAAATAAATAGCTTTATTTCAAATAACGCCTGCTCACTTATGACTAGCAAGTCACTCAGAGCCAGTTTGCTCCGCCTTTACATTTAACATTGGGATGACTTGGGTTATTTCTTACCAATCTGAAGTTGTGTGGTACTTACCTGGAAATAAAAAACATTAGGTTAGTATTTAACATAGTTAAATATACAAGATATTAACTGTAGGTAGGTACTTATTGATTATGAAGACTATCGAGGCAAAGATATAAATCTATTTAGATCTTTCAGCATTCTATAGTTTCAAAAACTTTTAAATGCCGATGGTTTATGAAGATAGAGTAAAATGTAAGAAACCAACCAGAATCAGTTTTACTCTTGCCAATACGCGACCAAGACAGAAAGATCCTTCAAGTCAAAAAAATAAAACACGCAATTAAAAAAAACACCGCTGTCACCGCATTACGTTTCATTTTTTGTCACGTACGTCACGTCACGTTATCTCGTATACGTGTCACGGTTTTTCACGTTTTTGCGTAATAGCAAAAACGACAAGGGGTATTTTTCTTACGTAAAGTGAAATGTTGGATCTAGATTAATATTTTTGTAGAAGATAAGTTTTTTGAGTGGAGGATGGGGACGCTTTTACGATGATTGAGTTTGTGGATGACAGAAGTGGTTCCTAAAAGGACACAATGTTGTAACAATCATGCCAGTGACTTGTGCACGCTTCCGTCTGGCAGTGGCTTGGATTAGCTTAACTGTAGATCGTTAAAAACGATCCTCAGTTGGCTCAACTGGTTCAAATTGTAAGTAGGCAGTATTAAAAACTCACTGCAATATTTTGTCTAAGAGAAAAAAAAGGCTAATAAAGCCGTTTTTTTTTCAGTTTATTGAAATAACTTTGAAGTTACGACTACTATTTAAAACTATTTCGACGATATTCTAATATCAACGCAAAAACCACCGGATTAATTTCTACAACGAAAATTCACACAAAAACGTGCTGCAGAATTTAATACCTTCTTATTTAATGTCGGTTAAACGCGCAGTACCAAAAGAAGGGTAAAAAGAAGGGTTATTTTAACCCTTCTTTTAAAAGGACATTTCCCAAACCCTTCCATCTCAGGTAAAGAGGTAATAACAACGAAAGCGGTGGAACTACGAAATAACACGACCGAAACTTTACGTATTCGGACCCCAAATAAAAACAATAAAAAACTTAACCTGCCGCTTAAACTTACAATTATAACCGAGCCCGTGGGCCTTTTTGACCCTCGAAAGCAGGGACGGATTAAGGGCAGAACATTTTAAGGTACAACATAATACAACGGTTGGATTGTGACACTATTTAAATTTTCTATTGATATGTAGGTATATTATTATGGTATGTATCGATTGTACACACATTGTAGATGCCACAAATAAAGTTTCTTCTTTCTTTATCTAGAATGTTGTAAGTTATTAATGCTCATAGCATTTAAAATTTACAACACCGTATACAAAAATTATTCACGTAAAAATATAGCTTATCTAGATACACTGACAATGTTTCGATTCATCCCTCTTCTTGATGAATCTTCATCTTCATCTAGTTAAAAGAATAGACTCCATAAGTAAGTAAGTAAGTTCGTATGAGCAAGTGGCCAACTCTGGTGACGGAGTTTTAAGGCCGCCTTAAGGCCTCCGTCATGGCTTAACGACTTTAAAAGCCGGGACCGACAATTTAACGTGCCCTCCGAAGCACGGAAGCGCTCAGCTGATAATACCACTTGCGGTCACCCATCCAAGTAGTGATAGACTCCATGCAAATCATGCAATCACGTCTCACTCTAGTTAAATGCCAAGCCAAATTCTTCTGTAACCGTTTTCAGTTTAACTGTTTACACTTCACAGCCCTGTTATCACGTTCAGTGCTCGCAATTCTCAAATCGTTAGAAAACATGCTGTCTTGTCCTCTACAGAGAGCTTCACAGATGCGGAGCAGAGAATATACATATTAAGAGGCGTAGATTACCCCAGACCTATATTAAATCATCTAGAATTATTGTTAAGGCCTAAATAACCTCTTACCCCTTTTGACCCCACCCTAACTCCTTATAACAGTGACCCCATCTAGGGCTATAAAAGGCTTGTTTGAACTTGCTATACGTTTTCCCGCGGTCTGATAGTTTGGTCTTGTTTAATTTGTCGACTAAGATTTATGATTCTGACTGATAGGTAAGCTGTGGCGATTACAGTCAGCAAAAGTTATAAGCTACGATTTATTTTTAATTATTTTTATTATTTTTAGGCGTTTGTGTCCCACAGCTGGGCAAAGGCCTCCCTCCATTCCTTAATTTAATTTAATTTAAATTTAATTAAAAAGTTTAAAAAGGTTCTTGTATCTTTATAATACTCGCCCCCTTTATTTATGTTATTGCAAATTTTCGTTAAGATCTACAAGTGGCAAAATTAAAAAGTTTATTAAACGAACTTCAATTTCCTTGTTGTTAAGCAGCGATTACCGCCCATTGTACATTGTTCGTAGTTCATTCACTGATTGTATTTATGTCATAGAAATTAAGCTTAGGTGTGCAATAAAGAATTTTCATTCATTCATTCATTCAATTTCCTAAATACATTTTCTGCTCTCTCGAGGTCTCTGTTTATAACTACGAATATCATCATCAGATCCTCAAATTTCTTATGGGATCACCTTTCAATTCAATTCATTTATTTCAGACAAAAATTACATCCATATTTACAAAAATAGAATTAGCCACACACATACACCATAAAATACACAAGACATCATAAGCTACACATGTTTGATTATCCTATAAAATGCGCATGCACTTCACTATACCTTTCGAACATAAAAATAATTTTCTAAATCCATTCCATTTTGAAAATGTATTTGCTTTGTTTTAAAACGAATCCATAACAAACATATAATACATTATTGTATTTTGTACAGTTATGTAAATACTAGCTGCGCCCGCGGTGTTACCCGCGGTGAATAGTTCCTGTTCCCGTGGGATTACCGGAATCAAAAGTAGCCTATTTTCTAATCCAGGGTACAAGCAATCCTGGTAGCAAATTTCATTCAAATCCGTCCAGCTGCTTGAGCGTGAAAGAGTAACAAACACACTTACACACACACAAACTTTCACCTTCATAATATTAGTGTGATGAAGTAGGTACCTACCTAGTTTAATTTTTGTTAATAAAAGTATAAAGCCCCCTTGTCTTAATTAATTACGTTTGAAAGAAAGAAAGAAAGAAAAATCATTTATTCTTGGAGGACCTCAAGGATCACTTAAGTTTCGTTTTACATGCTAGGTGATTCTAATACGTAAATCAAACATCCATAAATCACATCAACACATGCTTTATAATCAGTTAATCAATTAATTATCTATTTTCCAGTCCGTTACCGCACTAAAGACCAGCAAATGAAGTCACGGAGTTGAAAGCAAGTTTGTTCTGATGTGATTATGTTTTTATTATTTTTAGAATACAATTTAATTTAGAGAACATTATGCCGAAAATAATAGCTAGGAATGTTATTATTATAACGCGAGATATTTCTTTCGAAAACATCTATCTAATACCTTTAGAAGAGCAATTTTTGTAAATATAAATAGATAGATGATAGATAAATAGATAGATATAAAATTTATTTGGAAAACACAGAGCACAGACGAACATTACTTACAATATAAAAAACAGGAAAGGAGACATACAGAAGATTAAAAAATTGAAGGTAAATAGGTAGGTACAGCTATCTAGACTGTCCCCGTTCAACATCGAGTAGCCACAGTCGTCTGGAGTAGGTGTGGACCAAATAGGATCGGTCTCAGCATAAATAAATATATAATAATAATCTGAATCTCGGAAACGGCTACAACGATTTTCATGAAGTTTAGTATGCAGAGGGTTGCGGAGGCGATGAATCGATCTAGCATCTAGCCAAAAGCATGAAAAAATGTGTTTTTACAACAAATAAATCAAGGTTCGAAAACTGACAATAAATAAAATATCAATACATTTAATTCCATGTTAGAATTGGATAATATCTCAACTCGACAACGTGCCAACTAGTGTGACTACACCGAGCTTTACAAATTAACAACTTAACATAATAGCAATTGAGATCATAATCGGATATTTTCCGCTTCGTTACCTGGCTAAATACCATATCGCACGGAGGGAACAGTCAGAAGGCAAAGTTGGGAATTATAAGAGCCTAAGTACCTACAATATTTTTAATTGCTTATATTTTTTATTTTGCCCTGGATTTTTATTTTATTTTATTAAATAATTCACAAAACAGATTACAATCCCAGAAGCTTAAAATCTATAACTAGTTTTTTTTTATCTAGATTGTTATCAATTATGTGAATTTTAGTGTTGCATGCATGAATGTAAAATTACCCTAAGACTAAAACAGAGAAAAACGTATTAAATGTTATAATTACTTATTGTTTACTAACAAGGCTTTGCGAACGCTCCACTTAAACCTACCTTCATTTTTATCATGGATTAACAACTAGGCTACTTTTGATCCCGGTATTCCCACAGGAAAGGCAACTATTCACCGCGGGCAACACCGCAGGGCGTAGCTAAGCTAGTTCATAATAAAGAAGAAAATGTCTAGAAAAGATGAACACAAAAAACATTTTCATTCGAGTAAAGGAATATACAAAAATGGCAATCCCATCGTAAATGTTCACAAAAAGGTGTGTTTGTTTGTTTGTAATCTTGATTTTGTTGTGCGAGAAAACAAAGGGGGAAGTATATTCTGCACTAAAGCTTTGAGAATCAAAGCTGTTGTTTACCAACAAATAAAGTAGTTCATTTATGGCTAAACTAGCAATCCGCCCTGACTTTGCCTTATCGCTACTCTCTACGAGTCTTTAATGTACTTACCTATACAAAGTGCTCGTGGTGGCGTGGCTTATCATAATCATCATCATTGGTAGCTCATATTATAGCCCACTGCTGGGTATAAGCCTCCTCCCTCAAACGCCACTCTAATCGGCCCTGTGCCGTTCGCATCCATGCCTTTCCCTCTATGGCCTCTATATCGTCCACCCACCGGGCTGATGGTCTGCCCCTACATCTATAGCTTCTATAGGCTTATGGCCAGTCTCAAATACACATCTATCTTTGCTTTTGCTAACTTCTGGTACATATATCCAACCAACTACAGAAATAGAAATTGAGATACCAAAAAAATCGGAGATAAAAATCTCATTGACATATTTTTAACTAGGTATATTAACCAGACAGTACTTCGACTTTCGATCCGAGGTCGTGGGTTCGAATCCGGCCGTGCATATGGACTTTTCGCGTCGAAAAATTACTTAATCTAACACTTTTTTTTCACAAAATTATCTAGTTAATTAACTAAGACTATTTACTAAGACTAGACTATTAGGTAGTCGCCTCCTTGGCGTAGGTCTTCCCCAATTCCTTCCATGCTTCTCTGTCCCTAGCTTTTGTCATCCAGTTAGGTCCTGAGGCCGTACTCGGGATCAACGAAAACGAAGTTTAGTGACAATTTTCGGGGTCAGCTTATGTTGGTGGATACTGAATTCGTAATAGTTACCAACATAATTGGAACCCGAAAATTGATACAATACTTCATTTTCGTTGATTCTGAGTAAGGCCTCAGCTCTCTATAAAGACCTCATGCTATCTCTTTTGCGGGCCTCTTGGCCTTAACATTTCTCTTGGAAACCACTCTGTGATTCTTTGGGCGGCGAAAAGGAATAACACATAGGCTACTCTTTATCCGCGTAAGTACTACGTGAGCAAGGCCGCGGCCGAGTAAGCTAGTAATATAAGAATAATAGGTTCTGGAGGGAATAACCCTATTATATAAATCAATTTAACACTATTCTATGTTCATAACGAATGCATTGGACTCGCATTAGTAGCTCGTGCGAGTCTCGCATTGGTTTCGTTAGGTATATAGGTTGTTTGAATCTATTATTACGTAACGGTTTGTAGAAGGATCTTAAAATAACTCAAAAGATCTTAAAATAGATGTCTATTATCCCTGGGAATAATCACACTATCACACTAAATTGTAAAGGTGAAAGTTTCTGTGTATGATTGTTACTCCTTCACGCTCAAACGGCTCGACGTATTTGAATGAAATTTGGCACCAGGATTGCTTATACCCTTGTTCCCGTGGGAATACCGGGATCAAAAGTAGCCTAACTTTTGATCCCAGTATTCCCACGGGAACGGGAACTATACACAGCGGGGCGCAGCTAGTACGTTAAAAACACAGTCTCTAATTAAACCTAGCTCATAGAAACAGTTACGATAAATTACGGTTTTTCTGAAAATTTAATTAAACCGAATTCCAGACTCCCAACTTCCCGAGTTATAACAGAAAATATCCCGCAAAGCAGTACCCGCAGTTAAATCTACACAAAAAATCTTGCGCTTTACCAAAACCTAGAATTTCGGTTGGAATTCCCGAATTTTTCCGTTCTCTCGCAAAATGTTCATCAATTAATTAATTACACACTAAAGTCAACCACCTTGGCGTAAAAACTAGGAAGAGCAGGACAAAAAATGTAGAAAGCAGTGAGAGAAAAAAGGACGGATTGAGGGTGGATTTCAAATTGTCGCCATAGCAATATTCGAGATTAAAAGTAACGCTTGGCTGGTAGGGAAATTCGTGTACAGTCGTGGACAGCAGTACTTTTCCACAAGTTTATAAAAGGTTTTCAATTAAGGTTATTCAGTATTTTTAATCAAAAACATATTTCGGTTAAACTTTTTGCGGAAGTGGTACCTAATTTAAAACTTATTCAATGGGGTTTTCAAATATTACAAATAAACATTTTTTTAATAATTGTTGATCATTGTTATCATATTATCTCTTTGACAAGCAATTTTTTTATTAAATTTAAGTAAGTATAATATATAAAAGGTATAAATATAATACATAAATTTTTGTTTAATAGTAAAATCAAGTAAAATTTGGAAAATAATACTTACGTACCTATAGTATACCTATATATAATCTTTCAAAAGGCGAAATAAATTTATATATGTACATGAAATGTGCAGCCAACACTCACAGAATTGCTTACTTTTATTAATGTCTGGATTTTTGCTTTTTACTTTTCTAAGTATCATCATAATATTGTAATGTATGAAATATTTGTAAACAAAAACATTTTCCATAAAATGTACCCCATTGTACCCACACTTTAAAAGGTGCTCGTTTCAAAAACCTTAAAACCCAAGTCGAATGCATAGGCCCAATTTTATTTTATTTGGAAGAACCAAATTGGATTGTTTCGGCTGCATTTAGCTCCGGCTCGCTGCTCTTCCGTGATGTAATGTGATGTTCAATTCGCGTTTGTTTTTTGTTTTTACACCGTTTCGGTGCTAGGTATTTTATTCGGACCATTGAGTGTAATTTATAGTGAATAGCTAAATGGTTGTCGTTCCGGGCTTGAATTTAAGAATTCTTAATGAAATAGATGCGATATTTGTATTTAATCACGGTTAAAAGGATATTATCCTTATTAGTAAAATATTTTAAAATATTTTAATAAAAGATATCTGATAATGTTAACAAAAAGACTAAGTAAGTTATTTTTCTCTACATAATTTGTCAAATACGGCCAGAAATCAGTGAAATATCGAGCCAAAGATTTTTCAAGCACTTTTCCACACGGCTATACGTCATGGCGACCCAAATTCGAGGATACCTTCAAAAATCGACGTGCAAGTTTTGCTGGCCATATACTTCGGGCTTCGGGATTCAGATGGTTTCTTTTTAAACTAGACACGGGTATTTTCGAGTTTAATATTAGAACAAAATAATACAGTGAAAAAAGACTATGTACCTACAATATTATTTTGTATATAAACTGTATATTTTTTATAGGTATATAAAAATATAAATAAATATCCTGCAGCGCTCGTGGTGAAGCTCGCTAAGACGTTCTTGATAGATCGTCGAAGTTAAGCAACGTTCTGAGCGGTCACTACTTGGATGGGTGTCCGCAAGTGGCATTTTCATCTGAGCGCTTCCGTGCTTCGGAGGGCACGTTAAATTGTCGGTCCCGGCTTTTAAAGTCGTTAAGCCATGACGGAGGCCTTTAGGCGGCCTAAAAATTCTGTCACCAGAGTTGGCAACTTGCTCATACGAACGAACGAATAAATATCCTGGGATATTTTACACGGCGCGGCGTCTCGTCTAGTCCCAAGCTAAGTAACTTAATGCTTGTGTTATGGTAACCAGATGACTGATATGCTACTTAGCATTTTTTTTTGTAAATATATACATATTGTAATTAGAGAAACATCCAGACCCGGAACAAATTTCTGTAGAACATCCAACATTTGTTCCGTGGCGAGAATCGAACCTTCAACCGGAGATCGGATCGGATCGGATCGGAGTCTCTGGCGAGCATTCATCCACTGCGCCACAGAGGTCGTCAAATCGTCATCGAATGTCAATTCCTATACATTTTTTCGTTTGTAAATAATGCATCTTTATAAAACTTTGTCTATCTTTTTGTTACGAAAAAAATACTAAACTTCATCTCGCTTTTTTACAAAACAAAACAAAGCTGAGACAAATAAAACAAAGTACTTAATTAGCCCTACTCATTTACTTGTAATTGAAGTGGTACAAACCAACGTTGTTCGTCACGCGAACTACCCACAGATACAAAAACATCGGAGTACAGAGTAGTGTTACCTGTGGACATGACAGTATGAACGAAAGCAAAAAGAAATATGATCACGACTGTATCCCAGGGAGCGAAAGTCATTTCTTATTAGGTAAGTTTTAGATCCTTATAAAAGTGTATTAAACATTTATTTCGATAAAATCTCAAAAATAACATCGAATCGTAATGCTAGGCGATTCTAATGCCAGTTCCAATGCGACTGTGCATAGATACACGAGGGAAAGAATCAGGCAGGAACCTGGTGGTGTGTTCCTATCTTTATGTATAGTGATTAATGATCAATGATTACCTACAGTGATATAAAGAACATAAATATATAATACACTCTCGGTTGTTCAGATTTTTCTTGTCAACCCTTGTGTTAAAAGTATGCTAAGACTTGTATCTGCCTACCACCCCAAGACATGCTAGACTCTTGTCGAAGCATTCGTGGATTTATAAGTCTGTTTTTTTATTACTCTGTGATCTCCCACGGGACAGCCAATTAGCTCTGAATCTGCCACGAATTTAATTAGAATCAAGAATTAGGGTCTAATCAATAGCGCGCGTCGGTCGCCAGATACAGGCTTTTTGGAGATTAAAACTCTTGGACTTTTGGACCCGTGAAGGTTATTGGGCAGACGACTTTAGATCGTCAGATTGTATCTAGATCTTCTTTTTAAGGTTCCGTGCTCGTTTTTTTTTCTAACCTACATTTTCCCACTGCTGGGCAAAGGGCTCCCCCAAAATTGTTTCCATCTTTCTCGGTCTTTTGGTCTTTTGACCGTGCTCGGACAAAAAAAAATCATAATAATAAAATTTAGATACTTATTCTACTTCCTAAAAGATAGGTCTTTCAACCTTTAAATTTTTAGATCTATAAAAATACGGGTAATTTGTTCTATGTCTACAAAATTGAGCTTACCTTTTAAAAGAACGCAACGACTTTGAGGACCCTCATAACTTTGACAACCTATCTTAAAATAATGTCAATTTAAATAAAAAGGTCTTATTTCTATCTTTACTCGATAAAAAGTAATTAGCAAGTGACCAACTCTGGTGAAGGAAGACATAATAGTTATGTCTTTAAAAAACACATAATCATCTAATTTTACGGTATACTTACCGGTACTGTGTGTGTACCAAGAGGTAGGTCGGGCCACGTAAAAAGAGCGCTGAGGGGATGAGCGGGGGTATGTTTGCGCCTGTGTTCACTCGCTGACGAACCAATAGCACTCGCTAAATCAATGGTATGAAGTGCGCCGCGTTACCTCTCCACCAATCATCGACCACTGGGCAGTTTGACAGCCAGCGCTCTTTTTACGACCTAATAGTCAAAGCATTATTATTATACTAAAAATAAAATTCTATCGCGCTTCATACATCCTGTACTTTTCCTGCGTAATTCAATATTGTCTGATACAAGTCACATATTCCCTGAAGAGTTAATTATATATCAGGTCAATAGCCTGTCTACAGCCTGATTTCTTTACCTCCCTACCTCACCCTCTTAGGGGTAAAATGTCAGGTGTTGTCGTTTTAATAAATATCTTGTTACCATGAAGTGATAATAAAAGTCAATGACAATTTTAAGACTCCTTTTTAACCGACATCATAAAAGAGGAAGTTCTATGTTCCACTTTTTTATGTATGTTCATCGATTATTCCGTAAATAGTGGATTACTTAGAATCCACTTTTTACGGATTTTATTTCATTAAAAGGATTTCAAACACATCAAAATCAGAGATAATTACTGTTAGTTAGAAAACACAGCCGTGATTATTAGATTTTGTTTGTTATAAAATCCTTTTTTTTTTGGTTTTTAAACCATAACAGCTGCTGCTAATCTTTTCCAAACAGCTTCGTCTAATATTATATTGTCTAAAAGGGTCCAACGAAAAGTCGGCAAAAATTGTATCCCATGTAAAAAAGTACTAAGCACGTTAGTCTAAATCCTTTGCCCAAACATTTTCCCGAAATGGGTTTAAAAACATACGCCTGAACCATTACCCGTTTTCCATGAATACCGCCGCACAGTCCGTAACAAAATGATCGATGGATGTCTATAGTAAGGATTTGGTGATTCGCACCCCTCAAACAATAGGTATTATGTCACTGTCAATTTTGCGAATCAGTGATTCGATTTTCAAAGTGAATGATGACATGACATGGTCCGTTGCGGACAGGGATTGTTAACCTTTTGAAAATATCTATGGTTGTTTCTTGTTAAACCGTGTCTTATCCCCCTAGTATCAGTAGTCCGATGATTTAGTCCTATGATCGGACTGACGAGACTTTTTAGTCGCATCAGTCCGATGATGCTGATCAATACAGATCATCGGACTACTGAGCCTTTTAGTCCGATATTTAAACATTTTCTATTCTATGTACTTATATAGGTACTTCTATACTAAAATTATAAAGAAGTAAAGTTTGTGAGATTGTGAGCTTGTAGCTCTGAGGGCCTAGACAATGTAACAATCGATTAGCGAAAGCGATAGTAGAAAAGTCCAAAATGTATAGGAATTGACATTTGATGACGAAAACTCGAGCGATCAGAAATGTCAAATCAAAGGTGTAGCGATGATAGAAATCGATTCGCTTCATAGCGAATGCCGGTTGGCTAGGCCCTCTGGATCTCCTGAACCGATTTTGAAAATTATTTCACCAAAACATAAATATTATAATACAAATTAATTTATAGAAAAAAATTGACACTGGATTTTATTGCATCTGCCCGCGACATAGCTATGATAATTTAAACGTCGGTGTAAAGGTAAATAACGCGATAAAGTTTGCAAGTTTCGATGATGGTGATAGCATTTGAAATTACCAAAAAAAAAGTACTAATTCAATTGTCAAATTACTTCATTTGTGGCAATGTGCAGTGAGAGGCCACGGATGTACCTAATGTACAAAAATATTAAAAACATGAATAAGAATGACAAACCTTTAAAATCGTTCAGTTATGTGCTTGTCTAACAATAAAAACAATCAATTAAACTAAACAGAGATCTCATAAGATCTCTAGAACCTGCAATCTCTGTCAGCACCAAACTTACCCTTCACTAAAAATAAATCCCATTCCAAGACCGTTCATGTTGGTGCTAATTTTACGGTCCTAGGACGTGAGAATTATGTCACGCCACCCCATCTAAATATAACAAGTGGGCCCATTCATTACAGCGTGGTCATTCATGTCAGCATATAATATATTTTACCATGTTTTATTTTTATCATGCCTTCATTACGCTGACTGGAATGGCCCAACATGGTTTAGGTAAGGCTGCCTGCCCATTGACGCGGAGCGAGCTGGCGGAGCGGAGAAACTGATAAATACTAAACAATAGCATTGCATAAAATAAAAAAATACGAGTATTAACCAATAAAAATTGCAAAAAATCTCTGATTTACATTTCTACTTCGACGGTAACATGCAACCTTTTACATCTTTACTAGTAGATTTATACAGCGAGAGGAGGCAATCTTTTGCCTACACTTAACGGGACACAGTGCCTGGTAACATAAGTGAGTAGATAATGTATCAAAATCTGCACCCCCCGCGCCTACCTGAGGCACCTACAATCGCAAATTTATACAGGAACACATGCGAATAGTAATGTGACAACATCCCGGGATGTTTAGATGTCCGGGATTTTTATTAAAATACTAGCTGCGCAGGTGAATAGTTCCCGTTCCCGTGGGAAAGTAAAAAAGTAGCCTATGTGTTAATCTAAGATATAAGCTATCTTGGTACCAAATTTCATTTAAATCCGTTTAGCGGTTTATATACATAGTTACGTGTAACTATGAATGTTTGTTACTCCTTCACGCTCAAACCGCTAAAACACACAAACTTTCAACTTTATAATATTAGTGTGATTGTTTGATAATCGAATTACTTGTGTATTGTAAGGACAAAAAGCATGGAAAAGATTAGAATAAAGAAGACAAATAATGGGAAACCGCTGTATTTCATGTCATTTTCTTAAAAATCTTTCAAAGTTTTTTATTATCCGAACTGCAAAATAATTGTAGGCGGTGAAAGTGGTTTAGTCATACAATGAAAAACTGAATAAGTTTTAACTCAATATACATTATTTTGAATTTGAATTTGAATTTGAATTTGAATTTGAATTTGAATTTGAATTTGAATTTATTAAAATAAATGAATAAATATATTCTACGTAAAGTTCTTCACATGAGTGAAATTGTTAATAAATTCATCTAGTTTTAATTAAATAATTCATTAATTACGAAACATCGCAGACAATAGATGCTTTGCTAAGCTAAACTAAGGACTATTATACTTTTGTGACTAGACAAATAAAACTATCTCAATCAAAGTACAATATAGTCTGGAGTCAATATTTTACTAAAACAATTTTCATTTCAAAAACTAATCATGTTCTTGATTGTAGAAATTGTTTACGCACAACTTAAGAGTATTTTAGGTATTTTAATAATGTAAGCTAATATCTTTAACCTCTACAAGATCATTATTATTATAAGCTGGTTTTATTAGAATAGTACCCATACCTAGGATAATATTGTGTTCTGATCGCAAAAGTTTAAAAAAGACTATAGTATAGGATGAGTAAACATAACTATGATTTCTGTACTTAAAACAACAACTGTTCGGAAACAACTATCTATTTGTCTTAGCATATAAGTACCTGTACTTTTTAAGATTTGATTCGCATTTGGTGTCGTGGATAACTCGATTTCGGAACCGTCATAAATTAAAAATAAAATGGTGTCAATTCAGATGTCGCCAAACCTAAACTAATTTGACAGCACTAAACATGTTGCCGTCCCTTTCATAACGATCGAAATAAATATAAATGTAATCAATTTTAGTGCTGTCAAAGTAGTTTAGTTATTGTAACATCTGCATTGACACCAATATCAATAGTATTAGCATAGATTACTACCGTTGCGTTGTTGCCACGTTTGCGAAGACGCGGTATTGAAGAAACGGGAAAATTCCAACAAAATCCCGGAATCGAATACCCCATCCCTAACGCGGTTACCCTGATAATAACAATTTCAGGCGTGCCATAGCTTATACAGACATGTAGCTGGTTTATATTTAAAAAATGTCGTTTTAAAACGTGTTTTCAGTCAATGAAAAAAAACCTATCACCTACTAATAATAAAAACACGAATTGTATGGGTGGATTTGTCACTCTTTTATGCGAAAACTATTGAACGAATAGTCTATCAATTTAATGTAGATTTAAATAATGCTTTTTTCTTGTTACTCTTAATGTGAATAAAAAGAGATAGCAACAAATAATATCCGTTTTAGCTAAAGTAGGTTTACTAAACCAATATGCATATAACAGTATAAAGAGAATTCAATTATTTATCAACCGTATGAGCTAAGCTTTCAAGTCTAGGTATAAATAAGTACTTAGGTACCTCAGTACTGGTAATATGTGAATAAATTTATTTTTGTCCTGAACAAATAAAAAAGCGACGTCGGGATATAAAAATAAATAATTATGCGATGAATTTCCGTGAAAATATTTGTGTAAAAACTCTTTTGATGGCCTAGCTTTGATGTCATGTTATTTGGTAAATTTTAAGTATTGCTAAGTTTCATCAACGTTTCACCAGAGTTAGCCACTTGCTCATACGAACGAACGAACGAGTTAACGTTTTAAACTATGTTTTAATACTAGCAAACTTAGTAGACAAAATGTTAGAAATTGTTATTAATTTCAGAAAGAGCCTTGGGTTAACTGTTGCTACGAAACTTATTAGGTGATTCTTATGCTAAAAATTGCATTAAGATCTGAAAGAAATGTCTACCGCTCCCTGGGATACAGTCGTGATCTTAATTCATTTTTAATTTCATTTCTATGCTAAAAATAATTAAAATTATCAAGTTGTGTCGAAGAGGAATAGTTAAGAACACAATCACCACACTTAGGTATTGGATATTCTAGTATCCCTGTAGATGGCGCTCATCGGTGCTTTAACCGATAAAAAAAAACATCTTACTAATCGTTTCAGGCCTCGGCTTTCAGGGTCCGTAGCCTAGTGGTCAGGCAGCTCGGCATGAGCGATCGCTTGTATCTACGCAGGTTCGAATCCTGCCGGAGCCGTTAACTTTTAGTAAGATTTTTCATTTAATAATGAAACTGTAGTTTACACTTCTGTATAAACACTATATATGTATACTATATAAACTATATATTATAATATATAAACTAGCCTCGATTCTGCACGGTAATTTTATCTTTTTTAAATTAAAAAGATGATTAGGTTACTTTTAAAAAAACTATTTATCTTCTATTATTTGTGTAAATTTGTGTAAAGTAAGTAACCTAGCTGACTTCTTATAAGCTTCAGCAACCTTCGTCTTTGACAAATGTTGCATGGTACAATCCTCTTATACGTGGTTCACCAACAACTTAATCGCGGATTACTATAACCAAAGATTATGACATCCAATCCCTCTTACACGAGTCTAACCATTATTAAACGCGATTTACAACAACATGCAAGGCAGATTAATGATTAACATAATTACTTTGCAAAAATAACAATTACATTATCCGATCAAAAAAAGCCGTGTTGTTCAAGTGGATTAGTACCTCGACTTTCGATCCGTAGGTCGTGGGTTCAAATCCGGCCGTGCATCAATGAACTTTTCGCATCGAAAAATTTATATGCGCTTCGTTCGTTCGTATGAGCAAGTGGCCAACTCTTAATGCCATGCGCTTTATCACGAGCTTATAACTGTGAAGAAAAACATCGTGAGGAAACCAGTTAGCTCTCTAATAGCGTCGATGGGCTTGCAACCTGTCACGTATGGAAAGTTAACTTCAGCAAAAAGTTGGCATGTACCAAATATGTATATATTTGGACATACCTCTGACTACCCCCTAGACATCTTCGAAAAAGATCTAAAAATTGCCTAATGATCTGAAAGAAATGTCTACCGCTCCCGGGATACAGTCGTGATCATATTTCATTTCATAATCAACTACTTATATTAGAAAATGGCTTTTTTTATGGATTTTATGCTATTTGTCACTGCTGCAGCTTCATCGGACTAAATTTAGTTTAATCAGCGAATATTTAAGTGACGGTTACCGCTTGATGAACTTCACCCTGAGACTGAGTAAATAAAATTAATTTGATACGTATGGTTATTTACTTAACGTTGTAAACAAAAAGGTACGGCCTAAATTCTGTAATTTGTGAGGTAATTAAAAGTACGCCTGTTTGAGTTGAGTTTAAATGGCATTTGCCTTTTTCTAATTGGGTAGAAGAAGTTTGTTAGTTTTAAATTTGGAACAAAATTTTGTTTATTTATTTCAAATATTTATAGAAGATCTGTCATATGAAGGAAAGAGGTTCTAGTAGAAAAATATCAATGGACATCCTTACACGGCGTCACCTAGTCCCAAGCTAAATAACTTAATGCTTGAATTATTGGAACCTGATGACTGATATACGGTTTGATCACGATGTTTTCCTTCACCGTTTAGAGCTGTTAAAACTCTAAAACCCGCAACCTCTTGCATCTCAGGCAAGACCTTCGAAGAGGTCATCTAGGTTATCTAAAGAGGTCAATGAGGCTGCAGTTTCTAAACTCAAATTTCAACGTCATTAATATTTCTTAAATTGTACTGTAATATTGGCTTAGCTAAATCCAGTCGAGACGTGTGGTCGGACCTCAAGTGCCGTGCGGGTCAAGTGCCGTGACTCCCGCAAGCCAGCCCATCACTTACTTCCCTTCACACTAATCTGCACGGCTTGCTTACTAAGTAGGGTAAAGGCTTAGTACGGCGAGCGAAGCGAGCTTGATAAAATTTCAAAAATGTATTTTTTTATTTTACTTATTTACTTATTTTTATTACAGATAGTTAAACAGTACAAATATTGAATTAGGGTCATCCATCATCAGCTTATGCAACATTTTAAAACGTATAAATACAATAATTAATTTAATTCCAAGATTACATTTGAAGTGAGTGAAGTACCTATATTAATAATGTATATAAAAAATGTATATTAATAATTAAGAAATACTAATTCATTTTTTTTACTTTAAATTTTTATTTACTTACACAATATTATTGAACTGTAAAATTAGCACGGTTTTAGATGTGTTGATATTTCTTATGGTAGAATAGAATACAATAGAATAATTACTTTATTGTACAACATAAAAGAAACAAAACAACTTGAAACACAAAAAAAAAAAAAAGTGTAACAATGGGCGACCTTATCGCTGAAAGCGATCTCTTCCAGGTATCCTTTGGATGGACAGGTGATACAGATGGACATGGTAATAAAAGAGATAGCAATAGATTTAGCTAACATCAGAGCTGAAAGCTTTTAAGTCCGTTGTGCATATAGCCCCGTTTTGGAATACTGGAAAAATAATTTAGTTACTTAGTATTTGAATCTTGTGGGTAAAAATGACCAGAATTTAAAAATTAGCTTTGACTCATTACTATATTAGAAAACAAGCACAACCAATCCCGCAATGTAGGTATCTTCAAATAGACCAATAGCACACAAAGTTTTTAATAAACGCTAGCTTTTGAAAAATGACTAATATTATACCTCCATGACGTTCTCCAGATGACAACTCTAGCACACGGGAAATTACTCACGTAAAATTATCGTCGATTTAGATGCCGACAATATTTCGATTCTTCCAGAGAGTCTTCATCTGGGTATGAGTGTGGTCGCTCCTCGCGGTCGCGTCTCACGATAATTTTACGTGAGTAATTTCCCGTGTGATAATGTCTAATACAACTCACGATAGTTTTGAAAGTGAAATTCTATACAAATCAGCAAAAATGGATTTTAATAATTAATTGATATTATTATATTAAACTTCAAAGGTTATACTTACTTATACTGAATTTTATCAAAATATTAAACAAAATATATATAGGCACCTTTGAAGTCTGTTCATTAAAAAATATTAAATAATTAATGAATAAAACAAAACATCAAAAGACACTGACGATTTTTACATCAAGCTAGATATATCATGTGTTTTCCGCACCGTCGGGTATACACTGCCGGCAAAACTCATTAAAAACGTGTTCAAATATAAAAGAACGAATCGTTGGTTGCGCCACATAAGGAATAATACCATTTATCACCACACATCGTCCAAAAACGTGCGAAAATTACACAGAAAATTCAAATATGTCACAAATTTTCAATAGAGGTATCTTTTATGGCGGGAAATAAAGAAAATGGCGTCGGGTTGAATTTGTATAATATTTCATCAGTTTATTGTCGACGAAAACGGTTTGTGAAATTAGATTTTTGTAAAAATATGTGCAATGATTTTATCGTTCTAAATGGAGGGGTGTTCTGGTTTTAAATTTGAAGGTACTCATGTAAAATAGGTGCCTAAATAAATGTAATACCATTACGAATAAAGGTACCTATACTTACAAAAATATATTTTTTTGAAATTTTAAAATGGCGCATTTAGTTTTACAGATTCCAAATTAGATAATATTCATTTTCTTCATAATTACTTCTTTTTTTAACTACAATATGACTACAAATAAGATCCAACTTATTAATTTACTAATTATTACTTATTTTAAGAAAAACTAAAATGCGAGCAGAATGAAAAATATTTCTCAGAACAAATTTTATTATTCAAAATAATTACAAACTCCGTCACCAGAGTTGGCCACTTGCTCATACGAACTAACTAGTGTATAAATTGTGATATAAGTTAGTACCTAAACATTCTAAGAAAGATTTAGGATATATACTAGTAGTTTAGAAAGAAAGAAAGAAAGAAAGAAAGAAAGAAAAATTATTTGTTCTGGTAGGACCTCAAGGATCGCCTCAGTATCGTCTTACATGCTAGGTGTTTCTAATGCATGTTCCAACGCGACTCCCTACACCAGAGAAAGAATCAGGCAAGAACCTGGTGGTGTGGGCCTAGCTTTTTTTTTAAAAGCGATCTCTTAACAATCAAAATAGTCAAGCTTTAGTGGGAACTATGTCCTTCTACAAGTTTAAAACTATTCGCAGTGCCTAGACAAAGCATAGACAAGGAAATACGAATGTCCCAAGTTCCAGACAAAACCACATTTCCCTCTAATCTTCTTTTCTAAAAATAAACTCCCCGAAGAATTTCTTCGGAAATGGACTAAAACAAAACTTCGGGCCCTGTATCACATTGCACAAGAAAATGTGAAAAATGGTTTTGCTAGTTCAATACCATTTTTCACATTTTCTTACAATTTACTTACAACAAATCAATGAAACAAATCATACTACAGATATTATCTGTAGTATGATTATTATTCATCACATTCATCGTTGTCTAAAGTAGAAGGTTTATGTTTTTTCTCTCGCGTTTTATTTCATTGATAATTATATTCTATACTATATATTATATTCAGAGAATCTGTGTTTATTTTGCCTTATTGTCGACAAAGCTATGCTTTTTTCACACTTTATATATTATGTAGATTTGACTACTGTATTTTAAATTACTTAGATGTCATTAAAACAGGTTCTAGCGTCGCTTTCGTAACGCTTCTGTGTAAAAGCTACATATTTCAATTAAATTAGATACCGGTTTTAAATCTTATCTATTTTTAGGATAAATATTATTTGTTTGTTAACAGCTAAAACTTTAAAAATGTAAAAAGACTACAAACATCCAAATGGATCTCGGTCTAAAAAGAAGAAAAAAACCAAGTACAGCAATATTTCCGCAACCACTTTACTGTAACAGGGCCCTTTCTTGGGTAAAATGCTTGCATGCATTAATACTCCTCTAGATTTCCCCTAGGAGGTTCTAGGACGCTCACTTGGCCTTTTTCTGTCTCTCAACTACAAATACTAAATTAGGTACCTACAGTTTTCTTCAATTGATGTTTTAATGTTTAAGAAAAAACACGAAGAAATTTGGTAGGATTATGTTTTCTTCGGATTAATTCTCTAAAAGGGACTTAAAATTTCGGTTGATCTGCTGTTAAGAATAGAAGACAATATTATACAAAGAAAAATGACTCAAAAAATATTTAAACGGAGAAGAAAATACTATAAAAATATTCTTGAATTGCCTACACTTAACACTGTAGTGTCTGAGAAATTGTAGGCTTGTAACACCTAAACCATCCTCTCAGCTTAACCATCTCACAAAAGTAGTTACTAATTACTGAGAAATTAAAAATCCACCCAAGTCAGATAAAAACAATCAGCAGAGCTAAGCGAATTCATCGCCATAACGAAAAAATGACAGTAAATGTCTAGTAGGTAATTGATCCTAGACAGTAAATTACGAAAAAAACTGTCATATTTGACCAATTTTACCGTCACATCTGTCAGTTTTACTGTCATGTTTGATAGTTTAGTCGTGTTGGCGACAAAATGTCGATTTCGCGACAAATTAGGCAATAGCCCTGCTGCCCTAGCCATGTTACATTTCGACAATCGCTTTCGATTAGAAACTAAAAAAAATGAGGAATTGACATTCGATGACGAAAACTCGAGCGATCAGAAATGTCAAATCAAAGGTGTAGCGATAATAGAAAGAGAATAGATACGAAACATTTGTCACTTGTCTACGCACCCTGATCTCCGCTCGTCTTAAAATTGCAGACAAAATGAAAACCAACAAAATTGCACACAAATAATCTTACGCCATGGCACCCAGAAAACAATAAACCAAATTTATGGGACAATAACCCAACATAGATACAATAAGTACAGAAATGTAGTTTTAAATTTTTAGACATCCGATAGCAGAAATTTATGTTGCGGTCGGACGGGGTTTTTTGGAAAGCAATTTATAGGGGACGGAAAATTTTATAGTGTAATTTGTATGGCGCCTGAAAGTTGTGTATGATTCATATTTCTTGAAGTAATAAACATTTTGATTTTAAGTGTTGAAAATTTGCTTTAGACGCGTGATCCGAGGGCTGGCACTTATTTGGCTCAAAAGATCAGCATTGCCATCCAGCGCGGTAATGCTGCCAGTGTCTTGGGCACGCTTCCGTCTGGCAGTGGTTTGGATCAGTTGAGCTACCTATAGATCGTTTGTAACGATCCTTAGGTGGCTCAACTGGTTCTAATTGTATTTTGTACAGTTATATAAATATGTAGAAGTTTAGTTTCTGTAAATAAATTAGATAATTGGTATTTATAACAATTTAATTAAATATGGATTGAAAAATCCCTGATTTATTCCCAAGATGCGGTAGACATTATTCTTGTGACGCGACCACGGTTGTTGCAACACAACCGAAACGTCGGGAAATAATAAAAGGTAAATTACGCGATAAAATCTTGTAAATTTCAATTTAAAAGCATAAGTTGCTTAACTTGGGACTGTGACATTATTTAAGAATTGTGCAACAAATTTTAAAGCATGCATGTTAATTAATTTGGATTGACTATCATATTATTATTTTTTGTTTTTTGACATTACTAAATTATAAATATCAATTTTTAATATTCATACACCTGTAAAGGTAGGTTTTGGTAGAACTATTTATTAACTTTGTGATCTAATTATGTACCCTAAAACTTTATGAATAAATGATTAAGATTATGATGATGCTCTGTGAAATGTCCCAGGATATTTATCTATTTATATTTAAGATGTGGGAAGCTCTGCTGATGATGAGTAAGACCCTTGTCAAGTATTGAACCAAGTCTCAAGTTTCAATAATCATTTAACACTTGAAATACATTAGTGTAACGACATCCATCTCAAGTGTAATAATTTTCTGAGACAGTTAGTTGTATCTGTAACACATCCGTTTTGAATAAGACGACACCGTCATTTGAAGTCCGTTAAACATTGGGAAGGTTCATGGAATGATAGTTCCTGCAATAAAGTAAGTAAGTTCGTATGAGCAAGTGGCCAACTCTGGTGACGGAGTTTTTAGGCCGCCTAAAGGCCTTGGCTTAACGACTTTAAAAGCCTTTAAAACTTAACTTTAGACTTTAAATCTCTGCAATATATAGCTTGTATAAAATATGTATTTGTACAATACAATACCTCTGACTATATGAAATGAAATGAAATAAATGAAAAATGAAATATGATCACGACTGTATCCCAGGGATCGGTAGACATTTCTTTCAGATATTAATGCAATTTTTAGATCCTTTTGAAGATGTGAATCTCTTACCCAGATGAAGTAATGAGTAATGAGTTGGTCACTTGCTCATACGAACTTACTTACTTACTTAACCAGATGAAGATTATACAAATGAGTTAAAACATCGATCGAGTGATTCCCGTGTGTTATTAATTTCTTCCACATTTACTACTCTGGTGACGGGGTTTTAAGCTCCTTGAAGGTCATAATGTGACTCAAAACGTGGCATATAAAGAACTTCAGCATGCTACGCCATAAGTGTCTTTCCCTTCTTATGTTATAGTGTTGGGACTGCCTGTATAATGAACGATAGTAATATTACGGTAACTTTTTCTAAGAAACTTTGTAACGGGTGCATGGGAAAACAAAACAATGGACTATTGAATTGTGTGAATGGAGATAGATCATTTTGATGGTTTTAGATGAACACTTGAATTTCCCAAGTAACATTTTAGTTTCTGAAATGGTTTGAAAAAGGTTTTAGAACCTTTTTAGAAAGTCTCAAGGTTCTGGGTGATTAGTCTCCAGATCGTTACAATAACCTTCTCAATTTATCCTGTAGTCCAAAAGGGCCCAACATACAGAACCTCCGCATAACGTTTTGGCGTTAAGTGGTCAGGATAAAAAAGCAAATCCCAGAAACTAAATTTAACCTTCTCAAAACCCAATGGGCCTTGCTGAGTCTTTAACAGAACTTACATGCAAGCCTTGAATTAGACTGAAATTGACATAGAAAAAGTCTTGTAAGTCCAATTCAAGTTTTAATTGAAGATCATTTTGAGATCAAATTGGATTACGAAAATATAAAATAGGCTATTTTGGGATTCATAAAGATTATATTAGGTTTACTAAGACTTTAAAAGACATGTGAATAAATAAAATGATGGCGACTTTAATTCGTTGTGATTTTTATTGAGACATGTTATTATGATACTGTTATCACTGAACGTATTGGTCAGTTTTACTGCGACGGTTACTTTGTCGATGAAATAGGTCTCGATACCCAGTGTAAAACTTACGGGCCCTCTGAAATACTTCATTTTGTATAATTTAGATACAATAATTTATTAAAAAAAATATTTTTTTTTAACAAAAAAATGCTTAAAGGATCAGAATTTTAAATATATTATCTATGTGTATCACAAAACTGAAATTAAAATCTTATTATAGCGAAAAATGTTAATTGAATTGCTTACGAAATGAGATTTTAATGTAATAAAATGGCCGACTTGATACCAGAACCTAAAGGTTTGAGATTTAACTAAGTTATGATAAAAAAGCCATGTCTCTAGCCCTTTTGTACTTAAAAATTACCAAAAAGACTTTTAATATGCTAAACTAGGAGCTACTGGTATATTTCAAGGCTAATTCAGGATTTTAAAGTAATAGTCAGGTCTAGTTGGTTGTTATTTAGTCAAATGTAATCTATGTTATGCCTATTAGCCTGCGATAAGCTTTATTGGCCTAATTAACAACTTTATGCGGCTACTTAGATCAGTGTCCAAAGCTTGCTGAAACCATTAGGTACCTATTACTCATTGTGAGTGATTTCTCCATACAGGATGTTTACTTTTGGAAGGGGTTCACTACTTCTCATCTAAATGAATAAAAATTCTTTACACTTACACTAAGAACAGAATTTAACCAATAACAAAAACATTTACAATGGGCGGCCTATCGCTCAAAACAATCTTTAGATGTAGAGAAGTTACATACAACGAATGGAAAATTGGTCGGGTGCATAAAAACCAGGAAAAATAAAACTTCTACAAAAATATAGTAAAAAAACTTAATCTTCCATTCGTTGTATGTAACTCTTTTTCATCCAAAGATTGATTGAAGAGATCGTTTTAAGCATTTCAGATCCTTTGAAGATGATACAAAGTAAGTTCTTGTTAATGCTACTAATTGCATCAGACAGGCCATCTACCGTAGCCTGCATATACATTTGAAGATCGCCTGTATAAAGGTTGTACGAAGAAGTAAGAAGATTTGAAATGAAGTTAATAAAAAAAAAGTGCGAGAAAAAGAGGAGATAAAATGCCACCCTAAGGTACACTGGTCAACATAAGGCTCCAAGGCGAAAATGTATCGTCAACTCGAACTCGTTGCCGACGACCAAGCAGATAACTGCGAAACCAGTCAACCACTGATGAAGTTATTATGTTAAGCGAGCGTAATGAATCATGTATAGGTCAAAATCTACAGTATTGAAAGCATTACTGAAGTCTAGTTATTTCAAGTTAGTCAACTGACCAAGTTTTATCAAGTTAGTCAACTGACCAAGTCTAGTTATTTCAAGTTAGTCAACAGACTGGGCATAATGCTGGATAGAGCCCTTTCATATAAATCCCACTGCTTCAAAGTCAAGCAAAAAGTAGGAACTCGGAACAATCTCCTACAGGATATGGCGCATTTACTTGTATGCCCTATGTGCCCTACCTGCACATAGCGGCATACAAGTAAATGCGCCAAGAGGACCTAGTAAACGCCACCGATATATAGACCATGTTGAAACATCGAAACGATAGAAGAAGAAGAAGACTGACCATTCTCCATTCCAGATCTTACGTCGTCAGACTCGTCAGTGATCTTATAACAAGCGCTGTAACAGTGCTATGACCGGGACGGATACCAGATTGGAGAGGATTGAGAAGGTTATTTTTGATAAGGAAGAAACTAAGCTGACCACGAACAAGACGTTTAAAAACTTTGGAAAGGAATGGAAGAATAGAAATTGGATGCAAATCGGTTAAGGTGCCTAGGTACCTATATGGGTGAAACTAGCGCCACCGCCTAAAGCAGGCGTAACCTATCATAAGCTTTTTTTTGTAATAGTTTTATTTTGTTTAGTTTAGGAGGAGTAGCGAAGTTGCACTTGGTGGCCACCAAACTTTGTTTTCGCTACTCCTCCTATTTTCACAAACTGTACATTCAGTTTTTTAAATTCCTTTGTTCAACGTACCTATAATAAAATAAATAGGCGGTGGCGCTAGTTTCGCCCATATACAGGCACCCTATAGAGCAAGTTTAAGATTTTTTGGGTAGAAGAATAATAATACTTAGGCTTCTTTCCATACAGAAGCTTTATAACACTGAAAAATTAAAAATGTAAGTTAAAATAGTACTTATTAACTTCATGGATAATCAGAACGATTATTCACCGATTACCGATTACTCAACCAATTTATCACTTCCCATTTTTTTTTGTTTATTTTTTTGCATAATAACAAACACAAAATAAAAAGCTCTTCTCAACGTCACATGCGGTAAATGGACTAAAAATAAAAACTAATACATTTGATCAAACATTAGTTGCTCGAAAACAACTGAATTATCCATGACACCTATATCGAATCGCTAAGATTTATAGTTTGCCACGTCGATAGGTATATCAAAATCCTTAAAAAATCAATAATGATCAATTACAATAAGCATCGGTCTGTCTGTTAACCTTAGTATATTACACACTGTTGTAATAATTACCTATGTACCTATTAAATAAAATGTTTATACCACTGTTGATAATTTTTTGCCAGAACAACCTGTATAGTTGCAAAGTGATCCAAAACGCATAAATAAAGTCTTACAACGCTTTTCCTTAGATTTTAGGACTAGAAACTATCCTCATAAATACCAAAAAGAATTTTAAAATTCTAATTAATCTTAACTTTTGCCAGAGAGACTAGAATTGATCAACGAAAAAACCTAAAAGCCTTGCAAAGGTTTTGAATTACTCTTACGAATATCAGCAAAATGTGTTTCTGAATAGGCCCTGGTTAGGTTGCATCTTCATCATTGTACAACCAACTAGCCATACTTTAGCATGATGGAGTGCCAAATTAAAACTAAGGCAGAAACATTTTAGAACCATAAGCTCTTAGAACCATTTAGCTAGTATGCTAACTTTATATTAACCTCTTTTGGAAGCCTAATTGGTTTTTCAAATTACTATTCAAGCCTAGGAGCTGTTTGCTATTGAAAAAACTAAGTTAGAACTTCAAGTTAAATCAAAAACTAGAATATTACCATTTGAAGACTTATAAGCATATTTCAAAACCAAGGTGTCGGAAAAATGTTACTTGGGTTGGGGCATTGACATTGAAAAGCTGCAAGTAAGTTCGTATGAGCAAGTGGCGAACTCTGGTGACGGAGTTTTGCAAAGGAGCTTAAAGATCTAACGTTTTTGATTAAATTTCTATAAGATTCACATCACTTACAAGTCTCAAAAGGTATTCTCTTCTCTCTGGCAATAAAGATCTTTTGAAGATTGTCTTGGTCATCATAGCATGTACACACATTAATAATATTATTATTCGACACACGGCCTTTGCCGATTGGCAAACAGATCTATAGAAAGTAAACAAGATACAAATACTATAATAAGGTTTTTTAGCTAAAGGTACTTACTTAAATTTGTAAAAAAGAAGTTATGTAACTAGGTTAAGTAGGTATATCTGAATAAAGGCTATTATTATTATTATTCGACTGGTGTATATAAATAGGCTTTGTCCATAAGAACCTAGAATTAAAAGTCACGTAATTCATTTTATCACTTATTAAAACCCTCCTAATAAACACCTCTTAACGAGTTCAGCCGTTAAACCGGAAGTCCGTGACCTTTATTCAACCCTTGTAAAAAAGACATCCCGGAAATGGCCGCGTCACCACTTGAAGGCTTTAAGGCTGCCCGGGACGGAGACGGGACTTATTTTTCATGACAAAATTTGTAAATTTCAAGTTAAAATCTTTTTATCTTGCTAACCTCTAAAATCTTTATAATTATTTACCTACTCACTGTTAGTACCTACCTCTATTTATGTAAACTCATATAGCTCCTTACAAACCTTAGTGGTTTTTTGATGCTGTATTAATATTGTTAAATATATTTTAAGTCTTTATTCGTTAAATAAATAAAAAAAAATAAAAAAAATTTGAAACTGGCTGGCTAAATTAAAAAGTAAAGTAAGTTCGTATGAGCAAGTGGCCAACTCTGGTGACCTGTCATGGCTTAACGACTTTAAAAGCCGGGACCGACAATTTAACGTGCCCTCCGAAGCACGGAAGCACTCAGCTGCTAATGCCACTTGCGGTCCCCCATCCAAGTAGTGACCGCTCAGAACGTTGCTTAACTACGACGATCTATCAAGAATGTAACGCAAGCTTCGCCACGAGCGCTTCGTAAAATAAATAATAATCTATGTTACTTATTTAATAATGATTTCTATAGCGTTTCTTTAGTATAATTCAGCTTGTTTACGTTCCGTCCCCTTCCCGGCATCCTATAAATATCCTCAGAGGATGAATTATTGGCGACATACCCTTATTGCCAAGGGAGTAATGGAGAAATTGAATTTTTAACCCTACTTTACGGGCCCGGTCGATCGAGTTTCTTTTATTTCCAATGGTTCGCGGTTTAGGGCCCTGAGGTCAGATCGTTACAATGGGGTGTAAAAATTATGGCGTGAATGTTTGTAGGCTGTTACGTTTTATTATTTCGTTAGAAATGGTGACAGATTGAGATGTTACGTGTTAATTCACGGATAAAACTCATCAAAATCATAAGTGTTTAATGCGGGCACACATTGGCTTCAACTTGGTTCCAACATTGGCTACGAATAGAAAGGCCTATGGCAATACTCCGTTTGTATCCAACAACCGTCTAAGATGGATTCTCACTTGTGTGGTGCCCGCTTATGAATTAGAATCAAAACTACAGTCAAATTTGACATATTTTTGTAACCAAACACACAAAAAGGAATTGCTTGGAATCTAAAAATAAATAAATAAAATATGATCACCTCTGTATCCCGAGAGCGGTAGACATTTCTTTCAGATCATTAGGCAATTTTTAGATCTTTTTCGAAGATGTCTAAGGGGGTAGTAAGAGGTATATCCAAATACATACATATTTGGTACTAGCCCACTTTTTGCAGAAGTTAACTTTCCATACGTGACAGGTTGCAAGCCCATCGACGCTATTAGAGAGCTAACTGGTTTCCTCACGATGCTTTCCTTCACCGTTATAAGCTCGTGTTAAAGCGCATATAAATTTTTCAATGCGAAATGTTCATTGGAATCTACGGTTGTGAAAATAATTTATGACCTTCCAAAATACAAGACCCTAACCTTAAAGTTTGTAGCGGAGTTAGATGGCAAAGATGACCAACATATTGTTATAAGAATAAAGTTTTTACAGACTCTTTTCTTTGTGGCCGCAGACTGAATAGCTCGTAAATACCAATTTCGCCGCAATTCCTCGCAAAAGCACACAAAAATCAGTACTAAGCTAATCCCGGCTTCTGACATGAACGCTAAAAGCTAAAGCGACAATCTCAGAGCAGTAAATTTTATGTACGTATAAGTTTATTTCACGATTTTTGTTCTCATAAAGAATCGTAAGTTCGCATGAGCTAGGCTAACTATGATGACGGATATTTTTAGGCTTATTAAGCATTCACATGCCTTACTTTGATCGACTGGCTTCCCACTGAAGCTTGACTATTTAGATTGTTAAGGGATCGCTTTTAAACAAAAGCTAGGCCCACACCACCAGGTTCTTGCCTGATTCTTTCCCTGGTGTAGGGAGTCGCGTTGGAACAGGCATTAGAATCACCTAGCATGTAAAACGAAACTTAAGTGATCCTTGAGGTCCTACAAGAATAAATGATTTTTCTTTCTTTTTTTCACTCCATCGTGGCCTATAACCATAAATTGGTTTATTTTTCATGACAAAATTTGTAAATTTCAAAGTTGGTAGTTTAGTACGAGTCAAAAGTCAAAATCAGTTTATTCAATTGAATCATTATAGATCACTTGGACACTTGATTCTACTGTCTGTTTCAACGCGACACACCAAACAAAGAATCAGGCAAGAACAATTGTCAGCCTAGTTTTTTCGGTCATCTATTTACAAATGTTTTCGGAAAAACACATATGCATGGATTCGATCCCACGATCTTCAGATTGAAAGTCAAGGCACTAACTCACTCAGCTAATACGGCTCTTGTTTTGTTCATACTCCAAGTATAATAAATAATATTAAATCAATACAACTCCTACATCTCTTTATCTACACTCTGGTTGTTCAATTTTCGCTCGCCACTTCCTTGGGGATTTAAAACTCTTGGATACATTAAGTTTATCCTATTGAGTGATTTGATTCAAAGTGTTGACCGAAATAACTTATTTACAGAAACTAAAATACTACATATTTACATAACTGTACAAAATACAATTAGAACCAGTTGAGCCACCTAAGGATCGTTACAAACGATCTATAGGTAGCTCAACTGATCCAAACCACTGCCAGACGGAAGCGTGCCCAAGACACTGGCAGCATTGCCGCGCAAAAATATATAATAAATAATATATATAATTAATATTGATTTTAATAAGTATATTATAATTTAATAAATGTATAATTCTAATATTAGTTTGAAGGTGTGCAAGTATATAATGACGAAAAGACTATTCTAAGAAAAAAAGGCATGTAGGGTAGAGAAGCTTAATTTTTTTTTATTTATGAATACCTATGTATGTATGTGTATCTAAATAACAACAACCAACAGAAAACCAGCGTAGGTTTTTTTAGAATCTGCAAAAGCTGAGTTGGGACCATTTTGTAGCTGATTGGTCTATTGTTGTTTTTGTTTGTGTTGTTTATTTATTTATTTATTTATTTATTTTATTAGAGCCACCAACACAATACAGGGTGTTACCAGACCACTACCGAAAACTTTAGGGGGTGAAAGTACCCATCAATATGAACAACTTTTTCTAAGAAACCAACACTGTGAACGCGAAAAAAAAAACAGCTGTTTCATACACTTTAGCTAAGTACCTACTGTTTTTTTTTTCGCGTTCACAGTGTTGGTTTCTTAGAAAAAGTTGTTCATATTGATGGGTACTTTCATCCCCTTAAGTTTTCGGTAGTGGTCTGGTAACACCCTGTATACATCAAAGCGTGCAAAATGAAAAGAACATAACATGCAAAAAAGAAACGAGTTAAATGTTATTATAATTATAGGTGACAGACAGCAAGCTATTAATGTAACATCGAGCATGTTGTATTTAATTCTAAGTTGCAAATATTTTTTTTTGATTTGATTTGATTTGATAAATTGAATGATACCATCATTTAACTATTGCGGTTGATTATGTCGAAGCTACCTAACATTTCCGCATTAGATGAATTAATGAACTAACCTATTGAAATTCCAAATCATTAGAGCGAAATAAATGTTCACGAATTGAGGTATCGGTTCGTATTGCATTTCGCTTTAACGGGAATTGCGTTTTATTTACTTATAAAATGATATTAATTTATAGTTTACAAAGTATTTAATTACTAAATAGTAATTATAAACAGGGCTTGTAGTATTTGAATCTGTATCAATCTGTGTCTGACCACGTAAGTTAGCAAATGGACATTGGACAACTCTGGTGAAGTTTCTTATAAAAATATCTCTATCTCTGATATAAAAAGTGTACACCTTTTTAACTCATTTAAATATAAGCTTGCACAACATGTACTATGCACAAATAGAATGAGTTAGATAGGTCAGTTAAGTTATACCTGAACGACTAACTGTGAATTATTTTTATAAGAAATCATTGTTCTCAAGTAAGTGACATTTTCCTTGTCTTTTTGAGAATAAATTATATTAAACCTTAAACCTTAAACCTTATTATTTTACAATTCCCCCTAGGATTTCCGGGGGTACTTCTTGGTACTTCTGACCATGTAAATAAGTTGAAACTACTCAACAGAAACAGGTGGGAGTAAACGGAATTAAGCACATAGACAACTTTTTTTAATTCCTCATTTCCCCTAGGTTTTCAGGGGGAGAAACTGGAGTATGCCGTTTTTAGGACGTCTAAAAGGCCTCCATCATGGTTTAAACGACGGAACCGAGAATTGAACTCCGAAGCTCGTAAGCGCTCAGCTGTTTATGCCACTTGCGGTCACCCGTTCTAGTTATGACAGCGTAGAACGTCGCATAATTTCAACGATTTATAAAAAATGTCTTAAGGCCAGTCTCTAGCCTGACATGACATTATACACAAAAAATGACAAATATCCATAGTAAGCAACACTACTTGAATTATAATATGACATGATATATCATGACATATTATAATTCAAGTATTATAATTCAAGTAGTATAATTCAATTTTGGCTTTCCTTTATTTTGGCCGTGCGAAGCCAAAATAAAGGAAACAAGAAAGAAAGGTAGATAGGTTATTGAGACTGGCCTAAGCTAGCTTCGCCACGAGAGCTTCACATATTTTCTTCAGAAATGTTATTTTCAGACACCCTGTATCAGAATGCTGTAAGTCAGTTCAAATTGCTGTAGATCCGTCGCTTTGAGAAGGCTTTCGGGATTTAGTTTAAGTTCTTACTTGTAGTTGCGTAATGATCTACCAAGTGACTTTGTTATTTCTCAAATAGTTTAGTAAATATTCTTCCATGGATATTTTTCGAAAAAATTGTATGTAGACAAAGTCTTTATCCAAAGAGGAAAACCAGAAAGAAAGAAAGAAAAATCGTTTATTTTAGTAGAACCTCAAGAATCACCTTTAGTTACGTCTTACATGCTAGGTGATTCTACTGCCTGTTCCAACGCGACTCCCTACACCAGGGAAAGAATCAGGCAAGAACCTGGTGGTGCGGGCTTAGCTTTTTTTAAAAACGATCCCTTAACAATCTAAAAAGCCAGCCAGTAGAGATAAATGTAATTGTTTAACATTCATAGAAACTTAAATAGGTAGATGCTCCAAATCAGTAATCCTACCAAGTTTTTGCGTACTTACACAAAACCTTTTTGCCCAAAATAAAACCACAGCAATACAAAAACCCTTTGTTTTGTCCCAAAAAAGACGAAACTAGTCGCCATTTTTCGCCATATTTCTCACGCGCCCGACACATAGCAACATTCGGCACAATTTAGTGCGTTGTTATCATTATTAGCCAACCCTGTGGTGATGTGTTTGTCCTTTCTTAGGCATGGGGTTTTTGTGATGTTGCGACCGCTTTTTTGATGACGTAACCGTAAACTGTTCTGAGGGCCTAGACAATGTAACAATCGATTAGCGAAAGCGATAGTAGAAAAGTCCAAATATGACATATGCCTTAGATATGTCACGTGATCTGAGGGCCTAGCCAACCGGCATTCGCTAGAACGTACGTTGAAAACAGATCACGTGACATATCTAAGGCATAATGTCATATTTGGACTTTTCTACTATCGCTTTCGCTAATCGATTGTTACATTGTCTAGGCCCTCTGTTTCTGTCATCAACTTGGCTAACTGCTGCAGTTATTAGAACGAAACAACGATTGTAGATGTTGTGTGAAAACGTAATCTTTTTAAACTATAAAAACTTCAAAAACATATTTTGATAAAAAACTAGTAATATTTTCTATATTTTTAAGGGTAAAATATATGAGTAGAATTGTTGGTTATTTATGGAGTGTAAGATAAAATATAGTAAGCAAACCAATCAGGAGTCAAGAGGCGTTAATCTTGCAGCCTGTTATGAGTTATGTACTTGCAAAACGTGAAAAAATTACAATAATTTGACATTTGAAAACAACAAATGAGAAAAATTTTGACACAAAAATAATTAGTAGTTATTTTCCAAGTTTTGAGGTTCTATACCATTTCCTGCTATTTTTGTCGTAATACTGCCGTCTTCCAACGGCCTCCGTTTTTATGAAACAAAATATCCTTTCAGCAATATTGTAAACAAACGAAGATGTTTATGAACCCGCCATTGTGGGAAGGGATGCCAGTTAATCATTGCTGAATGGGGTTGCCAAATTGATCGGAATGCGATTTCTAAGAGCTTCTGTTTTTAACCCACTACAAAAAAAGAAAGGGTTATAATGTTCTCCTGTATGTTTTTTTTTATGTATGTCCACCGATAATTCCGTTTTTAGTGAACCGATTTCGTTTGTTCTTTTTTGTTAAAAAAGTATATTTTTGTTAAAAAAAACAAATGAACCGAGGACCCGAGATGGTCACATAAAAATATTAAGAAGATCTGACGAGGTTCATCGAAACTATGAACTGAAATTTAGCTTGAAAGTGCAAGAAATTTATCTCTTCATAAGAAATTGAAGTGTCTCCATAAACAAAATATTTTGCGAACATGATATTTTTAGAGAAAAGAAAAACGCTACGCCACACGACAACCTGTAACTAATGTTTAAATGAAATGAAAAATATGATTACGACTGTAGGTATTTTATATTATTTGAACATTGTTTCTGTGAAAAGAGCCGTAGATATATTCAATTCAGATCTTCAGGCATTTTTAGATCCTATGATATGTCTAAAGGGGTCTAAGAAGTAGCATCGTCATATCATGCGTTACCTTCAATCAATTTCTAAGAAGACATGTCAAAAATCGATGCGTGATCATAGACTCAAACTGAGTGTACTCTTAGTACAAGCCTTAGGTATTAGGAGGTACTTAGTACCTCTCACGGGGCCGACACGTCTCCAGTTTTATAGTGTCAAGAAGTGGTACAACTCGGTCGTAAAACGTACTCAATACGAGCGAAGTAAATCGCTTGGAGGCTAACAGTATAACAGGTTAATTTCAGAAGTTTCGCGAAACTTCCGAAAGTTTTCGTGTTTGCATTGAAACGTTTTAAAAACTTTGCACAAAATGCAAGTAAAGTTATATACAAAAGTTAACTTATTATCAGACTTAAAAAAAAAAACCGTGTGGCACTCGGAGACTACCTCGGTAAAGCTATTGCATGGGGGGTGTTAGGTTATTTTCGTTACAGAATTTCTGGATTCGGTCTCCACGCTCAAGGCCCGCGATAGAAGCTTTGCAATAGCTTAAAAGGTTCTGTATTCCACGCAAAAAAAATTCGCTCTAGTAAAAACCAAGCAGTATACATAGGTACATTAAACTAAAAGATTGTCACTTATAAATCCTTACAAACTTCCAGCACTCAAGTTTCGTTCTGTTCCAACTTTGAAAGAAAAATCTACAGTTGAAATAGACAATATCAAAACAGGCAACAAAAATTGAGAAAAGGTAACTTTGGAATACCGCGCGCAAGTTACAATACAATTCTCATTTTACCGCCTTTACGGTGTTTCCATTCCTATTTTACCAATACTTGTGTTTATACGAACTTGCGTGGTAAAAAAAAACAGTTGATATTAGAATCTTTATTGCAAGACTCATGTTGTTTAGTGCCAATTAATAATAGAGGTAAATAAAACTAAAAGTAGTAAGTTTTTTCCATTTCACTAGTTGATATTTAACAATCTTTATTGCAAGACTGTGCCAATATAAGTATAGAAAAAAAGTGAAATAACAATTTTATAATCATAAAGTGTCATTCACACGATGCAAGATTTTTGCCTGTTGCATACAATTAAATTGACTGTTATCATGACTTGCATGGTCTAAACAACAGTTGCTTACAATTATTGAACGTCAATTATTTTCCCAGGCTAGCAACAACAACTACCAACTATGTCCAGAGGCCCTAGCCATGTTACATTTCGACAATCGCGAAAATCAAATCAAAGGTGTAGCGATGATAGAAATCGAATCGCTTCATAGCGAATGCCGGTTGGCTAGGCCCTCTGGTCTTATTCTGCCAAATAAATAAAAATAAAACTTTGTAAATAGTACCCCCCATCTAGGTGAGCGTAATTATTGCATTTAATTATTGCTCTGGTAAAGGCATCATGTAAATGGTACTAAAAATAAAAAGCAACATACAATAGGGTACAACGGTAAACATTCTCTTTTTGTTAACCTTTTCACAGGAGCAATTTAAAATCAAAAGAAAATAATAACCAAAAAACACTGTTCATATTTAATCTCAAGTTCTCTCAAGCAAACCTTTAAAGTTTAAAGGTTTGCTTGAGAGAACTTGAGATTTTAAAGTTTAAACTCTTATAAAGTGTATCATAGGAGTAAATTCACAGCAGACAAAGGCTAAGCCCTGAGACACTAAACCGCGTAAAACCAACTCAACTACTCAAAAAGTCATATAAAATCTCAACTTCAGAACAAGCAGAGAATAAGTTTCGAGTTGCGAAGGAAATGTTGAATTTTAGATTCCCAAATTGCAGGAAAGTACAGAGTCGGGGAATCCCGGTCTTTGAGATAGAGGAATTGATTTTATTGAGGGTATAAACAGAAAATTTGGGGAGAAATATTTTGCAATAATGTGATTGGTTTGGAGTTTATTTTTAAATATGATTTATATGATTGGTTTTGAAATTGGTCTTCGAATTTATGATAAAATTGACTTACGTCCAATGCATTATTTTGCTTACTGTGAGATTTTGGTATTTTTAGAATGGAAGTACCTAATGTAAAATATTAGGTACCACAAGTAACAAAACTACAGATAGATATATACAGATACGGGATCGTTTACCGTCGCTACAGGGAAGCAAACCGATAAAAAATCCCTAATATTTTTAATATTTAGTTTTCCACTTTCTATCTCTTGTTCAAAATTTTATTGTTTAGGCTTTTCCTATGCAAATCAGTGAAGTAGGGCACTGGTGACCCGTAACACAGGTTATTTTCTATACCTATTTCAGGCACCAGTCTCTCACAACATGTCTTTGTAATAAGTTAAAACCGACACTCATTTTTGGATTATTTTTATTTTAACTGCATTTATTTATTTTTAAATTTATTTGATTTTCCTGTATTTATTATATGTATTGTTTGTGAGAGAAAATAAATAAATGATAAATGATAAATGAAATGAAATGATTCGCCGAATGATTCGCCGAAAAAGATAGATTATTGAGACTGGCTGTAAATTGACGGATTGGATTACGCTTTTCAAATCCTGAAATGTTTAAGCGATAACCTAACTCATGCATTGTTTTCATTTCAATTCTACAACTAGTCAAAAAAACTGTCATAAAAAAGCGTTGATTGTGACTATTTCTGCTATCGGTTTGTTAAGACTTTTATTGACAACAATTGCATTTGAATCGTCAGGCTAAAACGTGCCTTGTGTATCCACAAATAAACACTCACATGCACAAACACTCAATATGCAGATCCCACCGAAAAACCGCTTATGGTTTTCACAAAAAGATCCAAAAGTACCGATACCCGAACGTCCCTAAATTTTCATCGAACATAGTTTTGTCTTTGCCGTCTCTTTCTGCCGTTCTTATTTCATCGTTTAGTGCCTTCTCTTTTTTACGTTCCTGCAATCTCGTCGGAACATAAAATTTGCAAGCACTATGAGTAAAGTTATGTTTTGCGACTAACCCCTCTTGAAATATAGATGGAATGGGCACAGAAAAGTTTATACAACATGCAGTAGTGTCACTTCTTAAAATACCTGAGTCTTGAGAGATTTTGAAACATTTAGAGAAAGGAAAAAGAAAGAGATTTGTATCTTATTAATGCATTTTGAACGTAGTAGCATATTTATTTATCTGAGGTGAAGTTGGTTTGTTTGTTTGTATGTTTGGGGTAAACTCCGAAACTACTCATCCGATTTCAAAAATTATTCCACCAATTTGTAGCTTAGACTTTCCGAATGAACATAGGCTATATTTTATCAAGGTAGGTACCACGTGAGCGAAGCCACGGGCAAGTTAGCTAGTACACAATAAAGAAAAAAAAAGTGTTGTTCAACAGGACCACATGGATAAGTTATTTTTGCTGTTTGTAAGCTATTGTTATTTTTTATATTTTGCACAAGAGTTATTTATTTATTTATATAGAAGACAATATAACATCTTAACAGGTTTTTTTTTACCCCTAAGGCGATGGTATATGTAAGTAGATATATATAATACAATAAGCTAGGTACTAATCTAAACAATTAGTTTCTATTACTACCTGTGCAATTTGTAGGAGTTTCGGTAGGTTATTGAAGAAAATATCCACGCTGTTTGCAGACAAGGTATTGAGCAGATGGATAGCGAGTGACATGGGGACAACTTAAGTAGTTTTATTTTGTACAAACATTATTTTGAAATATAGATACTAGTATTTTAAAATTTTGCACTATTTTCATTTGCTCTCATAACATCGAACTATACACAACCGTAATAAAGCTCCATTTGCACTGCAAGCCAATTTCTGTGATATGGCCGGGATCAGACAGGTCGCCATAAAAAAGATATACACAGGTCGGCTTATTCTCAAAATGTTATTGATAACCTGTCCAACACGATGCATGGAGGGGTTAAGTAGATTTTACTCAGTTTTATGCAAAACTGAGTAAACTCTACTTCATATTTTTCTTGTCTATATAAATAATAAATAAATAAATATCCTTGGACATTCTACACAGCGTCATCTAGTCCCAAGCTAAGCAGTTTAATGCTTGTGTTATGGTAACCAGATGACTGATATACTACATAGATACATTTTTTTTTGTAAATACATACATATTATACTTACATATTATATTTTTTTCGGATTGGCGGGTAGTTGAAATAACAGCTCCTCAAAAGTTCTCTTAGATTTAAATATTAAATAAATTAAACTAAGGCTTCAATTTAGTAAAATTTATGCATAAAAGTATATAATACAGTCTTACTTCACCTGCCAATAATCTTCTTCTCCACTCAAACACTCATCACTAATCCTGATACAAGAACACAGTCATCTCATCACAGACACAAGACACACACAATGGCAGACACTGGCTTGTTCGAGGTAATTCAGTCCCTTCACGATCGGATGGCGCGTTTCGAGAGTGACTTGAAAAAGTCATCCGCTGCCACTACTACAGAGGCACTTGCGGCTGACTATGCCTCATTTAAAAATTTTACTTTGGCGGCACTTAAAACTATTCAGCAGCAGGTGGAGCTTCTTGCAAGCGATGCCGACCAGCAGGAGATGCGCAGCCGGCGAAAGATTCTCCTACTTCATGGTGTCCCCGAAGAAAAAAAAGAAGTAACTTCTGAAGTTGTCATCGGGGCCATTAATAACAAGTTAAAAGTCAGTAACTTTGTTGGTTCTGATATAAGTAGGTGCCATAGGATGGGCCGGACCTCAAGTGCTGATAGAGCTCGGCCTATATTGGTCAAAATTCGCGACGCTGGCTTGAGAGACCAGGTTTGGTTTGCCAAAACCAACCTCAAGGGCACTAGTCTCACTGTGTCTGAGTTTTTGACCAAGCCGAGGCACGTCGCTTTTATGGCTGCGAGGGATCGTTTCGGCATTAAGAATTGCTGGACTCGTGATGGTATGGTCCATATAATCGGCGTGGATGGCGCACGACATCGAATTTCCAGCATTGGAGAGCTCAATAAGTTGAGTGTGCCAGAGTCTCGCAGGCAGGTGCCGGCAGCGGCGCGGGCGCCGGCGACGATTGCTAAGGAATCCAGAGCACCGTCAGCCAGGCGGGCCGCTGCAGGTTCTTCAAGTTCGAGACGGTAGATTATAGATTGTGACGTGTGTTTTTGGGAGTGGGTAGTGCAATAATTTATTTTTTATCTCAATTTTATTTACCCACAACCAAGAATTTATCCACATTCAACTTTCACTTCACTTCACTTCTTTCGTTAGTTTTATTTACTAATTTTGTTAACTGTCAAAATGTCATGTCACTGCACTGTCTCATCTATTCTGTTATGTCATATGTTGTGTTTGTGTCCTGGATGACAGTCTTATGAGCCATTTTTATTTTTATTTTAGTTGTTTTATGATGTTGTGTTTTACTGTATGTTGTGTTTTACTGTAATAAGGATCTCCACTGGCAGGTGGAGTAGTTTTACAATTTTAATTTTGATTTATTTAATATTATTATTATTATTATTTTTTAATACTTAATTACCTATAAATTATTAGTATAATACTTATTTATATTTATTATATTATTATGATGCATAGTCTGATTAATTCTGATGATGATGGTGATTATTTTTCTGTCTCGTCTGATAGCTTGAGTGATAATGATAGCTTTGTGAGCTTGCCTTCGCTTTCAGAAACACTCTCAAGCAATTTCTCTCAAGCTCCAAGTAATTTTAATGTTGTACATATTAATGCGCAGAGTATTCCAGCTCACTTTTCCGATATGCTTGCGTCTTTTGATGTCACCAATCTTCATGCGATCCTGGTATCTGAATCTTTTCTCAAGCCGTGTCTCTCCTCTGCTTCATATTCAATACCAGGGTTCGTTCTTATTCGTAATGACAGGATCGGTAGTCGTTGTGGTGGCGTAGCTATTTACCTTCGTTCCCATTTTCCTTTCTCTATTGTTAGTATGTCTGTACAGCCACCACCAACGGATGCCGGCGAACATCTTATCATAGAAGTTGTAATATCGCACACCAAGATTCTTCTAGGGGTTTACTATAGTCATTCCTTGCAAGTCAACTTTTTCTCATCCTTTGAGAGGCTCTTGGAGGACTTTGTGCCTTCTTACCAACATACCATTCTCATGGGTGATTTTAATACGTGTCTTCTGAAACGTGATCATCGTTCTACTCGCTTAGAATCTATTGCTAACTCCAGTAATTTACATATTCTCCCTCTTGGTGCTACTCACCACTTTCCTAATTGTGTTCCTTCTCTTCTTGATTTAATCTTAGTTTCTTCGTGTCAGCATGTTGCCAAACATGGTCAGTGTTCCGCTGATGCTTTCTCTTACCATGACCTTGTTTTCCTGTGTTATAAAATTCGTCCTCCAAAACCTAAGCCCAAAATTCTTCTGCAGCGTAATTTTAGTGGTATGGATGTGGAGAAACTCAGGTCAGATGCTCAGGAGATAGATTGGTCTCCAGTGGTGGCTGCGTCTTCAATCGAAGATAAAGTTGAGCTATTCAACTGCGCCATTACGCATCTATTTAATGTTCATGCTCCCATACGGGCTATTAAAATCAAACACCTACCGGCTCCTTGGCTTACAGAAGAGATCAAGGCGGTAATGCGGAAAAAAGTAGCTACTAAGTTAAAATATAAATTAAATGCCTCTGATGCGAATAAAGAAAAATACTTTCGTGCCCGTAATCGCTGCAATAGGGTGTGTAGGGATGCACAACGTCGCCATATTCATGATTCTGTTTCCAATAAAGATTCTTCTAAAGTCTGGAAATTTTTAAGGTCACTTGGAGTTGGTAAGCCTGTTAGTGAACAAATTTCCAATGATATTGATTTCGATGCTCTTAATAAACACTTTTCTTCCTCATCCAATATTAACTTGAATGATAAAATTAGCACTTTAAACAATCTCTCTTCCATGCCAACTCCGACTTTCCCTTCTTTTGTCTTTAGTGAATTTACTGCATGTGATGTTAAGAAGAGCATTATATCTATTTCATCTAATGCTATGGGTAGTGATAGCATTGGAAAGAATATGATTGTTCCTTTAATTGAAGAATTTCTTCCTATCATTTCGCACATTTTAAATTTTTCTATAATGTCTTGTTCTGTACCTTCTGTATGGAAAGAAGCCTACATTATTCCACTTCCTAAAAAATCTAAACCTTCTTCTTTGAGCGACTTTCGTCCTATTTCCATTCTTCCTTTCCTCTCCAAAGTCCTTGAACGTCTTGTTTACAATCAGCTAAGTTTCTTCCTTACAAAAAACAACCTCCTTAATCCTCTTCAATCTGGTTTCCGTCCCGGTCATAGCACTGTGACAGCACTTATTAAGATTACTGATGATGTCCGATCCGGAATGGAAAACGGTCAGGTTACTATCTTGACGTTGCTGGACTTCAGTAATGCTTTTAATACTGTAGACTTTGACATTTTACTCGGTTTATTAAGCTCTCTTAACATATCTCCATCGGTGGTTGACTGGTTTCGCAGTTATCTGCTTGGTCGTCGGCAACGGGTTCGAGTTGACGATACTTTCTCGTCTTGGAGCCATACGTTAGCCGGTGTACCGCAGGGCGGCGTGTTATCTCCCCTTCTATTTGCCATTTTTATAAATTCAATTTCAAATCACCTCACTTCTTCCTACCACCTTTATGCAGACGATCTTCAAATTTATACGCAGGCTACAGTAGATTGTATATCTGATGCAATTGCTTGCATTAATGAGAACTTGCTTCGAATTAATGATTGGAGTAAAGCTTATGGATTGCAAGTAAATCCATCTAAAACACAATCTATCGTTTTGGGTAGTTCCCGTTCCGTGGCTAAAATAAATTGTCTGACACTACCTAAAATAAAATTTAACGATGTTACAGTTCCTTTTTCTAATACTGTTAGGAACTTAGGCGTAATATTTGACAGCTGTATGTCGTGGAAGCCGCAGCTTGAATCAGTAAGCCGTAGGCTGTTTGCGTCTTTTAGCTCCCTTCGAAGACTGCGTAATTTTCTCCCGACAGCTACTAAAATTACGCTTGCACAAACGCTCATGCTTCCTGTTCTTGACTACGCTGATTCATCTTATCTTGACCTTACGGAGGAGCAACTCAATAAGCTTGAGCGCCTTCAGAACGTTTGCATTAGATTTATATTCGGACTACGTAAGTATGATCACGTTTCAGAATTCCGTAAGAAGCTCAAGTGGCTGCCAATCCGTCTCCGTCGTAATTCCCATATTCTCTCTCTTATTTTCAACATCCTTCGTAACCCTTCCACCCCCCGTTATCTAAAGGAGCGCTTTGAGTATCTTCACGATGGGAATTCTCGTACTCTTCGCTCCGCTGATAACCTTATTCTCAAAACGCCTGTCCATAGAACTAGTTTTTATGCTGCCTCCTTCTCTGTTCAAGCTGTACAACTCTGGAATGCTCTGCCGTTATTTATTAAAAAGTCCTCTTCCCCTTCTACATTTAAATCTAGAATAAAAACTCATTTCCTGTCCGAGTGTTACCAGGAATCGATCTCTCATTAAATTATTGTGTAATTTATGCATCAGACTGTAGTATGTAAGTATATAAATATCTACCCAAGTATATGTGTATTTTTTTTTATTACATCAGAATGTGTACCTACATAAGTGTATATATTAATATTAAATCTATTTAAGTTCATGTAAGTTTATTTTAATATAATCGTCTTTGCTTGTAGTTTATTATTGCTTGCTTTAGTGTTTAATGTTTCATTTATTTTTAGTTTGTTTTCTTGTAATTCTCTTGTTATTAAGCACCTGACCAATCTTCCATATCTTAAGTTTTATTTCCATCCAAAGGTTGCCTGGAAGAGATCGCTTCTTAGCGATAAGGCCGCCCATTGTACATTGTTAGGTACTTAGTTTTTTCTTAAGTTGTTAATTGTATCGTATTTTAGTGTACAATAAAGAATTTTCATTCATTCATTCATTATACATAGAAATAATGATTTATATTGAGAGGATAGTTTCGATTTTAGTTCTACTTAATTTTGTCTATTCGTGACTTTGCTTGTTGTGGTTAGTAGACATTATTTATTTTTTTAAAATAATATAATAGAAACACACTAAGTGACTATTTACTTAAACACAGGTGATATTCGAATAGAAAGAAAATTTGTATAAACTAAAAAAACGTTAAAAAGCATAATAAAGAAACAAAATTAACTGAAAAAGATTGTGTAGTACCTAAAAAAACGTAGGTAACGTAAAAATGAAATTCATATAATATTTACAAAAACCTCTCTGAAAATAATTTTCTAAAGTGTTAGAATAGACTCTATTCTAACACTTTAGAAAATTATTTTTTTTGATGTTTTATAATCTTTTATTCCTCTATTCAATAGAGGAATAAAAGATTATAAAACATCAAATCCAAAATCACAATTTTAATTCTAAAAATGTAAAACGGTACTGAAACAGAAATTTAAAAAATTTCATCACCAGCCCATTTAAGTGGCCAGCTAGTTGATGATGGTCATCAACGATTATTAATCCGTCTTGTTAAAAAGCAGACATCAAGATTTCTTTGGCAATAAATACTTTACTATTGCTTTTACTACAAAATAATGCCAAAGCCATTGGTAGAAGGACGTCAGCATAAGTAACACCGAAGTGTAGACTATTGGTTATTTTATTAGATTGATATATTTTTACGAGTTTGGTGAAGTGTTTTATGTTTATAGACTGAAGTACAAGGGGTCCGAAAATAATGCCAATATTGAACAAATGTAAAACTTCAAGCGTAAAAAATTAGTGACAATTTGAAGAAGGTTCAGATCAAAAGTACCCCAAACCGAGCTTGTATTAGTTTGGTAGGACCTCAAGGATCACTTCAACTTCGTCTTGCATGCTAGGTGATTCTAATACCTGTTCCAACGCGACTCCCTACACCAGGGAAAGAATTTGGCAAGAACCTGGTGTTGTGGGCCTAGCTGGTGGCAGCTAAGCGCTTCCGTGCTTCCGTGCTTCGAAGGAAACCTTTATTGTCGTATCCGGCTTTTAATTCGCTAAGAATTGACATCTTCAGGTGGATTCAAAACTCAGTCCCAAGCAATTTAATTCTTGTGTTATGGTAAACATAATATAGGTACTGTGTTACCCGCGGTGAATAGTTCCCGTTCCCGTGGGTATACATACAGGGATAAAAAGTAGCCTATTATTTAATCCAGGGTATAAGCAATTCTGGTACCAAATTTCATTCAAATGCCTCCAGCCGTTTGAGCGTGAAAGAGTAATAAACACACTTACACGCACAAAAACTTTCACCTTTATAATATTAGAAATAAAAAACAAAATGAAATATGATCACGACTGTATCCCGGGAGCGGTAGACATTTCTTTCAGATCATTAGGCAATTTTTAGATCTTTTTGAAGATGGGGAGGGGGTAGTCAGAGGTATGTCCAAATACATACATATTTTGGTACATGCCCATTTTTTGCAGTAGTTAACTTTCCATTACACCGCCCGCAGTACTCGTGCATGGCTTGAAGCTGTTGGAGCAGAAGAAGGAAACCAACTTCAAGTCATATGTACTCCGAGTGGCTGCCAAGCACAAGGACGTATTCCTCGCTCCGGACTTCTGGACCGCGGGAGTAGTCTACAGACGGTATAGGGAAGCACCGCCTACGAAAAAGTCCCCTGACTAATTTTAATTAGGTATATTTTGTGCATAATGTATGTTAGTTTGCTAGGTATTTATAAATATTTATTCAAAATTTATTAGTTTAGTTAGATGTTTAAATCAGTGGAGTATAGGGCACTGGTGACCTGTAGCACAGGTTTATATACCTATTTCAGGCACCAGTCTCTCACAAAACAGGCTTACCTCTAATAACCTTTATCATTATTTTTAACTGTAAGTATTTATTTTAAAATTTATTGCTTTATATTTTTATATTTATGTATTGTGAGAGAATTAAATAAACAATTTGTATTGTATTTGCATTCGTGACAGGTTGCAAGCCCAACTAAAACAACAAAGCCTATAATATTAGAGTGATTTTCATAAGTTACAATTGTACACCCTGTACGCTTCCCCTATTTGTCGTAAATATGTTAATAACCTACTTAGAATTGCGTTATTCTTGGCCTACCATGTTGGGTACATAATGTTACTCTTAGGTATATTCATAATCATTGGAGGATATTTATACGTTTGCGAATAAAAATCTGAGAAAGAAAACAATGTAAAGGAGAAAAAAGATTGAATAACAGTATTTTTGTTATCAGAAAAGAAAAGTGATAAACATAGAAATCTAAGGGCGTTTGTGCACTCCGATTTTATCAGTCCGATCAGTTCCGATTTTTACAAACTTTTGTCTCCTTCTAACCAATTTTTTTTGGTATTTTTTTGCAGTTCTCCAGTCCAAGGTAGCCGTGTTGGTCAAGTGTAGTATTTCGACTTTCGATCCGAAGGTCGTGGGTTCGAATCCGGCCGAGCATCAATGGACTCGCATTGAAAAATGTATATGCGCTCTTTTAACGGTGAAGGAAAACATCGTGAGGAAACCAGTTAGCTGTCTAATAGCGCCGATGGGCTTGCAACCTGTCACTTATAGAAAGTTATCTTCTGCAAAATAGCATGTACCAATATGTATGTATTTTGACATACATATTGGTAACTTACTGACCGTGTTAAGAACACCATACTGCGCTCCAAAACACAAATAGCTGACGTCGTTCAAAAGGCCGCCAAACTCAAATGGGACTGGGCTGGACACGTGAGCCGTATGTCAGACCAGATGTGGGCGAAAACTGCAACAGACTGGGTCCCGGACAGACAACGGCCACGTGGAAGGCCCAGGCGGAGATGGCGAGACGAGCTGGACACTTTTGAAAAGGAATGGGCCCTTATCGCTGAAGACAGACAGGAGTGGAAAAAGAGAAGGGAGGCCTTTGCCCTGCAGTGGGACACAATAGGCTTAAAATAATAATAATAATAATAATATTGGTACATGTACCTGACTACGGGAACCCATTTCGTCTCCGAAAATCGATTGTCCGTAAATCACAATCAATAACAAGTGTCTCCGAAACATAGGAATCCATAATATTATGGTCCCATAACTATAGTTTGTAATAAGGTATTGTTCATCCTTATGCTCCTAATCCATAAATTTATGTTACCTAATATTATAATCCCTAACTTTAATCGTTATAAACATATGTGTCATAATAATAAAGAATCATAATACTTCCACTTCCGATTAATAATGTTTTCGAACGTTTATAAATTATGTAAAACAGAAACAACTTCGGTTGTATTCACCCAGATCGAAATCAGTTGGTTAGGTAAGGTTTGAACAGTGACCACTACCGTGCGAGGCGAGCGAGCGTAGCGAGCGTGCCGCGGTAGCGGCCGCCGAAGCGCCAATTAAATGTGGGATAAAAGTAATCAGCCACCCAGATCGAAATCAGTTGGTTAGGTTAGGTTTGAACAGTGACCACTAACGCGCGAGGCGAGCAAGCGTAGCGAGCGTGCCGCGGTAGCGGCCGCCGAAGCGCCAATAAAATGTGGAATAAAAGTAATCAGCCACCCAGATCGAAATCAGTTGGTTAGGTTAGGTTTGAACAGTTACCACTAACGCGCGAGGCGAGCGAGCGTGCCGCGGTAGCGGCCGCCGAAGCGCCAATAAAATGTGAAATAAAAGTAATCAGCCACCCAAATCGAAATTAGTTGGTTAGGTTAGGTTTGAACAGTGACCACTAACGCGCGAGGCGAGCGAGCGTAGCGAGCGTGCCGCGGTAGCGGCCGCCGAAGCGCCAATAAAATTTGGAATAAAAGTAATCAGCCACCCAAATCGAAATCAGTTACATTCCCTATGCTGCCTTGTGCTTGAGACACAATGCTCTTATGTTAAAATTATTCTCATAAACTTTTATGAAAATAAAGTTATGAGTTATTTACATTATGGATTATATTATTTATTGAGAATGATTTTATGTATTTTAAACATTAGGGATGTTGATATTAGCCGTAACTATATTAGGGATCCTTATATTATAGATCCTGATTATACGGGCAATCGATGATTATGAAAACCCAATTTATAGATTTTTATTTTAGGGGTATAAAATTTCGGAGACAAAATAGAGACCCACCTGACTACCCCTTTAAACATCTTCATAAGGATCTAAAATTTTCCTAAAGATCTAAAAGAAATGTCTACCGCTTCCTGGGATACAGTCGTGATCATATTTCATTAAATTTTCATTTTTCTCCAGTCCATCAAAAAATGTCTGGAAGAGAACACGTTTAGCGATAAGGCCGCATTGTACTGTTTTAATACCCTTAATGTGTTTTCTTTTGTGTAAAATAAAGTGTTTCCGTTCTATTCCAGCTTACTAAGCTAAGTTAGCTGTGTTTTTGTTTACTGTGTTTTTGTTTCTTAGTGCAGTTTATTCGCGAAAAAATTCACATTCGATCTTGAAACATCTACATTTGGCGACTCGATACAAAGGATCCGCCTCGTAGGCAAAATAGCAAGAAAGCGTCGCTGACAAGAAGAGGGGTAACTCGAGAACCATCGTTTTTATATAATTATAAATTAGGGGTATATCAAGAAATAACCTACGCTAGTCACTCGAGATTAGGATTATTCATAAAGAATTGTTAATTTAATATAGGTTAAAATAATGTTTTTTTCTTGTTACTCTTATGTCAATGAAAGATAGCAACAGATTTAATAGTGGCAATTCGGAGTGTCGCAAAAGCTAAACTAAACTAACTAAAATTAATGCCATCCTTTTTATTCCCATCGCTAGGAAAGGGACGGCAACATTTTTAGTTAGTTAAGTTTAGCTTTTGTGATACTCCGAATTGTGTTGAATATCTGTTTTAGCTAAAGTAGGTTTACTAAACTAATATGCATAAGGGGAATAGTCTATATCAACGTTTTTTTATAATTGTAAATTAGGGGTAAGTCAAGAAATAACCTAAGCTAGGTTACAATGGAATTTGGAAAAGAGGACACACTTATCAAGTTATCAATATGAGTTTATATAGATGTGGGAATCAGAATCAGAATCAGAATCAGAAATATTTTATTGCAAAACTGTTGTACAAGGGTAGGTCTTAAATGATGTAGGTAGGTACAAGTTTATACAGCTATCCATTTCGGATGTGCAACATTATGATAATTGGTTACCTATGGCAATTTATTCAAACAAAACATTAGTTTTTCACAAAAATACACAGAGATAAATTATATTTGGTACAATGGTATCTGACGAAAATTTTATTCGATTGTTAGATGAATTGAAATATTGTCAGTACCAAACATTTGCCGTGAGTTATGCTACTATTGTTATACAAGATCTGCTTTGGGGCTAGCCGATACTGTGTTTATTTAGTATTGTAGCTATCTACATAGGTAATGTATTTATTATAAGTAGTATATAAGTAGTAAAAAGTTTAAAACTTTACGTCATTTTGAAAGCTACAGTTACTGTTTGGCTTACCAAATAAAAATAAAACATTCAAAATATCAAATGAAATTATTTAGATGGTGTTCCTGATATCAAACTGCGTAATTTTCCCAACAATACATTATAATTTACATATCAGATACGAGTAGCATTGATTTACAAACATTTAAAAGCATTCGATGCCAACTATAATGTTAAGCGATGTCATTTTATTTTGCAATTTATACTAATGATCCAATTAAGTACCTCATTTAATGGGATGGAATGGTTATATATAATGTTAAATACTTTTCATAATTACTATCCAGTTATTATCACAATGTTTTAAGTGTACTATAATATCTAAACTAAAAGACAGTCATGATTACAAAAAATATTTGGGCATAATCTCCAGAAATAAACAATCTATAGAAAGGCTTGTAGTACAACAAGTACAGAGTAAACGAAGCCCTGATCGGTCACCAACTCGATGGACCGATCTAATTAAGAAGACGACCCAATCGACAATAGTGCAGTGTGCTCGCAATGCAAATAACCGCCAGAAATGGAGATGCATCGCTAGAAGAGCGGCGGCCCTGGATAGGAGCAATGTAGAGTAATTGTGTGCTAGTGGTTCAACCACGACCACTCTGCCAAGAGTGCCCGACTAAGAAGCAGAGATTACAAAACTTATGCCGTGAACGTTACCCAAGCACCAAATGTCTGTTTCGAACACTTAAATCATCAAACAAATCTAATTTCAAATAGTTTCTCAAGAAACATGAAAATTTGTCTTATCCCATTTCACTATCACATTCCGGATCTCCAATATAACATAACTATAAGCACAAAGCCATGTAAGAATGGAAAAAGGAATCTTACATAACCCCTCAATAGGGGTAGAAAGGGGTAAGGTCAGAACGGGTTTATTGCAACCTAGGGGTTGCGATGATACGGCGGGGAGGGGTATCGATAGATTTAAATCGAGCATAAGGATCGGTGTTAAAAATTGCGAAAGTATTTTCGGGTATGGGGATATATCGATATATTTTTATCGAGAATTAATATCGGAAAATATTGTGTTATTATTTTGAGAAATTTACGATCGGGCGTATTGGGTGAGTTTTTGTCTGAAATGCAAAGAGTAGGTATACTAATAATAATAGTTTATTTAATAAACATAATGATGAGACGACCTCTGTGGCGCAGTGGGCGAAAGCCCGCCTGAGACGCAGAGGTTGCGGGTTCGATCTTTCGATCTTGCGATTCGATTTATTTATTTATTAATAATTCAAAATTCAAAAGACAGTAATTAAAAAGAAGGGCAAACGATTTATGTCAAGTCTGTATCGTGGAATCGTGTGAAACTTATATTTTTTTTTTTAATTGATGTACCCAAGTCTCGAAACAACGAAATGTTTAAGTGTCACAAAGAGTTTGTATAAATATAAATAATCATTTAGAATGATTACTTTCTACATTGTTTCAGCTATAGGTCCAGTGTTTTGTGTATTAAAAGGAAAATGCTACCTAATACCTATTATTTATTATTTATTTATTATCAGCCCTCAATGTCCCACTGCTGGGCAAAGGCTTCCCCCCACCTAATACTTATATTATTCCTAATACCTACCTATATTTTTCCTTTTAATCATAATTACCTACTACATAGAATGTTCAAACTGTGCCCAAAACAATAAGAAACAAAGAAAAAAATAATCTTTCGCAAATACCGAACATTCAAATTACGTTAAAAATGAGAAAGAGCTATGATTTCGTGAAAAACGACTTAATTATTATGATAAATTTTCATTTTAAACGAAATTTTCGGCTCTATTTATCCCGGGGGAAATGAGCAGCTGTCAAATTCACATCGTTTTAATTATCTCAAGTACCTCGGGTTATAGAATTTATTTCGTCGAAAGTGAATAATCCTTTGAAGTTGGTAATAGTTGGGATTAAATTAATATCAGAACTTTCGTTGTGGATTTAATTTAATATGAAACAATATCGCATTATCTGTTTTTGGACTTTCAAAAACTCATTCTGGCATTATGCTCGCCAATTGTATTTGTTTTGTGATTTGTGTGCAATAAAGAAATTATAAATACATAAATAAAAACTATACTTACCTATAAGATAATAATTTGTAAATTAATAATTTTCAGAATTAGTAACGTTTGGTATTTAATTTAAAAAAAGTTCGAGTTCGAGGTCTAAAAATATCATACTTAGAAAATTTAGAGTTTTTTTATGTTACAATAATTATCTGCAAGATGTGGGCGTGTATACCTCTGACTACCCCCATAGACATCTTCAAAAGGGTCTAAAAATTGCCTCAAAGATCTGAAAGAAATGTCTACCGCTCCCTGGGATACAGTCGTGATCATATTTCATTTCATTTTTTCATTTCAATAATTCTCTAGATTAGACAATTTATCGATAGTTCAATTCACAGGTACAACACTACTTACAAGTATACAATAATAGGGCTGTGACAATTCCCTAGATCTTTGCGTGTAAATTGACTAGAGTATCAAACGAGAAATATTCTTATCGACGTATCAGGGACCCTAGGTCCCTGATACGTCGATAAGAATTCCTGGAATATAGAATGATCTAGGTATTATTTTGAATCCTGAGCCAGGGTCAGAGAAAGATTATTTTTAAGTTATTTCGAAAAAAAACGTTTGTTTTTTTTTTAATAGTTCGTATGAGTCAAATCTCGTGCCGGAGTTATAGCCTGTTTTTATTGTAAAAAAATGTATAGTTTTGACTCGGGAATTAAAGATTTTTGCGACGACAAGCTTGCCTGTGCTTCTACACATTGGACAGTTTAAAAAAGTAAATTCGTATGAGCAAGATGTTTGTGATGATGTTTTTTTCTTTCTTTCTTTCAATTATTTTTAGCTAGATTTTTCACGATTTTGATCAAGAAGAACACGCGAGCTATAACAAGCTGCATTGTTTTATTGAAAGCCTATTGACATTGACTATGTTAAACATTTATTCTAGAAAATAAGGAAATGCAGTACAATCTTTGTAATATCGCTAGAGCGACAAAACTCACCCATTCATTTTTTTCGTTGTGTTTCGCTTAATCCGACGGCCACAGCTTATAAAAGAAGCAGCTGGTAAAGTTACAGTCAAAGAATGTTAAGTATTTATCCAATTAGATCTTGGGATGAAGCAGAATAGATGTGAGATGTAGTTCTCCAATACTATTTGCAACTTATTATTAAAAATAAATGTTTTTGGAATACAGTCATCACTTTTAAGTTTTTTGGTTTTGGTTTGGTCTTGCGCCAGTTTCATCCACTGCTTGCCATACAGTCGTGTTAGGTCATCTGGCTGATGGTGTGCGAAAGTGTGTTTGTTACTCTTTCACGCTCAAACAGCTGGATGAATTTGAATGAAATTTGGTACCAGAATTGCTTATACCCTGAATTAAAGAATAGGCTGCTTATGATTTCGGCATTCCCACGGGAACGGGAACTATTTACCGCGGGTAGCACCGCGGGGCGCAGCTAGTGCCCCATAAGTTTAAAATTTCTAAACGAATATTGAACAGTTACCTAGCTGCTTTACTTCAACTACACCCCATGCGTACAAAATTCCTTTCAACGCATAAAAACCGAGCGTTGCCAAGTGCGAGAGCCAAGCAATCTCAACTTTGCCAAATAGCTCAGAGAATGTTGGATGAAATCTGCTCAAATCTTTTGTTCCTTATACTGAAAATCCCGTTTTTTACATACGAAGACAGTTAAAATACTTTGTTCAGACTTACACGGTACAGAAGGCCAAGATTAAGTTTTACTTGAACCTTGTAAACCTTAAAAAGACGCGTTGGCCGAGTGGATTAGTACCTCGACTTTCAATCCGAAGATCGTGTCGTGTCGGTTCAAATCTGGCCGTGATCAATGAATTTTTTGGTTCCGAAAAATGAATATGTGCTTTAACGCAAGCTTTAAACGGCGAAGGAAAACATCGTGAGGAAACCAGTTAGCTTTCTAAAAAAGCGATGGGCTTGCAACCTGTCACGTATGGAATGTAAACTTTTAAAAAACTAGTAATAGAAGTACTATTTTACGACTAGTAGCTTTATTTTTACGTCCGTTATGTGAAGTTATTTGTAGAACTAAAAAACTCATAATATGTTGTTTATTTTTAAAGTTTGTGCATACAATTTGTGAAAGAGTTCCGCAGTGTATGTTCGCAGACATTTATGTCAAGTACAAAGTAAGCAAGGTAGTTTATAAATTCACAAGTTAAAGCTATAGCTAGAAACTAATAATATAAATGCAAAAGTTTGTCGGTCTGTTTCTACATTAAAAAAACATAATATAAAGGTTTAATCTCGAACAACTAAATTTCCTGTCATTTTTTTTAAACAAAGCAGATAATTACGTTTTAAATGTTTATCTTATATTCTGTATTTTTACAAATTCATCAATGGTAAAATCACCTTGGTCCTTTCTATTCTATTCATAAGTATTGCTTCAATTTAGTAAGTATCTAGGTGTCTTAATGTAATTTAAACCACAACATATAATCTTACTGATAGTTTCGTCGTCGACGTTTAAGGCTTCGTGGCCGAGTGGTCGATGGCAATCCGGCTTAAGGATGATCGCTTGAATCACGCGGGTTCGAATCCCGTCGAAGTCGTAACTTTTCGTAAGATTTTTCATTTTCTAACATATAAATTAAAGAGTTGTAATGCACCTTCAAACATTAAAAGAATTACAAAACAGTTTGTTCTATGTTTTGTCATTTATTATTTTGTCACTCCACTTTGTTACCTACTTAATTATTGTAACATTTTACGACACATCTTATACAGTAATCAAAAAACCATCAAACAGCAAATGGGCTAAATGCGCCATTAATCTGCAATCAGCTCTCGCCTTTACTACACAGCAACACGGCATAAAATCCTAAATAAGGGTTCTAACGATTTCATCCCTTAAGATTACAGGCACGGAGGCGGTAAAAATTTTAATGTGTTCTCTTAAAGTCAAGGTAAAGTGTCTCTTAACTGAATAATTTGACGAAAATGACAACACTTTTTGAGTAACGTTGCAATGCAATAATGTGAATGTTTTTACTTTAAATGTATACTTTTTTAGTTTAAGTAGAATCTTCTTCTTCTTCCTGCCCTTATCCCACATGTGGGGTCGGCACAACATTGTATTCTTCTTCCATTTCCCTCTATCAGACGTCATCTCAGCACTCACTCCTTTCTTACTCATGTCATCCCTCACACAGTCCATCCATATTTTCTTTGGCCTACCTCTACACCTATATCTATCCACATTCATACCTAACACTCTCCTGACATAGTTTAAGTAGAATACGATTGCTAAAAACTAATAACTAAGAACTGTCTCATACAGTCAAGCAGAGGTACCTATACAATTCATTTTTTACAGAATCTGTAAAAAGTATACCTACCTATTGTGTACTTGCCTTGATTTAGCAGTCGCTTGGCACATTCTCAGAAATAAATTCTTCTGTTGAATAGAAACATTGTCCGGTACCAAAATCGACGAGATTTTTAAGTTTCTTTATTCTGAATGAGTAATAATTAAGTTGTGTAAGTATAAATGTATATTTAAATTATTTATAATTCAACTGTGGAAAAACCAAAGAGGGTAAGTTTTTTAAGTTGTAAAAAAGTGTTTTCTTTTTAATAAAAGCAGCATTATTTTGGACAATAGGTACCTAATTAATATGTAAAAGGTTCTTATAAATAGGTACTTACATATCACGGTGAGGGATGCGTTTGCGCGGATGACCTTGTGCATCTGAGCTGGTCCGACCTTAGAAAAAATAATAGTTTTAGTAAATTAATTAATTTTAGTGTTTAATATTACTGATTGATAGTTCGAAGTTCTTTAATTCAAGAATAGTATATTTTCATATGACTGTATCAAGACGGATGGGTAAGGATACCCAAGGATAATCTAAAACGGAGTGACAAACACAAGAAATAAGTACAAAAAAAATTAGGTAATTTTAACTAGAAAGTATTTTTTTTTCTTGAATAAAATCGATGTTTATATGTTTCCAGGCTATCTGGTGCTGCCATCTACTTTAAACTCCCGTTTTGATGCATTTTCAGGGTTACGATTATGTGTATGGCCGTGGTCTGTCTTGGTATTCATCGTCTTTGCCATAACACAAGCATTAAATTGCTTAGCTTGGGACTAGATGGCACTGTGCGCAATGTATAAGGATATTTATTATTTATTTATTTTTATATTTACCTGGCATTGGTACTCGGCGTCGTCCTCCAAGGTGACGTTCACGATCCGAAGATTGTAGATCCCATGACGTCTGTCTCCGAACATGGTGTAGCGAGGGTAGCCAGGAATTACTGATGAGAAGCCTGTGAACAAAATAATAAATATTATAAATGTGTTAGATTAAGTACTTAGGTAATTATTTGTGTGCCATATTATTATACTTTATTATAGTTATTATTTATAAGTAGGTAAGGTAGGCATGTCCAATCGTCCATATTATAACAAAACTAGTTTAAAAATGGTTAAAAAAATACTAAGTAATTGGTAGGTAATTGCATTATTGTTATTGGTATAGTATCTAGGTACCTACTACGTCCTACTATTTCCTCAAACATTGTGGTGTCCCAACGGGGCTCTTGTTGCGGCCAAACCTAATTTTTAAGACCTTATGTACCAACTTGAAGCAATAAATGAATACGAAAGAAATGTCTAATAATAATGTTATGTTATGTTATGAGCCTGTAATGTCCCACTGCAGGGCAAAGGCCTCCCTTCCTTCTCTCCATTCATCCCTGTTTTGGGCCACTGTGGACCAATCCTTTAGATGGGCATCTAACTCGTCTAATAATAATAATGAAATATATTTATATTGACCCAGGCGCATTAATACAGTATCGCCGTAGAGCTGAGAACCCCAGAAACACGTGCCTTCACACCTGCCGCCCGCATCTGCCGAGCCAATCGATGCAATTCCAACGCTGGACATGGACGCACGATTAAACTGCACAAGCGAAGACATGTAGCGATTTATTTTAGACTAGCTAACTTGCCCGTGGCTTCGCTCACGTGGTACCTACCTTGATAAGATATAGCCTATGTTCATTCGGAAAGTCTAAGCTACAAATAGGTGAAATAATTTTTGAAAACGGATAAGTAGTTTCGGAGATTACTTACCCCAAACATACAAACAAACAAACAAAAAAACCAACGTTACCTCTTTATAATATTAGTATATAAGTATAGATGCTGAGGGGTAGCCTTATTTTCTTGTCACTCGATTGTCAATAAGTATTTTTCATTTCTGTTTCACCCATGTTTATGTTGTTGGAAAATTAAAACTTTGTCTAAAAAAAAAATTATTTTAGGTGACTGGCGAAAAGTCACTGGATCGGCGTGACTGGCAGAAGTGGGGGGGGGGGGGGGGGGCGTTTGCCCAACAATGGGACGGGATAGGCAAGTGGCCAATTCTGGTGACGGAGTTCTTAGACCGAATAAAGGCTTCTGTCATGGCTTAACGACTTTAAAAGCCGGGACCGACAATTCAAAATTAGTATATAGATTTATGATATTTTCTGCAATAATTCGTACCATACCCCATGGGCCATTGGAAACAACTATAGGTACCGCTTAGACGCGCAGGTCAGTAGCTCAACGGTAACCCATTAGATGCACGAGATAGCACCAGTTTCTACCCTTGGCGAGCGAGAACGATACTGTTGGAAAAGTAAATTAGGTCTTTATAATCCTAACTAGATGATTTATATAGCGTCAGCAATTTTGCGGGACACTGTAGTGCCTGGGACATTGTTGAGATGAAATAGGCTTGTAGCACCTAAACTATCCTCTCAGCTGTCGGCCATATCCACAGGAAAGAGAATGGTTAATACGGGTCTGCTTTAGAATATAATAAAAGCGCATCAATATTATTAAAAGCAAAATAAACAAACCTATACCGTTGGTGATGTCGTCCATCGGGCAACAAAGACTTTTCAAGGCTATGAAGAGATTGACCGATATAAATATCAATCACGTAAAAACTAGTGCTAACAGCCATCACCATGTGCCAATACGATTATCCACAACTTGGCATCAAGACGTGGGTTCGATTCCCGTAGTGTGCAATTAGTTATGGACCAAATTCGTGCTTGGAACGCCAATACTAATAATGTGAAGCTCGTGGCATAGCCTGGCTAATTCGTTCTTGTTCCACTTAAATAATCTGTAATAAACGATGGGTGACCGATAGTGGCAGTAACACTTGACAATTAGGCTAAGTTCAGATGACCGCGCGGTACCGCGCGGTCATCTGAACTTAGCTTTATGCTTCGGCATGTTCAATTGTATAAACTCGTTTTAGCTTAAAGCTTTTGGAGGCCTTTTCACAAGCTAGTTCGCAGCGCGTTTTAAACGCGAGGGTAATGTGCATGGGTCACTGATTGCGATTGCATTTATTCGCCGCGCGTTTGTATCGATACAAACGCGATGCTTTTGGCGCCACTGAAAACCAGCGCTGCAACAGTCATGATGCTGCTTGGAGCAAATGCTGAGGGGTAGCCTTATTTTCTTGTCACTCGATTGTCAATAAGTATTTTTCATTTGTATGTTACCCATGTTGATGGAAAATAAAAACTTTTTCTATTCTATTCTATTCAATTCATTGCGCGTTCTAAAAACTTGGGTGTTTCTCTAAAGCTATAAAATACTTAGCTCAGATAGACTTTTAAAGTTGACATTAAAACTAAACCTTTTATTAGCCACATAAAAGGTAGCCTACATGGGTTAAAGCCGTGTTGGCCGAGTGGGATAGTACCTTGACTTTCAATCCGATGGTCGTAGGTTTGAATCCCGAATTCCCGACACTACAAATAATCAGTAAAAATATAAAAAAAAAAAAAATTGAAAAAAAAAATTCTTTATTTCAGACTTTTACACCCAAAATAAGTAAAGTAAAGTAAAGAATGAAGCCATAACTTCGCGCTCTAGCTTCTAAGACACAAACTATAAAAAAATGAAATATGATCACGACTGTATCCCACCCAGGGAGCGGTAGACATTTCTTTCAGATCATTAGGGAAATTTAGAACTTTTTGAAGATGTCTAAGGGAGTAGTCAGAGGTATGTCCAAATACATACATATTTGGTACATGCCCACTATTTGCAGAAGTTAACTTTCCATACGTGACAGGTTGCAAGCCCATCGACGCTATTAGAAAGCTAACTGGTTTCCTCACGATGTTTTCCTTCACCTTTAAAAGCTCGTGTTAAAGCGCATATGAATTTTTCGATGCGAAAAGTTCATTGATGCACGGCCGGATTCGAACCTACGAACTCCGGATCGAAAGTCGATGTAGGTACTAATCCACTTGACCAACACGGCTGAATTTATCTAGAATAATATATTTCGGGCAATTCCTGGCTTGGCACAGCGCAGGACCGGATTATGTGGCGTTTACGAAGGGAGGCCTACACCCAGCAGTGGGTACCTATGGGCTGTGGATGATGATGATGAATATATTTCGTAATTCAAATGCAATATATTGTAATTGTTACAAAAAACGAAACATTAGATACAGTATTAGTCATAGCTCTCGTGTCGATGTCCATAATAGATTTTCCACAGATCCACGCAATGTGCATAAAATTGTGGTGTCATTGACTTCCTTCATGGTCAGGGTCTATTGTCTTGGCAACTAAATTGACGACCTCTGTGGCGCAGTGGGCGAAGGCTCGCCTGAGACGCGGAGTTTGCGGTTTCGATTCCCGCCATTTTCCCTTGTACTCCTTGTAGGCTAAGGCCGTATACAGAAAAAAAGCTGGAAATTTATAAGCGCTTACCAGCTTTTGACAGCGCTGGTAAGAGCGCAGGAAAATATATGAACGCGCGCCGATAAGCACTGAACGGTGCCGACAAGTTCCCACAAGCTTCAACACGCGCTGGTCAGCGCTGGGCGCTGCCATTTAAAATTAATATACAACTGTGCTTCAACATGCTTCCTTTGTGTAGAAGCGTTGTCAAGCGCCGGTAAGCGCTTATACCCAAGTTTCCAGCTTTCTTTCTGTATACGGCCTAATGTTAGTGCTAAGATAAAAGCTTACCTAGTGCAAAGCCATCCTTGGCCCACTGCACCTGGCCAGCCAGGTTGTTGACAGAGCACTCCAGAACAGCTTCCTGGCTTTCCTGAACTCGCAGGCTTCGTGGCACGTTCCTGAAGTACTGTTGCTGGAAGCCAGCTGCTAATGCGAGCACTGGAACAAAAATAACGTGTTAAAGATACATTTACGGGTATTTACCGCTATTTAATTTTAATTTTATCCCGACGTTTCGACTGAATTGCGTGGGCAGATTGCGAAAGTTTAAAAAAGACTAATAACGTGTTAGTTTCAAAACTTTCTTGAGTTCTTGACAACGTAAAAACGAGCTCTGTGGGTGAAAGCCGAGACGCAGAGGTGGGTTCAATTCCCGCCCCGGGACAAATGTTTGTATGATCTGCAAATATTTGTCCGAGTCTGGGTGTTTGATAAGTATAATAATTTATTGACAAAAATATATCAGTCATCTGGTTACCATAACACAAGCATTAAATTACTTAGCTTAGAACTAGATGACGCTGGCAAGTGGCCAACTCTGGTGACGGAGTTATTAGGCCGCCTAAAGGCCTCCGTCATGGCTTAACGACTTTAAAAGCCGGGACCGACAATTTAACGTGCCCTCCGAAGCACGGAAGCGCTGATATGATAATGAAGATAAAGTTTAAAATTATATGTCAGTAAAGCCTAAGTTGGAATACTACAACGGCTAACTTTTATCTAGATTTTTACGAGTATGTAGAAAAAGTGTTGAAAGGTATACAATATCATAAAAAGGAAGTCAGGTCGTCCCACTAGTTAATTTCAATTTAACGATAACTAACTTTTTACAGAGTAGAAACTGCACATTGCCGCGATAAAATGTCTGAGAGCAAAAAATAGATGTCTTTTCTATAAGGAATGTTGATGGGCAAGCGGGATACATGATTTGTTGATTGGTTCCATATAATGTTATATTTATACTTGATTCGAGTTTTTGTTGAAGTAATAAGGTGGAAGAATTCGTTTTTTGTAATGGAATTGGTATCATGTTAGAATAAAAAATACCTTTTTTAGGTCGATTGTTACATTTTTTTTACAATATCAATCAACAATAAAAATAGTTTTGCTTTAATTTTAGGAAATGTAATGTGTGATTTTTATTAATTATTAAATCTGAGGACCGAAATATGAACTGATAAAAATAACCAGAATTTCACAAAATCTTAGGTAAACTATCAACTTTTTCGGGAAAATAAATGTAGCGAACATGTTTGTAGGTAAGTATTTTGGCTATCGGCCATGACGGAGGCCTTTAGGCGGCCTAAAAACTCCGTCACCAGAGTTGGTCACTTGCTTATACGAACGAAAGGCTAAACTTTTTTTAATATCCTTCACAGTCCGGAAATTTAAAATTTGGTCTTTTGGGGTTTTTGTCATTAATATTTTATGCATGAAAAATAAACTGAACCCTAAACTGAAACAAAAGGATGCATTGGTGGCTAATACAGACCAAGTGGGTGTGGAGAGGGCTCTTATGTCGCGACACTTACGGGGTGAACGCACCCTAATAGTAGCTCTGTGGTGAGCGAAGCGGGTAGCGGAGAGGGTAGCGGAGCGGTTTGAAAAAGTGTGCAATTTATGTGGTAGAAAACAAATGAAAAACAATTAAGTCATTGTGTGTGTCATCTCCTACTAGTTTTTTTTATATGAGTTATATTATAGAGTAATAGAATCGTGTGAAACATAGCGTAGACGTGTGAGATCTACATTATGACCACTTCAATCAGATTAAATCTTCTAGAAACCTCTGCTAAAGTCCCATTTACACGATGCAAGATTCTTGCCTGTTGCTTACAATATTGACTGTCATCGTGACTGGCACAGTCTGAATATTGTTTGAACCATGCAATTCAAATATAGTTTCAATTTAATTGTATGCAACAGGCAAGTCTTCCATCGTGTAAATGGGTCTTAACCCTACTAATTTTCTTTCCCGACATTTAAAATAGTATGAAGAATAATAATTCCGTAAAAAAAATTGTAGTGTTTGTTACAAAAAGTCAGCATTTAAAGTGTAAATTTAGATATGTTTTATACATACCTACTGCTTTTGCCAAATATGGCCAAAACTATGCCTACATTTGGTAAAAGCAAGCAAAAAAAATGTATCTAAGTATTATATCCAGTCATCTGGTTACCATAACACAAGCATTAAGTTGCTTAGCTTGGGACCAGATGACGCCGTGTTAAATGTCCAAGGATATTTATTTATTTGCGAAAGGATAATGATTTGGTAAAAGCAAGCAAAAAAAATTAATCTAAGTATTATATCAGTCATCTGGTTACCATAATACAAGCATTATTTTGCTTAGCTTGGGACCAGATGACGCCGTGTTAAATGTCCAAGGATATTTATTTATTTGCGAAAGGATAATGATTTGGTAAAATCAAGCAAAAAAAAAATTAATCTAAGTATTATATCAGTCATCTGGTTACCATAACACAAGCATTAAGTTGCTTAGCTTGGGACCAGATGACGCCGTGTTAAATGTCCAAGATTTATTTATTTGCGAAAGGATAATGATTTGGTGAATAATGAATGAAAAGCAAGCAAAAAAAATAATTAATCTAAGTATTATATCAGTCATCTGGTTACCATAACACAAGCATTATTTTGCTTAGCTTGGGACTAGATGACGCCGTGTAAAATGTCCAAGGATAACAAACCCATACTACAAGATACAGCAAATTTGTTACCCGCTTACGCTTATAACTTAGACCCCTCAAGTACCAACACGCGGGAGTGCACGCGTCAAGTGCGTGAAAATTAACGCTTCAAGTACATTGTTGCGAGATGCTATTCATCATCATCATCATGAGTTATGTACTAGTAAATTATAATCCTACCTACAAACTTAGTCCCATTTCTGTTACTCACCTACGATTTATGCACGACCTAACCTAATTTGACCCCACGCAACACGTTATTTCTTTTCTTTTTTTTTATTATTATTCTTGTCTGTGTTATTTACCTACTTATTATTTTGTTTTTTTGTATTCTTTGTTACAATTACCTACATTTATTTTTTATATATTATTACGGATATCTTGGGGACAATAAATGTCTTTTCTTTCTCTTTTCTTTCTTACTAATCTACTAATATTATAAAGGTGAAAGTTTGTGTGTGTAAGTGTGTAAGTATATTTGTTACTCTTTCACGCTCAAAATGCTCTGCGTTGTAGACAGTAAGGATAGAAAACAGTTGATTTGGAAAATCATTAGGAACTCGATATTCGTAAAACATTTAGACAAAACAATTCAACAAATTAATTAATTTGTAATTAATATTTGTAAACAACAGCGCAGATGTTCATAAACTAGAATTATTTCTCAATTATACGGTTTTGATAAGTATTTATAGATGTTTTGGGTAAACATTGAAATGGGAAAACGTTAGGAAAGTTACGTCAATTAAACAGGCTCACGAATGAGACCTGTGTAAAATGTTTAATGCACTTAGACACGAGCTTTAAAAGGTGAAGGAAAACATCCTGAGGAAACCCGCGGCTAGTCAGCCCCACACGTATTGATCATTGTCATTCCTGTGGATTTGGCCGGCTAAGCTGAGAGGATGGTTTAGGTGCTACAAGCCTATTCCATCTCAACAATGCCCCAGGCACTACAGTGTCCCGTTAAGTGTAGGCAAAGCTTGCCTCCTGACTCTGTATAAATCATTTAGTATAGATGTAAAGGCCTGGAGTTAGTTAGTTAGTATACAAATATTTGTCAACTTTCTAGTCCCAAGCGAGCTTTTGTCCACTAACCCACAAAATGTCGTCAAAAGATAATATTTATAGCTGTGAAGTCAAGATCAATAGGATTTTACAATTCGTCTTGAAAATTTCCTTTCAGTAACTTCGGTAACGCAGCCATTTTCAAGAAACGTACAAGGCGTCTCATGGCGTTTTGCCAGAAGAATAAAATTGAAGTGCCTCCAATGCTTTTGTCAGCTTTCTTAATCCGATTTTGAGACCGCGGGTTTAACCACTCGAATACTTTGAATTTAAGGTAAGTAGTATATGCCCGCGGCTTCGCTCGCGCAGTACCTTCCTCGACAATATTAAAAAGAATGTAGTAACAGTAATTGGCCTTCGCGTTTTATGTAGTCCTGGCTACATATTACATTTGTATTATTAATTTTATAACCTAGCTGTTAGTTTCCCTAAGACTGTGAAAATAAAATAAATAAAATAAAATAAAATAATGTGCTGGATGAGATGGTTCTATTTCATTCGTTCTATGGTACTTTCTATGGTCTAGAAAATTTTGACATGTAGCTAAATTAAATAAATAAATATTCTTGGACATACCACACAGCGTCACCTAGACCCAAGCTATGCAAGTTAATGCTTATGTTTTGATGACCAGATGACTGATATACTACTTAGATACATTTTTTTTTGTAAATACATACCTACATATTTTATAAATAGAAAAAAACCCAGACAAATATCTGTAGAACATACAAACATTTGTCACGGGGTTCGTCAAATTGTGTAATATGTTTGTTACTCTTTCACGCTCAAACAGCTGAACGGATTTGAATGAAATTTGGTACCAGAATTGCTTATTAAAAAATAGGCTACTTTTAGTTTTTGCCACAGAAACGGAACCTATTTACCGCGGGTAACACCGCGGATATTTTCTTACACAATTTAATAACCAGATCATCACACATTTGATCGAATATCAATCTATCGTATATTCCGGTTCAATGCTTAAATAAAATACTTATATAATATATATAATATATTATAATATATAATATATTATATAAAATACTTAATATAGTAACATAAACCACAATAAAACGGTCCAATCACTAGTAAAGCTATATCCGGCAGGGTTCGATATTAAGGCCTATTTAGTTTAATATGAAGCCTCTCTCAACGGCTTACCGCTACCGAAAGAGTTGGCGAACGGGCGATATTGGGCAACCAGTTGCCCGATAACTGATGACCATGGATGGAAAAGCGACGATAAAATATTTCATTTTGTTTTGGAAACGGATACAGGATTTTCGAGTCGATATATCAATTAAATATTGCTTTTCAAAATTGATCAATGCTTGCTCAAATTATTCAATTCAATTCAATTCGTTTATTCATCCATAGACATATCACAATGTGCTTAGATTTAGATTATTTTAGATTATTTACTGCTGCATAAAACTCAATACACTTCTAATCTAATCTAATCTAAATAGCCCACCGGATCCCACTGCTGGGCAAAGGCCTCCCCTCCCTTTTTCTATTCGCCTCGGTGTAGGGCTTCTGTCAGCCAGCTGGTGGAGTAATCGTCGAGTTCGTCCCGCCATCTCCGCTTGGGCCGACCACGAGGCCGTTTAATGCCTTGTGGGACCCACTCAGTGGTGATTTTAGCCCACAATTCTTCCGGCATACGGCACACGTGACCTGCCCAGTCCCACTTCAGTTTGGCAGCTTTCTGGTTGACGTCGGCGATTTTAGTTTTATAATAACATTTTTTTAATACACTTCTAGAGCATAAAATTGGTTAACTGACAAGTTTTAAATTATAAACTACCTACCTACCAGGGCTCCCTATATAAATATACTCCCAGGGCGTAACATTGCGCATAGACACTAAATGTCCCTTTATCTCCGCAATACATTTGTAAGGTGCAAAATTGAGCAACAACTGTTAAAATCGTACTACTCAATACACTTATTAAGATAAACAATCGGGAAATAATATAAAAAATCGCCCGTTTAACAACACATCCGAACAGCCTTACCACAACTAAGCGTTCTAAATTCAAATGTAATGAGCGGTTATCCCGATCCCAAGACTATCGATACAGGCCCAACACTATTTTATTGGACGTTCCGAATCAAACTTTATTGTATAGGATTATGGTAGAAATTTGTATGATTGGGGCATTGAGAAAAAAGTTCATGGGAATCCAATAAGGCGGTGGAAATCAAACTTTATGGTAAAGGATTATGGTTGAGTTTTGTATGGATGGGGTTCGGGTGACTAGTTATAATGAAACTTAATGGTTTAGGAGATTGTTCTTTACGAGAACGGATGAAAAACGAATAAAATAATATAATATGGGGGTAAATTTGTTTTATTTCTAGGTCGTTATTTTAAAACAGGTAGTAGCCTATTTTAAACATAAAAAAAACTATTCCAAAAAGCGATGAACTTGTAAATACTAACAAACTTACAAAAACTTCGCATGCACTAATAAATCCTACTAATATTATAAAAGTAAAAGTTTTTGTGTGTATGTGTTTTAAAAAAAAACTAAGAAAGAAAGAAAGAAAGAAAGAAAAATAATTTATTCTTGTAGGACCTCAAGGATCACTTAAGTATCGTTTTACATGCTAGGTGATTCTAATGCCTGTTCCAACGCGACTCCCTACACCAGGGAAAGAATAACCCCACCAGGTTCTTGCCTGATTCTTTCCCTGGTGTAGGGAGTCGCGTTGGCATTAGAATCACCTAGCATGTAAGACGAAACTGATGCGATCCTTGAGGTCCTACCAGATAAATGATTTTTCTTTCTTTCTTTCTTTCTTTCTTTCTTTCTTTCTTTGTTACTCTTCCACGCTCAAACAGCTAAGTAAGCTTGTATCTTGTAGCAAAGGTTTAAGGCTGCCTAAAGGCCTCCGTCATGGCTTAACACGAGTTCTGCTGTACTGGATAAATACATTATTTACTTTTTACGTCAACTCGTTTTATTTTTTTAATAACGACGTTTGGAGATAATTATGTTTCTTGTTCGAGAACATGAAATTACAAGTTTTTAAAGGCCTGTTAATGGTTGGTATGAGAGGGTTAAGATACAACTAAAACAGGGATCAGCACTGCTATATTATATTTATGGATTATATTTTATTGAGAGTGGCGTTTGAGGGAGGAGGCTTATACCCAGCAGTGGGCTATCATTTGAGCTGCCAATGATGATGATGATGATGATATTTTATTGATACTAGTAAAATTATATGTGATCCATCAAAAATAATCTGCCTATTGGGGTTTGCTGGAAGAGAACTCTTTTTAGGGTTAAGCTCGCCTTTGCCATTACCTGTCTAGTTTTAAGTTCTTTTTATAAATGTTGATTTTGTGTAATAAAGTATAAATACTTAAATAAATAAGAATAAATATTTTTTAAGCTGACATTTACCTATCAGTCGTAATCATTATTTATAATTTTTTTATTTTTCTTTATTTTGTCACAAGCTAAAACTAAACCCAAAAACGTAACTTTTAGAAATATTAGCCGTTTCTCATTTATTTCTTTTATCGATTTTATACTTTATTGCACAAAATAATCATTTATAAAAAAAGCTGAAAACTAGATAGGTAGGTAATGGAAACGACGAGTTTAACCTTATAAAGAGTTCTCTTCCAGAAAATCTTATAGGGAGAAAGATAGATAGATAGATAAATTAACACTTTATTGTACACCACTTTATTGTACATGGTAGTTAAGAGAGAGAAATAATATAATAGAGATGTATAATAGATAAGAGGTACAAGAGAGAGACAGAGTTTAAAGTGTGGGTGTGCTTGCATTAGGAAAAAAAAGGGTTAACAGCAATGCTGAAGCTTGATTTAAAGTGTAGAGCAACCGTAACTTGGCACAAGTGAGATTCCAATGTGAAGGATTTAGAACAGGATTAGAGATCTCGAGCATTTAAATGTTTAAAGCTTTTAAGTTACAATTACTCAGACTTGGCAAATAATGGCTTTAGAAATAATTTACTTGTCTTGTACAGACTACTAGACGACCTCTGTGGCGCAGTGGATTCACCCGCAACCTTCGTGTCTCAGGCGGGCTTTCAAGCCCGCCTGAGACACGAAGGTTGCGGGTTCGGTCCCCGCTGCGGGACAAATGTTTGCATATCCTGCAAATATTTGTTCCGGGTCTGAATGTATGATTCTATGTATAGTATGTATGTATTTACAAAAAAAATGTATCTAAGTAGTATCCGTCATCTGGTTTCCATAACACAAGCATTAAGCTGCTTAGCTTGGGGCTAGATGACGATGTGTGGAATTTCAAAGAATATCTAAAGGATATCAGGATATCTACTAGCTGCTCCTGCTCCCCGCGGCTTCCCACACGTGGGACCCGAACAAAATATAGACTATGTCCCTTTTGTTAATAAAAAAAAGGCAGCGGCGCTAGTTAGCATACAACCTTGAGGTTATTTTTAAACTAATTTAGCGAACATAACCATGTTTTCGAAAAAGCCGACGTGCTTTTTCGAAAACACTAAAAGGTCCGGATATTTTGCGCATTCTAAAAAAACAAGGTTTTGCTAAATAAATTCGATTTGAAGTAACAATCGGAAAAACTTTATCATTCAGCGTTTCAGTAGTTTAGTGCCCAAGTCCTTGTACAGAACACTCTTTTATCTAATAAATTGCGAAACTGTGACATAACAATGAAACAGAGTTCCTCGTGGAACCAATTAGGAAGAGAAGGTGGATGGAGTTTATGGATTGGTGGCACAGCTGGGTTTATATAGTTGGTTCACTCTCGGAGCTACAATTTACGAGAGTATCAAAGTATCCACTTATGGTGTTACTCGCGGTGAATAGTTCCTGTTCCCGTGGGAATACCGGGATCGAAAGTAGTCTTTTTTATGATCCAGGGTATAAGAATAATCTCTATGGTAAATTGGTAACCTACTTTATATTTATTGTAATTCTACTGACTTAATTGTTACTATATTGTGAATTTGTGATATTGTGTTAATGTACCTACCTAATAGGAATGAATAATTAATGTAAGTAAAGTTGTAATGTCTTAGGTTAAGTACCTGTGAAGTTACAATCTTTTTTGAATAAATAAATAAGCAATTCTGGTACCAAATTTCATTCCGCCGAGCCGTTTGAGCGTGAAAGAGTAACACACTTGCATACTTACACACACACACACACACACACACACACAAACTTTCACCTTATCATATTAGTGTGATAGTGTGATTCACAAAGAGAAACAAGCACTATCAGTATACCTTACTTAAATCTTCCAGATACTTTATAATAGCAAAAATTACTTTATTTTATAAGAATTTTTATATATTTCACTAGCTATATTCTATGAGCTGTATCCCGGAAATCCAAAGTTATTTCGTCCATTTTCTGTGCTACGCTGAATTGGACCTATTATCGAAGTTTTGCACGTTTTTTGACTGGACTTTTAGCAAAAAGAATAATGGAAGAGGTTTCAGCAACTTTTAAGAGCACACCTAGATAGAAAATACTTTTTTGTGAACGAACTTTTTCTTTATTCACAAGTTACAGGAAGTATGTTCTAATTTTTAAAAGGAATTTGTAATTTTTAAATGGAATTGTGAAATGGAAAAACATTAAGCGGCTTCAAAACTTCTTTACAAGCGTTTGAGATACATAATATTCGAACCTATTTTGTGTGAAATGTCCAAGGATATTTATTATTCATTATTATTATTATTTTGAAAATCTGAGTTATGTCCAAATACATATTTGGTACCCCTTTAGCTTATTAGCTTTACACATTGATCGATTACACGCCTATTGTATAGAATGCTCTTTAGCAAAATGTATCTCTGACTTCCCATTTCCATAAGATTTCAAATGCCTTAAATATGATAATAAGTCAATCTTGACCACACCTTTTGAACCCACCATGTTTTGTTGATTTGTTTCGTTAATAATTATTGTACTTACCTTTTCACAATACATGAGTACTAAAAATACTCTTTAAAAAGGACACTTTTCCAACATTTAAAAAGGTTGTTTTTTATTTTTAACTTTTACGATTAGAACACACATGATAACATTATAATTACGTACGTATTTAAATAAAGTTATAGCGATAAATACCCGTAATTATATGATTTAAAAAGGTATTTCAACGTGAGTGTTATTGTAAGTATAGTATCTAGGTACTACGTACTACTATTTCCTCAAACATTGTGGTGTCCCAACGGGGCTCTTGTTGCGGCCAAACCTAATTTTTAAGACCTTATGTACCAACTTGAAGCAATAAATGAATATGAATATGAGGACAAAGCGAGCTGATATAAGAAGTCATGGACATCAGTCTGTTTAATCTCAAGACCCAGTCTAACAAGCCGGGAAACTTTGCTTTCCATCAACGCATTATTCCATATTTTCATTAAAACTTTGTACGGAACCCACAGCGTTCTCGAGAAACCTCTTATATCAATACTTGGCATAATTGAATAAACTTGATGTTTAAAAGTATTTATATTATGTTTTACTAGCTTACTCGCCCGTGGCTTTGTTCACGTGGTACCTACCTTGATAAAATATAGCCTATGTTAATTCGAAAAGTCCATGCTACACATCGGTGAAAGAATTTTTGAAATCGGATGAGTAGTTTCGGAGATTACCCCAAACATACAAACAAACAAAGGAACTTTACCTCTTTATAATATTATAGTACTTATAGATAAGTATAGTTGTGATTAGTGGAATAAGTTCACCTATCTCTAGTTCACGTGGCAAATCGCAAACCTATTACAGTTTAATATCTAAGTAACACCAAAGACGATTAATATCTAGAAGACAGACAAAGGCCATACACAAAATCGTAACCCGATCCCGCAGTACCAGATAGCCTGAAAACTTTAAAACATCAATTTTATCCAAGAAATTTCAATACTTAGTAGTAGGTAGCAACAATATTCAATATTTAAACATTTTTAACTAGAAAGTAATTGAAATTTCTTGGATAAAATTGATGTTTTTGAGTTTTCAGGCTATTTTTTAGGGTTACGATTTTGTGTATGGCCTTTGTCTGTCTTCTAGATATTAATCGTCTTTGGTAACACTCAGAATACAAGATGGTGTTATCAAGGGTGCTACAAATTAGTTTAGAACAGGCCGCGACTGTTAGTCAAACTTAACTGTTTATGTTCAATTGAAATCAAATTGTTTTGTACACAGTGGATATAGAAATAGCTTAGTAGATATCAGAGCTTAGATAGATCAATAAATATCCTTGGAAAATTATACACAGCATTATCTTATCCCAGTGTTTAAATATCGGACTAAAATCAAAATCAAAAAAATCAAAATCAAAATATTTTTATTTAGTACGATCGTTTATAGACCACTTTGACATGTCACGTTCTTAAAACTAGGTGATTCTACTGCCTGTTCCAACGCGACTCCTTACACCAGGCAAAGAATCAGGCAAGAACCTGGTGGTGTGGGCCTAGCTTTTTTTTCAGCGGTCCAATCTTAATACTAAGTAAAAGGCTCAGTAGTCCGAAAGAAAGAAAGAAAGAATGAGTAGCATGGACTTTCGGAATGAACATAGGCTATATTTTATCAAGGTAGGTATCACGGGTGAAGCCGCGGATCAGTAAGCTAGTTTATTATAAACGCGAAAGTTTCTATGAATATAGATGAATGTTTGTTACTATTTTACGCTAAAACTATTGAACGGATTTGTCCGATACTTGGAATATTTCATAGTTTATGACCTAAAATAAAACATAGGCTACTTTTTATCCAGGTAACCAAACGAGTAACCGGCACGGTAGAAGGCAAAAGACCAAGAGGACGAAGCCCTAAACGATGGGTCAACCAGGTGTCGGAATATCTGCAGATGCCGGTGAATGCAGCCCTCCAACAGGCAACCGACCGAAATTCCTGGAAGAGAATACTGGCTATGCTGCGTCGGCAGAGTCACGATCCTCAGCAATGAGGGAGGAATGAGGGAATGAGGGGATTGAGGAGGAGGAACCAAACGAGTGAAAGCGCGGGTGAGTTAATAATAATAATATTTAAGAAACCCTTGTGTTACTAGAAGACTTCTTTTTAATTAGACTTTTTAATTAGATAAAATAAAAAAATATAATATTTATAATGATCACGACTGGTATCCCAGGGAGCGGTAGACATTTCTTTCAGATCTTTGGGCAATTTTTAGATCCTTTTGAAGATGTCAACGGGGGTAGTCGAGGTATCTCCTATTAGCCCATCGACGCTATTAAGAAAGTTAACTGGTTTCTTCACGATGTTTTCCTTCACCGTCTCATGCAAGTGCATATATTATACATTTTTATTTTCTTTTTTTTATAAATAATAAATAATGTTGAGTTTATTCAATAAATGAATAATTATAATTCATCATTCCCTACAGAGCTATGACTGACATGATGGATGCCTCCCTTTCCTATTAGGTAATCGTTCGATCAAAGCGATGAGGGCTCTTACAGCTCTTATTTATCATCAGCCCGACTAATCCGCGGATAAATGTGCTTGCCCTTACTAGGGATACTCGAAAGCAATCTGGAGATTGTTTTTATCGAAAAATAGGCTAATTTCCCTAGATATACTGTAAATTAAGCGAGAAATTTCAGTTTAATTATGAATTAGGTACTATCTGTGACTTTCCAAGGTTTTGTCTCTGTTTGTACAAAATTTCATCAAAATCGGTACAATCCTTGGACATTCCATACAGCCTTATCTAGTCCTGATATCCCAACCCAAGCTAAGCAACTTAATGACTAATATACTACATAGATACATTTGTTTTTGTAAATTCATACACATATTATACATAGAAAACACCCAGACTCGAGACAAATATTTACAGATCATGCAAACATTTGTCCCGCAGCGGGGATCGAACCCGCAACTTCTTTTATTATTATTTTTTTATTTTGATTTAAGTATTTTTTTATTGCAAAATAGCCTAGACGTAAAGAAAGAAAAAAAAGGACGTGAAGGTTAAAAACGCGATAAAACCCCGTGTCCATGTATTTATAAATTAAAACTGTGATCGCGAAGGGTTAGGATTTTTTGTAACTCACTCGTTTCTCACTCGTTTCTTACTTATTCTCTACATAAATACTCATCTTCTCAAACCATTAGTAGAACCATAATCTCACGTCTTCACATTCGGTGACCGTCAGTAATTGATCGCGTTATTTTTCCTGTTCTCATTAATCTTTTGGTATTTAATCAGCTCGTTAATGAGTTCTCACTCGTGATGTGTAGGTATTCAGCAACTACGTTTGTATGATTCAAAATCAAAATCAAAATGTATTTATTATTTATTCAGTACAATTGTATATAGACCACTTTGACATGTCACGTTTTTTAAACTAGGTGATTCTACTGCCTGTTCCAACATTAAGATTATGTTTGTATTGATGAGTATAAATCGAGTTTCAAAATAAGTCCATTAGTAAATAAAATTGTCGTGAATTGTCGGTACTGGCTTTTAAATTGACAACCTCTGTGACGCAGTGGGTTCAAGCCCGCCTGAGATGCAGAGGGTTGCGGGTTCGATCGGACAAATATTTTCGTATCTTAATTTGAGACTTAGTAAATTATTATTTTTTAGCCTATTTTGTCCCACTGCTGGGCAAAGGTCTCCCCCAAACTCTTCCAATCATCTCGACCTTTAAGTGCGTCCCACCATCCTTCATCGAAGGTGGCACGTAACGATAACGTTAGTAAATATACAATATAATAATTTAAGCCCGTCTGAAATGATGATTGAACCAATGATTGTCCTAGATCCAGTTGTGAACAAAGTGTGATAAATCTAATTATCGGACACGAAGGTGATAACTGAGTTAAATACTAGGTCAGTCTAGATTGTTAGACAACCTAGCTTTTATAAATTTATATATCCGTTTAGAAGTCCGGGAATTTATAAATAGTAGTATAATTTGTCTAAATTATTGATTGCTTTTCTTAGATTCAGTTTATTAGGCATTACTAGTATTTGCCCGCGGCTTCAGACCATCGGTTGTACTTGGTACCTATTTTATATAATAAATCAACTAAATTCATTGCTCCAAAGCGTTTAAACAAGCAAAAGAAAGTTTATTAAAAGTATTAATTAATTAATAGTTTTAATCCCAATATAAAATTAACAAAATAATGAGATTAAACGTACCTACGATTAAAAAGGTTTACCAATTACGTTTCCTAATGAAAACTGTACGGAACACGCAAGCCCCAAGATATTAGGGTTCTGTGGAACACTGCGGTAAGCCTTTTGTAGGTTATTTTATAATTAGAGCAATTTATAATTAGTCGGGTCAGTGCTTGCAGAATTTTAATCTTTGTTTAATATTTGAGGAAATTAATTAAAGGTTACACACGCCTAATAGGTATTAATACAGCCTTCATAATTATGTAAGTGAGAAGAGAAGACCTGTGGGTAAAGAAAGAGAAAGAGAGGCAAAAAGAAAAAGAAGCTTTTAAAATCTGATTAAAAAACTTACCACTCAAAACGGCCACTAAATATCCGATTTTGGCACACATTTTGACAGAATCACTATGACACTACTACACATACTATCACCTCCACCACATGTCTGACTGTCACTGTCAATGTCACTTTGGCACTTGTCAACACTTTGGCACAATATTTGTCACAAAGTCACTATTTGGTTTGTTTAGGCTTGGGTAACAACCTCATGTCTTGTGGAGTGAAAATCTGTAACAAGAAAAATATATTTTTAATTGTTGAAGACACAATAATAATGAATTTTCTTGTAACACAAGTAAACCTATCCTACTACATACTTAAAATGAATAAATTTTATTATAATAGCCCTCTTATTAATAAACAATGATCAACGAAGTATTAATTTTAAGTTGTATAATATGACTTATTCTTTATCAATAAAGTGCTAATTCCTTCATTCACTGACGTTCTTTGTTAATCTTCGTTTATTAATAAGGGGTAGTAGTTTAGTTTCTGTAATTAAATAAAATAAAAGAAAGATACAGTCGTGATCATTATTTCATTTATGTTTTTATTTTACTGCTTATCTAATTTGTTTATTTACAAAAATACTACCATTTTTTCTTTAAGAATCACAAGAAGCAAAAGTAAAAAATATTAAACCGACTTCAATTTCGTAAGAGAGCAATTTCCTTCTCGAGGTGCATTTTTGTTCATCCAATGATCCACATCAGATCCTCAAAATTTTTAAATAAAGACCTCGGTAGTACTCTTTCAAACAAAAAAAGAATATTCAAAATCGGCCCACTATTGGAATAATCAGTGAACATTACAAACATACAAACAGTAAAAAATAACCTCCTCTTTTTCTGTAGTCGTTTAAAATGTTTAACATCAAAAAAGTCACATACCTAAAGCCCCTATACACGTGCTTATTCAAATTAAACAGTAAATTGCGAGCGAAACTAGATAATGTGTCGCTTCGTCCTAAATCAACATTGTTTAATGCAGTTTTTTGTTACACATAATGTTTGTATAGGTTTTATTGTTTTGGGACTGAAATATTGCTAACTAGATGTAATGTAAATAAAATATCTGTTGTTAGAGATGATAATTTTTTTTTATTGAGTTATGTAAGCATTGAGATGTAATAGATTCACAATCTAATAGCTGACAACACTCAAAAAATGTGCGTGTTAATTCAATGTTCTACAATGACATATGACATTTGAATGTAGACGTTATGTAGTTTATTTTAATGCTCAATGTCGCTTGTACGCAAAAAAGAAAATCTCGAGTTTTGGCGTTTACATTTTATTTGTCTGATTGTGGCTCTATAATACATTCTCAATGTTGGTAAGGCAGTCCGGCTTGAGATCGATTGCTAGTAAGGTCGTCCAAAAATGTGGTCCACCATCCTACGGTTGAGTTTTATTTGAACGACATAAATCAAGGTAGATTTCCATTTGCAATAACATTATCAAGTTATTGCAAAAATCGGTGAAGAAAAACATCGTGAGGAAACCCGCGGCTAGTCAGCCCCACACGTATTGACCATTGTCTTTCCTGTGGATAAGGCTGGCTAAGCTGAGAGGATGGTTTAGGTGCTGGGCAAGCCTATTCCATCTTAACAATGTCCCAGGCACTACAGTGTCCCGTTAAGTGTAGGCAAAGCTTGCCTCCTGACTCTGTATAAATCATCTAGTAAAGATGTAAAGGCCTATATTTGTTTTTTTATCAAGTGACAATTTGTTCTCTTTAACTTCATCTTGCCATGAGTCAAGTTCTAAAAAGTCAACCTTATCGACAATTTAATCTCACAGTAAGGTTTGTCAAAACTAGTAGACCACTTTCTTGTCCGAACGTACCATCGCGTGTCCGAATCACGCCGAAATCGTAAATTTTGGTAAGATCTTTAATTTAAAATGATTTCAATTTGATGTTATTTCAAACACAGTTTTAGTTTAAACCGAAATAGCTTAACAAAATATCTAAATTGAGAACGTCACCAATTCAATGTAAACCAAATTAACATATTAAACAAGATAAACCAATGAGATAAACAAAGAAAGGTTTACAAACCGACAGACAGACGAAAAGGCACAAATTGCCTCTCACAAACATTTTGCCGCCTACATACTAGTTTTTGTTGGTGTGGTTTAAGTTACAAGATTATACAATTTTATAAGATACAACACTGCTCCCTTCCATAACTTTTCTCTTATTAATATAAAAAAAATAATTTAAATAAAAAAACTTAGCTTTTCATAACTAAAATTGAACCAAACTTATATCAGCAGAAGTAAAAGGAAAAATATTTATAGATTTTAGTGCAATAAGTTAGTATAGGTAGGTACAAGTAGTGCGCATTGTTGTTACAAGTTGCATCAAAATATTACAAACAAAATTCCGGTTGCAGCTGCGCTCGCGTAGTAGGTAGTAACCCGGATAGAAATTAGCCTAGGTGTTATTCAAGGTCATAAACTAAGTAGATTCCAAGTGTCAGCAAAATCCGTTCATTAGTATTTGCGTGAAAGAGTAACAAACATCCATACAAATTTACGAGTAGTAACAAATAACATTATCTAAATCCTTGCTAATTCACAAATTAAAAAGGGTAATAGCCGGTTTCTCGAATGCAGATCATCTCCAAAATTAACTAATAAATGGTCAAATCACGCTCGTGGCGAAGCTTGCTAAGACGTTCTTGATAGATCGTCGAAGTTAAGCAAAGTTCTGAGCGGTCACAACTTGGATGGGTGTGCAAGTGGCATTTATATCTAGCGCTTCCGTGCTTCGGAGGGCACGTTAAATTGTCGGTCCCGGCTTTAAAAGTCGTTAAGCCATGATGGAGGCCTTTAGGCGGCCTAAAAACTCCGTCACCAGAGTTGGCCACGAACGAACGAACGAACGAACCATTGGTTAGTTAATTTTGGAGATGAACTGCGTTCGAGAAACCGACTGCTACTCTTATAACATGTCCCACACTATATCTAACTAGGACGGGCGTGGGCAAAGCCTACACAATCAAGTTTTTAAGAAACTTAATGATTTTTTTCTGAGTGGGCATCGGCTACCTTATTTTGTAATAAAACATGTCTATATTTAAGGTTATTAGGTTTTTTATGAAGTCTGCGTGTAATGGTGTCTGGGCGTGTTTTCTGGTTTATGCTGGGCATAACTTGTTCTGTAGTTTTAGATTTAAAGTGACATAATCCGGATTATCGTAATTAAATAACGAATAAAAGCTGTTGGCCGAATGGGAGTACGTTGACTTTCGTTCCTAAGGTCGTGGGTTCGAATCCTGAAGTGCATCAATGGATTTATCGTTCCAGAAAATGTATGTGCGCTTTAAGACGTGCTCTAACGGCTGAAAGAAAATTGAGGAAACCAGTTAGCTTTCTATGGGTTTACAACCTGTCACGTATGGCATGTTAACTTCTGCATGGGAAATGTGGTGGGTACTGGTACATACCCATATTTTGCATTATGTACTTATTTGGACATACCTCTGACTAACAACTTTTAGATATCTAAAATCACTAAAAAGATCTAAATGTGTCTATTGAAACTTGGGAATACATTTGTGATTATATTTAATTTTATTCCAAATAAGTTAAGTATTTCTTTTTGGGTAGTAATTAAACGAGCTTCTTTTTAATAGCATTATTCGCCTCAGAAAATATAACTTACCTTCTAAATTACTAAGTCGGCCACAACCAACGCGCGTCTGAATAATAGTATTTTAGCCACTAGTTATCTTCTATGTAAGCCACTGTAAATATAACTCAGCATGGTGGTTATTTTTTAGCATCTAAATTTGTGGCATGCATTCAAATAGCAAACTTCTAAAATATTAATATATGACACCAAAATAGTAACTCTTTTAGCTTCTAATTTTATAATTTAGCTTGTTTAAAATGTAAGTCATCCTACATTTATCGATCGATAAATTTACCTAAAATTGTCATCAAATAGTATATTAAAGCCACTACTCATAACTTTATTTTCATAATAGTTTATGAGAATCATGTTAGTATTCATAAATTTTTTAAACACTTCATTTTGAATAAGAGCATTGTGTCTTCTCAAGCACAAGGCAGCATAGGGAATGTAACTGATTTCGATCTTGGTGGCTGATTACTTTTATTCCACATTTTATTGGCGCTTCGGCGGCCGCTATCGCGGCACGCTCGCTACGCTCGCTCGCCTCGCGAGTTGGTAGTCACTGTTCAAACCTAACCTAACCAACTGATTTCGATCTTGGTGGCTGATTACTTTTATTCCACATTTTATTGGCGCTTCGGCGGCCGCTGCCGCGGCACGCTCGCTACGCTCGCTCGCCTCGCGCGTTAGTGGTCACTGTTCAAACCTAACCTAACCAACTGATTTCGATCTTGGTGGCCGATTACTTTTATTCCACATTTTACTGGCGCTTCGGCGGCCGCTACCGCGGCACGCTCGCTACGCTCGCTCGCCTCGCGCGTTAGTGGTCACTGTTCAAACCTAACCTAACCAACTGATTTCGATCTTGGTGGCCGATTACTTTTATTCCACATTTTATTGGCGCTTCGGCGGCCGCTGCCGCGGCACGCTCGCTACGCTCGCTCGCCTCGCGCATTAGTGGTCACTGTTCAAACCTAACCTAACCAACTGATTTCGATCTGGGTGGATACAACCTAAGTAATTTCTGCTACTATTATTACATATGAACTATTGAGGACAGACATAATAAAACACGTTATTTATAAACATAAATTTGTGTATTGAAATACAATCATTTATATCTCTCTGATTGGTGCAAATGGCCGGTTGCTGTCATGTCGCGCACTCGCGCCAAATCGTACAGAGGCTATTTTCATGATAAAAGAAATAGAAGTATTATTTTACATGCTAAGTTATAATTATTGATGTTGTCTATTGAAGCTTGAATATTTAATTTTTGAGGAGCTTGTATTGAAGCTGTAAAACGTAAAACGGTGATGAGTTGCAAATTCCGTGGCCGACTTAGTAAATTAGTGGGCAATATATAAATCAGAAGGACAAGTAAAATTAATTGTTGATATTGACTTGACGCTTTCTTTAACATTTTTAGTTGGCGTTGTAAAGAAGATAAATTAGTTTATTAGAGGCTATGTCAAATTCTCGATGCTTAGTTATTAAATGAGAAGTTTGGCCACGTGGCCAAAAAAAAATTCTGTGGCCGGTTTTATTATTTCTCTTTCTTTTTATACACGTTATACCCACAATTTACTAATGTTAAGTTCTACTTATGTCTCGCCTAAATCTATTATGGATCTGGACAATGGATCTACTGAGAGTGATCGGAAAATAAAGGCTATTTTTATTTATTTATGTATTTTATTTTTAGGTACCCTTAAAAGAACCTTCTATTAGACATCTTCAAAGAATCTGATGCTTTAACTACCGTCAATTGTATTGTCCAATTAATGCTACTATTTTACAGAAGTTCTGCCTGTGAATTGTTATCTAATTAATAAATTATATATATTTGATCTACTCACTTAATGCCACTTGGTTTTTTTGCAATATAAACCTCTTTTACGCAGACAGAAATAGCTGACCTACAGCAAGACCACCTCGTAGAAACCAGAGCCAAGCAGGGGGTAACGGATTTACTAATTATATTTACGATAGTTCGTATGATAGTTCGTAACCATTAACTTTCCTGTGGATATGGCCGGCTAAGCTGAGAAGATGGTTTAGGTGCTGGGCAAGCCTATTCCATCTCAACAATGTCCCAGGCACTACAGTGTCCCGTTAAGTGTAGGCAAAGATTGCCTCCTGACTCTGTATAAATCATCTAGTAAAGATGTAAAGGCCTGAGTTAGTTAAGCTGAGACAGTCAAAAGTTATTTCATAGCATTTCGATTCGAATATTCTGGAAGAGGAGTACTAGGTCTTAGACAGTCCAGGCATTATCTAAGACCTAGGTATATTGCCTACTTGTAACAAAGCCTTTTGTCTATTGTAATCGGAGCTACACGGCAACAACCACTTGTCACTTCTCACATGTATCCTGACGTAAATCATTTTAAACAATGGGATAAAGTTATTATGATATAGAATTACAGATAATACCTTACCCGTCGCCTAAGTTACGTGGGTTTAACTTTTAAATAGCCAGGGTTAAAGCCAGTTAACCGTAGTATTGGATACTATCCTCGATACCGGTCAAGTATCACAAATGTATGAAAATCTAGTGCAGCGCCTCCCCCGGTAACTTGCATGAACTAAAACTGCTATACATTTAGAATACTTAGCACATGAGATGGATGGATTGTGTGAAAGTTGACATGAGTAGAAAGGGGTGAGTGTTGAGATAGCGGCTGATAGAGAGAGATGGAAGAATACATGTGGCCGTTGTGTTTTGCTTCACCGTTTAAGCCTCAAGTACATGTGAGCAGGCAAGAAACTATGCTAGACAAAAACAGACCAGCTTCCCAGGGGTCTTGGGCATTTTCCTTTGAACATTGTAGTTTGCTAGCTTTTTCTTCAGACTGTGTTGACCTAGTGGTGCCGTGGGAGAAAGCAATACACAAGACCATGTGTGCTGTTGTTGATGTTATTAACTTATTAACTTTATAACTTTTTTTAAATGTGTGTTTAAAATAAAACAGTCCCACTGTTTTATTTTAAACACATATTTTTTGAAATACTTTTATAAGCTAACGGATGATCAAGATTCTCTCTTGACCATTGTCTTTCCTGTGGATATGTCCGGCAGCTGAGAGGATGGTTTAGGTGCTGGGCAAGCCTATTCCATCTCAACAATGTCCCAGGCACTACAGTGTCCCGTTATGAGTAGGCAAAGATTGCGCTCCTGACTTTGTACAAATCATCTAGTAAAGATGTAAAGGCCTAAGTTTTATTACAAGTTATTACTTCATATTGAAACATTTTAACATTTTTAACTGACTCTAAAATAAACTCAATGCCAGCCATAAAGACGAATAATTAACGGCAGAGTACAAAATATTCGCATATGTATTCGCTTCTCACGATTTTGAAGTCCTTACATACTTTTTATTTCTTCAATCTTTTACTCTTTGGCTTTTTACTTTTTACCGAGTTGATAAGTTTTAATTAAGAGAGCGCAAATAAGAATCGACGATAATGATGCTTTCTTTTTTATGTGACAGAAATGATGACAGTGAAAAAGGTTAATGTTTTCAAATCGAGTAAAAAACAATGAAGGTAAATAAAATTTAAATTTTTAGCATTCCAGTTCGGCTCGACAATATAAAAACAAATTATCTAACAAAAGAAAATGATTTTTATAGAGAACTGTCCGTAAAAAAAAATCAATATGATTACGACTGTGTTTCTTGGGAGCGGTAGACATTTCTACTACTATCAGACTAGAATGGAGAGAGTGGGGGGAGGCCTTTGCCCAGCAGTGGGACACTGAGGGCTGCTAATAATAATAATAATAATTTATCAGGATTAAAAAATGCTTCATTAAAAGGTGTCCAGAAATCAGACTAATATAATTAGGCACAAAGCGACCGCGCTATTTAAACATCGGACAAAACGCCACATGTGTATTGTGTCGGTTATATTGTCCGTTTATAAACATGTGTTTGTCAGTGGTTTTTCTTGAAAACTATTAAAAAGCTCAGCTAAAAAACCCTTGGATATCGGTATCAATTCAGATGTCGCAAAAACTAAACTAAACTAATTTGAAATAATAAATATCCTTGGACATTCCACACGGCGTCATCTAGTCCCAAGCTAAGTAATTTAATGCTTGTGTTATGGTACACTGCTGATAAAAAGGATACATTTTAAAAATCTTAGTCGAAATCGGCCACCTATCGAAATCGACAAAGTCAAACATACACAATTCGCATTCATATTAGATACACATGTGTGCCACAGTGTACACGTCAGTTTGTGTGTAAATGTGGGTAACACATTGTTGCTACGTGGGAGACGAACCTACTTGAGTGTTGCTGGGTTGGTACTTGGGTAGTATAGGGTGTTTTGAGAAAAGTTTTGTGTAAACACGTTTTGTTTACATTGTTTTTTGTGAAATAGTTTTTGTTGAGTCGGCTAATTAGATGTATATTTTTAGACACGAAGATTTGTAAAAATTATACGATAAAAATTGATTTGGCTACTAATCAAAATAAAGAAATAATGTTAGTTGAACAAAATCATTGCATGCTTAATATGTAAAACTCGCGTTCTATTCAATTTTTAAGAATATAAATATTTATAATATAAAAAAAATTACTTACAATTCTAATGCAAATGCATTTTGTATATTTTCATGAATTATTATTACCTACTATTACAAATTACCTATGTCTAAATAATTCCAATCCATCATTCACTTTTTAATTTTTTTGTGCCTTGTGAAATCGTCTTTCCTAAATGATGTAGGTAGGCAGAAATATGATCTATTAAATAACTCGCAAAGAATTATTCAGCCTGTGTACAAATATAATATTAAAAATATGTCGGCCACCGCGCGCAATAAGAATAGCGTGTGTGGAATCGAAGATAAATATCCGGCGACTTTACTTATTCACTCCGATACCTTTTTACATTTTTACTAGATGATTTATACCTACAGTGTCAGGAGGCAACCTTTGCCTACACTTAACGGGACACTTGAGTGGAAGTGCTCTAAATTCACGTTCAGAGCAGCTGCTAAATGATAGAGGTGAGTGAATGATGATTTAATTTTGAAACGAAAAATGCACGACTAGGTTCGAACCCACGACCCTCGGATCGAAAGTCAGGGCTAACCCCCTCGGCTAACACAGCGTTACATATGTAAATATATTTTGTTATAACAGGATAAGATTTCATATCGCCCCATTCGGTAACCCTACCCATTTCCGCAAATCTTGGACAAAAACTGTATGTAGCCAATTTTTCGTCAGCCCTTACGTATTCAAATTGGCAAACTTTCGGTCACAACTGTCTCACCCTCCTCCACTACTCGCTACTAATACAAATGTGAAAGTTTTGTTTGTTTGGGTACGTTGGCTCCAGATTTTCTGGCTCTTGTTTTTAGACTTCAAAAAAGGCTGGCAAGCCTTTTTAGAGACTTTTATAGAGTCACTTTCAAAACTATCGTGAGTTGTATTAGACATTATAAAAGTGACGCCGACGCCGACGCCAGCACCAACAACAGCGCGCGCCCCCCCGCCTCCTCCTCCGCGACCTTCGTCCCGCGCCGAGCGATACTTCGCACGCAGTGTGAGACGCGACCGCGAGGAGTGACCACACTCAAACCCAGATGAAGATTCTCCGGAAGAATCGAAACATTGTCGGTATCTAAATCGACGATAATTTTACGTGAGTAATTTCCCGTGTACTTTTATAATGTTTTATAGAGTCGTAGCCAGTTCGTATTTTTGTAAAAAAACATTATTGATACTTAATATTTTTTATTAAGTTTCATTATTTTAAATAATTCTGGCTTTTATAGCCGTTAAGCCATGATGGAGGCCTTTAGGCGGCCTAAAAAACTCCGCCAGCAGAGTTGGCCACTTGCTCATACGAACTTACGTTTATTATTTTGAATGCGTTCGAACCACAATGGCCGTTCCAAGCAATAGCGCGCAAGTCTTGGAAATAGGTGGGAGACCTTTGTCCAGTGGGACACGGGATTCTTAAAAATAAAGTTTCATTAATATCCTTTCCATAACATAAGTAACGTTCAAAAATACGACAAAGACTTGATGAATAACTTTTGCATGCAAGACTTTTAAACACATGTGTGGGTTTAAAAAAAGGTAACTAATGAGGTCGACGACATAGTTTGTTTATATGGAGTCTGAGTCAGATTTTTTGTATGTCTCTTATAAACGCATCTTACATAATAATCTATTAAAACTTTTTAAACTATCGCGACTTGAAAACATATTTAAAAAATATTAACGGGACTTAATCGAAACGTCGAGGTAAATAAATAATATTGATTTCAATACGCGATTAAGTCCCGTTAATATTTTTTTAATAGGTATATCTATTGGTATTATTAATGCCTTATAATAATTAATATATTATTAATGGCCTTTAGGCGGCCTAAAAACTCCGTCACCAGAGTTGGCCACTTGCTCATACGAACTTACTTACTTACTTTTTTTATGCCTTATGAGCAATTCTAGATATTATATTTGAATGAATAAAAATTCTTTATTGTACACTCAAATAAGATACATTTAACAACTCATAAAAAAAACTAAGTAGATAGCAGTGTACAATGGGCGGCCTTATCGCTAAGAAGCGATAACTTCCAGGCAACCTTTGGATGAAAAGAAACCTTAAGAAATGGAAGATTGGTCAGGATAAGTCATGATCTAAATCTCGGAAACGGCTCCAACGATTTTCATGAAATTTTGTCTGCATGGGGTTTCGGGGGCGATAAATCGAACTAGCTAGAGTTAATTTTTAGAAAATGTCGTTTTATCTGTGTTTTCAGGCAAAAAAATACCGGGATCAGTCATCCAGGTACTGGCTTTTGATAAATTACATCAACATTTTATATAAAATGGACTTATAAGGTTGCTTTTCCTTTGAAGATGTCTTAGAGGGTAGTCAAGAAATTGATAATATTTTTTTTGTAGATAACGCCGATTAAAATAAAATGGACTTATAAGGTTGCTTTTCCTTTGAAGATGTCTTAGAGGGTAGTCAAGGGATTGATAATATATTTTTTGTAGATAACGCCGATTTAAGTGGAATGGCATAGGTGGCAAGAATACATGTTTAATAATATGCGGCACTACTGCGTCCCGTTATATACTTATCTTTCTTCCTGATAAGGCTACATCATCTGTAAAGATGTAAATACTTACTATCAAAGATAAGCGTTCTTGATAAATCGTTGAAGCAACGTTCTGAGCGGTCACAATTTGGATGGCTCACCGCAAGTGGCATTAAACTCTTTGGATTAAAGTGTCGATCCTGACTTTTAAAGCCATGACGGAGGCCTTTAGGCGGCCTAAAACTCCGTCACTAGAGTTCATACGAAAGAACGATTAAAAAACAAAATATTGATCAACAACACACAACATACCTTGTGTCGGAAATTACGTCAACCACAAATCAATAGAAAAAAGAATAAAAACACAAACCAAACAATAACAAGAAAAAACATTAAATACTGTGTCGAATATAATGGCAATCAAAAACCAATCGGTTTTAACAAAAACACAAAAGTTTAAACTTATTCCAAAATACATTCAATGGCATCAAAATTAAGCAAAAATCAATTAACAATATTCCCACAGAGTACAAAAAGTAGGATGTAAGAAAAATACGATCAGAACCTGATCAGAGCTGCGCACCGGATGCACGCCGACTTATAAGGCTTTCGAACTGGCTTGGTGTAGATGAGGACTTAGGACAAGGTTCTTAGGGGTTGTCAGGGGCTATTTCTGGGGGATATCTGAGAGAAAGAAAGAAAGATAAAACAATTAATTTTGGTCGGACCTCAAGGATCACTTCAGTTTCGTCTTACATGCTAGGATACTGTGTGTGTAATGGTGCACGTACAATAATAAGTCTACTCCATCTCTATAATGGCCCAGGCAATGTCACGTCCCGATAAGTGAAACAAAGATTACTTTCTGACACTGTGTAAACTATAAATCATCATAAAAGCATTATCATATCAGAATATGTTAGTATTAACAAATGGTAGGTATCCACAAATTGGCCAAAATATTTTTTTCCAAAACTGTGTAATTCAATTTATAAATTGTCAAAAAGAAGGTGTAAACGTGATTATATTTATTATTATGGCAAAAAAGTGGCTTATGCTTAGATCGGCTATTTAAAATTAATTTGATGCTCATTTGAAAATCCAAATTGGTGGTTGTAAGTTCAAACTAAGCGCCTACTGGTTGAGGTTGCGGGCAGAAGCTATCACAAAAGTAAAAAGATTCACAACACACTTTTTATCTATAAATACGAAAGCTAATAAAGTGTTATCATACAACAACAAAAGCTGGTACCTTAAAAGCTAGCGTGTATGAAGAATTTAATGAGGCGAGCAAGTGGTGATTCGTGGTCTCTGCCTACCCCCATGTGCAAAAGCCATGATTTTATGTATGCAAAAACGAGTTTTTCTATAAATAATCTTGCCCCTAACCCCCGTCCTGAATCCGCCCACCTTGCTCAAAAGCCGGTTATCATAGACCTTTTTTATTTTTATAGACCAACATGTCCAACTTGCTCCCGAGGGACGCGGAGGAAATAACTGTTCAGTAACCATCAGTAATTATATCAATGCTAGAATCTATGTAAATAGATAGCAATGGAAACTACAGTAAGTTAAGTAAGTATGAGCAAGTGGCCAACTCTGTTGACGGAGTTTTTAAAAGCCGTGACCGACAATTTAACGTGCCCGAAGCACGGAAGCGCTCAGCTGACATTGCCACTTGCGGACACCCATCCAAGTAGTGACCGCTCGCGTTGCTTAACTTCGACGATGTATCAAGAACGTCTTAGCAAGCTTCGCCACGAGAGCTTCAGTATTACAGTAATACTAATGTATTACTGTAATACTAATGTATTACTGTAATACTAATGTATTACTGTAATACTAATGTATTACTGTAATACTGAAGCGCTCGTGGCGAAGCTGATGAGGATCTGATGGGGATCTTTGAAGTTTTAAGAAGAAATGCACCTCGAGAGTGCAAAAAATTGTTCTCTTCTTACAAATTGAAGTTGATTTAATTATTTTATTTAATTTTGCTATTTCATCTTTTGATATGGCAAAAGCAGTTGTAGAAAATAATACCTACTCCTTTACTAGATGATTTATACAATGTCAGGAGGCAAGCTTTGCCTACACTTAACGGGACATTGTGCCTGGGACATTGTTGAGATGGAAAAGGCTTGCCCAGGACCTAAACCATCTTATCAGCTAAGTTGGCCATATCCACAACACTTACTTTACTTACTAGGAAATCTGAACCGTGTAAAAACATCAGATATGAATTTTTTTGAGAAGGTATATCTAGTGATTCATGCAAATTTGACACCGAAATGAGTGTTAAATCCAACGCAAGGGGCGTCACCACTATCTATATAACTCTGTTGGCCGTCTGTCTGTCAGCTCGGGTTACATGTTAATGTATATCGTAATTTATTGCGATAAAACTAGAGAGATTTATCACCAAATTCATTGAACTATGGTGACCACAGAACCCGTGAAGCGAATGATTTAAATTTGTTTTGTTTCTGACCAAAATTGCCGATTTGAATGTTGCAGTACAAAGTTGAAATTAAATTTTCATTATTAATTATTGGATCGGTGCGTTTTGTAGTTGTTATGTTAATTATTATTATGATGAACCAGCATAATATTATAATATAACTTTTTGTTGAGCTACCTATAGATCGTTTGTAACGATCCTTAGGTGACTCAACTGGTTTGTATTTTGTACAGTTATGTAAATATGTAGGTAGTAGTTTAGTTTCTGTAAATAAAATGATATAAAACTTTTTGTAAATAATGTTCGTGTTATCCTCTAACTAACTTGTTACGTTTTTTCAGTAAAATATTAATAATATTGACAGATAGGTATTTTTTTTTACTCTCCAAGGATATTTCAATACGAAAAACTTAAACAGGCTTACAACGAAATCCTTAGCCAACTGGAAATAATACATTTATAGGTTGTAAGTGAGATAATTCCATAGTTTCTTAGCACTAAAGTAAGTAAAGTAAGAAAGTAAGTGCCTCTTTCACGATCTTCAAGTAAAGTTCCGAGTAGGCTAGTCACCAAGTAAAGTGTCGAGTAACCTCTAGTCACATTATACGACGTTCAAGTAACACTAGGTACTCGTAATTAAAACTGGCCAGTAACTCATTACTTGCCAATTAACGTTACTCGTTAAGTAACTAATCAACACTTTACTTGAGGATGGTGAACGAAGCCCTAAGTAAAGTAAATCACAAAATAACCATTAATAATGGTTAGTCACTAAATGAAATATCTTTGAACTGGCTAAAATAATGACTTTGATACAAATTTAGAATTTTCATCAAGGTGACGCAGCATGGCGGAAATTTCACGAATTTTTTAAGATCCGGACCTAATTTGTCATGAAAATACCTGGGGAGTGAATTGGGTGTTAAAATTAAAATCGTTCGATCAAGTGGCCAACTCTGGTGACGGGGTTTTTAGGCCGCTTAAAGGCCTCCGTCATGGCTTAATGACTTTAAAAGCCGGATCGACAATAACGTGCCCTCCGAAGCACGGAAGCGCTCAGCTGATAATGCCACTTGCGGTCACCCATCCAAGTTGTGACCGCTCAGTCATTGTGACCCGCTTAACTTCGACGATCAAGAACGGCACGAACCCTTTATTAATATAATAGATAGGTGACCGCTTATATAATGATAAGCGAAGTTTAGCATTTAATGGATAGGTGACCGCCATCAGCGGCTATTTATAAAATTGTTTGATCAAAAATAAATTGCCTTCAAGTTATGGCATTTACGAGTACCTACCTACATATAAAATTTGATTATGTTTATTTTTTGTCAGGCTTTTCCCCTCGTTCGTTCGTTCGTATGAGCAAGTGGCTAACTCTTTTCCCCTAACATCATATTAATTAAAAATATTAACCAAGTTTTTTATAAAAATGTTTTCAAAGTTTTTTACGAATACATAAAATTATATACTTACAAAGTTCTTTAGATAAAATTACCTTGTCCTTACATAGTTGAAAACAAGAAGAGAGCTATTTTAGTTCGTAACGTAAGAAGTGTGTCAGGATCGTAGCAAGTGGAGATCCGTGGTCTCTGCCTACCCCCATGGGAAAGAGGCGTGATTTTATGTATGTACGTATGTAGGTACTTATGTAAATTTTGAGCTATTCAACCTTTTAATTAGGTTAGTTACCAACTACGAAATGCCTAGGTAAGGCCTAGGTAATCTAGATTTAACCTCATTAGCAAGTTGCTAACGATCCATCTAATATTGCAACAGATTGTCTAAGCAGCTTTAGTCGGCATTTTACTTTATTTTACTAGCTTTAAACGGTAAAGCAATTCTGAAACCAGTTAGTTTTCTAATAGCGTCGATGCGCTTGCAACCTGTCACGTATCCAATGTTAACTGTTACTATGCAAGATGTGGGTATGCAATGCACCAATAAACAAATAAATAAACAAATATCCTTGGACATTTCACACGGCGTCATCTAGTCCCAAGCTAAGCAATTTAATGCTTGTGTTATGGTAACCAGATGACTGATAAACTACATAGATACATTTTTTTTTTTGTAAATACATACATATTATACATAGAAAACACCCAGACACGAAACAAATATTTGCAGATCATGCAAACATTTGTCCCGCAGCGGGGATCGAACCCGCAACCTCTGCGTCTCAGGCGGGCTTTCGCCCACTGCGCCACAGAGGTCGTCAATGTACCAATGTATTGGACATACCTCTGACTACCCCTTAGACATCTTCAAAGGACCTGAAATAACTATAAAAATCTGAAAGGATTGTCTACTGCATTTTGGGAATACAGTGCAGTACAGTACAGTATGTATACATACATACATACATACTATTCATACATAAAATCTTAATAAAAAAATAAAAAAAAATCAAACACGACACACCAACTAAAACAATACACAACAACATAATATCAAAAACACATTGTGTCTCAAATAGCTAATAATAGGTAACTATCGATATTTTTTACCTTTAAAAGAGAAAGAAGAATAATTTATTTCAGTACGATAGATCCTAAAGGATCACTTCTAAACGTCTTACATGCTAGTGATGCTAGGTGATTCTATTGCCTGTACCATCGCGACACACCCACAAAAAGAATCAGGCAAGAACACAAGGTGTGAGCCTAAAAAGCTAGACACAGAGACAATTATCAATCACTATAGTGAATCAGAGGTGAAGCTTGCTAAGACGTTCTTGATAGCAACGTTCTAAGCGGTCACCATTAGGATGAGTGCATTTTCATAAAATTTATAATAACGAGCTAGATCATGATTAAAGTTAAATGTTATTAAAGGTCACCCATCCGTTTCGTAAACGCATTGATCATTGCACAATGTTTTTCAAAGACAAAGCAAGTCTTATAAATAAGAGCTTTTATATAAAGTTGGTAGGTATAATAAGTCTAAATAGTTTTTTTTTATTAACCTGTATCGTCCCACTGCTGGGAATGGTTATGAAAAGGTAATTTTATCTTACTAGGTAGGTATGCGTTTCGAGTCTGGGTGTTTTCTATGTAGGTACCTATTACCTAAGTGTAGGTATGTGTATTTACACAACAGATGTAAAAAAGATTCAGGATCGGTATTTTAATTTCGTATATTTATTTACAAGGTATCTTCAATCTTCAATAATTTATAATACTTAATATATATTTTTTTTGTCTTGTTCATCTACCTTGCTTTGAAGTTTGAGATTTTATTTAATTAAATAAAATCTCAATATGATAATTTCGTTCTCATTATTTGCAAAATATTTTAATCAAGGGTAGGCGGAACGTAGTTATTATTATTTAAAAGGAGAAATAAAAATATTAGCGTAAGATGGTATAGGTAACTAAACGAAGGTCAAACAAATCGAGTAGGTAGGTAAGGAGCTTTGGTAAAAATTATTTAACAAAACTATTTACGAAAGTACCTAGTCACCAATCCATTAAAAATACAAGAAACGATCCCTTCAAATAAGGGTGGGCGGAATCGAATCTAAACGTTTAAGTTTTTTTTTAAATGACCTTTTACCGAATATCAAATAATTATGAAGGAATTAGTAAAGGAAAATCGTAACATTTGATCGACTGAATTGACAAGAATGGCACTATCCTACCTACCCTTTTTCCGATTAAAATTTATGCTGGTAGTCACAATCAAATCGAAATACCTACTTGAATAAAAATATTATATGAGATGACACCAAAAATTCCTGCCTAATTTACCGATTTCAATGTCGAAGGTAGTCAAATATTTCAGTACATTTAAGCAAAAAACAAAATCTTCTCCATGACGTTCCTGCTTTTCGCGTCCCTTTGACCTTTTTCATCAAAAACATCAAAATATACTTTCTAAAATAATAAAAAAAATCGTACCTACCCATCACAAAATCCAAAATTCCCGGCACAATCACAACACACACAAAAACACTGCACTGTAATCCGGATTTTTTTCGTGCCACAGGTATAACGCGACAGCCCGACACGTCCGCTCGCGTCGAAGGCTCGTGCCCGTTTGAGGCGCGGGGGTGCGGCGGGGAGGGACTGATCAGTAAAAGTGCCTGGGAATGGAGACTGCGTACATGCGTTCTGAGTTTCTGGATTCTGACTATTTTAGTTGCAGTTAGGTTTTTCAGACCTGGACCGTACCACGACCTTATCAAACTCAATCGCTTTCAGATGTCATGTGCTAAATTGAATCGTAAAACTGAAGTCCTAAGAAGAACAATTCAGTTTAGGTCCTAAACTGGATCGCGCTAAGAGCCCCCTCGTGGTAGGGCCCCCTGAGGCCCTAGCCATGTTACATTTCGACAATCGCTTTCGATTAGAAACTAAAAAAAATAGGAATTGACATTCGATGACGAAAACTCGAGCGATCAGAAATGTCAAATCAAAGGTGTAGCGATGATAGAAATCGAATGCCGGTTGGCAGGCCCTCTGTCTTGGTATGCAACTGTGTTATCTCCTTTCTGATGTATTTGTTGTTTAATTATCTGAATTTTGACATAAATTTATAAGGGGGTAGGTATTCCTTACTACTTGAATGAATTTTACATTGCATCGGGATTTTTCACTGTATTTCAGTGTTCAAACTTGCAACCAGGCATGGAATGATAACTTCAAAATGTGAGGATTTTTCAGTTTTTGGGCGAGCTTTTAAGAACCGAAAACTACTTATAGCTAGGTAGGTATGGACATGCCTCTGAGTACCCACCTAAGATTATTAAGTTGCAATGGAGTGTTTGTGATGAGATGGACTTTAGAATATGTTTTGCATTGCAATGTGAAAATGTTAGTTTACTAGAAAACTCATTGTGTAAGTAAGTTTGTAAGTGTGTTTGTTACTTTAAACGGTTGGACGGATTTGAATGAAATTTGGTACCAGAATTGCTTATACCTACCTACCCTGGACTAAAAAATAGGCTACTTTTGATCCCGGTTTTTCTACGATGGGAACTATTCACCACGGGTAACACCCGCGGGGTGCAGATAGTAGTAGTATTTATTGACGACCTCTGTGGGCGCAGTTGGGTGAAGGCCCGACCAAGATGCGGAGGTTGCGGGTTCGATCCCCGCCGTGGGACAAATGTTTGTATGTTCTACAGATATTTGTTTCGGGTCTGGATGTTTTTCTATCTATATTATGTATGTATTTACAAAAAAAATGCACTTATCCAAGTAGTAGGTAAGTATCTCAGTCATCTGGATACACACTACAAGCATTAAGTTGCTTAGCTTGGGACTAGATGACGCTGTGTGGAATGTCCACGAATATTTATTATTTATTTATTTATTATCTATTTTATCTGACTGTTGAAAGGTGCAGGGTAGCTTTTGAAAATTGAGAAGCAATAAAAAACTACTGATTGGTTTTGAAATTGATAAGCTTTTCAGAAAGTAGTTTATCAATAACTGTCATGACAAAAAAGATTTTTAGAATGCCTTCAAAGAATTGGTAGGTACCTTCGCTAAGGGTTTTTTAACCTACTTCAAAAAAGGATGAGGTTCTATGTTCCACTGTAGGTACCTATGTAGGTATATATTTATTTTATCCTGTTATTCCGTCATATTATAGGCCTCTTAAATAACCATGAACATCTTTTCTATTTTTCGTGAAATGTAAATGAAAACGTTCTCTAAAGCCTTGCTAATTTGACAGGAAATTATGAATAATGGGGATATGGGGCATTACTCAGTAAAGTTATTTCTTTTATCTGTGGTAAAGTACGTAGTGACGTAATAAGACCGCTTTTAGGCCTCCAAATAAATGAATAATCAAAAAATGAAACAATCAATAAAAAGGACGAGAAAGATACACCTGTCTTTAAAAAAAAACTAAACAGATCCGACCTCTTTGTAAGTCAAACTGTTTTTTAAGCGATGGTCGCTTAAAAAAACAATGCGTTTTGAACTCTATTTCTATAACTTTAAGCTATACGATATTTTTTAAGAAATGTTTTTTGCTTATTGTGCCAAGCAATTCCGACTTGTATGTTAAAGAAACAAAGTTGAGATTAAGATGAGATAGTTTAGAATCGAGTTCAAAATTGGGATTCAGACAAAAAATGGTAGGAACAAAAAATGTGGGCTACCTTTTTTCGGTTTGTTGATCATAACAACATAATTTATCTTTTATTAATAAGTAAGTTCGTATGAGCAAGTGGCCAACTCTGGTGATAGTTTTTAGGCCGCCTTATGGCCTCCATCATGGCTTAACGACTTTAAAAGCCGGGATGATGATTGATGATTCTTAACGATGGGCTTGCAACCTGTCATGTTTGTTGCAAAAGACGTGTGCCAGTGACAGTAGGACGTGATTGTGACTACCCTCGTAATCTTGCGTAATGCTGTTCATACCTTGTGTTTTTACCTGATTGTTTTTCTTGTGTTGCGTTCGAACAGGTAGGATAATAGAATCACCTAGCATGTTAGTCGTTCTATGTGATCCCTGAGGTCTTACTGAAATATATATTTTTTAAAGATTATACATAAGTAGTAAGTATATAAAATCACGCCTCTTTTCCATTGTGTGTAGGCCCACAATGGAACCCACGAATCTCCACTTGCGACGATCCTGACACACCTACGAAGATTATTATTTCATATTAATAGATAATAGATTATTATTTCATATTAATAGAGAACAACTAGAGGTAGTTAAAAAAATAAAAACTATTATATTACGAGTATATTATAAGTACTAAGGAACGTTAGCAAATGTTAATTTAAACAAAATAAAATAAAAAAGCCTTTATTTCCATATCCCTTAAACTACATTTTGAAAGTGTTTTTGTTTCTTTAGTGTTTTTATTATATTTCATTTATATTTTATTATATTTTCCTTAGTCTAAGTTATTTTAAAAATGTAAATTTATGTCACTTAAATACCTATTTTAATTAAATATTAATAAAAACGATACTAATACTTATTTCCACAGATTTATTTTAGTAAGTACAATCTTCCCACCTACACACTGTCTAAACATAAACCAATATAACATGAGCTCCCACGCAGAAAAGCTTTGGAACGACAAGGGTCCCTTCTAAAGTGGTTCATTACAGACACCATCAAAAACGCCATTATATCATGAGCTCTATGTTCAAACTAAACGTTCACAACGAGATCTCTTTCTGTTTTGGATAATTACTCCACCATCTGAGTAGAAAACCACTGTATGAAGACCTCTAACGCCTTTGAAAATACCCAACACTTTAGCTTTTCTTAGGTGGTTAATTATTCAACCAATTAACTTAGATCTTCGTTAGCTTAATAATTCAAGGCGTGTAAAGGTCAAGTTAATTTGGCGCATAATTGATAATAGATAGGTACCTACTGTAATACATAGTAATACATACTGGTTCAGTGAACTGAATAAACTATCTAAAGCTACTATAATGGTGTCAATTCGGATGTCGCCAAAACTAAACTAAACTAATTTGACAGCACTAAAGTTGAATGTGGGTATGTGTCCAAATATGTGTGAATGAAAATGAAATATGATCACGACTGTATCCCGGGAGCGGTAGACATTTCTTTCATTTATTTCTTACATAAGTAGGTATTTATGTATTTGGACATTGACTACCCCGCAGACTTTTTTCAAAAGCTTTAAAACGAAACAGGATCCCAAAATCCCATAACGAAAAAACAAACTGGTTAATAATCGGTGCTTTAACCGAAATAATCATCTTACTGATAGTTTTGCCGTCGGCGTCATAGGTTTCGTGGCCGAGTCACTGGCAACTCGGCTATCGATCGCTGGTATCACGCGGGTTGTGACAGATGTCAAAACTGTAGTAACATTGGCTCTGTGTTTATTTTATCTTTAAAATTATAAAAACTAGCAGTTAAACAAGAAATACATTATCTAAAGTTTTATTAAAGTATTATTGACAAGCACAATTGTTATCTTCTAAATATATCTAGCAGTTAATGTGTAAAATTGAATATAATTAAAGTGAGTAAAAAATCGGCTATTTTACAATGAGAACAGCTGATAAAGTAATATAGTGCAGATACACAAACACTAGTATAAACTGTGAGTAAACAATTTTGCTATTTAGCAACGGATTTACATTGTTAAAAATGTATTCATAACTCAAAGTAACAATGATGTAAACAAAGATGACTCACGCAAACATTCAAATTAACTGACAGTACGTATACGTACGTCAAGTAAGCGCAAGTGGCCTTGGTGACTAAACTGCCAGTAAAGAGATAAGATTTTGCTGCGCTTAGTGACTTAGAATTTCGACAATCACGTCATAAGATAACTGGCTCGTCGGGCGTAGACTCGCCTTGTGATCAAACATAAGCGAGTTCGAACCTCAACGAGCACTCAACTTTTTGGTCCTTGAATTTTTTTATTTTTAGTTTGTTTTGCATAAATATACAAATCATATTTTTGTCAAAATTATGGAGGCAAATTTAAATTTTATTATGACTAGACAACGAGCTAAGAAGGCAAACGATGCAAAACAAGATCAGAATAAAGACATATGTATTGAAAATTATTGTAAGACAATAGATAATTTAAAAAAACAATTTAAACAGCAAGAAATATTAAACGAAACGCTTTTGGAGGAACAAGAAACATACGGCAAAGAATTCGAAAATGTTTGTAAACAAATTCAGCAGCTTAAAAATAAATTATGCAATGAAAAAGAAAAAATTACAGACTTACATGAAACAAACTTAAGGCTAACAGAAGAAAATATACAATATAAGGAACAATTAAATTTATGGGAAGGTCAAGAGTTATGCGTAATAATAACAGAACTACAACAACAACTAGACCAAAAAACGGAAGAAAATACTAAACTACAAATAAAATACAGCGAACTTTTACTTAGCACCACTGTTTATACAAAAAAAGGATTTAAATGTTTTAAGAAAAGAAAACAGACTATTAAAAAACTAAAACACAAGTACAAAGTAACAAATGTAAAGGTAAAGCAACTGTCAAAAGTAAACTCTATGATAGAAAGGGATTTGCAAGAAAGAGAGTGCATTATCAGGGCGCTACAAGAAGAAGGAGATAACCTGCTTCAAATTATACATGAAAATGAAAAACAACTGCGGGACCGTAAATCTACACTTGACAAAGTTGATTACCTTGACAATCAACTACTAAATAAATTGCAGCATCTCATAGACCAAATGAGCACCGACGAAAACATTGAAAAAACAAATACACTTAACAGTCCAATAGAATCACGGCCAAAAATTATACATAATGAAAGACGAAAAAACTCTGAAGCTAGTACTATTCTCTCTGATGGGTACGGAAGAAACATGGCTTACCTTATGAAAAGTAAGCTATCAACGGACTATGAAATATATAATTCATGTAAACCTATGAACACATTTGAAAACATTATCAATGACGATATAGCAGAAAACTCTGAACCTAAAAATATTATTATCGTCATAGGTGACTATGGATCTGTAGAACATGACATATATGGCTACATAAAGAAAATAGAAAATCATATTAATAAATTAAGCAAGGATAGAAAAATGATAGTAACGACCATTGCTTATACCAGAAATTATGAATCAAACAATAAAATTCATTGGATTAACAGTAAATTATTTGCAATTGCTGCCATGCATATAAATTTATCTGTTGTAGAACTAAACGAGCCTATGATGAGCAGTCGACGACGTCTTGACATCATATCCAATAGCTTAAGTGCCATGCTTCTAAATGAAGGAACATACAAAAACCTAGTTGTTCTACCAAGAGAAATGGCTCCCAAAGAGAATCTGACAAATTTTCTTCGAACAGCAAACTCCGGGGCGGTAAAATGATACTGTGCCACCAAAACGTACAAGGAATTTACAATAAGTCTCATTCTCTTGGTCTCTTTTTGTTTCAGGAACATGTAGATGTGATGTGTATGACGGAGACTTTTCTAAAAGATATAAATATTTCTGTTTTTAATGTAGAAGGCTATACAAAAGCTGCCCCGTTTTGTAGAAAAATTAAAGAGAAAGGAGGTTGTCTTATTTTGGTAAGAAAAAACTTAAAGTTTAAGGTAAGAACTGATATCACAAAGCTATCTGAAGAAATGATTTGTGAAATATCTTGCATCGAACTGAGTAAGGCTATAATAATTGTAGTATATAGATCGCCTTCAGCAGATCAGGAACCTTTTTTGCACAAACTTGAACAGTGTTTAAATAAAGCTACGGCAAAAAATAATAAAATAGTAATATTATGCGGGGATTTCAACGTAAATTTTTTAGATATATATGATAAGGATAGACGAAATTTAATTGATCTAATGGACAGTTTTCTTTTAAAACAACAAATATACGACTATACAAGGGTATCTACCTCATCAATGACATGTATTGATAACATTTTTACAGATACATGTGAGACAAACAACGTACGTGTTATACCAGGTATAAAATCGGACCATTATGCACAGATTTTAAATATAAAAGTAAATATGGATAATATTAAGAAGCCTAATATAAAACTAGGGCAAGTCAATACTTTTAGAATAGAAAATTTAAAAACAGTTCTTCGAGATACTATAGACAAAACATTTAATAATTTTAATGGATACTTTAAATATTTCTTAAAAAATGTTAATGAATTTATGCCGATTATAGAAAAAAAACCCACTGCATCTGAATGTTATAAATGGGCTACGAAGGGAACTCTGGTCTCGAGACAAAGACTGTTTGAATTATATGCGATAAGAAATACGTGTGATAACCCTACGCTTAGATTATATGTAAGTAAATACAGCAAAATTTTTAAAAGAGTTTGCTGTGATGCTAAAAAACTCTACATTACTGACAAAATAGAAAAATCTGATAACAAAATAAAATCAGTTTGGAAAATTATAAAAGAAGAGACTGGGAAAGAGTGTAGTAGTCAAATAATCTGTGATAAAATTTTCTGTGATATTAGTAATAAGTATATTTTTAATAATGTTGACATTTCTAATCATTTTAATAATTATTTCATTAATGTAGCAAATAATGTAACTAGAAATCTTATTTGTTCTGTGGAAGAGTCCCTGTCGTTTTTAAATAATTATTTGCCGGCTTCAAATGCTACCTTCAAACTTGAGCCTATAAGTATTAAAAGGGCTATAAATATTATAAGGAATATGAAGCCCAAAAAGTCTAACGATTTTTGGCATATCACTCCTTACTTATTAAGAAAACTTGAATGTGTTATTGCTCAGCCTCTAGTGCACATAATTAATAATTGTATAAGCTCTGGTACTTTTCCTGATGAAATGAAAATGGCGAAAGTGGTGCCGATTTATAAATCAGGTAAGGTATCATCGTGTAATAACTATCGTCCAGTGTCTGTGTTACCTAGCATAAGCAAAATTTTTGAAAAATATCTTGCTGAAGAACTGGTTTGTTTTATGCTTAGAAATAACTTTTTAAATTGTAGGCAATTTGGTTTCCAAAAGAAAAAATCAACAAAGAATGCTATAACGAGGCTTATTGAAGATGTATTTAGGGGCCTAGAGATATCACAAAAAACTTATGGGGTGTTTTGTGATCTCTCTAAAGCTTTTGACTGTGTTTCACACGAAATATTAATATCTAAGTTAGATCACTACGGAGTAAAAAATAATATATTGAATATTTTCAAATCTTATTTATCAGATAGGAAACAAGTTACTGAAGTAAATGGCTGTAGATCTGAGAAAGGTGACATAACCCTAGGTGTACCGCAGGGATCAATTCTGGGTCCTCTCTTATTTTTAATCTACGTTAATGATGTTTCAATAGTATGTAAGGATGTTGACATAATATTATTTGCGGACGACACTAGTTTGATAATTAAAGATAAGTGTGATAATGGAGTAAGTGATAAGCTCTTGAATGTGATACCTAACTTAAAAATGTGGTTTTCAGTCAATAATCTACTACTAAATGTTGAAAAAACGAATGTGTTAAAATTTTGCCTTGGAAATACTAACAAATTCCCCCAGACCATTGTAAACAATGCATTAAATGAATTGTCGCTTCCTAACACAGATTGTATAAAATTTTTAGGTATCTGGGTAGACTCAAAATTAACTTGGTCTAAACACATCGATCAGCTCAGCAAAAAACTTAGTTCTGCAGCTTATGCAATAAAAAAAATTAAGGAGCTAGGGGGTCAGAAGGCGGCAAGACAAGTATATTTTGCATATTTTCACTCGTTAATGAGCTATGGTATAATGTTTTGGGGTAACGCAGCAGAATCACGCAGAATATTTGTTCTACAAAAACGATCCATAAGATATATAGCTGGTTTAAATTATGGAGATACCTGTAGAAATACATTCAGGGAGTTAAATATAATGGCCTGTGAGCAAATTTATCAATGTATTATTCACATAAGAGAAAATGACAAAAATGTAACTAGATATAAGGAAATCCATGGTTACAATACTAGAAATAAAGACAATGTTTTAGTTCCTTATACTAGACTTTCTAAAATTAAAAAAAGCTTTGTGTGCCTCTCTATTAAGTTTTATAATAAAATACCTTTAGAATTTAGAAACAAAACTGACATGGAATTATTTATATTTGTTAAAAATTATCTGATTAATAAGAGTTACTATACAATTGACGAAGCGATGGCTGATAAAAACTTATTTTGTAATAAAATAGAAGGTACTAGCTCTAGTTATATATAATAGTAATTTAAGTACATAATAATATAAGATAAATGTTGTATGACTTATCTAAGTACATGTAAATGTGGAAAGATAAATAAATGATTGATTGTTCTAATTCCGTTGAAATCATAAACTTAGTAAGATTTTTCATTAATATTGAAACTTGACCGTTCTTTGGCGATCTCCCACCACTCCTTCTCAAACACGTCAAGATTGTCAGTGGAGGATTTTGGGGGAGACATTTGCCCAGCAGTGGGACATAGTAGGTTACTAAGTAAAAAAAAATCTGAATTATGTTGAAATGGGATGGGGCAGGCAGGTCATGTGGCTCGAATGCATCCAGAACGTTGGGCGAGACTTCACGCAGTGGGTGCCCGAAGACAGTCGGAGACGACGCGGCAGACCCAGGAAAAGATGGCGAGACGACCTGGATGCATTCGAATCAAACTGGCAAACTGTTGCCTTGGAGCGCAAAGAGTCAAATCAAATAAATCAAATCAAAATGTATTTATTCAGTACGATCGTTTATAGACCACTTTGACATGTCACGTTCTTAAAACTAGGTGACTCTACTGCCTGTTCTAACGCGACTCCCTACACCAGGGAAAGAATCAGGCAAGAACCTGGTGGTGTGGGCCTAGTTTTTTTTTTTTTTTTGGAAGTTGAAGGGGAGACCTTTGCCCAGCAGTGGGACATGATAGGTTAATAAAAAAATGTAGGTACGCAATTCTTGCCAGCAGTTGGTATTATGAAGATCACGATGTCCAATAGAAGATGCACCTGTTATTGGAGGTCGTGCGGTGAACGGCGACGCTGGGACGTTGGTATTTAAAGTTGCGTAGCGTTGGAAATAGATACGCAAAGCTAGAGGCTACTGCCAGACTCAGTAACCAATCTTCACTTCACTTCACTTCTTATATTTGGCTTTCGCACGGCTTGTGCCACGCATTTAGCCACTACCATGTGTTTAAATTTTTTGTCAGTTTAGTCAAGGTCAAGTCAAAGTCATAGTCAGCGTCAGTAAAGATGTGGGTTCTTTACTGCAGCTTTTTACATGGACTTCTTGAGAGAACTCGAAATGCAATGATATACAGTTTTGTTTCATTTGCCTACACATAAGTACGTTCACGAACACTTAACAGTTAATAATCCACCATTATTACATATTAACATTCGCCAAAACACTAATTTCGAAAAATAAAACAAAAAAGACAACATGCCATCTTGAATTCCCGTCAAAAAGCCTCCAGTAACCAATCTATCCTTGGTTTTGCTTACTGTCGGTAGAAATTTGTCATTCTTTGTATGGTAATGTCAAATCAAAAAAATCAAAAAATCAAAAGACATTTATTTGCAACTAAAATTAAAACCAGATTAACATTAACGCAAGACTAACCTAAACATTATTAAAAACAAAACAGACCTATAATGTACCTTTATCAAAATTTTAGTTGCAAAAAGGTTCCAACTCAGCGTGTGCAAGTAATCAATACCTGCGCTGGTCTTTCGTATGCATAATGTCACATAATCTACCCACAGTAAGCAAAACCAAGGATAGAAGGTATTGAGACTGGCCATTAGTAGTCTCTAGCAATAGTCTAATGCCCGATTCCTATATTCAACGTACGGATGATCATCGATCTATCTCTATAGAAACGTTGTTTATGCAACACAAAATGTATGAAACTTTTTGACAGATAACTGCTAATAAATGCTTTTTCTTTCTTTCTTTCTATCTTCTTCTTAGTCGGCCTCTTCATTGCTGAAGGTCGTGTCTAGTTAGAAACTGGATTATTCACTTCTTATGCTGTGCACTATGCTTTTCCACGTTTTCCGGTTTTCGGCGGTCTTCAAAGCTTCAGGTATTGGCAAGCCGGTGAGTGATATATTTGGTCTGACCAACGGGTAGGTGAGCGACCGCGTGGTCTTTTCCTTTCGACCTTGCCTACTACCATCAGCTTTTCCAGGTTGTCAGGGTTTACAGCAACGTGTCCCTTCTTTCTATAGTCGTGATCATATTTTTTGTCTCTATCCAAACGCAATAAACTCACTCCACGGCCACAGCTAAGTATTGTGAATGCGTCCTTCTAATACCCACATCTTGCCATAGCTTACTATCTATTCTGTGACGTGACATTTCGCGTCTATGTAGGTAACAACTATTTATATGCTAATATCACAGGCAGTTAAATAACCCTTGCTTGTTTACCAACAGGCCTAGAGACTATAAATGCTAAGTTTGTTAAACCCTTGTTAGCCTGGTGGTACCTCAACTTTTGATCTAAAGATCGTAGGTTCGAATTAGGTTTCACCATTTTACGCATGAAAATGAGTTCTAAACAGTGAAGGGAAACACTGTGAGGAAACATGCAGAAGTTTTAGCATGATGGCGCCTATTTTTTAAGTTAGACCTCTGGCAATACATCGGTGAATTCCATTTAAGTAGTAGTTTTTGCGTGATGCGGGAACAAAACAAACATTCATACAAACAGACAGACAAAAATGTTAAATAGTTTATTTATTATTTTACAGTGTTAAACCACACTTAGGTATTGGATCATTTATAATGAAAAAAAAAAAAAAAAAAAAAAAAATGTTAAATAGGTACCATTTTTTTGGCTTCTGTTGCTCTAAGTAAGACCGTAAAATATTAGTTTTTCAAATATTTAAATTGTACAGACATCGATGTGATACAGTTTTATTATAATGTATTTAATAGATAGATAAAACTTATAGATAGATAGAGACTTTGTAGATAGATAGGTGTGCAACAAAGGATTCTATCCCACTTTTCTAACACAGTTGTATTTTTCCGAGTTGTATTGGTCGATTGGGAATAATTATTAAGCTACTATAAAATCGCAAGAAAGGTACGTGCAAACATCCGTTCACCATTTTGTAGAAAACAAAACCAGTTAAATAAAAACGCGAAAGAGCGTCAAGAAAATTACACAGTACACATCCTTTGGCACAAAACTGTTGTAGGTGTTATACAGGGTAGTTAACCAGTTTTTATAATTATAGGTTTTATAAAAGCTTTTATAAAATTGGCTCATTTTCCTGATTGTCACGTAAGCATTAAAACCTCACTTAGCTGGTACAGATTGTCACTTAAGTATTTATAAACTAAATTAGTATGATCACGCTAATCTTGCTTTATGTTAAAGTGGTTCTACAATAAGCGACTGTAACCCCAAGGCTTTAAGAATTATAAGAAGCGCTCGAGGCGAAGCTTGCTAACGGCCGAAATTAATATTCAATCCTAATCCTTAATTTGAAGATTGAGATTGACATTTCAATCTTTTTTCTAGAAAAAGCTTGCCAATAACCAATCCTTGGATTGAGTTTGCAATCCAAAAAACCAGGCTATCTTTGGGAGGACGGATCACGGATTAAAGATTGGCCTCTGTTCGAAAATGACAGTTTGAGCTTGCCAATAACCAATCTTTCTATTTGACGTTTGCTTTGATAGGTGAAAACAATCGCAGATTGCAATCCGAGAAATTTGTTGGATTTCTTCTTGACAGATTGAGATTGCCAAAGGATCGATTTTGTAATCTTGATAAATTTATTATATTTATTATAAAAGTACCTAATAAATCTGTCGGAATTTTCAAGTGATAGTGATGATAGTGATAATAATAGTGATTTGGAGGTTCTGGCTCAGTTATCGGATTGGGAAAGTGATGATATCGACACCAACGCCGAAGTTAGAAGTTCACGAAGAATCAGAAGGGTGAACTTTATGCAGACCCTCGAGGATGTAGAATTATTCACCTTCAGATTTCGGTTAGGCTGAAGTATAGCTACCAGCAGCAGATATTATTCTAGAATCTAGAGAATAATACCTACGGAAGAACAAGATGTTACAGAATGGGCAGCTCTCATAAATTATTATTTTAGTTACTTATATACACAGGCTTTTACCTAGCAAGACGATTTAAACAGTGCTAATAATAAAAACTACTATAATAAATGACAAAATAGTTTTTTTTTTAATCAATACCCTTGGTAAGCAATTGTAGTAGGTGGTAGGTAATGTGAGATAGGAATGTAACTTAGTACCTACATTATCTTATAGAAACAATAATACCTACCTACCAGGAATAATAAGTCAAAAGATTATTCATATCTCAGAACAATCATGTTACCATCAAAATACAGTTTTGTAGGACAATTAAAATGAAATGAAATGTTTGTTGATATAATATTTAATTAAAACAATTAAATACATAAATCAAAAAGGTTTAAAAACTTAACAAAACACCTTACAAACTCTCCTTCCACTTCTGTAATCCTAATTCTAAGTTATTCAAAGTAAGCTGTGTTTTTTTAATTCGAAATTATTATTTTCTAGATTGTATTATTTATATTAGCGTCCAGACATCGTTTTTTAGTAGCAAAATGTTCTGCTTTTGCATTATTTCTGGCTGTTTTCCCTTCATCAGGTTTCAATTTCTTTTTTACTGAAAAACAGAAAATATGAGATTAATAGGGAATGAACATACGTGCATTTTTCTTTAAATTTTCCCATTTTAAACGCATCTGCTGCCTTTAAAATGGATCATGTGCGAGGGCTATTCGTAGCTTTAGCTTCCTACATCAGGGAAAGAAACAGGCAAGCTCAGAATTTCTCTGAGCAGGCAAGAACCTGGTGTGCTTTTGCTAAGTTAGGCCGTAGGCGTCATCTCTACAACTTCCATAAAAACCAGTAGGTAGGTAGGTAGGTAACTTACGATTTCTGAATCCATCATTAGAAGTAATGCTGATGAAATGATCACACAACACACATCTGTTTTATTTACATAATTTTCGCAACAAATAACTGTACAGTAGGTAGTGGTTATATTTGGTTATATTCTCTTTGTCAAATACCATTCGTCAACTTGAACGTTCCATTTCAGTTAAAGTATTTTGTGTATAAGTATTGAGATTGTTAAATCTGCAAGTTTTTAGGCAAATAACAATTTGTTTGAACTATAAATATTACTATCTACAACTTGTTAATTAATTTTATTTATTATTTGTTTTTATATTACTCAAATTAATATTGTGGTTCCAATTTAATATTGTGGTTCCATTAAACATTTTACATAAAACGGAACGTTAAAGAGGGAAAGGATTGCCGGCAATCTGCCACCAAAAAAAAAGATTGGGATAGCAGATAGGTTATTGGCATGCGGATAGGAGATCGATCGGGAGATACCCAGCAATCCAAGATTGAATTTAATCTCGGATTGAAGATACATTATTAATTTCGGGCGTAAGACGTTTTTGATAGATCTACGAAGTTAAGCAACGTTGAGAACGGTCACTACTTGGATGGGTGACTGCAAGTGGCATTATCAGCTGAGCGCTTCCGTGCTTCGGAGGGCACGTTAAATTGTCAGTCCCGGCTTTTAAGTCGTTAAGCCATGACGGAGGTCTTAAGGCGGCCTAAAAACTCCGTCACCAGAGTGAGCCACTTGCTCATACGAACTTACTTACTTAGCAACACCCAAATCAAACACCCTGTATAAATCAACACAGTAAAAGACAACCAGTAGCCTTGCTAAGTACAATCGGATATCAGAAATACGTGTTTTGACTTTTTTACGCTGTTATTGTGAATTATAGCGGGATGACACAGAGTAAAACGCAGAAGGGTAACTTGTATAAGAATTTAGCATTGAGATTTTAATCCTAAAATTAACTATACTGGGCGTCTACTCTGCAAAACGAAAAACGAAGTTTCGTGTCAATTTTCGGGGTCAGCTTATGTTGGTGGATACTGAATTCGTAATAGTTCACCAACATAATTAGAACCCGAAAATTGTCACGAAACTTCGTTTTGCGTTTTGCAGAGTAGACGCCCTGAATACTTATCTTGACACAACAAGAGATACAGATTCGATTCTTGAGGCTGGACAAAACCTTAAGATCTGCAGATAAATACAAACCATCTTTATATTTCATGACACACATGAATTGAAACCTGCAGAATGTACTTACTTATTTATTTATTTATTCATTAAAAAAACGATTGCATTTAAACAACACGTTATTATTTAAACGCAGTAATTATGACTTCAAACGTGTTTAACAAGTAATTGAAAAATGTTAAACCCAAAAAGACCAGTAGGTATTTATCATATAAGAATCTTCTAAGCATATTTGTACACTGCGCCCAAACAAGCAAACCTACCAAGAAACAAGCAAAGGTCCGTACGAGTGAATGAAACAGCTAATACATCGCGTCTTTCGCACACCGGATTCGAAAAACATTCGAAACCCAGTTTCAGTCTTACTGTTTTATACACTGTGGCTATTTTGATGTTAACTTTGCTATAATCTGTGGTGATTTGTTAGTAACTGCTGGATAATCTGTGGTTATGAATGGGGAAGACAAGTTAATGGTATAATGGTGGGATTTTAATGAAATTGTGACGAAATTGTAGACGGAACGGTAAAATGTCGGTAGCGTATAGCTACTTATTGTCGGGTAGGATGTTTCAATACGGTAGGTACCTATACAACATTTATTTGTAAATAACCGACAAAACCAAAAAATGTTTAAGTATGTGATTTAAGTCATCATCAGCTCTGATTGTGTAACTTGTTTCGATTGTATCAAAGTTGTTCAAAGCAAGAATCACAGTAAATCGCGAAAACAACGGTCTGATTTAACGCTGTTTTAAGTTACTTATTAAGTAAATTAGTAAGTAACTTACCTAATTCCTGTTATACTTCACTAGCAGACCCGCGCGGCTTCGCTCGCGTGTTGTACATACCTACCTTAAACACTGGTCGTACTGACTTGCCATTTTAAGAAAAGTGAAATAGAAAGAAAATTAAAGAAATAAGAGATATTTTCACGACTGCATCCCGGGAGCAGTAGACATTTCTTTCAGATCATTAGGCAATTTTAAGATCTTTTTGAAGATGTCTAAAGGGGTAGTCAGAGGTATGTCCAAATACATAATATATATTTGGTACATGCCCACTTTTTCCAGAAGTTAACTTTCCATACGTGACAGGTAGCAAGCCCATCGACGCTGTTAGAGAGCTAACTGGTTTCCTCACGTTGTTTTCCTTCACCGTTATAAGCTCGTGTTAAAGCGCATATAAATGATAAATGGAGGTGTACCTACTTAAAAGGGATTTCTAGAAATTAAACCCTTAATAGAGTGAATGAATGGAGTAAAATCGAATTTATATGACTATACAATACCACTAAGCAAATTTGGTAAAAATGTCTCATAAAATTTATTTTCAAAACAATCTCTCAAATGTGAAGGCATCTTAAGTTGTATTAACTTGTATTTAATGTGGTTACCTACGTTGATTTTGCTTACGGTGCTCATAGAAAAAGCTTACTGTTTGTCGGTTCATATCCTTTGGTCTGGCACAGTTCAATCTGCTTGCAAAATATTCTAGAACCTATGGTGCGCGCGCAGCTAGCTAAACTTTTTAAAGACAAATACATCTTGTGTCACTTGATTTTGCTTACGATTTTCATAAAGAGGCTGACTGTTGGTCGGTTCCTTTTATGGTCTGACACAGTTCAATTTGATTGCATACTATCCAGAAAGCTATGGTGCGAGTGAAGCGAGCTTCGAACCAAGAACTTCTTTGACTCGGAAGCGAGCCTAATTTTTTTAAGACAAATGCGTCATGTGAAACTTGGTTTTGCTTGTGGTAGTATGGTACTCATAGAAAAGCCTGGCTGTTGGTCGGTTCTTAGTCTATCGTCTGACACAGATAAATTCGCTTGCTAAATATTCAAGAAGCTACCATGCGAGCGAAGCGAGCTTCAAAGTTTGCGAGCGTATCGAGCCGAATTTTTTTTAGGCAAATGCGTCACTGACGCTGGATTTTGCTTATTCTACTCATAGAAAATGCTGGCTGTTGGTCGGTGTATATTCTATAGTCTGGCATGGTTTAATCTGCTTGCAAAAGATTCAAGATACCTGCGAGCGAAGCGAGCTTTAAATTTTGCGAGCGTAGCGAGCCGAATTTTTTTTAGACAAATACGTCACTGACGCTGGATTCTGCTTATTCTGCTCCTAGAAAAGGCTGATTGTTGGTAGACAAATGCGTCACTGACTCTTGATTTTGCTTATTCTACTCATAGAAAATGCTGGCTGTTGTTCGGTGTATATTCTATAGTCTGGCATAGCTTAATCTGCTTGCAAAAGATTCAAGATACCTGCGAGCGAAGCGAGCTTCAAACTTTGCGAGCGTAGCGAGCCGAATTTTTTTTAGACAAATGCGTCACTGACGCTGGATTCTGCTTATTCTGCTCCTAGAAAAGGCTGATTGTTGGTAGACAAATGCGTCACTGACTCTTGATTTTGCTTATTCTGCTCCTAGAAAAGGCTGACGGTTGGTCGGTTTATATTCTATCGTCTGGCACTGTTAAATCCGCTTGCTAAATATTCAAGAAGCTATCGTGCGAGTTTGAACCAATCAGTTTGTAATAGTATACAAACCGAGTTTTAAGCCAATCGCACCTCGCTTTAATACATTTCACTTCAAACTTTTCACTCTTTCACTCTTTAAAGGTTTTTTATTTTGTATTTTAAGTGTTGCAACTGATTTTGTCGTACAAATCGCTCCACTTTTAATACGTTTAAATTCACTTCAGACTTTGTCACCGAATTTCACTCTTTATAAGGGTTTTGTCGAAAAACCCTAAAACAATTGCCCATTTATTTTGTAGTATCCATACCGAATTTCCAGTCAATCTCACCTCGCTTTAATACATTTCACTTAAAACTTTTAACATCGGATTTCACCCTTTTTAAGGGTTTTTTGGAAAAACCCTTCAACGCGTGTCTATTTATTTTGTTTTTTAAGCAACAGAGTTTCAAGCAAATCGCTAAGCCCGTTTAAAATTTTCCATACAACCTTTGACACCATTTTTTACCCCTTTTTAGGGTATTTTTTGAAAATTCCTGAAACACGTGTCCAACCATTTTGTATTTTTAGTATCCAAACCGATTTTCAAGCCAATCGCGCTTCCCTTCAATACGTTTCACTACAAACTTTGACATTGCATTTCACCCTTTTAAAGGGTTTTTTTCGAAATACCCTAAAACACGTATATATTTATTTTGCATTGTTAGTGTTGTAACCGAGTTTCAAGCAAATCGAACTACCCATTAAAAAGTTCTCATACAAACTTTGACACCCCATTTCACCCCTTATCAGGCTTTTTTTTTTAAATTTCTGATTAACATGTAAATTTATTTATCATTTACCATATTTAAACCAAGTTTGAAGAAAATCGCTTCACGCATTAAAAAGTTGCATACAACGGTTTTCATCCCTTTTCAACCCTTTAGGGGTGGAATTTCGAAAAATCCCTTCTTAGTGCTCACTTTTGTTTTAAAAGGAAGCTACCTTCCAAATTTCAGCTTCATAGCTTCAGCGGTTTGGTCTGTGCGTTGATTGCAGAAAAATGCTTATTGTTTTATATATATTGATTATTTGACAGTAAAAAAAGCCGTGGTGGCCAAGTGGTTAAAACTCAAAGCAAATAAGTATTCTTTCGCAAAACTATGTCACGATATACAAGGTGAAAGTAATGATACGATTATCTAAGAGGGTAGTCAGATGTCTCCAAAATACATTTAGGCTAGTCAGAGGTAAGCAATTCACATCTTTCATCGAAAATGTCTTCGTAGATTTTTCCAGAAATTAGTGTATCGTGTATGTGACAGATAGCAAGCTCATCGCCACCAATCAATAGATTTAAAGTGCCTCTTTCACGATCTTCAAGTAAGTTCCGAGTAGGCTAGTCACTTCACTTCACTTCTTTTATTTTGGCTTTCGCACGGCTTGTGCCACGCATTTAGCCACTACCATGTGTTTTTAGTTAGTTTAAAGTTTAGTCACAAGGTCAAGTCAAAGTCATAGTCAGCGTCAGTAAAGATGTGGGATCTTTACTAAAGCTTTTCACGGACTATTTGAGAGAACTCGAAATGCAACGATATCCAGTTTTGTTTCATTTGCCCACACTTATGTACGTTCACGAACACTTAACAGTTAATAATCCACCATTATTACACATTAATATTCGCTAAAACACAAGTTTTGGAAAATAAAACAAAAAAGGCAACATGGCACCTCGAATTCCCGTCAAAAAGCCGAGTAGGCTAGTCACCAAGTAAAGTGTCGAGTATTGACATTAATTGACATTTGGCGCATAGAACGAATGACGTTACTCGTTAAGTAACTAATCAACACTTTACTTGAGGATGGTGAACGAGGCCCTAAAACAACAAATTAATTAATTAGACATCTGCTAACCAACAATTTAACAAAAGCCATTGAGATGTATTAAAGAGTCACAATCTAATAGCTGACAACACTCAAAAAATGTGCGTGCAAATTCAATGTTCTACAATGACATTTGACATTTGAATGGAGACGTTATGTCGTTTGTTTAATGTTCAATGTCGCTTGTACGCAAAAAAGTAAAACTCTGCGCACTACGTAGCGTGCGCCGAGTTTTGGCGTTTACATTTTATATGTCTGATTGTGGCTCTATAATACATCTCAATGACAAAAGCAGCACATGTCATATTTTTTACAGAACAAATGGCACTTGATAACAAATTCCAATACAGAACAGATGTGTTTCAAACAGGTCCATCAATAAATAACAATGTAGATGTTTTGTATAGATCCAATCACACTAATATTACCTACTTATATAGGTGAAAGTTTGTGTGTGTGTATGTAAGTATAAACTTGTACCTACATATCAGGCATTAGAATCACCTAGCATGTAAAACGAAACTTAAGTGATCCTTGAGGTCCTACAAGAATAAATGATTTTTCTTTCTTTTTTTCTTTCATTTAAGACCTACCTTGTACAACAGTTTGGCAGTTTGGCAGTTTGAAAATAAAATAAAATAAAATAAATAAAAGTTTTCTGATTCTGATTCTGATTCTGATGTAAGTGTATGTTACTCTCTCACAGTAAAGCAGCTGGACGGATTCGAACGAAATTTGGTACCAGGATTGCTTATACCCTGGATAAAAATAGGCTACTTTTGATCTCGGTATTACCACAAGAACTATTCACACACAACACAATTTTTTCCTCACCCTGTAGGTATACCTACATGTCTATGGAGTATTACTTTTATATACCTACTAGCTTACTCGCCCGCGGCTTCGCTCGCATGGTACCTACCTTGATAAAATATAGCCTATGTTCATTCGGAAAGACCATGCTACACATCGGTGAAAGAATTTTTGAAATCGGATGAGTAGCTTCGGAGATTACCCCAACAAACAACATACAAACAAACAAACCAACTTCACCTCTTTAAAGAAGAATAGATAGTAGGTATAGATAGATTGACGACCTCTGTGGCGCAGTGGGCAAAGGCCCGCCTGAGACGCGGAGGTTGCGGGTTCGATCCCCGCCACGGGACAAAAATGTTTGCATGTTCTGCAGATATTTGTTCCGGGTCTGGATGTTTTTCTATCTGTAATATATATGTACTTATATACAATATAAAAAGGTAGGTATATATAAGTATCTACACAAGCATTAGGTTGCTTAGCTTGGGACTAGATGACGCTGTATAGAATGTCCAAGGATATTTATTTATGCCTAATTTGGATCTCCAGGTCAATAACCTGTCACAGTGCCATAAAAAGAACCCATAACTCCAATTAAATTCGACCCTAACCTACACTTAAGAGCACCTTGCTCTCACCTGTCCAAACACCTGCTATTTATTACAGTTTTTGTACAACTTGTCTAGAAATGAGCATAATATACCACAAGCAGCATCTGTCATGCTAATTATTGTCTATTTTAAGAGAAAACTACTGCAATGTTTTAAAAATTACTAGGTTCTGTTCATCTGCCATTCTTTCTTACTGATAGAAGTCCTGAGGGCCTAGACAATGTAACAATCGATTAGCGAAAGCGATAGTAGAAAAGTCCAAATAAGACATTATGCCTTAGATATGTCACGTGATCTGAGGGCCTAGCCAACCGGCATTCGCTAAGCGTACGTTGAAAACAGATCATATCTAAGGCATATTATGTCATATTTGGACTTTTCTACTATCGCTTTCGCTAACCGATTGTTACATTGTCTAGACCCTCTGCGCTTGCAAGACAAGCGCAGTGGGAGAGATCGGGCTGCGGATGATGATAGTAAGTACACTGGAACATAGAACCTCCTCCTTTTTTGAAGACGGTTAAAAATAAAGGTAATTTCGTGGTAAATACCCGTTATCAGTATATTTTATAAGTTTACTCCGTCTCTAGAGCTGATGCCTCTGGAGACGGTGATAAGGCTTCCATTATGGTTTTACGACTTTATTATTATCATCATCATCAGCCCCTATCATCCCACTGCTGGGCATAGGCCTCTCTTCGCTTCCACACGACCCTGTCTCGCGCCAATCTAACCCATGTCTGCGGTCTTAACGAATATATTTTATTTATTTATTTATTTTATTTTATTCTATTTTTAACTACTTAGTATCACCAGAGTTGGCTACTTGCTCATAGGAACTTACTTACTTACTATTAACTACATACATACATACATAAAATCACGCCTCTTTCCCATGGGGGTAGGCAGACCACGGATTCCCACTTGCTACGATCCTGACACATTTCTTTCGCCTCATTCACTCTCATACATTCTTCATACACGCTCTCCAGTTTAGGGTACTTCGGACCTGGCCTTTCTCCAAAATGTCGCCAATTTGGTCCAAATATGTTCGCCTAGGTCTTCCCCTTCCAGATGTCCCACTTACACCCGCCTTGTACACCTTTTAACTATTCTATTTCAAGATAATTTAAATTAAAATAAACATCTGTTTTTCTTACACAAGGGACATAAATACATTTAAAGCCATTTATAATGAAACAAACTAACGTATGCTTGTAATTACGCGTGCAGTTTCTACTACATTTTTTAATTAACTATTTATTCGTTAGTGCCACAGTAGGGTGCAACTACTACTTTTTTACTTAAGTCACCAGAGTTGGCCACTTGCTCATACGAACGAACGAACGAACGAACTACTTTTTTATTAGCTACACTATTTTGTACATTCATTATCATGCCGGCATCACACATGGGCTTCAACTTGGGGCCAACATTAAAATGGCGAATGGCGATGCTCCGTTTGTGTCTATTAACCGTACCTAAACCAAAGACGATTAATATCTAGAAGACAGACAAAGGCCATACACAAAATCGTAACCCTGATCCCGCAGTACCAGATAGCTATCTCTACTACATTGCGCGAGAAAATGTAAAGAACAAAAAACTTTTCGCTGCCTGGACATCATACGGGAAAGTTTACATAAAAACTGAAGAGGGGAAGGTGCCTACTCGCATAAATGCGGAAGAAGATCTAGATAAAATAATCTCCATGTGACTACTTGATAAGCTGACTAACTATTGTCACCAACTTAGAATAAGTTTCAAATATGCATGCTATTTCTTACACTTAGAAGCTCTCATCTACAACTATAATAACTATTGTACATGTCATCTTATTAGGTTCAGTGATTTTAAAAACCACCTGGGACTTTATATTTTCTATACTAGGTTCCCTAACACACTATGTACACCTTTATTAGTATTTGTTATATACACATACTATGAATCTTTATATCCTCGGCTTTATTTAGCTATGGTAGGCTTCATTTGGCTAAACATAGAATATAATTTATTTCACTTTTGCTCAATGTTCCAATGTAATATAAACACTTCCTCTCACACACTCACCTCTCATAAACGCATAGACTACTTACACACTACCCCTTACACACTCAACAAACACACAACTACTAAGACGCTCTCAAGACATTACATTCACTCTCACAAATCGGGCTCAACTGACATTAGTATGGCACAACTGCACGCTGTAGTATCACTCTCTTTTTCTGAAAGCAACCCCGACAATGCACTTTTTGCTAGGGGTGCTCCAATACACTTTGAAAATGACTGAACTTTTAGAAATTTGTAATGATATTGATGCAGTTGGTTTGCCACCGGCATTCAGTTGCCCACCCGAAGATTGTCTCAACTTCATAAAAAATAATAAAAAATCCTTAAAAATTCTCCACTACAATATACGCAGCATCAGCTGTAATTTTTCTTCGTTCTTACCACTCCTAGCTTTAATTAAAATAGAATGTGACATTATAGTTCTAACCGAATGCTGGCTACAAAAAGTAATTAATGTCCCTCTTATTAAAGGCTATGCCTCTTTTTCTTCAAAAAATAACTCGAACCAGAATGATGGTGTCGTTATTTACGTTAAGGATAATATCATTTGCAGTGTAGACGAACCGGATTTCAGTGAAGGCACATGTCTAGTTGGTCGAATTGGCCAATTCACAGCGGTTGTTGCTATTTATAGGTCCCCTTCTTATAAAAATACGAATAGATTTATTCACAGCCTAAACCAAGTTCTACAATCCCTTTCTAGCTTTAAAGACATCATTGTGACTGGAGATCTCAATATTGACATCAGAAACAATTCTAAGGAACCCTGTAATCGGGATGAGCTCTTGAACTTATCTGCCTCACATGGTCTACTTCCAACTCATTTACTACCCACGCGGCTTGATAGCCTTAAATGCATTGACCACCTATTTCTTAAAAGTCATCGCGACTCAGTTACGCTTGCCTTACAATTTTACCTTACAGATCACTGCCCTATTGTTTTCTGTTTATACAAATCTCTTGAAAGAGAAAAAATCGTATCAACAGCTAACCGCGTCAACTATGAAGCCCTCTTAAAAGATTTGAACAGCAGTGATTTCACACACATTCTGAATACTAAAAATGCTAATGAAGCTACATCTAAACTCATTTATCTTATAAGGTCGATAATAGAGAAACACACTAAAAAAGTTACTGTAAGGAAACAGAGAGTTCTTAAACCGTGGATAACTCCTGGATTGCTCCGCTGCATACGCCACCGTGATAGGTTACACAAAAAGTTACGTCACTCCCCCAACAACCCAACCCTAAAAATATCATACACTCGGTATCGCAACTTTTTAAATAATCTGCTTAAAACCCTAAAAAGACAGCACGAGCAAACGGAGTTCCATAAAGCAAATAAAAACCCGAAGCAAACCTGGAACCTCATTAAAACCATAATACATACCCAAACGCAATCGCCACCACCACGCGAGCTCCTTAAACTGGAAGCTAGTCCTAGTGAGTCGGTTAATGTAATCAACAGCTTCTTTTCAAATGTTGGTCGCACTCTTGCTGACAAAATAAATATAAATATAAACTCCAATCTACCTATACCAAACAATCAGAAAAATCATTGCAACTCTTTCGCTCTGTACCCAACTGATAACGCAGAAATAGAAAACATTATTCTGAATCTCCGTAGTGACTGCGCTGTTGGATGGGATGGAATATCAGCAAGGGTTCTCAAACTCTCAAAGCATGTCTTAGTTCCAGTTATAACTGACATATGCAATACTGCCATATCATGTGGTATATTTCCTGATGCGTTTAAAGTAGCAATGGTACACCCAATTTTTAAGTCAGGAGACAGAGACTGTGTAAATAATTACCGTCCCATATCTGTCCTGACCTCCTTGTCTAAAATAGTTGAGAAACTCCTCAATAAAAGACTTACAAACTACCTTGACAGTCACCAAATCATTTCTAATAACCAATACGGTTTCAGGAGGGGGAAGTCAACCGAACACGCGGTAGGGGACTTAGTCAACGAAATAGCCCGTAACTTAGACAGTAAGACTAAGTGCCTAGCAATTTTTCTAGATCTATCGAAGGCCTTCGACACAGTCTCTGTCCCATTACTGTTAGACAAATTGTCATGCATTGGAATCAGGGGAGCTCCCTTGAACCTATTCAAAAGCTATTTAACAAACCGCAAGCAATTTGTAAAACTAGGTGACTATATCAGTACGGAAGCCTCTCTCGATTATGGTGTGCCACAGGGTAGCGTCTTGGGCCCAACTCTATTCCAAATATATGTAAATGAACTTTGCGAACTCGCTCTACCCAATTGCAAAGTGTACTGTTACGCTGACGACACCGCCCTACTTATACGCGGAAGCAGCTGGGATGAAGTCAAGCAGAATGCAGAAAACACTATGACAACCGTCATAAAGTGGCTCGACAGTAACCTTCTAACCCTCAATGTAGACAAAACAAAATATATGACCTTCTCTTTTACCGCAAGCGGACAACCATCTAAAACAACTTTTAGTATCAAAAGCCACAAGTGCATAAATCCGACATACAACTGCACTTGCCCATACCTAACTAAAACAGACTCCTTTAAATATCTGGGTGTGTTTATTGATTCGCTGATAAATTGGAATCACCACATCGACTGCTTGACATCCAGAATCCGAAAGCTGATCTATATATTCAAAAATCTTAGGTCTTCTGCTAACCAAATAACTCTTAAGTTAGTATACACCGCATTAAGCGAATCCTTATTAAGATATTGCATCTCAGTATGGGGGGGTTCTGCCAAAACAAAAATGTTGCAGCTTGAAAGGGCTCAAAGGGCTGTGCTCAAAGTTATGTTAAAAAAACCATTTCGGTATCCCACCATATCACTATACAATGATGCTAAAGTACTCTCCGTGAGACAGCTCTTTGTGCTTCAAACCACTATGCGTATGCATTCCTTGACACCCTACGATCCTAACCTGAAAAACAAAAAAAGAAGATCAGACCGTGTCTGCATAATGGACCCCCACAGAACCGTGACCTACAGCCGATTCTTCTCCATTCTAGGTCCCCAATTGTACAACAGACTAAATAAAAAACTATACATCTATAACCTAACAAAATATGAACTAAAAACTAAGCTAATTGACTGGCTCTTACAACTAAATTATAAAAGTACTGAAGAACTTATTGTCTTTAACATTCAGTAACAAATTCTAAACTATCTTGATTTACTTCCCTGATTCTAGCATCTAAAATTTTAATGTATTAAAGTTAGAAACCCTATAAAAATATCTAAATCTCTTTTATGTAAAGTTGAGACCCTATTATATATACACTAATATTACACATGCATAGTATTCCACTCACTCACACTCGTATCTACACTACGCACCCTTGAGTACTTCATACACACGCACACACGTAAACACACACCCCACACAGCACAACACACACATATACAATGTATACACACACACGCACTAGCAACTTACACTGGAACACTAAAGCACTTAATTTTAATTTAAGTTAACAATAGGATCCAACAACATGGACCCAATTGCAAAATGTCAATCAGCATAACACGAAGAGAACGTACTGTGGGTGATAGCGAGCCCCCGAGATACAGTTTTTTTTTAACTAGTTCGGGGGCTGGTGAATACCCAACGTGCGTCAAGCTCGTTGAATGTTGTTTGGCATTTCTCTTTAGTTATAGTTTACGGTTGTCTGGAAGAAATCGCCATGAGCGATAAGACCGCCGATTGTAGGATACAGTAATTTTAAAAGCATATTTACATTAGTACCTATACAAATTGTGTCCTCAATAAAGATTTATTATTATTATTATTATTATTATTATAGCCTGGAAACTTTAAAACATCAATTTTATCCAAGAAATTTCAATACTTAGTAGTAGGTAGCAACAATATTCAATATAAAAAAAAATTTAGATAATTTTAACTAGAAAGTACTTAATTGAAATTTCTTGGATAAAATTGATGTTTTAAAGTTTCCAGGCTATCTGGTACGGGTTACGATTTTGTGTATGGCCTTTGTCTGTCTTCTAGATATTAATCATCTTTGCCGTAAACGGAGTATTGCCATTGGCCATTTTATTGTTGGCCCCAAGTTGAAGCCAATGTGTGGTGCCGGCATCAGGGGGGTTGACAAATTCGGTTCTTAACCGTGGTACGATATAAATAATAATATTCAAATTACTACTACATAATGAGCAAAGATAATTATTATAATCACTACGTTTAAATATGAAGAAGAAGGTTTTAGATTCGTACTCGTTCAATTGATAAATGTCTTTAACTAAATCCGTTTGGAGTTGCCATTATCAGCGAAGCGACACATCTGACGGCATCTTTGTGTTTCTTTCGCAAGTTTATAATTTTTTTCTCCAGATTTATCGCTATTCCTGTAATCTAATTATAGCAAAAACTTTTAATCACACCACATGTAGTTTTGGTTTTGAATAAAGCGCTGGTCGGAATATGGCGGTCGATTTCAAGAGTCTGTCCGCCATCTTGTTTTCAAAATGGTGGACACATTTATTATTATTTGAATGATTCATAGATTTACGACGCCAAAACTACCAACAGGTTTGGCTGAAAATTAGAGAAAATTAGTTTATGATGAGGAATAACCCGGACTCTATTTAATAACTATGGGTACAACGTACTTAAGTGTTGGGGGATTGGGGCTTCTCTTCTTGGTGTAATTGAAACTCCTCTCCAACAATGTATAAAGTATATTATAAATATGTTTGCTGCTTTGGTACAGTTACAGAATAGCTTAATTATAAGGTATATGTATGATGTGAATGGAATGAGTGTCAACGGCCAAGTGCCGATGCCCTCTCCGCGGCTGAGGGGCGCGGGGGGAAACTGCATGAAAAGGAACGGTCTAAGTATTTGTTTGCTTAAACAGTAAGCGAAGCCGCGGGCGAGTTATCTAGTAAAATAAATTTATTTTGTGAACTGTATACCTAATATTGTATATTAAAATAATCTCTGTGTACTTTTTACATGAACTATCTTAAAAGTATTTTTTTTATTCTAAAGCTGTTCATAATTGAATGAATGAATGAATGAATGAATTTACACTTTATTGTACACAGAAAAAACATACAAATACCACTTAAAAATAAATATTGTACAAGGGGCGGCCTGCTAATTCTGCTGCCTGTTATTCTGTGTTATGCTACGAGTACTTTTACGTATGTAACATCACGTCCACAATTTCCCAGACACAATCTTTCTCAAGATCCCACGGCAGTCATAGCGGCAGCGACCCATGACTCTGACTCACGTCACGGTTCAGGAGTGCGGGTAAGTGTGGCCGGACTGATTCATACAAGGTGTAGGTAAAGCTTATTGTTTTAGGAATGACGTCTTATTTATATATTTCCGATGTATCATGATCATCTTCCTGCCATTACGCCACATTAAGTGGGGTCGGCACAACATGGTATTTTGCCATTTCTCTCAACAGCTATCGGCTCAATATTCACCCCTTTCTAACTGAACAGTAGAATGAATAATTTTTATTTTTTATGATAAAAATGGAAAGTTATGTAATTATTGATTTGTAAATTTGGGAATAAAGGCTTTATTATTATTATGTATGTCAAGGTTTACCATCACGGGACTATGGAGTCCCGGACCTTTGGTAGGCATGCATGGGGCCGAAGCCAACACACAGAGGCCCTTTTGACAGTTTTGATGTTTTTGTGATGGAGACACATACCGGTGACTACCCTGAATAACACAAGAAATGCATCCAAAGGCAGTCCCCAGTCTGTGCAGGACTATTTAAAAATGGGGAAACTACTACTGGGCTATGGGAGTGTGATGGTAGTGGATTTATTTATTTATTTATTTATTTATTTATTTTTTTTTTTTTTTTTTTTATTATTATTATTATTATTCTAACTGAAAGAAAGAAAAATCATTATTCTGGTAGGATTGAGGTCCTCACTTCAGTTTGTTCAGCTCATGTCCACTGGAAATTTACTGTTTAGATTAGAAATCACGTCACACTAATACTATACAGGTGAAAGTTTGTGTGTAAGTGTGTTTGTTACTCTTTTAAGCTTAAACGGCTGGACGGATTTGAATGAAATTTGGTACCAGGATTGCTTATACCCTAGATTAAAAAATAAGCTACTTTTGATCGTGGTATTCCCACGGGAACGGGAACTATTTTACCGTTGGTACACCGCGGGGCGCAGCTATTAAATTATCACCAAAAATTCTAATAAAATATTTTTGTTTTTGACTATAGATAAACCGATAACCGGGGAAATATACCAGTGATAGGATGCATAGGTAAAGTTCACTATTTGTTGTTGAGAAACTTCTAGAAGTGCAATTCCCATGTACATACAAGTTATATTTACTTTATTTGCATCGAATTTACATACGCATTTGCTTACACACTTTTTTAAACGATTTAGCAAAGGTTTGTAAGCTCTGATAACTGCTGGTTTCACTTCACTGGGCCTATTATTGATAAGTTGGCAAAGCTTGCTTACCTATCTATCTTTGGTTTTGCTTTTGTACTTTGTGTATATTTGTTATTTTTTTATAGTACCTACCTATTCATCATCGTTATTATCATCATATTCAGTTTTTTGTGACCCACTGCTGGGCATAAGCTTCCTAACCGCCAATCAGCTCTACTTTAGGCCTTTAGCATCCAGGTCTTACCCTGTACGGCAACTATGTCGTCCATCCATATATCTAGCAGGTGGTCTGCCAAGAGGTCTAGTGAATCCCCGGGGCCACCATTCAGTTAAGGCCTTACTCCACCTAATAGAAGCGCTCGTGGCGAAGCTTGCTAAGACGTTCTTGATAGATCGTCGAAGTTAAGCAACGTTCTGAGCGGTCACTACTTGGATGGGTGACCGCAAGTGGCATTTTCATCTGAGCGCTTCCGTGCTTCGGAGGGCACGTTAAATTGTCGGTCCCGGATTTTAAAGTCGTTAAGCCATGACGGAGGCCTTTAGGCGGCCTAAAAAGTCCGTCACCAGAGTTGGCCACTTGCTCATACGAACGAACCTAATAGTACCTATTACTGTCAAATATCTACTAGTAGGTAGTTGGTATACCAGTAGTTAAAGTTAAACGAAGTTTTGCCCGGTCACAACTTGTATAATTATGGGCAAAGACGATTAATATCTAGATATTAATCGTCTTTGATTATGGGTGACCGGAAGTCGTGCAGAATTGGCTTTATCGTTACGAAAAATTTACATGCGTTTTAACATCAGTTCTAATAAGTAAATAATGTTTAATTTTTACCTACTGTTTTATTTCTTTTGAAAAATAATATAAATAAATGTAAATGATGTAGGTAAGTATCGTTTTAATTCAAAAGTGTATTCAAATAAGTTAAGTAATTAAGGTAACAATTTATATTCAAATAAGTTTTTTTCGTTTTTAAATTGCCAGTGTCGGGCACACTTCCGTCTGGCAGTGGTTTGGATCAGTTGAGCTAGTTTAGATCGTTTGTAACGATCCTTAGGTGGCTCAACTGGTTCTAATTGTATTTTGTACAGTTATGTAAATATGTAATAGTTTAGTTTCTGTAAATAAATTAAGTCAAACTTATAACACCTCATTACAGGTTCAGGGGTTAATAAAATAGCAGAGTTCACACCTAAACTAAATATTCGATTACATTGTAATCTATTTCTGTCTAACCTTTGAATTATTTTACATATATTTTACATAATATTGCATAATTATAGTAATCACACGACCTTTACTGCACCTGTAGATGTTAATGTAGTTTTGAGCAAAAAGTTGTTTACAAACTTTTGTTGCTAGTTCTGTAACGGTTCTATGATATTATAATATTTATTAGGTACGTGTAAAAATGTATTAAATCACAACAGAAATCTCACAAACTTACACACAATTTACATAAACAAAGAATGTAATTTCTTAGGCACAAATGATAATTTTTTTATTATTATTCCTGAGATTTTGAGTGATAAAATAAAACTTGAGATAAAGATAGTAAGTACCTGAAGTATAATTTTTAATTGATAAATTAAAAAGAGCCGTTTCCTACACTCTCGAGGTTCATCATTCCTCGTCAGGTCATCAATATAGGACCTCAATATAGGAGAATAAAATAGGACCACATCGCTATTATAACTCTTTTAACAAAAATAAGAATTTTCAATAGTCCACTATTGACGAAATAAATGGTCAACAAACATAGAACCTCCTTTTTCGAAGTCGGTTCAAACATCAGCATAAAGGTCATTGACCATTACCTAGGTTATCTTGTTTCTGTCAAACGCCAGACAGCCGTAAAAAGCTGCCTATCACTGATTGGCCTAACTAAGGTATTCAAATTAAGCCCTCCCTAGACTCGAATCAGAGATTAATTCGTAGTTATTAAGGTAAAGTTTCACTGAAAAACAAACTAGCTGATGCCTGTGGCTTTGCTACACAGTCTCAATTACCTATCTATCTCTGGCTATGCTTACTGCTGGTAGGTATTTGACATAACTTCCATACAAAAAAATTCGAATATCTGTCCACAGTAAGCAAAACCAAAGACAGATAATGTTATCAGCCAGTCTCAATAATCTTTGGTTTTGCTTATGGTATAAGTATATTTGAAACTTTTTGTATCAAAGTAACGTTAAAAATATAAAAAAATAAATAAGTACTTAATTAATAATAAAAATAAACAAGAATTGTGTTAAATTAAAAATCAAGCATTAAAAAGTTTTTTTTTCGAAACTACGATTTATTAGTAAGTTAAAATTTATGATACAGTACTTCCAGCCTAAACACAGTGCAACAAAGCACATTTCACCTCAAGAACTATTTGAAAGTGAAAATCGCTTAGTCAAATCTTAAGATAACAAAGCCCCATCGGTTTAGAATTTAGAACGAAATTGGAAACTCTGCAATTTAGGAATTGGCCAGGGTAATGAAGCGATTTTCGTTCTACGCTTTCGCTAGCGACTTTTCTTATGATCCTTTGTATTAAGCTAGATGAATGAATGTATTTTAATGAATGGAGGTATTGGCGCAGTGGGTGAATACCTGCCAGAAACGCGGAAGGTTGCAAGTACGATTCCCGTTGCGAGCCGTTTCTATAATATAAAATTATCATTTATATTATACATACTATTATTATATACCGAAAACGATGCATCGTGGCAATAATCGCAGGTCAGCTTATGTTGGTGGTAACTGAATTCGAAAGATTAACCAACATACGCTAACTAAGAGTAGAGGGGCAGATGTTCTCACAACTAACTGATAGTTACAGACAGTTTAAGCTTCACAAATAAATACTAGCCTATCATCGACCGGTCATTTCCTGGTCACAGTGGTATGCGGAACTCTAGTAATTGTACTGTCATTATATACCAGCGCATAAACGGCTATTTTACTATGAGCTGTGCTGGCTGAGGGATGGTGCCTCGACTTTGGATCCGAAGGTCGTGGGTTCAATCCTGGCCTGGAATTTTTAATAGACTTCAAAAGGAGGAGGTTCTATATTCCACTGTATGTTATTTGGGTATTTTTATTGTGTGTTTGTGAATTGTTCCGTAAGTACAATAGTATAGGTAGGCTGATTTTTAAAATTCTTTTTTGTTTCATAGGGTATAGGTACTCCTAAAGCGGTCCTATTTAATCATTGAGGATCTGATGAGAATCTTCAAAGTTATAAACCAAAATGCACCTTAAGAGTGCAAAAAATTGCTCTCTCACGAAACTGAAGTCGGTTTAATTTATTAAGCTATTGCATAGCTTCTATCGCGGGCCTTGAGCGTGGAGACCGAATCCAGAAATTCCGTAACGAAAATAACCTAACACCCCCCATGCAATAGCTTTAATGCGGCAGTCTCCGAGTGTCACACGTCTTTTTTATTTTATTTTGCCACTTGTTACTTATATCCTAGTGATCATATCAAATGCCTATTGACTACTTCTAACAATTAAATCTTTCGCCCTAAATACAAAAGTTTATCAATAAGCAGGGGCCCGTGGGACCGTCCCACACTGCTCCGCGACGTGTGACGACTAGGGTTACAGTATATAGGGTGGTCGGAGTGACCGCAAGCCTTAGAAAAGGTTAAGAAATGCTTTCAAGAAAATAATTATGATTTTAGTTTTTCTCAAACTTTCGCGATCACAATTCATATTTATAGAAGCGCTCGTGGCGAAGCTTGCTAAGACGTTCTTGATAGATCGTTGAAGTTAAGCAACGTTCTGAGCGGTCACTACTTGGATGGGTGACCGCAAGTGGCATTATCAGCTGAGCGCTTTCGTGCTTCGGAGGGCACGTTAAATTGTCGGTCCCGGCTTTTAAAGTCGTAACGCCATGACGGAGGCCTTTAGGCGGCCTTTTTGTTTTTTAGTGAAATCAAGTGAAATTAGTGAAATCGACTTACTCATCGATTTCACTAATTTATTTATTTATTTTATTTTATTTATTCGGAAAACAAACAGTTTTACAGCCTAGTTATAAAACAATTAAAGTAAACTAAAAACCAATTAACATGTTTTCGCATAAAGCAACTAAGAAACTTGTTAAACATAAAATATATATTTCAAAAAGAGTTACCCAATTCTAAGCTAATTTACTATAAACCTTTCATAGATATATCAATCACAATCATCAAGAGCCAGCTCAAACCAACGCCTTGAAATAATGTTTGTAAAAGTAGACGGTTTCGAGTTGAAAAGACCAAAGGAACTGACCAGTTAGCTTCTCCAATTTGTCATAAGAAAGTTCAATCTCAAAACATCCTGTATAACACTACAACTCAAGACGCCTGACCGCAATATTTGAATCCATGAATAAAGTCCATTCACTGCCGTGGGATCAACATAATTACCGGCTGCAGACAAACTGGTTTGAACTAGTCAAGTACATCATACGTCGTAAGGTGAGAACGTACGTTATTTTCTTTACTAGAGATCGTTCGTTCGTTGAGCAAGTGGCCAACTCTGGTGACGGAGTTTTTAGGCCGCCTAAAGGCCTACGTCATGGCTTAACGACTTTAAAAGCCGGGACCGACAATTTAACGTGCCCTCCGAAGCACGGAAGCGCTCAGATAATGCCACTTGCGGTCACCCATCCAAGTAGTGACCGCTCAGAACGTTGCTTAACTTCGACGATCTATCAAGAACGTCTTAGCAAACTTCGCCACGAGCGCTTCTCTTAGCAAGCTTCGCCACGAGCGCTTTTTACTAGAGATGAAACATCCCTTTCACACGGCAACATCCCGTTTTTTGCAGGATTCTGTTTAGCAGTGTACGGTGTGGACGCTGGGTATTGAAGCACGTACACTGCTAAACAAGATCCTGTAAAAAAAAGGGATTTTTCCGCATGAAAGGGCTGTAACAGCCCTTTACGGTTAGTACGGTTTTTTACGAAGCGCTCGTGGCGAAGCTTGCTAAGACGTTCGTGATAGATCGTCGAAGTTTAGCAACGTTCTGAGCGGTCACAACTTGGATGGGTGGCCGCAAAGTGGCATTATCCATGACTGAAATATTACTTATATATTTTTGAAAGTAAATAATACATTACCTACATAGAAATAACACCCAGACTCGAGACAAATATTGAAAGGGATGAAGACAGTATAAAAATTTCAAAATCTGTTAAACTGTTTTGTTTAGTTTGGCGTGTAATTTCCAAACGGATTTTATGATTTTAGAAATACATACTACTTTTAACGGAAAATACTCATTCAAATAGGTTGAAAATGTTGAACTAAACAATTAATTCTTTCATTTTTATTTTGCTTTATCGTTTTGTGTTTTTAAAAATTAGTTGATGTGAATATCGAAAAATCTAAACTAATCATTATTTTTTTCCTAAATTTCCTAATTCTCTAAATCTTAGTCGAATTTATCAGTAAGTTAATTATATACTTAAGTTAAAAATCGTGATAAACATTTTGGACCAAAACTCATTCACTACCGTGGGATAACATACTTAATTACAATATACATAACAGGTTTGTAACTGGTATCCACAGAATATAAAATATCTTTTAGTTGTAGGTACTATCACTAGGAAACCAAGGAAGTGAAATATTTTAAATTTTTTAACTCTAGAATTAATATTTGGACTTGCCTCTGACTGCTCCTTCGGATATCTAAAAATAATTTAAAATAAAATTTAATGATGTTATCTTTTTTTTTATTTAAGTAAGTATGTAATTAATATTTGTCAGAATCAGAATTTATTATAAACTACTTAAATAATAATAATTTTGTGAAGTTTGTTTTACGTATTTATGTTACTTAGATGTTTTAGGTAACGAATAAAACAGAAGTAATTTTTTACGCATATATCAATATTCAGCTTTTTGTAATGAGTGATAAAGACAGTTGTACCTATGTCAAAGAAAAGAAAGAGATAGGTAGGTATGTACACATAAACCTTCATCGTATCAACAAAATTAATGCATTCACTTTGTAAACCATACATTCAAAGCCGGTTCTAAATGAGACTTTAAATACAATAACATACAGCTTATTCTCTATTACAGAGTATATTAAAATCGTAACATCTAAAAGTCATGGCATTTAAAATAGTTTCTACAACATCGGAACTTTGTAAAACCGAACGTTCAAAAAACCACCGTTATGTAATTGAAATAAAGCTTAGTTTCCTCAACAGAGTATATAAAATGATACTACCTTTGTAGCTTTTAAAAGCATTCAGTCATGGAATAATAAATAGTTTGTACTACATAGATACTAGTAGTAGCAGCTGAATGAATGAACTCATATTTTTAACTTTTAAAGGTGTTTTACAAGTCGTTTTAGCCTAGTGAGTAGAAACATACTTTAGTTTAATGTTCGTAAGTTCCAATTCGGTTATTTCAATGTTTTTTTAACAAATTATGAATTACTAGCTCACTACCTGGATACTCAGGCCTTTACATCTTTACTAGATGATTTATACAGAGTCAGGAGGCAAGCTTTGCCTACACTTAACGGGACACTAGTGCCTGGGACATTGTTGAGATGGAATAGGCTTGATTATTCATTATTCTACCTGGATAATGCCTGTGTTATTCCAGGTCACAAACTATAAATATTCCTAGTTCCAGCCAAATCTGTTCAGTTGTTGCGTGTGAAGTGCTCAGCTGTTAGCTACTCGCGGTCACCCATCCGAATTGTGACTGCTAAGAACGCCGCAAGTCTAACATATGAGTTGAAGCTGGCTAAGCCCTAGATTGTGAATTTTCTTTCATTTTGAGCATAAAATGTAACTAATTCGATACAAAAATAATAGATTTCAAACTAAGCTTAAATCCTATAATACACTTACTGTCAAAATAATTATACAAGTTAGAAAGAACTCTCAGACTTTGAACTTTGAAAAAATTCTCAAAAATTTTGTAGAAATTGTAATCTTATTATAGGTATCTTATTCTAAAGAAACGTTGACTCTTAAAAAATGCACAAATGTCACAAACTATTTTCGTTCTTGAGTTTTTTACTAATTTACATCGCCACGATGCAAAGAGCTTTAGCACACGTTTCTGGCGAGTTCGTATGATGGACTACATCATACGAACTTTTGGGACCGGTTTTTTGGCTATTAGTGTATTAATGAACGATGATTTTTATATTTTTTTATGAAGGCAACGCCAACAATACACATAATTACACATTGTAAAAAAAACATTTATATAAAAATACTATGATAGTGTACCCATTACAGGCATGCACTATTATTATTGTTTTTTAACCTATTTTTAAAACTTTAGGTTATTTGATCTTTGTAAATATTATGTATCTGTTATTACGACGACCTCTGTGGCTCAGTGGGCGAAAGCCCGCCTGAGACGCAAAGGTTGCGGGTTCGATCCCCGCTGCGGAACAAATGTTTGCATGATCTGCAAATATTTGTTTCGTGTCTGGGTGTTTTCTATGTATAATATGTATGTATTTACAAAAAAAAAAAAAAAATGTATCTATGTAAGTAGTTTATCAGTCATCTGGTTACCATAACACAAGCATTAAATTGCTTAGCTTGGGACTAGATGACGCTGTGTGGAATGTCTAAGGATATTTATTTATTTATTTATTATTGGAAATACCAATTTGAAATAGGATAGTGAGTGCACCTCATTGCACATCAATAATTACCATACATGCTATGTGCTATGATATTGTTTTTATATATTTATATATATTATTTTTGGCTCCAAATTTCGTTATAAAAATGTATGACAAGTTTAGAAAATTCCACAACTGCTGTAATTGAATTATTAAATTTGATAGTGTATCTATGGTCTATGACGTCATTAATATCAAAATTTTAATTTTTTTTTGTCTAAAACTAAAAAAATGTATTATGGATACAATATATTTATTTAATAAAACATACATTTACGGGTATTCATCGCTATTTACCTTTATTTATCGCGAAAGTTAAAAAAAACTATAAGATATTTATTTATTTAAATTATTTTTTACAAAAACAATGTTCAATTGGCGAGCTTAATTCCGACGGCATCTTCTACTAAAATAAACTAGTGCTATAGGTACTTTCTGCAACTGTTCAAAAACTTCCAAGACTCATCCACCCCATTTTATACCTGTCAATTTTAACCACGAAATGTTTTACATAAAAAACTAAGGTCAAACTTCACTATCGTATTGTATTCATTCCATTGCTGCTTTTGAATTACGTGATTTGTGTCATTATCATATTTTATGGGAAATAACTGTAATGGAAGCTTATTCGTCAGTGTCTAGCTAAACAAAGTGTTGAGCAAAATTATATGATAAAAATTTCATGGTTTTTGTTCGATCAAATGATTTTAAAGAAAATGAAGGCTCTGGCTTTAAAAATTTCAAGCAAATACTACTAAGTAAATATTTTAATCTTTAAATCTTTTTCAATAGGTCTATATCTCTTTTTTAATTTACCAATAGGTACTAAAACGAATTCAGTCTATTACTTTGGAATGCAAAATAAAAAAAAATTAACAATCGATTTTTTTTCTAAGATATCAAAAAATATTTAGGACCAAAAAGTGTTTACAAAGATGTGCATGAAAAAAGGGCAATGTATAACGTGCATGAGATAAAGACAGTTGTGAAGACGAATGTAGACGTTGGACGCTCACCCACTGACAAACAGGTGGCTCCTTACACTGCAGGACAAAATAATTTCATTCTTTTTGATGTTTTTATTTTGATATTTTAAGGAGCTGAATTACGTTAACTTCTGATGACTTGGTATTGGTAAAGGGATGTTTTTAGAGATAAATTTATAAAATTAAACTATCTATACTTACCTTTCGTATATTGTTAATTGTATATCAAATTTTGTAAGTATTTAGTCACGTATAAATGAATTGTGAATTAATTTATTTTTGCAGTGGTTATGAATGGACATTTAGTAAGACAGAATTCTAGGATATCTTTCACTCTTTTACAGATACTGTATATTCATTAATTTACAAGCTAGATAATCATTTTTTCTTGACAGTACCAAAGCTTTGACAGTTTGATAAACGTAGCTATTGAGTGTCATTTTTGTTTTCAATTTTGTGTTTTGCAAGTTTTATTTGTTTTCAGCACAACGGTCCTACTGAAATGTTTTCTTCATTTTAAGAAAATAATGAAATATGATTACGACTGTATCCCAGGGAGCGGTAAACTTTTCTTGATTTAACTTTTCACTTTGAGGTTGTATAAAAATACCAATATTTTGTCCCGCGGTGCACAGCGCATCCATTGTCGGCACCTGCGATGCCGGCTGCTCGTGACTCAATAATAATAATAATATTATTATTTGTTTCAATTGTTAAAAACGTCTGGAACTAAAGTACTTTACCATTGCATCTCGTGGCGAAGCTTGCTAAGACGTTCTTGATAGATCGTCGAAGTTAGGCAACGTTCTGAGCGGTCACTACTTGGATGACCGCAAGTGGCATTATCAGCTGAGCGATTCCGTGCTTCGGAGGGCACGTTAAATTGTCGGTCCCGGCTTTTAAAGTCGTTAAGCCTTGGTGGAGGCCTCAAGGCGGCCTAAAAACTCCGTCACCAGAGTTGGCCACTTGCTCATACGAACTTACTTTATTGCATTTAAGTTATTTTAGGTACTTAAGTTTGTTTCTGGTGGCTTTTCAAGTCTATTTTTAACTTTCAACCAAAAATAGATGTATTATAAGTTTGAGGTGTTTCTGTGTGTCTGTGTAGTCTTTTTACGAAATTGAAGTCGATTTAATATATCGTCACTGGAAATATCACTTAACGTAAGGGACAAACCTCTGTTTTTCAGGAGAGCCAAAATAAGATTATTTTTTTGGAAATTGATCTGTATCTTTTTTTCCTGACGTCCGATTTGAATACTTCAAAGAGCAAAGTATCTTAGTTTTTCAGCACCTTTCTTACTATTATTTCAAAAATGTGATAAAACTTATGGTTTAGGAGATAGCCTGTCCCTTACCGTAAAATTCAATGTAAAGCTGTACCTTACGTTATTCAAAATGAAGGTGAAAACAGTCTGCGATGATGTTAGGAACAACATATTAAATAAAGTAATAGGTAAGTTTAGCGTAAGGGTCTTTTATTAGTTTTCATTTGTTTTAAGTACATACAAACCTAGTAATATCACCCTTATTACTATCGAATTAGAGATCAAACCTTTTCGTATCTGTGTATGTGAGAAGAGAATATAAATTACCTGACCAATTAGATCTACAATTTTCTATTTCGATGCCAGTTTTAGACTAATTAGGTTATAAATATTAGATAATCAGCCTAAAAATAATTATATTTTGACACCTAGTGAGTAAACAGGAGGTTTCATAACGGCTTTGCAATTAAACGCAGAACAACAAAAATATATTTAAAATCTTTAATGGTAAGGACAAGTACTGAAAAGAGAAGAGGAATAGAAATATTGGTGAATTGTGTTTCATAAATAAAGAATTGGATATCCTAAGAGTAGAGGTAGACCAAATAAAAAAAACTGTACGTAGGTAACTGTAGTGACAAGGAGGTGTTACCTACATCTCCTTCTCAGGACCAGTTGTGAGAGTATGAACTTGATAAATTGGAGGCTTTGCTAGATCAAGACTCGTGCCCAATGCAAGAAAAGCTTGCAGATTCATTAGGAGTTGACCAAAGAAGAATTTCCATACGCTAAAAAGCCGTTGGATTCAGTCAAAAGCATGCAATGACTCCAAGTGAATTTAACGTAAGGGACAAAAAAAATCTTAAAGATACTTACAAGTCCGTTACGTTAAATATTTATGACTAATCTGTCTAGAACTTACTAAAAAAATGTGATGTAAGGGACATTTTTTTAAAGATATCAAAATTCTGAGTATGCCAGTCGATAGAGCGTCGAATTTTAGATCGAATTGCATATTTAACTCATTTTCGACAAAATGTCCCTTACGTTAAGTGATATTTCCAGTGACGATATATTATGTACTTATTTTTAAATTTTGCCACTTGTTAATATTTAATGTAGGTCATTGTAGGTATATGTATTATTGACTATTCTTATTCTTGTAGTCCCTAATTCCGTATCTCTGCTTATAGCAGTTTCAAATCAAAAGAAAATGATATTAAACATTTTGCTGACAACGCGAACGCTTTCACTAAACCTTTGTAGATCACATAATTAAATTGTATAGTAATACATACACCATCAAAGCATCGCTTGACTATCCGGTAATTAATTAATTAATTGCATAACTAATTATAATTATTTATGTTAAAAAACGATGAGTATTAAATGCGAACCGATTTTCCAATTAATTATTAAGCGAAATATAATTTTTGCATTCGCTAATGAGTTGGCGAGGTTAAGTATTTTCAACTGAATTGATAATAACGGTTAATTTATTTTAATGATAGTGTTTACATGCGGTTTTACTTAGTTTTAAGTGAATAAAAATCGCTTACCTGTTAGCATTGGTCACACTTCTATTTTGTGTCCTCGCAGAGCGTCGCTTGACTTACGATGTGTTTGTCAATAGTGGCAATTCTGGATGTCGTCAAAACTAAACTAAACAAATTTGAGACTACTAAAAATGTTGCCGTCCCTTTCATAACGATCGAAATAAAAAGGATGGCATCAATTTTAGTGCTGTCAAATTATTTTAGTTAAGTTTTGGCGACATCCAGAATTGCCACTAATGTTAGCCTACGCTTAACCAAAGACGATTAATATCTAGAAGACAGACAAAGGCCATAGGTACACAAAATCGTAACCCGTACCTACCAGATAGCCTGGAAACTTTAAAACATCAATTTTATCCAAGAAATTTCAATTACTTTCTAGTTAAAATTACCTACCTAATTTTTTTTAAATATTGAATATTGTTGCTCCCTACTACTAAGTATTGAAATTTCTTGGATAAAATTGATGTTTTAAAGTTTCCAGGCTATCTGGTACTGCGGGATAGGGTTACGATTTTGTGTATGGCCTTTGTCTGTCTTCTAGATATTAATCGTCTTTGGCTTAACGTACTAAACTTAACTTATCCTAGTTTGTAGAGCCTGAGACATTGTTGAGATGGAATAGGCTTGCCCAGCACCTAAACCATCCTCTCAGCTTAGCCGGCCATATCCACAGGAAATACAAAGTACTTGAACTTGATGAGTGTCAAAATCCCCTGACATTTCTAATCTAAAGGTGATTTTTGAAACTAGGCTGAAAGTAGCCAGCAAGTTAATACTTTTATCCCGAAGTGAAGCTATTAGGTACCATAGTAGCCGTATTGGTCAAGTGGATTAGTACCTCGATTTTCGATCCGAAGGTCGTGGGTTCGAATCCGTGCATCAATGAACTTTTAGCATCGAAAAATTTATATGCGTTTAACACGAGCATAAAACGGTGAAGGAAAACATCGTGAGGAAACCAGTTGGCTCTCTAATAGCGTCGATGGGCTTGCAACCTGTCACGTATGGAAAGTTAACTTCTGCAAAAAGCGGGCATGTACCAAATATGTACGTATTTGGACATACCTCTGACTACCCCCTTAGACATCTTCGAAAAAGATCTAAAAATTGCCTAATGATCTGAAAGAAATGTCTACCGCTCCCGGGATATTCGTGATCATATTTTATTTTTCATTTCATTTAAAGCTATAAATATCGAAAACGCAAATGCTACAAATATTACCGTATTTAATGCCAATGGTACATTAGTAATAATTCAGTGGGCCCGTTTATAACGACACGGATGGCGCCAAATTAATTAGATGCGGATTATCGTAAATACACGCATTTTGTAGCTTTATGTCAACTGAGATTAGGGTGGTGATACACCGGATAATCACTCTAAGTTACCGTCACCGGATAATCGCTCCGACTCAGTTTGTATTGGATTATTATTATTATTATTATTATAAAACTTTTTAAACTATCGCGACTTGAAAACATATTTAAAAATATTAACGGGACTTAATCGCGTATTGAAATCAATATTATTTATTTACCTCGACGTTTCGATTTCAATACGCGATTAAGTCCCGTTAATATTTTTAAATATTATTATTATTTTTCGTCACCAGAGTTGGCCACTTGCTCATACGAACGAACGAGTTTGTATTTATAAACTGAGTCGGATTGATTATCCGATAAATACTTAGTATTAAGATTGGACCGCTGAAAAAAAGCCAGGCCCACACCACCAGGTTCTTGCCTGATTCTTTCCCTGGTGTAGGGAGTCGCGTTGGAACAGGCAGTAGAATCAACTAGTTTTAAGAACGTGACATGTCAAAGTGGTATATAAACGATCATACTGAATAAATACATTTTGATTTTGATTTTTGACTTTAAGCGAAGAACGTGTTCTAACGTGCTCTATGGAATAAATAAATAATAATAATAAATATCCTTCCTTGGACATATCACAGCGTCATCTAGTCCCAAGCTAAGCAACTTAATGCTTGTGTTATGGAAATCAGATGACTGAATAATACTTAGATAAAAAAAATTTAACATTTATTCCGTGGCGGGAATCGAATCCGCAACCTCCGCGTCTCAGGCGGGCCTTCGCTCACTACGCCACAGAGATCGTCAATGTGATATGACGGTCTCACATTGAAGGATACCTATTGGTAGAATGTTCAATGCAGCTTTTCATACAGCTTGGCTGAAACTGTGTCACATCATAACAAATTTTCAAACTTCTACTGTCACATGGTATTAATTAATTAAATATTGTTAGAGGTATAGCTTGTAATTTTTTGCGAAAACTAAACTAAAATAGTGTATGTATCCAATGAGCGGTAGACAATAGTGGCAATTCGGTGTGTCGCAAAAGCTAAACTAAACTAACTAAAATTAATGGCATCCTTTTTATTCCCATCGCTATGAAAGGGACGGCAACATTTTTGGTTAGTTTAGTTTAGCTTTTGCGACACTCCGAATTGCTACTATTATCTCTGATGCTTATGACATTAAAAATAAGTGGTATAAAGTAGGTATGTCCAAGTAAATGTTTGAAACATGCCCCGATTTGGCAAAAGTTAGCATAGAATATCTTCAGATTTAGAAGAGGGTAGTCAGAAACACTTCCAAAATCAGGCAAGGGTCTCATTTGAAAAAGTAGATCTTCCATGCGCTACAGAGGCCGTACTCGGGATCAACGAAAACGAAGTTTCGTGACAATTTTCGGGGTCAGCTTATGTTGGTGGATACTGATTTCGTAATAGTTTCCCAACATAATTGGAACCCGAAAATTGTTACGAAACTTCGTTTTCGTTGATCCTGATTATGGCCCCTGATAATAAAAAAATATGCAACATTTATTTTTAATGTACTTATATTGTCTGTTATGCTCTGTGTATCTCTAACTTTATTATGCATATCGAGCTATGATACATTACGCACGTGACAACCATTGTGTGAACTATTTTATTTTGAGTTTAATTAAACAATCGGTCCCAAACCCACGAATGTATTTAAGTTTTAAGTTACAGAAATAAAAACATTTGATTTGATTTAATTTGATTCTGTCCCTGGTGTAGGGAATCGCGTTGGACAGGCATTAGAATCACCTAGCATGTAAGACGAAACTGAAGAGATCCTTTACGTTCTAGAATAAATAGTATTTCTTTCTTTCTTTAAAATCATTATACAAACTTTTGAGAGAGCCGTGATGGCCGAGTGGGTTAGAGCCTTAATTTTTTATCCGAGGGTCGTGAGTTCGAATCCGACCGTGCATCAATGAATTTTTAATTTTGAAAAATGTATACTATTACGAGCATTCCTACGAGCTCTAAACGTTGAAGGAAAACATCGTGAGGAAATCAGTTAACTTTCTAGTAGCGTCGATGGGCTTGCAGCCTGTAACGTACAGAATGTTAACTTTTGCAAAATGTAAGCACCTACCAAATATGTATTTGGACATACCTCTGACTACCCCCTTAGACCTCCAGTTTAGGGTACTTCTGACCCGGCCTTTTTCCAAAATAAAAAAAAAATATTTATTGCTTTAAAAAATTGCTAAAATTATTTAAAACAGGTACAGAGATGAAAAAATAATAAAAAATACCTAAAATAAAATAAAATAGAATACCTTATAGAATACCTTATAGAATACCTTATAGAATACCTTATAGAATACCTTATAGAATACCTTATAGAATACCTTATAGAATACCTTATAGAATACCTTATAGAATACCTTATAGAATACCTTATAGAATACCTTATAGAATACCTTATAGAATACCTTCTTTAAATTGTTTGTCCCAAAGAAAGCCGCAGGAACAATCTAGTTACTCATACCTACATCTTACCCATAAGCTATACCACTGGCATACAGCTCGTGGCGAAGCTTGCTATAACGTTCTTGATAGATCGTGGAAGTTAAGCAACGTTCTGAGCGGTCACTACTTGGATGGGTGACCGCAAGTGGCATTTTCAGCTGAGCGCTTCCGTGCTTCGGAGGGCACGTTAAATTGTCGGTCCCGGCTTTTAAAGTCGATAAGCCATGAGGCCTTTAGGCGGCCTGAAAACTCCGTCACCAGAGTTGGCCACTTGCTCATACGAACGAACGAACTAGCATTCCAACTATAATATCCAAGCCTACCTGAAGAATCAGACACTCGACATAATTAACGAATTTACGACTCGTTTAATGGCCCTTAATGAATCGACCGCTGGTAGGCGCGAAATCGTCCGTAAAACTGCGAGTTTCTGGAAAGCTGACATTGTTTTCGCCATTTTTTTTTTTTTTTTTTTTAATGGTTTTCCACTAAGATGAGTCTATTTACTGTTTTATTATTATTTACTCGTTTTAATTTGGGGATAGTTTTTTGGGATGTTTTTGTTTACGGGTTTTTATACACCATTTATTGTAATGTCAAAATTTGCCTAAAATTGTCCGCTTTTACATTTTTAATCTTTAATTTATTTATCTTTTATCGCCATTTTATTAGTCAGCTTAATGTCTAGCCCCACACGTATTGACCATTGTCTTTATTGTGGATATGGCCGGCAGCTGAGAGGATGGTTTAGGTGCTACAAGCCTATTCCATCTCAACAATGTCCCAGGCACTTCAGTGTCCCGTTAAGTGTAGCGAAGTTGCACTTGGTGGCCACCAAACTCTGTTTCGCTACTCCTCCTAAACTATACAAAATGAAACTATTACAGAGGTATTAAAGAAAAGCTTATGATATGTTTCACAAACTGTACATTGAGTTTTTAAAAATTCCTTTGTTCAACGTAATAATAAAGTAAAATAGGCGGTGGCGCTAGTTTCACCCATACAGGCCTTAAGACCTTAAGACTATTCAATAGAGACTAGTATGTTCTGTACCGTTTGTGAATAATGGTATGTTTTACCAAGGACGATATAGATAATAGACCGCTCATCCAATACTTCAAAAAAAAAAAACTAAAAAAAAAAAAGTTACAGTAAATGTGCCAAAAAATGATGTCTGATTGCTAGCTTCATCTTCTTCTTCCTGCCCTTATCTCACTATGTGGGGGCACAACATTCTCTCATCCATCAGACGTCATCTCAGCGCTCACTCCTTTCTTACTCATGTCATCCCTCACACAGTCCATCCATCTTTTCCTTGGCCTTACCTCTACACTGAAAACCAGCGCTGTAGTTAATGCTTCAGCTTCTACAGCGAATGCTGAGTGGTGACCGATTTGCTTCACTCATATTTCCTACATAACATAATTTTAATTGTAGGTACCTGTACTGTAATGTGTGTGAGTGATGTAAATAAATGTTTTTCTATTCTATTCTATTCTAAACCTACACCTACACATTCATAACATCACAAAACGTAAAAAAGCGGTCGTCTATATCACGGTCACCGTTTCACAAGAAACCTCAACATAAGTCATTGTTCACCAGTAAGTTTGGCTCTTGGTCTATTTAATGTTGAATGAGTGAAATAATGCGGTATCTCCCGCACTATTCGCACTTAAACACTTAGGTCGAAATGACTTTTGATTCTTTGGGCCTAATTGGGCTGATTTAATGGAATTACAAGGATCATTTAAATCTAAACTTCGGTCGTGTATATAACTTTATAGAAAATTTGGATTAGGAGTCTTGACTTAAATTCCAGCCCCATTATTTATTGGACTAAGCTTTGTTCTACGTAAAATATCATAAAGAGGTAAAGTTTGTTTGTATGTTTGGGGTAATCTCCGAAACTACTCATCCGATTTCAAAAATTCTTTCACCATTTTGTAGCGTAGACTTTCCGAATGAACATAGGCTATATTTTATGAAGGTAGGTACCACGTGAGCGAAGCCACGGGCAAGTTAGCTAGTAATCAAATAAAATAGGTGACGGCGCTAGTTTCACACCTATGGGCACCTTAAACTGATGAAGTCGGCCATTCTGAGTGTTTTCTATCGATAAGAATGTATTTACAAAAAAAAATATATCTAAGTATTCCTATCAGTCATCTGGTTACCATAACACAAGCATTAAATTGCTTAGTTTGGGGCTAGATGACGCTGTGTGAAATGTCCAAGGATTTTTATTAATTTATTCTGCCAAAAGTGTACCGACACGAAAAGAAAAACAACGACGAGAAAATAGTAAAAATACCTTCTTCTTATATATAAAATTGGTATAACCACAAAATTAAAAGGTCAAACAGTAACCGCAAACCATCAATCAACATCCGATACACCTGTAACGATTATCCGGTTCGGGCCGGTACTAGCCGGTTATTATTGGCATTAACCGGCTTAATGCAGTTAAAACTGGGTGTAGCTTTATCTCTGTGAAATGGTTACCGCTAAATGATGCCCGTAGTTATGTAGACTAGAATTTCAGATGTCAATAATCAAAGGTACCTCGTTCGTATGTTCGTATGTGGCCAACACTGGTGGCGGAGTTTTTTAAGCATATTTCATGGCGTAACGGCTTAGACCGACAATTACTGTGTATCCCGAATCACGGAAGCGCTCAGCTGGTAATGCCACTTGCGGTCACTCATCCAAGTTGTGACGCTTAGAACGTTGCTTAACTTCAACGATCTTTCAAATCTTAGCAAGCTTCGCCACGAGCGCTTCTCTTACCTGAGGTTGATAAATGTTATATATTAACGAATGTTTTTTGACGGTGGCCGTTTTAGCTGAGCCACAAATTACAATGCTCCGGGTAGTTCGATAAGTACCAACCAACAATGTTATGATAGTGCCCTAATAACAATTGGGAATGTGGGTCGCGACTTTTAGTCGCTAGTGATGGAGTAGAGTTATTAAATAAATGTATTGAGGAGCAAATAGGGAAGTCTGTGGGAATTTAAGAAGAAAATAATAAAAAACCAAGAAGCAATATAGAAAACAAGTTAAGTAGGTATATTCCATCAAACTTGAAAAATATTAAAAACAAAAAGATGAGAAATCATAGAAAATTATCTAATCCATATTAAATTTAAAATCACGTTTAAATATGTAATAAAAAAGCATGTAGATATAGTTTATAAAAATCGCAGGAAAATTATGTTGAATTGATACTACTCAAAACTAGGAGGAGTTTCATGAAAAACTCATGAATAGAGACCCTTCCTTGAAATTGAAGCGCAAATGAGTTTCCGGAACCGGAAGTAAGATCACATGTTTGCGGATATGAACAAACATACTTCACTTTATTACTTGCGGTGTCCACAATGGTCTTTGTCAGGCGGCATCCAAAAGTTCAAACTTTTAAAATCCAAATGTTTCTCAAAGGGATCGTAGTTCCCTAGAAATTAAACGAACTGACTGTGAAACATTACGAACAAAAAAAACAAACAATGTTACTGAAATAAATTGTTGAAAAAAGAAGAAGTTAAATGTGGAAAAATAACACTGCTTGGTTGTTCCAACTTAAGCTTAAGGTTCCTGTATGGGTGAAACTAGCGCCACCGCCTATTTTATTTTATTATTACGTTGAACAAAGGAATTTTTAAAAACTGAATGTAATAGTTTTTTAGCGAAGTTGCACTTAGTGGCCACCAAACTCTGTTTTCGCTATACCTCCTAAACTAAAGTCGCGCTCAAAAGTCGCGTCCGACAATCCTAGCTACATATAATGTCATAGACTTTAAACGGCTGTTTGGTTGAACTAATTCGGGCTATAAACCGATCTGCTAACATGATGCTAAACAGTTATAGCTCTTGTAATGAATATCTAAATTGTTGGTGGAATTTGGATCTATTTTGATAGTAAAAAGTAAGTAAGTTCGTATGAGCAAGTGGCCAACTCTGGTGACGGATTTTTTAGGCCGCCTAAAGGCCTCCGTCATGGCTTAACGACTTTAAAAAGCCGGGACCGACAATTTAACGTGCCCTCCGAAGCACGGAAGTGCTCAGATGAAAATGTCACTTGCGGTCACCCATCCAAGTTGTGACCGCTCAGAACACGATCTATCAAGAAGGTCTTAGCAAGCTTCGCCACGAGCGCTTATTTTATTATTTTGATAGTAGTTTGACTTTGTACATAGGTGGTTTGAATCTAGGACCCAGTTTCATGAAAATCACTGAAACAAAGTTTAGTTGAAATGTTAAGATTTATCAAATGACATCCAGTTTTAAATGTAATATTTCTAAAACGATTTTAGGTGAAATGAACCAAAGGTGAAATAAAATTCCCTCAAATGAAGTCTTGTTTAAATAAGTATTAGTTGAATCGTCGGGTCGCGATCGTGGTCCCACTGGGATTGTATCACTATTACTCGTGGTCCCACTATCCCTGAAATCATGGGTTCGTGGTTCCACTGCTTAGTGGGACTACCAGTTAAATGTAACAAGATGAAATAAAGTTTAGGTAAGACGTAGGTAACCCGCACTAATGAGTTTTATTTAAAAATTAACGTTTTTACAATAAAAAACGTTGATTACAATAAAAAATATAAAAAGTACCTATTGTAGGTAATTTTTACTAAAAAGTAATTTAATTTTTTTGGATAAAATTGATGTTTTATTGTTTCCAGGCTATCTGGTGCTGCCATCTACATTAAACTCCCGTTTTTCGGGCCATTTTCAGGGTTACGCTTTTATGTATCGCCTTTGTCTGTCTTCTTGGTATTCATCGTCTTTGATAAACGCTAGGAAAAAAAAAATTTGGTAAAAACTAAAAAAAAAATATCTAAAACTTTAGTCTAATTTATTTAACTCACGTGATAACTAAAACTTTGTTACTTGAAAAAAATTTAAAAGCATTTTTTCACTCAAAATCTTATTTTTATGAATTACTAGCTGCGCCCGCGGTTACCCGCGGTAGTTCCCGTTCCCGTGGGAATACCGGTATCTAAACAGCCTATTTTTTAATCCAGGGTATAAGCAATCCTGGTACCAAATTTCATTCAAATCCGTCCAGCCGTTTGAGCGTAAAAGAGTAACAAACACACTTACACACTTTTCACCTTTATAATATAAGTAGGATTATGAAAAACGATATCAATACAACGTCTCGAGTCATAATATTAAATAACCTAAAAAAAAAACCGTATGATTATTATTAAACCGGAAGGGCTCGTATTCCAAAACGCTCCTTTCTCTGCATCAAATGCACTACACCTGCGGCTATCGACCTACACTGTCGCTTTTTGTAGCGAAACCGGTCCCAATAGGATGGTATCATGCAATATCTAGTCAGTAAAAACTAGTAAAGTACCTCAGTTCGTACGTTCAGTTCGTTCGTTCGTTCGTATGAGTGGCCAACTCTGGTGACGGAGTTTTTATGCCGCCTAAAGGCCTCCGTCATGGCTTAACGACTTTAAAAGCCGGGACCGACAATTTAACGTACCCTCCGAAGCACAGATGCGCTCAGCTGATGATGCCACTTGTGGTCACCCATCCAAGTTGTGACCGATCAGAACGTTGCTTAACTTCGACGATCTATCAAGAACGTCTTAGCAAGGTTCGGCACGAGCGCTTCTATCAGTAAAAACTAGTAAAGTATCTTAGTTCGTACGTATGAGCAACTGGCCAACTCTGGTGACGGAGTTTTTAGGCCGCCTAAAGGCCTCAAATCAAGTACCTTAGTAAAAAAAGTAAGTAGGCTCGTATGAGAAATTGGCTAACTCTAAGGGCGGGGCTTTTAGGTCGCATTTAGGCCACCCAGTGGCCGCCAATGACTGGCTGACATGCTGGCTTAACATTAAGCCCGGAACGAAATTGCAACGTGCCCTACTGAAGCGCTCAGCTGTTAATGTCACTTAGGTTCACGAAAATCGAATGATCACGACCATCCCCAAAGGCATAGTAGCAGTCATAAGTAAAACAAGCTTACACGACTGCGGCTTCGCTCGCGTAATATCTACCTGGATAAAAAGTAGCCTATAGAATAGAATGTCACTATAGTGTTATTATAGAATAGAATGTCACTATAGTGTTATTATAGAATAGAATAGTTTTTTTTTATTTTTCATCAACATAAACTTGGATATCAGATGAGAAATATTGACAATCCAGTTAGATGACTGAGACTGGCAATTAACAAGCTATACCACGGTTGTTTCAATATCCCACATAATTAACAGAATATAATTACTAGCACCGTATTGCATAACCCCGTCCTTCCATACATCGGACCGGACGTACTGGATTTGTTTTTATTGTGACATCATATCTGCTGCATCTACTTTGATAGCGTTTAATGATGGCCGATGAAAGGTAATAAGATTCTTTGATGAAATTTCCGTTTCGTGGAGTCACAAATTTTTCAAGGCTCAGTCTGAAAACCAGTGTTGCTCTGTGACGTATGGCGCAGAGTAACAATAAGCTGAGACTGGTTCCTTTTGGCTCACCACAGCACGGATCTACCTACTAGCACCATTATTAGATAAGTACCTACCTACATAGTGTTTTTGTGTTTTTTTCTTTTTTTTGTTTCCTGTGCAACACCAACTAAGTAGGTAGGTAGGTACCTACTTTAAATCATTGTTTGTGTGTGTTAAACCAAAGGTGAGTTACCTGGGTGCCTACCTACCTGTTTGTTATGTATTCTGCCTCCTGTTTTGTGTACTTACCTAGTTTCTTACCTATCTGTGCTGTAAGTGTGTCAATAAACAAGTCTATCTATCTATCTATCTTAATACAGTAATACGTAAGCTCAAGAATGTACAGATACCTAAGATTATAGTAGATTCAGAAACACAGAAGACCAGTTGGCAGACCCCAGATGAGATAGTGGGCCAAAATTGGATACAGACAGCCCAAGATAGAAAAAAGTGGAGGAGGTTGAAGGAGGCCTACACCAAATTGGTTGAAGATGGCTTGAGATGATGATGATGATGATAGTAGACTAGATTCGCCCCGCTGTTACCCGCGCTGAATAGTTCCCGTTGCCATGGGAATACAGGGATTAAAAGTAGCCAGTCAATCCAGGATATAAGCTATCCTGCTACCAAATTTCATTCAAATCCGTCCAGCCGTTTGAGCGTGAAAGAGCAACAAACACACACACTTTTCACCTTTATAATAATTATTAGTGTGATAAAACGTATTTTATGAGAGTAAAGGAAAGAAAATGAAATATTATGATTACGACTTAGAAATCCCAAACCTTTATTTGCTGCGATCCTGCCTACCCCTCTTCTTTCGCCCCATAATCCTCATAAAAGCTTTCTTCTTGTTTAAAAAAGCTAGTATCAGCTCGTATTATTTACTTCTTAGGTATTTAATCAATCAAAAACCTTTATAATCAGTAAACCTAAAGTTGACACGTTACATATTAAGGAGCGTGTCACTGCGAGTTAATTAGCCTAGCACTGGCACCAGTAACTCGTACCACTAACTTGCAAGTAACTTGCAAACAACCACCAACTTATCCAAGTTTAATTAATTACTCAGTAGGTGTGGTGCGGGACACAAAATTGGAAGCTTTGAACTACGGATAAAACGTTTAACTCCAGTTTTGCACTGGTCCATTTTTCGTGTAATTACTGACTTTAATAATGATTTTCAATCGTTCGTTCGTATGAGTAAGTGGCCAACTCTGATGACGGAGTTTTTAGGCCGCCTAAAGACCTTCGTCATGGCTTAATGACTATAAAAGCCGGGACAATTTAACGTGCCCTCCGAAGCACGGAAGCGCTCCGTTGATAATGCCACTTGCGGTCCAGCTATGACCACTCAGAGCGTTGCTTAACTTCGACGATCTATCAAGAACGCCTTAGCAAGCATGATTTTCAATATAAACGACATTTTCACTGAAAACGATCAAATAATATCAAAATAAAGCAGTCTGCACATCTTTAAATACAGCTTGTAGCTAAGCTAACCTTTTGATAAACAAAAATCTTAGCTCTAACTTTCAGCCCAGTATTTTGCACTGAAGTGTAAATCGCAAGTAATTTCGCCTTATACCAACAGCCATTGTCTTCACATACTGTAGGCTGCTTAATTGTTTTTACTTGCGGGTCAGTCCCGTGCGGGGTGACCCGTGAGGTCAACCGCAATACGTCACTCGACACCCTTAAGGTTCCTATTGAGCGTGAACTAGCGTCACCGCCTATTTTATTTTAATATAATGGTAGTTGAAAGAAAGAAAGAAAGAGAGAAAGAAAGAAAGAAAGAAAGAAAGAAAGAAAGAAAAACCTTTATTTTGTCATCATAGAAAACACATTAAGTATACCTATATAAAAAGAGAAAGATAAAACGAGAAAAATTACAAAAAAGGCTACTACTCAGCATGATGCTTAGGCAGGAACCAAGGAACCTATCAAAGCGCAATTCGGAGTGTCGCAAAAGCTAAACTTACTAACCAAAAATGTTGCCGTCCCTTTCATAGCGATGGGAATAAAAAGGATGGCATTAATTTTAGTTAGTTTAGTTTAGCTTTTGCGACACTCCGAATTGCAACTACTAGCTCCGCCCCGCGGTGTTACCCGATGTAACTATCTGTGTGTCTGTGTATCGAATGGGGATGAACAAACAAATGTTTTCAAATATAGGTGAAAGAAAGAAAGAAAGAAAGAAAAATCATTGAATTTTATTCTTGTAGGACCTCAAGGATCACTTAAATTTCGTTTTACATGCTAGGTGATTCTAATGCCTGATTAGTTTGTTATCAAATGAAAGGAAAGAGTGTGTTTTATCAAAATGTTATCTTCTTGAAAATAAAGGAAAACATGTAAGTACACACAAACTTTGTTACATTTTAAGTAAAGTCTAACAAGTACAGGATAATCAGAAAGTTCGAGTCGAGGAGTATTCAAGAATATTTTGTAAATTATCGCAAAATACAAAGCAACATGTTAAAACTCACAACTGCTACAAAAATTAACCTTATCTTCACAGATTTAGGAATCAGTTTCCTTTGAAGTCTTATTATAGCACCTTACTGCTAAATGGTACTTTGAATTGATGATTTCCCGTTTAGATAATATTTTAGTGACAAATTATGTCACAAAATATGTTTATTTAAACGAATAATCATAAAAGTCACAACTTTCAAAGATCGAAATAGAAATGTCACGAGAGATTTTAAAATTAGAGTGAGATGGTCAATGTTATTTTCTCGTACAAGAAAGAGACGGTACGACAATTAACAGTGAAGTGTGCGAAAGCAGTTTTTGTTGGAATAAAAAAAAGATATCTATCGAATAATGAACAAGTAAATGGAGGAAATCTTTAGGCTTACAAAAAATGCGTTGATTTTAATCTCAATAACCTATCTATCTTTGGTTTTGCTTACTGCGGGTAGATATTTGACATTTCTTCAATACAAAAAACGTCAAATAGCTACTGACAGTAAGCAAATTAAAAGATAGATGGGTTATTGAGATTACTTGTAAGCCAACTAGCAGCCAACCATCCAATTTCCGAACCGCGCAGAATGTCAAACTTTTACGTTACTCAAGAATGTCTAATCTTAGATAACTTAAGTGCTTTGAATGTTGAATGTCGTTTAATTATTACAAAGTGCTAATTATCACGATAGTTGTCGATGTGACGATTCAATGAATATTAATTTAGAAACAGATTTGCTAATTAATAGTAATATTACTGTTGTGTAGTGTGATTATAATGATAATAGTGGCAATTTGGAGTGTCGCAAAAGCTAAACTAAACTAACTAAAATTAATGCTATCCTTTTTGTTCCCATCGCTATGAAAGGGACGGCAACATTTCTGTTAAGTTTAGCTTTTGCGATACTCCGAATTGCCATTAGTGACATAATTATTATTTAGAGACTTATGTGAAATTCTTTTGATCATCCTCAGATAAATATTTTCTTTCCTAAAAAGTTAAATCAATCAATCAATCAATCATTTATTTATTTTCTCTCACAAACAATACAACAGTTAAATAAGTATAAATACAGGAAATAAAATGAATTAAAAATAAATAAATAAATGCAGTTAAAAATAATCCAAAAATAAGTGTCGGTTCTAACTTATTACAAAGAAATGTTGTGAGAGACTGGTGCCTGAAATAGGTATAGAAAATAACCTGTAAGTTATAAGTATGAGTTGAATTTTATTGAAACTAATTTGAATTTAATTTACTTAAATCACATTGCAAAATTCTTATTTTTTAGTAAAATTATTTATTTACCAATTTTGAGTTATTAGATTCCCAAAAATTACAAAGACAAAATTAATTTGATGGCACTATGTACATACTAAACTTTTCTTTAGGAAAATGGATCAGAATCAGAATCAGAAAACTTTTATTGCCAAACTGTTGTACAAGGGTAGGTCCTAAATGATAAGTAGGTACAAGTTTATACAGCTATCCATTTCGGATGTGCAACATTATGATAATTGGTCACGTTGATATTTGGCACGTCTATATACGTAAAGGTTCGCCATCCCTGTGCTAGGTGGTTCTATTGTCTGTTCCAACGCGACACACCAAAAATTCTCCGTCACCAGAGTTGGCCAATTGCTCATGCTCCACGAACGAACGAACACGAAAAAGTTCACAAAACATCATAATTTAACTTCAATTAAGAATTGTTATCTAACCTAACCTGTGACGATTTTCCAGTTATAGAAAAACTCCTAAAATATCGAATAGAAATGACGTAGGTACTTATTCCTATTTCTATTTAAAATCATTTACCTATAATATCTCTCTTCATCAATCCATCTCTCGATTCTATTCGATTCTCATTCCATTCGAATGAACCGGCCATTTCGACACTGGTCATTTCCCGGGCTGCCGGCTAATGGGCCAAGCAGGAACAATTAAAATAGTCCATTTCTCGGTTTTCGACGTTGCTCCGGTAATGATTCGTGAATGTAGCTTTGACGTTAGAAAATTATGGATATTCTTACATTTTGTCTTTTTTAAACTCTCGCGATAAGAACTCATTATAAAACAATTCAAACTGGTATTTATCACGAATTTTAACTTTACGTTTTATCACGTAACTAGAAGGTACTGCTATAAAATAAATAAATAAATATCCTTGGACATTTCACACGGCGTCATCCAAGCCCCAAGCTAACCAACTTCATGCTTGTATTATGGTAACCAGATGATATACAACTTAGATACATTTTTTTTTTCTCAATACATACTTACATTATAGATAGAAAAACATCCAGAGAGACAAATATCTGCAGAACATACAAAAATTTGTCCCGTGGCGGGGATCGAACCCGCAACCTCCGCGTTTCCGGCGGACCTTCGCCAACTGCACCACAGAGGTAATAAATCGTCGCAATGCTACAACGAGCCAAAAAAGGGGTGGTATGTCCACACTAAGCTAGCTAATTCGCCGAGCAATAAGTCAAGTCCAGTGAAGCTACCCTCTATGACTCTATTATGAAAACAGCTAGGAGATGATCATTTTCGAATGATATCGTTTTAGATAATCCTAGAATTTAAGATAAGGTTTATTTATTATCTCTATTATTATGTTTACTTAACATTACAAATATGAAAAAATGAAAATGAAATATGATCAAGACTGTATCCCAGGAAGCGGTAGACATTTCTTTTAGATCATAATGCAATTTTTAGATCCTTTTGAAGATGTCTAAGGGGGTAGTCAGGGGTATGTCCAAAACCATATTTGGTACTTACATTCCCACATTTTGCAGAAGTTAACTTTCCATACGTGACAGGTTGCAAGCCACGATGTTTTTCTTCACTGTTTAAAGCTCGTGTTAAAGCGCATATACATTTTTTGACACGACAAGTCCATTGACATTAAATTGCTTAGCTTGGGACTAGATGACACCGTGTGGAATTTCCAAGGATATTTATGTTTATATTTAAGTATAGGTATTTATTGACGCTCGGCCGGATTCGAACCCACGACTTTCGGGTCGACAGTCTACAGTGTAGACTCTACACACACAGCTTTTTATAAAACTACATTTTATTAACAAAAACTACTGCATTATTATCATAACTTTACAAAATACAATAAGAACCAGTTGAGCCACCACAAATGATCTATAGGTAGTTCAACTAATCCAAGCGACTGCAACGCAGCAATGAAAAAAAACCTTTAAAACCTTTAAAGTAGTTTTTCGATTCATTGACTCTTAAAAGTCGTGTTAAAATCATGTTTATTTAGACAATAATGTTAATGCGTGGGCGCAGATAATTTAAATAGTTAATTTGAATCGGAACTGGTTTCGCAGGTCAAGTTTGGGTTCATTCATAAAAGTCATTCATAATTTAAAGATTTTATTTAAATACATTTTTTATTATACCTACAACTTCCACAGAACATTTGAATTCGTTCGTTCGTTCGTATGAGTAAGTGGCCAACTCTGGTGACGATGTTTTCAGACTGCCTAAAGGCCTCCGTCATGGCTTAACAACTTTAAAAGCCGGGACCGACGATTTAACGTGCCCTCCGAAGCATGGAAGCGCTCAGCTGATAATGCCACTTGCGGTCACTTATTCAAGTTGTGACCGCTCAGAACGTTGCTTAACTTTGAATGAATCAACAACTGTATTTTGGCAGTAGCTTAATATTTTTGAACATTTGAGCTACCTATAGATTGTTCACAGCGATCCTTAGATGGCTCAACTAACTGTGATTGTATTATATAGTTATGTAGGTACCTATAAGTGGAAACTTTTAATTGGCATTTAAATAGGTGCATACATACATAGGTGCATGTTATTTTTTTTTCTATGTTCTTGATATCCTAATATTTTAAAAGAAAGAAAAGAAAATAATGATCACGACTGTATCCCGGGAACGGTAGACATTTGTTTCAGATCATTTAGATTTAATTTTTAGATCTTTTTGAAGATGTCTAAGAGGGTAGTCAGAGGTAGCTCAAGGATGACTAAAACCGAAAGCTCTTATTACGTTCACGCTAAAGATTAATATGGCATAGCACTGAAAATGACCTTTCAAGAACAAGGTACTTACTATAACCTTATTTATCATCGTTGCGGGTAGTTTTAGTCAGAAACAAAATGGGCTTGATCAATTCTACCCATACACTTTAATTTTACTAAAATAAAGCAATTTTAGACATGTCACTCAGGCTGTTTTTTTGTTTTGAACTTTAACGTGAACGAAATAAGAGCTTTCGATTTTAGAAATAATTTAACTAGTCAGTGTTGCAACAGAATCGGAGCCGCAAATTAAAATTACTTATATTTATGTGTGGGATGTAAAGGAAGTTACAAAACAACTTGACCCCTAGCCCACGCGTGGGCATAGTGTCAAAATGCGCAATTAAAATTACGGTTTTTATTATGACCTCTTTGAAACGCCCACTTGTACGTCTGGCATAGTGGTGAGTTGGCGACTTTCGATCTCTAGACCGTGAGTTCAGAGTCTAAAGAATAAGAAAGAAAGAAAAATAGCATTTTTTAAACTTTCGCGAAGAACACTGGGGGCAATTCGGAGTGTCGCAAAAGCTAAACTAAACTAACTAAAATTATTGCCATCCTTTTTATTCCCATCGCTATGAAAGGGACGGCAACAATTTTAGTTAGCTTAGTTTAGCTTTTGCGACACTCAGAATTGCCACTATTGTCATGATAAAACATACATTGACGGGTATTTATAAATACCCATAAATGTAGGTTTTATCAAAAGAGTAGAACCTCAAGGATCACTTAAGTTTCGTCTTACATGCTAGGTGATTCTAATGCCTGTTCCAACGCGACTCCCTACACCAGGGAAAGAATCAGGCAAGAACCTGATGGTGTGGGCCTAGCTTTTTTTTGAAAGCTTTCCCTTGACAATCTAAATAGTTAAGCTTCAGTAAGAAGCCAGTCAACGTAAGGCATGTCAAAGCTAGTAAAAGTAATTTTATTTTTAATGTACTAACAAGATATTTACACCTTAACAAAATGTTGTCTGGCATCACACGCTACACTTGGCTGACTTAAGTGGTACCTAACTTGTTATGCTTAGCATATTTTATGGCAAAGCTTATCAAAGTTGTTGATATTGCACACCACCAGGTTCTTGCCTGATTCTTTCCCTGGTGTAGGGAGTCGCGTTGGAACAGGCATTAGAATCACCTAGCATGTAAGATGAAGTTGAAGTGATCCTCAAGGTCCAAAATAAACGATCTTTCTTTCTTTCTTTCTTTCTATTCCAAATTTCAGCCAAAGCCATTCAGTAGTTTTTGCGTGAAGGAATAACAAATTTCCATCGATCCATACTTGTGCATTTATTAGTGGGAAGTTTTCTTCTTCTTGCCCTTATCTCACTATGTGGGGTCGGCACAACATGTATTCTTCTTCCATCTCCCTCTATCAGACGTCATCTCAGCACTCACTGCTTACTCGAAGCGCTCGTGGCGAAGCTTGCTAAGACGTTCTTGATAGATCGTCGAAGTTAAGCAACGTTCTGAGCGGTCACAACTTGGATGGGTGACCGCAAGTGGCATTTTCATTTAGCTAGCATTTTGTAAATTGAATCAGTTGTGCTTAGTTCATTTTGATTAATTTTTAAATCGCTCGTGGCGACGCTTCCTTGAAGTTCCGTGCTTCGGAGGGCACGTTAAATTGTCGGTCCCGGCTTTTAAAGTCGTTAAGCCATGACGGAGGCCTTTAGGCGGCCTAAAAACTCCGTCACCAGAGTTGGCCACTTGCTCATACGAACGAACGAACGAACTGCTTACTCATGTCATCTCACACAGTCCATCCATCTTTTCTTTGGCCTACCTCTACACCTATATCCAAAAAGCCGTGCAACCTTTGTTTGCAAAAAATTATAAGCGCAAAACAAGAGCTTTATTTAATACATTACACCTTATATCCAATGTATATACCTAAGTGGAAGTTATAATCATTTAAGTGAGGATTAGTCAATGAATTCATTGATAAATATGGAATAAAGCTTTAAAACAGTGTCGACTATCCAATCAAAACAATACAAAAACTAAAGTAATTTATATTACGGACAGAGATTAGCATAAAAATCATAAAACTAAATACCTTTGCAGATATAAAATTGTAAGCGATGTGCAAAGTGTTCTGTAGATATATTTTTAGCAGGCAATTAAGCAGATAGTAGTAGTAGTTGTATGAGCAAGTGGCCAACTTCTGGTGACGGAGTTTTTAGGCCGCCTTAAGGCCTCCGTCATGGCTTAACGACTTTAAAAGCCGGGACCGACAATTTAACGTGCCCTCCGAAGCACGAAAGCGCTCAGATATAAATGCCACTTGCGGTCACCCATCCAAGTAGTGACCGCTCAGAACGTTACTTAACTTCGACGATCTATCAAGAACGTCTTAGCAAGCTTCGCCACGAGCGCTTCGAGCGCTTCGAGCAGATTATAAGCATAATATTGACCTTTATTAAGTACTTATTATTTTATATTTTACAACTAGCTGCGCCCCGCGGTGTTACCTGCGGTGAATAGTTCCCTTTCCTGTTGGAATACCGAGATTAAAAGCCTATTCTTTAATTCAGGGTTTAAGCAATTGTCGTACCAAATTACATTCAAATCCGTCCAGCCGTTTGAGCGTGAAAGAGTAACAAACACACACAAACTTTCACCAAGGAACCAAAGAACCAGCCGGAGGCAGCCAGGATTTTCAAAATTAGTTAGCTAATTACTTTTTTATTTTGATCCAGTGATTAGTTATTTAAGTGTCGAAATCCCCTTGATCTGAACTTTCTGCTTTAAAATCCCCTAAGCCACTAAAATCCCCTAAGCCACCAAGTTCATCCTAAAGTTTTTTTATAAAGCGGAACTCTAAAATTAACCGAAACTCGTAAAAATTAACTTAAAATATCTATAAAACCGTATCATTAATGACAAAGTCGAGTTATTAATCACATTTTATGTTTGGATATATCAAATGTCGTATTGTTTTTATGAGTTTCGATAATTTATGATGATGAAAGTGTATTGGAAGTTTTGAGCTAAAAACAGAATTCTGGTGGCAATTCTGAGTGTCGCAAAAGCTAAACTAATCTAACTAAAATTGTTGCCGTCCCTTTCATAGCGATGGAAATAAAAAGGATGGCAATAATTTTAGTAAGCTTAGTTTAGCTTTTGCGACACTTAGAATCGCCACTAATATACGACATCTTATACGACATGACAGCTTTATAAGGAACATCATAGAAGGAAAAGTAGAAGGAAGGCGAGGAAGGGGAAGACCGAGAATTAATAACATAAGTCAGAAGAGAAGGTCGCTGTCATGTCGTATCAAGAAGTAAAAGAGATCGCATTGGAAAGAAGTATATGGAGGAAATTGCATCATTACACCGACAAGAGCTGAGCTCTTAAGTTTTATAATAATTAGACAATAGAGATAATACAAGAATAAAATAATAAATAAATAAATCCTTGGACATTAAGAGAGAATTTATTTTGTATAGTTTAGGAAGAGTAGCGAAAACAGAGTTTGGTGGCCACCAAGTGCAACTTTGCTACTCCTAAACTATACAAAATAAAACTATTACAGAGGTATTAAAAAAAGCTTATGATAGGTAAATGGTTAATACTGAACATTCAGTTTTTTTTAAATTCCTTTGTTCAACGTAATAATAAAATGAAATAGGCGGCGGCGCTAGTAACCATCTTACAGCCAATCTCAATTAGCTATCTATCTTTGGTTTTGCTTACTGTCAGTAGGTATTTTGACGTTTTTAAGATTCACGTTTTCGCGCCATGTAGAAAAGTCAATTTTGCCCAAATGTCACTTAACGGCCTTTTAGAAATAGGACGGCAGTTTGACGTTTTTTGTATGAAAGAAATGTCAAAAATCTAACCGCAGTAAGCAAAACCAAAGATAGATAGGTAGGTTTTTGAGACTAGTCGTTAAACGCACTTCTTGCGGATAGCAAGGTAGATTACAAAATTATTATATCAACGTAGACCTTTTACCAAAACCACTTTTTAAATACCTAATCAGTTTTAACGTCCAAGCTTAGCCATACAAGAATAATCATAAAAATATATTTGTATATCTTCTGAACATATGCATTCCATATTTTCCGTTCCATTTTATTACTTTTTAGTGACGAACGGACAAACCGTAATAAAACTATTACAATTTCGTAAACAATTTTGGGTGGTCTAAATAACTATTTGATTTCTGAGAAATTTCATTTTAAACTTCTTGGTCTGTCGATTGTAAGAATGTTTATGAAATTCTGTTTCTGTAAACTAAATAACTTTGTTTAAAGTATAATTTGTATTAATAGATTTATATTATAAAATAATTTAAAAAACGCGTCAATACTCATTAATTTCAATCTTGTAATATGTTTCAAAAAGCTTGTTAAAATGCTAAAGACGGAATGTTAACTTCTGCAAAACGTTTGCCAAAACCAAATAATGTATTTGGACCTTTGACTACCCCCTCAGACATCTTCAAATGATCTTCTTAAACATGCTTATAGATTAAACAATAATATTATACGTCTACAGCAGCACCATCTTGCGTATATAACTTTATTGCATACCCATGCAATGCAATACAATAAGTGTCATTCACACGATGCAAGATTCTTGCATGTTGCATACAATTAAATTGACTGTCATCATGACTTGCATGGTCTAAACAACAGTTGCTTACAATTATTGAACGTCAATTAGGTGCGCGTAATTATTGCATTCCATTATTGCTCTGGTACACAAGAAAATGGCATCAATGTAAATGGTACATTACACTAAACTAAACTTGTTTTTCTAAGATAATTCATTGTTTGTTTGAAAGAATACTACCAAGGTGATATACAAATTTTTAGGATCCGACGAGGAGTTCCGGAGTGATGAACAGAAATGCCCATCGAGAGTACCTATATAGGAAATTATTACACTTTCAAAACTATCGTAAGTTGTATTAGATATTAAAATAGCACACTAAATCGACGATAATTTTACGTGAGTAATTTCCCGTGTGCTATTATAAGTACTTATATAATTTTTTTTTTAATTTTGCCCATCATTGGTTAGTACCATTTTGCATAAAAGCATTTAGTAAACAAGGTATTTGAATCATAAATAGTTCCATCTTTAAATAATGAATGTTCGATTTACAAAAACAAAGAAGTTCGTAGCTGTAAGTAGCTAGGTACTACCGTAAAAAACAACTGGCCGTAAATTAAAAAGCTACACGAATTCCAAATTCAAGTAGCCGATTGTCAATAAAAAAAGAAAACGTCAGAACAATTTGAACAGGATAGGTCAAGGACCAAGGATGGGAATGAGAAACAGGTTGTAAGGTAGCGTTCACAATGCATAATTTTATTGGCTGTTGTTTTGGGTATCATTATCGACTTATACCAGAATCCTCTAGTTTTAAGGACTTTAAGTTTAAAGTGGGCTATAATAATATTTTACTATTAACATTTAATAAACATAAAGTTGGAATGTAAAGCACATTTTTTGTTTTATAATTAAACTGTGCTTACTGTAACGTGAAATTAATATTATGTAAGTAGGTAATATTAGTTCGTCATAAAAAAAATTAATAAAAGCTATCAGATCATGTAATAATGTCGTGTTTGAATGCTTTTAATGTCTTAAGATCTGAAAAGATTATTATTTACCGCTTTCATGGGAATACAGTTATTGTGATTACTTTTTTTACAACTTATTTTTTAAAAACCATTGTGATCACATCCTACCTCCTTGGCTTTAGAACGTTTACAACATAACGAGAAGCCCCGAGCGATGGTGGCATTATTACCGAACATTACCGAGTGCACCCGACTGTTACCGAAGCGACGCGTGCTCTGAACGTGACTCGAACAAACCCGAATATACCCGAATGAGATGATTTTGGAACATTTTCTGGAACTAATTGCGTTGTTGGTTTTTTGTATTATTTGGACATTTTTGAATGAGTAATTTGAAATCGATTCAAATTTTGATAATTATTTGGTATAAAAATACAATGTGACAAAAAATGATGATAACCTAAGTAACCTTATTAGGCACACCTATTTTAAGAAAAAGTCAAAATAAAACACGTTTTTTTATGAATTATAAAAACATTCAATTTATATTATAAGTAATGAATAATTATGGAAAAATATTTATTAATTTAATTAACAAATTTTTTTTTTTCCTGATAACAGTGTTGATTTAGGGTCTGGATGTCTGCCACACCCTGCATAAAATACAACACATAAATGATTAGGTATATAAAAATATTTGATATTTGCAACTCTTAAACGATATCCTGTCTTCCCACACATATAGATGCTATCAGTGCCCGATTAGCATGCAAATTACCTCATCTTAGCTCATATAGACACAAGAGGAATAATTAGTTTTGACTAAAAACGATGTGAATAACATTTTGACCAGGTGTTGAAAATAAATTAACTGAAAAGTGACTCTCACGTTCAAAGATAAAAAAAGGAAAAATAATTGTTCATATATTTTTTTAAATCAATGTTTTAGTCACAACAATTTCAGCCAAATTCAACGTACTTAAGTATTATGTTTTTAAACAAACTGTCACTTATAAAATATTATTGTTTAATATGAGTTGGTTATCTGACAGAGTTGATAGTAATTTATTAAAGAAGTGTTCACACATCACCATTGACCATTATTTCTGTTGATTTTCATACACACTGAGAAGTGTGTATGAAAATCAACAGAAAGAAAATTATTTTCAGGTTAAGTATTGACAGTTTAATTTTAAACACTATCTTTATCCCGCGCAGCTTTGATCATATCTGATGCCTTTTCAGCAACCATTATAGCTGCAGCTAAACAATTGGTAGTTGGTACATGTGGCATTATACTTGCATCAACCACCCTGAGACCAGCTACTCCTTTCACCCTCAGCTTACTATCCACCACAGTTCCCATAGAACAGGTACCGATCTGATGAAACAAAGTCGTAGACATATGTTGACTGTAGCATTCGGTATACTCTTTGCTTGGAAAATCTCCTTCACAACCATTGAAAGACAAATTAACAGGTGCAGCATTGACGCTCTTGTAGAATGTAGTGTTGGTAACTTTTAAGAAGTCTTGTATTAATGATATCATTTTATCCAAGTCTGAGGAATCAGAGTAGTAACCGAGTTTTATGACTGGTGGAGCGAGTGGGTCTGTGCTTTTTAATGTAACGTTTCCTGTAGAACTAGGATCTACAACAGCTGCTAATGTGAAGACCACATCTCTACCAGAACTGTTGTTTGCTAGACTTTCGCAAATTTCTTTGGTGTATCCAAAAAGATTTTCACAGACTGCAGTTATCATTGCTGAAGGGAGTATAAGATTCGTTGTCTGTCCTTGTGGGTATGTCAAATTATCGTTTAGTTTGACAGCCCCAATGAATGCAGGAATCCCTATCTTTGTTACTGGTGGTGTTTCAGTGGCTGTAGATGTTTCATTCATTTTTGTAACTAGTAAAACTGCAACATGGTCTTGCATGTTCTGACCTACAGGTAAATCTTTTAGAACGGTAATATTGAATGATTCCAAGTGTTCTTTTGGCCCGATTCCTGAGAGCATGAGAAGTTTTGGGGAGTTGTAAACACCAGCTGATAGAATTATCTCTTTACGCGCTTTGACTTTTAAAGCCTTATCATCAATTATCACGTTTACTGATACTGCAATGTTGTCTACAAAGTTTATTTTAGTTGCTACTGTTTTGTAGCTTACATATAAGTTTTTGCGATTAACGATTGGTTTCAGATACTTTTCAGATGTACTCTGTCTTATTCCATTTATATGGAATGTAGGTTGACTATATCCAAGAGTGTTTCTTCCATTTAGCTCCAACTTTACTTCATGACCAATTTCGTTGAACGAGTTCAAATATAAATCAGTTACAGCGTAAGTTTCTCTTGTGATATCTATAGGTCCTGTTGTGTTGTGGTATGTGTTCAAATCTGCCAAGATTTCTTGGTCTTTCATGGCTTCAGACTTTAAGAAGTATGGAAGTACATAGTCATAGCACCAAGATGGATCATCGATGATGTTACACCAGAGATTGTAGTCGCGTGGATCTCCTCTGAACCATATCATGTGGTCTATTTGACTGCTTCCTCCGAGGGTCAGACCTGATGCAAGTTTGAAGGCATTGCCAGATTGTGATTGAGTTGTCAGCTCTGGTTCTGATTTGTATTGCCAGTCTAAATAAGAGTTTTGTAATGTTGCGAAGTTACCTGGATACTGGAAATAAAAACCATAAATCAGTAATCATCCAAATTGAGATTTTTTGATAGTGATAAAAGAAAAACAATCAAATCTAATTAATTTTATTTTATCTTGGTTACGTGGCCATGATGATTAAATTAAGTTATGAGTAAGTGTTTAAATTTCATCGGGTTAGTCACAAAATTTCGAATGAATTTTAAAATTTTATCATTTACTAATAATTTTAGAAACTGTTTTCGCTGAAAGCAAATGAACTTTATCAGCATAATTTATAAGCTTGATTAAAACTTTAAACTGACTCTTGAATTGCCTGTACAGATTAAGTAAATTCGATTCTGTTATAGAAAATAAGTTAACCTAAAGTTTAGATAGTTCTGCAACAAACTGTTGAGAGCCTTTTACTAACTGCTAGGCTAGATAAAAAGAGCGTTACCCTAGATGCGTTGGATGGTACAAGCCCAGCTTCGATGAGGAGTACAGAAACACTAGCATCTTCTGTCAGTCGGTTAGCCACGACCGCGCCTGCACCGGATCCGATGATAACGTAGTCGAAACAGTCGCCATCTGAAAAAATGTTTTGCTAAAAATGTTAATAGCGCCATCTAGTACAAGAAAATTGAGTTTAAAGAAAACTATTTTTTCGAGTCTCTTCGTAGTGTCTTGTTATTAATAAAATAAACCTTTGTGGCACAGTGGGCGAAAGTCCGCCCGAGACACAGGAAGTTGCGGGTTCAACTCCCGTTACTGTAAAAATGTTTGTATGTTCTGCAGTTATTGGTTAAGGGTACAGTATTCTTTTATCTGTGTTAAGGGTCAGGGTGTTTTCTTTCAGATCATTAGGATAACGCCATGTGTAATGTATTTTTTTTTATTAGCCTATGTCATCCCACTGCTGGGCAAAGGCCTCCCTCCTATAAAATGTCTAAGGATATTTATTTATTTAATCATCATCATCATCATCTCAAGCCATCTTCGACCAATTTGGTGTAGGCCTTCTTCAACCTCCTCCACTTTGTTCTATCTTGGGCTGTCTGTATCCAATTTTGGCCCGCTATCTTCTTGATATGTCATCTTTCCATCTCATCTGGGGTCTGTCAACTGGGTCTTCTGTGTTCCCACGGTCTCCATTCTAACAGATCTTTGCACCATGAGTCATTTATTTTATAAAGCTCATGATAACATTCGTAATTATTTAAGACAATGTTTAAGATAAAAATTACAGCATTAGGTATAATGCATGCTTGAACTTTTATTAATTTCAACAAATGTTACCTTTGATAGCAGCATCGACTGGCCACCCCTCATTGTCTGCCTCAGCTGCTGCAGAGGTCGCAAGAAGCACCACGAGGACGACACTGCAAGCGCTGCTCGAAGACTTTCCGAAAATCATGATTGTTTCTGGAATGTTTCATCCATACTATTCTATATTATCTATACTAATCTATACTATCTATACTAATCTATACTATCTATACTAATCTATACTATCTATACTAATCTATACTATCTTTACTAATCTATACTAACTATACTAATCTATACTTCTATAGCGCTTGTGGCGAAGCTTGCGTTCTTGATAGATCGTCGAAGTTAATCAACGTTCTGAGCGGTCACTATTTGGATGGGTGACCGCAAGTGGCAAGTGGCTAACTCCGTCACAAGAGTTGGCCACTTGCTCATACCAAAGACGATTAATATCTAGAAGACAGACAAAGGCCATACACAAAATCGTAACCCTAAAAAATAGCCTGAAAACTCTAAAACATCAATTTTATCCAAGAAATTACAATTACTTTCTAGTTAAAAATGTTTAAATATTGAATATTGTTGCTACCTACTACTAAGTATTGAAATTTCTTGGATAAAATTGATGTTTTAAAGTTTTCAGGCTATCTGGTACTGCGGGATCGGGTTACGATTTTGTGTATGGCCTTTGTCTGTCTTCTAGATATTAATCGTCTTTGCTCATACGAACGAAGGATCGAGTGGCATTAATATCTGAGCGCTTCCGTGCTTCGGAGGGCACGTTAAATTGTCGGTCCTGGCTTTTAAAGTCGTTAAACCATGACGGAGGCCTTTAGGCGGCCTAAAAACTCCGTCACCAGAGTTGGCCACTTGCTCATACGAACGAAGGATCGAGTGGAATTAATATCTGAGCGCTTCCGTGCTTCGGAGGGCACGTTAAATTGTCGGTCCCGGCTTTTAAAGTCGTTAAACCATGACGGAGGCCTTTAGGCGGCCTAAAAACTCCGTCACCAGAGTTGGCCACTTGCTCATACGACCTTACTTACTTTCACTTATACTTCTATACTTACTAATTTATAAAGAGGTAAAGTTGGATAGTTCTTCGGTATCTAACGTTATTCTTCTGTACCTACCTACCTATGGGAACTACTGTGTAGTTTTAGTGTTAGTAAGTACCTAGGTATTTCAGATATTATGTGTACCTTTATAACAATATGATGAATAATTTTTTTGATTTTTTTTGAATTTTTGAGTTAATCCATAAAGTCTTGCTAAAATCACAAATTATTATGACTTTTAATTACAAAAATAGCTTACATACCTCTAACGCCACCAGATATAAACTTCCCACTAATTATTATCTATGCAGTATTGCAATGATAAAATATTGTGCACTGGATAGATAAGTATCTAAGGGGATATTGGGGATAATTTAACGTGGCCATTACAGCAATGTTGTTCATTACTCAATTATTTTTTTTTGTAACTTTATAGACCAAGGTTACGGTTTAGTTTTTTTTCTAGTCTTTATTTTTTTTATTAACCTATTTTATATCTTATACCGAAATATGAAAAAATGTATAGACTTCAACACGAGCTTTAAATGGTGAAAGAAAAAATCGTGAGAAAAACAATTAGCTTTCTAATAGCGTCGATGGGCTTGCAACCTGTCATGTATGGAAAGTTAACTTTAATGCTCTTAGGCTAAACTCACACCAAAAGAGCATCGAAGAGCAGCGAAGCGGAGCGCAGTTTCAGTCTCATACGAATTTCAACTTTATTTTCATTACTATAATACCTACTTATTATCGCAGAGAAGGCGCGCGTATTGGAATTCGCTGGAATTCCCGCGGCGCCGCGGGCATTCTCGCGACTTGTTCAAGTTTCTCATGCGATAATAAGTATTATAGTAATGAAAATAAAGTTGAAATTCGTATGACACTGAAACTGCACTTCGTTTCGCTGCTCTTCGATGCTCTTTTGGTGTGAGTTGAGCCATAGATGCAACTCTAGAATGCATTCTAGAGGTGCATTTATGTGCAGCTCCAGAGAACACACATTAGAGTGCAGGAAATTGATCTCTTCTTACGAAATTGATGTCGGTTTAATATACTTTTTAATTTTGCCATTTGTTACTGGCAACTTTACCGGGTATTATTAGTTAGTACTTCATAGGGTAAGTACCTATATTATCATATTATTAGTCTGCACAGTGAAGATTTTGATCACCCTGTTAACTATTTTTCGAATTGATTAAAAACTCGATGTAGACAATTTTACCTTTATCTCCCTAATTATCTTCATAATTAAAATTTTCATATCTTATCATTGACTTATTGAATAAGGCTCAACTCACACGAAAAGAGCATCGAAGAGCAGCGAAGCGAAGTGCAGTTTCAGTGTCATACGAATTTCAACTTTATTTTCATTACCTTAATACTTATTATCGCATGAGAAACTCGAACGAGTCGCGAGGATGCCCGCGGCTTCGCAAGGATTCAGGCGAATTCGAATACGCGCGCCTTCTCTGCGATAAAAGTATTATAGTAATAAAAATAAAGTTGAAATTCGTATGACCCTGAAACTGCGCTCCGCTTCGCTGTTCTTCGATGCTCTTTTGGTGTGAGTTGAGCCTAATTATAATTACAAAGTTTACGATTACGATGACAAAGGCCATACACCAAAATCGTAACTCTGAAAATTACCCGAAAAGGTTTTTTTATAATATGGAATATGGAATAACGGGATCAAATGTAGCTTATTTTTTATTCCAGGATATAAGCTATCCTGGTACTAAACCTCATTCAAATCCGTCAGTCGTTTGAGCGTGAATGATTTACAAACATTCGCATACACACACATTTCACCTTTCTATTATTAGTGTGATTTTTTAATGTAGAGATTAATTATTATAGGTACTGATAGTCAATTATTAATTATGTAGATCTAGCAAGGAATATCCAGCAAAGGTAGTGATTATCCAAGCATACATTATGTATCTATCAAAGTGTGAGCTTTAAATATATAGGCATAGTGTTTATTGATAAAGATCACTAATCTTAGTTTTTGTACAGATAAGACATTTTGTACATTTTCTGATTTCTAGTTGTCTAGATAAGTAAACCGAGACCGAGACCGAGACCGAGACCGAGACCGAGACCGAGACCGAGACCGAAAGTACTTTTCGCTAGCGAAAATGAGCAAATATAAATTCTCTTCTATCACGTCTGTAGTAACATTCTATGTTACAATAGCTAGTGCATTAGCGCGTAAGTAATTCTATGCGGATGGTCGGGCAAGGGGCGCAGGCTTGCATTCTTGAGGAATACCTTACACAGGAGCTTTTTGATTTAACTAGATTATAAAAGGTGCAATAGTTTTGGTTTGAAAATATAGATGTGCCATTTAAGCGACGAGTCGATGACCTCTGGCACGGTGGGTAAGACACGGAGGTTGCGTGTTCGATCCCCGCCACGACAAATATCATAATCTGCAGATGTTTGTTTCGGGTCTGGGTGTTTTTCTATGATACTGTGTGTATTACAAAAAAAGTCTAAATAGTAAATATATAAACATACGCCTTTTTCCCATGGGGGTAGGCAGAGACCACGGATCTGCACTAGCTACGATCCTGACACACCTCTTTCGCCTCATTCACTCTCATCACATTCTTCATACACAGTTGCCGGTTTAGGGTACTTTTGACCTGGCCTTTCTTCAAAATGTCACCAATTTGGTCCAGATTGCTCGCCTAGTAGGTCTTCCCCTTCCAGATGTACCTTCACACTCGCTTTATACACCTTATAACGACTAAACCTCTCCTATTTACAGAAAACAAAGCACTCCTTGCCCGTCAGTAATTTCGCAGTAAAGAGGAAATTCTTCGGCAGTTGGCAACTAAGCAGGGCAATGTTAGTTCAACTAAGGCAGGCACAGTGCCTTCTATAAGTAGCTGAGCAACTTAAATAACAAAAAAAAGATTAATCAACTAAAATAATTACTTACAGCAAAATAACTCAGTGAGTTTTTTTTTAATAGAGACTGGTTTTAAATTGACTGTTATTTCAGTTAAGGTGGTTGTATGCGTCAAACTACCGCCGCCGCCTATTTTATTATACGTTGAACAAAGGAATTTTAAAAAAGTAAATGTTCAGTTTGTGAAACCTATCATAAGCTTTTTTTAATACTTCTGCAATAGTTTCATTTTGTATAGTTTAGGAAGAATAGCGAAAACAGAGCTTGGTGGCCACCAAGTGCAACTTCGCTACTCCTCATAAACTATAAATAAGGTTAGGCTAGGTTTATCGATATCCATACAGCAAGTTTCTGAGCAAATATTAAAGTACATAATAATGATCTGGAAGCACATTTGTTTCACAAAAAACACCATTTCACGCTCATTATTTTTCACAACACCACAGCAATACAAGAGCTGCAAGTTCGATTTAAACTAAGCATTAGAGTTGTTCAGCTATTTATGCAAACTGAACCTGTAAAGTTGAACTTAGGTAAATACCGACGAGGAATACGAAACTTGGACGGTAAATTTCCACGTGAAACTGAGAGGATTTTTAAAAGTGAATATAATTTGTGGAACCGACATTTTTAATCGGTGTCCGATTTTATAATTTACCTTCCTATTTTAAATAATATACTAATTATGGATGTGTTAAAAATGTATGGAAATCTAGCGCCGCTCCCGGTAACTTGCATGAACTAAAAATTTCATACATTTGAAATACTTGACCCAGTAGCGAAGATAGTAAACTATACTACTCGAAAACTGATAGTAGTTTATAACAGCGATGATCAGATACTCAAACTTTTTTTAAGGAACCACCTCGGGATTCCTATAAACAAAAAGAAAGCGACTGAATAATCAGAATAATCAATTTATTGGTAGATGTCAGTTTACAGGTCTACAACAATTAGGTGCTTATATTATAAAAAAATAATGATAAACACTTAATAATCAAAAACAATCATAACAATGAAAATAAGTATAATTTATTTACAGAAACTAAACTACTACATATTTACATAACTGTACAAAATACAATTAGAACCAGTTGAGCCACCTAAGGATCGTTACGATCTATAGGTAGCTCAACTGATCCAAACCACTGCCAGACGGAAGCGTGCCCAAGACACTGGCAGCATTGCCGCGCTGGATGGCAATGCTGATCTTTTGAGCCAAATAAGTGCCAGCCAATAACAATTAATTAATATTATCAAAATCAAGTTTTGCTAATACACTTTGTTCACACTGTCGGAATGTACCGGGGTTAGGACACGTTAAATTGTCGGTCCCGGTTTTCAAGTTGTTAAGCCATGACGTAGGCCTTTAGGCGGCCTAAAAACTCCGTCACCAGACTCGCTTACTTGTTCATACGAACGAACGAACGAACCGTGGTGGCTAGGGAAGCAGATAATTCTTTCAAAAGACACCGGTTTCTCAAGTTTTATTTATCTCTTCCCTTCCAGATAAAATATAGATCTTCGTAGCAAACGAAGCGTGCTAATTTTAAGGTGGCAAACTTTAAATACGTAGGTACATTTTGAAGAGCGCAACAGAGCATTATTAAATTTTGAATTGTCTTTACAGAGACACTTAAAACTGTTTCATTATGAGATTTGTTTCAGCAATTACTTAAATATTTGTAGCTACACGAAAAAAGCTTAATCATTTTTATAAATTTAATAGGCATGATGACTAATTTTGAAAAATCATTCTTATTATAATAATTGTTCTTATCAGTCCTTACAAAAATAACCTTTTATCATTCAATATTACAATTTGGTGTAGAAACTTGAGGATCATGGGGTCCAGAGGCGTGGCTTCTTTATCGGGAAATTTCCAAGAGACTAATAGATGAAAATGACCAAAGGGCTGGTGCTTACCTCGGACAGAGGATAAGTATAGCAATCCAACGAGGTAACGTTGCCAGCCTTTTGGGCACTCTACCTGCGGTCGGTGACCTGAACTCTGTCTTCTATCTTTAGTTAGTCTATATTTTGGATAGAAACATTCCTTTAATTTATTTAGTTGTTTAGGTTAAGAAGTGTAGGTATTTATTACTGTAAGTATGTTTCTTTTTTTGTTCTTAAAATAAATAAATTATACATACTTATTACCATTTCAACATTTAAATAAATAAATATCCTTGGTCATTCCACACAGCATCATCTATCATTAAATCTTATTTTATGATTAACCAATTTCTGGCCCAGCTCGCAGTGCTCTTTGAAGAAGAAGACCGCGGCTATTATATGCGTCATGGGCACTGAACGTGTTTATTTTTGTAGTCCATCTTCCGTCTTTTCAACTAGCTCAGTGCCCTATCCACTTGAGACCTATAATGATGATAATTTTAACCAACAGACAACCGCATAATTTTTACTATAATTGAGCTAACTAGGAATCGTTTGCAACGATCCATAAATAGCTGAACTAGTTCTAAGGTATTATGTAAAATTATGATGCACGGTGTTTTATCTCTTTAAATACATGTATTATTTTTAGTTTACAATAAATAAATTAGAAACAAAACAAGAAATCAGTTAAGTAAAGGGGCGTCTAAACGGGCTATAAGTATTTTACGACAATTTGTGGCTGCAATACTGTGACCGGCAACATTGCTAGCAATACCAGCCACACTATGCAATATTTTAAGGATGGCCCGGCATTATAGCCACATATTTTTTGGTATGTCAAAATGTTTTTATGTGTAGCCGGCGTGTGGCCGAACAATCGCCTTGCAAATCAAAGACATACTATTGCAGCCATATTGCAACATGTTGCCTGCAATTGATTGCTCAGCCATAAAATGCACTAAAATGTTTTTTTGATGGCTGGGCAATGTTTGCCAATAATTGCAGCCACAAATTGTCGTAAAATATAGCCCGTTTAGACGCCCCATAACAATTTTTCATTGCCATTCAGCGCGGCAATGCTGTGTTTGAAAGAAAGAAAGAATGAAAGAAAAATCATTTATTCTTGTAGGACCTCAAGGATCACTAAGTTTCGTTTTACATGCTAGGTGATTCTAATGTTTTGGACATGCTTCCGTCTGGCAGTGACTTGGATCAGTTGAGCTACCTATAGATGGTTTGTGATCCTCAGGTGGCTCAACTGGTTCTCATTATATTTTTTACAGTTATGCAATTTGTATTAGTTTCCGTTCTGTAAATAAATGTTTTGTTAGCAATTATGTCTTATTTATTTTGTTAAAATAAACTCGAATTTTTTGTCAAAAAACGCACACACAGTAATATTTATTCGTCAAATGAATATGAACACTATTTTTCCGAAACTTCCTACTCAAAATGAAAATAAACTCTTTTCAAAACGAATATAAAAGTAGGCCGTTCGTCAAATAAATAAAAACTATTTTACCAAAATAATTTACTTTCCAAAATGAAAATTGATTATTTCAATAAACAAAATAAAACGAGGTTTAGGACCTCAATCAATTTCCATTCACCATTATTTAGGCCGGATTCACCAAATTAGGTGTCCATTTTAATTTCAGACCGTGAATATTTTACGCTTAAATCATTTCAACTTCAAAGCTCTTCACGTTCAATACGAAGGTAATGAACTTCTGAAGATTTCTGAATCCCCGTTCAGTTAGAAAGCAGATTGAACCTTAAAACTATTATTAACTAGATAAGTAGGTACCTACCACTTTTTTTAAATCGTTAAGCCATGACGGAGGCCTTTAGGCAGCCTGAAAACTCCGTTACCAGAGTTGGCCACTTGCTCATACGAACGAACGAACGAACCACTTAAGTCAGCCAAGTGTAGCGTGTGATGCCAGACAACATTTTGTTGAGGTGTTAATATCTTGTTAATTTTACAATTACTTTGCTTTGACATGCCTTACTTTGTTTGACTGGCTTCCCACTGAAGCTTGACTATTTAGAATAAGGGATAGCTTTTTAAACAAAGCTAGACCCACACCACCAGGTTCTTGCCTGATTCTTTCCCTGGTGTAGGGAGTCGCGTTGGAACAGGCATTAGAATCACCTAGCATGTAAGACGAAACTGAAGTGATCCTTGAGGTCCTTCCAAGATAAACGATTTTTCTTTCTTATTTTTCTTTCATTAGTTTAGTATTACCACAGAATAGGTAGGTAGGTACCTACTTATTAGAACAAATACACAGCCTTTGCGAAAACATTCATTTTATTAGATACTTTTACACGACGCAACAAAGTGCAATTGAGCTCACGCAGGAGGCGCTTCGTGTTTATAAGTGCCTAAACTTGCCATTTAATTCACTGTGTCACGGGGTTAGTCAGAGGCCTGTTTTCAATGTAAATGAGGTGGCAATCGATGATTCGTTTGTCAATAGATCGTTGATGAATTATCGAAATTCAACCCAAATCTTCAAAAGGATCTAAAAATTGCATAAAGATCTGAAAGAAATGTCTACCGCTCCCTGGGATACAGTCGTGATCATATTTCATTTTTTTTTCATTTTTTCAACCCAAATTCCGGGCCAATGAGTTTGATAATTGGATGTGTTATGGTTTGATGGTTATTTTTTGGATAAAATGGAAATGAACTTACTCTCACGTCTATTATCGTGTATTATAACGTTAAGTTCTATACATTAGTCCTAGTAAAATTTAACTTATATATAAAATAAATTAGTAAATTGTAATTTATTTTACTTTATAATAATAAGTTCTATACATTAGTCCTAGTAAAATTGAACTGATAAAATATATCAAGGATTTCACAAACTTATTTCGGTTTTTCACTTAAAATGTTCGTTCCTATGAAAATATCGTAGAGCAATGATTAGGTTCTTGTACTACGACCCCAGCCTACCCTTTTCTCGTAAAACCGAAACGTATCTTATCGATGACAGCGCCCCCTTCGGGTCGAAACGATTACTTTTATCGCAGAACCCATCTAGATTTCTACCTTTGAAAGAGTAATAAATAATACATGACAATAACTCAAAATATATTTTAGAAATGAAATATGATCACCATCCCGGGAGCGGTAGACATTTCTTTCAGATCATTAGGCAATTTTTTGATCTATTTGAAGAGGGGGTAGTCAGAGGTATGTCCAAATGTACATGCCTACTTTTTGCAGAAGTTAACTTTCCATACGTGACAGGTTGCAAGCCCATCGACGCTATTAGAGAGCTAACTGGTTTCCTCACGATGTTTTCCTTCACCGTTATAAGGTCGTGTAAAAGCGCATATAAATTTTTCGATGCGAAAAGTTCATTGATGCACGGCCGGATTCGAACCCACGACCTTCGGATCGAAAGTCGAGGTACTAACCCACTTGACCAACACGGCCTTTATTTATAACAATATTTATTTATATTTTAATAAAAATAATAAACGTCGATGGGCTTGCAATCTGTCACGTTGGAAAGTTAACTTCTGCAAAATGTGGGCATTACCAAATGTATGTACCATTTGGACATTTTATCACGATGTTTTCCTACATCAGTTTATGTAGGTACTGAACTTAACACCGAAGCATCTATTTTTACATTAATACACGTTCGGCACTCGAATCCACGACCTTTAGATCGAGCGTCGATATAATCACGCCAACACAGCTCTTTTTATTAAAAAAATTTAATGAAATTATGATCACGACTGTATCCCAGGGAGAGGTAAACATTCCTTTCAGATCTTGGAAATTTTAGATTCTATTGAAGATGTCTAAAGGGGTAGTCAGAGGTAAGTCCAAATACATGTTGAGAATACAGTCGTGATTTTTTTTTTTATTCTTCAACGCCCTGTAGCTTATTCTTATTCTAAGCCTTTCCAATATTTATTGACTATTATTTGATATCTTCTTGAATTACGTAACTTTCTAAAAGGACACTAGGTAACTTAATTTTGCACTCGGGAACGAAGTTCTAAGAAATTGTAGAGTTATCGAAGTTAGAAAGAAATATAAAATTAATGGTGGCATTGTTGTAGGTGTTGTATGATATATTGCGCTAAAATTAATAGGGAAAATGAAACTTAAATAAAAACAAATAAAAATACTTGTTGAAGTTAAAAATCAAAGGATGTTTTCCAATTTAAAAAAAATGTGTTTTCGTTATTTTCCCTTTTCTTCTGACTACCCTCATTCTGACCCTCTCCTCAGATATCTTTAAAGTGTTTAACTGAAGATATGTCTTTTATCATTAGATACTTACGTAAATTCAACAATTTTGACGACTATTGACGACCTCTGTGGCGCAGTGGGCGAAGGTCCGCCTGAGACGCGGAGGTTGCGGGTTCGATCCCCGCCACGGTACAAATGTTTGCATGTTCTGCAGATATTTGTTCCGGGTCTGGATGTTTTGTTATCTATAAAATGTACCTACGTATTTACGAAAAAAAAATGTATCTAAGTAGTACATAATATCAGTCATCTGGTTACCATAACACAAGCATTAAGTTGCTTAGCTTGGGACTAGATGACGCCGTGTAAAATGTCCAAGGATATTTATTTATTTTATTTCTGAACTGATTTTTACGAGTTAGCTTTCTTATAGCGTTGATGTGCTTGCAAGCTGTCACGTATCGAATGATAAGTTCTGCAAAAATGTTGTAACAAATATTATTATTATGTTGTTTGATATTTGGTTAGGTACGTACTTGAGTACTACTTTGCAGCCTGAGACAATTTAGAAATGTCTAATAACCGAATTTGACTTAAATATCATGTCTTCGGTAGTATAGTGGTAAGTATCCCCGCCTGTCACGCGGGAGACCGGGGTTCGATTCCCCGCCGGAGAGATCGTTTTTTGCTATAGTTCCTTTATTTTGTAGGATTAGAATGTATTGATACGCTTTGTAAAAATAACGTAGCATATTGTTCAAAAACTTTTAAAAATTAGGATGACAAATTTTTGTATTAAATATTTATAAAATTGCACAATTGCGTTTAATTAACAAATAAAAAAATATATTTGGACATTCCACACTGCGTCATCTAGTCCCAAGCTAAGCAATATTTAATGCAATTTAAAATATGTCCAGTATTCATAGATTTCTTTCTACCAGAAAAAAAATTTAGTAGGTATTTTAATACTAGGTATAGTTTATCAAGATATTTAATCTGATATACTATAAATAAAAGAAAATACGAGTATCGTCGCGTTTTTAAGCTAGTTAGCATATTAATGAGTACATTCTCAGATTCTCATGTCAAAACAAAGGATTGGTCCGACAATAGGTTACAATGGGATTGTTGTCCAGTCCATCTCAAGCTATAATATATTTATATTATCCTGCCAGGAATCGGTCTAGTCAGTGATGACACTTAATTTTAATCCAATGTATAGTATAGCCAATAGATAGTTATAGTGGCTATACGATACTTTGGATCGATGCAGGATTGTATCAAGTTGAGTATTATTATGTATGTAATTATATATAGTTTTTATTACCATTATATTTTGTTTTCTTTTACACCAAAAGTGTTTTTGACAATTTGATTATATACCTATGTGTAATTGTGTATCGATCCTCTAACAAATCGTATGCTATTGTATCGATACAAATATCGAAGGAATCATAAGTATCGATCTAAGCAAGTATCGGATCGGATCGGACCCATTCGAAAAAAATTCTCTGGTTGCAATAATAGTATATCATTAAGTACACAAAATCATTAAGCCATATAAGCCAACAAAGGCGCGGTCATTCGAGAAAGTTCCCAAGGGTCACTGAGAAAGTGGGAAATTGTGTAATTATAAAAATTACCGGGCTATCGCAATCTTCTAATTGCTGTTCTTAGCTGTGCGCTAAACCATGGCTTTTTATACATAGTCGTGGGTTCGAATTCCAGATATCAGACATACATAAAACCACGCCTCTTTCCCATCGGGGTAGGCAGAGACGATGGATGTCCACTTGCTACGATCCTGACACACCTCTTTCGCCTCATTCACTCTCATTACATTCTTCATACACGCTCTAAGCTTTAGGGTACTTCGGACCTGGTCTTTCTCCAAAATGTCATCATTTTGGTCCAAATAATGTTCGCCTCCTCTCCAGGTATCAATGAAGTGGAATTAAATCGGTTGCTAGTTTTTAACTGACTTTAAAAAAAGATGAGGTTCTATGTTCTACTGGGTTTGTGTCCACATGTTTTTGTATGTATGTTCATCGATGAAGTTATAATTATAATTATATTATAAACAAAATGTTGCATGAAAGTATTGAAAGTTACTTACCGTGCATTGAAAAAAAGAAATAAAAATCATTTATTCTGGTAGGACCTCAAGGATCACTTTAGTTTTGTCTTACATGCTAGGTGATTCTAATGCCTGTTCCAACACCGGTGTTATTTTTTGTTGAGCAACACTTTGCAACACGGTAGCATTAAATAACAATCTCTAACTTTTGTGGCTACTTGTTACTATTTGTCATTTTGCCAATAACATAATTGATTAAAATGTTGACTGTTTTTAAAATAGCTTTTCTTAACCTTTCGCGATCACAATTCATATATATAAATAGTTTGTCTGAACTGATTTTAACATGTTAGGATTCTAATAGCGTTGATGTGCTTGCAAGCTGTCACGTTTCGAATGATAAGTTCTGCACAAATATTGTAACAAGTAAATGTTATTATGACGCTGTATCATATAAATGTTATTATGAAGCGCTCGTGGCGAAGCTTGCTAAGACGTTCTTGATAGATCGTCGAAGTAAGCAACGTTCTGAGCGGTCACAACTTGAATGGATGACCACAAGTGGCATTTATATCTGAGCGCTTCCGTGCTTCGGAGGGCACGTTAAATTTTCGGTCCCGGCTTTTAAAGTCGTTAAGCCATGACGGAGGCCTTAAGGCGGTCTAAAAACTCCGTCACCAGAGTTGGCTACTTGCTCATACGAACTTACTTACTTCATGATGCTGTTTGATATTACTTGAGTACGAGTTTGTAATACATGGACCCGGGTTTTATCGCTCTTTTTTAAAAAGTTGGCAACGTTGATTAACATTAACTAAAACGTCAACATTAATTAACTTTTTGTTACGAGATGTTGTTAAGTAACATTTGGAAACGTTGATCAACAAAAAATAACAGCAGTGGATGTGTGGATGTACCGTTATTATTAGTTACCTTGAAATTTGAGTTTCGTTGTGTAAAATTTGGAAAACACTTAAATAAATAATTTGTTGAATATTAAAATACATTATTAACCATACGTAAATAGATATTATTGAAAGGTTTCTTGATCAGAGTATAAGCAGCTAAATTCCAGTATTTTGATATAATATTATCGTCGATGGAAATTTCAATTGGCGTAAAGGACAAAACCCAACTTTTCAGGAGAGCCAAAAAACACTTTTTTTTTATAAAATATTTTTTAACTCTATATATATTGTACTTACAAAAAACATTTCTAAAGGGACTATATTTTATTTGACAAGCTCTATTCGTTGATATTATTAAAATTACTCTACATACTATATTTAAAAAGTTTTTGTCCTTTACGACGTAGCAATTTTGCTAGTTTTTAGACATACGCCGTCTATTTTTTTTTAACGAAATGAAAATTTTGGTCGTATAGGACATTCTATTAAATAATATACCTGAATTTGTGTCTTAAGTCCATAATTTACTCATAAAAACTAGCTGTAAAGGACAAAATTTTGGTTTCAACCCTTTGTATTCCAATAAAATTAAGATATTTCCCACGTAAAAGTTAATAAAATAACATCTGATATAAATATCTTTTATTTTTAATTTTTGTAAAATTGTTACAGCAATATTTTTGCACTAGAGAAAGGTATTTAATGAAAATAAAGGGCATTTGTTTGAAAAAAACACTTTACAGAGCTAAGACATTAGTAATTTATCTAATGCAAACTTCATCATCATCAGCCACTTTTAACCCACTGCTGGGCATAGGCCTCCCTTCGCGAATGCCATTGGCCTCTATTCTGCGCTAGTCTTAGCCACGTGCAACCCACTGTTTTGCGGATGTCATCTACCCATCAAGCCGGTGGACGCATGCAAACTTAATTAATTTCTATTCTATTCTAGGAAAACTGCATGTTCCTAAGATTTTTAACCTATTCGATGAATTAAGGAATAAGAAACAAGAAAATTTGTTTAAATCCCACACATAACAATTGAACCTTAACTATTTACCTACCTAACTTAATTCTTCAAGGAACATTTTACCAGGCTTTTCATTTTACTTTGGTTTAAATAAAACCTAGTTATAATTATTTTAATCAGTCTTCTGGTTTTTCTGGCACTTTTACTAGAATTTAATCACAAGTGTTCCTACAATTGAATCATACACAATAACAACTAATTAATATAGAATAAATGTACCTACTTACTCTAACTTTGAACAATATAAACTCTATAACAAACATAACATCCAGACATCGCAACAATATTCATACCAAAACTAAATTTATCTTTGCAGAACTTCGAAACTGAAATTAATTCTACTCTGGAAAAAATTGTATACTGGTTAGATGAAATAAATTTAAAAGTAAATGTCAATAATACTTTATACCTACATGCAATTTAAAAACTACAAAACTAAACCCTTGACTATTGACATTCAATACAACAGCATTTTAGTAAAAGAAGCAAAAGTAACAAATTTTCTGGGCGTTACCATTGACTCTTACTTGTCATGGAAAGCTCACGTTAGCAAAGTTAATAATAAGTTATCTCAATATACATAATTATGCTCTCTCTGTACTTACAAATATTTTATCCAGAAGTATTGCAAAAAGTGCATATTATGGTTATGTTTACCCTCAGTTAACATATGGGATCATTTTTTGGGGAAATTCAGTTAATGTTAACACTACTCTATTGGTTCAAAAAAGATGTTTAAGAGCTATATAGGATTTCACAGCACTGATTCGTTACGTGGTTTATTCAAACATGATATTTTTTTAACACTTTTGTAAAAAATAACCAGGGATACTTCTTTGCAAATAAATCTAAACGCAACCTCCGTACTATATATAAATATAATATATGTATTCCTCAAGTTAATATGTAGGTAATTGTATGTTTCACAAGAGTACTTACTACTCCTCTATTAGAATTTATAACCATTTACCTCAACACTTAAAATCTCTATGAACTGGCTTATTTCCAAAGTGGATAACGATCTGCAGGAATTTTTCAGTGATTGAAGGTATTGTGAGCTTTACTAAGTAGTTATTAAGTTTTAATATGTTGTGCGTCCGAAAAGGGCAAACTGTTTGCACTTATATTTAAACACAAACCTACCACCTTTGTAAAAATTTCAACAGTTTACAATAAAATGATCTATCTATCTACTCTTATCTATCTAAAAAATGATACAGAGCTGCAAGTACAATTTTGTTTTTGTTTTGTCTGGTACAACCGTAAATACGCTAAGCTTGTTTCATTTCTAATTAATTATTTGTGTCGTATAGGCCATCACAAAAAAAAAAAGTTTAATACGACCATCCTTTTTCGTTGTGATGTCCTTTACACCCTTAATACGAAAAATGCAAAACTTGCAAGAACTTTACACCACAAAATATGTTTTCTCTTACCAAAATATGCCTTAAAATGCTTGGACGTAAAGGTCATAAACATTGGAATTTAGAAACTTTGACTATACCATTCGATAGATCTCGGCGAGCTGATTACGGCAATATATATAACTCAATATCGCCATTTTGTCCTTTACGCCAATTGAAATTTCCATCGACGTTATATTGTTTTATATTATTTTGTATTATTGTGTTACACCACACTTAGTTATTTCATTATAAATGAAAAATCTTACTCGTTCGTTCGTTCGTTCGTATCTGTAGATGGCGCTAATCGATGCTTTAACCGAAATATCATCTTACCAATAGTTAAGTCTTCGGCGTCATAGGCTTCGTGGCCGAGTGGTTATGGCAGCCCGTCTAAAGGGCGATCGCTTGTATCTCGCGGGTTCGAATCCCGTCGAATCCGTAAACTTTTAGTAAGAATTTTCATTTGTTATACAAACATTTTTTCCCGTAGCGGGGATCGAACCCGCAACCTCCGCGTCTCAAGCGAGCTATCACCCACTGCACCACAGAGGTCGTAATTTATTTTAAATATAACAAGTAAGCAGCCAGTGATTATTCAAAACAGCGAAACAATACACATTTTCCTCTTATACCTACGTAAACAGAAATGGGTTTAAATACTGAACAGCAAAGTCAAAATTGTAAGTGTCTTTTGTTAGAGAAACGGGTAAGCATTTAATAAAATATAATATATTTTTACTACCATTTATATTATGTCATATTAATAAGAGAGAGAAGCGCTCGTGGCGAAGCTTGCTAACAGCCAATCTCAATAATCTATCTATCTTTGGTTATGCTTACTGTCAGTAGCTATTTGACGTTTTTTGTATGGAAGAAATGTCAAATATCTACCCGCAGTAAGCAAAACCAAAGATAGAAAGGTTATTGAGACTAGCCGTTAGACGTTCTTGATTGATCGTCGAAGTTAAGCAACGTTCTGAGCGGTCACTACTAGGCACTTAGGTCACTTTTCACTATAAACTCCGTCACCAGAGTTGGCCACTTGCTCATACGAAATAATACAATTCAGGATAGTTTTTTTTTTATCCATTGACATTTTAATTTTACACAGCGTCATCTAGTCCCAAGCTAAGCAACTTAATGCTTGTGTTATGGTAACCAGATGACTGATATACTACTTAGATACATTTTTGTTTGTAAATACACACTTAATATACATAGAAAAACATCCAGACCCTGAACAAATATCTGCAAAACATGCAAACATTTGTCCCGTGGCGGGGATCGAACCCGCAACCTCCAGTTTCTTCTCAGGGTTCCTCAAGTTTTGAAAGTGAAATATTTGTATTTCAGAGTTGGTCATACGAACGAACGAACGAAAGAGGTAATCATGTTTGCCAAGTCTTTGGGCAGTGTCGTTCTAGTGGCATTGCTGATGAGGTCTGCAGCAGCCGAGGCTGACAGTGAGGGGTGGCCGGTCAATGCTGTTATCAAAGGTAATTACCAGGAGCGGTCTGAAAACCAGCGTTGCTCTGTACCTATTTGGTGCAGGGCGACTTTTTATGTTGAGACCGATCCTATTTGGTCCACACCTACGCCAGACGCTATGGCTGCTCAATGTTGAACGGGGACAGTTTCTAATTTAGCTGTACCTACAATTTTAAATCTACTGTCTGTCTCCCTTCATGTTTGTATATTGTAATGTTCGTCTGTGCTCTGTGTTCTCCAAATAAATGTTATATCTACTATCTATCATATCTCTCTAATTGCTGACTGGTCTTATCTATCTGCTATCTCCAATTTTTCTATGAAAACATCATAATGCACTTTGATACGAACTCTAAAACTAGAGGCTGTGTTGGCCAAGTGGATAGGATAGATATATACTTCGCCTTGCGATCCGAGGTCGTGGGTTTGAATCCGGCCGTGGATTAATAGAATGTTAAAAATGTACATGCACTAACACGAGCTTTAAACGGTGAAGGATAGCCATCGTGAGGAAACCCGCGGCCAGTCAGCCCCACACGTATTGACCATTGTCTTTCCTGTGGATGTAGCCGACTTAGCTGAGAAGATGGTTTAAATGCTGTGCAAACTTGGAATAGGTTTGCCATCCTCTTCTTCATTGGAAATTAATTTCCAATAGGATTGTACTAGATGGCGCTGTTTTAAATGTTTTATTTTTTACAGATGGCGACATCTTCGACTATCTCGTTATCGGGTCTGGTGTTGGTGCGGTCGTATGCAACCGACTGACAGAAGACTCTAGTGTTTCAGTTCTTCTGATTGAAGCTGGAACAGTGCCTTCCAACGCATCAAGGGTAATCTTTTTTTGACTTTTTCTCATTTATCATAAGTACCAATGCTATGGCCGCGCTAAGTTTTCTCATTTATCGTTCCAATATGGCCACGCTAAGAACGTTATGGACACGTGCTAAAAAGTTCTTTTAACCTTTTCTTTGTCGATCATACCTTGCCATACCTTGCTATGATGGTAATAGAAACGTGATATGCATTAGTTAGTAATTGTATTGAATAACATGAATGCCACTAGACCCATTCGACAACGGCAGACACCGCAGTGTGCCATGACTGGGTCGTTAATTGTAAAACAACTTAATATTTCCGTGGCTGATAATTATGGTCATGAATGACACGCTCATGGTTTGTCACATGGTAGGTTAAGTTTTTTAACCATAAAAAATACAATCAAGGTATCCATGTTTTTTGTCACGAATGTGTAGGTATTGTTTAGCTTATTTCTGACTAAAGTTTGTATATTTCAGTACGCTGGTAACTTCCCAACTCTGCCAAACTCTGATATGGACTGGAAATTCAAATCAGAACCAGAGCCAACGTCCCAATCACAATCTGGCAATGTCTTCAAGCTTGCAGCTGGTCTGACTCTCGGAGGAACCAGTCAAATCCACCACATGCTACATCTCTGGGGAGACAAACATGACTACAACAAATGGAGCGAAATCACAAATGATCCATCGTGGGCATTCGACAACGTTCTTCCATATTTCCGTAAATCTGAAGCAATGAAAGACCAATATATTTTATCAACTTCTGATACAGCCCACAACACTGCAGGACCTATTGAAATAACAAGAGAAGTATCTCCCCAAAATGATGATTTTGTTAAAAGCGTTTGCAGAAAATGGACACAAAGTGAGAGCGGAACTTAATGGATATGATAGCTGTGGATACGCGCAACCCACTGTTAATCATAATGTAGTAAGACAGAGTACAGCTGAATCGTATATTAAGCCAATTGTCGACCGCAAGAATTTTCATGTTATTTACAAATCTGTGGTGACTAAAATCAACATTGTTGACAATGTTGCAAGGTCGGTGAACGTGTTAACAGACGGTAAGACTATCACAGTAAAAGCGAAAAAAGAAATCATTCTATCAGCAGGAGTTTATAACTCCCCAAAACTGTTGATGCTCTCAGGAATTGGGCCAAAATCAGACTTGAAATCACTCAACATAACCGTTGTACAAGATTTGCCAGTAGGAAAGAATTTGCAAGATCACGTAGCAGTTATGCTTTTCACAAAAATGGCTGAATCAAAAGATGTCAGTACAGAAACACCACCTATTTCTAGATTAGGCTTCCCTGTAGTTGTTGGCGCAATTAAACTAAACGACAGTTTGGATTACCCGCAGGGGCAAACCACAATTCTACAGTTCCCCCACGACTCACCCTCTACTTCATCAGTTTGTCAGATTGTTTTTGGTTACGACCCAGCGATTTGCAACAAACTATCAAGTAGCAGCGCTGGTAGAAATCTTGTAATCACCATGGCAGCTCTTGTTGACCCTAAATCTGAGGGCAGTGTAACACTGAAAAGCACTGACCCTCTTGATCCACCGGTCATCAGACTCGGCTACTACACTGATTCTTCAGACTTAGACAAAATTATAGCAGTTATCGATGACTATAAAAGAGTTCTAGACACTACAATCTTCAAGAGCGTTAAAGCTGAGCTTGTTAGTTTATCATTCGATGATTGCAAAGGAGATTTCTCAAACAAGGAGAATATAAAATGCTACATTAAAAAGATGACTGCGACCTTGTATCATAATACAGGTACTTGTTCTATGGCATCCGTGGTGAGCAATGAGTTGAAAGTGATTGGTATAGCAGGACTGAGGGTGGTAGATGCTAGTGTCATGCCTCAAATTCCTACAGCGAATCCCTTGGCTGCAGCAATTATGATTGCTGAGAAGGCATCGGATTTGATCAAGGCATCTCAGTGATGATGAAACAAATGTTATTCTTTGATTTGTTGTTTTTTTGGTTATTCATTTAAATCTTATTAAATTGTTTGAATCATTTTTAACTATTTTATTACAAAGTGATTTCTAAAACTTGTTTAACAATTTTCAAAATCGGTCCAAGTCGGTATAATATAGTAACCGGTGAACATACCTAGATAAAAAAGATACAATGGAACATAGAACCTGCTCCCTTCATGAAGTCGGTTAAGATGTCTGTATGCGTCAAACCTGTGGTCAAACTAACGCCCCGCTACGTTGAACAAATTAATTTTAAAAACTAAATTACATAGGTATTAAAAAAAGCTTATGATAGGTTTCACAAACTGTACATTCAGTTTTTTAAAATTCCTTTATTCAACTTAATAATAATAAAAAATAGGCGGTGGCGCTAGTTTGACCCATACAGGCACCTTAAAGAAACGAATCAAACCGCACGGTTGAGTCACACACACGTATAGTATTATATTATTATCTGTGGCGATACCTATGTTCTTGGAATTCTTTCCGATGATCAGTTAGTGCAAGCAACTTTGTTTCACAAACAAAAGTGTGTGACACTTTTTGACAAATCAATGTTACTATTGCGAAAATCTACGGTTGTGAATTGAATATTGAAACCGGGTATAAGCGAATGAATGAAAGAGATAACTATACGTCAGACTGCACGTCACGATTCATTTTTATTGAACTGAGTTAGAACTACATCTAATTCTATACATTCCTTTCAAAAAGATAAATCCCCTAACAATTTAACACCTTTCAAGCTACAGCGGAACCGGAAGCGAATCGTTTCCCGCCAAAAACCGCGCGTAATTTTTTTTGACGCTTAAGCCGTTATGGCGTCGCTTCCGGTTGGATTTCCGCGGGAGCGTCATGTGTCGTCCGTGATGTCACATCCGTTTCGTTTGGCGCGTAAATAATGTGAATTGGGTGCCATTTTGAAAAGTTTCACCATTTTGTGGATACGGTTTCATAATAATAATTGTGAGAGTTAAAATTTAACATGATATAATATTTTTATTTACACAATTTAATAGAGGTAAAACAAATTATTATATTAAAAAAAGATGAAATTATAAAATAACTTGCATGAAACTATTTACAAATCAATAGAGTACCTACTTTAAGTACCTATATTGTGCAATCTAAGAATCCATAGAGATGATCTAAAGGTAGCTCAACTGATCCATATTAGTGTAATTATTTTTCGATTAAAAAAAAGGCTTTGTGCAGGTTTTAAACCTAATAGCGCTGACAACACCACACAATCTTTTATTGTCTTAAATATATTGTCAACGCGAAATTATATCACAGACATGACAAAAGAAAATTGAAAAATACTTACTAAGATACGGGAAATGTACTCGACAAACCACAAACAATACGTCATGTACAGTCAGTCACAAAAACTTTATAAAAAACTCTTAAGATTTGGAAGTAAAGTATAATATTTTGAATTAAGTAATTGTGTTTTATAACATTCCTCAAGTGAAGAGACTTTCTCTTTAGACATTCAGGATATTCCATAGATGTCTAAGGGGTTACTCAGAGTCACGTCAAATTACATACACATTCCGCATTTGGGGACATATTGCATAATATAGCGTTCCAAACGTGACAAATAGCATTTTTATTCAATTTTTTTTTGTATCTGCTGTCAGGATTCAAACCCGCGAAATTTTTACGAGGGACTATCTCACTCGGCGAACACAGTTCCATTAATTCAAGGTCTCTAACGCGCCTGTAGGTAATTGTAATGTAACATTTAGGATTAGATTTTGAGCTTTTAAAGTCAATTAATTTGAACAAGCCATTTTATTTCTTTAGGTGGCCTAAAAACTTCGTCACCAGAGTTGGCCACTTGCTCATACGAACTTACTTTAAGTTATAAACGTTTGGTGCTGACTGTACCGGGAACAAAGCGGAATGCAATATTAGAAGTCCCGTTTGGTATTTGGTAATACTACGTTTCTTCCTCACAACTGATATTTGAAGCACAATGCACTAACATATGGCTGTAACCCAGTCATATTAGATTCACCTAGTATGTAAGACGAAACTGAAGTGATCCTACAGGTCCTACCAGAATAAATGATTTCTTCTAAGGGATTCAACTAACAGCAGATTCTTCTTCTTCTTCAGCATAATTATATTTGCCCACTGCAGGGCGTATGACTTTCCAATTCTTCTCCACACTGCTCTGTCACTGGTCCTTCTGGTCCAGTCTGTTCCGGCATGGGCTTTAATATCATCAGACCACCGGGTGGATGGTCTGCCAGCGCTCCTCTTACCGAGCCGTGGTCTCCACTCTAGCACGGATTTGCTCCATCTGCCGTCTCCGCGTCTGCGCACATGTCCGGCCCAAGATTTTTTTTTATATATAAACTTAAGAGCTCAGCTCTTGTCGCTGTAATGATGCAATTTCCTCCATAATACTTCTTTCCAATGCGATCTCTTTTACTTCTTGATACGACATGACAGCGACCTTCTCTTTTATTTGACTTATGTAATTCGTTCTCGGTCTTCCCCTTCCTCGCCTTCCTTCTACTTTTCCTTCTATGATGTTCCTTATAAAGCTGTCATGTCGTTTAAGATGACTAATCATTTTTTCTCATCTTTTTTTTTACGTAACCCAAAATATAATTTAGAATAATGTCAAAAAAACAGTCAAACTACCTATATGACAATTAAAAATATATAATCACTTACCAGACGAGTTAAAAGCCTTATCAGGAAATTAAGAGGGGTCTTTATTAGAGAAACGGAAGCCAAAAAAATGGTTTTTAAAAATTATTGTCTGTCTGTATGTATGTTTGTTCCTGCATCACGCAAAAACTACTGAATGGAATTGAATGCAGTTTTCACCGATGTATTGCCAGAGGTCTAACTTAAAAAATAGGCGCCATTTTACCGCAGGTTTACCCCTTCAAAGGGTTGCAAATAGGGTGTCAGATTTTGTATAGGAACTTTTAAAGGAAAGTGCAAATAGATAGAAACTCGGTTGTAATGTTAAGTATGCAAAATAAATAGATAAAGGTCTGAGGATTTTCCAAAACAACCCTTAAAAAGTTGTGATAGGGTGTCAAAGTTTTTATGGAAAGTAGCGTAGTATAGGTACAACATGCAAGCGAAGCCGCGCGGGTCTGTTAGTGAGGTAATGAAGTTAGAAATTCCTAAAATACTCTTACTTCAGGTTATCAGAATTCATTCACTAAATCAGTCGACGAAGAACTTTTCTCTGATTTTGATGACCTAATTTCGATTTGACGACCTCGTAGATAAATTGTTGCCGAAATAAACCTTTTGTTTTCTCAAAAACGGTCACCGTATTATAATGGTCTTGGTGGAATAGGATCGAGCTATGACTTTCGGAGGTTTTAGGTTTGAATCCCCGTACTGCATCAACGAAAATGGACAAATTTAGTTAATTTTCTATATCTATACTAATCTATACCAATGTTATAAAGAGGTTGGTTTGTTTGGTTGTATTTTTGGGGTAATCTTTGAAACTACTTATCCGATTTCAAAAATTATTTTATCGAGATTTTATCTAGAACATAGGCTATATTTTATCAAGGTAGGAGCAAAGCCGCTGGCGAGTAAGCTAGTACTTTTATAAAAATCAAATCCCGTCCGTAAAAATTGAGATTTCAATTATAAAATGGTAGTGAGTTTCTGCTAATGAACATTGGTTTTAAGTCGACTATCTTATACAAATTATCAATGACAACAGAAAACTACGTCCGTCATATTGAGAAAGCCGTTTTTAAGAAACAATGTTAAAAGGAAAGTTTTCTTCGGATGATAAATTTGGTCCATCTTTTCAGGGGTTGAAAAAAGATAGCAATAAAACAAGTGTCAGTCCCGAGGGGTTTAATTAAATGATGAGGGGTTGAGGGGAAGTAGTGGTAAATTGTACACACTTAACTTTGGATTGTTGGAAGTTTAGTTTGATAGAACATACCATCATTCCGTAACATAAACAGGCTCGCGAATGTGTCCTTAAAAGTAAGTTCGTATGGGCAACTTGAGTATCATATAATCATAGCCATAACATTTTTCAGTTATAATTATAAATGTGGGACAATGTAGGTTGAAAAAAAAAAAAAAAAAAAAATTATAAATGGTAGGTAGGTATAACTTAGGTACCCAACTTTGCTTTTATATTTAAACCTGCATGTAAGTACTAAATGTAACAATACTATGCAACTATTGTCCTATAATATTTGAAGAGCACTTAAGGTAGAACCAAAATTATACAGAATATCAGCATCACTAATTAGCAAACTAATGAAGGCACATCTGCTATAATCACTAAATCTATAGTTAAACATTTGTGTATGCTAATTCTACGCAAAATTGAAAACCAAACTCAAGCTGGAAGGTGCCAAGGCAGAGTTATTCACTCTACTCACAAATGAGGTACCTACCTATTAAAATTCTATATAAATCTATGTTACCATTCTTCTAATTTACCGAAACTAAACTACTACATATTTACATAACTGTACAAAATACAATTAGAACCAGTTGAGCCACCTATGGATCGTTACAAACGATCTATAGGTAGCTCAACTGATTCAAACCACTGCTACGGAAGCGTGCCCAAGACACTGGTCACCACACATTTATAATATTAGTAGGTAAGCAGAGATTTTTCATTATTTATTTTAGATATAGGTAAGTACCTGCCTAATAAATAAATTACCCTCAAAATTGTTCGTTAATTTAAATAAATCATTACAGAAATTATTTAAAAAGTAATGAGAACAAAAAACAACGTAACAAACCCTAAACAGTTTTACAATTCGTAGCATTCAAAGAATTCAAAATGGCGACAAAAAACCGCATTCGAAACTCAAACAATTAAAAACTCATTCCAAATGAAGGCCCGCTATTGGCGGGAAGAACCAAGGAGATTTCAATTTAGGGACAATAAAAATGGATGAATTTTTTCCGTCCTGTATAGGAGAATAATTTATTAAAACGTTCATATTACCAACCGAAAAAATTAAATAAAAGCAAAAACATTTCTCTATTCATATCATTTTCTATCATCGCTTTTTATCATACTTTTATTTGCCACTTCTGACCCTGTGACTTAGTATCAATTATTTTTCTGTTTCTTAATCGAAAGCGATTGTAGAAATGTACGATCTATCAAGAACAAAGCGACGAAACTTCTTACAAGATTTACTTGATTATAATTTTGTCTGGTTCAAACGCAGGGCGGGCAACTTTGCAAAACTAAAACTATCTAGGGGTTGCGTAGGATGTGTTGGCAGCGCCAGTCTCGGCGAAGGCGGAATTCCGTTTTGTTTGAGGGTTGGTTTCCAAAGATGTTAGGGGATGAAAATTTGCCTACGATTGTAAAAACTCTCTGAGGGCGATTTAGGAGAAGTCTTCGTGAGGTTAACAATGCCTCGAGAACTGAACAATGGTGTATAAATAAGTAACATTTAATTAGCAATAGTGTAATTTGATTCTTTAAATTAATTTGATAAGATTATGAGATCCAAACATACAAACAATCAAACCAACTTTACCTCTTATATAAATGTACTTAGTAGTTTATATTTTTTCTGCCTTGGCTAGTATTAAGGCACAACGGAAACCTTCAACCGATCTTAAAATTGTAACACCACCAATTAATAATTTTACCGACTACATATAGTTCATGAAGTACCTAGGTACAAAAAATATGACCTTAACTTTTAAAGCTGTTTCTTCTTTATGTCCTGCTGCCCTAACATTTGCAACTTGTCTACGCACCCTGGCCGCGTAGACATTAGTGACAAATGTTTCGTATCTATTCTCTTTCTATCATCGCTATCTATACCTTTGATATCACATTGCTGATCGCTCGAGATTTCGTCATCGAATGTCAATTCCTATACATTTTTTTTATTTTCTAATCGAAAGCGATTGTCGAAATGTAACATGGCTAGGGCACTGTCCCCTCTGTTTTACCTTGTAACTATTCTATGAGCACTATTTTATACGTACTAAAGTTATATGCGTACAGAATAATTTGCAGTGGGTACGGAGCTTTGATATTTTGACGGCGACTCTAAAGCTGAATACGTGCATTTTACAACCTGAGGCTTAGGCTCTTGCATACGACTGTGACATGCCGCAGACGCCGCAGTATAAGCTCTTTAGGGCCTTTACGACCGACCTTTTTGTAGACCTCTGTGGCACAGTTGGTTTAAGCCGTGTAAGCCAGAGTTGGCCACTTGATCATACGAACTTACATATTTAGCCCGATATCTATATCCAACGTACGGATGACTGTCTATCTATCTCTATAGAAACGTTGTTTAAACAATACAAAATTTATGACGCTTTTTGACAGATAACAACGTTGCTATGACGATCGATCTACGGTCATCCGTACGTGGGATATAGGGACCAGGCATTAAGCATGTGCGAACTTACACCTTATTAACAAAGCTCATAGGTAAATAGAAATAACAACCTAAAATGTCCTCGAAAGAGACCGTGTAATTAGTCTTCTCTCTGTAGTCTACTTAATTAATTTAAATGCACTAATTGTGCCACTCGAAGGTATTACCTACTACAGTTTAGGTTTACTAAAAAAATGTTTAATTGTTTTCAAGTGGATTATTTTATTTTAGTGTAAAATTTTTGCAAAAGTACTATTTTTAAGAGTAATATAACCGAACGCGATAATTCCTCGATTTTAAACCTAAAAGTACCCAAGAAATTGTCGTTTGTAATACTATCTTTGAGCGGCATACCATGTTTAGTATTGTATTCAAGCACCTCAAGCTTGAGGGGCGCTGACAGCGGTTTACTAGTGCCTGAGCCGGGCTTTCCTTGTTTTTACGAGTGCAGAATTAAACAATAGTGTCTGAGGGTTATCCTTACTCCACGCTTTTTGTACCTATGGTTTATTAGCTGGCAGATACGAGTTTACGGTTTGGAAGGTGTAAATCTTCTTTTTAACCATGACGGAAAAAGGTTTTAGTAATGTGTTTCTATGGCCAAGTGGCACTTGGGTTCAAATCCCGGCCGAGCATCAGTGAATCTTTCGTTTTGTAAAATTCCTGTGGGAATTTTTAACGGTGAAGAAAATTTTAATTTTGAATCTTTTAACTAGATCTATTAGATTTGTTTTATGCTACTTTAGATAATATAAACTGAAACTAAACTACTACATATTAACATAACTGTACAAAATACAATTACAACCAGTTGAGCCACCATTGACCAATGTCTTCCCTGTGGATATGGTCGGCTAAGCTGAGAGGATGGTTTAGATGTACAAGCCTATTCAATCTCAACAATGTCCCAGACTACAGTGTCCCGTTAAGTGTAGGCAAAGGTTGCCTTCTGACGCCGTTTAAAGGCTAGCTTTATTTTTCCATGCTCCTCAATTTAAAGACTAAACTGGTTAGTCTAACAAAGTAACTCCAGTGTGTCGCAGCCAGGATTCGAACCCAAGTCCTCTGGTTTAGTTATTCCACTAATATTCGTAGTCATTGTTAAGTCAATAAACATCAATTTGGATTAGTATTAATACTGTCAGTTTAAGCTCATTAAAGTACATTAACACAATAGATCATCTTGGTAAATTAAGATGAATTAATGGATTTAGTTGAGAGGGTATATTGTGTAATGTTGAAGGATATTATTGTAAGGATTTTAATCGAATTTTAGTTTGTATGAGTTAAAAGGCAGGACACGTGGCTAAGCGTGGTGATGACCGGTAGAGCAGAGTACTTACCGAATGGTGGCCTAGAGAAGGGTACAGGAATGTAGGTCGTCTGCCGGCAAGATGGGTCGACGACATAGTCAAAACTGCAGGTCGGACATGGGTTAGATTGGCGCGAGACAGGGTTGAGTGGCGGAAGCGAAGAGAGGCCTATGTCCAGCAGTGGGATGAGAAGGGCTGATGATGATGATGATGAGTTAAAAGATTACACGATGCAAGATTCTTGCCTGTTGCATACAATTAAATTGACTGTCATCATGACTTGCATGGTCTAAACAACAAAACCTTACTCCGGATCAACGAAAACGAAGTGTTGTGACAATTTTCGGGGTTAGCTTATTTTGGTGGATACTGAATTCGTAATACCAACATAATTGGAACCTGAAAATTGTCACGAAACTTCGTTTTCGTTGATCCGGAGTAAGGCCCCTGAACTTGTACAATTTTGAACGTCAATTAATTAACACGAGCGAGTGAGGTGATTTTACAGAGGAAACCAAAAGTCGCAGTCGCAGCTACTAATCAAAACAAACCCTTTGTCAATTCAAGTCCAATAATCAAAATGTCTAGTCAATAATCAAAATGATTGGTAGTCGAGTCAATTATAATGTGACTACGCTACTAATCTTCAATTTAGGTAATTCGGCAGATGAAGATAAAGGTTGATTTACTGTTCTTGAAAAACGGTGGTCGGTAAATACGTTGTATATTTGACGACAGTGTTTTATCGATTGCCATTTTTTAAAATTGTTGTCAAAATCTAGAATAATTTCAACAACAGTGTATACGAGTGATAATTATGATAAATTAATTAATTTAATTCCCAATGTCGAAATCAATGTAATGAGCCGAGATGACTCGACACTGAAAATACAAATTCACTTGTCACTTGTTGACGGCTCACTTTAGTAAATTGGATTTTGAATTTTTACAGATTGACTAAGTATACTATGAAATTAAACTATTTTCATTCTAATATTACCTACTAGAACGGGCAATGAAGACGTAGGCATAAAAACAGCTCGCTTGAAGTTGAATAGAATAGAATTAAAGAGAAAAAAGTTTAAGTCACAAACTTAATAAAATAGAACTATACACAAAATAAACACAAAATAGGTCGCCACTCAGCGTGTGCTGCAGCAGCAGAGAGCTGCTGCAGCGCTGGTATTCTCTGACGCCGCGAAGTTCGTGTGCGGCGTGGGATTGGGATTGGAAGTGGGATGTGACTCGAATGCATTCAGGACGTTGGGCCCATCTCGTTACACATTGGGTACCAAGCGGGCAACGAAGACGCGGCCAGAAAAAGATGACCTGGATGCATTTGACTCTACATGTCCAGAAATGGGAATGAACCGTGATACGTGGAGGGAGAAAGGGGAGACTTTTGCCCAGCAGTGGGACATACATAATAGGTTATTGAAAAATATATTACTATATTTGTACTTAATAATTCTCATTATAATATTTTGATGCAAATATTATAAATTAATAGTTTAAGCTAGAGTTTAACAAAAGCTCTCTAAGCCGTCAGGTCGTTCACCTGCACCATAAACCTATAATCCAGCAGTTTCCGTAAACTTCTAGGGATGTGCGATATTTGATTCGATTAAATAATCGTTCGTTCGTTCATTCGTATCAAGTGATCAACTCATCTGGTGAGGGAGTTTTTAGCCCGCCTAATGGCCTCCGTCATGGCTTAACGACTTGAAAAGCCGGGACCGACAATTTAACGTACCTACCCTCCGAAGCACGGAACTTCACGGAAACGCTCAGCTGATAATGCCACTTGCCACCCATCCAAGTTGTGACCGCTCAGAACGTTACTTAACTTCGACGATCTATCAAGAACGTCTTAGCAAGCGTCGCCACAAGCGATTGAAAAATTAATCAAATGTACTAAGTACAACTGATTCAATTTACAAAATGCTAGCTAAGCCACCTAAGAATCGATCGTTACAAACGATTTGTAATGTCTTGTGCAGCATTCAATTGCTTGGCTTGGAGCTAGATGACGCTGTGTGGAATGTCCAAGGATTTAATATTTTTTTTTTATTTATCAACGCTAATTCTTTGATATTTACGATCACATGACTTTTCGTAATCGAATGACAATTCCTATAATTTTTTTGTCTGTTTCCATTTTAAAGCAATTGTAAAATCTAATATGACTTTGCATGTCATGTTTTTCAATTGATTCCCTTAAAAATCGAATGGCTTTCTCAAGATCTGAATAATTGCAGAATGATGTTCTCGATTCGATCTTCTGGAATCGTATCGCATCCCTTAACTTCCACTTTATTATATCTAAGAGCTTAGACTAGCTGATACCCTGACTTTGTTCTACTTCTCTCTGGTCTTAAGCTTATCTTTTTGCGATACAACGGATGTAAACATGGCCTTTATCTATTTACTAGATATATTATACACTATCAATCTTTGAATATACTTAACTGAGACATTAGTGGCAATTTGGAGTGTCGCAAAAGCTAAACTAAACTAACTAAAATTAATGCCATCCTTTTTATTCCCATCGCTATGAAAGGGACGGCAACATTTTTAGTTAGTTAAGTTTAGCTTTTACGATACTCCGAATCGCCACTATTGTTGATATAAAATAGGCTTGTCCAGTACCTAAACCTTTTTTTTGTCCATTATTTTAGTGTGTATTTTTATTTATGTTTGTAGAGAGAAACATTATATAAATTGAATTGAAACCGTCTCAGCTTAGACTGCCATAGCCAGCCAAAGCCAATGGTCAATTCGTGTTTGGTTAAATAAGCCGCGAGTTTTCTCACGATGTTTTCCTTCACCGTTTAGAACTCGTGATAATACGAATATGAAATTTCCGTAACAATATCCATTTGACTTATGAACGAACTACTTTGGGATATCTCAAGAACAGTAGTAGGTACCTAATAATTTTCTGCTGAGTGTACTTTCATCATAGCGATTTTCTGCAGGTAGAAACAGACAAAAGTCTATCATTTTTCAATAAAGAGATCTCACCGCTTACTATCAAGGTGCTGAGATAATCAAAGGATTCTCGAGCTAATGCAATTATTATTGAGTTATTTTATAATGACGATAGATGGCGTTAATAAAAATATAGTAAAATGTTAACTGCATTTCAGTAATAAGGCCTGGCAACACTGTGCAAGTAAGTTGACTACTAAATTCTTTTTGATACTGTAAGGAACCGTATTGGAATCTGCAACGATTGACGACCACTGTGGCGCAGTGGGTGAGGCCCACCTCCCGGTGGTTGCGGGTTCGATCACTGTCGCAGGACAAATGATATGTTGCTGTAGATATTTGTCTGGGTGTTTTTTTTACCAATATTACGTAGTATGTATTTACAAAAATGTTTATTTCACTTTCAAAACTATCGTGAGTTGTATTAGACATTATAAAAGTACACGGGAAATTACTCACGTAAAATTATCGTCGATTTAGATACCGACAATGTTTCGATTCTTCCGGAGAATCTTCATCTGGGTATGAGTGTGGTCACTCCTCGCGGTCGCGTCTCACACTGCGTGCGAAGTATCGCTCGGCGCGGGACGAAGGTCGCGGAGGAGGAGGCGGGGGGGCGCGCGCTGTTGTTGGTGCTGGCGTCGGCGTCGGCGTCGTCCGGGGAATCAGTGCTGGGTCTTCATCCTCACTTGTCCTTTCTTCAGTGTCTCGGATATTCAGACACGCAACACTGATTGTATCTCTACCAGGCTCCAATGCACTATTATAATTGTTAGTTCCGTGGAGACAAGGTTTCCAGGCCGGAGCTAATGCCCAACCTCTGTCTCGGTTAAAATTCGGAACTCGACTTATTTCGATTGCTTCTCGAATCTTACGCGGAACAAAGAACTTCTCTCGCGAAAGAACCTGAGCTTTATCAAAACGAATATAATGTGCAGAACCTAACGTCAATGCGTGCTCTGCAATAGCTGACTTTTCTATGTCAGCATTTTTCATTGCACGAATATGTTCCGCAAGCCTGGTAGAGATATTCCTCTTCGTTTCACCCACGTATGAAGTTAGTAGTAGTTAGTTTACCTTGACAAGTGGCTATTTTTCCTGGCGAGGAGATTACTACCTACAGTTGGAGGGTGTAGCGATGGGCTCACCAATAGCACCTGTCGTAGCCAATATATTTATGGAGTGGTTTGAGGCAACTGCACTCGAGGATATATCATGTAGGCCTAAACACTGGTGGCGTTATGTGGATGACGTGTTTGCAATTATAAAGGAAGAACATTTAGACCTTTTCTTAAGACACTTAAACTCTAAGCACCCTAAGATTGCATTCACTGTTGAGCGAGAACTTAATGGAGAGTTACCTTTCCTGGACGTGTTGGTTAAACGAGATCACTTTGGTCGTTTATCACACTCCGTTTACCGTAAACCAACACACACAGGCAGGTATTTAAGAGCCGACTCTCATCACCATCCTTCTCATCTGGCTTCAGTGCCTAGAACTCTCATCAATAGAGCATTGAGATTATGCGACCCTCAATATATAGATGCAGAGTTAGCACATGTAAGAGGTGTATTAGAAGGAAATGGTTATAGATGGAAGCAAAGTTTTCGCATAGCAAATTCATCTTCAAGAAAACGTATATATTCAGCGGAGAGAGCTGTAGCGTATCTACCATTTGTGAGAGGGGTGACGGATAAAATTGGACACTTGTTACGACGAAAATATTGCATCAAGACAATATTCCGGCCCCTCTCTCAACTTAGACATTTTATACGCTCTCCGAAGGATAGAGACCATCTAAGTGTACCAGGCGTCTACAAAATTCCGTGTGATTGTGGTACTTCATACGTGGGTGAAACGAAGAGGAATATCTCTACCAGGCTTGCGGAACATATTCGTGCAATGAAAAATGCTGACATAGAAAAGTCAGCTATTGCAGAGCACGCATTGACGTTAGGTTCTGCACATTATATTCGTTTTGATAAAGCTCAGGTTCTTTCGCGAGAGAAGTTCTTTGTTCCGCGTAAGATTCGAGAAGCAATCGAAATAAGTCGAGTTCCGAATTTTAACCGAGACAGAGGTTGGGCATTAGCTCCGGCCTGGAAACCTTGTCTCCACGGAACTAACAATTATAATAGTGCATTGGAGCCTGGTAGAGATACAATCAGTGTTGCGTGTCTGAATATCCGAGACACTGAAGAAAGGACAAGTGAGGATGAAGACCCAGCACTGATTCCCCGGACGACGCCGACGCCGACGCCAGCACCAACAACAGCGCGCGCCCCCCCGCCTCCTCCTCCGCGACCTTCGTCCCGCGCCGAGCGATACTTCGCACGCAGTGTGAGACGCGACCGCGAGGAGTGACCACACTCATACCCAGATGAAGATTCTCCGGAAGAATCGAAACATTGTCGGTATCTAAATCGACGATAATTTTACGTGAGTAATTTCCCGTGTACTTTTAAAAATGTTTATGTTTTATATCCAGTAATTTGTTCGCCATAGATAAGATAAGATCATTTTATTGTAAACTGTTGAAATTTTACAAAGGTGGTAGGTTTGTGTTTAAATATAAGTGCAAACAGTTTGCCCTTTTCGGACGTACAACATAAATAAAAAACTTAATAACTACTTAAGCTCACAAATGAAATCAAAATCACAATGCTCACAATACCTTCAATCACTGAAAAATTCCTTCAGATCGTAAAACGTACGTTCAGATCGTAATACCATAACACTAGCAATAACTTGATTAGCTTGGGACTAGATGACGAAAATTATGTATCATTGCTTCGAAATAATTGCAACTACGTTATAAGATTGATGATAAAAGAACCGATGCGGTTTATAGGATTACTTTAAAATCCTTTCTGTGGCAAATCCATTTGACTTCCTAAGTCTTGTCAGGGTAACGATGTCACAACTAAAAGCCGAGATCCGGTCCCCATATTCACTAATACTACTATACTCAGGCCTTTACATCTTTACTAGATGATTTATACAGAGTCAGGAGGCAATCTTTGCCTACACTTAACGGGACACTGTAGTACCTGGGACATTGTTGAGGTGGAATACTATCATCATCATCATTTTTTTATACTGTACACTCCCAAAGAATAGAAAATTTGCAAAGAAATTTCACTAAGCACCTAGCTTTCATTTCTTCGGGAATTATCTACAAGTCACCGTCTGAGTGATTGCGTCATTTTAATATGGTAACACTTAGAAATCGTCATCTAGCGTCATCTAGTCCCAAGTTAAGCAATATAAATAAATAATAATATAATATAATAAATATCCTTGGACATTCCACACAGCGTCATCTAGTCCCAAGCTAAGCAATTTAATGCTTGTGTTATGGTAACCAGATGACTGATATACTACATAGATACATTTTTTTTTGTAAATACATACATATTATACATAGAAAACACCCAGACTCGAGACAAATATTTGCAGATCATACAAACATTTGTCCCGCAGTGGGAATCGAACCCGCAACCTCCGCGTCTCAGGCAGGCTTTCGCCCACTGCGCCACAGAGGTCGTCTATGTATAATGGTTATAAATGCATTACCTATCACTTTCCTTTAAAATGCGCTGCCATTTTTTCGATAGATTCTTATTGAACCAGGAGGCTCTAGCTAAATTAACTTAAAATACAAACCGTTCAGTCTCAGTAAACAAAGAAGCGCGTCCGCGTGTTGGTTGTCGCAGAAAATTGCGCCGAGGGCCGTACACGAGATGGCTCTTCTTACGAGCTCGCTAGGGGATGTACGGGGTGGCGTTTTGTCTAATATTAAACAATTTATTTACAGAATCCAAAGACGATTAATATCTAGTAATCGTCTTTGACAGAATCTAAACTACTTAAAGATTTAAAGAATGTTTTATGTCAATGAAAAGAGATAGCAATAGATTTAATATCCGTTTCAGCTAAAGTAGGTTTGCTAAGCCAATATGCATTAGGGTACATATTTAAGAACTTAATGATTGTGTTATGGTGGTAAAAATAATGAGATGACTGATATAGGTAGGTAGGTACTATATTTTTTGTAAATACACCCGGAACAAATATCTGCAGAACATTCTTACATTGTCCCGTGGCGGGGATCGAACCCGCAACCTCCGCGTCCCAGGCGCCCGCCCTGCGGCGCAGAGGTCGTCTTATTTAATAACTGTATTTTATTTCATTATAAATGAAATATATATATTTTATACATATTATATATAAAATCGTGGCGTGATAGAGAAGAGGCTTTTACCCAGCAGTGGGTGTTACCGGCTGATTAGATAGATAGATAGATAAATGAAAAAATCTTACTAAAAGTTAACGGCTCCGGCAGGATTCGAACCTGCGTAGATACAAGCGATCGCTCTTAAGCCGAGCTACCTGACCACTAGGCTACGGACCCTGTATTTTATTTGTTTTATTTCAATATCTGACGCAATAAAGCCACGTATATCCTCTCCACTTCTCGGTATTCAGAATTAAATTATATAGTTAAATCGTTGCCAAGTCGAAATCCAAAGCCAAGCCGAGTAGGCGACATTCTTTGGACATAATTAATACGAGATTTCTACGAAATAATTACGAATTCATTTGCTCGGTTCTGCTTTATTCCCACAAGTGGGGATCCTGGATAAAAGCAAAGACGATTAATATCTAGACGACAGACAATGGCCATACACAAAATCGTAACCCAATCCCGCAGTACCAGATAGCCTGGAAACTTTAAAACATCAATTTTATCCAAGAAATTTCAATAAGTACTTAGTAGTAGGTAGCAACAATATTCAATATAATTTATTTTTTACTAGAAAGTAATTGAAATTTCTTGGATAAAATTGATGTTTTAAAGATTCCAGGCTATCTTTTAGGGTTACGATTTTGTGTATGGCCTTTGTCTGTCTTCTAGATATTAATCGTCTTTGATAATAGAATGGAATATCCAATATTTTATGCATGTTTCGAGGAAAATCTGCAGATTTCTTAAATAAAAGAAATAGACTTTCAACTTGTACATATGTGTGTATGTTTAAGCTAGTAAGTGGCTAAATTTGGCTATTTTTACACGCCTAAAAGCTTCCGGTGTGCCAATGCAATTTAGTCAATTTACCGGTTCGAACCCTTAAGCGACCCTATCAACATGTTTTGCTGGCTTATTAGCGAGCGATTGTAGAAAAACAATATGGATTCAGTAAAAAAAAGTTAAAAAGTCAAAAATATTAAACACTAGCTGCTCCCCGCGTTGTTGCCCGTAGTTCCCGTTCTCATGGAAATATCGTGATCAAAAGTAGCCTATGTGTTATTCCCGGTCATAAACTATGTATATTCCAAGTTTCAGCCTAATCCGTTCAGTAGTTTTCGCGTGAAAGAGTAACAAACATCCATCCATACTTACAAACTTATAAACTTTTGCGTTTATAATATTAACTAGTTTGCGTGGTGCGCGTGCTGCAAGCAGCACGCGGTTTTCTTTTTCCATGTTTCTGACAGGTAGAGAGACCCTTATAAAATTTTGAGAATCCATAGGAGATTAAAAATATTTAATAAACCGCAATGGGAAGCCCTAAATCAGTATGAAAACCCTTTAGGAGCCCTAAAGCATTAAGAAAAAAAAAAAAAAAAGAAAAAAAAAATCCAAGTCGTCGGCCCTGAGTTACGCTCACCCACTCGACCTTCGTTACGCTACGGGGGTCGGCGGCTCGCTTCGCTCGCCTCCTCCCCCCTCCGCTCCACTCAGGTCTCGTAGGTTCGCTCCACTCAGGACCTCCGACGCCTACCTACTATAATATTTGTCCAAACACCTAATGGATATCTCTAACCGTTGTGAAGTAACAGCCCTTTCAATTTTAGGGGAGGTTGGGGAGGGAGGAGGGGGGTGTTTTGAAAATTATTTTGACTAATTAAGTTCCCCTTTACAAGAATCTGAAAAAAAAATTTATCCAAGTCTCTTAACTTTCGAGATCCGCAAAAAGGGGGGAGAGGGGGGGCAAAGGGGGCAACACTGAAAAAAAATTTTTACTTCCCCGAGCCTCCTCTATCCGATTCCGTAAAAAAAATTGTTCCAAGTCTCTTAGTTTCCGAGATCCTCAAAAGGGGGGGGGAAGGGGGGCAAAAAGGGGGGGTTTGCGATTTTTCCCCAACTCACCAGACCTAACTCTATACGAATCCGTCAAAATATACCTACCTCCCCATCCACCAACAGGGAGAACAATTCTGTCAGTCAGTCAGTCAGTCAGTGGTAGTCTAAGTTTATATATTATAAATAAATAGGACTAGTTGAAGCGCTCGTGGCGAAGCTTGCTAAGACGTTCTTAATAGATCGTCGAAGTTAAGCAACGTTCTGAGCTGTCACTACTTGGATGGGTGACCGCAAGTGGCATTTTCATCTGAGCGCTTCCGTGCTTCGGAGGGCACGTTAAATTGTCGGTCCCGGCTTTTAAAGTCGTTAAGCCATGACGGAGGCCTTTAGGCGGCCTAAAAACTCCGTCACCAGAGTTGGCCACTTGCTCATACGAACGAACGAACGATAGGACTAGTGGAGCACTGAGGCACAACAAGTTATAAGTACCTTACCATCCATTTAAACGCGAAATGCGCAGTTTCATAGTTCAGTTCTTTAATAATTGAAAAGGATTGTGGCTCGTCAAAGGACGCGGTGAGTTGAAACAAGGTTATTTTTCCATCTCCTCTGCAGTTTGCCCGAGGCGAGAGTGACTACGTTTTATAACAGGACATTTTTTAATTAAATAAATAAATAAATATCCTTGGACATTCCACACAGCGTCATCAAGTCCCAAGCTAAGCAACTTAATGCTTGAGTTATGGTAACCAGATGACTGATGAACTACTTATATAATATTTTTTTTGTAAATACATAGGTAAGTACATATTATACATAGAAAACACCCAGACTCGAGACAAATATTTGCAGATGATGCAAACATTTCTCCCGCGGCAGGAATCGAACCTGCAACCTCTGCGTCTCAGGCGAGCCTTCACCCACTGTGCCACAGAGGTCGACTTTTTATTTCATTTATTTTATTTATTTATTACCATTCCTGAGGGTGTTACCAGACCAATCGATCGACCGTCAATCGACGTCATCGGTCGACGGCAGAATGGATAAGTCGACATCGATCGATAGTTTTTGGTATGGTAGAAACCATCGATCGAAGTCGACGGCTCCGTGCCACCATCGAGCGAAGACATCAATCGACGACCGATCGATTGATCTGGTAGCACCCTTAGATTTAATTTTCTGTAATGGTATTCTAATTACTCAGTAAATAAATAATTTTCTAATTTTTCTGGTTCTAGGATATACCTGGATTAAAAATAAGCTACTTTTGATCCCGGTATTCCCAAGAAACTGCGGGGCGCAGCTAGTTATTAAATAATGTAAGTTACGAAAAGAGCTGTTAAAACTATCACAAAATCAAAAAATATTGTACGACTAGTATTATTTTTTTATTAAGTAATTTAATCAAATGAATAACTTTTAACTTTGTACTCGTATACTTTAAAAATAAATCATCAATAAATCTAAGTGTACCTACCTATTTTGTAAATAATTCTCAAAGTAAAATTAAGTAGGTACATGTTGTGCTATAAATTATGTCAAAATTTTTATAAAAATAATAATTTTCCGTAAACTCTGGTCACCCTACAAAAGAGTAACTTGTCTTTGGAAGTCGCAAACCGTCCGACTCAAGGCGTATGCTCAGATAGTTGTGAATGACAGCCTGAACAACTCAGTCTGGATGTTCAGGTAATTATGAACTTTAGTTCTTTGGCTTAAGAACTAGAATATTATGTGCGAAGCAAAAGCATTTAGTCTAAGAAAGAAATAAGAAATATGATCACGACTGTATCCCGGGAGCGGTAGACATTTCTTTCAGATCATTAGGCAATTTTTAAATCTTTTCGAAGATGTCTAAGGGGGTAGTCAGAGGTATGTCCAAATACATCATAATATTTGGTACATGCCCACTTTTTGCAGAACTAAAAAGACATTAAAAATGTTGATTTAAATTTGGGATTTTTTTGATGAGGTAAACCAAAACCAGTGAAACTTTCATACAAAGTATTATAATATTCTGTGCCTATATATTTCAATCTTTGGGATTGTCTCTGAAAACTTAGAAATCGAAGTTTGCAACTTTCTGATACTTACTGATTTGATTTCTAGAATAGATTTTCTTGAATCGAGATATTGACTTAATTCTTGAAGCAATCATTAAAATGGTCAACCATCCGTTTGACGCGGCGTCTTTCATGGAAAGTTTAAAGTTATTGATTGATTGAGTGGAATTGTGCAAAAAGTCCATAAGTACTAAAATAATGTACTTACCTACTTTCATAAAAATAAATTAAAAATGTTTTATTAAAAGTTAGATAGATAAGTATTTTTTACAGTAAAAGACTATTTAAATAACCAAATCGTTCATATGAATATATACAAAACAGAATATAAAATACGTGGGTAGGTACGTACACAACGTAAAAACAAACTTCCACCTTCCCAAAGAAGGTATTTTACTCGAAAATCCGAGGTACAGTTCGACACAACTTAGCAGTAGCGTCGAGAATATTTGAAAAGAATGACACTTTATCATTAGAAAACCAAAAAGACCAAAAGTCGTTTGTGAATTTGAAAAAATTCACACAAAATGAAATTATGATCACGACTGTATTCCGAGGAATACAGTACATAATGATGAAGAATGTGGGTAGTCAGAGGTAATGTCCAAATACATTACCTCTGTTTTAAATGTAAGTTTACATGTGAATTTGGAATGTAGCCAAAATGTGAAATTTCCTTCATCATTATGGATAATGATGAAAGAAGAAGATTTATTTATGATATTTTTTCAATATTCGTCATCTTACTAGCCGTCTACATTAAGTCTTGTTATTTAATATTTTAATTAAATAAAAAACCACTTAAGTATTTCTTTAAAATTAGTAAAGAAGTACTTTTACATTCTTCATAATTTCAAAGTTTTGTTGTAAACTAATCTTATTTTGTTCTTGAAATAAATTGGTTGACTAGTTTCGTTTCTAGATGTGACGTTCGCTCTGAGTTTAACTGCAGCAAACTTAGAGGTATTCAAGAAAATGTCTTTGGAGTACTTCAAACTACTCCAGTTTTGGCAACTTCTAAATAGTTGAGACTGTAAAGAACACTTGCAGAAAGGAAACAGGTAACAATTACTGCCTTGCAGTATAAACATAAGTAGATACATTTAAATAAATAAATAAATATCCTTGGACATTCCACACAGCGTCATCTAGTCCCAAGCTAAGCAACTTAATGCTTGCGTTATGGTAACCAGATGACTGATATACTACATACCTAGATACATATTTTTTTTGTATATAAATACATACTATAGATAGCAAACATCCAGACCCGGAACAAATATCTGTAGAAGATACAAACATTTGTCCCGTGACGGGAATCGAACCCGCAACCTCCGCGTCTCAGGCGGGCCTTAGCCCGTGCGGGAGCCACAGAGGTCGTCAATTAGTTTGGTGACATCAGAATTGACATCATTAGAAGCTGACTATATACTTAAACTAGCTAACTTGCCCGTGGCTTCGCTCACGTGGTACCTACCTTGATAAAATATAGCCTATGTTCATTCGGAAAGTCTAAGCTATAAATTGGTGAAAGAATTTTTGAATTCGGATGAGTATGTTTCGAAGATTACCCCAAACATACAAACAAACAAACCAAATTTACCTCTTTATAATATTATATATATATATGTAAACTCAGGAGGGCCGGCTTACATCAGGATTCATTCAGGTGGCGTGGTTGTGCAGATTGGGAGTTGGATAAATTAAATGTCTTCTTCTTGACAACCATTGTTTTAATCTTCCAGCAAGTAATTACAATATTCATAAAATCAAGGCACCACAACTTGTATCACATTATGAAGACTGGTTACTAATATCCTCTTAGTTCAGATAAGATTTGATTCAGGCAGTAAATAGCGATTTGTCGCAAAGCGAGGTGCGCTGGCGGCCATCGTTCAAGAAGTGTTCCCCTTGCCATCCGCCGCCCCGCTTCCATCGGCACGACACTTCGCTAGAGCAACCTTATCCTCTTTGGTGCTCTCGTCCACAGACTTCTTCTCGTGTCGATACTTCAACTTCCTCATAGACAGGACAATCTATGCCCTTGACATTGACATTTCTACCACGCGCCGACACGGCCAGACTGACATACCGACCGTCCTCGGGCGTTATATCATTTCTGAAACAAACATGTCCAATCACTAGGACATCCGCTCGTCCATCCTACAATCTACTGGCAGGACTTCATTCTAGGTAGGTACATAAACTACCAGAGTGGCATCAAACACAAAATCACTCACATCAATATCATCATGATTGCCGTGAGTGGCATCAAACACAAAAGCATTCAAATCAAGACTTATGATTGCCGTGAGTGGCATCAAACACAAAATCATTCACATCAATATCATCATGATTGCCGTGAGTGGCATCAAACACAAAAGCATTCAAATCAAGACTTATGATGGCCGTGAGTGGCATCAAACACAAAATCATTCACATCAAGACCACCATGATTGCCACTTAATCAGGATAAGTGTATTCTTCTAACCAGCAGGTACCGGTCTGGCCCGGATAAAACTTTTCCCCCGTCCCATCCCATCAACCCAAACCGCATCATCTGGACTGAACAAGTGCACCCTACAACTTACCCAAACAGTAAGCTGGTCGAGATAACACCTTTCAACCAGGATCGACTCATCTGAATCAGACGAGTGCATCTCTACAACTCACCCAAACAGCAAGCTGGTCAAGATAACACCCTCCGAACAGGATAGACACATCTGAACCGGACAGGCGAATTAACACCCTCCGGACAGGATAGACACAGTCATCTGAATCGGACGAGTGTATCCGTACAACTCACCCACACAGCAAGCTGGTCGGGATAACACCCTCCGAACAGGATAGACACATCTGAACCGGACAAGCGAATTAACACTCTCCGGACAGGATAGACACATCTGGACAGGACGAGTGCATCCGTACACTAACACTCTCCGACCAGGATCGACTATGGGTGGGACCTTTACTTCTGGACTTTACTATCGTAATCAAACAGCAAACACAGGTCTTTCTACCTTGTCCAGGATCAACATATCAATATTCCAGCTTAGCAAACACATGCGTAAAATAAAATATCCAACTAGCATTTCTCTTGACTAGTGGAATCAAACGGTAACATCAACGTTTAAACATCTCAGCATAACAAAATGTAAAATATTCAGATAACATTCCTCGTGACTAGTAAAATCAAACAGTGATATCCTATCCAGGATCATCATTCAAACATCTCAACATAACAAACACAATCAAGTATGACATAAAATATTCTGATAAAATTTCTCGGATTGCGAAGTATCTTGTTCATCATAAATTACAATAACATTTTGTATAGGTACTCGTAGGTACTAAGATTACTTCGTCAAGTTGTCTCTAATAGTTTGTCGTAAATCAATAATGAACGTCTCGATATATCAAGGTTACTTCGTCAACATCATAATAATATATCGCCGACTCGGCCTCTTAATTTACGAAATGTCGTTTCAAGCAGACTGTGATTCGTATCGTCAGCATTGACGATTAAAGAGCCCCACATTGTTCTATTGTCTCTCCACTAGAGTTTTACTATTTAGGTTTACCTACGAGGCTGGACCACCGAAAAGAAAACCAGACCCATGTCTATTGCCATGGTCCTTTATCCTTCATGGATCTTAAAACCTAGCACTATGAGTAGGTTACCTAGAATCACCTAGCTCTTCATAAAATATGTTTTCTTATTTGGGTAAAAGTGAGGGATTCGGTGTATGATCACTCCTCGCGGTAGCATCTCACCTCACACTAACTTTTGAAAGTAAGAACTATCTAAATCTCTTTCTTTTACCTATTCCAGACTATTTTTATCCTTAGTACGTAACTATGATTGCAATACTGATGCATCACTATTAGCAAAGAATATTCTTACTGACATCTCAAGAAAACATCAGGCCAACTTTTGTAATCAATGATATTGCTCATAAAGTTTATCTAAAACCTTATCGCAGCAGAGGTGAATTTTAGACGATAAAAGTAGTCAAAAGCAAGTACAAATTTTAATATAAGCCATCAACAGAGATCTCAGTTTAGGACAAACTACATATACTAGTAATTATGAGTGTTCTTTCATCAGAGTTCAATTTAGGAGAGTGGGACCACTGGTTGACCAATAAACCATATTGTTTTGTACGATAGGTACTCCTAAATAGAGTAATTGATTTCCTTATGTATGAGAATATGCCCTTAAGAGCGGTCAACCCGGCTTACTTTTCATACAAACGCTCGTACGTGATTATGTCGTTGTAACAGATCTTTCTTTTAAACTTTTGGACTAATAGGTATCTTGTGCACTATATCTAGGTTTCTATACAAACTAAAAATCAAAATTTTGAGAAACAAATTCAGTATAAGCTTCCAAAAACCGGTTTTTAGTATAAATTTTACCTGAACTTTGGCCGTTCATAATGTACTCATAAATTGTAAACGTAAAGAAAATATTGTCATAGAAACCTTGCAAATCTTATGGAGATTCTAAATGACTAATATTTATTTTACAAACTTGTAAGGCTTACTGAAAAAAACGTATTTCCTGGAACACTTTTTATGAAATTTCCGCACACTATTTTTCGAGTGAGCGAGTGAGCGGCGAAAGTACCTACTGAATGCCGAGCGCTGAGGCGCTATCTCTCTTTTTTCGCTTTGCTTCTTTTTCTAGCATTGCGCTGGATGAAACAACAAGCTTTTCAGCTATGCCTGCGTCGATGATAGACGCGCCGGGAAGGGCCACCTTAAGAGAAGGAATCGTAAGTTTGATATAACTCTAGCTCTAGCAAACCAATTGTAGTGTTCATGTCATAACTGTCAGATCGATCCGTTAATGGTTGCCTAGCAACAAATAAACTGAAGAATAACTCACACACATAAAAACAGAAGAACTAAAGAATTCTCAATTATTATTCCTACTCGACTGGAAGGAAAACCTGTGTCTACATACATTTCATCAATTATATCCTGTAGTATCCTATATTTTACCGTTGCGAATCTTTATAATCAGTAGGGTCCCATAAAATGGACTTTAGTATCAATAATAAGACCTTATTATAATAATCAGAATGAAGATTTGACAATTCGAGAATAGGACTAAACATGGGACACAATCGGTAGAATAAGATTTTTAACGTCTTGCTACGTACAACTTCAGAGTTCAAAGCAATGTTCAAAGTCTACATAACAATCGGTTGTTCTTTCGTTTAAGCAAGGCTTAAAATTAATATGCTTCTATCATGGCTTATATACTCAGGACTTTCAATTCCCATGTATGTCCACCAGGCAGGGTTTCAGGGTTCTCTTGAATTGAAGGCCTACTTCGGAGACGGGACTCTTGTCTTTCGTCCGAAGTCACACAAAACACAACCCATCGATTGTTAATTTGATTAATAACAACACTAACGGTCACCCATCCTAATTGAATGAAACTGCACAGCACATCAGTCAGCACGAACAATGCATTCTCCATCTTTCAAAATCATCCATTCAAGCGAACCACAGCACAGCGGTCAGAGCAGCGACCCGACCGCTCACTACACCATCATCTCTACAAGACAAGTAATGATAGCGAAGTCATCAGCACTCAGGATTACAAGATTAGAAGTGGGATTCGAACCCACGCCCACTTTTGTGGGCGTGGGTTCGAATCCCACTTCTGATGTAAACTCAGGAGGGCCGGCTTACATCAGGATTCATTCAGGTGGCGTGGTTGTGCAGATTGGGAGTTGGATAAATTAAATGTCTTCTTCTTGACAACCATTGTTTTAATCTTCCAGCAAGTAATTACAATATTCATAAAATCAAGGCACCACAACTTGTATCACATTATGAAGACTGGTTACTAATATCCTCTTAGTTCAGATAAGATTTGATTCAGGCAGTAAATAGCGATTTGTCGCAAAGCGAGGTGCGCTGGCGGCCATCGTTCAAGAAGTGTTCCCCTTGCCATCCGCCGCCCCGCTTCCATCGGCACGACACTTCGCTAGAGCAACCTTATCCTCTTTGGTGCTCTCGTCCACAGACTTCTTCTCGTGTCGATACTTCAACTTCCTCATAGACAGGACAATCTATGCCCTTGACATTGACATTTCTACCACGCGCCGACATATATATATATTATATAGTATAGACAAGCAAAATACCTGATGACAGTGTAAATGCGGCAAAAGGGTTAGGCTGTAATACAATTCGTAGTTGTTTGAGTATTTGGAAGTGAATCGAACAAATAAACTACTAAAGGGAAACGCCCACTGGAGCGGAACGGGTCACGGAGTTGAAAGGACAGTTTACAAGGTTCTCTTTGAAATATAAAGTCCGCACTTTATTCAATTAATATATAATTTGTAATTTTACTTTGGGATAGGTAAAGACTCTACTATTGAATTTACGAAAATTTGTCCCGTGACGGGGATTGAACCCACAACTGCCGCGTTTCAGGCAAGCCCTGCGCAACTGTGTCAAACAAAAACACACGAAACCCATTAAATATAATTTCTTATGTAGACTCAAAGACGATTAATATCTAGAAGACAGACAATGGCCATACACAAAATCGTAACCCTATCCCGCAGTACCAGATAGCCTGGAAACTTTAAAACATCAATTTTATCCAAGAAATTTCAATATTTAGTAGTAGGAAAGCGATACAATAACTTGCAGTAACAACAAAAAGTAAGAATCGCTGAAACTGCAAAACATTAATGGACCAAAAAATGTTTGGTCTTATCAAAACTGAGACCGTTATATAACGGTAGTACCAGTAGGTATAAAAGTCATGAAAAGTAGACAAAAAATAACAATTATCAGAGGTATAATAATGAACTTTAGTGACAATTTAGTACAATTCATTTTGCATTCAAATAAGTCGTTAAAAATAATTTATTCTTGTAGGACCTCAAGGATCACTTAAGTTTCGTTGTACATGCTAGATGATTCTAATGCCTGTTCCAAGGTCCAATAGGTATCAAAGTCATGAAAAGTAGACAAAAAATAACAACAGAGGTATAATAATGAACTTTAGTGACAATTTAGTACAATTCATTTTGCATTCAACTATGTCGTTGACTCAAATTGACACTTTTGGTATGTCCATTATCAAATTAAAGCAGTGTTATGATTTTTAGGCTTTTAGGCGGCCTAAAAACTCCGTCACCAGAGTTGGCCACTTGCTCATACGAACTTACTTACTTACTTAGTGTTATGATACGTGGAAAATGGCCTAGACAATGATACCATCTCCGGCTCGATGGGTAGATGACATCCGCAAAGCAGTAGGTTACACGTGGCTAAGACTAGCGCAGGATCGAGGCGAATGGCATTCACGAAGGAAGGCCTATGCCCAGCAGTAGGTGATGATGATAGAAAAGCCTTGTTCAGTTAGAGATGAATTTTGATTATGTAATCCTTTTCAGAAAACAAGGTACCTACTTAATTTAGCTGATTGGTCAGAAAATTAGAAATAACATTCATGGTAATTTAATACCTATCAATGAGCATGATCAAAAACATAAAAGATTCATAAAAAATCGTTGCTACTTAATTCTTTAAAAAAAAAGTCGGTCGAGTTTGCAAGGCACACCGTCACACGTGATGGTGCTAACAGCTTGATACAACATTGAATATACGACCGTAATATATCGTTGAGTATTTTTTAGGAACTAAAGCTTTTGTACTACACAGGATTACGTACTTACATTTAGGTATCGTGTAGTCTAACTAGAGTGGTCGAAGTGATAGCGTTAAACTAACATGTGGTAATTTTTTTTTTTTTAATAATCTATTTTGTCTCACTCCTGGGCAAAGGTCTCCCCCAAACTCTTCCAATCATCTCGATCTTTATCTGCGTCCCACCATCCTTCATCGAAGGTGGCGAGATCGCCCCGCCAACGTTTTCTCGGCCGACCCCGACGCCGCCTTCCATTTAAATTTTATTAAACCGACTTTAATTTTGGAAAGGGATAGCAATTTCCTCCACTCTCGAGTTGAATATGTTCATAATTAACAAAATCCTCATCAGATCTTCAACTATTTTATAAGACTACCAAGGGGTTGTACTCCTTCAAAGGCTTCAAATAAGAAAATAATTTGCAATATTATTCCGCGGTGGGAATCAAACTCGCAACCTCTACGTCTCAGGCGGGCTTTCACAACACAGGTCGTGATAAATAAAATGAAATTAAGTAGGTAAATTAAATATTGATTATTTTCTCTCAACAAAGGTTAACTTAGAGCATGTCCAGAAAGGGCGAATTCGTCGCGAATCGTATCGCGCGAATTCATACGCGCGTTGTCGAAGTACTAGACATCGATACATCGCGTCCACAAGCATCGCGCGAATTCAAAATTCGCGAGTAAATCGCGTGCACTACGCCAGACTCTCGACTCGCGCGTGTTGCGCGCGAGTCGAGATACTAGGGACGCCTTGTTGCGTCCAGTTAACGCGCGAACTCTAGAGCGAATTCTCTCAATGTTCTCTTCAATCTCGCGCGTTGGTACGCACCTTGTGAACGCAACGGTCGCGCGTAATACGCGCGAGAGAATCGCAGCGAATTCGCCCTTTCTGGACAAGCTCTTAGTAAAAATACTAAAATTTGTGAGGACAAGGAACATTGTCGGTAGTTCAGTTTAACTGACCTTGTTCAACTACATAGATAGATTGATATAATCTTTTTAACACACTCACATCACAGGTATAAGAATAAGAATAAGAAACGGTGCACGAGATCTCGTTCGGGACGAACTACTAGTAATTTATAGCTAACATAGTATGCGTTTGAGGGAGGAGGCTTATACCCAGCAGTGGGCTATCATTTGAGCTGCCAATGATGATGATGATGATAATATGCAGTTGATAAATGCACTATGAAATAGGAAGTATGAAGATAGATACACAGAGCTGGAGGCAGAAACAACAAACCAAACAAACCAAACTATTAGGTACAGGTACAACAACAAATACATAGGATGTACCGACAATGGTACAAGAATAATCGCTAGCAGTCAAACCACACCTTTACCAGAATTGTACGTTTTTAACTCTCAAACAATTAGCGTTTTGACCGAAACAACTTTCATTATTCTGAATCTTTTCACAAACTTTTCGGCAACGTACCTACGGATTGCTGAAGTAATCTGTGGATTACGAGTTGGGAAGAGATATCGAGTTTGATTTAATTTGTTAAGTTTCTTTGTAACTTATAATAACTCTTCATTTAAATCAGTTTAAATATTTGTCTCGAGTCTGGGTGTTTTCTATCTATAATATGTATGTATTTACAAAAAAAAATGTATCTACGTAGTATATCAGTCATTTGGTTACCATAACACAAGCATTAAATTGCTTAGCTTGGGACTAGATGGGGCTGTGTGAAATATATACTTCTTATATATTTTTGTAAATAGGTAAGTACATACATATTAGGTATACATAGCAAGACTGAGACTCGAAACACACATTTAATTATGTCCTAGCAGGTTACAAACTCATCTCTTATTTAATACACATAATAAAGTAAGTAAGTTCGTATTAGCCAGTGGCCAACTCTGGTGACGGGGTTTTTAGGCCGCCTAAAGGCCTCCGTCATGGCTTAACGACTTTAAAAGCCGGGACCGACAATTTAACGTGCCCTCGGAAGCAAGGAAGCGCTCAGCTGATACTGCCACTTGCGGTCACCCATCCAAGTAGTGACCGCTCAGAACGTTGCTTAACTTCAACGATCTATCAAGAACGTCTTAGCAAGCTTCGCCGCGAGCGCTTCAAAATACACATAATGGTCTTGTAATATGGTCCTACCGGGTTCCAATAAAGGTCGTCAAAACAAGTCTAACGCCATAGTGCTGAAGCAGATGCTTTCTAGAACTCATTATGTTTTTGTCTTATTTACGGAACTAGCCAGTTAATGGTCCGTGGTCCAAGAGAAATCTATTCTGAAATTATATAAGAAAAAAAAAAGAAAAATGAAATATGATCACGACTGTATCCCAAGGAACGGTAGACATTTCTTTCAGATCTTAATGCAATTTTTAGATCCTTTTGAAGATGTCTAAGGGGGTAGGCAGAGGTATGTCCAAATACATATTTGGTGCATGCCCACATCTTGCAGAAGCAAGCCCATCGACACTAGAGAGCTAACTGGTTTCCTCACGATGTTTTTTTTCACCGTTAAAAGCTCGTGTTAAAGCGCATATAAATTTTTCGATGCGAAAAGTTCATTGATGCACGGCCGGATTCGAACCCACGATCTTCGGATCGAAAGTCGAAGTACTAATCCACTTGACCAACAAGGCTATTTTTAACCGACTTCAAAAAAGGAGAAGGTTCTTATGTCATATTTGTATTATTCCGTCAGTAGTGAACCAATTTCAATAATTGAAATCTGGGCCGGGCATGTTTGCCGCTTGCCGGAAGATCTGTGGGCCAAAATTACGGGTCGCGACTCGTGGTCTTACTAATTTAACCCACTGGTGGGACAGTGTGTCGATTTAATGGGTTCGTGGTCCCACTGTTTGGTGGGACCATCAGTCAACGCAATGCAGTCGCTCGTGGTCCCACTGATTTGGTCATCAGAGGGCCTAGCCAACCGGCATTCGCTATGAAGCGATTCGATTTCTATCATCGCTACACCTTTGATTTGACATTTCTGATCGCTCGAGTTTTCGTCATCGAATGTCCTATACATTTTTTTTAGTTTCTAATCGAAAGCGATTGTCGAAATGTAACATGGCTAGGGCCTAAGGGCTACAACACAAATATATTTGTTACCACTACGTGGAGCTGACACAGGGACCCGGCAGCGTGGCCGACCACGAATGAGATGGCGGGACGAACTAGACGCCTTTGAGAGGGACTGCCGGACGAAGGCACTGGATCGGCGTGACTGGCGAAAGTGGGGGGAGGCCTTTGCCCAACAATGGGACACTGTATGGGCTAGTAGAAATAGTAAGTGGTCCTATATAAATTAAAGGATTTGATAAGGATCTATGGAGTTATCAACAGAAATGCACCTGGAAGTGCTGGGAATTGCTCTCTTATAAAATTAAAGTCAGTTTTCATATTTTCTTTTTAATTTGCAACTTTTCATAAAAAAAATTGAGAAATTTTTGCTTGTTGGAATTATTAAAAAAGGACAATGGCCAAATCCGCTTGACTTTGGACCAGACGCGTACTGCATAGTTGCGATGCAGACAAGAGAGGGACAGGTGTGTGACGCGTGCCAGGGTTAAGGGCAGGCATTGTGGATATTGGATATATATTTATCTGGCTAGGTTGTGCTGACGTTTATAATATTACAATTTATCTATTAGTGAAAACCTTTAAGGTGGTTGTATGCGTCAAACTAGCGCCACCGCCGATTTTATTTTATTATTACGTTGAACAAAGGAATTTTTAAAAACTGAATGTACAGTTTGTGAAACCTATCATAAGCTTTTTTTTAATACCTATGTAATAGTTTCATTTTGTAGGTTTCATGATAGGTTTCACAAACTGTACATTCAGTTTTTAAAAATTCCTTTGTTCAACGTAATCATAAAATAAAATCGGCGGTGGCGCTAGTTTCACCCATAGAGGCACCTTAATTGGCTCACTATTTCTATCTTGTATTTTAAGGACACCTTGTAAAAGCTGTTGGTTTTCCGAAGATAAATAAATAAATAAATAAATTTCAAAGTTATATCTGTTTAACAGTTATATCAGAGAAATCAATGACAAGCCATTATAATAGTAAAACCAATGTAAAAATTTGACTAAGAGAGTTGATTTATAAATACATGGACACGGGCTAAAGAAATAAGGTAACGCGATAAAACCCCGTGTCCATGTATTTATAAATATGAATAATTGTGATCGCGAAAGTTTAAAAAAAACAAGAGAGTTGATATAGAAGGCTTTTAACTAGGTATACTTTATTCTCTGTCCTGAATTTTACATGATAGAATTAATTGAAACAATCTTAAATGTTGATACAGATAAGTGGTGTCAACCATCCAAAATTTCAAGTGGGTTAAAACGGCTCCAAAGGGATTCAAACACGGGATGATACAAGCGATTGCCCTTTAGCCGGGTTGCTTTCTTCTTTGGCGTCAGAACAAAACTATCAGTAAGATGATATTTTGGTTAAAGCACAGATTAGCGCCATCTACAGGGAATCTAGAGGAAAAAGAATGACACTAATCCAAACCGTAAATTTTGAGTAAGATTTTTCATTTATTCTAAATATTCTTAATCAAAATGCAAAATGTCTTTCCAAATTCCATTAAAGTTATTTGTGCAAGTACTAAGCTTGACAACGAGACTATTTGATAAACAGACGATGTTTCGTGGAAAGTTGAGGTACGTTGAATAGTTCTGTGTAACTTTTATAATTACTGAGCCAGATCGGGCTCAAATGAGACCGAGTTTCATGACTTTGAGGGTTTTAAACTTTATTTGGTCATTAAAATAAGATAATACGTGTTTTATTTGACAAACGATGGTGGTATTTAAGGATATTTGTCAGTTCGTCATTCTTAACCGGTCATACTGATATTGATTTTGTTTTGTACTTCAATTCTGCAATTTGTAGTGATTTTTTTTGTATTATATCTATGTATGTAATTTGTCCACCTTTTTCTACACGTGTAATCTAGTCGTATCTGCTGCTTAGTCAAATAGAGATGTAGTCGTAAAGCTCCTAACCCGTATGCATTACCTACTTACCTAATAGTGGAAACTTTTTTGGTTTAAGTTTAAGTTTAAAGTATTTAATTTTTTAAGTTCGTTGTTTTGTTTGTTATAGTAACACAAATAATCTCTACATTAAAAAAATATCCATAATGCACTTACAAAACTTTTATTTTCTATCTTTGAAAGTGTCGTCATCGCTTTTCAATAAAATAAAACGAGGTAGAATGAGTCCTATGGAAAAATTACTATTGCATTACAATTTATACTTTTTATTTTTCAAAGTCAGTTAAAAATTACGAAATTTATCCATTTTAATCCAGAATAGCATAACACTCCCCTTAACCAGTAGGTTAATTGGCGCACGTGCAATTATCCAGAGCAGGTACAGGTGGTAATATAAAGAGAAATATCTTCATCTTCACCTGCAGCCATCACCTGCTTGTTACGTCCAGGTCAAGGACATTTTTGACCACTCTCCTTTATTATTAAGTGTACTTAAAATATGGACTTGAAATATTTTTTAAACAGATGGCGCGTTTTTTAAAAAACTTCTTTAGGGAGCTCAAAGTCCTAAATACAAACCAATTACCTAGTCTGTAGTAATATTGTCAAGAGGTAAAGTTAGTTTGTTTGTTTGTATGTTTGGGGTAATCTCCGAAACAACTCATCCGATTTCAAAAATTCACCGATGTGTGGCATGGACTTTCCGAATGAAGATAGGCTATATTTTATCAGGGTAGCCGCGAGCAAGTAAGCTAGTATTTTATAAAAGTAAAAACTCTTACCAAAATTATTTATTATTAATAAAAACATTAATAACCTGATAAGATTTCCATCGGTTACAGTCGCAAGCCTGTTTATATTTCCATTATACCTCTTTAGTTTTATTCACCTAAATTCGTTAGAAGCATTACTTAACAAGTTTTTCCCTAAAGGTTTCGAACAATACATGGAAGTGTGTCAAAAGCACAATAGCGGGTTCGATGCCCGGACCGGGAAATTGTGTATTGTTCTGTAAATCACACAATAGGTATTGATTGAAGTGAAGAAACCCACTGAAGGGAAACGCTGGTGCCGTTTCATTTCGTATCCTTTTTTAGATCAAATCGAAAAAACTAAAGAGGTCATGACTTTTATGTTAAGATTCTATTTCCTGTTTCAAGTTTCAAAGTGACTCCGAAGACCAGGTGACTTACTCTGGATCAACGAAAATGAAGTTTCGTGACAATTTTCGGGTTCCAATTAAGTTGGTGAACTATTACGAATTCAGTATCCACCATCATAAGCTGACCCCGAAAATTGTCACGAAACTTCGTTTTCGTTGATCCCGAGTACGGCCTCAGCCATTTATTTTATTCAATATTATGGACACCCAACACAGGGTACACTGTACATGCATAATCATTGATCAAATATTAAAAACTAGTGCTCCCGTAATTAAAGGGTACCTATCACAACGTGCGTTAAATGACAACAGCTTAATCTTACCATACCATAAAATAAGATACTGTTTAATTAATGAAAAGAAAAGAAAAGAAAAGAAAAGAAAAGAAAAGAAAAGAAAAGAAAAGAAAAGAAAAGAAAAGAAAAGAAAAGAAAAGAAAAGAAAAGAAAAGAAAAGAAAAGAAAAGAAAAGAAAAGAAAAGAAAAGAAAAGAAAAGAAAAGAAAAGAAAAGAAAAGAAAAGAAAAGAAAAGAAAAGAAAAGAAAATAAAAGAAAAGAAAAGAAAAGAAAAGAAAAGAAAAGAAAAGAAAATAAAATAAAATAAAAGAAATTAAAAGAAAAGAAAAGAAAATAAAAGAAAAGAAAAATAATGTATTCTGGTAGAACCTCAAGGATCTCATCAGTATCGTCTTACATGCTAGGTGATTCTAATGCCTGTTTCAACGCATGTATTCATAAAAACCGTTCGTTCGTTCGTATGAGCAAGTGGCCAACCTTGGTGATGGAGTTTTCAGGCCGCCTAAAGGCCTCCGTCATGGCTTAACGACTTAAAAGCCGGGACCGACAATTTAACGTGCCCTCCGAAACACGGAAGCGCTCAGCTGATAACCTTATAATGTAAAGTAAGTAAGTAAGTTCGTATGAGCAAGTGGCCAACTCTGGTGATGGAGTTTTCAGGCCGCCTTATAGCCTCCGTCATGGCTTAACGACTTTAAAAGCCGGGACCGACAATTTAACGTGCCCTCCGAAGCGAAAATGCCTATACAATGTTCTATGACCTAAAATCTAAAAGTTTTACTAACAATACGAGTAGTTAGGTAGCCCCTGTGGAAAGCTATTCCAATAAAATAAAACACAAAGATGTGGCGTATCTGTATACAATGTTGGTATGTAGGTGTAAATCTGCGGTATTTTTGAGGCAGGATTGAGGTTAAAAAACAGTATTTGGAAAAACATTTGATTTCCTCTCATAGATAGATTCAAAGGATTTTAAAGGAGGGCTTTAGGCGGCCTAAAAACGTCACCATAGTTAGCCACTTGCTCATACAAACTTACATAAAGGATTTTAAATGGCTACCAAACTGAAAGAGTGTTTCGGAGCCTATTTGCACACCACGTTCTTCGAACGCGCAGTAACTTCTGCTCGTTCAAAAAACTATCCCCTTCGAATATTGGTTTAGTAAACCTACTTTAGCTAAAATGGATATTAAATTTGTTGCTTTTTCTTTTCATGGACTTCTTGCTGTTTTCATGGACATAAGAGTAACAAGAAAAAAACATTCTTTAAATCTATATTAAATTGACAAATCTTTATGAATACGACCGTAATGTCTTTATTCTTTGTTAAAAACTTGTGTCAGTGCTTTTATTTTCTAAACGAACATTAAGCTGAGAGAGAGCTTGACATCAAAAGTCGAGGCAGTATCCCAATCGGCTAACACAGCTCGTTTACCTTGTTTTATCTCCATATAGCTTCCAAAACCTTGCCCAAGTTGTGTTTAAGTCGATAAGCCATGTCGGAGGTTTCAAAAGGCCTAAAAACTACGTCAAAACCAGTTTTTCTACAAACATACATACTTTTGGTTGTTTTATTCCCTCAATCCGGCCCGCAGGTTGCATGCCGGACACGCGGTGGCTGATTTCGCGCGAATTTAAAACTGACTCGAGCGAGCCAGCGCCGTGGATCTACAAAATATGGATGACGAATAAAAATAGTTATACCTACTCTTTTATTTAATACACTGGGTTTTAAATAAATAAATATCCTTGGACATTTTACACGTCATCTAGTCCCAAGCTAAGCAACTTAATGCTTGTGTTATGGTAACCAGATGACTGATGTAATACTTAGATAATTTTTTTTGTAAATACATAGGTACATATATAGATAGAAAAACACCCAGACCCGGAACAAATATCTGCAGAACATGCAAATATTTGTCCCGTGGCGGGGATCGAACCCGCAAGACAAATGTTTGTATGATCTGCAAATACTTGTCTCGAGTCTGGGTGTTTTCTATGTATAATATGTATGTGTTTAGTATAATCTATCGTCCAACGAATCCGGTTTTTAGAATTTATAGATGCCGTATCCAAAATGTATATTCCAACGACCCACTGAATGCAATCCACCAAAAGTGGATGAAATTGAAATATTTCGCATTCCCTTTGACATCAAACGCAAGGGAGTTGTAAATAAAATATTTATTGAAATGAAACAACGTTTTTAATTTAAATTACTACGGCTCAACTAACAGAAGGGTCTTGGAATAATCTTGTGGTAAATTTAAAGCCTGCAATACATGATGGCCACACTTTCAACCTTTTTGACAACCGTGTTGGCCAAGTGGATAAGTACTTAGACTTTCGATTCGGTCGTGAGTTTGAATCCGGCCGTGCATCAATGAACTTTTCGTATCGAAAAATTTATATGCACTATAACACGAACTTTTAACGGTGAAGGAAAACATTGTGAGGAAACCCGCGGCTAGTCAGCCCCACACGTATTGACCATTGTCTTTCCTGTGGATATGGCCGGCAGCTGAGAGGATGGTTTAGGTGCTACAAGTCTATTCCATCTCAACAATGTCCCAGGCACTACAGTGTCCCGTTAAGTGTAGGCAAAGCTTGCCTCCTGACTCTGTATAAATCATCTAGTAAAGATGTAAAGGACACTTTCAATTTTTGTTCAATGTGTTAATAAGTTAAAATAGGTGGCGGGCCGCGCTAATTTGAGTTGTAGTACCGCCTTTATGCGCAATTTTTATTAAAACTTACCTAATTGATACACAACCGGGATTCAAACTCGACCTACAAATTGAAAATAGGGAATTTGTTCAATACTTCTAACTTTGAGACTTATTCCAACATAGCTTGAGGTTTTGTGCAGCTTAAGCCAATTCCCTCTGTAAATACAAAGCTGTCTGTGAGCCAATTCTAAGCCATTTAACTGAATCCACAAAGGTTGATGTATCGTCACGGCGGTTGTCAGTTGCCTTAAGGCTTGATAGTTCAAAGGAAATGGCTAGGTCACTCCATGTAATATTGATCATTATTAGCCTAACATTGAAAGAAAGAAAGAAAGAAAAATCATTTATTCTTGTAGGACCTCAAGGATCACTTAAGTTTCGTTTTACATGCTAGGTGATTCTAATGCCTGTTCCAACGCGACTCATTATCGCCAGACGCTATGGCTGCTCAATGTTGATCGGGGACAGTTTCTAATTAAGCTGCACCTACTTACCTACAATTTTAAATCTACATTATAATTTTTCTGTCTCCCTTCCTGTTTTTTATATTGTAATGTTCGTCTGTGCTCTGTGTTCTCCAATAAATGTTATATCTATCTATATATCTATCTATATTATCATCATCATCATCATCATCATCATCATCATCACCATCATCAGCTCGTTATCACCCACTTTTGGGTGTAGGCCTCCTGTCTAATAAGCCTCTATCTTGGTCCCTGAGGCCGTACTTGGGCTCAACGAAAACGAAGTTATGTGACAATTTTTAGGGTCCGTTTATAACCCGAACATTGTGTTGACGACCTCTGTGGCGCAGAGGGTGAAAGCCCGCCTGATACGCAGAGGTGCGGGTTCGATTCCCGCTGCGGGAGAAATGTTTGTATGATATGCAAATATTTTTCTCCAGTCTGCGTGTTTTCTATGTACTATACATGTAAAAATGTAACAATGATATTACATATTATGGTTAGCTGTTTATAAAATAGCTGTGACAGTCTTTGTTAAACAAAACACTACCTCAACCGATTAAGATAATTGTCTGAGATATTTTGATTCTATAGAATGATTTATCTGGGATTTGGAGCAACCTACCCCTGTTACCTTGATTAGGTTCTAGATTTTGGTAATTAGGGAATAATCAGAAGCAAGTCACTCCAACTATCAAGTCGTGCATAGAATTATTTGTTATACTTGTAATTCATATAAGCTAGTGACCAACTCTTGTGACGTAATTTTTAAACCGCCTAAAAGCCTCCGTAATGGCTTTAAAGCCGGGACTAACAAACGTGTGTTGATCAGGGAAGTGGCATTAACGTTGATTTTAAAAAAAGTTAAAAAAAATATGTAAGTAAAAAGTTTTATTAAACTTTTTTTTTTACGTTTTTTCTTTAAAAATTTTGCCTTATTCATAAAGGTTTGTCAATTTAATATAGATTAATATCGATCTATTAATATAGATAATACAAGTTTTAGCTAAAGTAGGTTAACTGAACCATGAATAAGGGGGTAAGTGATAAGTAGTAGTATCCACAAGCGCCGTTATTCGATGGACTGAGTACCTCAGCCCCATTTGACTACGTACACTTTTTGCAGCAAATCTCTGGAATTCCAGTGCCTTTGTCGGTTCGCGGTCGCAAAACGATTTTGTGTCACACTTGGACACTTTCATTCTATTGAAGAACGAAGACAATACGTGAAATATGTGTTCAAAATAAAAGGTAACAGACAAATATCATTATTTTTTTCTCTACCTCTGTGGTGCAGTGGGCGAAGGCCCGCCTGAGACGCGGAGGTTGCGGGTTCGATTCCCGCCAAGGGACAAATGTTTGTATATTCTACAGATATTTGTTCCGGGTCTGGATGTTTTTCTATCTATAGTATATGTAAATATTATAATGTATAATGTATCTATGTAGTATATCAGTCATCTGGTTACCATAATACAAGCATTAAGTTGCTTAGCTTGGGACTAGATGACGCCGTGTGGAATGTCCAAGGATAAAAAAAAAAAAAAAATGAGTCGGATTCTCCGGAGTGTAAAACCCTGAATTAAATCTATTTGAATAAACGAGTAACCATGAAGTCAAGTCGTAAACATTGTCGGTATCTAAATCGACGAGTTGACCACTTGCTCATACGAACTTACTTACTCAATCAACGATAATTTTACGTGAGTAATTTCCCGTGTGCTATTAAAATGTCATAAAAATGTTATTTATAGTCGTCGGTGATAAGTGAAGTAGTCGCTCACAATAAAATCAAAAATGAAAGCGCACTAGTGTAGATCACTTTGAACTTTCCCATTTAGTTTTTGCTTTGTTTGCTGCACTGTTTGTTCCTAGAATGTTCTAAAGTCGGTATATTCTTTATTTTATTTTATTAAAATAGTCGTTTGTCGCCTTTGTGGTTCCTCTTTATAAAATCGATGCACGGGACTCGAATTTAAGACTATAAAATGGCTAATGATATTTTCACATAGACAATAAGAATTAAATAATAAAATTTATGAAAGAATTACGTATCCATTCGTTAACTTTTAAATTTTTAATGATCTTACAATAAAGATACTTATATTCTTTTATAAGTTTGTTCATTTCATCCAAAGGTTGTCTGGAAGAGATCGCTTCTTACCAATAAGACCGGCCTTTGGCTAACTACAAAATTATAGTTTGTTTTAGTTTTCTTTTGTTTTGTTTGTGTTATTTTTGTTTATTTTTTTGTTTTTTTTTTACAATATATATTTTAAATTATTTATTATGAAATAGGTTGCTATGCTATTTGGTTTTAATTGAAACTTGAATTATATTTATTACGCAACAATAAAATATTTATGAATGAATATTTTATTTTATCCATCCAATCACACAAATAAAAATAGTACAAACTAACAGCTATAAAATAATGTGAGTATAAAAGCAAAAGTTCCTATACAACTTTTAATGCAGCTACTTTTGTTTACTATTCATAACAGCTCCACATTCATTAAGTTCTTCCTACTACTCTACATTCTCATAAACAGGTATAAAATGAATCGTATGAGCAAATTATCAATTCTGGTGACGAAGTTTTTAGGCTACTAAAGTCCGTCATGGCTTGACGACATAAAAGCCGGGACTGACACGTGCCCCGGAAGCGAAACATGGAAGCTCGGAAGCGATTAGCTGAAGGATACCCATCTAAAATGTGATCGCTAAGAACGTAGCTTAACTTCAAGAGCTTAATTAATTACACAGTATATTTTATAGGAATTTATTTTATTGCAGACGTATTTATTCCTTATTTCCGAAAAAAATTGCAATGACTAGTTTTTTATTTTTATACTTTTGTATGAATGAGAGGTAATTTGAAAATTATTCATAAATTATTATGAGCCCAATCACATTATTATCTTTTGTATATTTTGTTTTGTGTTGTTTCAATTAAATAAATATTTATACTGAAAAGCACAAAATCTTTCGCTTGATTATATCTAATTATATAGAAAGAAAGAAAGAAACAAAAATCTTTATAGAATCAGCTACTATTGAAACAAAGTTGCCAAGCAACTTTTGACGCACCGTATCAAAAGCCGATAACACAATCGTTTGAACTATCAATAAATCAATCAAGGCCTGTGATTGAGCGTTTCCTCAATAACTTCTTTATGAGTCCAGTGGCTGGATCACAGGTGATGTGGGTATAGAGCAAGAGATGGTGGTCATTTTTAAAAGACTTCAGAAATGAGTTTCTATGTTAGTTTTTTTTCTCTATCTAATCAGCCCACATCGTCGTATCCTACGAAAAAGGAAACAGTTGCAAAACACCAACTTTACAGGAGGCGGTTTTTTCTTAATATTTCGATGAGTTTTCAACTTTTTAATGAAATTTTTTTTTTATTTATTTTTATAACATCCTATTCATCATTCCAAGTACTTTTAATTAATTTAACACTGCTATTTCCCCCATTTTTGTCGCTTGTTTCCTTAATCCGTGTAATATTTTCTGGTTGGCTTGGTCCAAAGCGCCTTAGTAACCTTTCTCCACGGTGATTTTTGTTGACGCTAACCTTTGTTGCCTTGTTCACCCGGAGTTGGCAGGGTACTGATGACAAATGTGGGCATATGCCAAAATATGATATGTTTGAACGTGCTTCTAACTAGGTACCTACTTCGACAACAACAAACAATGTTTTTATGATTTTGCGAATAAACTTAATAAGGGTGAAATGCAGTGCCAAAGCTTTATATTAATGGTAGGTGTTTTGAACTCTGATGGATAGTTACTATAGATAGATCAATAATTAAATCTACTATTAAAAAGAGGTAAGTTGGTTTGTTTGTATGTTTAGAGTAGGTAATCTCCGAAACTATTCATCCGATTTCAAAAATTCTTTCACCAATGTGTAGGCATGGACTTTCCGAATGAACATAGGCTATATTTTATCAAAGTAGGCACCACGCGAGCGAAGCCGCGGGCGAGTAATCCATACTAATATTATATATAATACCAAATAAATGTTATTCTATTCTATTCTATAAAGGGGTAAAGTTGGTTTGATTGTGTTTTATATGTTTAGGGCTATCTCCGAAACTACTCATTCTATTTCAAAAATTCTTTCACCGATGTGTAGGATGGACATTCCGAATATACATATTTTATATAGGTAGGTACATATTTTTTCATAGGCTATATTTTATCAAGGTGGGTACCGAAGCGAGCGAATCCGCAGGTGTGTAAGCTAGTACAAAATAAATCGACACAAACATTGTTTCGGAGTTCTTCGACAAAACTATTAAAAAAGGTGAAATGCGGTGTCAAAGTTTAAGCGTTCAAGTATAAAAAGCTCTCTACGCTGGCATGATTCATTTGATTCGAAGTCAGCTTAAATATATTGCAAGAAAATTTAAATGTTTCAGACCATAGAATAGAAACCGACCAACAGCCAGCCACAACAACAAGCATCATAAGCAAAATCAAGTGTCACATGACGCATCTGTCCAAAAAAACTTCGATCTATGAATCTTGCTGCGCTCGCTTGGTTCAAAGCTCACTTTTCTCGCACGGTAACTTTTGAATAGTTTGCCAGCAAATTTAACTGTGTCAGACTCTATGGTCTGACACAGTTAAAAGGAACCTACCAGCAGTCAGCCTTTTCTATAAGCACCATATTAAGCAAAATCCAGTGTTACATCATGATGCATTTGTATTAAAAAAAATCTGCTCGCTGCGCTTTCTTGGTTCGAAGAACGCTTAGCTCGTAAGGTAGCTTCGCTCGCACGGTATCTTCTTGAATATTTTGCAAGCAAATTGAACTGTGTCAGACCATAATTATAATAGAAACCGACCAAAAGTCAACCTCTAAGAACACAGTAAGCAAAATCAAGTGTCACACTACGCATTTGTCTTTAAACAAATCGGGTAATGTCTAAGAAACTTGCACGGTAGCTTTTTGAATATTGTGCAAGCAAATTGAACTGTGTTAGACCATTTTATAAAGAGCACAGCAAGTCAGCTTTTTTTAAGAACACCGTAAGCTAAATCAAGTGTCACATGACACATTTATTCTAAATAAAATGTCTTTAAGCTTTAAAAAGCTCGTTGCGCTCGCTTCATGAAAGCTTCTTCAATATTTCGCAAGTAAATTTTACTCTGAGACCATAGATTAGCAACCGGCCATCAGTCAGCCTTTTCTATAAGCACCATTTATGCAAAATTAAGTGTCACATGACGCATATTTTATTTTATTTTATTTTATTGAAGAAACCAACAGCTACAAAAGTAAAACAGGTAGACTTAATTAAACAATATGATAGTAACAGCCAATAATAGGTTTCTCTTGATATTTCACTAAAGATAAAAACATAGTCCTACAACTTTGTGTAAGTAAAAAGTAAAAATTGTCCAAGACCCCAAAATAAAATATTGATTGTGTGAGATTTAATAGTAATGCGTATGACCGTGATGAATATGTATGTATGTGGGTGTATGCATAAGAGGGTGTGTGTGTGTGTGTGTGTGTAGTGAGTGTGTGCAAATACCTATACAATTTTATCTTGATAATAAAATGTCCACTGTCGATTTTTTGAATTTATTTTTACCACAGTTGAAAATGTCTAAACTCGAGAATCGCTTATTATATTCCGAACTTATTCGATGTATTGGCGCGTTCGTAGCGTAATTAGTGCTTAGATGATGCATATGCCTTAAACAAGCCTATTTAAAAACTTTTTAGAAACAAGATTTAATAATAATAAAGAGAACTAAATAATACAGACTGAATAATAAAGAGAACTAAACTTTTAAAAATCCAGCACCAAAGTAGGTAGGTACTCGTCAAGACCAATCAAATGAGCTGAAACTCGATGGGGTTGTGTAGTTTCTTTGAGTTCCTATGACCACCTTCTAGTTCCATCATCAGATCAGACCCTGGTAGCCATCTAAAAATAAAATACTCGCCAAGACGAAACAAACGAGCCGTAACTCGAAGGAGTTGCGTCGTTTCATTACAGAGTTCCTATGACCACCTTCCAGTTCCATCATCAGATCAGACCCTGGTAACCATCTAAAAATAAAATACTCGCCAAGACGAAACAAACGAGCCGTAACTCGATGGAGTTGCGTCGTTTCATTACAGAGTTCCTATGACCACCTTCCAGTTCCATCATCAGATCAGACCCTGGTAACCATCTAAAAATGAAATACTCGCCAAGACGAAACAAACGAGCCTTAACTCGATGGAGTTGCGTCGTTTCATTACAGAGGTCCTATGACCACCTTCCAGTTCCATCATCAGATCAGACCCTGGTAACCATCTAAAAGTAAAATACTCGCCAAGACGAAACAAATGAGCCGAAATTCGATGGTGTTGCGTCGTTTCATTACATAGTTCCTATGACCACCATCCAGCTCCATCATCAGACCCTGGTTAACATTGAAAGACAAACTACTTGTCAAGACGATTCAAATGAGCCCAAACTCGATGAGGTTGGGTCGTTTCATGGCGAAGTTCCTTTGCCCACCTTCACCTTCCAGCTCCATTATCAAATCAGCACCATCTCATCATAATATTGCATTGTCACGCGATTTACACGTGTATGCAAAATTTCAGCTCAATCAGTAACCGGGAAGTGGATTCAATTTAATTAGCAAGATTTGATAACAAACATCGGGACAGGTGAAACTAAATAAAAGCTTGTAAAAATAATAACTTATGAGCTCGCTTCATTGTAAATTAATGATACTCCACTCACGCATGTCCGCACTCCACAGTTATCTTGGACGAGTAAAGCGACAGTTGCGTTTATCACCCGTGCTCCGCCCGTCACACTCGATTTCGCGCGTGGAACACAGCTACCAGAGCGTTTGTTTCCGTATTCGCCGAGAGAAATTCAGCAATGTAATTGTAACCGAATTTTAAAACTTTAATAACTTATTGAAATAAATTTATTTTTGAACTTTTTTTGAACTGATTAGATGTAAATGATAGTGAAGATTCCAAAAATGCAATAAAAATAAAAGGTGACAGTGGCGTCTGTTTCCTTATTCGTAGGATACGACGACATATTCCCACTGCTTTTTCACCCACTTCAATAAATTAAAGAGTTTCTATGTTTCTATCTAATCACATCTACCTACTACTGAGTATAGGCCTACAAATTTTCACGCCATTCTTTCAGATCCTGTGCCAGTCGCCTGCAGCCTTTTGTATGTCATCAGACCATCCATCTGGTGGTCTGATGACAATCATGGTCATGGTCATGTTAGTTCACCAGAGAGTAAGGTTAGGTTCAACAGAGAGGACAGAGATGGTTGGAGGGATATGGGGGAGACCTTTGCCCAGCAGCAGTGGGACGATATAGGTTAAAGAAAAAAAAAGTATGTTCACAGATTACTCTGTCAATACTGGACCGATTTTGAAAATTACTATTTTTTTTTAAAAGTATACTATCGAGGTGGCCCTACTAAAATTTAAGAAGAGTGCAGGAAATGGCTCTCTGTTTACGAAATTGACTTAAAATTACTTAAAAACCGTGTACACCTACGGAATGTAATAGTTTTAGTACATGTTCTAAATTTTTTACAATAAAAAATTATATTTTTTTACATTTTTTACATTAAAAAATATGTTTTACATTAAAAAATATTTTTTTTAATGTAAAAAAATCACTACCATCTCTTGAACTACATAAAAGCCGTTAACTGGTTACCGGTACCAATTATGTTAAACACACCATTGTTTCTCATTGATTGACGTTTAGCAATACATTCCATAAATATTTACCCATTTAAAATAACAAATGAGATATGTTATGTTGCATAATAAAGAATTGTTATAAAGAAGTAAAAATGTTTTGTTAGTTTGTATGTTTGGGGTAATCTCCGAAACTACTCATTTGAATATAGGCTATATTTTATCAAGGTAGGTACCACACGAGCGAAGCCGCGGGCGAATAAGCTACTTATTATAATAAACTAGCTGCGTCATGGCTTAACGACTTTAAAAGCCGGGACCGACAATTTAACGTGCCTTTCGCAGCACGGAAGTCATAACGCCACTTGCGGTCACCCATCCAAGTAGTGACCGCTCAGAACGTTGCTTAACTTCGACGATCTATCAAGAACGTCTTAGCAAGCTTCGCCACGAGCGCTGAATACTTTCGACAATCAGTGGCAGGCTATGGCGTTAGGCCGAAATGACTAGAAAACTCGAGGCTTTTGCCCAGCAGTGGGACCGATCTGCCAGCAACAAATCCAAGTGAAAAGCAAGGTCAATGACCTCAAATAACAGACCAAGACAAAACATTAAACCAGCTTAAACTTATCACGTCGCTTTAAACCCATTACCTTCTTAAAATGGGTCATTCACTAACTTGAAAGGACAATGTAAGTGAGCGTAACTTAACCGTGTAACTTGCATAGTAACTACTAAAATTGCTGTGGCTTAACTTGTGGGTAGTGACGGGGTAAGTTTTAATTAATTTAGTTACGGAAAAAGTAAATGAATAATGAGTGATAGAATAAAATTTTGTAAAGAAACATGTGCATCATTTAGTGGGATGAGGGCAGGGAAATGATGATGAGTAAATGCAAAATGAGATGAAAATGAAATATGATCACGACTGTATCCCAGGGAGACATTTCTTTCAGATCATTAGGCAATTTTTAGATCCATTTGAAAATGTCTTAGGAGGTAGGTATGTCCAAATACATATTATTTGGTACAACCCACTTTTTGCAGAAGTTAACTTTCTGTACGTGACAGGTTGCAAGCCCATCGGCGCTATTAGAGAGCTAACTGGTTTCCTCACGATGTTTTCCTTTACCGTTAAAAGCTCGTAATGTTACGAATACGGAAAGTCACTACATTTATTGCATAAATCCATATCACTGTTTATACATCATTTACCTTATTAATATCACCCATTATCATTGTTCTCTGATCATCCGCTAAAAGTGTAGTTACGGATACGGAAAGTCACTACATTTTCAAGTACCACATCACTATTTATAAACAGACTAACGTACACAAAGCAAACGCTCCTTTGATTAACTTCTGTAGTTGGTTCTCGTCAAAATGTAGGCTTTTAAGGCATAACAAGTAGGTACTTGCGCCCTTGTCTTTGTTTAATTAAATAACTTTGTAGACAAAAAAGTGGTCTTGGACTAATTGGACTGGATTTTAAAGTGCTAATTAATTAAACTGAATTTGAAGGAATTAAATTTTATACCTCCAAGTTTAAAATAAAATGAACCAAAAAGAGTGGTATAAAATTAGCAATCAATGTGATCCAAATGCTTATTTTATAGTGTTGTATTGCTGGTAATAAAGATGTAAGTTTATTTATGACTTGCTTACCCGCCCGCGGCTTCACTTGCGTGGTACGGTATTATTTTATCTGTGGTGGTACCTACCCTGATAAAATGTAGCATGTTCATTCGGAAAGTCCATGCTACACATCGGTGAAAGAATTTTTGCAATCGGATGAGTAGTTTCGGAGATTACCCCAAACATACAAACAAACTAACTTTACCTCATTATAATAATAAGTGTAGAAGACATTTAATGACGAAGACTGTGACTTCTAACTGTGCATAATGGGCAACTTAACAAGTATTTGGACGTGTTTTTGACTACCCGCTAAAAAACGTAAGTTCGTATGAGCAAGTGGCCAACTTTGGTGATAATTTCAATTATTTATTTACCATAAAGTTACATTGCATAACATTGGCAGGTCGAGTTACATTTTTTGACAGAGTTTTTAGGCCGCCTAAAGGCCTCCACTATGGCTTAACGACTTTAAAAGCCGGGACCGACAATTTAACGTGCCCTCCGAAGCACGCAAGCGCTCAGCTCATAATGCCACTTGCGGTCACCCATCCAAGTAGTGACCGCTCAGAACGTTGCTTAACTTCAACGATCTATCAAGAACGCCTTAGCAAGCTTCGCCACGAGCGCTACCCGCTTATAGTCTTCGTTCTTCGTCGTTCTTCGTTTCCAAAATAAACGAATTTGAACCCACGACCAGGCCAAGCCACTAAGCTGACTGTACAATGAGTAGAGCTGTTAATAATGACTGTTCATGGAGGTAGTTACGCTGTGTATCGTGTACCGGGTAAGTGCAGGTATGGTTGTCACTTTTCCGGTTGACAAGAAAACTAAAAAGTGCCTATTATTTTCTTTTTCTTTAACAGGCTTGTGAAGTTTTACTTTATAACTTGTATAATAAACAAGTGTCATTTTTTTAAGGTAGCAATTTCCAATACTCGAGGTACATTTCTTTTCTATATATTTCTGAGTGGAATATCCAAGGATATTTATTTATTTATGTTTATCCAAAGATCAGATGATTAAATTAAAATAATTGATGATTAAAAAAGTTAGAGGATATGATCCACTATTTTTTTAATGTTACCGCGGCAGTAGGTATATTCTATTGTATAAAAAAAATCCCCAGATATTTGTTCCGGGTCTGGATGTTTTTCTATCTATAATTAATGTATGTATTTACAAAAAATGTATCTAAGTATTATTATCAGTCATCTGGTTACCATAACACAAGCATGAAGTTGCTAAGCTTGGGACTAGATGGCGCTGTGTAAAAATATCAAAGGATATTTATTTAAGGTCAAAACCACGACCTTCAGATCGTATGTTGAGGCATGTCAGAACAACCCAATTCGTATAATCTTAACTTATGTAATCAAATTGACAATTTTAAATAATTAATCTTAAGTGACAACCCTAACGAATAGAGAAACACGGCACCGGAACTGAACCCCAGTCCCTGCCGTACTTATACATAGGTAGCTTTAAATTGCAGAGCTCTTGAAAAATATAAGTTCGTATGAGTTAGCGGTCAAATAATAGTTTAGTGCACTATCACTTTTGAATATAGTGCGCATGCACTAAGTATTATGATTGACTATTTTGACGTCAAGTAAACAAGATGGCGACAGATTTAACAGCTGTTTCGAAGTCAAATAAATAAAATGGCGACAGATTTAACAGTTCTGGGTGCGTAGATAAGTGACAAAATTCTCTTTCTATTATCGCTACACCTTTGATTTGACATTTCTGATCGCTCGAGTTTTCGTCATCGAATGTCAATTCCTATCCTTTTTTTTTAGTTTCTAATCGAAAGCGATTGTCGAAATGTAACATGCTAGGACAGCAGATAGACACATTTCAAAATGAAACCTCATTATTGTGTAGCTTTGTATTCTAACAAGTTGTTATATTGATCCATTTAAGGCCCATAGTACAGTTAAGTCAACAACAGGTAACATGACGTATAAGGGACATTTAAGGGTACACTAATTAAATGACATGCCATCACGTTTTTGTAAGGTGTTAAAAGTTATTTTAAGGCTTCCGGTTGACATTTGTATACTTTTAAACCAATATTAATATTTACAAGTGATAAGACACTTATTTTTAAGCTATTGCATAGCTTCTATCGCGGGCCTTGAGCGTGGAGACCGAATCCAAAATAACCTAATACCCCCCATGCAATACCTTACCGCGGCAGTCTCCGAGTGCCACACGTTTTTTTTAATTAAAATCACTTTAATTTCGTTAGAGAGAAGGTGCATTTATTTTTATAGCTTCGATAATCCTCATTTGTTCCTCAAAATGTTTTTATGGGACTACCTCGGAAATTTATTTTAAACAATCATTTTAAAAATTGGTACACAATAGTGTTGGACAGAGATGGTTGGAGAGAATTGGGGGAGACCTTTGCCGTCAATAGACGGAAAAATCGGTGAAAAAACATAAAATACATAAATTTGAACATTTTTTTTTATTCAACCTACATTGTCTCACTGCTGGGAAAAGGTCTCCCCCAATTCTCTCTAACCATCTCTGTCCTTCGAGACCTCACACCAATCTTTCTCAAAAGCGTCGAGATCGTCCCTCCAGCGCTTCCTTGGCCGACCGCGACCACGCATTCCTTCAGGCTGCCAAGTTTGAAATTGGAACATAATAAATAAATAAAAAATAATATAAAAAATTAAAAACCTTTTTATTCTGATATTGTCGACATAGTAGGTATGGATATTAATATTACATTTTTCTAGTTAGTTGTTAAAATATATTTCGAAGCTCAGTTTGCCTTTTGGCATAGGCCTCCTCTAAAGATTAATAAAATTGGATCTAATAAAATTGGAACATATTTCTAAGTCTAAAGAAGATCTATACTAATCTATAGTGTTATCCTTTAAGCGAGTTTTACCCTATTTTACCTAAGAATAGGGTATTTTCATAAACCCTTTTATTGTTAGATTATTGGTTCATAAATATAACACGTTTTTCCTTTCCGCACAAAATGGCCGCCACTGATACATATTATTTTATTTACGGAACTAATGCTGTAAGTACTGTAGGTACTTCACTTGTATTTTTAGGGTTCCGTTCTGGGATAGAAAAAACAAAACCCTTGTAGGATGATCTGAATGGATACAAGTAGTATAAACATTGCTAAAACGTTTCCAGAATTAAAAATGTTAATTAGGTAGGTAATTAAGGTTTGTGCAGAAATGGTTTTTTTTCAGATAACAAAGTTTTAGTTAAATAAATAGATATCTTTGCACATTGGACACAGCATTGCTGGCTATTCTGGATGTCGCCTAAACTAAACTAAACTAATTTGACAGCACTAAAAATGTTGCCGTCCCTTTCATAACAATCGAAATAAAAAGGATGGCATCAATTTTAGTGCTGTCAAATTAGTTAAGTTTACCTTTAGCGACATCCCGAATAGCCACTATCGACACTCCCTACGTACAGTTGTGTATCTGCAAAACACAAATTTTACAGGAGAGCGCTTTTAAGATTTGAAAAAGTTGAAATGCCTATAACTGTAGCCCTTTTTGAGATATTGCTGTGAAAATTGGTGAGACACTCTTACTGTTGATCACGTTTAAGATGGATACTATATTTTATTTTAATATTTATTGGTTTAGATTTTATTACACGTACATATTTTTACGTGGTGCTTACGATGATGTATGTGGCACATACATACTTTTTCGTCGATGCTTAATAGAAAGGCAATATTGTAACTGCCTGTTACACGGATATACTTAGAGAATTTTTCTGTTTAATTGGTACTTACATGGTTTAACGTTAGAAAGTATGATCTAATAATATTATGCTTCTACATGTGTTTTGACCCTAATTGACGAATTGTCACTTGGTTTTACGTAACTAAGCTTATTCTAAGGTAGTTAGTTTTTTGTAGAATATAACAGAACCATATTCGTGAATTGGAATTTCTTATTTTTTTATTACTGAAATTGGACGTAGTTACTTAAGTATATATTATTATAAAAAATTAAACCTAAAAAATATACAATAAAATAATTGTTTATTTTATTAAAATAACATAAAAAAACAAACGCAGAACTATGTAAGTGCATGGGTCCATACATTTAATTAAATAACTTTCCGATGTAAAATTATGTAAAGGTAAGTTACCGAATTATGATTTAACATCTTTCCGAAGCATAAATATGTAAGTGCCTAGATACACTTAAATGATCATACTGAACCCCGATGCATAAATATGTAAGTGCGTAGATACACTTATGATCATACTGAACCCCGATGCATAAATATGTAAGTGCGTAGATACACTTATGATCATACTGAACCCCGATGCATAAATATGTAAGTGCGTAGATACACTTTATTATCATACTGAACCCCGATGCATAAATATGTAAGTGCGTAGATACACTTATGATCATACTGAACCCCGATGCATAAATATGTAAGTGCGTAGTTACATATTTGTACGTAGGTAATACAAAAAATTATGAAAGTAACAAAAATTACTAATAATATCCATAATACTTAAGGTAACCATGAAGGCAATAAAACACAACTGACTAAAAAAGCCCAATAACTATGATTGGACATCAAAAAGTACAAAACATTGGTAAATAATTAATTATAATTGACTTATCTGGTCTTAAGGTAGATATATCAGGGTCTGATATATCTATTTTTAGTTTTTTAATAGCGTTAGCTTTCAAGTTGTTTAAGAATAGAAACGTTCACATGTCATAGTTGCGGCAATAAAATATTTACAAATCGCACACGCATTGTACTCGCTGTCCGCGCAAGAACTAAGTAAGTGGCAGTTACCCGCCACCTGGACCTCATTCCCCCCGCGTCAAAGTGTGTATGAGGAAGATAGAACATTGTACGGCGGGCAAATAATGAAGTTAGACAGTTACACGATTGAGAAAAAAGTACTTAGAGTAGACTTTTTTATTTTTTTGTAAGTTATAATGATAGATTGACACGTGTAGATGCCAAAAATGCAATAAACGTATAAGTGTGTATCCGGCAGTTACACAAGTGTACGTAGGGAGTGTCGCTATTATCTAGCTAAGAAATTGAATGTAAATATTCACACACAAACTGTGTAAGTATGTAGGTAAGTGTGAATGTTTATTACAAACAAACTTTCTTATTTACAGCTTTCTTTTTTTCACTAACTTGAGAATAATAAACTAACTTATTCACTTTACTATTCACTTATTCATATTGGTTCATAAACCTACTTTAGCTAAAACATTTGCTATCTCTTGTCATTGCTATAAAAGTAACAAGAAAAAACATTCAAAAATCAACATTAAACATTCAAATCTCTATTAAATTGACAAATCTTTATGAATAAGGTCAGTTTAGAATATAATTACTAAGCGCTCGTGGCAAAGCTTCCTAAGACGTTCTTGATAGATCGTCGAAGTAGTAAGCAACGCTCTGAGCGGTCACTACTTGGATGGGTGACCGCAAGTGGCATTTTCATCGGAGCGCATCCGTGCTTCGGAGGGCACGTTAAATTATCGGTCCCGGCTTTTAAAGTCGTTAAGCCGTGATGGAGGCCTTTAGGCGGCCTAAAAACTCCGTCACCAGAGTTAGCCACTTGCTCATACGAACGAACGAACGAAGAGTATAATTATGTCCAGTAAGATTAAATGATTCTCAAACCATACAAGTTTTTTTTATTTTTTATTCGCACTCTCTCTTTCTAATCTATTTGAAGATTAGGCCTTCCTGTTTCTAAGTAGGTACTTACCTACCTCTACCATAGAGATTAAAATATGAATGAAGCAACACAGTTGTTAATGTGAAACAAGTCGGAACTAAAAGTAGATAAAAAAAACATTATAGTACACATGGATTTATTGCCCGACTGTTCTTGAATGGATCTCACGATGGACGCATTTGCACCGGTTTGTAGGCAATATACATACGGCAAATAATATATTTCGGGCAATTCCTGGCTTGGCACAGCGCAGGACCGGATTATGTGGCGTTTACGAAGGGAGGCCTACACCCAACAGTGTTTAAAAAAAGGCGTTTAAAATAAAAAGAAATTAATGATCACGACTGTATTTTCCAAGTGAGTAATTGCCCGTGTACTACTATAATATTATTTTAGTTAAAAGGGTATGAGTGGCGGGTATGAGTCGGTCGCGTCTCACACTCATACCCAGACCCAGGTGTAGGGAGTCGCGTTGGAACAGGCAGTAGAATCGCCTAGTTTTAAGAACGTGACATGTCAAAGTGGTCTATAAACGATCGTACTGAATAAACACATTTTGATTTTGATTTTAGAGAGTGTGCAACTTCAATCATGACTAAACATTTAGAGCTCTGCCTCATTGAGACGCCATAGCGACGTCGCCGGCTACGTATCCAAGCAGTTAATATAGAAATGTATGGTACCTAACTCACTTGGCGACGGTTTGGCGACCATACATTTCTATATTAACTGCTTGGATACGTAGCCGGCGACGTCGCTATGGCGTCTCAATGAGGCAGAGCTCTTAGAGCACGTAGGTAAGTGGTTTCGGTGTGACTGTGTCCACGCTACACCGTTCGTTTCCTCTCCATTCAGTGAACCCGTCTCGTATTGATGTGGAACCTGTTTTATTTAACTGCGGCCTAAAATATAAACTTTACAGACGTTGTTTTATAAACAAACATTTTTGTAGTTTAATATTATTGAATTTTACTAACAGTTGGTATCATAGTTGGTATATAGCCGTGTTGGCCAAGTGGATAAGTACTTCGACTTTCGATCCGAAGGTCGTGGGTTCGAATCCGGCCGTGCATCAATGTTTTCGCGATTTACTGTGATTTTTGCTTTGATACAACTTGGATACAATCCGAGACAAGTTACACAATCAGGGGGCATAACACAAGTATTAAATTGCTTAGCTAGATGACTCCGTGTAAAATGTCCAAGGATATTTTTTTTTTATTGTTATCTTGTCAGTGTTGAAGCGAGTTAAACTTAAAACTTATAACATACACCACACCACACCTGCCAAACCAGTTGCATTATAATAAAACTAAGAGCGCTTCCCGCCGTCATTACTGTAATGGAGCTTATCGACACCGATTCACATCGTTTTACAATTCACCATCCGGTGGTATCAGAATGATCATACGATTGATAATCTTACACATAAGAAAGAAAGAAAAATCATTTATTCTTGTAGGACCTCAAGGATCACTTAAGTTTCGTTTTACATGCTAGGTGATTCTAATGCCTGTTCCAACGCGACTCCCTACACAAGGGAAAGAATCAGGCAAGAACCTGGTGGTGTGGGCCTAGCTTTTTTTTAAAAGCGATCCCTTAACAATCTAAAATAATCTAAATAGTCAAGCTTTAGTGAGAAGCCAGTCGAACAAAGTAAGGCATGTCAAAGAAAGTAAAAGTAATTGTAAACCCAAGCAACACAAACTAGCTTTAAAAGAGCTGTGAAATAGATTTTCGAAATTCTTTGTGCTGGTTTAAATGCTGTTTAATGTATGTACTTTATAAGCGCTTCTACAGCACTTGTAAGTGCAAAAGAGGACCATATTAAACAGACTTATTCCTTAGAAAGGCTGTTTAAAGTCTTTACAAAAGCTGATTATTAACTGGAAAAAAGCTGGTTAATGGCTTTTTACCTAGCCTATGGTTGGATGTATCCAGGTATCTTGTTAACTTAAGTTAACAAGATACCTGGATACATCCAACCATCTTTCATTCCTATAACCTATCAGGTAACCAATAACCGGGGCTAAAGGTAGGTAATACCACAGATTATATAATACACTAGTATTACCTAATACCAAGGACAATAGTGGCAATTCTGGATGACGCCAAAACTTAGCTAAACTAATTTGACAGCACTAAAATTGATGCCATCCTTTTTATTTCGATCGTTTAGAAAGGGACGGTAATATTTTTAGTGCTGTCAAATTGGTTTCATTAAGTTTTGGCGAAATCCAGAATTGCCACTAATATAGATAAAAAGACTGCTCATCCAATACTTACATCAAAACGTGATTCTAAAATTAGCTAAAATGCATGATAGGTGTCGCTAGGAGTCTTCTTTTTATAAAATTTTATTTATTGGACATCGCTTGAAGTAGGATTCGGCTGGCCATGTGACTCGAATGCATTCGGAACGTTTGGGCCAATCTCGTTACACATTGGGTGCCAAGCGGGCAACGAAGACACGGCAGACCCAGAAAAAGATGGCGAGATGACCTGGATGCATTTGACTCTACATGGCCGAAATGGGAATGGACCGGGATGCGTGGAGGGAGAAACGGGAGACCTTTGCCCAGCAGTGGGACACGATAGGTTAAAAAAAAACTTGGACATTCCTTATTACCTTACGCAACTTAGGTAATAATCGTAAACGTACTGGTTGACACCACAAATACAACCAGCGAAAAAAATCTTAAATTATAGGTAATTTTATAAAAAGCTCAAAATAGAGCGCCATTTGGAGCGGGAGCGATTATAACAATAGTGGCAATTCGGAGTATCGCAAAAGCTAAACTTAACTAACTAAAAATGTTGCCGTCCCTTTTATAGCGATGGGAATAAAAAGGATGGCATTAATTTTAGTTAGTTTAGTTTAGCTTTTGCGACACTCCGAATTGCCACTAATACCTATTTGAATCACGGTTTCTTCCAATACTCAAATAAATAACCTGTATACCTGTAAAAAACTAGATTCATATCGGTAGAAACGAAAGATCTATGAGACTTTGAATTTTTGGTGTTTCAACGTTGGACACCTGACCCTAAGTATTAAAACTGTGCATAGGCTCTAAGATGCCTTGTTCGATTTGTCAAATAGCTTTTGTAATAAATAATTCCATTACCGAGGGTGCATTTGTCATAGCAGAATTTATGTCCTAATATTTTTTTACTTTCTAAGCAATAGTCAAAAACCAGCGGTATAGAATAATATCAGTTCGATTTTGAGGTAGCTACCGCCATCTATTGAATCAACGTAAAACTAAAAGCAGAATAACTACTTGATTGCGATCGATACAAGCGTGTTAGTTCTGAAAACTAGCCATAGATGTCTCTACGTTATTTATAAATGTGTGCTAACTTTTCCCGTGTTTTTGGAAAAACAGTAGGTATGTACCTACCCTTTACAAAATCCATGATTAGCAAAAATATAATTTTATTACTTATTAAAACTAGGTGTTTAAAATCATTCGAGATTGTATTTGCGGTGATTCTGTTAGTTTTTTACTTACCAGAACGACTTTTTTTTTATACCTAAATCTGAAAGATTGTATTTTCATTTTGGTATCGATATAATTATGGAATAATAATACCTTTATTTTAGGCAATACTAAGTAGTTTAAGATATTAATAAACTTAAACTACGGCCCATATCATTATAATATAGGTAGGTACCTTAAAATTAACATACCTACATATTTGTAATAAAAAAGACGTGTGGCACTCGGAGACTGCCGCGGTAAAGCTATTGCATGGGGGGGTGTTAGGTTATTTTCGTTAAGGAATTTCGGATTCGGTCTCCGCGCTCAAGGCCCGCGATAGAGGCTATGCAATAGCTTAAAAATTAATTACTAGAGACAAGTTTGGAATGCGACAACGAGTGACAAAGACACGGTGTCTCATTGCGTAGGCGCGCGCCGCCGCGCCGCTGCGCAGGATCACGTTGCCGTCGTACCGCGAATCGACGAAACAAGGGCGTCTAATCTGCAAAACGAAAAATGAAGTTTCGTGACAATTTTCGGGTTCTAATTATGTTGGTGAACTATTACGAATTCAGTATCCACCAACATAAGCTGACCCCGAAAATTGTCACGAAACTTCGTTTTCGTTGTTCGACCAAGACGTCCTTCGGCCAAAATTTGCTTACAATATTTACTTACAAAGTTTACTTTACATAATAATTATATTTGAAAGACAGCTGTGCAATATTAAACATTGTGTAATAAAATCAACTTTAACCTACCAAAAAAATATAAAATTTGCATGCAATTAGAAATAGCAACCTGTTTACACATCGTTTAACATGTTTTTGAATAAGTAAATACTTCTTGGTATGTACCAGTAAGTAGGTACCAAAAATAATATCAAAATGGGTTCAAAATAGTGAAGGGAAAAAAAGTGATACCTATAGTTTATTTTGTCAGTGACTATCAAAGTAAATAGCCTCACTACGAATATGCGTAGGTTACACTAGACAATCTAAATAAATAGTTAAGTATTTTTTTAAATAAAGATACTTACCAATAAACATCTATAAACTTAATATAATTTACAAAGCCGCGAGTGAAAAGCTAAATGCTAATTCAAAAATAAAATAATAGGCCTGATACTTTCGTGCGCGAGTGTACCCATGCGCAAACATACCCCCTCCACTTTCTCCCAGCGCTCTTTTTACGTGGCGCGGACTATACCTATAATTTTTTTTTAATCAAACCTGCCGTTTTCAAGAAAGTAGGAACCCTGAATTTGAGATTATCCCGCGCTTTTTTTCGGCTGCGAACAAAATATGTTTGAGGTTTTTACGATTATCATACTCAGGGTCTGATGATGACCAGAATAGGATGAACAGGAAATGGTTCTGACTGTTTTAAGATACGGTTTGACATCGCGTTTACAAAGTCGAGGGGAATTGAATTTTTATCAATATGGATCCCTAAAAATGAATTTGTGTGAACAGGTGTATTTTTTTTAATCAATAAAGGTAGGTACCTACTATTTTGCATATTTATTGCCTATAAAAGTTATTTCTTAAAATTTTCATAGTATAAGTATACGCAGATAACAGGAAGGTGAGCTACTTTATTTTGATTTCCGTTTAAGAGACCGTTTTAATCGATTGGAATGAGCCCCGACTTTCAATTTGAAAATCGAGCCGTGCAACCTTTCTTCTTCTTCCTGCCCTTATCTCACTATGTGGGGTCGGCACAACATTCTTCTTCCATTTCCCTGTATCAGCCGTCATCTCAGCACTCACTCCTTTCTCATGTCATCCCTCACACAGTCCATCCATATTTTCTTTGGCCTACCTCTACACTTATATCCAAAAAGCCGTGCAACCTTTGTTTGCAAAAAATTATAAGCGCAAAAAAAGAGCTTTATTTAGTTATTGGGAAACCAACAGCGAGACATGATTGTACCTACCTATTACTTAATTTAGGTTTTAGTAGCAAAAAATATGGACAATTACAGATTTCCACTAATGATGCAAGGATAGAAATAAAAAACAGTAATGCAATACGCTTTAAATGTAAAAATAGTTATTAGAATTAATGTTTCCATATCTAAGAGTGACAACTATGACGAAGATCACTCACTTACCTTTTCAAGCAATTAAAGAACTTTAATCTTAGGCTTCGCGGCGTCACAGAATACCAGCGCTGCAGCAGCTCTCTGCTGCAGCACACGCTGAGAGAAATTTAGTTATTTTATGTTTTGTTCTATTTTATTAAGTCACAAAATCACGAAGCGCTCGTGGCGAAACTTGCTAAGACGTTCTTGATAGATCGTCGAAGTTAAGCAACGTTCTGAGGGGTCACTACTTGGATGGGTGACCGCAAGTGGCATCATCATCTGAGCGCTTCCGTGCTTCGGAGGGCACGTTAAATTGTTGGTCCCGGCTTTTAAAGTCGTTAAGCCATGACGGAGGCCTTTAGGCGGCCTAAAAACTCCGTCACCAGAGTTGGCCACTTGCTCATACGAACGAACGAACGAAGTCACAAAATAAACTTTTTTCTATTCTATTCTATTCTATTTTAATCTGTGAAGGAAATTATCATAGAGAAACCCTGTGTATATGGCCGGTTAAGCTGATATTAGTTTAGATGCTGGGCAAGCCTTAAATCTCAATAATGTCCCAGGCACTACAACGTCTCTTCGTCTAGGCATAGATTGCCTGAAATAAACGTTGTAAATCAAAGTAATTGGTTTTCAGATCTGCAAATCAAAATGGTGTCGGTCGCAGAGATTATAAAGCAAGTTCAGGGGGCGTTGCAGATTATCTATTCCCTAAGCTTAACCTCGCATATGTATCCTACCCCGGCTGTCGTGCAATGTGAGTACAAAATTTATCAATTTATTATAACTAATAAAATAAAAATATATTTAAACTAATCAACAAATGAGTGACCACCATCGATTAGATCCCGCGGGACAGGAAACGACAACGCGGCAGACCGGCGGCGGTGGAGAGTCGAACTTGACTCCTACTGTCCACAATAGACCACACTATACCAATACTTTTAGGAAATTCCCATTTACTAATTTATAATTTCTGTTTTAGCTGGTGCTTCATCCACTGTTGTGATAGTTGGTGCTGGTACTGCCGGCTGCATCATTGCCAACCGGCTTGCTGAAAACCCAAATATCAATGTGATACTTATTGAGAAAGGGGGTGATCCTCCAATAGAGTCTTTAGTAAGTAATTTTTTCCTAAGAAACAAACATGTTATAAAACATATGTAAACGGGTATTTATCACGAATTTTACCTTTATTATAAGTGAGGGTAGTTGAATAAACACTTTCGCTTTGCTGTGGCGGTACCTCCAATACTTCAGTCTTCCCGCGACCACGGCTGGTGCAATCCGGTCGAAACGTCGGGCGAATATTAAAGGTAAAATTCGTGATAAATACCCGTTTGCATAATATGTTTTATAATGTGTTCTGATCGCGAAAGTTTAAAAAAGACAAAAACAAACATGTATTGTATACAAATCTAGGAGGTATTATGAGTATATCCCTGAGACGTCATTATCATCATTTACAGCTTGTAATTGCTAGGCTGAACTGGATACTCCCAGAATACAATAATTGAAATAGGCAAGTGTGTGAAAGTATGATTTCAACCCCTTCTTTGAATCTGTGAATCCAAAGCTGAGAGTCCAATTTATACATTAATTCCATTACAGTTGACAGGTACCTTCCCTCTACTGACACGATCTGTCCATGACTGGGGTTACAAAGCGGTAAACGACAACCGCATAGCTCAAAACACAAAAAACAAGTCTGTAGAAGTAACAATGGGTAAAATGCTTGGAGGAACAAGCAGTCTCAACCACGCTACACACACAAGAGGTCACAAAAAAGACTATGATGACTTGGCCAAGGATTTTGGTGACAAAACCTGGAACTACGAACACATGCTTAAATATCTACAGAAAGTGGAAAAAATGACTGACGAAGAGATTCTAGCTACAACCCCTTGCACATACGGCATAGATGGTAACGTTGAGCTGACCAAAAGTCACGAAAAACCTCCACAAAAATACTTAGACGCGTTCAATGAAATTGGACGCAAAAAGAGGGTTGACACAAATGGATTGAACGTTATTGGTTACTCAGAACCTGTTTTGTATATATCTGAGGAAGGTAAACGACAGAGTACCGCACAAACTTACCTTACACAGTTGAAAGACAAAAGAAATGTACAGATACTGAAAAACACAGAAGCTATTAAAATAATAATCAAAAATGGCGTTGCCACCGGAGTGGTAGCTAGAAATGAAACTGGAGAATTCACTGTGGACGCAGGTTTGGAAATCATTATATCAGCTGGAGCTATTAATACTCCAAAACTACTTTTACTGTCAGGTATAGGACCAGCAGATGATCTTAAAAAACTAAACATACCTGTAGAAAGCGACTTACAAGTTGGAAAGAATCTACAAGATCATGCTTCAGTGCTTCTTGGATACAAAATGGCAGCTTCTAACTCACCTAAATTACCACGAGACCCTCACAAATACCCTGTACACTCGTTCCTTGGTTACGCTAGCATAACCAGCAATTGTGATTCAGCAGTCCCTGACTATCAGACAACAAATTTGATATTCGAACACGATTCAGAGAACATTCTGCAGCTATGTTCAGCTCTCTTTAACTTTGATGATCATATAGGAGAAGCTTTTTATAATGCCAGCGTAGGTCATGAAACGCTTCTGACAGCGCTCAGTCATCTGCACCCAAAAAGTCGAGGGACAGTCAAATTGAAAAGCGCAAACTACACAGACGATCCTCTTATCACACTTAACTTGTGCGGCGAAGACGATTTGAATGATTTAGCGAAATATCTACAAGATTTCTCTAAAGTGGTAAATTCTAACTATTACAAGAGTGTAGGTGCTAAATTTGTGAATCAGAATATAGGATGTGGGCGCAATGATAACAGTTTCAAGTTCTGGAAGTGCTATGCTAAAGCTTTATGCATCTCTTTCTGGCAGTATTGTGGAACTTGTAGCGCTGGATTGGTAGTTGACAACTATTTGAAGGTTATTGGAGTTTTTGGACTCCGAGTAGCTGATGCTAGTGTTATTTCAAAGAGCACTAGTGCATTTTTGATGGCGCCAGTCATGGCTATAGCTGAGAAGGCAGCTGATTTGATCAAATGTGAACATAATATCTAAGTGATAGTAAAGTCAGGACAGTAATTAAATGTAAAAGTTTTATTATATTATGTACAGAAGAGATAATAAAAGTGTAATAAAAAAATGTTGATAAAAACTAACATAAATTATAACAAAACAATGACGTTGTATTATCCTGTTTAATATTTTGTAGTTGTGTCTTTTTTTAATCCCATGTTGACAATTTAAATACTTAAATAAAACATAAAAATAAATTGTGTTTGATGATTGCACCTTACAGTTTTGAAAGAAAGGTCGTATTTTGAGACATCAAGCTTACTACTCTATGTTGAAGCTATTATTATTTCTTATTATATTATTTATTAAATTATATTTTATTATTATATTCCAATAGGATTCCGATGTCAAAGTTGTTTACGTAAGTTTGTTTTGAAGAAGACATTGATATTTATGTGGTATTTAGATATAGACAAGGCCATCGCTACGAGAAGGTTACTTTGTCTACCAATCGATATCGCTATCGTTTCAGCTATGACGATCGTAGAAATCGAATCGCTTCATAGCGAATGACGGTTGGCTAGGCCTGCTGGATTATTCCACACACTAAAATCGATTCAGCCATTTAATACCTACAATAACTAGTCGAAGTGACGCGTGATCCCAGGGCTGGCACTTATTTGGCTCAAAGAATCAGCATTTCCATTCAGCGCGACAATGCTGCGTGTCTTAGGCACGCTTCCGTCTGGCAGTGGTTTGGATCAGTTGAGATACCTATAGATCGTAAATAACGCTCCTTAGGTGGCTCAACTGGTTCTAATTGTATTTTGTACAGTTACCTATATAAATATGTAGTAATTTAGTTTCTGTTATTAAATTATAAGAGAATTTCAATTATACCTTCACTGTCCCGAAGTCCTAGTTGCTCCGAAATCGAACCAAACTTAGACGATTACCACTGAGCTCTCAAGAAACAATACAATGATAAGAAGACATTCACCTATTTTCTTTTGAAAAAACTTATCAGCATTTATAGGTACCTAAATAAAATTCAATTTATTTTCAGTCTTCATTTAGACGACTTGTAATAGACAACGAGGAACGCGGTTTTCGATTAAAAAACTATTGAAGGTAACTACCTTAGTTATACTTTTTATAATTATAATCAAAAGCCGTGTTGGTCAAGTGGATTAGTACCTCGACTTTCGATCCGAAGGTCGTGGGTTCGAATCCGGCCGTGCATCAATGAACTTTTCGCATCGAAAAATTTATATGCGCTTTAACACGAGCTTATAACGGTGAAGGAAAACATCGTGAGGAAACCAGTTAGCTCTCTATTAGCGTCGATGGGCTTGCAACCTGTCACGTATGGAAAGTTAACTTCTGAAAAAAGTAGGCTTGTACCAAATAGGTATGTATTTGGACATACCTCTAACTACCCCCTTAGACATCTTCGAAAAGATCTAAATATTGCCTAATGATCTGAAAGAAATGTCTACCGCTCCCGGGATACAATCGTGATAATATTTCATTTCATTTCAATTATTTATTTATAAAAAGTATTACTCAACTCTCGACTTTTGAAGTGTGTCTGCGTGTCGTCTTGCCTTTTTTACGATTATGAGTTATTTGGTTTACCAACGTTCAGCCGTAACACCACCTAATAAAAGTATTTAGTTAATGTTAATCTTGGTTTTAATTTTAGTTGCAAATAAATGTCTTTTGATTTGATTTGATTTGATTTAATATTACTGTAGGTAATGTAATTTCATGACAGTTTACTAATTTATAAGAATTTCTAAATTTCAAATTTTCTTAGAAGAAAACTGTCATTAAATTACATTACCTATTACTTTTAATAGCTGGTGCTACGGCCTCTTGTCAAGATTACTGTTAAATATTTTGCAGTTATTTCATTAATTATTATATTTATTGGTTCATTCAAGATGGTGGCTCCACAAATAATACTACAGATGCTAAAAATGGCGTTTGAAATTATAACAAATGTACTTGCCCCCACTGGCTACTTGTTTGTACCACCTGCTGCTGTACAAAGTAAGTCTTAACTTGTTTAACTTAAGGTTTTTTTTGCTGTACCTACATATTTATTTACAGAAACTAAACTATTACATATTTACATAACTGTACAAAATACAATTAGAACCAGTTGAGCCACCTAAGGATCGTTCCAAACGATCTATAGGTAGCTCAACTGATCCAAACCACTGCCAGACGGAAGTGTGCCCAAGACACTGGCAGCATTGCCGCGCTGGATGGCAATGCTGATCTTTTGGCCCAATAAGTGCTTAAGGTTTAATTTATCTTAATTCATACACGGAAACTACTCATTGGCGAGCTTGCAAAGAGTTCTTTGAAGTTATGCAATGTTCTGAGCGGTCACAACTTAGAATCGTGACTGTATGACCTGTAAGGCTGTAAGTGACATTAACAGCCGAGCGCTTCCGTGCTTCGGAGGACACAATAAATTGTCCGCCCCGGCTTTTAAAGTCGTTAAGCCATGACGGAGCTTTTTTATTGTCTTATTTGTAAATTTTCTCGTGTACAATAACCACTCAACCGTCCGTGGATCTAATGTTGACCAAAAAAAAGTAGCGTCTTGTCCGTGGTGACAAAAGTATCCAAAGCGCTTATAAATTTCTGATTGACAAAAGAGTCATCTAGTTATTAGCGTTAGAATAACAAGAATTACAAGGTATTTTTTATTATGCCACTTGGTTTGTTAATGTTGTTGATCGTTTATTTTTAGATGGTGACTGCTATGACTATATAATTGTGGGAGGTGGTACTGCTGGCTGTATCGTAGCCAACAGACTGTCTGAGGATGGGAAGACCAAGGTACTACTGGTGGAAGCTGGTGGTGACCCTCCATTAGAGTCTTTGGTGAGTCCATTAGTTATTTAACTCGAAAATTATTCATTTAGACCAGACATCATCATCATTCTTGACGACCTCTGTGGCGCAGTGGGCGAAAGCCCGCCTGAGACGCAGAGGTTGTGGGTTCGATCCCCGCTGCGGGACAAATGTTTGCATTATCTGCTAATATTTGTTTCGTGTCTGAGTGTTTTCTATGTATAATTATGTATGTATTTACAAAAAAAAATGTATCTATGTAGTTTATCAGTCATCTGGTTACCATAACACAAGCATTAAATTGCTTAGCTTGGGACTAGATGACGCCGTGTGGAATGTCCAAGGATATTTATTTTTATTCTCCTGCCCTTATCTCCCGCTCTTATAACCAGACAATGAAAATAAAAACGGTTCAAACAAATTCTGACAAATGAGATTTTGTTACGTAATTTGTTAAAAGTAACGAAATCTCTCTATGTCAGCCCGTCTGAGAAGACAAAGCCAGGTTGACCAAGTGACCCTATCGAATTTTTCATACTTTTCTATCAGTTTCATAGTTTTAAAGAGAGGTTCAAAAGTCTTTTAACGCGTGTTAAAAACATAATTAAAAAAAAAATACTTAGGTAGGTATACCATATGCAGTATTAAATTGAAGTTTAAATCGCACAGTTAAATACTAACACATTTTTATAGCTTTCAGGTTTCTTCGCATTTCTACCAAGAACAATCCACGATTGGAGTTACAAGTCAGTACCTAGACCTAACATAGCTCAATACACAGTAAATAGGACAATAGAATTGATAGCTGGGAAAATGCTTGGAGGATCCAGTAGTCTTCACCACGTCATTCCAGTCAGAAGTCATCCTTCAGATTATAATGCTTGGGCTGATATAACCAATGACCCAGCATGGAATTTCGAAAATTTACAACAATACTTAAAAAAACCTGAAAACTTAGTTGCAGATGAAGTGCTAGAATCAAGATATGGTAAATATTTTGGAACTGAGGGATATGTGACTATTACTAAAGCTAGCGATGAAATAGCTAAGGAGTTATTGACAGCATTTAAGGAATTTGGTCCTGATGAATCAGCTGTAATTAAATCCTTAGGTGTTTTGGGATATAATGAACCACTTAATTATATATCTAACATAAATGGAGCAAGACAGACAACAGCTTTGACATACTTATCAAGGCTAGAAAATAAACCTAATCTACATGTTCTGAAAAACACTGTAGTAACCAGAATAATTTTCGATGACAACAAAAATGCTGTTGGAGTTTTGGCTAGAAATCAATCTGGAGAATTCCAAGTAAATGCAAAAAAAGAAGTTATAGTATGTGCTGGAGCTCTTAACACTCCAAAATTACTAATGTTATCTGGTATCGGTCCAAAAGAAAAACTAGACAACCTAGGTATAAATGTAGTTTCAGATTTACCTGTTGGAGAAAATCTTCAGGATCACGTATCGGTGCCAATTGGATTTAAATTGGGTGCTTCAAACAAACCAAAAGAACCACGAGACCCACACAAATACCCAGCACCATCAATTTTCGGTCTAAATACACTAAACAGTGCCGAAAATATTCCAGATTTTGCTACAACGTGTTTAATTTTTGGACCAAATGCAACTGAAATACCTTTGCTATTCTCAGGGTTGTATAATTATATTGACAAAATCGGTAATGCTTTCTTTGATGCAAGTAAGGGAAACATAGTAACAATACTAAGCATCACTCTTCTGCATCCTAAATCAAGAGGAAACGTTGAACTAAGAAGTAAAAATTACTCAGACGACCCTTTAGTACATCTAAACATTTTGTCTGACGAAGCAGATATTACGAATCTAGCGAAATACCTACAAAAAAATATGCTGTTACTAAAAACGGAGTATTTTAAAAGTGTTGATGCAGAGTTTATAGAAATAGATGTGGGGTGTGGAAGGATGGATAACAGTTTGCGTTATTGGAAGTGTCAAACTGAAGCAACGGGGAACTCATGTTGGCAGTATGCTGGTACTTGTGCAATGTCAAAAGTCGTAGATTCTTATCTAAGAGTTATAGGAGTTGGAAAGTTAAGGGTGGCAGATGCAAGCATTATTCCTAGAATTACAAGTGGGTTCTTAACTCGTCCAGTTATGGCAATTGCAGAGAAAGCTGCCGATTTAATTAAAGCGACTTCATGTTGAAGCTGGGATTCAAACTCTTCAGCCCCTGTAGCCAACTTACAATTACAATCTACATTTACAATCGCTTTAGAAAAGAAACAAACAAAAATGTATAGGAGTTGGCGGATTTGACATTAATGATCGCTCGAGTTTTTTTCATCGATTTTCCTTCCTATTTTTCTTCGTTAATGTAATTTGGCCAGAGGGGCAGATCGAAAGACGAAAACCCTGCTAGATCAAAATGTATCTTTCTGTTTAATAAATGTTTGAATATATCTAGGGTAAACCCAGGATAGATGCCTCGATGGGATAGATGCCTCGTTTTCAAAAAACACAACTTCCGGAAATCGCACATACTAATTAATAGGTTAAATAAGGAGCGTACGTGCCACACTCCTCAGGCCCAAAAGGCAGTTGAGCTGAGTATACTTGGTTTTCTTGTGTGTGCGATTATCTGCGCGGCGAACGCAGGATAAAGCGTCAAAGTTTTAAACATGAGTATTCAGTGTTGCATAACTTTTAATGTGGTCATAAATTCTCTTAATTTTTTTTTATGTTAATACTCTGGTACTTTGAGTACATACCTAGATGTCAATACCCACTCTATTGTATTTAGTTAGTTCTAAATTTAGAAAGGCACCTATCCGTATCAAAAAGGATAGTTGCCCCAAATTTTTCGGGGGATAGGTGCCCTTGAGAAAATCTATCCCCTAATACTCTAAACATGTGCAGTGATTGTTAAAAAACATAACTATGTTGTATTATACGTCGGAAACATTTTGTTGTGTTAGTAGGTACTTACATTTTAAAGTAATAATCTTATATGTACATTTTGTATACAATACCTAATGTTTGTAGGTGAACCATGCCACTAAAGTACAAAAGATAGGCAGGAGTAATTTTATGGACTTCAGAACAGCTGATACCTAATACAAAGTCAAATTCGACAGACAGAAACATTATTCTATAGGAATGCTCAAATAAAAATTGTATTTTACATATGTTGATTCTATAGGGCATCTATCCTCCTTAGCATTTTTCTAGTGGGGCATCTATCCATATAGGTAGGCAACTATCCCCAAAAAAAAGGTTTTGCGAAAACTCAATTTCTGCACAATCAGTAATTATTAGGACTACAAAAACAACGCGTAATGCATGATAAAATATTGAACTAGCTATATTCATAGGAATTATTTATGGTAAATTAATAGTTTAAAAATTACGAGGCTCTTTCAAAAAGTGGGGCATCTATCCTGGGTTTACCCTATCTATTTAATCAACACACTTCCCTTTACCGCTAACCATGGACCTTATAATTTTCACGCCATTTTTGCTTAATATTTTGCCGTCATCATCATCATCTCCAACTTCACCAGGAGCGGCTGGATATAGGCCTCCCTAAGTTTGTACCATACACCACGGCCCCTGCGCCAGTCGCATCCAATGTAAGTTCGTATTGAGCAAGTTGCAAACTGGGTATGGGTACATAAACAAGTAGATGGTCACAGAAGAAGTGGATAGATTGTGTGAAAAGGATATGAATGTAAGAGGAGTGAGTTCAGAGTTGACGAGTGATAGAGGAGATTGGAATTTTTTCTTCCACTCTCCTCTATCACTCACACATGCTGTGCCGACCCCACTTAGCGTGGGATAAGGGTAGGAGAATGATGAGCAAGTGGCAAACTCTAGTGATGGAGTTTTTAGGCCGCCTAAAGGCTTCCGTCATCGCTGAACGACTTTAAAAGCCGAGACCGACAATTTAACGTGCCCTTCGAGGCACGGAATCGCATCCATTATTCCCCGCGACGTGAATAAGATCATTTGAATGTTATTAGTAATTTTTTTTGAAGCATGATTATAATCAAAAAACAGTATAACGTCAAATAAATCAAAATAAATTGTCATAAGCTACGGAAGCAAATCTTAGCTGTCAAAACATTAGAGGAAAAATTGGGGTGCCCATTCAATTTCCCCAAGATTGGTAAATCAATGTCAACAGAATTCCGAATTATGAGGTAGGTAACTTAGAATAGGAGAGGCAATAAATAAACGAAAACAAAGGGTAGTAAAAAGTTTATTTTGCGTTCTTCATTGATTTACCTAGTATGAGCTGGGTGGCCCCCGTTATAGCTTAAATTTTAACCAGGATACCCCCTGAAGCATGGAGAAAAGATATTAATGATATTTTATTATTTGTTTCATATTTTTCAGAAAGTTAAAAGAGTTCGTCCCAATGCGCATATAAATTCTTGATACATACTATCCTACTAATATTATAAAGGTGTGTGTGTTTGTTCGTTCGTATGAGCAAGTGGCCAACTCTGGTGACGGAGTTTTTAGGCCGCCTAAAGGCCTCCGTCATGGCTTGACGTCTTTAAAAGCCGGGAGCCCGGGACCGACAATTTAACGTGCCCTCCGAAGCACGGAAGCGCTCAGATGAAAATGTCACTTAATGTGTGTGTGTGTGAGTGTGTTTGTTACTCTTTCACGCTCAAACGGCTGGACGGATTTGAATAAAAGTTGGTACCAGAATTGCTTATACCCTGGATTAAAAAATAGGCTACTATTCAACTCGGTATTTTTACGGGAACGGGAACTATTCACCGCGGGGTGCAGCTACTATATTATAAACGAAACAGTTTGTGTAGATGTATTTATTATATCGCGCAAAAACTACTGAATGGTTTTAATAATAATAATAAAGAATTTTATTGCAACAACATAGAGTTATAGTAGGTAGGTAAATAAAAAAAATCTTATATTAATGTTTGTTACAAAAGGTGGTCTTATCGACTAAGCGATTTCTTCCAGACGACCTTGTTTTACTGAAACTTGGAATATAGCCTAATACCTATTTGATTTAATAATATTTGGTTCAAAAGATCAGCATTGCCATCCAGCGCGGCAATGCTGCCAGTGTCTTGAGCACGCTTCCGTTCGGCAGTGGTTTGGATGGATCAGTTGAGCTACCTATAGATCGTTTGTAACGATCCTTAGGTGGCTCAAATCGTTCTAATTGTATTTTGTACAGTTATGTAAATGTAGTTTAGTTTCTTTAAATAAATGTAAGTACACTTTTTATTTAAAGTAAGTACCTATAGGTATATGATAAGTTTTATCCATGTAATTACAATTGGAGCGAATAAATAAATAAATATCCGTGGACATTCCACACCGCGTCATCTAGTCACAAGCTAAGCAATTTAATGCTTGTTTTATGGTAAAATGTAACTCCAATTAAAAGTAAATTAATTACTTTACAGTTTTCATGGGTGAATTTACATGTTTATCACATAAAAATAATAGTGTTGTGTTTTTTAATTGGTTTTAGCTAATTGATAAAAAAGTATTCAAAGATTGAAAGTGAATTGGCGTTTATAATGATAAGGGTAAAATACATCCATTATTTGTAATGGTAAATTGAAATAAAAAAGGAAAAAAAGTATATTCGTTATTAGAAAAATTAATCATTTAGGTACCTATTTATTATGGACACCAAACTTTAGGGGATTTTGACACTAAGCCACACAGGATTTTTTCTAATTTTAATGTGTGTTTGTATTAAAAAAAATGTGTCTACCTATGTAGTATATAATATAGCATGATGTTTTTACTCATGTTATATTGTAATCTTGTCAATAATAATGCATAGCTGTAAGTTTTCTTAAAATTGTTAAAATAAAATAAAATAAATATATAAAATATCAGTCATCTGGTAACCATAACACAAGCATTAAATTGCTCAGCTTGGGATGCTGTGTGGAATGTCGAAGAATATTTTATTTTTATATATTTGTTGATTTAATTGCCGATGTTTGCAATACCAAAACGAAATTCAAAAATGCTAGTACAAAATTAGCCATGCATATAAAGTTACGCTGCAATTCTGCTAATTGGTTTTAAATTGCACCGTAGAAACAGGGCTGGTAACACTGTTCATTTACATGCAACGGAATTTGTATCTTATCGCTGTGATATTAGGTGCAAAGTCTGTTCAAGTTACACATGGTCAAAATTGCTATGAACTTGGAGCGATTTTCGGGCAATTTAAAAGCCGGATCGACAATTTAACGTGTCCTACGAAGCACGGAAGCGCTCAGTGCCCAAGCCATGTTACATTTCTACAGTCGCTTTAGAGTAGAAATTAAAATAAATGTTAAGGAATTGACATTTGATGACGAAAACTCGAGAGGTCAGAAATGTCAAATCATACTGATTATAGAAAGAGAACCTAGCGATGATAGAAAGAGAATAGATACGAAACATTTGTCACTTGTCTACGCGCCTAGATGTCTTGGGCCTTACTCCGTATCAACGAAAACGAAGTTTCGTGACAATTTTTGGGTTCTAATTATGTTGGTGATCTATTACGAATTCAGTATCCACCAACATAAGCTAACCCCGAAAATTGTCACGAAACTTCGTTTTCGTTGATCCGAAGTAAGGCCCCTGGAAAGAATTGGGTAATGCAAAGCAGTGGGACACAAATGGCTAAAAATAAACAAATACTTAAATAAACATTGGGCACAATACAGTTGTGAGCACGGCAGTGAAACTTTAATGAAATACACTATATTTTATTCCCTCGCGATAACAAACAAAAAAATAGTGTTGTGAGTTCCACTAACTTTGTTATCGATACAAAATAACCGGTAACACAGTTATCGGGCACGATACATGTTTTAAAATGTAACATGAATTTGAATGCGTTTTTTATTCGATTTGTTACGAAATATTGCGGACATGTAAAAGTTTTTTGACAAAATGAATGTCGAATGTTGCAGTTTATAACTTTTGTGTCAATAGAATGAATGTAAGGTACTGTGGGTGATTAACGCCCACCTAACTTTAATTTCAAATAATTTCCATATTTACATGATTATGAAAGCAAAGAATGCTTATAATCAATGGTTTTTTTAAGTAAAACAAAAAAATAACACCTTACGTTGAGTTTTATTCTTAATACACATGTTTATTAAGCTTTTAAAAAAGGTCTATTTTGGGCGTTATTAAAAGTTATATGTCTATTGATGCCCGTTTCATAAACCAGGCTTTAAATGCAAAAATAGGCTTACAACAACAAAAAATAATCTCACAACAATTATCTTACGTCGCATTACTGTACATAAACTAAAAATATAGAAACAAAATCAATATTTAAGATTAACTTTAGTCAATTTAATAATACACCTTACATCACCTGGTATATTTGTATTTGGTCATATTTATGGAACTTTTTAATAATTTCCATATAATACATCATGAGCACATTCCGTATTAACCGTTTTCAAGGCAGAATTAAGAAACTTTTTAATTGTTCATTGGGCGCTATTATGTAGACAGCGGGTAATAACGCCCGGAGATATTAGGTAAATAACAAAGTTTTTTTTATAAATACAAAGTTCTTCGGCATATCTTTCAAATAATATGTAATTAGCAAAATTAAAAAGAGAATTGTCTAATAAATTTATAACACTAAGGAACCACCTCCACGGGTGAGTATCGCGACGATTTCGTCCTCCTATCATCGGGTAATTTACACGGTAAGGCTATTATCATAAGAATTAAATTTGCAATTAGTAGTAAAGTCGTTTTGGACATTAGGTACTATTATAAAAATGCTCTCTGGTTATAACGCCCATGCAGGCTAATAGCGCCCAACCGTCATTTTACCGGGCGTTATTCCCCAGCCGGACGTTATTATTTGACACTGACACTTTTTTGTAAATAAACATAGAAATCGACACAAAATATTTAAGTAATAGTAGAACAAGATTATCGTGAATCTCTTTAAACCAAAAATCATACCCAAATCGCAAAAAATACATGAAAAACTGTACTATTTGTCGTGGCATTTATTATAGTAGCGCGGTACTTGACAGATCCTGCCGGGACGAGGCGTCACAATGCCACAAATGTGGCGCGAGCGTGCCGCCGCTCGCCCTACGCTTTCTTATTGATTCATTCTACCTATGCGTGGAGTGTCAATTGAATAATACGATATTTAGTGTGTTTTCTGCTACCCGGGCGTTAATAAACAGCGGGCGTTAATCACCCACCCTACCTTATGAATAGTTTTGATGACTTTGATGTCAAAAACGCTTGGGACTAAACGTGCTCCAACTCAGTTTATATTAAAGTATTAAGATATGACTGCTGAAACAAAGTTATGCCCACACCACCAGGTCTGGTCTGGTCACTGTTTACAAATAAAATATCAGTACTAAGTATATCAGTCATCTGATTACCATAACACATGCAACTGCATGTGTTATGGTAATCAGATGACTGATATACCATCAGTCATCCATCCCAAGCAACTGCTTGGGATGGAGATGGCGCTGTGTGAAATCAAAGAATGCCATGATTAAACCTATAATCATGGCATTCTTTGATTGACCAGACCAGACCTGGTGGTGTGGGCATAGCTTTGTTTCAGCAGTCCTATCCCTAATAAATAATAGTTTTTCAATTTAATATACCTAGAATTAAAGAATGCTTTTTTCTTGTTACTCCTATGTCAATGAAAAAAGATAGCAACAGATTTATTATACGTTTTAGCTAAAGGTTTACTAAATCAATATGCATAAGGGTATGCATAAAGCGAATCCATTTAAAATTTTCCATAAAAACGACCCCAGAAATCCATAAATGACCAGGATTCGAACCCACGTCCTATTAGCCAAAGAAGCCTCATTTCATGATGAAAACAAGGTATAAGGCGAATCCAGTTAAATTTCCCATAAAAACAACCCCAGAATTCCACCCCCTTTCAACCCCATCAAGATTATACGGCGTGAATAAACCATAATCTCGGAAGAGTAAATTAAAATGTAAAAAATTCACACACAAGCCGTATTCTGTTACGCTTCTGTTTCTTGAAATGTGATATCCGTTTTATGATGTTCGTAATATTTTAGGAGACGTTCTAGTTTGTATTAGTGATCATAAAAATGCACATAAAAGTACTTAAATGTTTTGAACTCGTTTACCTATAATAAAAAGTTGTAATAAGAGTATAAGAGAGAACAAAAGATATTAAAGGAAACAAAGATGTTGAGATTCAACAAAAGAATTAGAGGGTTTAAGGCTGATCATTGCCCAGCAGTGGGATGACATAGGATAGAGAAAAAAAACTGACATAAAAATTTAAACATGAACACGACTGTTTTTCCAAGACACGATAGACATCTTCCAAATACCTTTAGTGTTTCAAGATAGTAGAGTAAAACAACATTAATATTCCTACGAGCCTTTAAATTGCCTCAGTCTCTGATATTTGAGATTATTATAATATATCTTTCTATAATAATAGGATGTCATATTATTCAATTTACGTCATAAAATTACCTATATATGACGTAAATTGCTAAATTAAATTATCTACTTATCTTATGCGTGACGACTTTTAATCCGAATGCGGTTTTTTCGAATTGTGGTCTTTCTACCGCACATACAACCTACATATTAAAAACTGTAAATGACGATCGTCATATAACGGATACCGTTATTTTACAAACAGGACGCTACCCGCGGGTCTTGGGTAGTTACTTATTTATCAAACCGCCGCCGCGATGATAAAATACTGCCGTTGCGTTTTTTATCTGTCTTAAGATTTTTTGTCTCATTTCAAAGAAAGAAAGAAAGAAAGAAAGAAAAATCTTTATTTTGTCATTAGGTACATAGATATTATAGGAAACACATCATCCCTACATAGTATAAAACAAAGTCGCTTTCTCTGTCCCTATATCCTTATGTAGGTAGGTATGCTTAAATCTTTAAAACAACGCAACGGATTTTGATGCGGTTTTTTTAATAGATAGAGTGATTGAAGAGGAAGGTTTAATTATGTATAATAAGGCTACTTTTACCTGTAACACCGCGGGGCGCAGCTAGTTACTTATAAAAGGAGAAAGAAAAAACAAAGTTATCAGATTACTTTGATGACAAAACGCTTGGGACTAAACACGCTCCGACTCAGTTTATTAACTTAGTATTAAGATTGGACCGCTGAAAAAAAAGCTAGGCCCACACCACCAGGTCCTTGCCTGATTCTTTCCCTGGTGCAGGGAGTCGCGTTGGAACAGGCATTAGAATCACCTAGTTTTAAGAACGTGACATGTCAAAGTGGTCTTTATCCGATCGTACTGAATAAATACATTTTGATTTTGATTTTGAATTATAAGGAAAATGACAAAAATGGCTACTACTTAGCATAATGCTTCGGCAGCATAATGCATTTCACTGTTTTAATATTATGTTCGCAACGAGTTGAGAACTTGATATACTTAGACATTCTGTTAAACAGTTAATCAAAATCCCTTTTAAGAATCCAGTTTATTAGTCTCAAAATCTTATTTAAAGCTGAACATTCAGATCAAGGGGATTTTGAGAATAAAATTGACATAATCTCCTTCAAAGGATTTTTGATGATTTTGACACTTACCCTTTGTAATGTAGTGTTAACCTCCCACTAAACTATGTCTACCGTACCTACATAGAAACACACAACAGACTACCTGTTTTATAAAGGTTTTCTATTAGTCTGCGCTAAATCCTACTAATATTATAATTGTGAAAGTTTGTGTGTGTAAGTATGTAAGTGTGTTTGTTACTCTTTCACGCTCAAACAGTTGGACGAATTTGCATGAAATTTGGTACCAGATTTTTGGTCCAAAATAGGCTACTTTTGATCCGGGAACGGGAACTATTCACCGCGGGTAACACCGCGGGGCGCAGCTAGTAAAAATATATATAGCACTGTAACAGAAGCAGCAATGCTACTCGCTTTGTTTAGAATGGAATAGTGTGGATAAGACTTTTGTAAAATAAAAGTTGTGCATTTTTAACACTTTATATATCTTCACGTGTATGAGTAAACTGAACCTTTTTTTATTATATTTAGAATAGAAAAATATTTATTTACATTCACTCACACACAATACAGTACAGGTACAATTATTTACATTATAAATCTATGTAACATAATATTTGAACGTAATTATGACCCACTTGAAAACGTTAATCGTTAAGCCACGACGAGGCCTTGAGGCGGCCTAAAAACTTAGTCACCAGAGTTGGACACTTGCTCATACTTACTTACTTTTAGCTGGAGTGAACACTGAAGAAGTACAGGTCCCACCTTAGTGTTGCCTTTACCGGCTTGTCGAAGTGGAGTCGCTAGAGCTATTTGAGCTACAAGTGGCAAAATATTTTTTATTATTAAAACAGACTTCGGAAAGAGCGCAAGGAGTGGAAGTTGAAGCGGGAGACCTTTGCCCAGCAGTGGGACATGATAGGTTAGAAAAAAAACTGACTTCAATTACGTGAGAAGAGATCAATTTCCTGGACTCTTGAGGTGTATTTCTTTGTATAACTCCGAAGATCCTCATCAGATCCTCATAATTGTTTTATGGGACCTCCCTTGGCATATTTTCTTTCCAGCAAAAAAAGAATTAATAAAATCGGTTCATAAACGACGAAGTTATCTGCGAAAAAACATAAAAAAAAGACGTGTGGCACTCGGAGACTGCCGCGGCAAAGCTATTGCATGGGGGGTGTTTGGTTATTTTCGTAACGGAATTTCTGGATTCGGTCTCCACGCTCAAGGCCCGCGATAGAAGCTATGCAAAAGCTTAAAAGTATATACGGTCGAATTGGGAAAACTCCTTTATTAAAGTCCATTACAAAGGCCAAAGGATCTAAGTTCTTCTTCGATTCGATCTAATAAATGCTGAGTATATCCACAGTATTCTTTCATTCGGATGGCAATTAAACGAATGCCTGTACCGCGGACGCGAGTCACTGACGCGTGACGTCACGTCACTGACGCGTGACGTCACTCGCTTATTGACATGGGTCAGTTACTGACGCGACGGTTTTACTGTTTCTATATCTATCTGTTGTTACTAGTGGCAATTCGAAGTGCAAAGGCTAAACTAAAGTAACTAAAATTAATGCCATCCTTTTTATTCCCATCGCTATGAAAGGGACGGCAACATTTTTGGTTAGTTAAGTTTAGCTTTTGCGACACTCCGAATTGCCACTATTGTGTTGTTTATATGGAACATCTGGAAGGGCATCGCGATTTATGTAGATGGCAGCACCAGATAGCCTGGAAACATTAAAACATCAATTTTATCCAAGAAATTAAATTTCTTTCTATTTAAAATTACCTACAACTTTTATGTTTAATGAAGTCAGTTTTATAAAATATTTCATTAATTTATTTATTACTAAAATCAAAGACGATTAATATCTAGAAGACAGACAAAGGCCATACACAAAATCGTAACCCTAAAAAATAGCCTGAAAACTCTAAAACATCAATTTTATCCAAGAAATTTCAATTACTTTCTAGTTAAAAATGTTTAAATATTGAATATTGTTGCTACCTACTACTAAGTATTGAAATTTCTTGGATAAAATTGATGTTTTAAAGTTTTCAGGCTATCTGGTACTGCGGGATCGGGTTACGATTTTGTGTATGGCCTTTGTCTGTCTTCTAGATATTAATCGTCTTTGCTAAAATTCAAACCAATGAAATTTCATCTGAAAATTGAAACATCCAACAAAGCTTATCAACAACTATTCAAGTTAAACTTTTGTATGAATCACCAAATCAAGTCTAACCCACAACCACCTTTAACAAAAACTTGCTGCGATTTGATTTGAACCCGACTTGAAACTAATTTAAGTACCTAAAACCGAGTTAATCTTTAGTTTCGGATGTACAGGAATGTCTGGGGGGCGTTTGAGATGTATTAGTGAAATACCAAGGGGGAGAAGGGGGGGGAGGGGAGGGGGGGAGGGCCTACTTTCCGAAGCTTTAATGGGCTAAATATCTTGAGCCGAGATAATTCGGTGCGGACGGTCGGCAAAGAAAATACTGTTCTGCCGTGCTGAGCTTAAACCGCAGTAACAGGCTTTTGGTCGGTTTTGAGATAAATACACAGCTTGATACCTCATTTCAATACCTACATACCAAACTATTCTTTTTTTCGTAAAACGGTATGGAAGTATTTTATTTTATGTTTTTAAGGAAGAAGGAAAGTCAAAACTGCAACAAATTCACGCAAATTTTACAATGTTTCCCAGCTAAACCGCAGTAAAAATAATACTGCAAGAGATTTTGATGTGTTTCCTTACTAAAGTGCAGTATTACATAACATTTTGTCGTAATTTAGGTGGTTGTTTGATCTAGAAGATTAAAAGATAAAACTAATTAAAATGCAGTATTATTTCACTCCATACAAGTTGATTTTACTGCAATCTGTAAAAATATTATTTTTTACTTGTATTCCCAATTAAACTGCAGTATTACACACAGTATACTGCAGTCTAACTGGTAAATGATTTATAAATGCCTGTACCCATACCAAGTAAAACGCAGTTTTAACAAATAATACTGCAGTTTAGTAGGTATTGGTGCTTAAAGTTATAAGGCAAAAGCCAAAGTATTCACAATATTGATACATTTTACTGCATGTTAGTTAGTTTTATGTAACTGATTTATGTTAGCTCATTTACGTAAAGTGAAGTAATATTCCCTTAATACTGCGTTTTAGTAAGTAACCTTACGAAATAATTAAGACTGGCTCGCAAAATACTGCGAAAAACATCGCCAAACGACACAGTTCTTCAGTAAAGACAATCAATAATTTAACGCGTTCAGTGCCCATGACCCATATGTGAATGATGCCTCGAAAGTTCCGGATTAAATTAAAACTTTGCATACTGCACACTTATTAATGATCGATGACAATACAAATAGTTAAACATGAAAATCTGACTTAATGAATACCAAGGTATAATTTAACAATGGTGTTTGTGTAAAAAAGTGTAACTTACATAATAATATGACTGAGTTTAATTAATATGAAGCATTAATAACTAGTTATGTTAGTCAAAAAGACAGTCATTTTTTATTAGCACCTCAGGGTATTTGTATCCTATAATAAATATCTGTGAGAATTTGTCTAACTTAGTGAGTGCAGCCGTGATTAAATTTTATTTTATTTCAATAACTTTAATATAAAATCATACAAAAAGCCTTTCATTTCTCTTTTAAAATCTAATCTTAATCTTTTTTTTATTCATTGTCATAGATAATGATTTAAATGAGAAAATGTAGAAGATTATGAAACTTTATTTTAGATGAAGTCGCAATCATTAATGCTGAGATTATCAAAAAAACTAGGTAATTCAATATTTATGAGTTCTGATTCCTATAGTTATTCTAAAAACTATGTTTTAATAGCAGTTCTAAGAGAGAATAAACATTTTTTTTAAATTAATACTAGTTTTTATTTTACTGCAAGCGAGAAACTTTAGAATTTTCCTATAGAAAACCGCATTAAAATGAAGTATTATCACATGAATACTGCACTTTAAATAGTAAAATGACAAAAAAAGTGGTCCAAAATGAAGTAATAGGAGATTTTACTGCATTTTAGTAAGTTTTTGTTCAGAATTCTTGAAAAAAATGTTTGCAGTAATAGGGGCTAAAATCAATTAATGCCTATAACTATTTTATTTTAAAGAAATTATATTGTAATATTGCATCTAATGATAGTTTATAAATTTTCCTTTCACTTTGCATTAATTTTTTTGTCAAATATCTTCTTTGGGATTGTTTTATATGAAATCTAAACTTTAAACGCCGTTTTCTCAAAACCGCGTTTTTGCTATTACTGCGGTTTAAGCTCAGCACGGCAGTGTTTTGTTACGAATTTAAAAATGATAATAGTGGCAATTCGGAGTATCGCAAAAGCTAAACTTAACTAACTAAAAATGTTGCCGTCCTTTTCATAGCGATGGGAATAAAAAGGATGGCATTAATTTTAGTTAGTTTAGTTTAGCTTTTGCGACACTCCGAATTGCCACTAATATTTCCATAATAGACGCGAATTATTAATCCACGACAAAAAGCTTGTTACCATTATTATAAGAAGGTATACCTAATAATTTGTAATTTTTTTGACCGCAATGCGTTTCTGCGTGTATATCGTAGCTCTTAAACGAGTAAATCGATTTAAATGCAATTTTTTTATTTAAAAGCAGGATTTTTAGCCGTGGATTCTAAAAATGTATTATAAAAATAGGTTAAGACGTTTACAAGATATAATGAGGGTGAAATTGGGATTTAAAAATCGAATGTTTGCAAAAATACGCAAGTTTGGTATCAAATAAAAGGAAAACGTTTGTAGATTGCAAAACTAAGAGTGGTGATAAATAATGAATGAATGAACGAATAAATGAATAAAAAAATATTTATTGCACAATCTGAAATATGAACAGAAAATAAAATATTCATAAAAAATGTACTTAGTAATGTACAATGGGCGGCATTATCGCTAATAGCGATCTCTTCCAGGCAACCTTTGGATGGAGAAGAGTAACAACAAACGGAAGATTGGTCGGTATAATCAAATATGTACTTAGTATCGGGAGTTGCTTAAAATTTTAAAAAATTTCAAACTTGTTTTAACCGTTTTCGTTTCGTGTTTTTTCTGCTGTCGCTACAAAGTGTAAAGTATTAGTGAGGAAGATTGCGCGTAAGTCGCGCCGTTCGGCCCGGTATCGACACAATCGCGCTATTACACGTGGAGATTTGCCCTTAGAGGGCTTATATTCAGTATTTTTGTATTTCGGTAGAAACAATAGGGTCAAGATTGGGAATAAAAATAAATATACTTGGACATTCCGCGTCATCTAGTCCCAAGCTAAGCAATTTAATGCTTGTGTTATGGCAACCAGATGACTGGATATACTACATAGATATTTCTTTTTTGTAATATACATGTTAGGCATAGAAAATTCGAATCGAAATCGGTTCATCCGCTTCGGATCTGCCGTGTTGGTCAAGTGGATTCGTACCTCGACTTTCGATCCGAAGGTCGTGGGTTCAAATCCGGCCGTGCATCAATGAACTTTTCGCATCGAAAAATTTATATGCGCTTTAACACGAGCTTATAACGGTGAAGGAAAACATCGTGAGGAAACCAGTTAGCTATCTAATAGCGTCGATGGGCTTGCAACCTGTCACGTATGGAAAGTTAACTTCTGCAAAAAGTGGGCATGTACCAAATATGTATGTATTTGGACATACCTCTGACTACCCCCTTAGACATCTTCAAAAGGATCTAAAATTGCCTAATGATCTGAAAGAAATGTCTACCGCTCCCGGGATACAGTCGTGATCATATTTCTTTTTCTATTTCTATTTTATTTATTTCCTTTTTGTCGACGAGGGTTAAAATAGAACAAGTACCTACACCTCATTAACCAAAAACATAAACAAGACAAGTTTGAATACGATGAGTAAATAGGGTAAACCCAGGATAGATGCCTCAATGGGATAGATGCCTCGTTTTCAAAAAACACAACTTCCTGAAATCGCACATACTAATTAATAGGTTAAATAAGGAGCGTACGTGCCACACTCCTCAGGCCCAAAAGGTAGTTGAGCAGAGTATACTTGGTTTTTTTGTGTGTGCGATTATCTGCGCGGCGAACGCAGGATAACGCGTCAAAGTTTTAAACATGAGTATTCAGTGTTGCATAACTTTTGATGTGGTCATAAATTCTCTTAATTTTTTTTTTATGTTAATACTCTGGTACTTTGAGTACATACCTAGATGTCAATACCCACTCTATTGTATTTAGTTAGTTCTAAATTTATAAAGGCACCTATCCGTATCAAAAAGGATAGTTGCCCCAAATTTTTCGGGGGATAGGTGCCCTTGAGAAAATCTATCCCCTAATACTCTAAACATGTGCAGTGTTTGTTGAAAAACATAACTATGTTGTATTATACGTCGGAAACATTTTGTTGTGTTAGTAGGTACATACATTTTAAAGTAATAATCTTATATGTACATATTGTATACAATACCTAATGTTTGTAGGTGAACCATGCCACGAAAATACAAAAGATAGGCAGGAGTAATTTTATGGACTTCAGAACAGCTGATACCTAATACAAAGTCAAATTCGACAGACAGAAACATTATTCTATAGGAATGCTCAAATAAAAATTGTATTTTACATATGTTGATTCTATAGGGCATCTATCCTCCTTAGCATTTTTATAGTGGGGCATCTATCCATATAGGTAGGCAACTATCCCCAAAAAAAAGGTTTTGCGAAAACTCAATTTCTGCAAAATCAGTAATTATTAGGACTACAAAAACAACGCGTAATGCAAGATAAAATATTTAACTAGCTATATTCATAGGAATTATTTATGGTAAATTAATAGTTTCAAAATTACGAGGCTCTTTCAAAAAGTGGGGCATCTATCCTGGGTTTACCCTACTAGAATTGTTGGTTCTAGGTTGTTTTAATCAAGTCTAGGTAAATAGCTCGATCTAGGTCACTCTGTGTAAGCAATCGAATAAACAGATGGGAGATCCTATAACAGGGACGTAGTCAGGAAATGAAATGAAATATGATCACGACTGTATCCCGGGAGCGGTAGACATTTCTTTCAGATCATTAGGCAATTTTTAGATCTTTTCGAAGATGTCTAAGGGGGTAGTCAGAGGTATGTCCAAATACATACCTACATATTTGGTACATGCCCACTTTTTGCAGAAGTTAACTTTCCATACGTGACAGGTTGCAAGCCCATCGACGCTATTAGAGAGCTAACTGGTTTGCTCACGATGTTTTCCTTCACCGTTAAGCTCGTGTTAAAGCGCATATAAATTTTTCGATGCGAAAAGTTCATTGATGCACGGCCGGATTCGAACCCACGACCTTCGGATCCAAAGTCGAGGTACTAATCCACTTGACCAACACGGCTTTTAGTAAGTCGTTTTAACGTAGTCAGGATTATTTTAATTTAATAAATGTTACAATATGAATTCTTGTAGGGAAAAAATAAGGCATTTACATCTTTACTAGATGATTTACGGCCGAAATTTATATTCAATCCAACGATCGATCGCAGGTCGATCTCCATAGCAACTTTGTTAAACACAATTTGTATGGCACTTTTTGACAGATAACAGCGTTGCTATGACAACAAATCTGCGATAGCCCGTAGGTCGGATTAAATACTAATTTAAGCCGTTATACGTATACAGCATCAGGAGGCAATCTTTGACTACAATAACGGGACATTGTAGTGCAATTTATACTTTCTTTGTAACCTTAGATACACTTTCGGTTTGAAAATGTTCGTCACCTTAGAGTCAGTTTTCGCTTGCACCAGATTGCAAGAATCAATTTTTATTGACCAACATATTACCAGTGACGTTCCATTTCAAGTTTCAAAAGGGATTATGTGCTCGTGCTCGTTGAACGAATCAAGTTGAAAACCGACGAACTTTTTCAAACCGTCACTGTACAATCTTGTAACTGTATAATGTCTGTTGTTTTAATAAATTTAATTTCATTTCAACTGAGTACATTACTGTGCTAATCCAATCCATTATTCATCGCGTGTAATGACGAAGTAACGGGTATATGATTAGTGTATTGATAGGCTTGATGACGTAACGAAGCTTTTCAACTATGACGTATTGACTTGATTCGGTGAAGGAAAACATTATGAAGGGCTTTTAGGCGAGTGAACGCCAATATAAGAAATGACAGGTAGACCCGTAAAACTTCTATAGGTAATAAATAAATAAATAAATGTTTATTGAACCAATTAAAGTTATAGCACAGAAACATAATGGTCTCCAAACTATGTAGGTTAGTCTGTGTTTTGGAGACCTCCTTCCTAGTTGTACAAATTACTTTATTAAACTAGAACAATTACTTTTACAATTTTACAAAAAGTTTTCAATAAAATTAAATAAATAAATAAATAAATATCCTTGAGCATTCCACACGGCGTCATCTAGTCCCAAGGTAAGCAATTTGCTTGTGTTATGGTAACCAGATGACTGATAAACTACATAGATACATTTTTATAACTAAAACATCATAATTAAAACTAAAGATTGACAAAATAACAAAGTAGGTACTATTAGTTAAATTCTTATAAATGCACTTTTTTAAAACTCTACCGTGCTCTATCAATAGGGGCTTAGTGTCAAAATCCCCTTTCAATAGGCTTTCTGCCATTATTTCTATTTTTCTTACAAAACTATTAAATAAAGTCCAAGCTCGTTATAAAATTGCTCTACTATCGATAGTCCGAAGTCTAGATTTAGGTAAAACTTCCAACAAAAGGAATGGATGCACTGGACGCTAGAAATTCTTACAATAGAATTACACTGCGGGACAAAATGTATCAGATTGGTTGCAAAGAAAGAGGTGTAGATTTAAAAAATAAAATATTCTGGGACTTAACATAGCATTATCTTAGACATTATAATAGCACACGGGAAACTCACACTGTGTGTGACGCGACCGCGAGGAGTGACCACACTCATACCCAGATGAAGATTCTCCGGAAGAATCGAAATATTGTCGGTATCTAAATCGACGATAATTTTACGTGAGTAATTTTCCGTGTGCTATTATAATGTCTAATACAACTCTTTTAAAGGGAAATAGCATTATCTTGTCCCAAGCTAAGCAACCTAAAACCAGATGGCTACTTATATACATTTTTAACCGATTTGAAAAAAGGAGGTGGGTCCGCGATTGAAAGCAAACATTGCACAATTATCGCGCTGTCGAGCTGCTCGTACTTGGCCAGAAGAATAGAATATCATCAAATCTATACTAATATTATAAAGAAGTAATGTTGGTTTGTTTGTATGTTTGGGGTAATCTTCGAAACTACTCATCCGATTTCAAAAAATCTTACCTTTTCACCAATTTGTAGCTTAGACTTTTCGAATGAACATAGGCTATATTTTATCAAGGTAGGTACCACGTGAGCGAAACCACGGGCAAGTAAGCTAGTACCAAATAAAACTTCTGAAAACAAAATTCTACCGCTCCCTAGGGTATTCATATTTCATTTAATTTTTTCACTAGGCCACAGTTGCGTTGCTCATATGAACCTATTTTATTATTTCTTTGCACTGCAGTGTACGTAAACATGTGGACAAAAAGGATCACCGAACAATCGGGCCGAGCGGACGGACAACAGACAATATTTTATATAAACATTTTCTGTAACAGCTGGGTAACTGTTTGTTTTAGTTGTTGAAAGTCGTATTTATGATTCGCAGGTTTGATTCTCTCGTAGTTTCTGTTTAATAAATTCAAGATGATGGGGGTAGTCAGAGGTATGTTCAAATACATATTTGGTTATATTTTACTGCAACTTGAATGGCACAGGACCGTGATGAGTGGAGAGACCAAGGGGAGGCCTTTGCCCAGCAGTGGGACACAATGGGCTCATAATAATAATAATAATAATTAACTGCAACTTTATTATGTTAATGAGAGAGTGAGTTCGTATGAGCAAGTGGCCAACTCTGGTGACGGAGTTTTTAGGCCGCCTTAAGGCCTCCGTCATGACTTAACGACTTTAAAAGCCGGGACCAACAATTTAGAATAGAATTGAATTGAAATAGTTTTTATTGGGTAACTAAATTTAATTTATATTTATTTTCCATGCCCTGCAAAGCACGAAAGCACTCAGATATTAATGCCACTTGCGGTGTTGCGGTCACCCATCCAAGTAGTGACCGCTCAGAACGTTGCTTAACTTCGATGATCTATCAAGAACGTCTTAGCAAGCTTCGCCACGAGCGCTTCATTTTATGCGCGACGCGCGTGTATGTTAATAATAATAACTTTATATATATTTCCGTGGCTATTACGTTCATAGCACGGTCATGATACCATTACGTGGTAGTCGATAAGTCTATTAAGTATAAATAAGTTAAACAATTCGGAGTATCGCAAAAGCTAAGCTTAACTAACCAAAAATGTTGCCGTCCCTTTCATAGCGATGGGAATAAAAAGGATGGCATTAATTTTAGTTAGTTTAGTTTAGCTTTTGCGACACTCCGAATTGCCACTATTAATTAGTTAAACATAATTTTTATTCAAGACATTAATTACAACCAACTTGAAGAAATATTTCAACAAACATAAATCCACAGTAGAATTTTGGGTTCAGTTCAAATACCTCATTGAACTGTGTAATCAAGTTTTAATAATTAACCCGCCTTTCGAAATTCCCTTTCAACGGGTCAATAGGACGCCCAATAATAGTGGCATCCATTTTGAGCCTGGGAGACGCAAGTTATAAGCTTTAGCGGTTAAATAGCAAAGCCGACTCCCGACTCTCTACTCGATTGGAATAGTTACTTAAAACTAAATTATTTATAGTTTTTTTGTATTATAGTGTTAAACCACACTTACTTAGTAAGATTTTTCATTTATAAACTGTTTAGTTTATGTATTTACATACAATATGAAGTGTTGTTGTTGTTGGCTGCTGAGCTCTTATTCCCCAATGAAAATACTAGCGTAACTTTTTTTACCGTAAAACTATGCCTTTTCAAGTTGATTGATAGATTGAATAATGGTTATAAATAAAATATCAGCCATACCCTATCTTTGACATCAAAATTAAATTCTTGATAATGATATTTGGATGATTAAGTCTTTCCTAAACTAGCATTACACGGACACTGGCAGAATTGTGGCAATCAAAGTCGCAGTAGCCATAAAAGAAGAAGTGAAGTGAAGTCTTTCCTACAAGTCAAAACAAGTTTGTACAAGTCAAGTAATGTAAAAATAAATCGCTTCCTCCTATATCTTAGCCCAATCACCGCTGTTAGTGATTGGATATGAGAATTTAATGCCTCTGTAGTGCACCAATCACTTAGCCAGGTACGGGACCACACGCCCATTAAACGGATACTCGCACTTGGCAATTAAATGTATCTTTGCCACAATTGGTTGGTTTATGTAACTTGGCTTTAGATTTAAGAGCGAAAAGATAAACTTCTAAGTAAAAATCACACTAATGTTAAGGTGGTTTGTGTGTGTGTGTTTGTTACTCTTTCACGCTCAAACGGCTGGACGGATTTGAATGAAAGTTGGTACCAGAATAAGCCAAAATAGCATTATTTTATCAAATGTACAAAAACAGTTATAAAAACCTATCCAATTTAAAAACACATTAATTTCACAAATTCCATCTAACGACATTTTGAAATCTTCGCGAAAATAGTTTCATTTGCGGTTGAAATTGTGCGATATTGCGATAGATATAGCCACAGCGTATAATGCAAGAGCTGGTCCATTCGATCATATAATTAAAAAAATGTTAAAAGTACTTAACATAAACTACCGAGGCAAAATATGGTGGGATTTAGCCAAGGACAGAGACGGTTGGAAGAAAGAAAGAGAGAAAAATCACTTCAGTTTCATCTTACATGCTAGGTGATTCTAATGCCTGTTCCAACGCGACTCCCTACACCAGGGAAAGGATCAGGCAAGAACCTGTGTCGGCCTAGCTTTATCAAAAGCGATCCCTTAACCGAAGTTTTTAGTCCTAACAATATTAGAATAAAATAGAAAAAAAGTTTATTTTGTGACTTAATAAAATACAACAAAACATAAAAAAAAATATTAAAATAAATATCCAGTTAATTTTTACCGAAGTGACCTAGCTTTTACTTCTCTCGTCTGTAACTATGATATGAATTTGTAAATATTTAACACAAATCACGTCTAGACGATATTGGGGTGCCTGTGATCTGAATAATTTACCAAAATGTGACTTTAGCACCCTGAGACATTTGGGGTCAAACCACGAAGATACAAGTTGTTAAATTAAAATTTTAAGTACCCCCCCTCCACCCCTGCCAATAAGTACCATAAGTGCTTTCAGTTTTACGAATTAGGCACATAACATTTAATTAATTTCACCTTATCTGGCTGCACCGATTTCTATGCTACTTTTTACTCACACACACACATAGCGGTCAAACGTATAACCCCTCTTTTCGATGCCTATTTCAGATCAGAATTTTCAATTTAAAGTTCATACTTTATTAGAAGCCTTCCTGATAGTTAAGTCCGTTTTGTGACGGACGCAGTTTCTCACAGAACTGAAACTAAACCGTCAAGCAAACAAGCTTCCTCAAAAATACATTTTTCTTTACAGTAATGTTTTAATAATGCCCTCTCGTGGTCGCAGCGAAAATGTGAGTTAAGTTAGTATGGAGTCGGACTTTTTTAAACATCTTATCGGAAACATGGCATTAAATACAGCTAAGGGATCGTCTCCACAGACAAGTATATCACGCCGATTCCGTCCTCCTATCATCGGGTAATTTGCACAGTAAGGCGATTATCAGAAGATTAAAATTTGCTTGTCAACGTCGCGTTAATATCGTGAAAGTGACACATTCATAGAAAGTGTATAGAAATCACGTGTATGTGGCACGGCGATAATATAAAATTACTTCAATTTACGAATATCTTCCATAAAGAACGGTTGAACGGTTGAATAAAACGGTTTCATTATACCATTGAAAAAAATAATAATATGCATGTTGACAACTGTATTCTCAGGGAGCGGTAGACAGACAATTTCAGATCCTTTGAAGATGTCTAAGGGGGTAGTCAGATGTATGTTCTTCCTTACTGGTCCATGCCCACATTTTGCAGGAGCGAACTGTTCTGTTTCAAAAAAGAATATTCATAAATTTATATTAATTCATACCTAATCAAAAAACTAAAGCCACCTCCACACTTGTTTATCACGCACCTTATCCGGACATGTCATGAAACTCTCATTTGCCGACCGATATTATCCGTAGACGTCCCCTTAACATTAGGGTTCCATGGAATTGGGTGAAAACCGTCGAGGATTAGTGAAGTTACAATGTAACAATTGTTACTTTGTCTTTAAGTGTGTGAAACTTCGGACATAGGGACTATTAGTAGTTCTGTAATTAAGATGTTACCTTTATGGTATTTTCAACCCACCTCATAGACACGGCTGAAAACAACGTCTGGTTTTACAACAAGCTGAGCTCTTGCCTTTTTAGAATGCGGACAATAGTTACAGTTAGTACTTTTAAAAGTCTAGTGTTTTTTTTGCTTAATATCATGTTATTTTTTAATTTAGGTGACCGATGATAATTATATTTTATTAAGGAATACTGTTGTTTTTAGAATGTTGATCATAAAGTTGTTTTAAGGAGATAACGGCCTAAATGTTTGTTTTTATTAAAATCTAACTCCTTCGCGATTTACCAGCCCTCTCAGCTCTAGATAGCTTCTAAGTCCAATAGGAACAACAATAATTACAAAATTTGATTAATTCTACAAGCAGTGCAAGATTCTTCTAAAAATAATGTACGGAACTCTTATTTTCAAGTCAATAAATACGCTTCACTGATTTCAGTCCAAGGCGGCCATTATGGAAATAACATTCTTTTTTTGAAACTTTAATGTTATCTATGTCATGAATTATGTTAGCGAATTCTTTTTGGTAAAATCAAATCAAAAGATCAGAGGCCGTACTCGGGATTAACGAAAACGAAGTTTCGTTTCGATTTTCGGGGTCAGCTTATGTTGGTGGATACTGAATTCGTAATAGTTCACCAACATAATTGGAACTCGAAAATTGTCACGAAACTTCGTTTTCGTTGATCCCGAGTAAGGACGTTTGTCCACCGCCGCCGTCACCGGGACGTCAACGATAACGAGATGACGGCGCCGAGGTACTGATACATAGACTAACTATAGCCGCGTGTCCACCGCAAGGCCGTCACGTCATCTTAAACTCGACCCAAAAATAATCTCGTTCTCGTTGACGTCCCGGTGACGGCGGCGGTGGACAAACGGCCTAAGGCCTCTGTATCGCTGTGTTGGCGTATTTGATGAATAGATTCTGTTGTTCATGGGATCTGCTACTTTTTTGAAGTCCTCTTTTATTACGTACACTCATTAATGGCGACCCTGTAGTACCCATGTGTCACTGTTTTGAGATGAGAAAGATTTCCCAACACCAGGATTCAAACTAACAACCTTTTGACCAAAAGTCAATGCATTTACACAATCCGTCATACAAACCAAAATAAAGAAACATAATAATAATCCTTGGTCATTTCACACAGCGTCATCTAGTCCCAAGTTAAGCAACTTAATAATAATAATAAAAAAATAATATTCAAAATAATGCTTGTGTTATGGTAACCAGATGACTGATACATAGATACATTTTTTTATACAAATACCTACATAATAACGATATAAAACTCCACAGATATTTAAATCTAAAAACAAATCTACTAAATTACTTTGTGAATAAAGAAGGTATCATTTACATGACGCCATTTTCTAGTACGTACCAGAGCAATAATAGAAAGCAATAATTACGCATCTAATTGACGTTCAATAATTGTAAGCAACTGTTGTTTAGAGCATGCAAGTCATGATGACAGTCAATTTAATTGTATGCAACAGGCAAGAATCTTGCATCGTGTGAATGACACTTTACTTTAAAACATGAAATAAATGATATTCTAGTATCTCTGTAGGTGGCGCTCATCGGTGCTTTAACCGATAAAATCATCTTACTAATAGTTTCAGCCCTCGGCGTACAGGGTCCGTAGCCTAGTGGTCAGGCAGCTCGGCTTAAGAGCGATCGCTTGTATCTACGCAGGTTCGAATCCTGCCGGAGCCGTTAACATTTAGTAAGATTTTTCATTTACAATGAAATAAATGTATAAATATCTAATTTCTAGCTTCTATAAATATCTAAGCTCAAACGCTTACATCACTGAAATAAAATATAAAAGCTTGTAATTTCCAGCTCTCACTAAGTAGGTGACTCTACACATAAAGCACTACCAAGCAATCAACTAACATTTAAGCCACGATCGTAAAGGTCCCCGGCGCCCAATTAAAAATAAATTACGCTCTCTGAGGCACTTCAGGGGAAATCCGTTGCTAGAATAATAAATAGTAGAGTTGAGAAATTTCTCTTTACAACATTTTCATAATAACATGGACAGCATCTGTGTAGTTGTTTTTAACCTACTTAAAAAATAGAGGAAGTTATACTACCTATGTAGTATTTTATATAATTTTGTAATATTTATTTTAAATAATTTATTTTTTATTTTTCTTAGTTATAATACATATTATTTTTTTGTATTATACCTACATATTATACATATTGTTAAACCACACTTAGGTATTAATCGGAATCGGCTATAATCTTACTGATGGTTCGGCGTCATAGGCTTCGTGGCCGAGTGGTCAATGGCAACCCGGCTAAAGAGTGATCGCTTGTATCACGCGGTTTCGAATACTGTCGAAGTCATAAATTATTAGTAACACTTTTCACGTACCGATGTACTTACCTACAAATGATTTGAATCTCTGACTTACCCCTTAGACTTCATCGAAGGGTCTAAAATGCTTATAGATCTGAAAAGATTTATTCAATGTAGATTTATTCAATACCTCAGTAGTTAAGCTTAAGAGCTTGCTTACAAGCAACTTTTTTTCATGTAATTAAATTTTAAGTAAGTTTATGTTTTTATTCGTTTTTTGTTAGTAGGTTTTTATGGTTTTTTTTTTTATTCATATTGATGTACCGAAGTAGTATTTCATTTCATATTCTTTTTTTTCTGTCCACACAAACTGAACCTTTTTTTTATATATACATTTTCAATCTATCTGTGGAAACTTGTAATTGGCCCTCAGCAAAGTACAATGTTCCTTACATGTGTATTTTTTGTCAATATTGTATAATTTTTATCCTAGCTGTAAGTTTTCCAAAAATGTAGAAAATAAAATAAAATAAAATAAAAGTATGTCCATGCACCACACCTCTGGAATACAGTCGTGATCATTATTTCATTGTAAATTTCTAGTAAGTTCTACTTAAATATACTTAGTCTTTCTTCAGGTTCTGGGCCCATAACCTGAAGAAAGACTATAGTTCTTCCATAGCGTCCAAATAAATATGTAGTTCTTCCAGAAATATAGTCTTTCTTCACTTTTTACTATTTCAACTGACTATTATTGTTTTAATCTAATGCAATTTAACATCACCTTTGTAACATCAAACCTTAACCTCTCGGATATAAAGCACATTTTCTTTCGAAATCTGAATCACAGTGACTCGACCCAGGTGTTAAATTCCCGCGTTTATCAAAAGATTTCCACGTTCATGAAATTTAAATTTGGAACATTCGCTTTTTGGCGGCAAGATGCTTAGCATTGGTTTAAAGCTCTTCTAAATTCTAAGTGCCTTTATAGACTGGGCATTGGTTTTTACCGGTTTTAGCGATATATTTTTTTTAAGTATTTATTTTAAAATAATTATTTTTTTTGTATTTTGTTGGTACTTTACATTGATGTAAGTGAATGCATTAAACTCTTATTTAAAATTTATTTTGATGTAACTTAATTGGAAAGAAGAAGAAGGGAGAAGAGGGGAGGCCTTTGCCCTGCAGTGGGACACAACAGGCTTAAAATAATAATAATTAATTGGGCATGTACCAAAATGTGGTTGTACATTATCTCTGACCTCAATGAGACATCTTCATAGGATATTCAAATGCCTAAAATCGATCTGAAAGAAATGTCGCTCCTTGGGAATACAGTCCTTATCGTATTTCATTTATTTCATTTAATATTATCTTTAGAAATAAATTTACAGGGTAGAATTTGTCGCCTGTCACGTGGAATGCCAAATACTGGAAAAATATAGCATTTGTATTTTAAGACTTGTTTTTAGAGGATTGAGAATGTCTAGAAAACAAAACATTACCTATCAATTGTAGGTACTTTTTTCTTCATTGAATAACTATGTTAGTTTGTTTTTGGAAAAGTGAAGCGCTCGTGGCGAAGCTTGCTAAGTCGTTCTTGATTGATCGTCGAAGTTAAGCAACGTTCTGAGCGGTCACAACTTGGATGGGTGACCGTAAGTGGCATTAATATCTGAGCGCTTCCGTGCTTCGGAGGGCACGTTAAATTGTCGGTCCCGGCTTTTAAAGTCGTAAAGCCATGACGGAGGCCTTAAGGTGGCCTAAAAACTTCGTCACCAGAGTTGGCCACTTGCTCATACGAACTTACTTACTTTAGGAAAAGTTATCTAGTCTTGTATTTTCTAGGTCCAAAGTTTCGTAAATAGCGACTTGAATCCGTAACCTCGGCTTAGCTGTGGTCCTGCTCTAGTCCAATTGAGCTACCGGGCAATCGATGTTGTGTAAAAAATTATATAGGTAAAAAATTACATATTCCAATTATGTAGAGGTAGATGGAAGTAGCAGTAGGTATTCATTATAGTGAATTCCGAGTCGTTATTTACAAAATTTGTAGTATGTTTGTTTATAAATAAAACTTTTGTTCCCGCAAGCCACGTCATCCATTACGTACCTGAAACCGGAAATGGCTGTCAGACCAAACTGCTGGCTTCCGGTGGCGAGCGGAAATTACCGGAACTGGTAGCTACCTGCTCGAACTTTGCTTTTACACTGAATTTTGGTGGAAAACCGGTTTTTTTAACTGATTATAATTGTAATCGTTTTTTCATTCCGGAAGGTTCAGTTAGTTTGTAACAACAGATGCGAAGTAATCACGAAAAATCATCATTGAACTCGTATTTTACTGACTACTATACTGACGACTGCTAACAAAATAAGTTTGATTAAGTATAGCAATATTCTAACGTACAACACGGTACAAAAATGGTAATTATATACAAAATTAACGTTAGTTTAAAAGAACTTACTTACTTATATTGTATATGAGCAAGTGGCCAACTCTGGTTAGTATTGTATTACTAACTTTTATATTATTTAAATCTAGTTTTAAAAAGATCATTATGAAAAACGTAAACAATAACCAATCGTAAATTATTTAGATGATCGCAACTACGTATATCCTTGGAATTTTATCAATTTATTCATATATTTTTCTGTGAAGGTATGAGAACCGGTTTTTTTACAGGGTCAGGGTAATATTTAAAAGCATTTAAAATGACCAAAAGTAGTCTCAATTTTCATTTCAAAAAAAAAATTTATTAAATTTTAGTATTAAAAACCGGTTTTCCATAAAAATGCGCCTCGAAGCCTTACGCTAGTTTGAATATCGGTTCAAGGTAAATTAATAAGTTTTCGAGGACTTTTAATGGACGGTAGTTGTACAATAGCCTAACTACTAACTAACTTACTAATTACTTGTAGCATCCTTATTCAATAAGAAGCCGGGCATTATAAGACTGTCTTTGTGAATCACACTAATATTATAACGTAAGGTAAGGTTATAGCGTAAGGTGAAAGTTTGTGTGTAAGTGTGTTTGTTACTCTTTCACGCTCAAACGGCTGGACGAATTTGAAGGAAATTTGGTACCAGGATTGCTTATACCCTGGATTAAAAAATAGGCTACTTTAGATACCGGAATTCCCATGGGAACGGGAACTATCGCGGGTAACACCGCGGGGCTCAGCTAATAGTATATACAGGGTGGGCCAAATTTGAGTTCCTGATAGCTACCGTTTCTTTAGTAGTTAGAAAGTTGTAGGACAATCTTTGTTTTATTTTGAGGAAACGACTGAATTTTTTTTTTTAAAGTGTGGTTCAAAAAAATTATTATTGTTAATAACCCTGTATTTGAAATACACGACTGTTTTCCCAAGAAGCGGTAGACATATTGTTTTAGTTTAGGCATTTTTAGATCCTTTCGATGTCTAACGGGGTAGTCAGAGGCATGTCCAAATACATATTTAGAATTGAATAGAATAGAAAAACATTTATTCACATCACTCACACATAATAATATTACAGTACAGGTACTATTAAAATATTTTATGTAGGAAATATGAGTGAAGCAAATCGGTCACCACTCAGCATTCGCTGTAGAAGCTGAAGCAGCAACTACAGCGCTGGTTTTCAGTGATGCCGCAAATAAGTATTGGTATAAACCCACTTTTTGCGGCCAACTATATTGCTTGTGCTTAAATCTAAAAATACCTCCAAAGCGCGTAGGTACATATACGCGTATATATCTTCGTGTATGCACAGAGCAAAAGCTTAAAGGATTCAAAGTAACTTTTACTCCCAAAAGTAAAAATAATAAACTCCGCAAAATTAACGGTCCTTTCATCCGCAAATGAAATCTTAATGCCGGTCTAAAACTGGTTTCACACTGACAGCTATATTATAGAGCCGTGTTGGCCGAGTGGGATGTTCCTCGACTTTCGATCCGAAGGTCGTGGGTTTCAATCCCGGCCGTGCATCAAAGGACTTTTCGTTTCCAAAAATTTATATGAAAATATCGAAAATACCTAGAGTTAATAATGGCTGCTAAATCTGTTTCTATATATTTTCATTGAGAAGTACCTAGTAAAAAAAAAAAAAAAAATATGATCACGACTGAAATGTCTACCGCTTCCGGGAGGAAGCGGTAGACATTTCTTTCAGATCATTAGGCAATTTTAGATCTTTTTGAAGATGTCCAAGGGGGTAGTCAGAGGTATGTCCAAATACATACCTACATATTTGGTACAAGCCCACTTTTTGCAGAAGTTAACTTTCCATACGTGACAGGTTGCAAGCCCATCGACGCTATTAGAGAGCTAACTGGTTTCCTCACGATGTTTTCCTTCACCGTTATAAGCTCGTGTTAAAGCGCATATAAATTTTTTGATGCGAAAAGTTCATTGATGCACGGCCGGATTCGAACCCACGACCATCGGATCGAAAGTCAAGGTACTAATCCACTTGACCAACACGGCTTTTAAATAATAATTGAATGCAATAATTACGCGCACCTAATTGACGTTCAATAATTGTGAGCAACTGTTGTTTAGATCATGCAAGTCATGATGACAGTCAATTTAATTGTATGCAACAGGCAAGAATCTTGCATCGTGTAAATGACACTTTATTTTCTTTTAAGCCTTGTAATACAGAGTTCCTTTTATTTATTTAGGTTATTAAGTGTAGGTATTTTTTGTTCCTGTGTTTCTTTCTTTGTTCATAAATAAATAAACATTGTCTTGTAAGTCAGTAAGTAAGTTGGTATGAGCAAGTGACCAAGCTTTATTGGCAATTTTTTTATATCTTTCGACAGAAGTATAGCGTAGCTTGATGTGTAAAAACAGACTAAGCCTTGGCTTATTTTTGAAGGATTTGTTAGGATTAACCGTGGGGAGTAAAAATTTGACATCTTAGTAACGAGGGATCTCTCTTGAAATGAGAAATTGTTTTAAAAATGTAACAACTTTTTAACTTAAAATACAAAACAAAACATGTTGACAGTATTATTGATGACCTCTGTGGCGCAGTGGGCGAAGGCTCACCTGAGACGCGGAGGTTGCGGGTTCGATTCCCGCCACGGGACAAATTTTTGTGTGTTCTACAGATATTTGTTCCGGGTCTGGAGGTTTTTCTATCTATAATGTATGTATTAACAAAACAAAATGTATCTGAGTATTATATCAGTCATCTGGTTACCATAACACAAGCATTAAGATGCTTAGCTTGGGATTAGATGACACCGTGTAAAATGTCCGAGGATATTTTTTTTTTTTATTTTTTATATATATTTGGTTCATGCCCACATCTTGCAGAAGTTAACTTACCATACATACGTGACATGTTGAAAGCCCATCGACGCTATTAGAGAGCTAACTGGTTTCCTCACGATGTTTTGTAAATATGGTCTGAAATAAAGCATTTTCTATCTATCTACAGTAGTATAAATAATTTATTAGGCAAGGCGTTCATTTAGTCAGTGCAGAGTAAGGCAAGTGACATGTAACAGTGAAGCAGTATCTATTTATGCACTCGGCACAATAGATTGTAGAGAATAGAATTAATTCAAGGAGCAGACATTTAACGCTTTGGGATCATCTTATGCAGAATGCAGCTAAGATTTTTTAAACTTTTTTAATTTTTTTCTACGTACCTTTATCTCACTATTGTGTGTGTGTATTGTTTGTGTATCAAGGAGGATATAAATGTGAGAGGTGTGAATTCAAAGTTGACAATAGTTAGGGGGGATTGGATGAAGAAAACATGTACCAACATGTACCACACGCGGGATAAGAGCAATGCGATGTAACGTTGCATTCTTTAATTTCTCTATAACAGTCGTCATTCCAGCACTATCTCTGTTCTCATGTCTCACCTCAAACAATCCATTGAAATACATTACATTTTTTTTTAAACTAAAATTAAACGTAATTAAAAAACAATATTGGTTGGTCAACTGCGGCCAAGGACAGAAAAATCTGGAAAGAAGGGAGGGAGGCCTTTGCCCTGCAGTGGGACAATATGGGCTAGAAATAAAAAAATAATAATAAAAAAAAACAATATAACTTCTTTATTAACATCGGAGTTTTAAGATCCTTCGAAAATATAAAAAGGGGCAGAGAGAAAAAAAATCCAATCATACGATTGGTCCACATTTTATCAAGTTATTTGATACATATCATGTCAAATTGTATGATTGGACATTTTATACATCTCACTATAAAATACTCAGTAGTAGTTTACTTTACTTTTTAAATAAAACGGAAACACTTTTCACGTTTTAAAATAAATTTCCTTAGACCGTACTGCATACCACCGTCCTACACTAAGCTCATTTTCTACGAGAAAATATAATTAGCGATAGCGTAAAAGGATTCCGCCGCGTTTCTCGGAGATCATCACTATTCATTTGTCTGCGGTTGGGACGACTTAATGTAAGATGTTGGCAGTAAAATAACGTTAGACGTTTATAGAAATACATACCTACATACATACATAAAATCACGCCTCTTTCCCATGGGGGTAGGCAGAGACCGCGGATCTCCACTTGCTACGATCCTGACACACAACTTCTAGTTTATAGAACTACTTATGATTTATATATACTTAATATTATATGAGCTGTGTTGGCCAAGTGGTAAGTAAGTATATTATTGCGTTTTTAAAAAATATTTTTTATAATGAAGAATGAATAATAGGTCAAGCAAACTCAACTGCAGAATCTAGCCCCTAACCGCTCAAGAAAACCGGTACAATTCATCAAAACCGGTTGTCCCGAGGGCGGAAACAACCTTCAAACAGTTAAAAGTTTGCGCGGATCTTAAAACCAGAGCTGTCAAAACTTATGATTTATACTTTAGTGGGTGAGACTGAGAAATGGTAGATTCGACCTAAGTTTAACCACAGATAATATAACACTACTATACTAACTAAGCGACTTACGGCCAGTCTCAATATACTTATCTTTTTTTTACTGTAAGTAGATATTTGACATAATTTCCAAACAAAAAATGTTAAAAACTACCGACTGTACCTAAGCAAAACCATAGATAGGTATGGATGTTCGATAGATGTTTGTTACTCTTTCATGTGAAAACTACTGATCGGATTTAGCTAAAACTTGAAATATATAATAGTTTATGACCTGGAATAACACAAAGACTACTATCAGACAAATTCGTTTATAGACTTCGTGAGACAGATGAACAAACATACTTACATAAAAACCTTTGCGTTTATAATATTAGTAGAAAATATTCATTAAAATAAATAGATTAGAATACTTAGAATAAGAATTTATTTCCAAACATAGAGAACATTAAAACACAAAATACAGAAAGACACACAAAAAGAACAGGTAAATAAATATCCTTGGACATTTTACACAGCGTCATCTAGTCAAAAGCTAAGCAACTTAATGTTTGTGTTATATCTTAACATAATATCATAATTATATTTAATTTTTATTTAATAACACATTGTTTATGGTGACCAGATGACTGATATACCTACTACTTAGATACATTTTTTTTGTAAATACATACATATTGTGTACCTATATATACATATATATATTATGTCTACTGCTCCCGGGATACAGTCGTGATCATATTTAATTTTTTTTAGATAGAAAAACATCCAGACCCGGTACAAATATCTGCGAAACATGCAAAGGTAATATGAGTAAAATGACGATATTTGTCCAAGAAGCAATGCTAGTCTAGTCTCTTATTTTAGTCTCAGTGTGCTGGAGTGTGTTAGGTTTAAGTTTAGCTTTTGTGTGGATTACCTATTGTGGGTCTGAGTTATAGCGTGACAAATAATGTAGGATTGCGGGTTTAGCGTTAAACCTACTGTGGAAGGTTTTATATGACTTTATATGACTAAAGATTTTTATAAGTAGTTTTTTAAATGAAATATTGGCATGACTGGGATTTGAACCTGTGATCTTCAGATTTCAGATGTGATCAAAGTCAAAGTTGAGGCAGTAATCCACGAGGCGAATACTTGTCAAATATAATTTAAAATCAATAAAATTGTGATTGCACAAACATACCTCGAAGCTGAAAATATTATTCAGTACCTAGTATTTTTTAGTCGTTAATAAAAATTAAAAGAAATTGCATAGGCGCATTGTCACGAGCTCTAAACGGTGGAAAAAACATCGTAAGGAAACCAGTCAGCTTTCTTGTAGCGTCGATGGGCTTGCAACCTTACAACTTAAATGTTTGCTTGTACCATGGGGTACCATTTCCTTAAAACGCTTGCAGTTCCAAAAAATAATAATAGATAGCGTTACGTGTTGCGATTTTGAAATAATGTCCCTGGAAATTCATGTAAACATCAAAATTATGCCAAAATCATACATTTTCTGTTTTAAATATATTTTTTTCAATAAAACGAAATAAAATATCCCATTACTTTATTTCCTAGATCAATTTCTACAAAATAAAATAAAATAACATGACATTAACGTTAGATGGCGCTGACTCAGAAACACAGGTAAAACGGGATAGCCCGACGAATTGCCCGCAAATTCAGGATTGTTTTCAATGAGGCATCTTACTAGTGTATTATATAGGTAATCTGTGCTTGTACCTATTATCTATTTTGTCGGTAGCGACCTACTAGGTACTTTCTTTGTTCTGTTGTTTGTCAACTCCCTCCTTGTTTCTTCTATTGTACCTACCTATTTTTGTCTTGTGTGTGCTAAATAAAATATATTCTATCCTATTCAAACTGTCAGTATGAAATAGATAACTTTGCAAAATGTGGGCATGTAAAAAAATTGCCATCTATTACTGAAATGAAACAAATATACAGAAGCAGTTAGTAAAATAGACACAGGCTGTAATCGCGTTATGTTTATTTACGTACATTATATCGTCCGTTATGAAGGCTTCTACGGTATTGCCTCGTGGCTCCGAATTTCGCCTGCATTGCGATGGACGCGGGAATCTGTGGAGTTGCTGTTTATACTAAAACTATTTTGTTATTATTATATTTAATATTCTATTAAATATAATAATAATATTTTTTCCTTTAAAAGGGATTTAGGGAGATTGAGCACTAAAATCCCCTTCAGTCTAAACTTGTAGCTCTAAAAGGAATTATAAAGATTAAAAATCACTTAAATTTGAGTGATTTTGATACTAACCCGTTTAAAGTGGGTATTCAAAAATAATTCGTAAAATACTTTGTTATAAGGCACAAAAATTGGACTCCTTTCTTCGGTTACATTTTTTTGGAGCCTGCAACTTTGAGTAGGCAACTTTGAAGCCAGTTTTGTATCATATTATTAAAATTTTGTTGCACTAAAATAAAGTCGGAATAACATTTATTTTACACATAAAATACGATTTCTATTTAATAACTCTTAATACACCAAAACTACATTTTCTTTGTTAAGTTAATAATACAATGTTTTACTCTAATCATTGTAAAACAAACCTACTAAAAATAGGTTTTTTCAAGACATTTCTCCACATCTTTCCATTTCTTTCACGAAATACCAAAACAGACAGATGATGGACATTTTTGACAGATATTAATATCAAAACATTTATTCAGTAGTAGGCAATACCATATCTTCACTGACAGCTTATAAATTTCACTATGTATGCAACTATAAACTGTCAGTTTTGTACTTAACAATTATTTGATGGTTTCAAATAACCTCTTGCGTTGCCAGTCCGACGGTTATTAAGTTACAAAATAGACCTGTTCTACAGACTCTTAAGTTAAAGTTAAGTTAACTTAAATTAAGCCACGCTAAGTTAGCTTAAGTTTAAATATAGCGGTGCTGGCTTGATAGTTTCTTTTATTAATCGTGATCGTGATCTTTCCTCTTAAATTTAAATGAATAAGTCTCCACAGATCTTTTGTCCCTCTCATTACGACTCTGGTAATAAGGCCAGCTAATACACCACGTGAATATTTCACCTCGCGCGTAAACATCGCTCAGTGTGCTGCCGGCTTTATATTATTGTATGTGTAATCTGGGCCTAATTACGGAAAATATGTGTTATGGTGATGATCTTGAAGGGAACGGTGAAAACATCAGGATGATTGTTATAGCGAGTTTTGGATGTTGGCTTTTTGTTTTTCCTTGACTTGTGAGCCTAGCGGTTCTGTTTATTAAATGCTCGTGGTGTAGATTGCTAAGATGTTTTTGAGAGATCGTTGAAGTGTCCAATAATTTTGTGGTGTCCCCGGGGCTCTTGTTGCGGCCAACCTAATTTTTAAGACCTTATGTACCTACTTGAAGCAATAAATGAATATGAATGAATAGTATGAATAAGTTTTTAATGTAAAACACCTATAGGTACCCCATATTTTTCAATAAATCTGAACTTCAAAAAACATAAAATTAGCCGACTGTAAGCTGTGGCACGCGCCGTTTATCATATTCACAAAATAAATATTTTTCACAAAAATCAAATGCTGCTGAAATGGAGATATGTAAATAATTTTTCGATATTTTCTGCGCGGCAAGTGTGTTTTGTTTAGTCCAACCACACGAATAAGAGTAGGGCTGTCAACTTGTCATAGATAAATTATTTTGACAGTTTCCTGTGACAGGCGTTAGGCTACGATTTCAGCAAAGATGTGCGAGGCTGCGTAGTTTGGTAGTTTGAGATTTTAGATTTTAGGCCGGAATCGAACTCACGACCTTCTTCGGATCGAAATATACCGTTTTTAGTGTTGGTGATTAGCCCAAACAATTAAAGCGCTCGTGGCAACGCTTGCTGACGTTCTAGACGTCGAAGTTAAGCAACGTTCTGAGCGGTCACAACTTGGTGAACGCAAGTGGCATTATCAGCTGAGTGCTTCCGTGCTTCGGAGGGCACGTTAAATTGTCGGTCCCGGCTTTTAAAGTTGTTAAGCCATGACGGAGGCCTTAGGCGGCTTAAAAAACTCCCGTTACCAGAGTTGGCCTCTTGCTCATACGAACGAACGAGTGTTGGTAACTTAAAAACAGTGTTTTTATCTCGCTATTATGGTTATTCTTCATGAACGTTTTATGCACTTTAACATGAGCTTTAAACAGTGAAGGAAAACATCGTGAGGAAACCCGCGGCTAGTCAGCCCCACACGTATTGACCATTGTCTTTCCTGTGGATATGGCCGACTTAGCTGAGAGGATGGTTTAGGTGCTACAAGCCTCCATCTCAACAATGTCCCAGGCACTACAGTGTCCCGTTAAGTGTAGGCAAAGCTTGCCTTCTGACTCTGTATAAATCATCTAGTAAAGGTGTAGAGGCCTAAGTTTTTTTGAATGAACGTTTTACAACTATACCATAAATAACCTTCTGCCAGCTATTCTAGAATAGAATAGAAGTAAAGATCTAGCTCTTATAGTTATGCGACATCCCTACCATCCATGTGTTGACGCGACAAAACGTTTGACAACGCTCCCTGTTCGCTATAAAGCCTGAATATTCTGTCTACCCCAGGACTACAGGTCGACACAGCAGAGACGTTACACCGGTACATTAATCTATATATAACGTGATTCATAATTGGTATGTTATCCCGTAAGGGGGATTTTGTGACCATGAAAATGAACAGTTGTGTAGGTGTAGGGTATTTTTATCGCCCGCCCCCCTCGTACGTCACACGGGCCACTGGCCAGTGGTTAGAGTCACCGGCAAAGTTCTGGGATCAGCTGATTATTATAGGGTTGCTCTGTGTTTATTTCTGAAGGAAACTTTGCTAGTCATTTCTTCAATGAAAAACATCGAAATTCAAAAAGTCGTAGAATAAATGTTGTTCACACTGATGAGGTGAATGACCCCTTTTCGGGATAACATACCAATTATGAATCACGTAGATATAAATAGTATAATTACTTTATTCATTACTAGGGAGACCTTTGCTCAGCAGTGGGACATGATAAGTTAGGAAAAAAAATATTACTAGCTGTGCACGGAAGTTTTAAAATTAAGTTAGTCTTAATAATATCCTGTTTATAATAAATACTTACAGAATACACTTTTTTATTAACTTGTCTTTTTTGTCTGTGTGTTTACACACAATTTTTTTTTTTTATGAAATAAATAATTATTAATATAAATGCGAGATATTTTTCCAATTCCAACTCTTTCCCTATGTTGGGCCCCTGCGGACTAATCTTTCAGATGGGCAATTAACTCGTCTTTCCATCTATTGAAAAAAAGAAAAGGAGGTTTTGCCGTGCAGCGAGACATACCTAGCAAAGAATAACCTGGTAGAGTTAAATTTTTTCAACAACCCTATTGTATATTAAAGTTTATGTTTAGGGCAAACATTTGTAGTTTAAAACTAGTTTAAAAAGTATATTATTGTAATAACTTAGGTATAATAAGAAAACATGTATGTGTGAAGCTAGCTTAAAGCTGAGTCTGGACCTTTTGACAACGTCCTTAGGCAGAGTGCCCATAGGTACTTGCTTACTTACTTATTTAGTTACCTACGTTTTTTTTTAATATTTGTTGCCTTATGCTCTGTCTTTGTATTTTTGATTTGTACCTTTTTTGTGTGTGTTGTCAATAAACCTTTTCTTTCTTTTCTTTTCTTTATGTAGCAACAATAAATAGTAAAATTTAAGTTTGTACACCAGTAGTAAGATATTGGCGAATAAAGGCTATTTTTATTTAATATTTTATTTATTACGGCAAAATATGGTCACATAGAAACTAACTTGTTGTTTTTATTATTTTCCAAATTAAGCTTATTAAATTTCAACAAACAAGCTTTTTTGTTAGTTATATGTGAAAACATGTTATTGGTGACTAGTTGATTGTGTTTTTATAATAATAGAATAGAATAGAATAGAATAGAAATAAGTTTATTTGACACACACACTACAAAACCAAAAGACAAAGAAGGAATAAAAAAAAAAAAAAAAAAAAAAAAAAAAACAGTTATAATAACATAATAAGCTGTTGATACTGTTTGTTTTCCAAATAAAATAAAATAAAAATAAAACTGAGACCTCCAAGTTGTGCCGTACTGCCCCAGACTACCCTATTTTGCTTAAAGCGCGAGTTCTGCCGTCATTTCACGGACTTGTTTGTTTAACGTCAACTTCGAGTTGGAATAAACTTTTATGTTCACTGGTTTATTTTTGGGCTTAATTCGGTATGCAAGGGTGCAGCAAGAAACTTTATCGTATGATAAACAAAATAAAATTATATACTTTTTTCTTTTTAATTTGGCTTCGCACGTTGTGTGCATTCAGCCAGTTTCAAGTTTAAAAAATAATTTGAGTTATGAGATACACAATACAGATACAAAAGAAATCATTCTTTTTTTGATAAAATAAGTAATTAATAATCACAAATAAATCATATCAATGTTTTTGGACATTCCACACAGCGCCATCTAGTCCCAAGCGAAGAAATTTTATGCTTGTATTATGGTAATCAAATGTTTGATAATTATACTTACTTACTTAATTACTACTTATTTTTTAATAAGAAGTTAATTTAAAAAATATATATCTTACAAATTCCTTTAGTTTACAGTATAGCTCTGATCTGAAATGTTAAGGCTTTGCCCAGCAGTGGGACGACCAAGGCTGATTAATAAATATTTATAACAATAAAGTGTGATAAAAACCTAAATATGCATATAATTAAGATGAGGTGAAAAGCAAACTTCCTGTGTCATTAACATCATATTTATTTACATTAGTTCAAATAATTTTAAGCCATTATTTAAGCTATTAGTGCATCCAATGATGCTTTAAGCCAAGTCAGAGGTAGTGGTGCCCAATCAAAGTGACCAAGCCGCCTGTCTGCCTCGCAATGGACATTGGACATGCTGTAAAGCTGTGTGCACAACAGAAACTAATATCCTACTTCGTACTAATATGAAGGTGAAAGTTTGTGTGTGTGTAAGTATGTAAGTATGTTTGTTACTCTTTCACGCTCAAGCGACTGGACGGATTTGAGTGAAATTTAGCACCAAGATTACTTATACCCTGGATTAAAAAATAGGCTACTTTTGATCCCGGTATTCCCACAGGAACAGAAACTATATACCTATATATTTATCCAGGATATAAGCTGTCCTGGTACCAAATTTCATTCAAATCCGTCCAGCTGTTTGAGCGTGAAGGAGACTTACACACAAATTACACTTTAATGTTAGTGTGATATTAGTGGCAACCAAAAATGTTGCCGTCCCTTTCATAGCGATGGGAATAAAAAGGATGGCATTAATTTTAGTTAGTTTAGTTTAGCTTTTGCGACACTCCGAATTTCCACTATTAATATAATAATACAAGCTTAAATGCCAAAAGCCATTAATGAAATTTAGCAGAAGTTTAAAAACCACGTTTACAAGCATATACGAATATTGTACACCAAAGCCGGCTAAAAATAACCTTAATACTCCATTAGCATATTGAAAAAGAAAAAGAACATCGTTATTCCGTTATAACGACGTAACGCCGCCCTATAACGATTACGGATCGCATCGGGCTGACTGACAGGCTGAGCCGTGGGGCTAATGGATCAACATACAGCCTAATAATATTATATATACGGAAAGTATAGTCAGCTACGAAAGTATGTCTGTCTTAAATATTACTCTATGTCATTATCGGATATAGAGAAATAAATATATCATACATTCATATTTTGGACTACCTCAGTGGATGAAGGTCCGCCTGAGCCGCGAAGGTTGCGGGTTCGACTCCCGTCAAAGTCACAAACTTTTAGTAAGATTTGTCATTAATAATGAAATACCTAAGTATGGTTTTACACTATAATACAAAAATATGATATGGTTGCTCCGTGTTTATTTCTGAAGGAAACTTTGCTAGTCATTTCTTCAATGAAATACATCGAAATTCAAAAAGTCGTAGAACAAATGTTGTTCACACTGATGAGGTGAATGACCCCTTTTCGGGACAACATACCAATTATGAATAACCGTGTATACCCACATTTTACAGAAATTAACATTCCATACATGGCAGGTTGCAAGCCCGACGCTATCAGACAGCTAATTGGTTTCCTCACGAGGTTTTCCTTCACCGTTTAAAGCTTCCCCGAACATATCAATTATTTAAAACGAAAAATGCATTGACTCGCCGATTAGAACCTTTGGATCGAACGTCAAGAATGATCAATCAAATTTATTCAAAAACTCAATTTAAATCAACAACTTTCGAACGCAGATCATCTCAAAATTACCTAATCAATGGTCAAATCACGTGACAAGTGTCATATTAGAAACTAATTCGACACTGTCACGTGTCTTCACCGTTGATTAAGTCAATAACTCTACACAGTTTTGAAATATCCGGTAGGCTTTTTGACGGGAATTTGAGAAGTCATGTTGTCTTTTTGTTTTATTTGCCGAAACTTGTGTTTTAGCGAATGTTAATGTGTAATAATGGTGGATTATTAACTGTTGAGTGTTCGGGAACGTACATAAGTGTAGGCAAATGAAACAAAACTGGATGTCATTGCTTTTCGAGTTCTCACAAAAAGTCCGTGTAATGCTTCAGTAAAGTCCCACATCTTTACTGACGCTGACTTTGACTTGACTTGACTAAACTGACTTGAAATTATAATGACATGGTAGTGGCTAAATGCGTGGCACAAGCCGTGCGAAAGCCAAAATAAAAGAAGTGAAGTGAAGCTGTAAGTCAGGAACTCTACACCGTATTGAAATATCCGGTAAATACAATATTCCAACAATCCATTTGATATTCATAGTGCAATTGGTTTTTACAAAACAGTAACAAAGTCGCATCATATTTTAAAGCGCTTTTTTCTCGAATTTTATCCAATTATTTTAGTTCCGTTGCGTTACAGTCGATAACGATTGCAGCACGAAAACTTAACAAAAATAGTGTTCCTGAGATAAATAGCAAATTTGTGCAAAACATGTATTTAAAAACAATCATGCTCTTGTGTTCTTCAGCTGTGCGTTTCACTTTTCTAAGGGTAAGTTAATCAATAAAGATTTGAGAGTACATTTGAGAATATATTTATTTTCATATCAAAACACTCATAACATAATTTAAAAAATATACTTTTCTTATCCCACTTACTTCCAGTCTCAATAACCTGTCTATCTTTGGTTTTGCTTACTGCTGGTAGATAATAGACATTACTTCCAAACAAAAGATGTAAAATATCTACGCACAGTATGCAATTCCATACAAAAGATAAGTAAGTAGGTAAGTTCGTATGATCAAGTGGCCATCTTCGGTGACGGAGTATACAAAAGATTTTAAACATCTACCCATAATAGTTGCAATTCGGATATCGCAAAAGCTAAACTTAACTAACTAAAAATGTTGCCGTCCCTTTCATAGCGATGGGAATAAAAAGGATGGCATTAATTTTAGTTAGTTTAGTTTAGCTTTTGCGACACTCCGAATTGCCACTAGTAAGTAAGTAAAAACGCAATTAAATGACCTAGCTGTATAGTTTCATCTGTAGCAAAAACATGAAGTACCGTCGAGTACATTTCAATCGATAGCAGTATCGATACAACATCGCATCGACATAGCGCTATTCGATACAAAGGTTTTATTCAGATTCCCGAGCTTTGAATTTTATGAACTGTTTTGTTTTATGTGCTTTAAAAATGTTTTATCAAAATATTAGTGTATAAGCTTTTGAAGAATATAAAGTTAATGGTGAAATAGATGTGTAAATAAATAAATAAATATAAATATCATTCATTCCACACAGAGCTTGGGACTAGAGCCGCGGCGAAATTGGATGAGGCTAGCACAAGACCGTGAGGAGTGGCATAAAAAAATGGAGGCCTGTACCCAGCAGTGGGTGAAATCGGGCTGTGGATGATGATGATTTATCTTCACAGTAAGGTAGTTACAGAATATACCTTCATATAAATGTGACGCGAGATAACGAGTAGGAAGGAACGTCACCGCGGCACTGACATCGAGTGCTTGGTTGTTATCGCTGTTATCCGACTGTGGGTGAAGTTATGTTATTGTGTAACATAATCCTAGTTTAATCAGTATCGATAAATGCAGGAATAGATACAAACATGGTTATTTTCCCGTTCCATTGATATTTTTCTATAATTGTGTCCCACAGTGGTTTAATTATTTTTGAATTTGGATTATAGATTTTAGCTGTTTGTGTTAATAGTGGCAATTCTGAGTGTCGAAAAACCTAAACTTAATTAACTAAAAATATTGCCGTCCCTTTCATAGCGATGGAAATAAAAAGGATGGCATTAATTTTAGTTGGTTTAGTTTAGCTTTTGCGACACTCAGAATTGCCACTATTATCTTGTTAAATTATACAATTATTTTGTACTTGCTTTGACATGCCTTACTTTGTTTGACTGGCTTCTCACTGAAGCTTGACTATTTATATTGTTAAGATTGCTTTTAAAAATAGCTAGCACACCACCAGGTTCTTGCCTGATTCTTTCCCTGGTGTAGGGAGTCGCGTTGGAACAGGCATTAGAGTCACCTAGCATGTAAGACGAAACTGAAGTGATCCTTGAGGTCCTACCAGAATAAACGATATTTCTTTCTTTCTTACTAACTATAATCTATACCAGTTTTTATGAATTCCTTAAAAAATCTACGATAATGTCTACCGTACCTTAATTTTTAATCGCAATCCAGTGGTAATTTCGCAAAAGAAACTTAACAGAAAAACTCAATTCCCTTGTATCTCCTGACCACTCAATTCGAGATCGTCATTAAAAACGAAAAGAAAAAATAACGAAAGGAAAACAGTTTTTGGGAACTTGTGACGTCATTACGGATTGATTGATGCCCGCGGAAGTGAGAAGTGGGTAGGGCGACCATGCTTTAAGCACTCATAACTTTTAAATAGTTAGATCCAGTTATGGTATTAAAATGTTTAGATTAAAAAAAATTAATGATATGGTTTGCTTTGCCACTTGAATATCCCCGACGAAAAAAGAGAGGTGCTATAAGTTAAAATGTATCTGTGTGTGGTTAAGATATATTTTCTGATATTTATGCATCTTAAGATTTTGAAGATGTCTAGGTATCTATGTCAAAATACAATATTCGGTACATTCCCACTTTTTGCAGAACTTAACATTCCTACGTGACAGGTTACAAGCCCATCGACGCTATTAGAAAGCTGCCTGTTTTTCTTACTATGTTTTTAATGAGCATATAAATTTATCGAAACAAAAAATATTATAAACAACATTCCGACTAAAGTTATCTGTCAGAAGATTGAATGTATCACAAAGATTTTCATTATAATTTATTATTTATTTATTTATTTATTAAAAAAAGTTTGCAACCTTACAGGTACTTAACCTAAGACATTACAACTTTACTTACATCTGGCAAAATCTTGACAATATTAATTATTAATTCCTACTACCTTATAATAAATGCGAGTATTGTAAATTAATTAAAATCTTTGGTACTCAAGACACTTCCGTTACTCTAACGCGGATTTTTTTGCATAAACATTATGCTAAAATATCTCTCAAGACGTGACAGATACTTAAATCTTAGTGCTCACTCGAAAAAATATACGACAAGTCTTCAACTCGAGCTAACTGCTACTTGACACACGGTGGACGTGAAAATACTATCGAATAGAGTGACTATGTTTTATTGACAATCTCGGATATTTTAAGTACTTTAAAAAAATGGCATCCTCCACCCTAACCAGCAAAATTGTGATAATATCCAATCTTTTATCACTAAACAGTGATATTACATTTGTATATTAGTAACGCTAGAAAGCGTGATAGCTGTATATCGATGTTGGTAACCATGTACAGTAAAACATAACATATCGATATACAGCTAAATTGCGATATTAACCTTTTATCTAAACGTTTACTTATTCATCAATACAAACGCAAACTAAATAAATAAAAACTCTCCCTGAGATGTTTGTAAGTAACTTTCTGATCCACAAAAACTGGTAAGCCACGGCCACACTACTTTTGAGTGTTGTTCTAGTTTTTGGAGGGTAAAACTAAGTGAGGATAATAATTCGGGCACTGAAGCTTCCGTTTCTTTAAAGATTACAAACGTCAAATAGCGTATGTAATTGTAGGAGATAGTCGTTAACTCTGGTGGCGGAGTTTTTAAATTTCCTGCTCTATCATGGCATAAACGCTAGTTTTAATCGCTTTTTTTAATTTGTTGTTGTTAGCCCGTTTAGCGATGATTAGTGGCAGGCAAAAAGACTAGAGAACTTGTGGGGATACCTTTGCCCAGGAGTGGGACAAAAGAGGTTAAAAAAAATAAAAATAAAATGCATCCCAAAAAATCCAACTTAAAGTTTAAAGACTGGTCAGGACAGGTGATAATGACGGGGACCGTTTTTCAAAGCTCATTGCTTAAGTGTCCAAGTTAGGATTGATGTTAGCTCTTGAGAAATGATTTAAGCTTCAAGTTCCTCAGCCTTTTTGTGACCCTTTTTGATGAAGACCTCAAAGAAAATACATAAAAACGTTTGCCAAATTAAAATAAGTTTGTTATCTTGGTTGCTTAAGTTCTTTATGAATAAATTGATATATCTCTATTAAGAAGGCATTAGGCAACAATATCTAAACTGGATAGTGACTTCATCTTCTTTAGCTAAGTATATTCTAGCGCCTATAATGTGTTCAGTATATTGTGTACACACAATAAACTCACAAAAGTTATCTTCATTTTTGTAAATGAATGCGGTGTGTGTATGCCCAGCATAATAATGCTCTCTTTTTCTTTTTAATAATAAATAAATAAATAATAATTAATAAATATCCTTGGACATTCCACACAGCGTCATCTAGTCCCAAGCTAAGCAATTTAATGCTTGTGTTATGGTAACAATTTAATAATGATGTATTTTTAATTGAATTCGCATGTACTGGATCCTTTAATAATAAGCTAGATTTTAGCTAAGTATTTAGCTTAAATGAGCCGAGAATTGTAATGAGATAGTATTCAAAAGCCACTAATCTCTAACTAGTAGGATTTGGCGATTAGAAGTTCAGGCGATAATGGCTTAATTTAAGCATTTAGGAGCCATGTTGGCAGAGGGATAGTACCTAGACCTTCCAATAGTCGTCGGTTCGATTCCTGGTTTAAGCGTCCATTTAGATTGTATTTAAATTTAATTGAATGATAACACTCGCTACGGTGAGGAAGAATATCGAGAGGAAACCAGAGGCCCTAGCCATGTTACATTTCGACAATCGCTTTCGATTAGAAACTAAAAAAAATGTATAGGAATTGACATTCGATGACGAAAACTCGAGCGATCAGAAATGTCAAATCAAAGGTGTAGCGATGATAGAAATCGAATCGCTTCATAGCGAATGCCGGTTGGCTAGGCCCTCTGTTAGCTTTATAATAGGCGGTAGGCTTGCAACCTGTCACGTAAAAACCTAATGCCGGGTTCCTATATCCAACTAACGGATATCCGTAGGTCATATACAACGTTGTTATCTGTCAAAAAGTCACATACATTTTGTGTTGAATAAACAACGTTGCTATGACGACTGACCTACGGACATCCGTACGTTGGATATAGGAACCGGGGGTAAATGGTCTTTTGTTTGTTTTTGAAAGAAAGAAAGAAAGAAAATTCATTTATTCTTGTAGGACCTCAAGGATCACTTAAGTTTCGTTTTACATGCTAGGTGATTCTAATGCCTGTTCCAACGCGACTCCCTACAGACCCCTACTTTTCTAAGATATAAAAATAAAATAAATCAATCAATCAATCAATCAATCATTTATTTATTTCATTAAAATGTCATTAAATATCCATTTAATGACATTTTACACGATTTTTTAATTAAATAATATATTTCATTTTTCAATTTAAAGATTGTGTCCCGTTATCTAACACTATGAACTTCGCAGAAAGCCGAACAGAAAATGTTTCAGGTCCAAGAAATTGTGGTCGCATGTTATCAGGAGAATCAGAAGTTTCGCCACTTCCAGTAACTTTTTTAATTTGCAGAAGTGGACAAAATCGTGGAGCTGACGTCATCAATCTGTGACGAAGATAGTGTAATAGTTCGTTTTGGTATTATCACTTAGGGGTAGAAAACTAGTTTTAGGCAAAGGTTGCTTGGAAGAGATCGCTCTTAGCGATAAGGCCGCCTATTGTGCTTTTTATTAAAAAATTATGTCTTTTATTTGTTTTCTTTTGTGTACAATAAAGTGTTTCTTCTTCTTCTTCTTTTAACGACCTCAAAAAAAAATTGATTTTAATGTTTTCTTTCAATAACTCACCTGTTTTTAACCGACTTCAAAAAAAGAGGAAATTATATGTTCAACTGTTTGTTTTTTTATTAATGTTCACCGATTGTTAATAATATATAAACCAATAGTAAACAGATTTTATTTTGTTAAAGACATTTACTCCCGAGGCGATCTCGACGATAGAAAAGTGTATAAGTTATTATCATCGGAAAACTTTACACATAACATAAACCGCTCTAATCATTGATTAGAACAGCGCCATCTAGTTTAAAATATTGAACTATTTTGTTAACCAAAGTTATAATAATTGAAGTTTTATTTCCTTAATTTGGGAGTGACAGAGGCCAGTCCCTTGAGGACCCGAGCTTTAGTATAATCGTTCCGCTATTTATGTTTTGTGATGGTTTTTTTACGAGCTTTAAATGGTTATAGATGAGAGAAAATTTAGAGGACATTTTGTTTTGATTAGAACTTGGGTTTTTTGGTTTCTTTGAGTGATCTTTGTTTCGAAGTGCTCGTAGCTTAGTTCTTGATAGATTGTTGAAGTTAAGCTACGTTCTGAGCGGTCACAATTTGGATAGATTGCAAGTGGTGTTACAGCTGAGCGCTTCCATGTTCCCTAGGTCTACTTTAATTGTTGGTTCCGGCTTTAAAAGTCTTTATGTGGCTTGCTCTGGTGATGGAGTTTTAGACCGCTTAAATGCCTTTGTCATGGCTTAACTACATCAAAAGCCGAGACCGAGAATTTAACGTGTCCTAGAGAACACGGAAGCGCTCAACTGAAAATGCCACTTGAAGTCACCCATCCAAAATGTGATCGCTCAGAACGTACCCTGTACGCTGTTACGCTTTCACACCTAAACTACTGAACCGATTTTGATGAAAATTGGCACAGAGATAGACTAGACCTTAAAAAGACATAGGCTACTTTTTAAGTCGCTAGGAGCAGCTTGTAAGGTTATATAACGACGCAGACTTACTGCGTATTCCCTACGGATGTTGATTATGTCTATTTTTTGTCGGCGTCCATTACAGATACAATAGGAATTCCCTTGATGAGCGACAATCAGCTAGGAGAGATGGGAGAAGGCAAATAAATAATTAAAATCATAAAATCTATGTAGTTCAAATTTTAATGAAACAAAGATTTTAGACAGAGATATTGACAACGTCTATACTTATAGGCGAGGGTGTGTGTATGTGTGTGTGGATCAGCTGAAAGATGAAGACCAAATCGAACATACTTAGAGCAAATAGGTGACATTTTGGTTCCCAAAAGTGTCACTATTTTGTCTATTTGGTCCAAGTATGTTTGTATGTTTGCGCCAAGTCAAAAGTACCCTAAACCAGCGAGCGTGTATAAAAAATGTAATGAGAGTGAATGAGGCGAAAGAGGTGTGTCAGAATCGTAGCAAATGGCGATCCGTGGTTTCTATCGACCCCCACGGGACATAGGCGTGATTTTATAAATGTATATAATACATTATAGGAAATTTACAAAGTGAGATTTTTTTATTGCTAGATGATGTCCGTAACAAATCTTCATCTATTCCCAAGATAAATTTAATGTCACAATTTAATGGGTGAAAGTGGCATTAACAGTTAATCGCGTCTATGCTTAAGGGCGCATCCATTCTCGCTTCCGACTTTTAAAGTCTCTGTGAAGGAGGCCTTTAAGCGGTCTAAAATCTCCGTCACCAGAGTTGGCCCCGCTCATACAAACTGACTCACTTTTTATTACCACATCCAAACTCATTTTCTTCATCAAAGCATTCATTAACTCAGAAGCAGTTTAATTCTCGTCAGTGGAGTTAATGAGACGGCGCACTTTTTAATGTAACGCCTTCATTCAGTCCTGGCTTTATTTATTTTGCGCCTTTATTGGATAATTGCGAAGGTTTTTTGTAATAATTCTTGTAGATTATTGTGAGCAAGGCTTGCAAGCCATACACGACCTTAGACGACCTCTGTGGAGTAGTGGGCGAAGGCCCGCCTGAGACGCAGAGGTACAGGTTCGATCCCCGCCACGGGACAAATGTTTGCATGTTCTGAAGATATTTATTCCGGGTCTGGATGTTTTCTATTTATAATTATGCATGTATTTACAAAAAAAAGTAGTGTCATATTAGTCATCTGGTTACCATAACACAAGCATTAAGTTGCTTAGCTTGGGACTAGATGACGCCGTGGGAATGTCCAAGGATATTTATTTAAGTATTTTATTTATTCTAAGCTCCTAAATCAACATGTTCATTCGATACCCCCCTACTTTAGGGTTAATTTTATCCCAATTATCATAAAAACTATAAAACCACGAAACCCGAAACCACCGCTGATATAAGAACCCATTGCCAAAACAAGGCCAAAGTGATTGTTTCCCTAATTTAATTTACCTACCCCCTATTAGGGGTGTAATAACAGTGTTGTAAAATATAACGACGCCACGTGTGATGGGGATTTAAAAAGTTAGCTTTGCAGGCAAAATGACTTTTATTCCGCCATTTTGTGTAAAAATATTGTGTAGTCTCTGGTTTTTTGATGCTTTATGAAACGGTAAAAAAATATCGTGTCGAAAGTTAGAATTGTAATCACATTATCTGTAACCGACAGACGAAAATAACAATAAATATATTCCCCGAGACGTTCAAAATGAGCGATGTTCTGTAGTCAATTGGATGGGTGACCGCAAGTGGTGGCTGAACGCTAAATCGTTAAGCCATGACGGTTGCCTTTAGGCGATTAACTCATTCCGACACCACAGACAGTCAGTTATATACATAGACATAGACATAGACATGACGTTTATTCGCAAAAACTGTACACAACAACACAAATATTATAAACAATTAAACACAAGAGAAAATAACACAGAAAAGAAAAAACAAAACAACAGATTTTAACAAAAAGATACAAAAATAATAAAAAAAAAACTAAACAACATTAAAACAACCGAAAAAAACAACAAAACGGATAAATGCAAATTATGATGATATGGATTGATGAACGAATTAGTGCCTATTTCGTTCATGGTTGGAAGTAATTAAGCAAAATAATTAGGTTTAATTTTTGTTATTTCTATACCTATCGAATCAGAATGTTAAAGAATATCTGCCCCTAGTCAAGTTACATTAACGAAAAGTCGAGCGATCAGAAGTGTCAAATCAAAAGAATAAATCAAAGTAATAGCGATGATAGAAAGAGATAGAAACAAAGCGTTTGTCACATGGCTACAGTAGGGTTGCCGGCGGTTTTTGTGTAGTATAGTAATCTATCCTCGCTCACATGTCAAGTATTCTGTATGGAGTGTTTAGTTCATGCAAGTTACCGAGGGGGGCGCTGCACTGGATTTTCATACATTTGTGATACTTGACTTGGTATCGAAGACAGTATCCAATACCACGGTAAACTGACGTTAGCCGCCTCTCCACTCACGCTAACGAGGTCAATTCACCTCATTCGTATTTACTTCTCAACATGAGCGATCCGCATTAAATAACCCGTTGAAATAAAATTTAAATATTAATATAATCCCAGGTTGTTAAATTCGCCTTAAAATAAATTTGCATTCAGTTCACGGCTCTGTTTTATTTCTTTTTGTATTAAGCCCCGGGCTATTGAATACAAAATACAATTGTTAATGAAAACGGACTTTGATGTTGACGTGTTTTAAGCTGTTATTCACAAGCGTGAGCTAAAAAGGGTAAATCTTCAGCATAAAAATAAATGAAAAATGTTAAATAAAACTTTCGATTCTGGCGAGATTTGAACCCGCGACGATATAAGTCGACCTTAAGCCGGACTGGCTTACCACTTAGCCAAGGAACCCCTAAAATCGATATATTTATGGACCAGAGAGGTCAAACAAAAACACTGATTTTAAAACGCATTCTTTTCCTAAATTTATGTTATGTTTGTCTTTATATACGAGGTATGTTAATACAATACTTACACAGACAAGAGTGTTGCAGTCTTATAAGTACCCAAATTTGTTACGATGTTTTTCTTCACCGTTTATGAAAATAAATAGGGATCAGGCAGTCTCGCGTGGATCCTATTAGGGCAAGGCGCCCGAATTGCATCTAAGCTGCACCAAAGCTATACAGCTATATTATTACAACCACTATAACATCATAGTGGGGTGTGTGGAACAAGTTGTAGAAAATAGTTAGTTTAATAATAGTTGCTTATAACTTGAAGATATACATAGTAAAATGTAATTTTGATATGTCTGTACTGAGCTGTACCTACATTACCTATATTACTTTATTCGTGTACCTGTTATGGACCATTGTGTCTGCAATAAATGCTATTTATTTATTAATAAATAAATATCCTTGGACATTTTATACGGCGTCATCTAGTCCCAAGCTAAGCAACTTAATGCTTGTGTTATGGTAACCAGATGACTGATATAATATTTAGATTTTTTTTTTGTAAATAAATACATATTTTAGATAGAAAAACACCCAGACCCTGAACAAATATCTGCAGAACATGCAAATATTTGCCCCGTGGCGGGGATCGAACCCGCAACCTCCGCGTCTCAGGCGGGTTGACGTCTTGTGATAAGTTAAGTTCATGTTAAAGGAAAAGTGCTTAAAATTAAGGTGCTAAACGTAGGTTGTCTGACGACCTCTGTGGCGCGGAGGTCGTCATATTCTGAAATTTTTAATATCTGAAGATGGACTTTCGCAAAGTTACGCCTGAATCAATTTACTTAACTATAACATTTAAAATCGCTTTTCGGTCTTAACTTGTTTCACACTAACCCTAAGTGGGGTGGTTATTGGACAAGCCAAAATACAATATTTAGCTTAAAAGCTTATTATCAATATAAATTGTATTATCTTGTTTATTAAATTATTACTTATACCTTATAGTTATATTGTTATACATAGAGCCTGACCTATAACGAGTATTGTACGTTAAAAAACTGGCATGTGAGTTCAAGCGTGCGAATTTAGGGCCTAGCAGGAGTAGGTAGGTCGCAGTAGCCATAAAAGAAGAAGTGAGAAGTAGGTCCTAAATTCGCACGCTGGCAGTGGGACTGGGATCGGCATGTAACTCGGATGTATCCAAAACGATGGTCGGGAATTGAAGCGCATATCTAATTAAGGGGGGAGTACCTTTGCCCAGCAGTGGGACACGAGAGGTCGATTTAAAAATCATGTTAATTTAATATAATCTCATTAAAAAAACTCTTAATGTATTGGCATGTTTAAACTTGACAAAATTAAGCTTTTACATCTTTACACGAAGATTGTTATACTTTTCAAAACTAAAAATGTATTTGCACGACTGGGATTCGAGCCCATGACCTTCGGATCGGAAGTCGAGGTACTATCCCATCCGGCTTATATGGCTATAAGAAACTAAAACTACCCAAAAATTTATTAAAAACGTTGTTTAGAAGAAAAAAGACGTACACACGTTAACCGGTTTTTTTTAGAAGATTACATAATATAAAAGTAACATTCAGTAAAACATACATCATTTTATATTAAAGCATCATTTGAGGACAAATCGGAGAATGAAAACCACATTAGTGGACAAACGGCTTAATAAACGGCGTAGACCCTCTACGAAGCTACGACGTAGAGGTTGGATAGGAGTGTGGTTTGTATGGAGAAGACATTTTATTTAAAATTTACTTCTTCTTCTGTTTAATATTATTTCTTCAGAATATTTTTATTTTATTTATTTATTAGCTACATTATACAGCATTAGTAATAAAGTTATAAAATAACAGTTTTGGTAATTGTTCAAAAGTTAATATAATAAATAAGAAACTAACCACTCCTTCGTTAACTAACCGCTAACGGGTTTAAATATAAACAGAATATACTTAATATTAGTTAAATAGTATACATTTATATGTGCCAAATATATAAATGCCATTAACTATATTCCAATATTGTTTATTTATATATTATTATTTCAGGCGACAAACTTTAGAGGTAGTTTTGGCAGATTGTCTTGGAGCTGATAACACTCTTGATGAAACAAGCCAGCTTTCAAACAAAAAATATCAAAAAAGTCCGTCCATCCAAAAGCTACATTGGCTCAGACAGTAAATACACCAATTACAGAAAACACAAGTACACAAATATAATAAAAAAACACTACACACATAAAACACCTTTTTTGGTCAGGGTTTAAAAAGTTTAAATTCGTTAACTCCTGCGAATTATGGGCATGTACCGAATATGTATATTTGGACATACCTCTGACTACCCCCTTAGACATCTTCAAAAGCATCTAAAAATTGCAAAATCTGAAAGAAATGTCTACCGCTCCCGGGACACAGTCGTGATCATATTTAATTTTATTTTTGAAAAGCCTTCTCCACACTAACATAACATACATTAGTACAGTCTACCTTGCAGTGGAAAAAAATCTAATATACCTTTGTACCTAGGTGGCTTGCTAGCTATCCAGCTCTTGTGTGGCTCTTTGTTACAAAGGTAAATAGGAGTATCATTCTAGTACTAGGTCTTGAATGTTAGGTCTAGAAGCGCTCGTGGCGAAGCTTGCTAAGACGTTCTTGATAGATCGTTGAAGTTAAGCAACGTTCTGAGCGGTCACTACTTGGATGAGTAACCGCAAGTGGCATTATCAGTTAAGCGCTTCCGTGCTTCGGAGAGCACGTTAAATTTTTGGTCCCGTTTTTTAAAGTCGTTAAGCCATACGGAGGCTTGAAGGCGGCCTAAAACTCCGTCACCAGAGTTGGCCACTTGCTCATACTATCGAACGAACGGATTGTTTTCACGAAGTCCATCTTCTATACTAGCTCTATTATTTCCGCGCCAGTCTAGAATTCCCGAGTATCGCTTTTTGCACAAATAAAAATCTTCCTTTGAACATCGACCTAGTTCAATAGAGCCATGTTTTGTCGCTCGTAATTGGACGGCCACAATAGGAATGGCTTTGTCAACATATTTTTTTTATCTTTTACTAGCTGCGCCCCGCGGTGTTACCCGCGGTGAATAGTTCCCGTGGGAATACCGAGATCAAAAGTAGCCTATTCTTAAATAATAAGCAATATATAGCATATATAAAAATAGGGGTATAAGCAATTGTGGTACTAAATTTCATTCAAATCCGTCCAGCCGTTTGAGCGTGAAAAAGTAACATACTTACACACTTTCACACTTACACACACACAAATTTTCACCTTTATAATATTACTAGCTGCGCCCCGTGGTGTTACCCGCGTTAGTTCCTGTTCCCGTGGGTATATCGGGATCAATAGTAGCCTATGTGTTATTCCCGGTCATAAACTACGTATATTCTTAGTTTCAGCCAAATCTGTTCAGTAGTTCTGGCGTGAAAGAGTAACAAACACACACACTTACCTACACACACACAAACTTTCAACACAAGTGTGTTAAATACTTCGTAACAGCGATACAAACTTAGGCCTTTATCTTATCTTATCTTCTTCTTATCTACCTTGATAAAATATAGCTTATGTTTTTGAAAAGTCCATGCTACACATCGATGAAAGAATTTGTGAAATCGGATGAGTAGTTTCGAAGATTACCCCAAACATACTAACAAACAAACAAACTTTACTTCATTTATTATTTTACAGTGTTAAACCACACTTAGGTATTGGAAATTTCATTATAAATGAAAAATCTTACTAAAAGTTAAAGGCTCCGGCAGGAGGAAGAGCGATCGCTTGTATCTACGCAGGTTCGAATCCTGCCGGAGCCTTTAACTTTTAGTAAGATTTTTCATTTATAATGAAACTTTACTTCTTCCTACTTGTAAGTTCGTATGAGATGAGGCAGTGGCTGTACGCGAGTGAAGCCGCGGGCGAAGCTTATAGTAAAAAATGCTATGTGAAAAACTAGGCAACTAAAGGCATCTAAAATGAATTTACTTATCTTCGTTCTAGAAGCGAATGCTTTTAGTCATAAGTATCGTATCAAATTTCAAAGGAAGATTTAATTTACTAACACTTGTCTGTGACTTTACTTGCATATTGTCTGAGGAATTTATTTTCAGTAGGTACTAGGTACTAGGATAATTAAATAACCGATGAAAAAATTTAATTGTTGTTGGAAACATAATTGTAGTTAAAAATAATAAAGGAATTTTAATGTTTTTTAGCTTCTTGAGAATAATAAAAAAGTTTTTTTTTTTTAAGTTTTACATTTAAAATAATACAATGTAAATGAATACAATGTAAAATACTTACTTTCTCATTTGTTTTCATTGACACAAAAGAAAACATTGATGTACACGGGGAATCTAACCTTCGATATTTGGATGTAACCGCCTACTGTATAATATTGCATAATCTTTAAAGATTGTAATGCCTTCCGAATTCTAAAACGCTACTTAATGTAAGTGGTGCTTATCTTATCTTTGAATTTTTTTACTTTTATCCATACAAATCTGAACACGAAAGTAAAAACGTCTCAACATTGTATTATACAAATCTGATAAGTAAGAACGTCTCAAATGATTAATACGGTCTCAAATATTTAAGAACCGTTTCAGTATTCAGCCGTAGATCCTGTTTATTTAAGTTAATTTCTACCGTAAGCAAAAACATCATCATCATTTCCTGACCCTTAGAAGGTTATAAATGAAAAAAAACCTTATTAAAAGTTTTACGGCTTCGACGGGATTCGAACCCGCGAGATACAAGCGATCACCCTTAAACCAGGCTGCCTTACCACTCGGCCACGAAACCTAAAGACGCCGAAGACGAAACTATCAGTAAGATTAAGGCCGTTTGTCCACCGCCGCCGTCACCGGGACGTCAACGAGAACGAGATGACGGCGCCGAAGTACTGATACTTAAACTACTATAGCTGCGTGTCCACCGCAAGGCCGTCACGTCATCTTAAACTCGGCCCGAAATAATCTAGTTCTCGTTGACGTCCCGGTGACGGCGGCGGTGGACAAACGGCCTTAAAAGAAGGTTTCCTTTTTCTTCATTTTCTTATCACACATCTCATTACTTTAGTCCATCAATAATCTTTCGGCATAGCGATAAATTTACATATTTATGGTCAGACAGGTCTTTTATGCATAAGTATTCATTATTTGCTCATCCATGCGAACAAATATTCGATTTATATAAAAATGCGCTGAAAGATATTTTTATCATTCTCTCATCAACATCTCTACTGTATACTGGCTTTTAGACAAATCCAGCATAAAATACAGATATAAAATAAAATCAGTTTTTAAAGCTGTTAATTCTTCCATCGCTGAATCTTTCATCAATAATCGATCTCTATAAGTTTTGCAACATTTTAGAACATTTTCGTCGAGTGTTATAAGTGCTATCAATTGAATTCTGTTTCTATCAAAATCTTGTTCAAGAACTGTGACGGTGCCAATAAAAAATTGTGCAGTTAATTGTAACTGAAAAGTTTGACACGTTAGTCAAGAACTGTGTCAATAAAAACTGCATTTTGGGACTGAAATCTCTCAACAAGTACATCAAGAACTGTGTGTAACTGTGCCAATCATAAACTGTGCAGTTAGTTCTGACTGAAGCTTGAAAACTGGGTCTAAACTACGTACTGTTTTATTGATCTTTACGTAAGGACTTTTTAGTAATAATCTAAGATTTTAGTAAAAATGTCTAAACTCACTCTCCTAGTATGTTTCATGTTAATTGGTATGATATACGCACTTAGCTTCTCATGCAACTCGTGTGGGAAAGAGTGCGCATCATCTTGTGGTTCACGTCGCTTCAGACCTTGTTGCTTCAACTACTTAAGGAAGAAGCGAGATGACACTATTTCCCACAATTCAATTGAAAATTTAGAACATACTCCTATGTTTGTATTAGTGCCCGATTGGAGTTTTTCAAGTGATTCTGATTTGTATTATGATGGTGATGTGGTTGAGAATCGATCGGCTTGATTTTGAATGGATCATACAAATTATTTACCATGAAAAATATAATGATGGAAAATTTAAAGTACCTAGATATAATAATATTATAATAAATAATTTACAGAATAACTATTGTTGAAATTTAACTAAATAAATGAAATCACTAATTAAAGTAATTGGAAAAGATAATTTAAAATGTTATTCAGAACAATGTTTATAAAACTGTTTAATGAAATAATGCTAAGAGCACTTTGCAATGTACAATTTTTAAGAAACTGTTGTGTTAAAATGTATCGTTTGTATAACTGTTATAATTAAATAACGTAATTTCAAAACCATTGTGTTTACTTTCTTGAGCAAGTTTTTAAATTACTATCTCTAAACTACACAAGCCATTTAAAATTTAGATTTTCACTATTTAAACAATATTATCAATACAAATACGACAAATAGTATTTTTTAAGGAACTTGCTAGGATAGGATACCTATTATTATAACGGATTACCGTCACAAAGACCTGGTTATACCGTGTCACGACGCGGCTAATGAAAACAACGTATTTACATACTGCATGCATAGAAATGTGTGCCATATTTTCACAGCTCAATGACGAGTCACTGTGGATCAGTTGGTGCGTGTATGGAATAAGGATATCGATTCGGCGACCTCTGGATCGAATCTCAATAAATGCAAAAATGTGTAACAACAATCAATACAAAAAATAATTGTAAAAATCAAAGCGCATCACAATGACAAAGATGCTATTTTTCATCTATCAATCGCCATACAATAACTATGAGTTTATCATATCATCACACGGTTATTTATTTTCATATTACAGTACTTATATTACAGTATGATTGTATGGCAAGTTATATTTATCTTAAGGTGCCTGTGTGCGTGAAACTAGCGCCGCCGCCTATTACATTTTATTATTACGTTGAACAAAGGAATTAAAAAAACGGATTGTTTCGTTTGTGAAACCTAGCAGCAATCTATGTCATGAATCAAAAGTCGAAAAACCTATAATCATGACACAAAGGGTCCCTAGCATATCATAATTTTACCAATAGAGATGGGGTGACCCCTATAGGTTTATAAAATTACATTAACCCCTATTAACAATACCCTTTTTAAATAATACACAAAAGATAAAAAACTTAATAAATAAAAAAAAATCCATCGTCAATAAATATACGATTATCCCGCTTATAATGCCCATTTAAAAACAGTAAATATCACACTTAAGTTTTATTTTCCATGAACGAATATCGCAAAAAACTTCGCAAATATCGTCACGTATTATATTGTAGAATAAATAATATTACAATAATTTTGAAGTGTTTCGATGTGAACGTAAATTGAGAATATGGGGTCATTCACTTGTAAGTACCTACATTAAACTGAATTTTACTGAAATGATAAAGAAAAATAAGTAAACGTAACTGAGAAAGGGGATGACGATTACATCTCCAAGGCGCGGTAGACTCATCCTCACTCAGACATTCGAAATTCTTCGAAAATGTCTAAAAGAGAAATGAATGCCTTATAATATAGACCACACCAAGTTTTTCGAACAAGCAGTCGCACATTAAATACATTTTTTTTTCTTCAACCTATACCTATCGTCCCACAGCTGGGCAAAAGGTCTCCCCCATATCCCTCCAACCATCTCTGTTCTATATTTATTGTAATGAAAAATTTAATTTGATCACACTGTATTCCCGAGGTGTGGTAGACAAATTCTTAATAGATCTCATTAAGATCCTTTGAAGATGTCTTAGAAGTAGTCAGAGGTATGTCCAAATACATAATTTAATTGAGAAATACCCACATTTTGCATAAATATAAATTCCGTACTAACGTGACAGGTTGCAAGCCCATCGACGCTATTAGAAAGCTGGTTTCCACATGTTTTCCTTCACCGTTTAGAGCTCGTGTTAATGTGCATACTTCGAAACAAAAAATCCATTGATTAAACAGGGATTCCAACCCACGACCTTCAGATTGAAGGTCGAGTTCTACTTGGCCAGCACGATCTCATACTTGACGAAATGGCATGGCCGGGATTCGAACCCACGAGCTTCGGATTGAAGGTCGAGGTACATCCCCCTTGGCCAACACAACCTCATAAATGACAGTCTATAAACCCGTCTATCAAACAAACTTTCCTTACGGTAAATAAATTTAATATAAACATATTTTATTTACAGAAACTAAACAACTACATATTAACATAGCTGTACAAAATACAATTAGAACCAGTTGAGCCACCTAAGGATCGTTACAAACTATCTATAATTTAAACTATTAAAAGTTAAACTTTCCTTACGATAAATAAATTTAATATAAACTATTAAAAGTTCCGCTCGCCCTATCCCATGATCTCGTTACCTTAAGCCTAATAGGAATGCTTGCTAGACCGTTCACACTGCTACTTTAAGCGCTATGCCGACAAGACGGGTTTGAATCGGCGCTGGCGACGGAAAACCGTGTCTACGCCCGCCGCGCAGTATAAAGTATGGTAGTGTAGGGCAGTTTTGTTGGGTCATGGCGAATAACCACCAAGGAGGTGACATCTAAGTGAAAGAAAGAAAGAAAAATCATTTATTCTTGTAGGACCTCAAGGATCACTTAAGTTTCGTTTTACATGCTAGGTGATTCTAATGCCTGTTCCAACGCGACTCCCTACCCTAAGTAGTATAATCAGTCATCTGTTGTTGTAATTGTTCATTAAATTTAAAAAATATTTGGAATAAAGAGTAGAATGAATTAGCTCTATGTTTTATTACTAGCTGAGCTCAACTACCATTTAAAATCTTTGTGATTGTGAATCAAAAGCGATACAATGACAAATGGCAAAATTAAACATTATATTAAAAACCGACTTCAATTTCATGAGAAGTGACCAATTTCCTACACTCTCGATGTGCATTCCTGTGCGTAACTCCGAAGGTCCTCATCAGATCCTCATAGTTTTATGGGACCTCCCTTGGAATATCTTCTTTCCAACAAAAAAATAATCATCAAAATCGTTTCATAAACGACAAAGTTATCCGCGAACAAGCATAATATATTACGGTCGAATTGAGTCACCTTTTTTTTAAGTCGGTTAAAAATAATACATGAATCTGATTTGATATACCAAGTGCTACGCTGCATATAATATCTACTACCTACACCTATCGAATGATTACACAGTATATTAAAATAAATTATTTTCCCTTAAATAATGTGTTTTTCGTTCAAAAAAGATTTCGGGAATTAGAGTGTCAAAATCCACTTTATCCAAACTTTCAGCTTCAAATGGGAATATGAGACTAAAATTCCTAAAATCCCATTTAAAGGGGATTTTGGCACTAACCCGAAGAGCTTCAATCATTGACTAATTAAGTTTTCTGAATATGACTAGGTGAGAGGGGTTGTCAGAGACACGTCCTTAAATGTAATAATTGCTTGATTTTATTAACGAATAGGTCCAATATAATTTAAGGCTTGAATTAGAATAATTGAATATTGAGGAGAGCAAAATTAATGAACTCTGAAAGTTGCTTCGTAGCAAGTGCTACGCTGAATGTCTACACTGCGTAGCACTTGCTACGAAGCTACGAAATCTCTTAACATCATTGAAGGAATTTGTCATGACGCTTGTAGCTTCTAGACTTTAATCCTTCAATTCCTTTCAAAGAACTTAATGCTTGTGTTATGGTAATCAGATGACTGATATACAATTTTTATATATTTATTTATAAATACATGCATAGAAAACAAATCAAACAAACAAACAGCGTTTGGTTGTAAAACCACACACAATGCAGAGGGCCTAGACAATGTAACAATCGATTAGCGAAAGCGATAGTAGAAAAGTCCAAAATGTATTGGTTTGACATATGCCTTCGATATGTCACGTGATCTGTTACGTAGGGCCTAGCCAACCGGCATTCGCTATGAAGCGATTCGATTTCTATCATCGCTACACCTTTGATTTGACATTTCAGATCGCTCGAGTTTTCGTCATCGAATGTCAATTCCTATACATTTTTTTTTAGTTTCTAATCGAAAGCGATTGTCGAAATGTAATATGGCTAGCATTTCGATTCAACCAAACGAATCGACAACATCGAACGATTACTTCATACAAATGCCTAGCCAAGTTGCACTTTTGACAGTCGATTTCGCTTAATAGTCGAATCGTCTGATGGAAACGCTAGCGAACGCTAAGACCCTGTAGATATCGAAAGAAAATGGCGATTTCATAAACAGCTGTAGAAAGAATATCATTGGATGTGTTTAATAAGCGACCCTGGCTGATAACACCTGTTTTAAATGCTGCACCTGGGTCTCGAGAAGATATATACACAAGCCAGAAACTGTATTGAGCGTTGCTATGGTTTGCTGAAGTTTCGTTGCTGATAACACCTGTTTTAAATGCTGCACCTGGGTCTCGAGAAGATATATACACAAGCCAGAAACTGTATTGAGCGTTGCTATGGTTTGCTGAAGTTTCGTTGGAGAAGCTTGCTTAAAGACAGAGTTCTTCATTACCATCCTTATGTAGCTAACAGGATAACACTTGCATGCTGTGTACTACACAACATTGCAGTAAAGGCTCGGCTTCCAACACCACGTTTTAGCTCTGGCACAAATAATGATGGCAGTGATGATTACACCTCACAACCTAATAATTAACTCATGCATGAAAATGAGAATTCTAAGTGGATTATAAATAAAAGTACTTAAGTTACAAATATATTTTATTTTAAAACAAAACCGTCCATAACATGCTGTCTGTGTATGTATACTTATATGCGCTACTGCACGTTCTCACCTTGTCTACACTTATACTCAAGGTATCACACAAACTCACTCGCTATCAAGCCATACCGTGACATCGCTGTCCCTACTCAAATATTGTTGAAGAAAAGCTTCAGCAATATTTGTGAAACGGTTGAGGACATTGTTTCGCTCATTATTCAGTTCTACTCTTCGGGCTTCAGTCTGTGCCCGTCTCTCCTCCAACTGAAGGCGTCTCTGCTCGATAGCCACGAACTCACTCGTCGCTCGGTCAAATGGAGTTAGCGCTCGTCTTCGGCGCGCTCTCAAATGTCGACGATGGGGAGAGGCAACACTAGGATTCGGTGGTAGGCACAGGTGGGAGCGGGGTGAACGTGGTAGGCTCAGGCGGGAGAGGACTGGCAGCTCGGGTCGGTGAGCACCGTGCCGCGCCGGCCCCAGTGGCGCTGCCAGCTGCCGCCGGCGCTGACTCCAAAAGAGTTGGAAACTATTCACCGCTGGCTCGTGCTCTTGATTGCATTATCTTTAGAAATCTCAATAAAATAATTCAAATAGGATTCCGAATTCATCAAAGTTGACAGACTCATTAGACGTTTGATGTCGACAACCATAGACTAAGCGCGCTAACAAAGAGAATGTAACTCTCGTTTACACGGTATTTAGCGATCAGACGAATAGACAAGGCGATCGCTATGCGAAGGTTACTTTGTCTACCAATCGAACTTCGCTATCGCTTCAGCGATGACGATTGTAGAAATCGATTCGCTTCATAGCGAATGCCGGTTGGCCCTCTGATGGAAACGCTAGCGAACGCTAAGACCCTGTAGATATCGAAAAAAAATGGCGATTTTATAAACAGCTGCCGAAAGAATATCATAAGATGCCCCCGGTCAGTTTAATTTAATCCAAAGATTTTTTTTATCAAATGTACTAGGAGGCATAAAAGGCATAAGCTTGTAATATATATTCCCAAGGGAGCATTTAATCGGGATCAAAGTCCCTATCACCCAAGTCAGCTCATACCAACAGACCAATCGCAAAAATCCATTCTGAAGTTTTTACGTGAAAGAGTAACAAACATTAATCCATCTTTCATCTCTCCATCCATCCCTACTTACAAACTTTTGCATTTATTATATTAGTAAGATTAAAGACAGAAGTATTTTATTGGTAAAGTACAATTACTTAAAAGTCATGTGAGCTTATCTCTAAAACGGTATGTAGGTAAGATACACTTTTGACATTTACTGTACTAGTGCAAAAGTGCAAATCATAATAATAATACAATTAGTAGAATCGGGGGCGTCAACCACAGGTGCATCGACCACTGGGGGCCTAAGCCACGAACCCGACAGATTTACTGCGAAATAAGCGATGACTCATTTGACGTTTGATATCGACAACCATAGACTAAGTGCGGTATCAAAGAGAATGTAACACTCGTTTACGCGGTATTTGGCGATCTTCGCTATCGCTTCAGCGATGACGATTGTAGAAATCGATTCGCTTCATAGCGAATGCCGGTTGGCTAGGCCCTCTGAGCTCTTTCATTTCATTTCATAATACTAGTGGCAATTCGTAGTGTCGCAAAAGCTAAACTAAACTAACTAAAATTAATGCCATCCTTTTTATTCCCATCGCTATGAAAGGGACGGCAACATTTTTGGTTAGTTAAGTTTAGCTTTTGCGATACTCCGAATGGCCCAACTATCTATTAGACCACCCAACTGTTTTTGTGCTGTGCTGAATAAACATGTTTTCTTTCTATACAATAATACAAACATTTGTCCCGTAGTGGGAATTGAACCTGCGTCTCAGGCGGACTTTTACCTACTGCGCCACAGAGGTCGCCATACAATTGCATAAATTTTATTATATTCCACAGTAAGCACAAAATTCAATTACCATCTTTCAAATAAACTTAACCGCACGATAACTACACAAAGGGTACATTATAAGTACATAATACAAAGTTATAAACTGGCCGCGTCGCTTTTGATATGATAATTCTATAGTTGGGCAGTTGGAGTCGAAATAATATAGTGGTATGAACAAATGTATGAACAATTTAAACTTTGCCAAACTTTAGAAATAATTTAAACGCATTTACAGGACTTTTGTCGCGTAATTACCATAATATATTGTCAGTGTTGTGTGTCGTCGACTGTCCACTCCTGACTCTGATGGCAAATTGAGGGTAGTTCTGGATGTTACCGCCTGAGACGCAGAGGTTGCGGGTTCGATCCCCGCTACGGGACAAGTGTTTGTATGATCTGCAAATATTTGTTTCGTGTCTGGTTGTTTTCTATGTATAATATTTTATGTAGGTATGTATTTACAAAAAAAAAATCTAAGTAGGTAGTATATCAGTCATCTGGTTACCATAACACAAGCATTTAGTTGCTTAGCTTGGGACTAGATGACGCCGTGTGGAATGTCCAAGAATATTGATTTATTTATTTAATTAACGGCGGTAGCTCCAGTACATCAGTACGCGACCACGACAGCTGCAAAGCGCTCAAAACGTCGGTATAAAATGTAAGGTAATCACGCGATAAAGTGTCGTAATTTCGTTTAAATTATATGAACCACTGATGCAACCGACGACAGAAATTAATGTGTGGACAAACAAATGAAAAGCTTATTTTGTTTTGAAATTTTTAGACAAGTTGCTATTTTTTCAATAATAAAATCTTTTATAAAATAATCATCTCTATAATATTATAACTCTTATTTCCACCCCACGCTTTGTTTGCATGCAAATATCTGTTTTATAATATTATGGAATCCATGTTAACGCTTTTTGGGGTGTTTGCAAATAAGCATTTGCATAGATTATAAGAAAACTGTAATTAATTTTAGGGAAATATGCCGGAGCCTCGTATAAACTAGGTTTTCTGGGTAAATAAAACAATATGACAGCTTATTATATAAAACCAAATCAAACAAACTGAAATTAGAAACTATTATCAACTTTTGTAATGCTATAAATGTCCTTGGACATTCCACACATTGTCATCTATTCCCAAGTTATGTAATTAAATTCTTATGTGGGTTGTGGTAACCTGATGACTGGTAAAACTGCATAGATACAGTTTTTTTGTTTGTTTAATATCCTTTATCTAAAAAAATATTTAATAACAGGAACAAAAAATATCTACACTTCTTAACCTAAACAACTAAATAAATAAAAGGAACTCTGTATTCTATCTAAAATATATAAGTATTTTAACTAAAGATAGAAGACATCCTTTATCTTAAGATTTTTGGTTTTGCAAATGTATATACCTACCTATTGCGCATTCAAACGACATCGTGAGAAAACCTGCGGCTTAATCAGCCCCACACAGTATCGATCATATTTTTCTGTGGATATTGGCCGGTTAAGATGAGAGGATGGTATAGATGCTGGGCAAGCCTATTCCATCTCAACAATTTCCCAAGCACTACAGTGTCCCGTTAAGTACGCAAAGATTTCCTCCTGACACTGTATATGACACATAATTTAATGCTGTTAACAATGACTGATAATACTGATGTATAACGTCTTCTATTCGAATTGAACTGCTTTTTTTATTGTTTGAAATGTAGCTTTGAATTAAGTAATCTAATTGTATAATTTTTTTATTGATAGATCATTGTTTTCTGTTTTAATGTTAAATTTATGACGAATCTAAGTGCATGTATATTGTAAAAAAGAAATAAAGATTATGATTTTAAGTTATCTAGTAAAAGATGTTAAGGCCTAAGATTTCTAAGTAACTAGAATTCCATGTAACTTAAGGTAAACAACATTCCTTCCTTGAATTCTTAAAATCCAACTTAGTCTAATTAATTACCGCAATCAACATTGCCTTGTACATTCTGAAAGGAATGAGTCAAGTAGACGTACAATTACTCTGCATTAGCTACTAACAAATGCAATTATAGTGTACAGAGGTAACTTTAAAAGACTTGTTGAAATTTATCTTAGCAAATGTAGCAAAATCTAGTAACTAGCTTACTCGCCTGCCGCTTCGTTCGCGTGGTACCTTCTTGTAAAAAAGTAGCCTATGTGTTTTTTCAGGTCATAAGCTATTTATATTTTAAATTTCAGCTCAATATGTTTAGTAGTTTTCACTTGAAAAAGGTACAAACATACAAACATATTTTTCGCAATTATTATTTAAGAAGTGCTTTTTAATTTACTAATTGAAATATATCTTTGCTGATATTATAGTGAATTTATCTGCGTTTAAGTTTAATTAAATTATAGTTGTAAATCAGTCATCCTCATTTTTGAAGGACCTGAGTTCGAATCCATGCAATTTCTGGAACTTACTTAGTGTCAGAGGTCACTTAAAAATTTTAGTTTTACAAATCTTAGCTCATCGGTGATTTAACCGAAATAATATTATATCATCTTACTGATAGTTTTGTCTTTGGCGTCAAGGGCTTCGTGGCCGAGTGGTAAGGCAACCCGGCTTAAGGGTGATCGCTTGGATCTCATGGGTTCGAATCCCGTTGAAGCCGTAAAACTTTTAGTAAGATTTTTCATTTATAATGAAATACCTAAGTGTGGTTTAACACTATAACAAAATATATAATCGATAGTTTAACAAAGTTGTAATGTTGCATTGCGATGTTTCAGGTACCTACTAAGCGAGTGTACAGGCAGTCAAAACTTCTGAGTTCATGAAATGTAGATGACAGCTTACAAAGCAAGTTGACGTTATGCTAACTGCTTTCCACATTGATATTGCAAACAAGATGAGCCAACCGAGATGACCCTCTCACACTAGAGATGTGTCTGTTAGTCTCCACATGCGACAAAATTATTTTTTTATGTAAATCGAATGAAACGCATATAAATTTTGCAAATTTTTTATGAAATTTGAAAGATATGCGCATAATATTGTATCTAAGTATTATAATCAGTCATCTGGTTACCATAACACAATCATTAAGTTGCTTAGCTTGGGACTAGATGACGCTGTGTGGAATGTCCAGGGATATTTATTAAGGAAGATCAGCGTTGTCTTGTCTTGCGCAAAACAGCAATTGGACGCCTATTGGAACACATTGTGTATTTTTAATTTATGTTTTTGTGTATTATTTTAGTTTGTTTTCTTTATTTATTCTTGAAGTAATTAATAAATTATTACTGAAACATTTTATTTACCGAAACTAAACTACTACATATTAACATAACTGTACAAAATACAATTAGAACCAGTTGAGCCACCTAAGGATCTATCGGTAGCTCAACTGAACGCGTGATCCGAGGGCTGGCACTTATTTGGCTCAAAAGATCAGCATTGCCATCCAGCGCGGCAATGCTGCCAGTGTCTTGGGCACGCTTCCGTCTGGCAGTGGTTTGAATCAGTTGAGCATAAATTATTTGATTTGATTTTGAGTCCTTTTTGAAGTCCATGATGATTCCAACCGGACCCTTTCTCCTCTCTACTGGCGAGCGTAAAGTTTTGATTAGTTTGTGTATCACAAACACGGAATTCGTAATTTGCGCTGCATCCGATATTCGGGTATTAGACCAGAGTTGAATACAAATATCCAGTCTACAATTAAATATTTAATGACAACGAATTTATAATCAACCGAAATTAATTAATCGGTAACCACGTACGTACCTATAAAAAACAATACCTCGAGAGATAATAAGTTTTCGTGTTTGTTAGTGTATTTTTATGTCTATTTATGACTTTTTAACTCTAAAATTGATCGATTTTGATATAATTTTTAAGGTACGTATGTATGCGTGAAACTAGCGCCACCGCCTTTTTTATTTTATTATTACGATGAACAAAGGAATTTATAGGGAGTCGCGTTGGAACAGGCATTAGAATCACCTAGCATGTAAAACGAAACTTAAGTGATCCTTGAGGTCCTACAAGAGTAAATGATTTTTCTTTCTTTCATTCTTTCTTATAAAAATGGATATTTCTTACAAAAGGAACAATTCCTTTTGTGAAACCTATCATAAGCTTTTTAATTCCTATGTAATAGTTACATTTTGTATAGTTTAGGAAGAGTAGCGAAAATAGTTTGATGGCCACCAAGTGCAATTTCGCTACTCCTCCTTTGTTCATCGTATTTATTAAAATAAACTTGACGGCTTTTATAAAAAGGCGGTGCTAGCTACACGTATACAGGCAATTAATACGAAAATTAAAAAGAAATTACGAAAATAAAAGTTTAGCTAAAATACATGATATTTTTTAATTAGAACTACGTTAATGTTTTGCCTAGTTACTCAAATATCATTGATAGCTAAAGATTAACGCCATTATTCGTATACAACGATTCGTAATTGGTATGTTATCCCGGAAGGGGGATTTGTGACCATGAAAATGAACAGTTGTGTAGGTGAAAATCTTTTGAATTCTAACTTTCAGTGTTTCATACAAAAACTTTTTTGGAAATCTTTTGACAACCCTAAGTTTGTCAACATTGTAACTACCTTTCCTACTAGGTTCGCACAAATTGAAAATTGGTAGGTACAATAGGTAAGTAGGTAATGAACACACAAGGCAGACAAAAAGGGCCACTGGCCAGTGGTTAGGGTCACCGGCAAAGTTCATGGATCAGCTGATTATTATTGGGTTGCTCTGTGTTTATTTCTGAAGGAAACTTTGCTAGTCATTTATTCAATAAAAAACATCGAAATTCAAAAAGTCGTAGAACAAATGTTGTTCACACTGATGAGGTGAATGACCCCTTTTCGGGATAACATACCAATTATGAATCACGTTGTATAATTATGTATTTACAGCTGTCAAAGAAACGATGGCAACAGATTTAGTATTCATCAGAGCTCTCTGAAGTCTATAAATGAATTATGAATTACAGGTACCTATAGTGTTTTCAGATCCATAGAAAACGATAAATCTATTATCAGACAGACCGTATTAAGGTGCCTCTATGGGTGAAACTAGCGCCACCGCCGATTTTATTTTATTATTACGTTGAACAATAAAAAACTAAATATACAGTTTGTGAATTATTCTTCCTAAACTATACAAAATGAAACTATTACATAGGTATTAAAAAAAGCTTATGATAGGTTTCACAAACTGTACATTCAGTTTTTTAAAATTCCTTTGTTCAACGCAAGAATAAAATAAAATCGGCGGTGGCGCTAGTTTCACCCATACAGGCACCTTAAATAAAACGACCAAAGTGAAGTTTATTATTTATTTTTGTCTCCGATTTGTATCGATATTTTCCTTCACATCCTTGATTAAGTGGGTCGCCCACTAAACTACGCCCATCCAATAGAACTAGAATAATATAATTTGCCAGCAAATCATCCATTGGCAAAAGTTAGTACAATACTTACTTTGAGCTAAGAGCGTTAGAATAGTTTTAAAGGACGATGCTCACTAAAGCACTACGAATACTTTTATAATTTTTATTTCAACTGCAAAACTTTCGTGAGTTTGAACTTTCAATAAGACATGGGAAAGTACGTACTCACAGCCCATATCATCACATCATCATCATCATCACTTTCGATTCTCCGGAATCGAAACATTTTCGATCATCTCTTGACGGTATTTTTACATAATTTCCTGTGTGTTTTTGTAGTCTTTCTTAAACTTTCGCGATTACAATTCTCTTATTTTATAATATTTAAGAAATTACATGGATTCGGGATTTTATTGTGATATTTGCCTTACTTATATCACGACGTCAAAACAACGAATAAAAAATAAACCCCGAGTACATGTATTTCTATAATATAATTTGTATATTATTAGTAGCTATTTTAGTAAACTTACTACTATCTTGGCTTATGGTGTGATTTTATATCATCATACAAAATCACATAAGTAAAAGTACCTAGGCATTTCAAAAGTACCTACTTGCAGCGACGCTTGGCTGCACAATATGTCAATCATTGCGCTGTAGCTTGTATTTTGACTTGCTCAAGTAGGTCCCTTTTTTGAACGCAATGGTACTTGTAATTTTCTTTTTATGATGATGATAATGAGTGTGACTATGTTGACTAATATTGTAATTCTTCGCTCGGGGTTCACATCCAGTTATTTATAATTAATTAATGAGCTACCTATCGTTTAACGATCCTTAGGTGGCTCAACTGGTTCTAATTGTATTTTGTACAGTTACCTATGTAAATATTCAGTAGTTTAATTTCTAAGCAAAATTACAACAATTAATTGATTAATTATTGTAATTCTTTGCTCGGGGTTCGCATCCAGATTTTATCGTCGCGATTTTTCAATAATAGTATAATTATATTCTGCTTTAGCAGACACTCGTCTTAACCCCAGTCTACTTCTAATTCTTGTCGATTGGTTTTCTCTTTGTAAAAGTTTCTTTCTATTGAGGATTAGCTCTCTATTTATTGGCAGTAATGCTGTTTTATTCGGCAGAATTTGTTTCTCTGCCGCGTAATTTAATAAATGGATGAACAGTGTTCTTGTGCTTTTCTTACTACTAACTTATTTGCCCGCGGCTTCGCTCGCGTGGTACCTACCATGTTAAAATATATCTTACGTTCATTCGGAAAGTCCACACATCGGTGAAAGATTTTTTGAAATCGGATGATAGTTTCGGAGATCACCCCAAACATACACCGGTTCTTTGTTTATAAAAACACTTTAATTCGTAGTTCCTAGCTAGAAACTGCTATGACGCCTTGACGGAAGCCTTCTGGCTTCCTAATAACAAATATCTCCTGGCATTTAAGTCGTTATTTCACATCCTAGCCACTAGCAAACAAATGCATTTGGGAGTCTTTAAGCCATGACGGAGACCTGGGTGCGTAGACAAATGACAAATGTTTCGTATCTATTCTCTTTCTAACATCGCTATACCTTTGATTTGACATTTCTGATCGCTCGAGTTTTCGTCATCGAATGTCAATTCCTATCCATTTTTTTTTAGTTTTTACTCTAAAGCGATTGCAGAAATGTAACATGGCTAGATCAGCTGGCATCTTCAAAACAATAAACAAACGCCATCATAAACCACAACTTATTCCACCCAAACTGCAGTCATTAATATAAGCTTGAAAAAAGTAAAAACGCTATGCACTAATGAAGTTTGAAAGCGCGCAATTAACAGAGAATTATAACGCGGAAACCCAATTAGTGGAAGAAATGGGGCCATATTCACAATAGGCGGGATATACCACGGGTAGGGGTAGTTTAAACCCTGTTATTAAGCATAAGAAGCGCTAGTATTGAAGCTAAGACGTTCTTGATAAAGGTAAGCAACGTTCAGCAAAATAAAGGGTGACCGCAAGTGATATAAGCCGTACGCTTCCGTGTGTTGGAGGAATCGTTAATTTGTTTGTCCTGGTTTTTAATAACGCTAAGCCATGACGGAGGCCTTTAGAGGGCCCTAAAACTCCGCCATTGTTGGCCAAGTTGGCTATTTGCTCTAGCGAAATCGTGGCAGATAGGTATACCAAAAGATATACCATTCAAAAGTCGGGTAAGGCTGTGAGGTAGTATATGAAAATATAAACCATTTTCAAACTAAATTATTTCATCAAAATACAGGCATAAATATTCTCTACGCCCATCACTAAAGTAAATATTTTTTAAACTACAAAATGAGTTTCCTCGTTCGAGTTATTTACGACTTAATTTCAAGAACTAATGAAGTAAATAAATATTCGTTAAACAAAATGCCTGAAAAACGAGCGGGATTGCCAAATTATTTATTGTTAGCTAGCTTCTGTTTGTATCTTTACTAACCTCAATAACCTATTATATCTTTGTGTGGGTACAATATGATAGTTTCAAAAGGAGAAGATTATGTTAATACACTAACATCGCATTCAAAAAACTTCGGCCCATTACACACACACCGAAACACACACATGTTTGAATCCTCCGTTCTACAATTGCCAGTAGACAAAGATAGATAGATTAACTATTGAATTTTGTGCTTGTTCAATTTTGGATGTTCAGAGGTATGTCTAAAGATTGTAGGTAGATAGGTACTCTCTCACCAAAGATCAGAACAACAAAACAAACACCAATGATTTTCAATCATATAAAAACATATTATTTTCACGCACTATTTTCAAAATAAGTAAGCGTAGGTACCTATACAAAAATATCGTACATCCAAAACTAAACAAGCACTTTCTATGCATTAAGGGTTGTTGCTGGGATTGTACGAGCCACATTGGTTTATGATTTAAACGCGCAGGTAAGCACACTACGCATTTCTTACGAGCAGTCACTGCGCTATTTTGTGTAAAGGTCAGTATACTCACATACGGTATTACTCGATAGTTTTACTCGAAGTCGAGTAAAAATCAACGTGTGGACCGCAAAACTCACAGCTCGAAGGCTCGCACTGAGCCGGCTCGATGGAATTAAATGAAAATAATTTCCTTCGTGAATACTAAACGGCGCGCCTCACTCGATAGATCAATGCTCAATGTGTGGACGAAAGCCCATGCCATGGGTTATACTCGACAGTTTAGTAGATCGATCGAGTAATACCGTATGTGAGTACCGACCTTAAGGCTCAACTCACACCAAAAGAGCATCGAAGAGCAGCGAAGCTAAGCGCAGTTTCAGTGTCATACGAATTTCAACTCTATTTTCATTACTATAATACTTATTACCTCATGAGAAACTCGAACGAGTCGCGAGGATGCCCGCGGCTTCGCGGTTTTGTATCTATACAATGAGCCTGCGCGAAAAAATTGATGAGTAGTCTTAAATACTATTGTAAGATTTATAAAAACAAATTATGACAGAAGCTTTTTAAACTTCATAAATATTCCGAAAAGCTAAGTCTCCAATTTATTAACACTGAATTTTACTAAAAATAATGTGTACATTAATTGAAACAGACGCTTCGTAGAAATCACTTTGTAAATTTGTAATATAATCAGTGATGAGCTTGCCACCTGTCACGGGTTCATTGAAGTTGACATGTGTCAAAACGTTCAGAGATTCAATTCAATGAAAGAATCCCTCGAAATGTGAACAAAACATATCAGAATTGGACAAAGTATTAGAATTGAACAGAATGTAAAGCATCGGCACAATGGTACATAGGTACCAAGACAGACGTGAATGAGATATGAGGGGTTGGTTATAGCATCCGACACGACTAGTTTTCTTTCATAATACTCTTCATTAATTCATTCATTCATTCGAGTCAATGGCGATTTCAACGATATACGTATTACCATAGATAATTTATTTTGTCTATGGTATTACATAGTAGCTCCCTAAAAACTTTAGAGAAAACGTCATTTTAATCACACGCGCCGTCACAGATGAGTCATTTCGCGCAACATGGCCGCCACAGATGAAGGGCCAATTTTACCAGTATTTAGCTACGTCAACGGCTTCATTGGTAGCTTTTAATTATGCTGCTCTTGAGTGTAGGTGGCATGGCACAGGCTTATTACTCTTAATTTTTTTATGTTTGTACTAGCTTACTTGCCCGCGGCTTCGTTTTCGTGTTACATTTCTGAATAAAAGTAGTATTAATGTATGTTTCAAGTTTAACCCAAATTCGCGTGAAAGGGTTACAAACATCGACACATCCATACATCTATCCAATACTCTAGTATTAAACTAGGATCGCGATAAGCACTCGTGGCGAAGCTTGCTAAGACGTTCTTGATAGATCGTCGAAGTTAAGTAACGTTCTGAGCGGTCACTACTTGGATGGGTGACCGCAAGTGGCATTTTCATCTAAGCGCTTCCGTGCTTCGGAGGGCACTTTAAATTATCGGTCCCGGCTTTTAAAGTCGTTGAGCCATGACGGAGGCCTTTAGGCCTTTAGGCGGCCTAAAAACTCCGTCACCAGAGTTGGCCACTTGCTCATACGAACGAACGAACGAACGAAACTAGGATAATGAGTCTTAGTCTCTTAATAATAAGATTTATAATGTTAGGCCTGTCACAGTAAATCGTGTGCTTTAAACGCAACTAACATTAGGGAGATTAAAATTGTTTTTCCTGCTGACAACTCGCTGATGTGTTCTGTTTTGATAACAATATTGCTTTTTGGAGAGAACACAGTGACATATATTATGTCTGGCTCACTGCACTTTATTATAGCAGTGAGCCCCGAACGAGATCTCGCGCACCGTTGGTACAAAATCTAAGCCACAAAGTACTTGATGTTGACTATCACTATGTTCTAAGTGTTACAGTATCTGGTTTATGTCTACTGCGCTAGGTCACATGAAAAAAAAAATTTTTTTTTCGTTTATTATAACTTAAATTATTAACTATTAAATTATTAACTTTGCTAAATGACTGCAAGTTGCAATGACAGTTCTACTCCAGTCTAACCAGGGTGCGTAGACAAGTGACAAATGTTTCGTATCTATTCTCTTTCTATTATCGCTACACCTTTGATTTGACATTTCTGATCGCTCGAGTTTTCGTCATCGAATGTCAATTCCTATACATTTTTTTTAGTTTCTAATCGAAAGCAATTGTCGAAACATGGCTAGCGCAGCTGAACTACGAAGACATCCAATCTCATCCTATTTACTCATCCTCATTAGACATTTTTTTTTCTCAACGTTTCAACCTTCCCTTACTACTACAAATATTTTAAAATCAAAATTAGCCAAACTAGTGGTTAGGCAGCCCGGCTTAAGGGCAATCGCTTGTTCGTGCGGGTTCGAATCCCGTCGGAGTCCAAAAGATTGTTAATTTATAATGATTTACAAAGTGTGGTTTAACATTATAAAAAAACTAGTTTGCGTGGTGCGCGTGCTGCAAGCAGCACGCGGTTTTCTTTTTCCATGTTTCTGACAGGTAGAGAGACCCTTATAAAATTTTGAGAATCCATAGGAGATTAAAAATATTTAATAAACCGCTATGGGAACCCCTAAATCAGTATGAAACCCTTTAGGAGCCCTTAGCCATTAAGAAAAAAAAAAAAAAAAACATTTACCAAGTCGTCGGCCCTGAGTTACGCTCACCCACTCGACCTTCGTTACGCTACGGGGGTCGGCGGCTCGCTTCGCTCGCCTCCTCCCCCCTCCGCTCCACTCAGGTCTCGTAGGTTCGCTCCACTCAGGACCTCCGACGCCTACCCACTATAATATTTGTTCAAACACCTAATGGATATCTCTAACCGTTGTGAAGTTACAGCCCTTTCAATTTTAGGGGAGGTTGGAAAGGGGGGGGGGGAGTTTTGAAAAAATATTTTGTCTAACTAAGTTCCCCTTAATACAAATCTGAAAAAAAATTTGTTCCAAGTCTTAAGGCTTTCGAGATTCGAAAAAGGGGGGGAGAGTGGGGGCAAAGGGGGCAACACTGAAAAAATATTTTTACTTTTCCGAGCCTCCTCTATCCGATTCCGCAAAAAAAATTGTTCCAAGTCTCTTAGTTTCCAAGATCCTCAAAAGGGGGGGGTGAAGGGGGGCAAAAAGGGGGGGTTTGCGATTTTTCCCGAAGTCACCAGACCTACCTCTATACGAATCCGTCAAAATATACCTACCTCCCCATCCACCAACAGGGAGAACAATTATGTCAATGAGTGAGTGAGTCAGTGAGTGGTAGTTTAAGTTTATATATTATGGAATATATATAAACTATTAAATTACCCAAATCGGCTATACTCGAATTTTAGCGAGACAAACGAACAGCAGTTCATTTTTATATATAAGAAAGATTGTGACTCTCCAATGGATAACCCCCTTTGAAGTGTACAACAAAAAATTACCCAGCCCTTCAATTTGTGCTGCATTTTCCGATGTCAGTTATAAGCTCATAAATTAGGCAAACAATCGAATAGGTTTAACAATTTCAAATGAAAACAAGATAAGTGAAGGATTCGTAATCTATGCTTTATAAGCACCAGTTTTATATCGATGGACGCTAGTAAAATTATGCTCATCCACCAATCGGATAGAGAATGTTCAGATAAGCAGATTTTTTTAAATAAAGTTCAGTCAAAGTTCAAACATAGTTCAGTCTCGGTCTCGGTCTCGGTTGTAGTTCATGCTTGCTTTTATTTTTAACTAGCTGGCCCGGCGAACTTTCGTTGTACGAACGGCTTATTAGCAAAAAAGCCGCTCCATACATTGTGATGTATTATAGAGCCACAATCAGACATTATAAAATGTAAACGCCAAAACTCGGCGCACGACGTAGCGTGCGCCGAGTTTTACTTTTTGCGTACAAGCGATTTTGAACATTAAAACAAACGACATAACGTCTACATTCAAATGTCAAATGTGATTGTAGAACATTGAATTTGTACGCACATTTTTTGAGTGATGTCAGCTATTAGCTCTTTAATACAATCTCAATGGTTCCATACCAAATGGAAGACAAATCAAATTTTCACATTTGTCTCGCGGCGGGAATCGAACCCGTAACCTACGTCTCAAGTGGGCTGCACCACACAGAAAAAGTTATAAGAATAGCTACAGTCGGTTTTAAAGCCTGTTATTGAAAGAGCCTCATGGTCAATGCCTCGAGGCAAGGCGAGGCGTGCGTTTGCTAACGAACAAATATTTGTCTGAGGTACTGCCTCTAGTGTAGCGTTGGCAAAACAAACTTGTTTGTGTATTAAAGTGAGTACTAGACGCAGAAAATCTGAGCGGGATGGTGTAATAATTTCTATAAGAGAGACAGCGACAGCGCAAAAACATCTTCAAAACAAAAAAGATAGTACTTAATTACAATTTATTGAAATAAACCCTACCTCCCCGAATTCGTATTTAAATTCATCGTTCGTTCGTTCGTTCGTATGAATTAGTGGCCAACTTTAAATTCATAATTCGAATGCATAACATAAATAATTATTGTAAATACAATAATTATTTTTTCAGAGGTTTTTTTTACAAATTAAAAAAAACAATATCTATAGTAGACAATTTAAAAGTTTCCGAAAATCGTTCGGTGAGGTATAAAATTTCTTTTAGATTTTTAGTAATTTTTAGATGTCTTAGGGGTCAGTGGTAGGTATATCCAAGATGGTAAGATAAGATACATTTTTGATAAGATAATTTTGTATTGTAAAACTGTTGATTGGTTACAATGATGGTAGGTTTGTTTAAGATAAAAGGTACCAACAGTTTGCCCTTTTCGGACGTACAGCATTAAAAATACTTACAAACTAAAATTTAAACATTTATCATCATTTAAACATTATTTTCACTTGGTTTTTATAATAAAGCGTTCTTACTTCAATTTATAATGAAAGCTTGTAAATTGCTTTCCTGCAGTCGCTACACGGCGCCTCACAAAGAGACAGGTGCATTTCCCAGTCGTTTGAGAGCCGACATTTTTGTTGGTTCTCATCTTTGAGCGCACTCAGAAAGTACTTAGCTACTACACATGAAAAATAGACGCAAAACTGACACATATGTATATTATTACCCCAAACAAACAAACCAACAAACCCACTTTGCCTCTTAATAATATTAGTAGACTAGCTTACTTTCCTCGCGTGGTACCTACATTGATAAAATATAGCCTAGATAGATTGGATAGTAGAGCCTAGTAGCTCAACGGATCCAAACCACTGTAAATACTTAATTATTCTTGGACAATCCACATCGCCATCTAGTCCCAAGCGAAGTCATAGAAAGAAGTCATAGCCATGGCTGGAAGTTATTCATCATCATCATCATTGGCCATAATACATCTGTTGCAGATAATTTAGGTGACGTCAGTCAAGTTATAGCATCAAGTCAAGTTAATCATGCTACTACTCAGCATCATGCTGAGTAGTAGCCATTTTTGTCATTTTTCTTGTTTCTTTCTTCTATTATATGGAATGTGTTTCCTTTAGTATGTAATGACAAAATAAAGATTTTTCTTCCTTTCTCTCTTTCTTTCTTTAAGTTACAAGTCAGTCAAGTTACAAAACAGTATAATAACGAAATTAGGTGACGTCAGTAAAGTTATAATAACGAAATTTAAGTGACGTCAGTCAATTTAGGTGACGTCAGTCAAATTACATAATAGTTATTTAATAGCGAACACTTTTGTTACTATACTTTCATGATCAACAGTTGTGAATTTTTTTCGGGTTCTTCCAAATAAATATTCAAATAATTCAATTGAACAGTGAATTGCGATAAAGCATGGTGTCGAAAACAGTATAAATCGCTCCCAATAAGGGGGAAGTAATGCTCCTTCGGGAATCAAGAAAAAACACATTTCGTAGATACAAATCACCTGCTCTTTGTCGATGTAGGGATGGGATGATGTTTTAATCGATAAAATATGAGTATCAAGATATCATTTGGAGTGTTGAGTTCTTTTGGATTTGGATTTTTTGATTTAGATAATACTTTTCAGTATCTTCTAGACTGAGAATAATCAATACTGATAATAAAAAGTAAATTCATAAACTTTCATGACGGAGTTTTTACGGCCAGACTTATATCATTACTATAATCAGAAAAAAGTCAAAGTATGGCATAATACTGCATCTACATAAGATTTCAGCATTATGAGAAAAGAAAGGACTCATTGAATTAATAAGCGACAATATTCCAATTAAAATATTACGGTCTTTAGGCATTCAAGGTTAGAAGTATTAGTAGTCAAGACCACGTCCAAAAAACATTACAAAATAAACGATTTTTCTTTCTTTCTCTGTGAACAATATAAAATATTATCACTCTAACTTTATCATTTTCATCGACTCGATAAAATCAATCGATAAACGCGGTACCGACCCAACCCTATCAGGTAGGCACATAGCTGACGCAACGCGGATCTCCCAAATTGCCGGCAATTTATTATCTCGCCAGTCATTCGAATCGTGTATACCGGGCTTTAGTGTACATTGCTTGCATACTGATCGAGACTACTGAGTTTCGGTCTATTAAAGTTATCTATGGGCCTATTTGTGGTCATTCTGTTAGTGTAATGGTTATTATGAGTATCATTGGGATCCACTTAAAGAGTATGATATAGTGAGTAGATTGTTGTAGGTCTGGTCCTAAGACTCGTACGTATTACTCAAGCACAGTTTTAACTCCAATCTCTCTTAGAACTTTGCATCTAGTCTGTGTGAAATAGGGTCTTTTTTGAGATCGATTTTTATCGGTGCTTTAACCGATAAAAATCATCTTACTAATAGTTTCAGGCCTCGGATTACAGGGTCCGTAGCCTAGTGGTCAGGCAGCTGGGCTTAAGAGCGATTGCTTGTATCTACGCAGATTCGAATCTTGCCGGAGCCTTGAACTTTTAGTAAGATTTTTGATTTATAATGAAATATCCAATACCTAAGTTTGGTTTAACACTAGAATAATAAATAAACTTTTATAAGAAATCTGACTCTTTTGTAGTCGTTTTTATTTACCCATATTTAAATAATTATGTATACCTATTTATTACCTACCTAGATGTTTAGAAGTTAAATTTAACTAGGTTAATAACAACACTCTGAAATACTGTATCAACCTTGATAGTTGCAAAAAAATGAATTTTGATTTTGATTTTGATTAAGCTCCATATTTACTGTAACGCTATTGTTTTAACTCAATAAAAAACTAACTTAAAACAAAAGAAAAACAATTTCTTGTTGTTGTTGAAACAACCTCAAGAACAAGATCAAGAACGCCTTCAAACTTCGAGCGCTTGAATAGTGAAGTCTAGAAAATCTACCTACTTCTTTCTGTAGTTTAAAACAAAACAATCAATCTACAACTGCTAAGTAATTCATCGATTGAACCAGGTTGGATTCACGAGGGCAAGAGGTAGACCATACATCAAGATAATGTCTAAATCTCAGTCGGTTCCCAGGCTAGTACTAGCTTTTGTAGGTTTCTATTTATTAGTCTATCTATAACATTGTATTAAATGGCTTTTGAATGTCTAGGTTTACAGGCTATTTATGTTTAAATTGTGTTAGCACAGTGGGATAGTGGGGGCTATTCTGGATGTCGCCATAACTAAACTAAAGTAATTTTAAAGCACTAAAAATGTTGCCGTCCCTTTCATGACGATCGAAATAAAAAGGATGGCATCAATTTTAGTGCTGACAAATTTGTTTAGCTTTGGCGACATCACGAATAGCCAGTGTCTTGCCTGACTTCCGATACGGTCGAAAGAAAGAAAGCAAAAAACATTTTGTCATCATCAAGTGGTCTATAAACGGTCGATGCCCCTTGCGGTCACCCATCCAAGTTGTGACCGCTCAGAACGTTGCTTAACTTCAACGATCAAAGAACATCAGCAAGCTTCGCCACGAACGCTTCGTCAAACTATAGAAAGATAGAATATAGAGACTGGCCATTGGAAGCCTTAAACCAATACTAGGTCACTCAAACGAACTTTTAATAGTTTATTGTAAACTTCTAACAAGACTCTGCACTTCATCCGGGAATTATTGAAAGGGTTCAGTACAATAATGCAAGGGGTTCCGTAGCAAGTGAATTATTTATTGCTTTTGTGTGAATGCTTAGAAGCAATTGAACAGGCTTTAGAGTTAGGTAGGTACCATTTACATGATGTCATTTTCTTGTACTACTAGAGCAATAATTGAAAGCAATAATTACGCGCACCGTTGACGACCTCTGTGGCTTAGTAGGCGAAAGCCCGCCTGCGACGCGGAGGTTGCGGGTTCGATCGCCGCGACGTGACAAATGTATGAATGTTCTGCAGATATTTGTTCCGGGTCTGGATGTTTTTCTATATATAATAATTATGTATGTATTTACAAAGAAAAATGAATCTACTTATGTAGTATAATCATTCTTCTGGTTACCATAACACAATCATTAAATTGCTTAGCTTGGGGCTAGATGACGCTGTGTGGAATGTCCAAGAGTATTTATTATTATTATTTTTAACTACTCTACAAACTACTAGGTACATCTACTGCCAACTAAACTGTAAAATCAGGGTATAGCAAGAATATTATTATGAAAATACCCTCAAAAACACTACAGACTTGAAACATGACTACAGACGCTGTTGATTGTTCCGCATCCGATTTACGAGGTAATTTGAGCGTCAAATGATAACGATGTCGATTTCATTATAAATGATGTCTAAGGTGTTTTAAAACACAAGAATATTGACTAGAATAGAATAGAATAAAATGTCTTTATTTGCTTAAAACAAGTACAAACATGATGTTAGGTAAATTCAAAATTGTGTGGTTCCATTAGTGGCAATTCGGAGTATCGCAAAAGCTAAACTTAACTTACCAAATATCGTCACTGGAAATATCACTTAACGTAAGGGACATTTTGTCGAAAATGAGTTAAATATGCAGCTCGATCTAAAATTCGACGCTCTATCGACTGGCATACTCAGAATTTTGATATCTTTAAAAAAATGTCCCTTACATCACACATTTTCACAAGTTCTAGACAGTTAAAGTCATTAACAGTTAACGTAACGGACTTGTAAGTATTTTTAAGAAATTTTATGTCCCTTACGTTAAAAACACTTGGAGTAATTGCATGCTTTTGACTGAATCCAACGGCTTTTTAACGTCTAGAAATTGTGGTTTGGTCAACTCCTAATGATTCTGCAAGCTTTTCTTGCATTGGGCACGAGTCTTGATCTAGCAAAGCCTTCAATTTTTCATGTTCTTACTCTCACAACTGGTCCTGGTACCCTACACCTCCTACTATAGTTACCTACGTACAATTTTTTTTTATTTGGTCTACCTCTACTCTTATAGGATTGGATATCCATCCTTTATTTATAAAACACAATTTACCAATATTTCTATTCCACTTCTCTTTGCAGTACTTGTCCATACCAAAAGATTTTAAATATATTTTTATTGTTCTGCGTTTAATTGCAAAGCCGTTATGAAACCTCCTGTTTACTCACTAGGTGTCATAAATAAATTTTTGTTCATTAAATCACTAGGCTGAGTATCTAATACATTTTTAAAACCTAATTACATAGCCTAATTATGAGGAAAAACTGGCATCGAAATAAAAAATTGTAGAAATTGGTCAGCTAATTTCTATTCCCTCTTACTTACATACGAAAAGATTTGATCTCTAAATCGATAGTAATAAGGGTAATATTACTAGGTTTGTATGTCTTACAACAAACGGAAACTAATAAAAGACCCTTACGCTAAACTTACCTATTACTTTATTTAATCTGTTGTTCCTTACATCATCGCAGATGGTTTTTACCTTCATTTTGAATAACGTAAGGTACAGCTTTACATTGAATTTTAAGGTAAGGGACAGGCTATCTCCTAAACCATAAGTCTTTTCACATTTTTGAAATAATAGTAAGAAAGGTGCTGAAAAACTAAGATACTTTGCTCTTGGAAGTATTCAAATAGGAAAAAGAGATACAGATCAATTTCCAAAAAAAAAATCTTATTTTGGCTCTCCTGAAAAACAGGGGTTTGTCCCTTACGTTAAGTGATATTTCCAGTGACGATATGTTGCCGTCCCTTTCATAGCGATGGGAATAAAAGGATGGCATTAATTTTAGTTAGTTTAGTTTAGCTTTTGCGACACTCCGAATTGCCACTATTGTTACGCTATATAGGTTACTAGCATGCAAAATTAAAACTTATAACTAATTACATTGAGGTAAGAATTTTGACATAGGTACCTACACTTTTCGATTAGGTACATAATTTAAATCTTAGATATTGGGGGCAATTCGGAGTGTCGCAAAAGCTAAACTAAACTGACTAAAATTATTGCCATCCTTTTTATTTCCATCGCTATGAAAGGGATGGCAATAATTTTAGTCAGTTTAGTTTAGCTTTTGCGACACTCCGAATTGCCCCCATTATCTAAGATTTAAATTATCTCACTTTCAAAACTATCGTGAGTTGTATTAGACATTAAATAATACACATTAAATCGACGATAATTTTACGTGAGTAATTTCCCGTGTGCTATTATAAGATTTAAATTATCATTTACTAGCTGCTGCCCGCGTGCGTATGCAAAGTGCTCGAACAAAGTATATCCTATGGCCTTTTCCAAGGTCTGTATTTGAATCAAATTTGATCAAAATCCGTTCAGTGATTAAGAAGTGAAAGAATAAATAAATAATAAATAAATAAATATCCTTGGACATTCCACACAGCGTCATCTAGTCCCAAGCTAAGCAATTCAATGCTTGTGTTATGGTAACCAGATGACTGATAAACTACATAGATACATTTTTTTTTTGTAAATACATACATATTATACATAGAAAACACCCAGACACGAAACAAATATTTGCAGATCATGCAAACATTTGTCCCGCAGCGGAAAGACAGACAGAGACTTTCGCATTTTTAATAATAAGTAGGTATTGGGGGCAATTCAGAGTGTCGCAAAAGCTAAACTAACCTAATTAAAACTATTGCCATCCTTTTTATTCCCATCGCTATGAAAGGGACGGCAACAATTTTAGTTAGCTTAGTTTAGCTTTTGCGACACTCAGAATTGCCACTAGTGTTGAGATATAAATAATTTCAAATTAGACACGGAAACTTTTCACGGAGGAATATTTATTTAAATATTGACAAGGTTCTGTGACTTGATGAATTGATAAAGCACTCAGGCTTAAGCATGATTCAGTGCAAGTTCGAAAATTTTGTCAAGATTTTAATTATCAGTTAACTGGTTCTCTTAAAACAAGCTTAACTCCACGTTGTTTAAATGTTATTTATTTTGCATCATTTCTGGTACTTAGATTAATTATTGGTATCTTGTTGTTCAAATTAAATTCCATTAATTTGTGGACCGAAGTCAATGACCCGTCGGAAGTGGTATTAAGTTTACAAGTCGAATTCCTCGGACCTGAGATGTGACCGGCTCTTTACTTTGCTTGTAGGGACATGTCGATGAAATTATATAAAAGTTATCGATAATTTCAATTTAAATTACTTACAAAGTATAAAAAAACCGGGAATTTACTATTTCAGGCTAAATACGGACTAATCTTACAATATAAAATATACAAAACATGTCCACTTTTGGCTGTATTTAGTGCTCAACCGATGTGACGCGTACCGTACGCGCTGAACGCATGTCGTAGCAATTTTAGCTGTACGCGTGTTGCAATTCATCAGCGCTGCTCCATAGTCGTTCAAACATGTTCATTGACTCAAACAGTATTATTATGTTTCACTTTCAAAACTATCATGAGTTGTATTAGACATTATAATAATAGCACACGGGAAATTACTCACGAAAAAATATCAATCAATATATAATATATCTTCATCTGGGTATGAGTGTCGGTAACTAAATCGACGATATTTTTGCGTGAGTAATTTCTCGTGCGCATAAAGTATATGTATTTCTTTCAAACAGTCCGTTAAAAAACCCTTAAACCATCGATGCAGTGTGCCACCCTAGCCCGTTTCCTCAGAACCACATTTCGGGTCTCGCTGGAGCTCCGAAATTAGATTCGGTGTGTGCTTTAATACTGATTAAACGTTCGCCTCGCGCTGCCGATTTAAGATTTGTCGCTTTGGCTTTCAAACTATCTTAAAACAAGTACCTATACTACTTGGTTTAAGACGGGATGAATCTGAATAAATCTGCATCAATGGACTTTTCGTGTCGAAAATTTATATGCACTTCACGAGCTTTCAAATTTGAAGGAAAACATCGTGAGGAATTCCGCGGCTAGTCAGCCCCACACGTATTGACCATTGTCTTTCCTGTGGATATGGCCGACTGAGAGGATGGTTTAGGTGCTATAAGCCTATTCCATCTCAACTATGTCTAAGGCACTAGTGTCCCGTTAAGTGTAGGCAAAGCTTGCCTCCTGACGCTGTATAAATCATCTGTAGAAAAACACTCAGACATTGTCTGTGCTCATACGAACTTACTTTTACTTTATCTTCAAAAACTAAACTACTACATAGATATTTACATAACTGTACAAAATACAATTAGAACCAGTAAAAATGTAAAATGTTCAAAATCAGATCTCACTAAACAATGTGACTTAGCTTTTTTAGTTAAGTATAGTTCCAAAGTCGAAGTTCAAATCTAAGTAGCATTTAGGAATAAGGGACTAAGTATTTCCCAAACCGTAGCTTCCTCATTAGCAAATAGCACTTAGTTCCAACTTCTGTCTTTAGCGAGCCTAACTTAACTCCAACTTGAGTCCAAATTACCCTTACACGTTAAGTCATAGCTAAGTAACAGTTAAGTTAAGATTTTAATTAAGCAACTCAGGTGTTTGTTGCATGTTTGGTGCTTAAAGTTCTGGGGACTTAACTTGTGGATAATCAACTTGGAACTGATATTATTGAAGAATATTAAGTGAGGGTACATATTGAGTGTAAATATTTTAATAGAGTTCACTACACTAATTTATTTTATTACTAGCTGCTCCCCGCGGCTTCGCTCACATGTACCTTGATAAAATATTGCCTATGTTCATACGGAAAGTCCATGCTACACATCGGTGAAAGAATTTCTGAATGAGTAGTTTCGGAGATTACCCCAAACAAACAATCAAACTAACTTTACCTGTTTATATATTAGTATAAAAGTATAGACAAACTAGGCCATGAAGTATCTATAATCTTTTGTTAATCTTTTTTGGCATCAATCGTCACTAAGTGGGAGCCTGAAGACGGGCGGCGACGCCGAGGAAGGCCCAAAAGGCGCTGGCGTGACGACATTGTTGCCTTCCAGGAGGAATGGTGGGAAGCGGCCGGTGATCGCAAGAAGTGGAAGAATATGGGGGAGACCTTTGCCCAGCAGTGGGACACACTATAGGTTATTAAAAAAATAAAAAAAAATTCTTTTTTTTAATTAACAGGGAATGAAGGTTCTGTAGCTACAAAAATGCCTTATGTCGAAGTATTCAAAAGCGCATGAAAACTACCTCTGTTGAAAATCCGTCAAAAACGCAACAGCACTCTATTTCCCAGCCATGCATAAATATACATAAATTTGTTTGTATGTACGTAGTAGTGATGTGCTTGGAAATATGGAAAAGTGGATACGGAAGTGGAATATTGATACGGAACAAGCGAAAACTACTGAACGGATTTGGCTGAAACTTGGAATATACAAAGTTTATGACCGGGAATAACACATAGGCTACTTTGATCTACTAACTTATAAACTGTTTATTATACTTCGTTTTTGTCGTCATGGGTTCCGTGGCCGAGTGGTTAAAAGCAGCCCGGCTAATGGGTGATTGTATCATCGTGGGTTTGAATCCTGTCAGATACGTAAACTTAAAGGATTTTTTTTAATTTTAAATACCTAAGTTTGGTTTAACACTATAATAAAATAAATAAACTATTTACCAACTTGAAGTTCTAATAACTGATTAATTCGACATTACACAATTATCTTCATGTCTATAAAATCACGTGATAAATGCTTGTGTTATGGTAACCAGATGACTGATACACTACTTAGATAATTTTTTTTTTGTAAATACATACATTAATAGATAGAAAAACATCCAGACCCGGAACAAATATCTGTAGAACATACAAACATTTGTCGCGTGGCGGGAATCGAACCCGCAATCTTCGCGTCTCAAGTGAGCCTTCGCCCACTGCGCCAGGATAAAGAAACATTACGGAAAGCCCAGCACTACGCAAGAGAGGTCGGGCGCAAAGTGCATATATTAAACTTGTACAACAGTTGGTATGCAGAGGCCGTTTGTAGTGGTGCCTTATTCTGGTATGACTTAGGCATCCAATTATATAATAAGAAACAGGCTCACGACTGTATTTTTAGGCACGGTAGACACGCGGTTCATCTGTGTCGATGGTGCAAAAAAATTCTTGCTATAGTTTGCGCTCTAGACACCAGCCTTTTCAGCGGCAGCACAGAGGTCCTTCTAAGTTGACTTCAGGTGTACCTAATGCACAGTGGGATGACTAACAAAATATGTAACATGCTACCATTATTAAAAAAAAAGCTAGGCCCACACCACCCAGTTCTTGCCTGATTCTTTACCTGTTCAGGGAGTCACGTTGGAACGGGCATTAGAATCACATAGCATATACTACAACGAAGTTGAAGTGATCCTTGAGATACCAAATACACGTTTTTTTTCTTTCTTTTATGTTTTTCATCAATGCCACCATCTACAGTGCTGAATGCTCAGTGATTTAAAATCTTATAAAGAATTGAGTGTTTATTTGATCCTTTTTTATTTTATGACCTTTTACAGAATAAAACAATAATTCAAGAATAAAAATACAATGCTGAATCCATTTTCTTAACATATTTTTTAGAACAATCTAACAATGATTACAAAAATTTGCGACAAGATCTTCTTGAAATTGAACTGACTGACTTTGAACACTGTTTAGGTACATATTTAAAAACACTTAAGTTTTTTTTATATTGCCTCAACATTTTTACGTTATATTCCATTCTCATCAATTTAATATCTACGTTAGAGATGTCGTAGAGGCCTTTTTTACAATTGACGATTTAAAAGCGATACAAACATAGCATTGCTTTTGAAGTCCAGAATACGCCAGCCTCTAAAGGATTTGCGCGGGTTTAAAGTTATAAGTTTATAACGCGGGCATAGGTGAGCGGTTTTGTGGGCGCCTGCCTTTATTTTAGTTTTTTAGCAATCTTTAAGAAGCATAATAAACCAAACTCCTTCCAGCTAAAATATGAATAAACCTGTTTTAGTTTATCTTTAAGACAAACTTTTCAAAATTCAAAGAAAATATTTCTCATCAACATCATCATTGGCTAACCAAATGTTTTACGGCTTCGACGGGATTCGAACCCGCGAGATACAAGCGATCACCCTTAAGCCGGGTTGCCTTACAGGCCACACACTAGACGAAACAATCAGTGAGATGATAATATTTTCTTTTATCTATTAATATAAAATAAAGGATGGAGTCAGCCAGGTAGAGAACAATAAAATATTTGTGACAGTTTTTTTATTTTCAAAGTGTTGCAAATGAAAACTCTCGTCAATATTTTCAAAAACAATTGTTATCAAGTGAATTCAAACAGCCCTGTTAGTTCAAAAAACCTTAACTGATTTTCTAACCAATTTTCTAACAAAAACAACATGATCTAAAAATAACATATTTTGCTCCCACATTAAACCTAATCATAAAAAAGCCATCAAACGCGAAACCTTTGCCCTTCACTGTACAAGCTCTACAAACATTGTATCGCTAAGTACACAGGGCGACGCATGTATTGTACATAAAATTGCATAAAAATACGTATGTGAGAAGGCTCCTGTAAAAGATACTAAGCAGTTTAGAGCGGGAACGTGCTTATGCATAACAATATGCAAAGGAATAAAATAAACTAAATGTGGCTTTGTGTACTAGAAAAAACACACAAAAAAACTGGGTTAGTGTCAAAATCCCCTTTAAAGATCCCCTTCAAAGGGGATTTTAGGAATTTGAGTGTCAAAATCCCCTTGGTACGCTAAAAAGTCCTATAATTAAACTGAAAAAATATTTTGATAAATTGGTTCACAATGAACGTGGAAAAAAGTAAATATTCTTAAAAAAAGACGTGTGGCACTCGGAGACTGCCGTGGTAAAGCTATTGCATAGCATTTTTCGGAGTGGGGGGTGTTAGGTTATTTTCGTTACGGAATTTCTGGATTCGGTCTCCACGCTCAAGGCCCGCGATAGAAGCTATGCAATAGCTTAAAAATAATTTTTAAGACGGAACTCATGTAACCAAGATTTCATAGCTGATTTGGTAAAGCACGCTGGCTTATGGAGGATTGTTAAATCAATGGGCTACTCACACAACCGAAAACGATACATCGTTCCAATTGTCGCAGTTCAGCTTAAATGTTTGTGAAAACCGAATTCGGAAAAATTATCAACACAATTTATTGCGATTACAGTTGGTCTGATGTATCGATTTCAGTTGTGGATGTAAAAGACCAATACTACCATCGAATCCTATCCTATCCTATCCTACTATTCTATCCTACTATTCTTCCTACTAATATTCTAAAGGTGAAAGTTTGTGTGTAAGTGTGTTTGTTACTCTTTCACACTCAAACGGCTGGACGGATTTGAATGAAATTTGGTACCAGAATTGCTTATATCTTGGATTAAAGAATAGGCTACTTTTGATCCCGGTATTCCCACGGTAACGGGAACTACCGCGTGTAACACCGCGGGGCGCAGCTAGTATCTTCATAAAGTTTTAATTTGATAGAAATAGAAATAGAAATAGAAAAATATTTATTTACATTCACTCACACACATTACAGTAGGTACAGGTAAAATTATAAGAAATAAGTGAAGCAAATTGGTCACCACTCAGCATTTGCTGTAGAAGCTGAGGTAGCAACTAAGGTAGCAACTACAGCGCTGGTTTTCAGTGATGCCTTTTTTTTTTTTCAATGAAATGTTGATGTTTCAAGTCATATCCAGTTCGTCCATCATATCCAGCTATACATCTATGTACTCCAGCATCGTATGAACAATAATTTAAGTATTATCTTTGTTTACAAGCTCACGAAAACAGCTGTAAGCTTTTATTTAAGTCGATCAGTACTTTCGGCACACTGGTTATTTTACACACTAACGCGTGCGGCGATTGATCTGTCCGTCTCTATCTAACTGTTTTAAAATTCGAACTACTGAATCGAACGCCGCCAAAATTTCAAATTAATGTCTTTGACATATTCTTTATCATCATTTGAAGTGATGATCTAAAATACCTAAAAAGAACATGTCTTCAGCCCGTCACACACGTAGCTATAATATATATTACTATAAATTATAGCAAGGCATATTACAATATATTTTCTATACAAATATTCAAGTGACCGCACACGCAGCTATAATATATACTGTTTGCGGTCACTTCAATATTTGTATGTATATCGTAATGTCTTGCTATAATTTATAGTAATATAATAGCTACGTGTGTGACGGGCTTTCATCTTGGGAATACAGTCGTAATCATATTTCATTACTTATTTCATTTATGTAAGGTAAAACCTTGAAGGTCATCAGACCATCTGTCCGGTCTTCGTCCTTCTCCAGCCAAAACTCGCAAGTTCATAATGGGTGTTTAAAAATTACTGCCAAAAAACTGTGCGCATAAATAAAATCCGGGAGTTATGCACCGAGGTCGTCATTAAAATGGCCGCAAGTTTTAAATTTGTCTTGTTTTTGTGTTAAAATTTTTATTTCTTCATCTTCTTTCTATCTAATTAAAAAATATCTACATATTTAGCCTTTCTATTAGTTATAACACGGTATATACAATAATAATAATAATAAGTTGTAAGACGTAGAACATCATGGCTTCGCAACATTAGAGAGTGGACAGGAGTTAAGAGAGTAGAAGATCTATTTAGGCTAGCACTAGACAAAGAAAAATTTAGCAAGATGACAGCTAACCTTCAGTAATGGAGAGGCACTGAAAGAAGAAGAAGATATACAATATAATGTTGTGGTCACGAAAGTTTAAGACTGAAATATTAAATTTTCTAAACCATATTCATTTTTTGTCCATAACACTATTCTCAAATTTTCAAGCTCTTGTTAGAGTTTTCAGAAGTAATTCAAGTGCACCCAGTACAAGCTAAATCGGTCGAGGGAATTGCGAGGTTTCAGAAGTACCAGTTATTTGGCAAATTGAATTTAACCTAAACGTGTTGGCATTATAGCAATAAATTCATGAAACGTCAGTGTGTACATTATATGCCATAAATAATAAACTTCTCACAGAAGTGAAACTCGGATGAAATTATAATACTGAGTTTATACAAAGCCTACGCTGAATAGTAGAGCCGAGCTTGTTGTTATTACAAACGCTTCGTATCGATCCTTTTTCTATCTTCGCTAATCCTTTGACTTGGCACTTCTGACCACGTCGCTTATCGTCGTCGAAACATTTATTAAAAGAATAGCGAACGAAATGATTGTAGAAAAGTACTATGACAAGAGATCATCAAGTCGTCGGTCGCAGTAAGTATTCTTTTAGAGCGAAATGATTGTAGAAAAGTACTATGACAAGAGATCATCAAGTCGTCGGTCGTAGTAAGTATTCTTTTAGAGCGAAATGATTGTAGAAAAGTACTATGACAAGAGATCATCAAGTCGTCGGTCGTAGTAAGTAAATATTTCGAACGAATTCATGCAAATCATTTAATAGATACGATTGACATTTAGTAAAATAGATTATAATTTATTTATTGGATAACACAGAGCAGAGAGTAGGTTTAACGTATTAGAATTACACTGACAAATTGTCATATTTTAGGCGGGCTTTAATATCCTGCTTCAATATAGATCGGAGTTTCACATCTACTGTAGCATTATATTACTTTATGTTGTTGGTTTGTCCAAATTGTGCCTAGGGACGCCAAATTGTAATTATATTAATATAAATAGAAAATTAATACGTTTTAACAGAGTGAATGTAATTACGGTTAGAAGTTATGTTAAGGGCTAGAATACCACAAGCGATGCAAGATATACTAGTGAGTAAGAAAGAAGAGTACGACAAGATGTTGAAACTTAAAAAAATTGCGGAGTAAGTTCTAGAAAAAGATTTTAATTTAAATATTATTTCAATAAAAATCTTTTTCTAGAACATAACTCCGCAATTTTTTTTGTTTATCACAGAAACTCGTAGATTTATCTCATAAGTGTAATGCTTTAATTGAATGCGCGATTGGTTTTAGTTTCAAAGTTTTAGTTAATAATAAATGGTCTTTAGTATTATATTGGGGGCAATTCGGAGTGTCGCAAAAGCTAAACTAAACTAACTAAAATTATTGCCATCCTTTTTATTCCCATCGCTATGAAAGGGACGGCAACAATTTTAGTTAGCTTAGTTTAGCTTTTGCGACACTCAGAATTGCCACTATTTAGTTATTTAATTTGTTTTTATTTTCCGTTTGTTTTCCTAAGGTGTAAAATTAAATTAAATAAATAGTTTCAGTTACTACAGCCACAGATAATATAATACGAGACTATACTAGTAGGTACTACAATTTATACATTATTATTATTATTAAGACAATTATTACAAGATATAGTAGGTACTAATGTTTAAGAAAGACGAGTACCTACGACATGATGTTGAAACTTATATTTCAATTAAAATCTTTTTCTAGAACATAACTAGTGTAGAGTTAGAGTCTATCTCAGGGGTTTTGGGATATTAAAGTTCGAAAACACGATTGATAAGTAAAACAGATATAATATAAAAACACACGGTAAAAGTACAACAGGGAAACAAGAAAGTCAAAACACTTAAAACATAAACCAAAAGTCCAGTTCGCGCGTTCTCGCGACCGGTGAGCGGGGAGTGAAAAAAAAACTGACGGCTTGCTTGATCAAGCCGTGTTTCAACCCGTTGGCGGAGGGAATGGACAAGCGCGAATTAGCGCGCTTAGGATTGTTCGAGCACGAATTAGGTAGCCCTCGCTACACTAGGCTATTTATTTTGTTAATCACTCAACATTTTTGCTTTACTTGAATGCGCGATTGATTTTATTCAACTACCTCTGTAGCGCAGTGGGTAAAGGCCCGCCAGAGACTCAGGAGGTTGTGCGTACGATTCCCGCTGTGGGTCATATTCAAAAAAAGTATATTAGTTCTTTTGATCATTCGTTCGTTCATACGAACTTACTTACCTACTACAACTCCGGCACCGACTATTCCTAACCTCGAGATTTCCAATCTTTGAAAGCATAAGAACTACGATGAAGAATATTCTCTAAGTGGAGAATTAAAATGCATAGCGCGGTACAGGATGTCGGGGGATGATGTGGGTGCCTCGGACCCTGGGTCTTGGAGCAGCGGTCACCGTCATAATGCGACAGTGACAAAAATCGAGAAGCGAAGGAAGTGTTTCGGAAATACGAGGTATCGTTCGAAAACTCAAGAAAAATGCTTAATTATACGATTAAAAAACCACTTTAACATGAAAAGCCGTGTTGGTCAAGTGGATTAGTACTTCGACTTTCGATCCGAAAGTCGTGGGTTCGAATCCGGCCGTGTAATGAACTTTTCGCATCAAGTTTATATGCGCTTAACACGAGCTTTTAACGGTGAAGGAAAACATAATGAGGAAACCAGTTAGCTCTCTAACAGCGTCGATGGGCTTGCAACCTGTCACGTATGGAAAGTTAACTTCTGCAAGATGTGGGCTTGTACCAAATATGTATTTGGACATACCGCTGACTACCCCCTTAGAAAGAAAGAAAGAAAGAAAGAAAGAAAAATCATTTATTCATGTAGGACCTCAAGGATCACTTAAGTTTCGTTTTACATGCTAGGTGATTCTAATGCCTGTTCCAACGCGACTCCCTACACCAGGGAAAAAATCAGGCAAGAACCTGGTGGTGTGGGCCTAGCTTTTTTTTTTAAAGACATCTTCAAACTGGGATTCAACTGGACTGGGATTTGATGTTGTGATAACGGTCACATGTTTCCAGAAACTCAAGCACTAGCTAACATGTAATAACAGTTTAACTTGGGAAAACTTATCCCATAGAGGGAACTTAGGCCATGGTTAAAAAAATTGTGGTTCGTTTATGTGCAGTACGGCGAACTTGATGGAGGGTTAAGATTTTTTAAGTTCAATTAATCTTTGACCTAGGGGCTTTTTTTGAGCTTAGAAAAAAAGCCAGAATTCAAATTCTTGTAAATGTCCCAGCGTGATAGTTACATTGTCCCACACACAGTATAATAACTACCTACATTTTTTTTTAATGTTAATTGTGCACTGTACGTAAAACTATGATTTAATTGTATCCTTAAGTTCATAAGTAAGTGAATTCTGTAATTCTTGTTGAGAATATAGCTTCTATAAACCTAATTCTTGAAGAGCTGTCGTAACTCTTTTAAGGCTTAGTCCAGAAATGCGCTGCGATGACCCCTTCGAAGGGAATTTTTGGATTTTTTGTCCAGAAATGCCCTGGCGGCTTACAAAAGAGAAGCGAAAGGAATTTCTAGACAACTAATCCAGAAGTCCTCTTATTTATTTCGGTTAATTTTATGTGCAGTACAAACATGTATGTGTAACTATGTAATATTGTTACAAAACATTTTAAAATAACATAACTTTACCTAACACAAGCTTCCACGGCTTGGTATTAAACCGAATAAAAAGTAACCTATGTTTTACTCCAGGTCATAAACTATGTACATTTCAAGTTTTAGCCAAATCCGTTCAGTAGTTTTAGCGTGAAAGAGAAAATCCACACAAACTTTCAAACTTATAATATTAGTGGAAATCGCGCTAACTTTCAGTCCAAAGGTTTGAAATCTGTGTATCGATGAAGTATAAAGTTAGGCACTTGACACGAACTCTAAACGGTGAAGGTAAACATCGTGAGAGCGTGCAACCTGTTACGTGGAATGCTATTAGCAAAATGTAACTTACATGTGGACTTACACTGACTACTCCCTAAAGTAATTTCGTATGAGCAAGTGGCCAACTCTGATGACGGAGTTTCAAAGCCGCCTGGCCTCCGTCATGTCTTAACGACTTTAAAAGCCGGGACCGACAATTTAACGTGCCCTCCGAAGCGCTTCCGTGCTCAGCTGATAATGCCACTTGCACCCATCCATCAAAATTGTAACCGCTCAGAACGTTGCTCTACTTCAAAGATCTATCAAAAATGGCTTAGCAAGCTTCGCACAAGCGCTTCACCATCTCCATTAAAGTGGTAACGAAAGGACCATTGTGAGCTGCTTTAATTCTATTTATCCTTTCTTTGACTTGGCTGAGACGTTATATACTACGAGCCTAAGAGTAAGTACTACTGGACAAAGCTTTGCATAAATAAAACAATGACGACCTCTGTGGCGTAGTGGGTGGCCCGCCTGAGACGCAGATTGAAGATTTCTGAAGATTAACCAAAGTAGAACAAACTGTAGGGTTACCGGCGATTTTTGTGTAGTAAGTATAGTCTATGGAATTTTTAGTTCATGCAAGTTACCGGGGGAGGCGCTACACTGGATTTTCATTCATTTATGACTCGGTTCGGACAGTAGGTATCCAATACTACGGTAAACTGCGATTATTTTACTATAATATCCGTTTTACCAAAAATAAGTTTATTAGTCCAATATATTTTTTAATGTTTAGTGGACCAAGGCAGTAACCGAATGGTGGCCAAGAGATTTGCGGCGGCATCTTTCTTTCTTTCTCGAGGCAGACCACCAGCCCGATGGTCAGACGACATCACGAGGGCGGTAGGAGAACAGTGGACCCGGCACAACACCGCCAAGAGTGGCGTGATAGAGAAGAGGCCTTTACCCAGCAGTGGGTGTTACCGGCTGATTAGATAGATAGTCGTGATCCTGTTGGGACTGGGACCATTCTCTTTTTGGCTTAGTGAATATTTCTATTACAATGTAACGTACTCCAAGAGTGGTAGGTTATGTAAAGACATAGCTTAGTGTTTGGGGGGCCGCCAAACTGGTAATAGAGATCTATGCCCGTCGATGTTGCGACGGTTTCTGGGTTTAAGAATGGATAGAAATAGCAAATGTTTAGTATTAATTATAAATTACTTATTAATTTTTGTTGTTGATGCCTTTAACACAGCGTGGGTCCAAATGGCACAGGACCGTGATGAGTGGAGAGACCAAGGGGAGGCCTTTGCCCAGCAGTGGGACACAATGGGCTAATAATAATAAAAATAATAATAATAAAATATTAATTTTTAATGTACTTAATAATATTTTTTTTCTAAATAATAAAAAAAAATATATAACAACTACATCTGGTTACAATAACATAAGCATTAAATTGCTTAGCTTGGGACTAGATGACGCTGTATGGAATGTTCAGGGATACATATTTCATTCGTTCGTTCTTATGAGCAAGTGGCCAACTCTGGTGACGGAGTTTTTAGGCCGCCTAAAGGCCTTCGTCATGGTTTAACGACTTTAAAAGCTGGGACCGACAATTTAGCGTGTTAGCGTGCCCTCCGAAGCACGGATGCGCTCAGCTGATAATGCCACTTGCGGTTACCCATACAAGTTGTGACCGCTCAGAACGTTGCTTAACTTCGACGATCTATGAAGAACGTCTTAGCAAGCTTCGCCACGAGCGCTTCATTTATTTTATTAGTTCTATAGATTGTAAGGTCTATGGCACTCGTCCGGTGGATGGTTGCCAAAACCGGAAACAATGGCAGCGCGACATTTTTATTCACTTAATTTAAACTTTATGCCCTCTTATTGGGTCAACTTAAAGAAATAAATATCCTTGGACATTCCACACAACGTCATCGAATCCAAAGCCGTGTTGGCCAAGTGGATAAGTACTTCGACTTTCGATCTGAAGGTAGTGAGTTCGAATCCGAAACTTTTCGTGTCGAAAAATTTATACCTATGCATTTTAACACGAGCTTTAAACGGTGAAGGAAAACATCGTGAGGAAACCCGCGGCTAGTCAGCCCCAAACGTATTGACCATTGTCTTTCTTGTGGATATGGCCGGCAGCTGAGAGGATGGTTTAGGTGCTACAAGCCTACTCCATCTCAACAATGTCCCAGGCACTACAGTGTCCCGTTAAGTGTAGGCAAAGCTTGCCTCCTGACTCTGTATAAATCATCTAGTGAAGATGAGGCCATCTTATCCCAAGCTATGCAATTTAATGCTTGTGTTATGGTAACCAGATGACTGATATTTTTTGTAAATACATACATATTATACATAGAAAACAACCAGACTCGAGACAAATATTTTGTGTTTAACTGCTTTCTAGAAATTGGACATAACCTTGATGGACTACGGTGTCGTGATTATATTTAAGTTTTTTTTCATTTCATCTACAAAATCGACCTCCCAGCTGCCCAATAAACCGAAATACATATTTCTGAAACTAATTAAGCTATTATACAATATGGCTTCAAGTCTTGGGCTTCACTTGAAAACTTCGATCAAATAATTTCACCTAAAAATAAAGTCTATGAAACGCGAGAGAATGAGGCGGCTTGACCTAATTTGAGCGCGGATTTATTTGTACAGTCCACGGCTTTACTATGGCACTTAGTATATTATTATAGTAGGTAAGTAGTATTTTTATATTAGTACACAATCCACAAGGTATAGGGATAGTGTACCTAATATAATAATTATTGTGTTCTAAAACACTTTTAAGTTTAGTGACTGTAAAGTTTTAAATTTCGTGAATTTAGAATATCAAGAAAGTGCTGGTTCTACTCGTTTTTCTTAATATTCTAAATTCACGAAATTTAAAACTCTGTGCTCTACCCATCGAGGTAGTATTAAAGAGTCACAATCTAATAGCTGACAACACTCAAAAAATGTGCGTGCAAATTCAATGTTCTACAATGACATTTGAATGTAGACGTTATGTCGTTTGTTTTAATGTTCAATGTCGCTTGTACGCAAAAAAGAAAAACTTTGCGCACTACGTAGCGTGCGCCGTGTTTCGGCGTTTACATTTTATTTGTCTGATTGTGGATCTATAATACTACTTCGATGGCTCTACCTTAATTTTTTTATAAATAAAAGATAGCCACCGTCTACGCGCGGACGATAGTTGTTTGAAAAAAACAAGAATCCCACCACCTACAATATTTGTCGTGCTCGCGCAAACGCCTATATTCTTGTTTAAACATCCAAAAGTCCACGAATAGATACTACACCACGCACCTGCCTCCTACCTCTTGGCGTCGCAAAGTATTTTTTTCAAAATGAGTACGAAACCCACCACTGATACGCACTACAAGCTTATCGCCTCTTTTCTTCGTCATAATTTAAAAATAGAAGCACAGCTACTTAAGCTCAATATATAAAATGTCTTCTAAATTGGTTTAAAACGTTTATTTACTAACAGCTTGTGATTTCGTTTGCTATGTGCCATTCTACCAGTCCATGACTGTAAAAGCTTTGTAAACAACATAACCGGAAAATTATTTCTGTTTTTTTCTCAGATTTTTTCCTTTAATAATCCTTTTCCGGATTGTACCTTTATTTTTATAAAATCCTTTAGTAGGACACAATAAAAACTTTGATTCATATAAATATAATATATTTAAATTATTAATAATATCAAATATCACTTTTAAAACTAACGTGAGTTGTATTAAACATTATAATAGCACACGGGAAATTACTCACGTAAAATTAAAATCGATTTAGATACCGACAATGTTTCGATCCTTCCGGAGAATCTTCATCTGGGTATGAGTGTGGTCACTCCTCGCGGTCGCGTCTCACACTGAGATCATTTTACGTGATTAATTTCCAGTGTGCTATTATAATATCAAATAATCACTTTGGACATTCCACACAGCGTCATCTAGTCCCAAGCTAAGCAATTGCTTGTGTTATGTTAACCAGATGACTGAAACACTAGTCACCCATTTCACCTACCATTTCAACTGAAACTTTCCAACATTCCCCTAAAAAAATAGTCTTAAGTGCAAAACTACGAAAAAACTATTGCTATCTTATTCATTATGGATTTGACTTGTAAAACCCTGTCTGAGATAATGGTTTTGCGTTTCACTAATGAAGTCGCTACACTCATTTTAAGTTTCTCGCTTTTTAATCAGAATGTTTCGCATTTACATACTTACTCGTTGATTCTTTTACTTTTGTTTAGATTTCTTTGAAAATTGAACCTTGATACATGCAGCGATGGATTTTCCTGTTTTTTTTTTTAATGAGTTATGTTTATTATTTCTTTATTTTTGTATTTTTCTTTTGTTGCTACGGTTAGGACATTATTAGTGGCAATGCGGAGTATCGCAAAATCTAAACTTAACTAACCAAAAATGTTGCCGTCCCTTTCATAGCGATGGGAATAAATTTTTGTATTTTTCTTTTGTTTCTACGGTTAGGACACTATTGTCCCATTAAGTGGTTAGCAAAAAAATGCCTCCCTGTTATAGAAAACAGCATCCTTGCCTATGTTATATTTCTACAATGTAATCTTTTTAAAATAGAAGAAAATGTCCCATATGGATAGCAAAAAAACGCCTCCCTGTTATAGAAAACAGCATCCTTGCCCACGTTACATTTCTACAATATTTTTAAAATAGAAGAAAAATGTATAGGAATTGCCATTCGATGATGCAAAAGTGAGTTTTTGCTTCTGACTAAAGAGGGTAGCAAAGATGAAGTAAGTTCGTATGAGCAAGTGGCCAACTCTGGTGACGGAGTTTTTAGGCCGCCTAAAGGCCTCCGTCATGGCTTAACGACTTTAAAAGCCGGGACCGACAATTGAACGTGCCCTCCGAAGCACGGAAGCGCTCAGCTGATAATGCCACTTGCGGTCACCCATCCAAGGTAGCAAAGATGAAAAACATTAACAGACCAGAAGAACATAACAAGCATGGTATTTAACCCAAATATTCTGAAGTCCAAAGATTGAATAAGCAAAGTTAAAAACAGCTCAGCGAATGCTTTGTCCGAATTAAATAAGCCATTTGAGCTGAGTCTGGTGCCTTGCCGCACTTGTGGAATATTTAAGTACTGAAACAGACATACATGTGGGAAAACTTTAATATACGGAGGCGGTTAGTAGGTACCTTTAATTTTATAGATTTTGCCATAATTGTTTGTTTTGTTTGGGATTTTTTTCTAAATTTTTCAATTTTAATAACGCGTCGTTTCAGAGATGCACTATATTTTATACTAGCTGTGCCCCGCGGTGTTACCCGCGGTGAAAAAGTTAATACATTTTTTTAACGACTTCAAAAAAGGAGGAGGTTCTCAATTCGTGGACTGGGTGAACCGATTTTTATAATTCTTTTTTTGGTCTGATGAGGATCGTTAGAGATATGAATAAAAATGCACCTCGAGAGTGCAAAAAATTACTCTCTTCTTACGTAATTGAAAAAGTTTTAACATTTTTTTTAATTTTGCTCCTTGTTTAAGACCAATGCGTCATTTGTCACTTGATTTTGGTGCTCATAGAAAAGGATGACTGCTGGTCGGATATATGGTATATGGTCTGACATAGTTTATCTTGCTTGCAAAATATTCAAGAAGCAACCATGCGAGCGAAGCGAGCTTCGAACCAAGCGAGCGCAGCGAGCCGAAATTTTTAAGACAAACTCGTCATGTGACACTTGATTTTGCTTAAGGTGCTCATAGAAAAGGCTGACTGTTGGTCGGTCCCTATTTTTTGGTCTGACATAGATCAATTTGCCAGCAAAATATTGAAGAAGCTACCGTGCGAGCGTAGCGAGCTTCAAACTAAGCGAGCACAGCAAGCGTCTTAATCTCGCGAAGCGAGCTAAAATTTTTAAAAACAAATGCTAATGGAGCTCATAGAAAAGGCGGACTGTTGGTCGGTTCCTATTCTATAGTCTGACATAGTTCAATTTGCTAGCAAATATTCAAGAAGCTACCGTGTGAGCGAAGCGAGCTTTGAACCAAGCGAGCGTAGTAAGCTTCGAACTAAGCGAGCATAGCGAGCCTTTTAAACCAAATTTAAAAAAAATGCATCATGTGACACTTGATTTTGCTTATAGTGCTTATAGTGCTCATAGAAAAGGCTGATTGCTGGTCTGTTCTTATTCTATGGCCTGACATAGTTCAATTTGCTAGCAAAATATTCAAGAAGCTACCGTGCGAGCGAAGCGAGCATCGAACTAAGCAAGCGCATCGAGTTTCTTAGACTCGAAATTTTTAAGACAAATTCGTCATGACTGACACTTATGTTTGCTTATGGTGCTCAAAGATAAGGCGCTGGTCGGTTCCGAGCAAAGCGAGCGCAGCGAGGATTTAGAATTGCAGCGATCCGAAATTGTGGGAAATTTAATAAAATAGCGATGATGAATGAGGTCCTGGTACCTATGTTAATTGAAGACACAAATTTAAACTTTGTTCTAATGGTTTATGTTGAGCCAGAAATCTTTTTATCGAAGATTTATCTGCGTACATAAGTACCAATTCCGTGAGATTATCGGGTCAAAATAAACAATATTTGAAATCCGTTAAGCCGTTTGAGTTTAAAGAAGCATAATTTAAGTATTTTGATAATCTCACGGGAACATACGCTTTTAAGGGATTTAAAGAAGCCTATGACATTGTGTTAATCCAGGATATCAACTGTCCTGGTATCAAATTTCATTCAAATCCGTCCAGCCGTTTCAGCGTGAAGGAGTTATAACTTTGCTTGTGCTGCCATCTTATAACATTATTTTGGCTAAAAGTTACGTTTTCACGGCCAAACTATTTTGATGAATAATTTGGTTTATAATCTTACGGAACCATTGCTTTTTTCCGGAATTTAAGGTAGCCTATTTGTTAATCCAGGGAATAAATAATCCTGCTATTAAATTTAATTCAAATTCCAGCCGTTTGATCGTGAAGGAATAGTAACTTTGCATGTGCTGCCATCTATTGAAATTATTTTGTTACTTTTTCACGACCAAACTATTTTGTATACACTATTTTAATGAATTTGATGAATAATCCCACGGAATCAATGATTTTTTCAGGAATTTTAAGTAGCGTATTTTTTAGTTCAGGGTATAAGCAATCATGCTACCAATTTTCATTCAAATCCGTCCAGCTGTTTGGCGTGAAGGAATAATAACTTTGCCTGTGCTGCCATCTATTGAAATTATTTTGTTACTTTTTCAGTTTTTTTCACGGCCAAACTATTTTGTAGGTATAAACTATTTTAATGAATTTGATTAATAATACCACGGAGTCAATGCACTTTTCAGGAATTGTAAGTAGCGTATTTTTTAATTCAGGGTATATGCAATCCTGCTACCAAATTTCATTTAAATCCGTCCACCCGTTTGAGCGTGAAGGAGTTGTATTTTTGCCTGTGCTGCCATCTATGAAGTTATTTTGCCTGACAGCTACCTTTTGCACGGCCAAACTACCGAAACTATTTTGATGAATAAGTTGGTTTATAATCTCACGGGAACACTGCACTTTTCAGGAATTTAAAGTAGCTTATTATTTAATCAAGGGTACTCTTGCTACCAAATTTCATTCAAATCCGTCCAGCTGTTTGAGCGTGAATGAGTAATATTTTTGCCTGTGCTGCCATCTATAAAGTTATTTTGTCTGACAGCTACTTTTTGCACGAATCCCACGGGAACACTGCACTTTTCAGGAATTTAAAGTAGCCTATTTGTTAATCCAGGGTATAAGCAATTCTGGTACCAAATTTCATTCAAATCCGTCCAGCCGTTTGAGCGTGAAAGAGTAACAAACACACTTACACACACATAAACTTTCACCTTTATAATATTAGTGGGATAGTTTTCATTTAATTTTATTTAGGAAAGCCTAAACTGCAAGCCTTATCTCAGATTTATCTATGAAATATCAGATAAGAAAAAACTCTGAAATCACGCGTTTTATTATTGAAAACGACGCGTGTAGAGCGAGAACTCACAAATTTCAAAAAGCTAGAGAGAGCTAGCTGAGTTCGCCCGCGACCACGGTTGTTGCAACACAGCCGAAACGTCGGGAAATAATAAAAGGTAAATTACGCGATAAAATCCTGTAAATTGTAATTTAAAAGTTCAAAAAGCTAATTTTGAGGTACGAGTAAACGCATTTTAAAGTTTTTTTTATATTCTACCCGTAAAAAAACTATAAATGAACTAGGTACACACAAAAATCGTGACATTCTGGATGGTTCTGCTGGGAGCATGACACCAATAATTAATAATAAAAAAAAAATAAAAAAAATCCTTGGACATTCCACACAGCGTCATCTAATCCCAAGCTAAGCAATTGAATGCTTGTGTTCTTTATTCACATAAATTTAATATTGGGTCATCTTTAACTGCCTCCTCCAGTATTACGAATCCTCTAAGCACTGTACAGTGTAGGTAGTTACTACACTGTACAGTGCTCGCTGCGCTAACTTACAGCTAAGCCGGAATTGTACTGCACGTTATAACTCCTTTGTCCGTATGTTATAATATGACTCTATTTGTTACTGTTTGATTATATTATTTATTACTAGCCCGTTGTGTCCCACTGCTGGGCAAAGGCCTCCCCTTGGTCTCTCCACTCATCACGGTCCTGTGCCATTTGGACCCACGCTGTGTTAAAAGCATCAAGTTCGTCGCGCCACTGTTTGATTAAGTCAAGAAAAAGTTCTAGAAACTCCGATATTAGACCACAAATGAACTAGGGATCAAGCTTTGAAAAAGGTTAATATGTATTAATTAGGCCTATTAGAGGGACTTTGTTGTTTGGAGGATTGGAGGAGGCCTACATTCAGCAGTGGGGTGACACAGGCTGAAAATTATGATGATGATGATTAGAGGGACTGGCAGACGAATGCATTGAATACTACCTACATATCGTTTGTAACGATCCTTATATGGCTCAACTGGTTCTAATTGTATTTTGTACAATTATGTAAATATATTATTTTTATGTTATGTAAAAACATTATTCAAAGCCTTGTTAAATAGACTAATCATTATGATTTTGGTTTAGGCCTTTACATCTTTACTAGATGATTTATACAAAGTCAGGAGGCAAGCTTTACCTACACTTAACGGGACGCTGTAGTGCCTGGGACATTGTTGAGATGGAATAGGCTTGTAGCACCTAAACCATCCTCTCAGCTCGACCGGCCGAATCCACAGGAAAAAACTAGAGTAACATTTAAACAAGTTACACGAACAAACCTTGTTAAAATTATATCTTATTTCCTTTCTAACAAATAGTAGGTAAATAGACTGGCTAGCACTACGTTTTTTACTGTCACCAGCATTCTGTGTACAGGGTGTTTCCATTTCACTCCAAACTTCCGTTGGAAAACCTTCCTATTAGGTATCAATGACATCAGATCCTTGAAAATTGTCTGAAAGGGTGGTTAGAGGCACGTCCTAAAACATATTCGAGACATAAAGTTTTGAAAATAGATTTGGCATGCTGTTTTGCTTCACCGTCTCAGCAATTTTTTTATTTCACGATCTACGGATTAAAAGGTGAGGCTTTATCGCATTCCAAAACACGACCCTAAAATAAACCAGATCCTTTAAAATTGTCTGAGGGGGTTTAAGGAACGTCCAAAAACATAATATATTTGAGACAAATGAAGTTTTGAAAATAGATTTTCAAAAAATAGTTGACTGCGGAATTCTATTAAAACGCAAAAAAAAACAACCCTTTTGTACACCCTGTATAAATAAGTAGGTATGCATGTCTCCGCGTCTTTGGCAGACCGCCAGCCACCGACTCAGCTGAACACATAAGATGCACCATTAGGGATGGGATGAGTCGATTAAGCTATCGATGTATCGATATTATTATTATATTGACAATTTAGTCGCCGACAATGTTTCGAATCAATGTTTAAGATTCTTCAGGTGATTACCTGAAGAATCTTAGTGATGTGCGATGAGACTATATTGAAGAGATTTACTTGTACCATGTAGTGTAAGTAAAACTATGTTAGTTATAGAATAACTAATACCTATATAGAAACTCATGCAACTTTCAATGGTGCTAAAAATCATTTAGTTTGCATAGTATCTTACAGTGGCTATATATCTCAGCATACACCCACTATTAGGGTATTGATGCCTCATTATGCCTCACCCAGTCTTGTAAAAAACAAAGAAGTTAATTATGAAACAGTTATATCTGTAGAACAATTATAAAAAAAACATCGGGCATCGGCCGTCACAAGTTAAAAAAAAACCAATTACTCGATGGTTTACATAGTTTATTTCAGGCAATCTATGCCCAGACTACGAGACGCTATAGTGCCTGGGACACTATAAGGCTTGTCCAGCATCTGAACTTATATCAGCCTAATATGGTAAGTGACCAATCATTTTTCCTCTTCTATTCTTGATGGTATTCATTAACAATCTTTGCTCTTTAACTCTAAGTGGAAAAATGATTGGTCATCTAATACGACATGACAGCTTTATAAGGAACATCATAGAAGGAAAAGTAGAAGGAAGGCGAGGATGGGGAAGACCAAGAATTAATTACATTAGTCAGATAAAAGAGAAGGTCGCTGTCATGTCGTATCAAGAAGTAAAAGAGATCGCATTGGAAAGAAGTATATGGAGGAAATTGCATCATTACACCGACAAGAGCTGAGCTCTTAAATTTTATATATGGTAAGTGACCAAGTGGCAAATGCCGTTACCACCTGGCAGCCTGAAGGAATGCGTGGTCGCGGTCGGCCAAGGGAGCGCTGGAGAGACGATCTCGATACTTTTGAGAGAGATTGGTGTGAGGTCTCAAAGGACAGAGATGGTTGGAGAGAATTGGGGGAGACCTTTGCCCAGCAGTGGGACAATGTAGGTTGAAAAAAAAAAAAAACAAATAGTGACCAAGTGGCCGTCACCAAGTGGAAGCCTGAAGACGGACGGCGACACCAAGGCAGGCCCAACAAACGCTGGCTTGACGACATAGATGCCTTCCAGGAGTGGTGGGAAGCGGCCGGTGATCGAAAGAAGTGGAAAGAGATGGGGGAGACCTTTGCCCAGCAGTGAGACACGATAGGTTTAAAAAAAAATGATTTGTATAACAAAGCGTGCACATTACAAATAGTACAAAAATGTAATTAATGACATTTATTGTCTAGTGGAAATAAAATTAGTTTTTTGTCTATTGGATTCTAACACATCGATAGTTAATTCACATCTCTACAAGAATCGTTAGCAATAATCGTCAGGCCATAGACCGCACTGCCCTATCTCTTGTACTACTGAATAGAGTTGCAATTTTCTAGGGTTCCCTGATAATAGGAGAGATGTTCTTTGCACTTTTGAAACTCAATTTCAGATTCCTGATACGTGACTTTATTAAAAGTTTGTTGTAAAGTCCTTCGGTCTCTAGACGCTCTAAGCACGAATCATATCAGTTCTCTGAAGCGCTCGTGGCGAAGCTCGCTAATGCCGGGTTCCTATAACAACTAACGGATGTCCGTAGGTCGGTCGTCATAGCAACGTTGTTATCTGTCAAAATGTCTCATACATTTTGTGTTGAATAAACAACGTTGCTATGACGACCTACGTACGGACATCCGTTAGTTGGATATAGGAACCCGGCATAAGACGTTCTTGATAGATCTTCGAAGTTAAGCAACGTTCTGAGCGGTCACTACTTGGATGGGTGACCGTAAGTGGCATTATCAGCTAAGCGCTTCCGTGATTCGGAGGGCACGTTAAATTGTCGGTCCCGGCTTTTAAAGTCGTTAAGCCATGACGGAGATCAGGCGGCCTAAAAACTCCGTCACCAGAGTTGGCCACTTGCTCATACGAACGAACGAACGATATCAGACTGTTCTCTTACCTACTTGTGCAAAAAGAGTTTTACGTGCAGAAAATTATAATTAGCTGTTACAAAAGTAGACGCTATGTTCTGTCAAAGCAACTTAGAAAAAATAGAGGCTTTCATTATTATGAACAGCTGCGCCCCGCGGTGAATAGTTCCCGTTCCCGTAGGAATACCGGGATCAAAAGTAGCCTATTTTTTAATCTTGGTAACAAATATCATTCAAATCCGTCCAGCCGTTTGAGCGTGAAAGAGTAACAAACACACTTACACACACACAAGCTTTCACCTTTTATTAGTGAAAAATAGTGTTTTAATATGAACGTGTTTTTTTTTCAAAACATACATTGCAATGGGTTTAAAACCCACAACAATCAGATCAAGGATCTTACGGTTGCCAATAGAGCTCACATAACAAGTAAAACATAAGAACATGTAAAGGTAATTTTAAAATACTTAACAATAAGTTACCGAAACAAGGTTACCCAACTGTTACTGAAGTTGAGACTGAAACCGGGTAATTTGAACGATACACACGGATCTGAAGACAAGAGAACTAGTTATCGAACATGTCTGGACTCAGGTCTTTACATCTTTACTAGATGATTTATACAGAGTCAGGATGCAAGCTTTAAAAGAAAAAAAGAAAGACCTCAAGGATCACTTCAATTTCGTCTTACATGCTAGGTGATTCTAATGCCTGTTCCAACGCGACTCCTTACACCAGGGAGCCACCACCAAAAATTCCTTGGTTCAACGTAATAATAAAATAAAATAGGCTGAGAATCCTAAAAATACGCCATATTGTGGTGATAAAGCAAGTCATTGGTATTGTGTAATTTAACAATTTACATAGTCCTTCTCATTCAATATGCCTTCCGAATCAATACATCTAATCAACAATTGAATCACTCAATCGCTTGTCAAACATCATAGCTGTGTGTCAAGCGATTCAGCTATTAGGTACATTGTATGATAATGTTCAATATTACTTGCGAGTTTGATGTATCGAAACTTGGGCGGCGCTTAAATAGTTCAATCAATTGTGCCTTCAATCAAACTTAGACCGGCTTAGAACGCCAAATTGAACTGTACAAGATTGGACGAAACATTATGTTGTAGTCACTCGCTCGAAGCGCTACTGGCGAAGCTTGCTAATGCCGGGTTCCTAAAACCAACTAACAGATGTCCGTAGGTCGGTCGTCATAGCAACGTTGTTATCTGTCAAAAAGTCTCATACATTTTTTGTTGAATAAAAAACGTTGCTATGACGACCAACCTACGGACATACGTTAGTTGGATATTGGAAACCGGCATAAGACGTTCTTGATAGATCGTTAAAGTTAAGCAACGTTCTGATTAGTCACAACTTGGATGGGTGACTGCTAGTGGCATTAAGGCTGCCAGGTAGGTGTATAAAAAACACATAATTTCTATCATTTACATCTTTATTCCTAGCCTTTGTATTAATAAATTACTTCCCTTAAATACTGACTCAGTTAAAACTTAAATACTTATGTATCTTATTAATATAATTATCACTTAAAATCGGCTTATTAGCTAAATGTACCTTATTTTTTAAACTAGCGATCGTTGAAACTAGATAACTTTTAGGAGTAGTAGCAAAAACAACCCTAGGGGATGGGTAGCTAGGTATATCATTAGGTATACTGCTTCTTATATTAGTGTATAGATTAGGTGTTTTTGTACCTATAACTACAACACGTTCTGTAGTCCCATCGAGAGGGTTCGCCGTTGTAGATGGAACTTTAAGGTCTACTGGATCGTAATTCTGTGTTGTACTGTAAATTCCTTTATTAACAAATAGATGTTTAAGTTCTTCATAAGATGGTTTAACAGTTGAAACTGTAGGTTTATTAGAAGCGTCAACGTTGTTAACGAAAGTTGAGAATTTACTTCTATGTGGTTCGTAATTACTATTGTATTCTGAAGAATAATCGTTGTAGTATTCTTTAGATGTTTCTGTGTTATCTGGGTAATGATAGTAGTCTTCCACTGGTTTTTTCTTTTCAACATCAACATAATCAGCTTTGCTATTTCTGTCTGTGTAGTCTACGTTGGTTTTGACTTCGTAAATGTTTTTATTGTTTAAGTTATTGTTTCTTTCAATGTAAGCGTTCCTATCATAAGCATCACCGATATTATTTCTATCATCGTAATTACCGTAATCATAGATTTGATTATTTTTGTTATCATAATTTTGATTATTTTTGTTATCATAATTATGATTATTTCTATTATCATAATTATGATTATGATTATCTATACTGTTACTCGTGCCTTTTTCTTCATCGTATCTGACGTCAGCTTTATATCCGTTTTCGTCGGCTGTGTAAGATACAATTTGCATTCTCCCATCTGGGAGTCGAACCCGGTACTCTCCATTGGTAGCTGAGCCGCTGCTGTGCTGAGAATGTGAGAAATCGTCGCCTGTCTTTTGGTCCTTCACGCGGTATGAAAATGCGTAGTTTTGATTCTGAAAAAATCCGATAGGTGATTAAAACTATAAAAATGGTTTATTCGAAATTTTTTTAGCATAGATAGATATCTATCTAATATCTATTATAGCATTTATTTGGACAACACAGAGCACAGACGAACATTACAATGTAAAAACAGAACACAAGGGTGACAATAGAAATTAAAAATTGTAGGTACCTACAGCCAAAGACCATTAATATCTAGAAGACAGACAAAGGCCATACACAAAATCGTAACCCGATCCCGCAGTACCAGATAGCCTGAAAGCTTTAAAACATCATTTTTATCCAAGAAATTTCAATACTTAGTAGTAGGTAGCAACAATATTCAATATTTAAACATTTTTAACTAGAAAGTAATTGAAATTTCTTGGATAAAATTGATGTTTTAGAGTTTTCAGGCTATTTTTTAGGGTTACGATTTTGTGTATGGCCTTTGTCTGTCTTCTAGATATTAATCGTCTTTGCTACAGCTAAATATGGAACTGTCCCATAGAGTATCAAACTTGTCAAATTGATACGATGATCAATTGATAATTATCATTATGAACTTAATAGCACTAATTATCTAATTTATAATTCAAGTGTAAGTAGAAAAATAAATTTTCCTTCTTTAACTTCGAACTTTATCTATAATTTAATAAGAGTATTCCTGCATCCTTTCAACGTTTTCCTTCGCCGTTTAAGCGCCCTGAATTTTACTTTTATACATTTTAGAGAAACTCTTTTGAGAAGTAGTTTTCGAAACCATTCGGAAACTTCAATAACAAAATAGATGGTAGAAATCTTCAACTTTTTAGAGTATAAGCTATGGCTAGACCGACGCGAAATATTGGTGATAAAAGGTTTTTTTTACAATAAACTTGAAAACAGTTGAATTTATTTGGGTAAAAAATGTTTGCAAAGTTGACATTAAAATTTTTTTTGGAAAATTTGAGAAAATGGTTATATTCCGGATTTAACTATAGTGCGATTTGTATAACTAAAAACCATGTTTTTTATTTCGGAAAACTTGAGATGTAACTGTTTAAACTCACAAAATAGTTGATCCCTCTCGTTTGAACATAGCTTTGCGAGCGTTTGTTGAAAGATAGATAGATAGAATTCTTTATTGATTCCTTTAAACTATAATAGTAACAATTTTAAGGAACAAATTGTGAAACCAACTGGCGGCCTTATTGCTAAAAGCAATTTCTTCCAGGCAACCATTTGGGTAAAGAATGTTAGTTTTTATACAAAAAGTAGTATTACCTGGTCGTACTCGGAATTTTCTTCAGTTATATCGTTGTTTTGGAAGTTCTGTGTATAATCCGGTACTGGAGCCTGTAAATACAAAAGTTAATTGTTGTTAGTGTTTTTTGTGAATAACTTCATTTTCATAATCAGCCATAGCATGACCCCCAAATAAATATGTAGATGCAGCATGATGCAAATAAAATAAATCAAAATCAAAATGTATTTATTCAGTACGATCGTTTATAGACCACTTTGACATGACCCGTTCTTAAAACTAGGTGATTCTAATGCCTGTTCCAACGCGACTCCCTACACCAGGGAAAGAATCAGGCAAGAACCTGGTGGTGTGGGCCTAGCTATTTTTTCAGCGGTCCAATCTTAATACTAAGTAAATATAAACTGAGTCGGAGCACGGAGCACAATATAGCAAAGCACCCTATAAAGTGAATCCGTAGAATCACTTAGCTCCATAAAAAGTGAAGAGGCCTTAGAATCACCTAGCTAATAGGACGATCCTATGTGAATGTGATTCTTAAGGTCCTACTCAATAGATGATCTTTTAATTTTGTTTTTTTAAATGGTAAATTCAAAACAGGATTGACCAGAAATACAAAATTTTTTGAATGATGATTAGCTATTATAATAAAAACTTGTCGGTATGTATGTATGTTTGTCTAAATAATCATGTCTCACCTTGTAATTATGTTTTTTCGTGAATTTCAGCACATTCTGTTCAGCGTGATCAGACAGCGCCTTGTATAATGGGGGCAGGACTGTTTGTTCCTAAACATAACAATTAAATAAATAAATAAATAAATATCCTTGGACATAATAATAATAATAACAATTCATGAATATATGCAACCGTCTTCGCATCCAAGGGGGCTGCAAGCTTCATTTCAGCAAGTGGGGGTTTATTGCTTTATGGCTTACTTCAGTAGGGTACAGTCGGCTGAAAAAGTGGTCTACCAGTTTTTACAAAAGTTTCTGTGACATCAAAATCAAGTTACGGTCGCGGTCTCCTGTCTCGGGTCGCGACTTTTTTTTGCGATAATTCCAACTTAACATGGCATGCCGTAAAAGTAAAGAGAACAATAATCATTTTATAATGGTAAGTATTGCAAGGGGAAATCGATTTTGTCGTTTCATGCCGTTTAAATAAAACTCAACTAGGGTATAGTAAACAAGATTTCTGGCCGACTGTGAAAAAAAATTGGCGACTTTTGGTATTTTATAATACTTATAAACACAATTATGAATCATTTTATGAATGCATTAGCGTTTTATATTTGATCTAATATCTATAGAAACTCGGACGAGCTGTGGGCCAAGATTACCACTCAGTGGAGCCCTGAGACAGCAAGACGGCGTCGCGGCAGACCTAGAAAGAGGTGGCGCGACGAACTTGATGCCTTTAACACAGCGTGAGTCCAAATGGCACAGGACCGTGATGAGTGGACAGACCAAGGGGAGGCCTTTGCCCAGCAGTGGGACACAACGGGCTAATAATAATAAATATAGAAAGCCAACCGACATGAAAATGTCTCATATCACAAAATGAAGATAAATATGAAGTGCATGAAACATAATTGTGTTCATATTATCAAAAATCAAGGTGGCTTAAGCTTTGCAGAACAATAAAAATAATTAATAATATTATTTCTAACTGTAGCAAATCTGTTACTTCTCAACTGCCCTAAATAGAAACGATAGAATATCCAATTAATCACATACAAACGTAGTAGTTGTTGTACACCTGTTCTCCGCCACAGGCGATCAATCATAACAAAGCATTGGAAAGAATAAATAGAGGCCAGAAGAATAGCGATACACATTTAAATATAGGTTTTTGATAATGATTGTAGATGGCGCTAATCGATGCTTTAACCGAAACATCATTTTACTGATAGTTTCGTCTTCAGTGTCATATAAGGCTTCTTGTAGGAGTGGTTATGGCAGCCCGGCTAAAGCGCTATCGCCTGTATCTCGCGGGTTCGCGGACAAAACATTTTACTTCGTAGCCACAACACGACAGTTTGATCGCAAGTTACTATGAAAAGAACCGGCACAGCAGTACACTGTACAGTAGGTACAGTCAGCCACATTATTTGGTGAACGTGTCATCTACCTAAATTGAACGCAAATAAAATAAAATATAATTTTAAGTGTATTTGCATGGAATAGTAAACAATTTTTTAGAGCTTTAGTTATTTAAGGTACTTTAAAAATAAATGGTAGGTACATAACGGTCAAGGAAAACATCGTGAGGATACCCGCGGCTTACGGCCAGTCTCAATAACCTATCTATCTTCAAATATCAAATATCGTCAAATAGTGACAATAAGCAAAACCAAAGATAGATAGGTTATTGAGACTGGATGTTAGTCAGCCCCATGTTGACCATGAGTTAGCGATTTCAGGAAATTTTCGTATGAAAAATGTTACCGTCTTTTCTTTGTAAAATAGTAAAGCATCGCGCTTGAACGTGTTTATAACTATTTATTGATAAGTTCAATTAATTTGTAATAAATAAAATGTTTTTTGCAATAAGCACGTATGTATATTTTCGATGTCCTCTTAAAACCATTACCTACCTAGTCGAGTGTACCACAGTACATCAGTACATAGAACTGACCTAGATTCAGAGCATTTGTCATCCCAGCCATCTTTGTTCCTAGGAATCACGGAGATGGCTCGATATCCTAGGATAGGTCTTTCTTACTTCTTTCTTTTAGGCTTTATAGATTGTCACTTAGCTATTGATCATACTTTGTAGTTTTTAAACGAAAGAAAAAAAAAATCGTTTATTTTTGGTAGGACCTCAAGGATCGCTTCAGTTTCGTCTTACATGCTAGGTGATTCTAATGCCTGTTCCAACGCGACTCCCTACACCAGGGAAAGAATCAGGCAAGAACCTGGTGGTGTCCACCTTCATAAAATATAGCCTATGTTCATTCGGAAAGACCATGCTACACATTGGTGAAAGAATTTTTGAAATCGGATGAGTAGATTACCAAATCCCAAACATACCAACAGAGAAACCAATTAACTTTACCTTTACCTATAGGTATTATAAAGTATATAATAATAATAGTAGATAGACAGATATATGTCACATTTTACAAAGATCAGCAATGTTCTGCTTTACAGCATGCAAATTACATACATTCGCAATAAACACACAATCAGTTATTCACAAAGACGAATTGCATTGCTAATGGTTTCCGTTTTAGAGATAAACGCCCAAATTAAATCAAATTAAATATTCTAATTCTAAAACTCATTTCCATGTTTTGAAAATGTTGGCCAGGTATTATTAGCTAGCTGCGCCCCGCGGTGTTACCCGCGTGGGAATACCGGGTTCAAAAGTAGCCTATTCCTTATTTTTTTATTTAATCTAGGGTATAAGCAATTCAGGTAGGTACCAAATTTAATTCAAATCTATCCAGCCGTTTGAGCGTGAAAGAGTAACAAACATCTACCCATCCATCCATATTTCCAAACCTTCGCGTTTATAATATTAGTAGGAGTGTGTGCTCACCTCATAGTCATCATATCTGTTGTCCCTTTCCAGCGTATTCTCTCTGTTCCTCTTCACGATGTCTGAATACGGTACCGAAGTCGGCACCAAGTTGTAAGCGAAGGTCGGAGAAGGGACTGGGATGTATGGCCTATGATACAAACAAAATACAATTTAGAATCTTTTTAAAATAGCAGTAGAGGCGTGTTGGCTGAGTAGGTTCGTAGGTAGGTACCTCGACTTTCGTTCTGAAGGTCGTGGGTTTGAATCCATCCGTGCATCAATAGATTTTGAAAACATCGTGAGAAAAGTTAGCATTCTAAGTGTCAATGGGCTTGCAACCTGTTACGTTAACTTCTGCGATAGACCAACGTATTTAGACGTATCTTGAAAGGATTTAAAAGTACCTAACAAAAGATCTGAAAAGAAAAATCAACCGCTCCCTGGGAATAGGTACAGTCGTGATCATAATTTCATTTTCAAAATGGCTTATTGACTTTAAAGCCTAAACCGCCAAATAAGGCCTTAAAAAGACCCTGCAAATGTGACACTACCTTTATTATTGGCTCTTAAGTCACCTTAATCTATGGACTCCATGAGCATAAAGCATAGAAACTACAGCTTTCTCTGTCTTACCTATAGCCGTTGACCCTCGCCAAATAAGGCAAGAAAGAGACCCTCCTATTGACTTGTGACTGTGAGGCCTCAGTGTTGTTAGCCCCTAGCTCACTCCTAGCTATGGACTCCAGTAATGGTCGCGAGGTGACGATGAGGGGGGGCCGGGGTGGAGGGGGAGCGTCGTTGGGGAAAAGGACTGGACCTTGTCTGCAACAAAACGTAACACCATTGTTATTGATATTCTGGCAAATAAACGAATCTTATCTTATCTTATCTTATCTTATTGATATTCATTTATTGCTTCAAGTTGTTGAGCCTGCAATAATATTGGCCGAGCGTAGAGTGAACGCCAATACCAGCAATGGACAGCATAATGCCTTGCCTTGCAATCACTTGCATTGCCTAGAAGCGCTCGTGGCGAAGCTTGCTAAGACGTTCTTGATAGATCGTTGAAGTTAAGCAACGTTCTAAGCGGGTCACTACTTGGATGGGTGATCGCAAGTGGCATTAACAACTGAGCGCTTCCGTGCTTCGGAGGGCACGTTAAATTGTCGGTCACGGCTTTTAAAGTCGTTAAGCCATGACGGAGGCCTTTAGGCGGCCTAAAAACTCCATCACTAGAGTAGGCCACTTGCTCATACGAACTTACTTACTTGCCTATCTGGCCGAGTCCAGGCAAGCACCAATGTGCAAAACACTAACGTGCCAATATGCATTCTTACTTGGTTGGCGCTGTCTTCAAACTCTTCAGAAACTGTACCGCATCAAACGGATGGTGGTTGTGGTTCCTCGGCCGCAGCTGGTTAGATGGAGTCGTCACCTCCTGACTCCTGACTCTTGAGATCAGGAGCACCAGGAAGTACGGGATCCTCATGATACTGATGAGAGAAACTTATTAGTTTTATAGCATTTTGATAAAAGATAATTTTAATTATTCGTTCGTTCGTTCGTATCAGCAAGTGGTTAACTCTGGTGACGGAGTTTTTAGGCCACCTAAAGGCCTCCGTCATGGCTTAACGACTTTAAACTTTGATTATTGAAACCCGACGACGAAATTATAATTAAGTATTACATCGTAAAGGGTGTAAATGTAAAATGTAATGTGCCACTTGCTCATACCAAAGAGCATGTAGGTAATAGTAGCCATACGAACAAACGAACGAAGAGGGTGAAAAAAAGGTGCGCTAGTTAGCCAATTCGGTGCGAGTAAAGCAGATGCAGACTGTGCTATGTGTGGCTGAGTTGTAATTATACAACTCTACAATCAGGCATCCTTTTCTTTAATTGTCTGGGTACCTACATAAAATCTTATTGAGAAACTTATGTTTTGTTACTGTGTGTTTTTTCTTTGTTTCCAATAAGATAAATTAAGATTTTGAAAATCTTCTATTTTTGTTTTTTTATTAATAAACCTATAGAAATTACAAAATTGTAAGTACATAAGAAAATGTCGATATTTTATTCTAGCTCAACGATTATAAACATGACATGTCTGCCATTGAACAAGACAATACGACACGATGTTTCACCTGTAACACTTCTCATACATCTTACACCAACTTAACCTTATTACTTACTTCACATGGAGCCCTAAGATAGCGATGGTTTTAAGGAGACTGACGGCCGTCACACACAACGACCTTATACTGCTATAGCAACACCTATACGAAACAAACAGCGAAACCGCAGTAATTTCGCTATTACTTGTCCGTATAGGCAGCGGATTAGCGAAACCGAATTCATCTAGCTAGATTCTAGCTGTTCCGCTGTTATGGTTTGGCGTTTACCGTTGTATTGGATACTGTCCTCGATACCGAGTCAATTACCTACTCAATTACTCAAGTATCACGAATGTATTAAAATCAGTGCAGCGCCTCCCCCGGTAACTTGAATGAACTAACCATTCCAATTAGAATACTTGACATGTGTGAGCGAGGATAGATTACTATTATGATGCATTAATTATTATATCTATTACTAGCAGACCCGCGCGGCTTCGCTCGCGTGTTGTACCTACATAACGATGGTCGTTTGGACTTGCCATTTTGAGAGAAGTGAATCTTAATAAATTAAGGTGTAGGTACATAAAAGGGGTTTCTCGAATGCATAGGGTAACATCGAATTTATATTACAACTAAGTTTGCACCAATTGAATCGCTTAATTTACCTAGCATCGAAGAATAAAGCGATTCTGTTGGTTCTTGACAAACACATGCCTCGCAACGCATCCTCGCTCATTTCTGATGGATCGCAGCCTTAGAGACTGCACCTTACAAGGTAGGTACCTAGGTAGAGGTAGGTATATTTTATCTCATTGCGCCACTCATTCGAAACTAAGCCGAGATTACCTCGGATATAACAATTAGAGCGTTGATGTGGATTGCCGACATTTGTTGCATCATTTTTCCCTTTGATTAAGTTATCGTGGGTAAGATTTGTTTTATTTTTCATAGACTTTAAAAGAGAGGAGGTTCTATGTTCAGTAAGTATTTACCTACTTACTTTTAAATGTTTGTTCACTGATTATTTTGTCAATACCTAGTTGATCCATTTGCTTTTTTTGCGCTTAGGTATACCTACTTACCTACAGTCTGTAGGTACCTAGTACCTAGTCTGTAGGTACCTATAGACAATTGTATTTTTTTCTCTGTCAAAGGAGTAGGTAGGTAGTCTATTCTCATGGCTATTGATTAAAAAACATGCAACAAAGTACCTGCACATACATAACCATCCCTATCATCTTACCGCCTAATGCTAAAACAAAAGGCGGTAAATGCAAATTGGTGAGTTTTCGCACGCGCGGAAAACAAAGCGTTGCTATGACAACGGCAAAATGGCGGATGCTGGTATCTGTGGCGATCACATGAGGAGTGTTGCTAGCTTGGGTAGTTTCGGATAGATGTAACAGTGAAGACCTACAAAATCAGATCTCATGCATGCAAAACTACTTGCTCGCTAGTCTTCTATCTTAACAAGTCGCGAGTACGTAGGTACTTATGTGTAATTTTATTTTACCTACTTATCTGGAATAAGTATTATAAATGTTAAGTACCTATGTAGGTACCTACCTACATAAACGTTAGGTACCTAGGTACTAAACATTTTTACCTTTCTTTAAGACTGAGGTTATTTATTTTGTGGTACCTAGGTAAGTACCTACCTACTTAATAAGTTATTTTAGTAAGTCATTAAAAACTTTCTTTCTTGGAGATGAGGCTAAAAATTACGAAGCTTTTTGTACCTGTAAGTACTAAACTAAACTAACTAAAATTAATGCCATCCTTTTTATTTCCATCGCTATGAAAGGGACGGCAACATTTCAGTTAGTTAAGTTTAGCTTTTGCGACACTCCGAATTGCCACTATTGACAGCCGGATTCTTGAACGCAGATAATCTCCAAAATTACCAAATCAATGATCAAATCACGTGAGTGTCAAATGAGGAACAAATTCGACACTGTCACGTGATTTGACCGTTGATAAGTTAACTTTTGTTTAATAATAAAAATACAATTTTATTTATTTCGCAGAGATGGCAACACCGACAAAGTAAGTATATCTGTGACAATCCCACGCGAACAATGACGCAATCACGCTAATAAGCGTATGTGAACGGGGTTTTTGTCTATGAGCCTGATTGGCGTAGCTTTGATACATTGATTTGTTGGTTTTCGAGACAAGGGCCTTCAAGGAAAAACTCGATGTGGTTACAAATTGATCCGCAGATAATGATGGACGGAACAAGTTGAGATCTTATTGCTACTCTTGTAATGTGAAATTGAATTGTTTTTACCTTTACTATTTTCTTTAGAGTTAGGTACGTAGGTAGGTAGGTATATGTAGGTACCAACCTCAAGGGAAAAAGCGCAACCCTTACCTTTAGTTTTTTAATCACATACGAGAAATATGCTAAGAAATAGGCGAATGGCATTCACGAAGGGAGGCCTATGCCCAGCAGTGGGTTAAAAGTGGCTGATGATGATGATGATGATGACGAGAAATATGTAGATAGATATATGAAATATGAAATGTACCTACAGATAGAAACTACTTTATTGTACTTACACCATTATTTACAAAATCATCAATAGGTAGGTACTTACATTATAAGTATAAAAAACAAAAAACTTTCCTATGACATACAATCGGCTTTCTTATCGCTAATTAGCGATCTCTACCAGACAACGGAACAGACTCAGGGACGTCCGATAGCCTGCAGTGGATGATGACGGGCTATGATGATGATAGGATAGATACCTACTCTTTCAAATCTTTATGGTCAAAAAGTTCCATGGGGTTAAGCAGAGACACTACTATATCAAGGCATTCAAACACATTGTTTGACACATCCCAAATAATTAATGTGTTTGAATGTTTATTTGTCCAAGGACTTTGGGAAATATCTATTATCTTATAATAACGAAATCAGACCTAGGTGTCATTTTAATTTAGTAAAAATTTGGGAAGCTATTCAGACCAGTCAGTACCTACATATTTCCCATAAGTTTGGGGCTTCATTAGAAATTGATAACCTTATTATCAAGACATTTTAATACTTACTTATTAAAGAATTTACAATTATGAGCAAAATCTATGTTTAAGGATACGCGTTTGGATTTTTAAAATGTTATAAGTCAGTTTTTGAGGCTGATTGTACTAATACTCAATGTTTTTTCTGGATTTGCCTCATTAGTTGTTTGACATAAAATCTTCAACTTTAAACCATCTAAAATTAAATTGTGACAGAAGAATAAGCCTTCCGGATGAACTAATTATGTCATAATTATTAATTAAACACTCAAAACTTACCAAGATCAACTCATCAACGCACAAAAACCAAAACAGAACACTAAAAAGGTTTACAAAGAGTTTTGAATCAGCGCGGGTCACAGGTCGGAGGGGTAATGTTGGAAAGTTGCCGTTACCTCTTTATTTATTAGATGCCTGTCTTTTCATGGCTAGTGCGGGAGCTAGAGGGTGAAAAATTTACAAAGATTATATTGACGAAGCGATGGCAGATAAAAACTTATTTTGTAATAAAATAGAACATACTAGCTAAAGTTATATATAGGTACTTAATAGTAATTTGAGTAGGTACATAATACTTATGTATAAAGAAAGTATCTTAAGTTAAGTTAAATGTTGTCTGACTTATCTAAGTAGGTACTTAGATATTATTATGTTGGTTTGTTTGTATGTTTGGGGTAATATCTGAAACTTTTCAAATCCGATTTCAAAAATTCTTTCACCGATGTGTAGCATGGACTTTCCGAATGAACATAGGCTATATTTTATCAAGGTAGGTACCACGAGAGCGAAGCCGCGGGCGAGTAAGCTAGTCTATTATAGGTAAACATCATTATTGTTCGTAAAATTGGCGATGTGAACAAACCTACCACCATCTCTTCAACCAGCCTCCTCATTATAAGTTTTAGAACCTTATCGCGTTACGTAGCTGTGAAGCTTTAACAACAGTACTGCGGTCACGGCGTCGCACTTACTGCGACATAGTTTCAACTTACTTGTTTGAAATTCCTCTACAAAGTATAGGTACCTAGGTCCCTGTAGCTACTTTAAACATATTTTTATTAAGGTGCCTGTATGGGTAAAACTAGCGCCACCGCCTATTTTATTTACGTTGAACAAAGTAATTTTAAAAAACTGAATGTAGGACCTACAGTTTGTGAAACCTATCATAAGCTTTATTTCAATACCTACCTACCCAATGTAAAGTTTCATTTTGTATAAGTACCTAAATAAATAAATAAAATAAATAAATATCCCTGGACATTCCACACAGCGTCATCTAGTATACCTAGTTTAGGAGAAAACGAAGTTGCACTTGGTGGCCACCCAACTCTGTTTTTGCTCGTTATCTTGCATGAACTAAACATTCCATACATTTAGAATACTTGACACGTAAGCTAGGATAGTTAACTATACCACTCGAAAACTGATGATACCTACCACCCCCAGTAGGTACCTAGAACAGTTAGTTTTCTCGAAGCATCTCTGTCATTTGTTTATTTGACCCCACTGACCCCAAAGATATGTCTAAATTAATCCAAATCAATGACATAACGATTTCAATGATGTCGTGACGTGACCACCGTGATCCGTCTGCTCGACTTATTCCGGTTTTATCGAAATAGAAGGTAAAGTAATAATATGACTTATTGTATGAGGTATGAACTTATACATTCCTCTTGTTCATACCAACTAAATTTTGTTCAAATGCGGCAATTATTTTAAGTTAGATTTATTAAGTAAACCTTTTATTTTTTCAAATATGCAGCAGTTCTAATTTTCACTGTAAGTAGGTAGGTACTTAGGTACTTACTTATGTTTTTTTTTTGTTCACCAATTAATAGGTAGGTAGGTACGTCAGTATCTAATGGTCCGATATTGTTTTTTTTTTATTAAAAGGTAGGTATAATTTAGGTAGTCCCGATGTAGTCTCATAAAAAAAACCGGCATCGTAAAACAAGTTTTTATAGAACATTATTAAAACCTGGAAAATACCTAACACCGTTCTGAAATGTTAAACCTAAAAAAATAATTTAAGAAATTCACTTACTTAGCTATAGGTAAATATTACTCTGAGATAGATCCTTTTGTTTAAAAACAAAAGTGTTTACATGGAACCAAAGACGATTAATATCTAGAAGACAGACAAAGGCCATACACAAAATCGTAACCCTAAAAAATAGCCTGAAAACTCTAAAACATAAATTTTATCCAAGAAATTTCAATTACTTTCTAGTTAAAAATGTTTAAATATTGAATATTGTTGCTACCTACTACTAAGTATTGAAATTTCTTGAATAAAATTGATGTTTTAAAGTTTTCAGGCTATCTGGTACTGCGAGATCGGGTTACGATTTTGTGTATGGCCTTTGTCTGTCTTCTAGATATTAATCGTCTTTGATGGAACTGACCATTCAACCACGGTTTATTGCCATTGAGCAATGACAATGGTCAATTTGTAACAAAGATTTTGATCTAGTCTGGTGAAAGAAAGTAAGAAAGATAATTTAATTTGGTAGGACCTCAAGGATCACTTCAGTTTCGTCTTACATGCTAGGTGATTCTAATGCCTGTTCCAACACTAATAATACCATACAATACTTCCTACACCAGGGAAAGAATCAGGCAAGAACCTGATGGTGTGGGCCTAGCTTTTTTAGCCTGGTGGAAGTACCTAGATGCCATGATGAGCTGGAACAGAGACTGTAGCCATGTCACATACTCTTCGTATCTATTCTCTATCATCGAGGAAAACTTCGTGAGGAAACCAGATAGCTTTAGGTATTCATTCATTCATTCATTCGAGTCAATGGTGCTCAAACCAATTTTGACCAGTATCTGGCCACATCAACGGCATCATCGGTAGCTTGATTAAGCTGTTCCCGAGTGCAGGTCACAGGGCACAGCGGGCAGGAAAGCAAGTGCGGCATTGGGGGCAATTCGGAGTGTCGTAAAAGCTAAACTAACCTAACTAAAACTATTGCCATCCTTTTTATTCCCATCGCAATGAAAGGGACGGCAACAGTTTTAGTTAGCTTAGTTTAGCTTTTGCGACACTCAGAATTGCCACTATTGTCTGCGTGGGGGCCCCGCACTGGCACTGGACTTGGCTAGGATCAATTATTCATATTATCAATTATTAGGTATAATAGCGTCGATGGGCTTGCAACCTGTTAAGTATGGAGTGCAAAAGTGGGCTGTACTTAGGAAATAAAATAAATAATAATAATAAATAAATATAATTGGAGCTCGACATTTTGAGCAGTTCCCAACTCGCACTAAGAATACTGGTACCAGGTCAGGTGGTTCGAGTTGGGAAATTAAAAATTAATATTATTTACGTTCATCCTCTTGTACCACTTTTATATTTGTATTGAATTTATTTGTCTAGTACACTCGGCTAAATATGTACAATTATAATAATAGAGTTAAATAAATAAATAAATAAATAAATAAATATCCTTGGACATTCCACACGGCGTCATCAGTCTAGTCCCAAGCTAAGCAACCTAATGCTTGTGTTATGGTAACCAGATGACTGATATAGGCACTACATGGATATTTTTTTTTTTGTAAATACATACTTTATAGAAAAAACATCCAGACCCGGAACAAATATCTGTAGAAGATACAAACATTTGTCCCGTGGCGGGAATTGAACCCGCAACCTCCGCGTTTTAGGCGGGCCTTTGCCCACTGCGCTACAGAGTTCGCTTTTAATTTAGGTTTCTGTAATGCTAGAAATGAATAGTCGAAATGAACCTGGGGCGTATCATCAGCCAAGTGTAGCGTGTGATGCCAGACAACATTTTGTTGAGGTGTTATCTTGTTAACTTTACAATTCCTTTTACTTTCTTTGACATGCCTTACTTTGTTCGACTGGCTTCCCACTGAAGCTTGACTATTTAGATTAATTTCTTTAGATTGTTATGGAATCGCCGAGGCCCTTTTGTTTGACAGTTTTGATCTTATTGTGATGGACACACATACCGGCGGCTACCCTACCCTGTATAACACTATAAAAATGCATCCAAAAGCAGCCTCCGGTCTGTGCAAGACTATCACAGAATAACAGATGTGGACAACAGAGACAACTACCATAATTATTATTTATTTATTTATTTATTATTTTTCATTAGCGCTGCGCTGCACTCACAGAGTACTATTGTATAGCTGAAAGCTGCACTGCACTGTAAGCACAGTGCTAGCGACTCAAAAACAACTCTTTATAACTCTTAAACGGCTTTTATATTGACCGATTTAATTTATTTGTTTCATGATACCAACCAACCGCCTGATTTGACAAAACGCAACGATAGCGCGTTCTAATTTGACCCGTGGCGCCATCTAGTATGAGATAGTTGTAAAGATTGGTTAACTTTAACAATGGATTCATAATTATTATTCTTCGGCTAACATGAAATTCTAGTTTAGTTTGTGTTTCGTGCTCATTTTTACATTAGTGAAGGCAGAGTGTGGCTTGTTTAGAGATAGTCGTCGGGCTTTAGTTAGCATAGCATTATTATAATGAAAAGCGAAGAGAGGCCTATGACCAGCAGTCTGGGTTGAAAGGGGCTGATGATGATGATTAAAATGCTGTCGAAGCAAAAGCCTTTTTATTTTATACTCCTGGTGGATAGGTAGGTATGTTGATTCGTTTTCCATTATTCTTCGCGCTTTCTCTCGCGCACGCGAGCGATACCTACTATAATAATCGTTCGGTTTTGGGAAGAGGTAGTAGTGGCCAAAGTACCTAGTGGCATGGTATCCCATCCCCAAAAAAGATGGTTGTAGTTCCAAAAACAAATGAATAGATGGCGTTACGTGTTGCTATTTCGAAATAAAGTTTCTGGAAATTTATGAAAATGCCTAAATTTTGCCAGAATCATACATTTTCTGTTTTAAATATATTTTTTTCAATATAACGAAATAAAATATCCCATTATTTTTTTTCCTAGATCAATTTCTACAAAATAAAATAAAATTACATGACATGAACGCTAGATGGCGCTGACTCAGAAACACAGGTCGGGATAGCCCGAAGAATTGCCCGCAAATTCAGGATTGTTTTCAATGTTCTACATGAGGCATCTGTACTAGTGTATTATATAATCTGTGGTAGTGGCTAATAGTCGATTGTCAAATTTGTCAATGTTAAATGCCACTGTCAAGTCAAATCATGTTGTCAAAAAATTGCAAAAAGTTATTGTTTGTTTACTTTTCATTCAATTTTCATTTCTTTCTTGCTTGTAGTTAGTTTTCTGGATTTCTTTTGGTGTCTGCGTATTTTCTCAGAAGAATTAACACAACATTACAGCCAAATTAACGAGAACTTCCAGTGCGATAATGCAACGATGAATAACTTACAAACGAGTCCACTGAAGCTCTTCATCCAAGATATTTACCGAGCGAACGAAACAGAGGCCAAATACATCTACGAATTCCTTGGACTAAAGTTCAAAAATGTGATGCTACATGGCGTAATCACTGCAGTATACAATACAGCAGAGAAACATACTAACTTCGAACTGAGTGATCCTACAGGCTCCATACAATGTTACTATGATGCTACCAAAAGTAATTCAACTCCAAAACACGACATGATAAAGAACCTAAACTACCACTTTTCTGCTGCTTCTAAATTCGGCGATATTAATATTGTTACTATGTCAAAGTTGATGCAGAAAATTAAAAAGAAAAATCTCAATCTAACGGAGGGAACTTATGTTAGTGTTGTTGGTGATATTTTTCTTGATTTTAAAGGAAATAGGATGGTTTCAGTATATGAATGTGTAACTACCAGTCTAGAGAGAGATATTGTATGGCTGGAAGAGCTTAGGTATTTGTATGATAAGTTTTATTTACAGAGTAAGGTAGATGTTAAAAAATAATGATTTACAGTGCGTTGGGTCTCAGTGCAGAACAAGATAAATGCTAAGATGTAATCACAATCATGGTGAAACCAATGTAAATTAGGTATTCTTATTAAAATTATTTATTTTTAAAAAGCATTTTAATTCATAGGTAATCAATGTAATGGGTAGTAGTAGTAGGTAGGTAGGTACTAACTACTAAGGCCGGTATTCAGAGACCTGACTCAAGCGTCGATTTGAACTCGGTTCAGCGGAACTCTGCTTAAGCATTGATTCGTTGCTTAAGGCTTCGGAGCTGTACGAGTGCCCCATACAAACGTAATACCATAACCATTTGAAATTTGTGCATATCTTCAGCATAGTATGGTATTATTCGTATTAGGATAGCATTTATCTAAGTCTCTGCCAAAAGCTTTTTTCAAAATACTTAGCTAAAGTGAAATTAAACCGAATCGCATTTTGCATATTTTTACATCATAGAAGACATGTTTTCTTTATATTTATTTAGTATTAAACACTAGAATATTTTAAGTTTCCTTCTGTTAGAAACATAGCTTATATGGTCTAGTAACAGAAAAACAACACTGTGTGAAGAATAAAAACAATTTTCAGTCATAATTTTTGGGACTACGGGAGACAACCAAATTTCTTGCAAAATAGCTATGACAACCAGTCTGGCGAATGTACTATTCAAACAGACGATATATGAAACGCCCCGGAGTTTTAATGGCTGCTACAACCACAGAACATATTATATACTCTGACGAGGCTTCAACCCGTTCGAATAACGAAGAGCACTGACAACTCTGTAGAGCTATACTAAAATAGGACACTCCGACATAGACGGATTATAGTAAGAATGAACGAACGAGCGTAAGAACGAAGAAGAAGAAGAAGTACACCATCATCCATCATTAGTCTGTGGCTACATCAAGGAAGATGTATTTTCTCTATGGGCTACATTCTACATTCTCTTTGGTCTGTCCACTGTCTGTGGTGTCATGTCAATTCACGAAGTCTTTCGAATTTTAGTTTGTTGACAATTTGACAATTATTTATTTGTTACAGAAAATTTAATCTAAGGCGTGAAATCATAAATAAAGATACGTGTAAAACATTGTTATTCAATAGTTTTCTGTAGTGTAATAGTGTGTTTAAGTAATATGAGTAAAATCAATGTGAAATTTGCAAAAACATGCCGCGAAGGAGTGCAAAAACGCATTTTTATGGCTCAATTTCCTATGTAGATCGGTAAGCAATTTTATGCCATTTATTTCCAAAATTTGGTAAAATAATGATACAATTCGTAAAAGTTTTTGCAAGAAAATTTTCTCATACCGTATGTAGGTAAACAATTATAGTGCTTGACTATCAACCTAGATTTATCGATATCGATAGTTTGTTTTACGAAACTGGAATGATTAATTTGTTTGTTTGCTATGTTTATAAAGTTTTATTTTGTTTGGATTACCATAATTTATATATGTAACTTAGATTTTATTTTATACCTATTAGGTTTTTAATTGAATCATGTACATTTTTAGGAGTAGGTAAACATGGATGTCACTACTTGGATGGGTGATCGCAAGTGGCACTATTACCATTATGTTTAGGTATAATATATTTTATATTGTTTTATTGTATAATAATACAACAATATTTGTTGCAGACAACCTACCAGAAAATCGAAGCAGCATGACGAAGCATAAACAAAAGCTTGATGATCATCGTCACTATATGAAAGTACCTGGATGGCAAACATTACATGAAAACACGGATATAAGAGTCATTTTCTAAAAATTAATCCTAGCAAGATCGATTTATCGCCCCCAAAACACCCTATGTAGATGTTCAAATAAATGTATACTTACTTAAATTAATTATTAATTCTTTTATTTATGAAAAAAAACCTACTAATAATTTAATGGAATCCAAAAATCCTAGCTACTGCTGATAGGTATCGATATCGATAAATTTTCGATAGTCACTAGGTACATCCCTAGATACCTACTGCCAACATAGAGAATATAACATTTTTAAAAGACGCTGGCGTGACGACATAGATGCCTTCCATGAGGAGTGGTGGGAGGCGGCTGGTGATCGAAAGAAGTGGAAAGAGATGGGGGAGACCTTTGCCCAGCAGTGGGACACATTATAGGTTATTAAAAAAAAAAAAAAATGTTGGCAGTATGTCGTGGTCAATATGTTCTGTGGTCGTGGTTTGGTTTTGTTACGTTGGTCTTATTGTTCACTGGGTGATTAATACATGTCTAGTGTTCGTTTTGTTTGTATGGCACTTCCGTCTCTTACTATTACACGCTCTTTGGAACGCGCGGCGGATTGACTTTGCCGAGCCACGTCACCGAATTCTTAAGTATCGTTTGTATTCAAGAACGTTGCTTGAGTAAATGCTCAGCTAAATCGAGTCTCAAGTGTCGATTCCTTTTTGTTTATGAATTCAGTCTGTTCTCATTTACATTTTTAATTTATTTTGTACTTCCATTCCGTTATACGCAGAAATTCAAAATGCCTGGATGAAAAATTAATGGCGACTCTCGAAAGTGAAGTAAAAATAACGTGTAACGGAACGACTTTAGAAAACTGACAAATTCATTCATTCATACGTCAGTCGTCAAGCAAGTCAATCAAATTTCAACAATCGCCAAATCGCGGGATGAAAATGTGAAATCAATGAATTTATTTTTACGCTTTGACCAAAGACAGGTAATACTGCTTGGTTATCGGCGGTAGTGCTTCTTGCCCTGGTCTGATGCATTATGTAGTGTTTGTAGACACAAACGTTGTGGAAGATAGCACCAGCACTCGTTGAAGATGACGAGACACGAAGGATCTCTCTCAACAAGCTTAGCCTGGACATGATCTAACGATTAGCTGTTTCCCGTGACTCCTATAAACTTTAATACGTTTTAAATAAGTGTGTGTAAAATATTAAATAAAAACATTATGGTAGTTTTGTCAATATATTTTTTATTTTACCCCAGCCAAACCAAATGTGTTTAGGTTATGTGTACGTAGGTAGAATTTTCGACATAAATAAAGTAGGTAAGTAATCCTTATGAGTACCTACCTACCAAGACTAAACTAATAGTATTCTTTTATCTGTGCTAATACTAACTATAAAGTCACAAGTCCTTATAACATTTGTCTGTATGAAACAGAAACAAGGTCCCCATGCATATTTTGAAGTCTTGTCCTGTGTGTCCGTTATTCTAGCATGCTTAGATGACCTCGAAAATACAACGAATCGAATATATTATCCATTTTTACTGAAAACAAAACAAAAATGCTATCTGAGTAAATGCTCAAGCGTGGTCCAGACCACTCTCAAGCATTTACTCAGATTCCTTTGAAAAATGTCAAACTCAAGCATCGATTTCATTTGATTGAGGTTTTTGAATAAGGAATTACTCAGGTGAACTCGACTCAGCTGAACTCGACTCAGCTGAACTCTGATCAGCAAAACTACTCTCAAGTAACGTTCTTGAATAAGAAACGATACTTAAATCGACGCTCAAGCACAGATCGACGCTTGAGTAAGGTCTCTGAATACCGGCCTAAGTAATATAAATTTCTTGAATAACAGAAATCAGAAATATTTTATGTTTACATAACATTTATGTTTTAAAGTTTCCAGGCTATTCTGGTGCTGCCACCTTTAAACTCCCGTTTTGGGCCATTTTTAGGGTTACAATTAGCGATGTTACGAGTTGATTTTATTCCAATTCGGATAACTCGAGTTGACTTGGCCGCTAACTCGAATCGCAACTCGAGTTGACTCAACTCGCATCAACCGGATGGGATCCGCTTCGGTAGCAGCCAAACGGATCGGCGAGTCGAGTCGAATGCGAATGCACCGTATTCGTATTCTTATTCTTGATTCGAGTTTACACTTGCATTGCCGAGTTTCGGTTTCGAGTTGGCGAATCGCTGACTCGCGACCTCGCGTGCACTCGCATTCGCATAACTCGCATTCGTTATCCGCATTCTAGTAGTTAGGTAGGTAAGCGAGTTGATTCGAGTTGCGAATGAACTAGACTCGAATCAACTCGTTTAGACTCTGATTCGAGTTATTCGAAACAGCCAACTCGACTCGCCCATCGCTAGTTACAATTTTGTGTATGGCCTTTGTCTGTCTTCTTAATATTAGTCGTCTTTACTCATAAGAACGAACGAACAATCAATGAATCATTTATTTAATAATGAGAATGAGCTGTAATCATAGACCTCTTTATTATTGTTATTTACTTATGAAAGACTCAGACATCCTAGTAGTCTGTGACTCAGATTAAGGAAAAAAAATTCCTAACTGAGACTTAAAGGTACTATAGCTTTAATAGGTCCATTGACGTCCGGGATTCAAGATTGTATCTGTCAGTGTCACACTATCTAACTAAATAAAATGCAATGGCTCTGTCTGGCTCAGCTGTTGCTGTGCCGAATACTCCGTGTAGCTTCGTCGTCTGAAATAAACTTTGTTAACTACGCTAAAACTACAGTAAAATCTGTAATTTACACGCAATGTAAGTTTGTAGCTAATAATAATATTTAAAAATAAGTATTTTAAAGGTTTTATTGGTTGTTTCCTCTAAGAACGTTAGTAGGTTGAGGTTATAAATCGAAGTTTGATGTAAAGTTTAGTTTTTATTACGTTTTCAGCTACTAGAACCATGTCAGGCGAAGGTATCTCCCCCCAAGAAGTCGAGGCTCTATGCCAGACTCGTCATGCAGGGACAAAGGTATGAAATCTGTGTTAAATTAATAATACCTATACCTAGGTAATAGTGGCAATTTTGGATGTCGCCAATACTAAATGACAGCACTAAAAATGATTCCATCCTCTTTATTTCGATGGTTATGAAAGGGACAGCAACATTTTTAGAGCTGTCAAATTGTATTAGTTGAGTTACTGAGTGTCGCAAAAGCTAAACTAAGCTAAGTAACTAAAATTGTTGCCGTCCCTTTCATAGCGATGGAAATAAAAAGGATAGCAATAATTTTAGTTAGTTTAGTTTAGCTTTTGCGACACTCCGAATTGCCCCCAATATTATCTTTATTTCAGGCAACTAAAGACATCCAGAATTGCCACTAATATTATCTTTATTTCAGGCAACTAAAGATAAGTAACAGATGTTTAATAGATTTTAAGTACTTAATCTAAGGCCCATATAATAAATAGGTACCTTACAGATTAACAGACATACTTATCATATTATTTTATTAACTAAGCACACATTAGTGGCAATTCGGAGTGTCGCAAAAGCTAAACTAAACTAACTAAAATTAATGCCATCCTTTTTATTCCCATCGCTATGGAAGGGACGGCAACATTTTTGGTTAGATAAGTTTAGCTTTTGCGATACTCAGAATTGCCGTTATTATCAATGAACCTATTAGGTAGTGTTGTGATAAGGTCTCTTGAGTAAATGATTGCGCCAAAGTGGTTAATACATTGGTATTAGTGGCAATTCTGAGTGTCGCAAAAGCTAAACTAAGCTAACTAAAATTGTTGCCGTCCCTTTCATAGCGATGGGAATAAAAAGGATGGCCATAGTTTTAGTTAGGTTAGTTTAGCTTTTGCGACACTCCGAATTGCCCCCAATACCTGTTTGTTAATCTAAATTATTAGGTACCAACGTAAGCTGAACTATGTTACCCAAATTGATTTGTAAAGGCAAATAATTTTAACTTTTGATCAAAATAGGCTAATTCCGGGTTCCTTTAACCAACTAACGGATGTCCGTAGGTCAGTCAGCAACTTTGTTATCTGTCAAAAAGTCACATACATTTTGTGTTGAATAAACAATGTTGCTATGACGACCGACCTACGGACATCCGGTACTTAGGATATAGGAACCGGGGGTTAGTAAGTTAAAATTTAAACATAGGTTCTTAGTCAATAATATTTCACATGATAATTTCATGTGTAGGACCTCAAGAATCACAGAAAACGCCATACATGCTAGGTGATTCTATTGCCTGTTCCAACTTGCTAATTTTAATTTCGCTAAATTTTTTGTTACAATCACTTTTACTTATTTTGATGTCACTTTGTTTGACTGGCTCCCCCTGATACTTGACTAAGTATTTAGATTGTTAAGGTATCACAGTTCGTTCATTCGTTCATATTATGAGCAAGTGGCCAACTCTGGTGACGGAGTAAAAAGTATAGATATAAGACAGAATGTTCTTGTGTTCTAGTCTGATTCTTTTTCTTGGTACACACCAAGAAAAGGAATCAGACTAGACTAAGGATTGGTGTGATATCAAACTCTAAAAACATATCTAATTGTACCTATTTGCTTGGTAAAATGTTTGTGTGATAATAATAAACTAAACTAAAACTAATAAACTTTTTTTTTTTTTTTTTTTTCCAAGTTTCATCTGCGATCAGTTCCATAACTATGAGCAGATTGTTTGTCGTTGCCGTGTCGGGTAGAGCTCACCCCTGGTTTTTCTCACCAGTAGCACTCTTCATTTTTTAGTCACAACCATCTAATGTCAGGACATCTTTTCTTTTTAGCCGTCTCCTGTAGGAGGGTTTTGTAAGTTGCCTTGCAAGTTGATTTGGATGGAATTTTAGTTTTTCCTGATATGTTTGAGCAGAGGTTTTGATCTCTTCAGCAATTGTGTTTACTTTCAGGATGTCATGAAGTTCCGTAATTCTTATGAACCACGGTGCACTGGAGATGTTTTTCAGCAAGCCATTTTGAAAGCGTTGTATGATGTTTATATTAGAGGCGCAAGTTGATCCCCACAGTTGGATGCCATAAGTCCATATTGGCTTCAGTACAGTTTTGTAGATGAGTAGCTTATTATCTACTGACAGTTTTGAGTTCCTCCCAAGTAGCCAGTAGAGTCCTCTGTATTTTAGACTGAGCTGGTCCCTTTTGGTTTGAAGGTGTTTCTTCCACGTTAGGCGGCGATCTAGGTGAATGCCCAGGTATTTGACAGAGTCACTGTGTGGGAGAGGGTTATTTCCCAGATTAACAGGTGGACAGTCGCCTCTTTTTAGTGTAAAAGTGACATGGACTGACTTTGTGGCACTAGCTTTAATTCTCCATGTTTTCAACCAGTCATCCACTTTATTAAGGCTCTTCTGGAGTAGATCAGATGCCTCAGTAGCACTATTGCTGTTTGCAAGGATTGCCGTGTCGTCCGCATAGGTGGCTATGGTAACATTCTGTGTTTTAGGGAGATCGGCTGTAAAAATGGTGTAAAGTACAGAAAACTAATAAACTAAACATCAAACACTTTGCTTGAGGTGAGGCTGGTATCTCAATAATCAGTAGGTACTTATCAAGGTACTTATCTTAAAAGTCAGGGTCAAATGGATGAGTTTTGATAAGAATTGCTCCAATCTGAATGAGTTTTGATAAGAATTGTGAAGATTTCATTTGTTTTTACCAACTTATGTGAAACAAAAATGTTCATTGTCATGATTATTGACACAGGCCTTGAGTATTTCCCTGTAAATTCTGATTAAAGAATGTATTTACTAAGAGAAAAACCAACAAAGGAGTTCTTATTGTGTATCAAAATAGTATTTCCCTGTAAATTCTGATTAAAGAATGTATTTACTAAGAGAAAAACCAACAAAGGAGTTCTTATTGTGTATCAAACTACTAAAGCATTTGAGAATGTATCTGACTGGATTAGTCCAGGTTACTGAGGTACCTACTAGGAATTTTTCTGACTGAGGAAATCAGCAATCAGCAGTGCATTAATGGATTTATTTATATAAATACTAGCTGTGCCCCGCGGTGTTACCCGCGGTGAATAGTTCCCGTTCCCGTTGGAATACCGGGATCAAAAGTAGCCTATTTTTTAATCCAGGGTATAAGCAATCCTGGTACCAAATTTCATTCAAATCCGTCCAGCTGTTTGAGCGTGAAAGAGTAGCAAACACACTTACACACACACAAACTTTCACCTTTATATTAGTAGGAAGTAGGATAGTAGGATTAGTAGGATGATGACGACTGTATATCCCAGGGAGCGGTAGACATTTCTTTCAGATCATTAGGTAGTCAGAGATGTCCAAATACATACATATTTGGTACATGCCCACTTTTTGCAGAAGTTAACTTTCCAAACGTGACAGGTTGCAAGCCCGTCGACGCTATTAACGAGCTAACTGGATTCCTCACGAAGTTTTCCTTCACCGTTATAAGCTCGTGTTAAAGCGCATATAAATTTTTAGGTGCTGGGCAAGCCAATTCAATCTCAACAATGTCCCAGGCACTACAGTGTCCTGTTAAGTGTACCTAGGCAAAGCTTGCCTATTGACTCTGTATAAATCATCTAGTAAAAGATGTAAAGGCCTGAGTATAGGTACATACATACATACATACACCTCTAATAATATAATAATATAGCCCATTTATTTCAGTACTTTTTCACACTTTACATAGTTTTGTCATATTTATTTTTAAGTTATGGTATATGCACTGAATCCCTTTTGGGTAGAGGCCTCTTGGGTAGAGGCCTCCTCCTTTATTATATCCCTCTCATCAGGAATATTCTCTTCCAGGACTTCTTCTTCCAGCAGACGATGTACAGGATCAAGGATCCTCGCAAGTCCATTCCGTTTTACACTGGAGTGCTGGGCATGACACTGCTGCAGCAACTTCACTTTCCTGCTATGAAGTTCTCTCTGTTCTTTATGGGGTAAGAATGTTGTTCTTTTCCCACCTCTTAAGCTTCACTTCTAATATTTATATTTAGGTACTTAATAGTGGCAATTCTGAGTGTCGCAAAAGCTAAACTAAGCTAACTAAAATTGTTGCCGTCCCTTTCATAGCGATGGAAATAATATATAGCTTTTGCGACACTCAGAATTGCCCCCAGTATTAAGATTGGACCGCTGAAAAAAAAGCTAGGCCCACACCACCAGGTTCTTGCCTGATTCTTTCCCTGGTGTAGGGAGTCGCGTTGGAACAGGCAGTAGAATCACCTAGTTTTAAGAACGTGACATGTCAAAGTGGTCTATAATCAATCGTACTGAATAAATACATTTTGATTTAGATTTTATTCAGTTTAGTTGGATTAAAGAATAGGCTACTTTTGATGCCGATATTCCCATGGGAACGGGAACTATTTCCCGCTGGTAAGACCGCGGGTCGCAGCTACTCTGAAATCATTTAAAGAAAGAAACCAATCGATTTGACAATTTTATTATTGTCATTGAGATGGTATGAACATTTTGTATGGAAAAATGATTTTATAATTTCTTCGTAAATTTTCCAATAAAATATAATAATTAATAAATATCCTTGAACATTCCACACGGCGTCATCTAGTCCCAAGCTAAGCAATTTAATGCTTGTGTTATGGTAACCAGATGACTGATACTACCTACATAGATACATTTTTTTTTGTAAATACATAATGTTTTTAATAGTCATTCTGCTATTCGGAACGGAGACTAATCCAGCAAATTGAAAACTATTAAATTAGGACTAGCCGTTCTTGAGTTGTAAGTATTGTATCTTGTAACAAACAAATCCGACTTTGTTATAAAATATTTATGGTCTTATTTATAAAGATTTGACAATTTAATATCAATTTATATCGTCTGGTCGAAGCGACGCGTGATCCGAGGGCTGGCACTTATTTGGCTCAAAAGATCAGCATTGCCATCCAGCGCGGCAATGCTGCCAGTGTCTTGGGCACGCTTCCGTCTGGCAGTGGTTTGGATCAGTTGTGCTACCTATAGATCGTTTGTAACGATCCTTAGGTGGCTCAACTGGTTCTAATTGTATTTTGTACAGTTATGTAAATATGTAGTAGTTTAGTTTCTGTAAATAAATGCAATTTAATATAGATTTAAAATAAGTATGTTTTTGTCTTGTTACTCTTAAGTCAATGAAAAGAGATAGCAACAGATTTAACATCCGTTTTAGCTAAAGTAGGTTTACAAAACCATTATGCCTAAGGGGATAATATTCAGTGCTATAAATCCACTAACACCATTTATCTAACTCTATTTCAGCTACGAGAACCCTTCAGACATACCAACTGATGAAGAGGCTAGGAACAACTGGGCACTAACTAGGAAGGCCACTTTAGAACTAACTTAGTAAGTATTATACTAATTTCATTATAAATGAAAAATCTTACTAAAAGTTAGTTAGAGGGTCCGTAGCCTAGTGGTCAGGCAGCTCGGCTTAAGAGCGATCGCTTGTATCTACGCAGGTTCGAATCCTGCCGGAGCCTTTAACTTTTAGTAAGATTTTTCATTTATAATGAAATTTCCAAATATATTATACTAATTTTAGTTACTTACTTAGTTCTAAGGCCATAAAGATTTGTCAATGATAATGCAATGATTATACAACATTTTGTTGAGGTGTTATCTTGTTCATTTTACAATTAATTTTACTTGCTTTGACACGCCTTACTTTGTTTGACTGGCTTCCCACTGAAGCTTGACTATTTAGATTGTTAAGTGCGGTCAACCCGGCTCACTTTTCATACAAACGCTCGTACGTGATTATGCCGTTGTAACAGATCTTTCTTTTAAACTTTTGGACTAATAGGTATCTTGTGCACTATATCTAGGTTTCTATCGAAACTAAAAATCAAAGTTTTGAGAAACAAATTCAGTATAAGCTTCCAAAAACCTGCTTTTAGCATAAATTTTACCTGAACTTTGGCCGTTCATAATGTACTCATAAATTGTAAAAGTAAAAAAAATATTGTCATAGAAACCTTGCAAATCTTATGGAGATTCTAAATGACAAATATTTATTTAACAAACTTGTAAGGCTTACTAAAAAACACGTATTTCCTGGAACACTTTTTATGAAATTTCCGCACACTATTTTTCGAGTGAGCGAGTGAGCGGCGAAAGTACCTACTGAATGCCGAGCGCTGAGGCGCTATCTCTCTTTTTTCGCTTTGCTTCTTTTTCTAGCATTGCGCTGGATGAAACAACAAGCTTTTCAGCTATGCCTGCGTCGATGATAGACGCACCGGGAAGGGCCACCTTAAGGGATCGCTTTTAAACAAAAGCTAGGCCCACACCACCAGGTTCTTGCCTGATTCGTTTCCTGGTGTAAAGTCGCGTTGGAACAGGCATTAGAATCACCTAGAGGTCCTACCAGAATAATGATTATTCTTTCTTTCTTTCATTCTTTCTTTCTGTCCTTACTACAACCAAAGACGATTAATATCTAGAAGACAGACAAAGGCCATACACAAAATCGTAACCCGTACCAGATAGCCTGGAAACTTTAAAACATCAATTTTATCCAAGAAATTTCAATACTTAGTAGTAGCAAAGACGATTAATATCTAGAAGACAGACAAAGGCCATACACAAAATCGTAACCCGATCCCGCAGTACCAGATAGCCTGAAAACTTTAAAACATCAATTTTATCCAAGAAATTTCAATACTTAGTAGTAGGTAGCAACAATATTCAATATTTAAACATTTTTAACTAGAAAGTAATTGAAATTTCTTGGATAAAATTGATGTTTTAGAGCTTTCAGGCTATTTTTTAGGGTTACGATTTTGTGTATGGCCTTTGTCTGTCTTCTAGATATTAATCGTCTTTGGTAGTAGGTAGCAACAATATTTACTTTCTAGTTAAAATTACCTAAAAAAAATTTTATATTTAATATTGTTGCTACCTACTACTAAGTATTGAAATTTCTTGGATAAAATTGATGTTTTAAAGTTTCCAGGCTATCTGATACTGCGGGATAGGGTTACGATTTCGTGTATAGCCTTTGTCTGTCTTCTAGATATTAATCGTCTTTGCTACAACTTAGAAAACATTTTGTTATTAAGTTTTAATGATTATTTCAGTAATTGGGGCACAGAGAGTGATGACTCGAGCTATCATAACGGAAACTCTGATCCGCGGGGATTCGGGCATATTGGTGTGTGGGTACCGAATGTGGACGAGGCTTGTGACAGGTATTATATACTTACAGCCTTTTTAACACATTTTCCTTTAAAAAGCCGTGTTGGCCAAGTGCATATTTGACTTTCGATCCGAAGGTCGTGAGTTCGAATCCGGCCGTGCATCAATGGACTTTTCGCATTGAAAAATGTATATGCGCTTTAACACGAGCTTATAACGGTGAAGGAAAACATCGTGAGGAAACCAGTTAGCTCTCTAATAGCGGCGATGGGCTTGCAACCTGTTACGTATGGAAAGTTAACTTCTGCAAAAAGTGGGCATGTACCAAATATGTATGTATTTCGACATACCTCTGACTACCCCCTTAGACATCTTCAAAAAGATCTAAAAATTGCCTAATGATCTGAAAGAATGTCTACCGCTCCCTGGATACAGTCGTGCTCATATTTAATTTTTTTCATTTCATTTCATTTAGACATTACCAAATTGTATTTGGACATTACGAAACGGTATTTGACTACCGTACACAGATTGCATTGCTTTATTTCAGGTTCGAACAACAAGGTGTGAAGTTTATAAAGCGACCGAACGACGGCAAGATGAAGGGTCTGGCGTTTATACAGGATCCAGATGGTTATTGGATCGAAATCTTCACCAGCAATATCATATAGGTACTTTATTATTCATTAAATATATTTTATTATAAATGAAAAATCTTACTAAAAGTTAACGGTTTCGACGGGATTCGAACCCGCGAGATACAAGCGATCACCCTTAAGCCTTACCACTCGGCCACGAAGCCCTACACTGAAGACGAAACTATCAGTAAGATGATATTTCTTTCAAAGCACCTTTGCTACTGTTTGCTAAGACGTTCTTGATAGATCGTCGAAGTTAAGCAACGTTCTGAGCGCTCACAACTTGGATGGGTGACCGCAAGTGACATTTTCAACTGAGCGCTTCCGTGCTTCGGAGGGCACGTTAAATTGTCGGTCCCGGCTTTTAAAGTCGTTTAGCCATGACGGAGGCCTTTATTACGCAGCTTAAAAACTCCGTCACTAGAGTTGGCCCCTTGCTCATAAATTAACTTACTTACTTTACTTACTTAGCAGGAATACCAAGATCAAAAGTAGACTATGTGTTAATCTAGGATATAAGCTATCCTGGTACCAAATTTCATTCAAAACCGTCCAGCCGTTTGAGCGTGAGGGAGTAACAAACATTCACATTTACACACAAACTTTCACCTTTATAATAGCAAGTGGCCAACTCTGGCGACATAGTTCTTAGGCCGCCTTAAGGCCTCCGTCATGGCTTAGGTAAGTACTTACATAAATATATTTTGTTTCAGATTGAAAAAGACTACGTCTCATTTTGCCATGGCGTTATAATTCATGTACGTACGAATCTAAAGTTTTTATTCGTTTTTTTACAATAGATTTTATCATTTACTTCACTATCAATTTAGAAAATATTTTGCCTCTACGACTCTCATACATATCAAAGGAATCTTGAATTCAAAGAGATAGAGAATGTCAACTTGGTGTGGCATCCCACTTAGTGGGATAAGGGCAGGGAAATGATGATGATAATGATGAGAGAGTCAACTTCACATTTAGACTATGAAATTCTGTTTTTATATTTCTGAAGATATTTTTCTGATCTGTACAATATCAGATCAACGTATTTCTTCTTTCTAACAAAAAGAAAAATTACTGGAAAAGTGCAATTTTAATTAAGTAAACTATTTACAAAAATCATGTTTAAAACAATACGTTTTAAGTGTTATATAAATGTATACAATGAATATAATACGACCAAAAGCAATACCTTGAGTGACTCCGTGATTCTAATCTTGTTCATATAGCCAGAATAAAAAGTAGCTATCGTTTTAAGACGATGTCATAAAATAATTGTTGTATGAAATGTTAATTTTACATGTAATTGTTATTCTTTATTAAAATATTGGGGGCAATTCTGAGTGTCGCAAAAGCTAAACTTAGCTAACTAATATTGTTGCCATCCTTTTTATTCCCATCGCTATGAAAGGGACGGCAACAATTTTAGTTAGCTAAGTTTAGCTTTTGCGACACTCAGAATTGCCACTATTGTTATGCTGTGTAAGTTTTGGTATCAAAAGCTTTCTTGAAGTCCATTTAGTCATATATTTCACTTGCCTATATGAAAATCAATTTTAAAAACAGGTTCGATTATAATAACTTAATTTAAGAAAAGCTAAAATTGTGATTTTATTACATACATATATATTTGATTGGAAACGTAAGTTTCATTTGTTTTGTAGAAGTTTAAATGTTAAATTTACTTACTGTAAGTTTATGCTATTAAATGTTGAAAATATTTTTAACAAACGTTTTTCAATCCATTCGTTTTCATAATTATTTTGACAAAATAAATAAATATGAAATAATTAAGTTTTTAACCAAAATATCGGGGGCAATTCTGAGTGTCGCAAAAGCTAAACTAAGCTAACTAAAATTGTTGCCATCCTTTTTATTCCCATCGCTATGAAAGGGGCGGCAACAATTTTAGTTAGCTTAGTTTAGCTTTTGCGACACTCAGAATTGCCACTATCATCTTATTAGGCGTCGTAGGCTTCGCGGTCGAGTGGTCAATGGCAACCCGGCTGCGGAGTGATCGCTTGTATGTATCACGGGTTTGAATCCCGTCGAAGTCATAAACTTTTTGTAAGAATTTTCATTTATAATGAAATACCTGAGTGTGGTTTAACACTAAAATACATAAAACTAAAGTTTTGTAGTGTAGGTACCTACCTATAGGTACAACTTACCTACCTTCTATTTTATCTTCTGTTAGTTATCAAACACGTGGCCAAATCTATTTTACACAATAGTTTGAGCCAATTCCGTAAATAGCCATAAAATTCAATTTAAATCGATTATCTACACAAGTATATTATACGCTAATATAGTTTACATTTATGTGAAATAAATAAAATGTGCCTATTAAGGTGTGTTTTAGTTTATGATGGGTGCACATTACTTGTGTTGGTGCCTTGCGTTTCTATTAATACCGAACTTAGTAAGTACCTAATTATTTTTTTTAAGTTACCTAGATGGCGCTAATCGGTGCGTAACCGAATATCATCATATCATTCTGCCCCCTGATTGTGTAACTTATCTCGATTGTATCAAAGCAAAAATCATAGTAAATCGCGAGAACAACTGTCAAATATGACAGTAATTTAGTAAGTAACTAGCTGCGCCCCGCGGTGTTACCCGCGGTAGTTAAAAGTAGCCTTATTATACATATAAACCTTCCTCTTCAATCACTCTAAAAAAACGCATCAAATCAAAATCCGTTGCGTAGTTTTAAAGGTTTAAGCTCTGTCCCTATATCCCTATGTATGGATATAGGGACAGAGAAAGCGATTTTGTTTTATATGTAGTGATAGTACTAATTAGAATAGAATATAATATTTATTTCCTCAAAAAGAATTACAATGTAGTTAGGTACATGGCGCTGGATTACTGTGGATATGGGAAACAGCTGAGAGGATGGTTTAAGTGCTGGGCAAGCCTATTCCATCTCAACAATGTCCCAGGCACTACAGTGTCCCGTTAAGTGTAGGCAACGATTGCCTCCTGACTCTGTATAAATCATCTAGTAAAGATGTGAAGGCCTAAGTTTTTTAAATCTGACCGTTGTTTTCCCGATTTACTGTAATTTTGGCTGTGTGTGTGTACAATTGAGACAAGTTACACAATCAGGGGGCTGATATCATAGGGGTTTCGGAGCCGTTTTGGTTAAATGCATTCTAGTGTCCAGTATCAGGTACGAATCCTAATAGAATCGAAAATGTAGATGAATTGTCACTTGCAATTAATTTATCCTATTTTAATGATCATCTATCTTATCAGCCCAAATCCACCATTGCGGAGTTCCTATCTGTATTCTGACCTCATATTCACGCCATTTTTCCCGATCCCGTGCCAATCAAAAGTCAAATATTTATTATTCAATAAGATCATTTCAAAGACTACTTTGACACGTCTTAACTAGAAGATTTTACTGCCTGTTCGGCTGTTCCAAACACGATACAACACCCTATACCAGTTGAATTCAATGCTTACACTTTAGGTTTCTCTAATATAATATCATTATCTATTATTATAATAAAAAATTAATGAAAAAACCCCAACTATCCTCTTCAATCAACTAGAAAAGAGGTGATGATCTTCAATTCAAATTCTCGAGCAGATTTTCATGGATGACTAAGAACTACCTAAGTACTTCCATCACGTCAGTTTTTGAAGAAAAATTAGTAACAATTTTTTTCGAAGACTGTAAAAATTTTTACTTTTTTTCAATATAATTTAATATTACACCGTTACAGTTCACTATTTCTAATGGATTTGTATTTAATTCATCGAATACTTGCCAACAAGCATTTAAAATTGTAGGCATGACTAAATTATTACACTGTTTCTTTTTATTTTTATGTTAACATAACGTCAATTTCAGAAATATAATTGAATGAGCTCTTTTGTAAATATTATACAACTATCAAATCTAATGGAAATGCAAATAAAATACTAGAATCTCAATTGAATCTTCCATTTTCTAGCATTATTATTTAAATCCTTATAATTTTATAAACAGTCAGTTAAAAAATATAATTTTATTTCAGGATGCAAAATCTTTTAAGTTGGTACCAGGTAGGACCAAAACTATAACTACCAATGGAATTACGCAAGAAATATCGCGATACATGGTTGTGCCTGATGACCAAAACAATGGTCATACTAATAAAACTATTGCCAAAGCAACTAAACTCCTAACAGCTGATAATGAAAATGGGATTGTCAAAGCTCTTAACGAAACTGCTGACACTAACAGTGGTAATATGACAGATAACCAAAAGATTAAAGCAAATACCGCTAGCGAAACGAATGTCGAAAATGTTCGCAATAATCTTATCAAAACAATTCGAATTATGCAAGCAAGACAAGATAATGCTAGTAAATATAGTAAGTCTACTGAAACACCAACGTTAGATAAATATCAAAGCTTTTTTACATCTCTTAGTGCTAGGAATAACAAACACAGTGACCAAGATGATGATGATGCGGTCAGGATTCGGAATACGGAAAAAAACAACGGCAGAGGCACAGTAGAACATACAAAAGTCACTTTGAATTTAAAGCCACAACCAACATTTTCTCAATCGAAAGTAGTATACATAAAACATAATAATGAAGAAAAAGATAAAGAAAACATGAATGAAGCTTCGGAATTTATTATTCAGAACAAATTGGTAAGTAGGTACCTATATATGTATATAAAAAAAATTAAGTAAGTATGAAATTAACAATGGATAATTAAACAAATGATTATTTGCAGGAAAGACCAGCATCGACAATTATTTCGAACCTAAATAGACACACTTCAAAAAGTAAAGAATCTGAAATTATTAATTTAAAAGACAAAGAAAAACTGATTGAAGCTATTGGAATTAATCAAATGTTTACTATACCAGGGAAAAGAGGACGTTATAAATTGTTATACGAAGAAAACGATGACCACGATAATGTTGATCAGAAAATTTACACAATACATTACTCCGGAGAGCCCAAACATAAAACCGTTTATCATCATGGCATCGAAGACATTCCTTATCAACAACAAGATTTTAGTCTTGGATCACCTAACTTTGTTACGCCTACACACTTTGGTGGTTCTGTCCTTGAAACAAACTTAGACAAAATCAGTAACAACAGAGATGATGATAATTTATCTATAGTTGGTGAGACATCGAACGATAAAAAATATGGTTTAGAAGTTGTCACAGGTAAAATGAATTTACTAAAAGAATATACTGAAAATGAACATTTAGATACTTCTATTTCGTCAGAAAGCAAAAACAATCTCGAAAATACAGAACCAACGTCAAATGAAACAATTTTACACAATGCACAAGTTTATCGAAAGGATCTAAATGTTTTACCCCTAACAGTTAATCATACCAATTCTATTGAGATACATAATACAAAACTTGAAAAATCAAACACAATAACACTGCCCGAAGCTTTTATATCACCTTCGTATGATGAAGATATTCTACTTGGTAGTATCAAAAATTCTTCAATCACACAAGACTCAGAAACATTAAATCATAATACAGATCTGATTGATAAGGATAGTGAACACAATGGAATATTTGCAGCTATGTTTAACAATTATGACCCAATACCCAACAAAGACAACAATTATCCTTTTGTGGATCAAACCATTGTTAGCGATAAAGTTAAAAAACCTCTTACAGACGTTGTATCTGATTATTCATCAGATTCATTAAATAAATATGAAAAAGTAACTAATCCGAAAATGGTTATAAGCGAAGAAAACGCACAACCAACAGCAGTTGAAACAACTGTTAGCGATGATGACAATCATTTAAACCAATTTGAAACCGTAAAAGAAACAAATACAAGTCTAGAAAATAATGAACTATTAGGCGAAACTAATTTCAGCAATGGTAGTTCAGAACTAAGAGACATCATAGTTGAAAGTTCAACTGCAGGAGTTGATATGAAACCTGTTCTTCGAGAAACGGAAAACATGGACGCTGTTCAAATAGAATCTTCATCTGCATCTTCAGTCCTCTACGAAACTGAAAAATCTAGTATAGACGTTGTAACTGAACCTTCAGTTGAGTTACTAGATGACGGCAAAAATATAACTGACCCAAAAACCGACACCATGAGTTTTACAATTGCACAAAGCCCAAGTAAAATAAGTGAAATCAATAAATATAAGGAACTGGATGATGATAAGAAAACTGCTGCTTCAGGAAAGAATAATAAACTAGAATATAAAGTGAAACCTGTATCTAATGGTGTCGAAGAACATATTATTATTGTAGCAGATGTGTCAGAAAGTTCAGAAAGCTCAGAAGTTTTAAGAGATGATAACAATATCAAAGGAGTTGATATGAAACCTGTTCTTCGAGAAACGGAAAACATGGACGCTGTTCAAATAGAATCTTCATCTGCATCTTCAGTCCTCTATGAAACTGAAAAATCTAGTATAGACGGTGTAACTGAACCTTCAGTTGAGTTACTAGATGACGGCAAAAATATAACTGACCCAAAAACCGACACCATGATTTTTACAATTGCACAAATTCTAAGTAAAATCAATAAATATAAGGAGCTGGATGATGATAAGAAAACTGCTGCTTCAGGAAATAATAATAAACTAGAATACAAAGTGAAACCTGTATCTAATGGTGTCGAAGAACATATTATTATTGTAGCAGATGTGTCAGAAAGTTCAGAAAGCTCAGAAGTTTTAAAAGATGATAACAATATCAAAGGAGTTGATATGAAACCTGTTTTTCGAGAAACGGAAAACATGGACGCTGTTCAAATAGAATCTTCATCTGCATCTACAGTCCTCTACGAAACTGAAAAACCTAGTTTAGACATTGTAACTGAACCTTCAGTCAATGAAATCAATAAATATAAGGAAATGGATGATGATAAGAAAACTGCTGCTTCAGGAAATAATAATAAACTAGAATACAAAGTGAAACCTGTATCTAATGGTGTCGAAGAACATATTATTATTGTAGCAGATGTGTCAGAAAGTTCAGAAAGCTCAGAAGTTTTAAAAGATGATAACAATATCAAAGGAGTTGATATAAAACCTGTTCTTCGAGAAACGGAAAACATGGACGCTGTTCAAATAGAATCTTCATCTGCATCTTCAGTCATCTATGAAACTGAAAAACCTAGTTTAGACATTGTAACTGAACCCTCAGTCAATGAAATCAATAAATATAAGGAAATGGATGATGATAAGAAAACTGCTGCTTCAGGAAATAATAATAAACTAGAATATAAAGTGAAACCTGTATTTAATGGTGTCGAAGAACATATTATTATTGTAGCAGATGTGTCAGAAAGTTCAGAAAGCTCAGAAGTTTTAAAAGATGATAACAATATCAAAGGAGTTGATATAAAACCTGTTCTTCGAGAAACGGAAAACATGGACGCTGTTCAAATAGAATCTTCATCTGCATCTTCAGTCCTCTACGAATCTGAAAAACCTAGTATAGACGTTGTAACTCAACCTTTAGTTGAGTTACTATATGACGGCAAAAATATAACTGATCCGAAAACCGACACCATGATTTTTACAATCCCAAATAAAATGAGTGAAAGCAATAAATATAAGGAACTAGATGATGATAAGAAAAGTGCTGCTTCAGGAAAGGATAAACTAGAATATAAAGTGAAACCTGTATCTAATGATGTTGAAGAACATAGTGTAGCAGATGTGTCAGAAAGTACAGAAAGTTCAGAAAGCTTAGAAGAAGATAACAATATCAAAGTTACAGCTACGAAAAAACCGACTGTAAGCACAGTCTCATCTGAAACAGAATCAGGTGAAACAAATGTAAGTAAAGAACTCGAGAAAGAAGCGGCTGAACTTGTTACAGACGGAGATGTCAAAGTAACAACTGACGAGTTACTAAGTGTCAATAACAAAACTGAAAAACTTAAAATAGAGTATGCAGCTATTCCAGAAGATAACTTAAGGTTGGAGCAGACTCAAGAAGATTGTAATGAAAATATTCTAACTAATTCCTTAGAGCAGGTGGATCCTTCACTGTTAGAACAACCTCGTTCACCTACTAAACATTTAACAGATACCCGTACTTTAAGAGAAAAACTGAAATCGTCACTAGATGTAGTCAAACAACTAGACGATTTCTATCATGATATCCATAAAGCCAGAAGAGAACCTGACAACTCGAATAATCACAAACATGAGCCAGAAAAACTTGATTTAAATTTCAAACTAGATACACCAAGCGAAGCTTTAACAGTTGAAATAAAGCAAGAAAATATTCAACCATCTCAACATGCTTCTCAACCTATAGCTAATGACTACCATGGTGGTGAAAACCAAGATAATGAAAACGATGGAAGTGATGAAATGGGAAATGTTTATTCAAATTACCGAAACCCTTATGTAATTTCAGATCAATATTTACAGAAAATTCTTACCTTTTTGACATCTAAAAAGGTAATGCAACTATTGCAACTAAAATACGATATAGGTTACGGAGATACAGATAAAATTAGAAAATCTCATATTATCGAACAGCTACAAAACTTAGGCTGGGATAAAATTAATCCGATACAGCTATTTATCTTAAGTCAATTGGTTAGACAAATTGAAGAGGTAAATAAGAATAATAATCAAAAGGTAACACATGATTACGATCCAAATTTAGTTGCAAAATATTATTATATGCCTTACGCAAAAGTATATCCTATTGTGCAATTTCAAAACGATGTAAAATTCAATACTGCTATTCGCGCGTTAGTTTCAAGAGCAATGCATATTACAACGGTTTTGAGGACACACGGTGTTCCAAAATATCAAATTTCGTTCTATGAATCCGAAGTACATAAACATTTAAATAATAATGCAGTACAATCGTATTTGAATAACTGCGAAGAGAATATTCTAGCTGGATTAAGTAAAATGATTGACTCTCTTGCGAGGCAGGCTATGATGGTCTAAATAGTTGTAACTTTGTAAGGTTTCGTTGTATTTAGAACATTATAATATTTATACTGGCAATTAAATGTGTTCTTGCTTTATGTTTGTAATTTAATAAAAAACCAATGTATTTTCCGGATAGGTAAAATTACCCCCAAAAGTAAGTTCGTTCGTATTAGGTGGCTTACTTTGTTGACGGAGTTTTTTAGTACCTAGGTCATTTACCTGCATTATAACATGTCCCTATGGATACCTAGATCCACAGATAGAGAATATTGGTCATCTCTGGAGGAGGCCTTCACCCTCAACTAAGAGGGGTTCACTGCGATTAATTTAAATACATAATAATATTCAATTCAATAACTACAAGATGGAAGGGGCCACTATCGGGCAAAAGGAAAGTAGGAAGACCAGTAAAAAGGTGGGCTGATGATCTTATACAAGTAGCTGGAAAAGAATGGATGCAGAAGGGCAAAGACAGAGAGCTGTGGAAGAAAAATGGAGGAGGCCTTTACCCAAACAGGGGTCCATATCTCAGAATAAACATCAAAACGTTAATCATACTAACCTTTTACTTATAAGTTAAAATACTAACCAAAACTAACAACATTTAAAATGTAATACTTTTCATAAGAGATATGGAATAAATGGCTTTATTATTATTATGTATGTCAAGGTTTACCATCACGGGACTATGGAGTCCCGGACCTTTGGTAGGCATGCATGGGGCCAAAGCCAACACACAGAGGCCCTTTTGACAGTTTTGATGTTTTTGTGATGGAGACACATACCGGTGACTACCCTGAATAACACAAGAAATGCATCCAAAGGCAGTCCTCGGTCTGTGCAGGACTATTAAAAATGTGGGAAACTACTACTGGGCTATGGGGGTGGGATGGTAGTGGACTGGTTACCGGGGAACTATGGGGACTATGGCACCCGCCGACACAATGTTAACAAACATGTATAAAATGGCGGGCGGAGACTCGCCAACTCACTTATTATTATTATTATTAATAATATTCAATTCATAAAATACCTAATCACAGAACGAAAGCATGTAACTAAGACACAACATAGTTCTTAGACCTTATTTTAAGAATTAAAAAAAATGCAGAATCAAACTATCTAATACAAATGTCTGTTTTGCATATTATTCTATTTATTTTGATTTGATGTAGGTACCTACTCATTACTTAGTGAAATAAAAGGCTTTTTATTTTATTTTATTATGATTATTACCTATGGCAATTACAATTTTGGTAGGTATTGGGGGCAATTCTGAGTGTCGCAAAAGCTAAACTAACCTAACTAAAATTATTGCCATCCTTTTTATTCCCATCGCTATGAAAGGGACGGCAACAATTTTAGTTAGCTTAGTTTAGCTTTTGCGACACTCAGAATTGCCACTATTAGTGGCAATTCGGAGTGTCGCAAAAGCTAAACTAAACTAACTAAAGTTAATGCCATCCTTTTTATTTCCATCGCTATGAAAGGGACGGCAACATTTTTAGTTAGTTAAGTTTAGCTTTTGCGACACTCAGAATTGCCACTAGTACCTAGGTACACTTAGGTAGGTATAGGTACCTGCTTGCTGACAATATAAACATGAAATTATACAAATAACTAACAAAAAGCAGGAAACATATTGAAGATGACAAATAACCCGACGTTGCGAAGTAGGTAGATAGAAAATGGTAGAAAATTCATTGAAGAAAAACCTTTTTTATATAGGTAAATAGGAAGGTAGGTCGGGTCAGGGTTTAATAGCGCTGAGTTTGCATGCGCATGCGAAGTAGATTTTCAGATCTGAATGATGCTGGTGAGAGGAGTAAGATGCGTTAGCATCCTAGTATTCTGTGGGAGTAAGGGACCGTCTCCACGAGCGTGAAAATCGCGGCGATATTATCGTCGCGCCACGTATTTCTAGGTAAGTATACACTCTATGAACATGGCTCCACACGGCCATTTCATCGCGGCGATACTACGAGTGACATTGACAAGCAAATTTAATTCTTATGATAATCATATTACCGTGTAAATTACCCGATGATAGGAGGACGGAATCGTCGCAATACCCTCGCCCGTGGAGACGGTCCCTAAGGTGCGAAGAACAGGTGCCTGCTCAGAACGCCCCTCAACTTAGGTACGCCGAACGCTGTTAGGCTCAACCAAAAGAGCATGGAAGAGCAGCGAAGCGGAGCGCAGTTTCAGTGTCATACGAATTTCAACTTTATTTTCATTAGGTACTATAATACTTATTATCTAGCTAGGTACTTACCTATATAAACTAAAGGTTGGTTATAACCGCTAAATAAATCTATAAAGCACTAAATCGAATCTGTACATTATAGGCATTTAGTAAATTACTTATGTCGTGTTAATTTCACAGGTAATAATTTGCGACATTTTGATTTAAAATCATAAATACTTAATAATATTTTTTCAGTCTTTATCAACTTGCCCATGGAGACTGGATAATGTATTTGTTTGATTTTTGTATATTTTTCATCTTAGTTCTGGTAAGTTCTTTTATAAATTGGTCGATTGTTGTGAAATTCTTTTGTTAGTATTAGGTACCTACGAGACGTGTAGTGGTGTAGTTTGCTAGACGTTCTTGACAGATCGTTGAAATTTGGATGGGTGACCATGACCACAATGATGTGGTCATGTCATGACCACATCAACAGCTAAGCGCTTCCGAGCTTCGGCGGTTTTTAAGTTGACAACTTTGACAAGCCATGACAGAAGCCCTATCCAGTCACCAGGGTTGGCAACTAGCTCACACTAACTTTGGCAGTAGGTACCTACCCTTAGGCCTGGCGCGCACTAGGCAGCCAGGCTGCGGCAGCCAGGCTGCGGCAGCCAGTAAAACATATGACGTTGTATAGGAGCCCGCGCACTAAGCAGCCACGAAATCTCGGCTGCAGCAGCCAATAAAACGCGCCTGTTTGCACGGCAGCCAGCTGGCTGCGCGCAGCCAGAACGTGTGTAGGCGAATGTATGTGGCTGCAGTCAGTCTCCGCGCACTAGTTGTAGCAGCCAGACGTATTTTGCGTTCCGAACTTTGACAAGATGACTTTCGATACAGAGAAATTTATTCGGGATCTAGACTAGTCGTTGATTGGCTGTTATAACTGGCTGCGCAAATATTCTGGCTGCCGCAGCCTGGCTGCCTGGTGCGCGCCCGGCCTTAGTACCTACCTACCTCCTGAAATTAATTGTGACAATTTTCTTTTGTTAATTGTAACATAACATAGAACTTAGATCAAAATCAATTGTTATTTCTTACAGATTCAAAGTTCAATTGGAAATAGCATTGATAATGCCGGATCACCGATCCTCTTAAATCATGCAGTAAGTGTTATCATCATTAAGTTTATCATCCCTACCTTTAATACCTTTTTTTTTTTTTTTTTTTTTTTTTTTTTAACGTCGGGAAATGCCTTATGCATTCCTTCCCGCCGTGGGGGCGGCGGAAGGGATATGTGGGACTCGCACCCACTAAAACCGCGACGGGGTTCCCTCTCTACGCAATTTGCCGGGGCTACGGGCACGCTTTCGCACTCTTCCGTACCTTAAGAGCGGTCAACCCGGCTCACTTTTCATACAAACGCTCGTACGTGATTATGCCGTTGTAACAGATCTTTCTTTTAAACTTTTGGACTAATAGGTATTTTGTGCACTATATCTAGGTTTCTATCGAAACTAAAAATCAAAATTTTGAGAAACGAATTCAGTATAAGCTTCCAAAAACCAAAAACTTATATAAAAATATCAATATAAAAATATCAATTAAAATAATAGAATGCAAATGTATTATAAAATTTTATACAATGGTAAAAATGCCCTTTTGTTAAAAACGGAAGCGTATGACAATCTAAGTGTTAGAAAACTTTTTTTTTTGTAGGAAGGTAGGTACCTATTCCTATTATTTCAACAAAAAATTTAGTAGCCTACCTAGGCCTTTTGCCAGTAAATAATAATTTAGCAAGCTTAGAAATATTGTACTCCGCGAATCTGATTAGAAATTGTTTCTATTTAAACTGAAGTGATCTTTGAGATAGGTAGGTAACTACCTACTAGGTAGGTACGAAAGTAAACGATTTTTCTTTTTAAATATTGCAGCACCAAGAATTTGAACACGTCAATGCAACGTTGCGGACAAGTAATAGAGATCAAGATGATAACGTTTGCGAAGCCATCTCTCTACAACGTATTCTAGGTGTAATGATGACAATGCTACGGCAAGATCTCTCAGAAAAATCCAAGACTGCATACCTCTTAGAAACACTGCAGGAATTACTGAAGAATACCGCTGCAAACAACAAAGAGGTAACCGATAAAGTCGATGACCTTTTTCGCACTTTAGACAAATATAAAGAACCTGTTCATGAAAATAGTTTACGAATTGAAACAGACAAAAGCAGCCCACTGAGAATGTTGATAAGAAAACCAACGAAACCGAACGAAAAGTTACAGTTAAGGTATGAATTACCTAATTTGTCGAACTCATATTGCACTGAAGCTCTTGTAAATATCGCCAAAATCGCTTCCCAAGCGTATACAAGTCTTGCTGAAAATCCAGTATGCAACTTGCCTGAATTTCCTGACTATCCAACAAAGAAGGATACACCTATCTCAGAGTTATCTGATCTACAGTTAGATAACCCTTCCCTTACTAATGATCCTGTCCAAAACATCTTACCAGCTTACCCTTCAAATCCTATATTCGAAGACCCGAAATTAGACAATTTAAAAGATTTCAAAGATGTTCTTGCGTTGTATAACCCTATAAATTTACAAAACCGACCCGGAGAATTAATACCAGGTGTTCACGAAATACCCTACGAGTCTAATCCTTTATATCCTGGTGATGTAGATCAAGCTTATAACCCTTATTCCCCTCAGAGCCCAAATCCATTCCCTTTTGACTTAAATCCTCATAAACCAAAAGACACACTTAACCGACCTAAAGAGTTATTACCCAATGAACTTAACGACCAAGAAGTGCCCTACGAGTCTAATCCTTTATATCTTAGTGATGTAAATCATGATGTAAATCAAGGTTACAACCCTTTTAGCCCTCAGAGCTTAGATACATCGCCTTTTGACTTGTATCCTCATAAACAAAAACATATACCAAACAAGCCCGAAGAATTAACACCAAATGTACACGATCAGGAAGTACCCTATGAGTCTAATCCATATCCTGCTGATGAAAATCCAGCTCCTAATCCATTAAACAATTATTCTCCGAATGGAAAGCCCATGCCACCTGAGGATACTCTCCTTTTCCCATGGGAAAATTCCCAATCTCCATTAACTGATTTTTTTAAACCTGACCAGGATTTGATTAATCCAGAAAACAAGGTTATTGATATCCGTTTTAACAATCCTAATGCTATTGATATTCCTCTTAACAATCCTAATGCACCTAATAAATACCCTTTCAACCTTTTTGGATACCCAGAGACGAAGAATCCATTTACTCCAAAGTACGTCTTGCCACAAACTCGACCTGAATCTCTAGAATATGCTTCACTGTTACATCCATATTCGCCATACAATGACAATCTTACTGAACAAGTATTAGAATTGCCTTATAATACATTTCGTCCCTTATTAAACTTTGAAATAAACAATTCTCACAATCCTAGTGCTTCAGACACAGGCTACAATCCAGATGCTTATGATATTCAATTAAATCCTAATAAATTGGAGTCCGATTTAGCCCCTTTCAAGAATCCAGTAAATGAATATGAATCCGAGCCTTATATAACAAGCCCTGATGATGCTTCCTCCGAGCGTGATGATCTTTTTTCAAACGAAGATGATAAAAAACCAGAACAATCACCGTACGATTTCAAGAATCCAGTGAATGAATATGAATCCGAGGCTTATATATCAAGCCCTGATGATGCTTCCTCCGTTAGTGATGATCCTTTTTCAAACGATGATGATGAAAAACCAGAACAATCACCGTACGATTTCATACCAAAAACACCGTCGGAAATTGTACCTTATGATAATTACATCACGCCGTCAAATTATCTGGAAGACAAAGATTTAAAAGTAATAGAATTCATCAAAACTGCGATAGATGCAATTGGAGGAGTGATCCCAGCTATCGAATTTGATCCACAAACGTTGTCTGTTATTAAAAATATAAAAAATATACTCGTTAATGAAGATAAAGATTTAGAAATGAATGATTATAGGGTCATTGTCGAACTGTATACGAAAATAATCAATTATATGAAACAGCTAAACGGTTATGATCAAATAATTGATCGTATAGATTTATCACCTGTGACGAATTCTTCTAAATTGGAAGCTAATAAGGTTGTCGAATTAACTTACCTGGTGAAACGGCCAGAACCTGTAATTTATCACCCGTATTATTACGTCAAGTATAGATTGCCTTATCCGAGTTTTGTGAACGCAGCGCAAAATCTACTTAAACCAAAACAACTAAGAATGGATCCTAATCAATATGAAGAATTATTGACACGTTCTCAAGTGGTCGAAACTTCTCCAGATTTGAAACACTATAAGAAACACGATTTAATGGGATTAATTGTTCAATCAGGGTCTCTAATAAACGCTAAATTAGTCGAAGAGATGGCGACGTTATCGGATCATCTAGATGCTTTAAAGGACATTACTTCTGATTTATCAGCTGAAGAATTTCTAAAACTTACTAATGACGCTTCAAGCAAATTGAATTTGTTAGCTGCCAATTCCGGAAGTAACAACCTTTTTGAACCTATCAATGAACAAAGCAGTCGTTTTGAATTGCAAGAAAATAATGCAAACAGTGCAATTAAACCAATAAGTCCGTTACCACAAATGTTAAAGACAAATCAAATGCTAGAAATAGCGAACTCAGAAACCAAATTGAACTCAAACATCCATCCTACGAAAGATCCATCTGCCGATTTGACTACATTTGATTCTACTAAATTGCGCAGCACTTTACTTCGAAGTGAACATGTGGGCTTACCGTTTTCGGATTACTTAAACAAGGAGAATCTGTCGCACAACCTGTACCAACCATCAAGCAGTGATCTGCCGGAACGAGAGAAAATGCCCCCAGTTGTGTACAGACTGATAGAGGAAACCATAAATACTAGTTTGCGAGGACAGAACCAACAACACTTAAACTCCCAAGCAAATATTGATACTGAAAAAAATTCTTGGAGAACTGTTGAAGACAATGAACAACATCCTACAAATATTTTGAATCCGGAATTTAATATAAATACCGCACAGTCTTTTCAAGGTTTGAAACAAATTGATAACCCAAAAGCTAGCAGTGCTTTCTTTAATCAAATGTACACGATTAATAGACCAAAAACACTAGAAGATGTTTTCAAACCAACGAGTGGTGTTCTAAATAATTTGGGGTCATATCATCAAAACATCTATGATGGTATACCTGTTAGTCCTGAATATGTAGAAAAAACTATAACTCACGCAGGAAAATTTAACATGGCCCAACATTTATATGGAGCACCTGCTTTATTAGATCCTTTTGACGACCAATATTTTCAACCTTCTGATTTTGTGAAACAAGGCTCAGATGATTTTGATGATCAAATAAGATTGAAAGATCAGCAAAGTGTTGCAGTGAACCATGATGATATAGGAAGCTCAGGTAATGGAATAAAGCCGCAGCAAATAATGAACCATCATAGCTATTTTAGAAATAGCCCTGAATCATTAACTCAGAAAAACTTCTCAGAACCAGAAACTGTTCTAGGGCAAAAACAAAACATGTCAGCATCCAACATAATACGTAATGGCCAAGAAATAACCAACCAGCAAAACCCTTCTCTTTTAACTTCCAACCAACATACATACACACCTGAATCTAACCCAATTTTTTCTGGTTCTAAATCAATATCCAATCAACAAAACAATGAGCCTAAGGGATCATCTGAGCAAGGAATTACCAATCAGCAAAACTATCCACTGGAGAAATCCGCAAATCCTAGCCAGGAAAATCATGTTCAATTCGCGTCCGATACCAGAAATCCTGACCCATCTAGTCCCAGTCAGCAAAACTACTTACCAGAGTCTAATCCTGTAATTTCTGTTCAACGAATAAACTTTGAACACGCATCTTATCCCAGAAATCCTGACCAAGCATTTCCCAGACAGCAAAACTATTTACCCCCCGGGTCTCCCGTAAATTCTGGTCAACAAAACAATCCTCAACCTGAGTCTCATCAAATCTGGATCAATCCAGTTTCTGGTCAACAAGTAATAACCAGCCAGCAAAGTTCTGGTCATGGAACACTGAATCAGCAAAATATCGGAATTTACTCGTCAAGTTCAGATTCACAGCGTGCAATAGCCCACCAACAACATTATTACAAGGCAAAAGATAATACACAAGCACACAGTCAGAAAAACCAAAATGTTTTATCAACCGGGTCTTACTATGCAAATCCTGGCCAGCATGCAATACAAGATCAGCAAAATCCCAGGACTCGAGAAATGTGGATTAATGCGGAATCTGATCAGCAAATAATACCCAGCAAACATAGTAATGGTCAAGGTATCGAAATGTATCCTTCAAATCCAAGTGCTGTCCAGCAAGCAACAGTTAGTCAGCAAAATGTATATGATACAAACAATGCAATGTATGGTCAGCGGAATTACAATATTAGATTTAACGCCAAAAGCTACGCAATTCCGGGGTCTATAATTTATAAACGACCAATTATTCAAAGATATGATTATCCTCTTGTTACACAGTATTCAAGATCAATATGACCAACTATTTAGAGCCATAAACACTATTTTCTAAATACATATTGTGCATTATGGATCGTTTGTTTTATTTTTGACTACACCCCCATGGTCCTCCTGGAATCACCTAGCATGTAAAACGAAACTTAAGTGATCCTTGAGGTCCTACAAGAATAAGTAAGTACCTAAATGATTTTTTCTTTCTTTCTTTCTTTCTTTCTGGGATGTGTGTAGGTATGGTATGGAAGATATTGGTTCAGTTGGCAAGTTACCGTTAACTTGACTGAATTTCCATATAGGTACACACCACACAGGCATTAGAATCAATTAGAATCACCTAGCATTAAGACGAAACTGAAGTGATCCTTGAGGTCTCCTACCATAATCAAAGATTTTCTTTCATACCGTTTTTATTACCTACCTACTTAACCGGGTAGGTAGGTACCTATCGAGCAAAGATAGTAGCCTACTTACCTACTATAACTGTTCTTATCTACCTACCACTAAAAAACTGATCTTGTTGGTCCCTGTGTCACAGAAGGTAGGTATTTTTTGAAGAATTTCGGTTTAATTAGGTACCTACCGTGTATAAGTAGGTACTTACCTACCTACCTATTCTATGAACCGCAAATAATTTTATGTACCTACCTAAGTACTACCTACCTACTTACTTATTACTATTTAGTCTTTATTATGTAGGTAGGTACCTATACCTAACCATAGGTAGGTACTTACCTACTATAGGTAGTACCTACCTACCTACTTTAACTTTGTCCAACATACAAAAACAACAAAATAAAATCGACGCCTCACGCATTATACAACGTGATTCTTAATTGGTATGTTAGCCCGAAAACATCAGTGTGAACAATATTTTGTTCTACGAGTTTTTGAATTTCGATGACGATCACGTTGTATAAGTAGGTACTTACCTAAACTTTTCATCATAATTATTGTGTCGTTATCCTATAGGTAGGTTACCTACCTAGGTATTTACCTACAGGACCTAAGTAGTGCTAAAAAAACTTGCCATCACCACATGGCACCATACCTACCTAGGTACCTACCTGTTCTTATTTTTATATAGGTAGGTAAGTAAGTTTTTATATACCTAGGTACCTAGGTAGGTACCTACCTGTTTTTACACCTCTAATTTGCAAATCATTCACGTGAAATATTGTATGTAGGTACCTACCTATATGGTGCTCCGGATTGTGCTTAGGGAAGGAAACGTCGCGGCCGGCGTGGCATCGCGTCGCGAGACCTAATTAGTAAGTAAGTAGGTACCTAGGTAGCACGCATCAAAGCACCTTAGTGCTTTGATTTTCTGATTGATTTGAATAATTTAAATTGAACGGAACACTTGAAACGCTTGCTAAGACGTTCTTGATAGATCGTCGAATTATACTATGATCAGCGGTCACAACTTGGTGACCGCGAATGGCATAGATACTCAGCTGAGCGCTTCCGTGCTTCGGAGGGCACGTTAATTTGTCAGTCCCGGCTTTTAAAGTCGTTAAGCCATGACGGTGGCTTTAAGGCGGCCTAAAAACTCCGTCACGAGAGTTTGCTCTACGAACGAAGGTTGAAATAAATAATTATTTGAGTAAATTCATCTGTGGAACGAACGGAACGAGACGCCCCACATAAACATTTCCTAACATGACATGACATTGACTGTTGTGAGTGAACTGTAAAGTTTGTTTTTACCTTTGCTTGTCTGTCATTGTCATTGTCAATTTTGTCTGTCGTCGTCGGTCGAGTCGAATCGAAAATCGACGAAATAAATAAATAATCAGTGAAATTACATTGTGTGGTGTGATTAATGGTTTGATTTAGTGCGTAAAAATGTTGAATCAAAGACCTAGATTCATTAGACCAAGGGCGGATCCAGGGGGGGGGTCATGGGGGTCATGACCCCCCCCTGGGCTGGGTCCTCCGTGTGTCCTCCACTATTTAAAATCGTTAAACATAGGTAATGGTTATAAGTAAGGATATATTTTTTCGTCACAATAGAGATTTTATGTACTTATAAATACCTTAGAAATACTTTTAATATTTAATCAATTTATTATAAATTAATATTTTGTATGATGGCAAACGCATTAATCGGGAACTAACGCATCGAAAATTTGAATTTTACCGCGCCTGTGGATGGTGAAGAATATTATAGGTGAAGCCGAATATCTGGATGGTGAAGTGGCAGAGGAGTTAGGACAGACCGCAGTCGATTTCAGAGTTTATTGTAAATTGCGACAGTGAGATGTAGGTATCCGAATATAAGAAAGTATGTGTAGCGACAGCGGAAAGATCTTTGAATCTTTGATCTTGGAAACTCAAAATATGTTTATTCAGTAATAAGATCGTTTAAAGACCACTTTGAAACGGCATTTCCTTAAAACTAGGGGATTCTTTTGCCAAAACTACGATGCTTTTCCTTAAAAAAAATTTTACTACTTAATTTTAACGACGAGAATAAAAGCGAAAATAAAACCCTTAGTAAAACAAAGTGCCACGCTGCTTTTATCTTCAAAAAAAGTTTATTTAAAAATTAATTGTAGGTAAGTCTTGTATGCACTTTAGCTAAAGGACACACAGAAAAGTGTCTCTTACGTACCTTTCATACAAGATATTTATAGGCGTCGCGACACAAAACTTATTTTAGTACCTATGTAATTCCTCATCGCAGAATGAAAACCGACCGTAAGAAAAATGGTACTAACGTTGCTTTTATCTTAAAAAAGAATTTGCTCGCTTTTCTCGCGTCGTTTCACACTGAATAAGAGCCGACCGTAAGCAAAATCAAGTGTTACGTTGCTGCAATCTTACAAAAAAATGTTGCTCGCTTCGCTCGCGTTGTTTCTCAGAAAATAAAGATCGACCCTAAGCGAATCGAAATGCCATTTTGCTTTTTTCTTTCAAAATACTTTCATTTCAAATTTCAAATTTCAAAATACTTTCATTTTGAAAGAAAAAAAATATAATTTTTATTTTTTTCATTAAAAAAATTTGCTCGCTTCGCTCGCGTCGTTTCACACGGAATAACAGCCGACCGTAAGCAAATTCATGTGCTACGTTGCTTTTATCTTTAAAAAAAATTTGCTCGCTTCGCTCGCGGTGTTTCACACAGAGTAAAAGACGACCGTAAGCAAATTCTTGTGATTCGTTGCTTATATCTTTAAAAAAATTTGCTCGCTTCGCTCGCGTCGTTTCACACTGAATAAGAGCCGACCGTAAGCAAAATCAAGTGTTATGTTGCTGCAATCTTAAAAAAAATTTGCTCGCTTCGCTCGCGTCTTTTCACACGGAATAACAGCCGACCGTAAGCAAATTCATGTGCTACGTTGCTTTTATCTTTAAAAAAAATTTGCTTGCTTCGCTCGCGTCGTTTCACACAGAGTAAAAGCCGACCGTAAGCAAATTCTTGTGATTCGTTGCTTATATCTTTAAAAAAATTTGCTCGCTTCGCTCGCGTCGTTTCACACTGAATAAGAGCCGACCGTAAGCAAAATCAAGTGTTATGTTGCTGCAATCTTAAAAAAAATTTTGCTCGCTTCGCTCGCGTCGTTTCACACGGAATAACAGCCGACCGTAAGCAAATTAATGTGCTACGTTACTTTTATCTTTAAAAAAAATTTGCTCGCTTCGCTCGCGTCGTATCACACAGAGTAAGAGCCGACCGTAAGCAAAATCAAGTGTTGCGTTGCTGCAATCTTAAAAAAAATTTTGCTCGCTTCGCTCGCGTTCTTTCTCGGAAAATAAAGACCGGCCTTAAGCGAATCGAAATGCCATGTTGCTTTTTCTTTTAAAATACTTTTTACTTTATTGTATGATTTAAAAAAAAATTATAACTTCTTGGGACTTGACCACGACTATGTGACCCCCCCCTGGTACCAAAGCTGGATCCGCCCTTGCATTAGACCTGGTAAGTACTGATACTCTTAGTTTTAGGTTATGTTTGTGTTTACTTCTGTACTCTTGTGTTTTACGCTATCAGAAGTATCAGATAGGCTTGAATGCTGACTGAACAATAAGTTACCGATTTTTTGCACATGTAGGCTACTTATTAAACAATGAAATTACGTAGGTATCAACTTTAATACTTACTTGGATAAAAAACATTGTAAAAAGCCGGCGAAGCCAAAATAAAGAAGAAGAAGAAGAGACAGAAAAACGATAATGTGCATCGATGTATATACAACCTACGTACGTACGTAATATAACCCAATGATTTTGTGTCACAGTGTATAACTAAAGTTAGTCTAACAAAGGTTAAAGTTAGGTAACACCGCTGGACGCAGCTCTGCGCCCTGCGGTGTTACCGTATGAAATGTTCTCGTTCCCATGGGAATACCGGAATCAAAAGTAGCCTATGTGATAATCCAGGATATAAGCTATCCTGGTATGTAATTTCATTTAATTCCAACCAGCCCTTTGTGCGTGAAAGAGTAACAAACATACTTACACACTTTCACACTTACATACTTACACACACACCACTCAAATTTTCACCTTTATAATATTAGTGTGTATAGCAAAGCAATTTCAGCATCCAAATTACTTAAGTTTTCCCAAACTTCAGGTGATGAATCCCTCTACCCAACAAGAAACAAAGATGGCGGTATTGAGACGCTTATCAACCCTAACACAGACTCATCCCTCAGCACCGACAATGACTCCCGCACAAGTTTCACATACAACAGATACCACCATCTACCGATGGAGACGCAGAGGCAGAGGCTCCCGGTGTTTCAGTACCGAAACCATGTGCTTTATCTGATGGAGAAGTATCAGACTCTCGTGCTCGTTGGGGAGACGGGGTGCGGGAAGTCCACACAAGTTCCTCAGGTAAGTGGTTGTGATTTTTTTATATCGTTTCCCACAGTTTGGCAGAGGTCACCTCTCTTAGTTTTAGACTTGGGATGGCCGTAGGTGTAGATACTAAATGTATCATTGTTAAAATAATTTATTTACTTACAGAAACTAAACTACTACATATTTACATAACTGTACAAAATACAATTAGAACCAGTTGAGCCACCTAAGGATCGTTACAAACGATCTATAGGTAGCTCAACTGATCCAAACCACTGCTAGACGGAAGCGTGCCCAAGACACTGGCAGCATTGCCGCGCTGGATGGCAATGTTCATTTTTTCATTTATTATTTCAATGAGTAGCATTGTCGTAGATATGCTATCCAATACAATGTTATAATTATCGCATAGTGTGACCCACGAGGAGTGACCATACTCATACCCAGATGAAGATTACCCGGATGAATCGAAACATTGTTGGTAGTAATTTCCTGTGTATTTCAATAATGTCTAGCTAGAACAACTCACAATAGTCTTGAAAGTAAAATATTTTATGTATTGTAATTGTAACTAACTTTATCAAGGGCCTTTGTCAAGGGACAAACAGATGAGGACACGGAAACAATTTGACACTTTATTTCAATACTATAATTTATTATTTGCCTAATTGGCTAATTCGCATGCAATGCAAAATTAATTGATTCAGTATCTATCTTGTATGTAAGAAGGGAACTTATCTGAATAAAGGCTAATTTTTATTATTATTATTAACGAACTTTATAGACAGGATCAAGATTGGAATTCTGGCAGATCCTATAAGTTTGAACAGTCCTAAGACAATAGTTATAGTTATTGCCGCCTTTTAGAATTTAAACGTAGGTACTTCTATAAAAAAGTCGCAGCTAGCTTTGCTATTAAAAAACCAAAGGCGTTAACGAACGTAGGCGTTATTGTATATTTTACCAAAAAAGTAGCAATTCCTTGGAAATTATATACCATTTCGAAGTTATTATTTTTTATAATCAGCGCAAAAACTATCAGATTCGGTATCATAGGAGTTCAGAGAAATTAAGTGTTTAAGTTCTTTCGTATCATAATTAATTATAGGAAATAAAGAAATAGGTACTGGGCTATACGTAAGTATAGCCAAAGTTATGATGATATTTACAGTGTGAAGATATTGTTGAGATGGAATAGGCTTGCCCAGCACCTAAACCATCCTCTCAGCTTAGCCGGCCATATCCACAGGAAAGACAATGGTCAATACGTGTGAGGCTGACTAACCGCGGGTTTCCTCCTGATTTTCCTTCATCGTTTAGAGCTCGTGTTATATTGCATATGAATTTTTCGAAAACAAAAATCTGTTGATGGCTTGAATTCGATTCAAAATCACGTAGGTACGTTCGAACGAAAGTCGAGGTATTTACCTACCACTCGACCAACACAGCTGAACCTCAATACAAACATGTCACTAATTTGACAAGTCATAACAAAGTTTTTAAATTGTTATGTGTTATGTTAGACATTATTACTTACAAAGTAAGGTTGAAAATACAGATCGTTAAGAGCGGCCAACCCGGCTCACTTTTCATACAAACGCTCGTACGTGATTATGCCGTTGTAACAGATCTTTATTTTAAACTTTTGGACTAATAGGTATCTTGTGCACTATATCTAGGTTTCTATGGAAACTAAAAATCCAAATTTTGAGAAACAAATGCAGTATGAGCTTCCAAAAACCTGCTTTTAGCATAAATTTTACCTGAACTTTGGCCGTTCATAATGTACTCATAAATTGTAAGAGTAAAGAAAATATTGTGATAGAAACCTTGCAAATGTTATGGAGATTCTAAATGACAAACATTTATTTTACAAACTTGTAAGGCTTACTGAAAAAAACGTATTTCCTGGAACACTTTTTATGAAATTTTCGCACACTATTTTTCGAGTGAGCGAGTGAGCGGCGAAAGTACCTACTGAATGCCGAGCGCTGAGGCGCTATCTCTCTCTTTTCGCTTTGCTTCTTTTTCTAGCATTGCGCTGGATGAAACAACAAGCTTTTCAGCTATGCCCGCGTCGATGATAGACGCACCGGGAAGGGTCACCTTAAGCGAGGTTAAAATAAACATAAAAATCACAATACAACCATCGATGTTAAATATTCTGGTAAAGTAATACCATCTACTATTTTCGATCGAGTGAGCGAAGCGAACGAAGATCTTAGTGGTAACTTGGGCGATTTTGCGTTGTATGTTGCGTTGGCATAACTGTCGAACCGTTCTTCCAATCTTTCTTCAAACCACCAACCAACGGTGCACGAGATCTCGTTCGGGACGAACTACTAGTAATATTAGGAAAGAAGAATTTAGGTGATACTGAAACGCTAAGTGGCGCTTATCTTTGGCTGAATCAGCGCCACTGTATCAGCAATCGTTATTCATGCGTGAGTCGTGAAGGTTTTGTTATATAAGCTAAAATACCTATGTTAATTTATTTCGTTCGTGGAATCCACGTTACTACCCAATGTCGTGCATTGGCCTGTTATTAAAATGTTAGCTTTGTAATGGGTGTGCTTCGAGTACTCCCTAAAACTAAACAATGAATTTAGTTACTAAAATAACTAAAAAGATCTGAAAGAATTTGTTTACTGCACCTTGGTAATACAGTCGTGATCATATTAATTTAATTTAATATTCCTATACTCTTAGACTAAAACAATATCAAAATAATCTCTAATTTTGTTCAAGCAATATCGTGGTGTAATTTGCTTAGTTCCGAACTTCTCAGCGATTACAATTTGGATGAGCGCTCCCTTCGTAGAGTAGCTACTTTAAATGGTCGAACCCGATTTTAAGTCGTGAAGTCACGTAGGAGGCCTTTTGCAGCCTAAAAACTCCGTCACCAGAGTTAGTCACTAGCAAATAATATTATAATAAAAATAGCATTAAGAAATATTGATCTGAGACATACAGAGACAATAATGAAATACCTATGTGTGGTTTAACACTATAATAAAATATATAAACTACAGAGACAATTATAATAGCACACGGGAAATTACTCACGTAAAATTATCGTCGATTTAGATACCGACAATGTTTCGATTCTTCCGGAGAATCTTCATCTGGGTATGAGTGTGGTCACTCCTCGCGGTCGCGTCTCACACCCACACACACTTCGACCGCGAGGAGTGACCACACTCATACCCAGATGAAGATTCTCCGGAAGAATCGAAACATTGTCGGTATCTAAATCGACGATAATTTCACGTGAGTAATTTCCCGTGTGCTATTATAATGTCTAATACAACTCACGATAGTTTTGAAAGTGATACAGAGACAATGCTTACGAATATTTTAGGGACTTGACTTTTGCACCCTGTATTCATATGATTTAAAAGGTTTCATTGAAATTGTTATTTAGTGTGAAGTCTTAGCAATGATTTGAAACGTTTCATTACTGCTTACCTAAAAACCTGGAGTTGGCCACTTGCTCATGCCGGCGCCCCACATGGGCTGTAACTTGGGGCCAACATTGAAATGGCCAATGGCAATGCTCCATTTGTGTCTAATAACCGTAAACGGAGCATTGCCATTGGCCATTTTAATGTTGGCCCCAAGTTACAGCCCATGTGGGCGCCGCCGACACCATACAAACGAACGAACGAACGAACCTAAAACCTATTAAATAAAAGGAAAATTAGAGTTATGACAAAAAAACACCATTAGTTGGGCACGACTCGTGTCTCGTAGTCCCGGGATCCGAACCCGTAACCATGTAAATGATTGATGTGATGACTGTAAATTTATTTTCATAAAATGAAATAAATAAAAATAAATATCCTTAGACATTTTACACGGCGTAATTCTAGTCCTAAGCAACTTAATGCTTGTGTTATTGGTAACCAGATGACTGATATAATACTTAGATTTATAAGTATTTTTTTGGAATACATAGGTAAGTAGGTACATATTATAGATAGAAAATCATCCAGTCCCGGAACAAATATCTACAGAATATGCAAACATTGTCCCGTGGCGGGGATCGAACCCGCTACCTCCGCGTCTCAGGCGGGCTTGCGCCTACTGCGCCACAGAGGTCGCCATGAAAATGTGTGTAGGTACTTAATCTAATCTACTTATCGGAATATAATCTAAAACAAATTTTTAGCACTTTTTCCTTATCCCAACTAAAACTCCAAGGTATAGGTTTATCTTGTAATAATAAAATATTTAGGTAGGTACTTACCTAAGTAATTTGTAAATATTTTAGATAATATCATTGATATTGCATTATCAATCATTATCTTGTTATCAGAATTAGGTAATCCTTCATCCATTCGTAAAGTTGTAATGGGTTGTAAAAATTCATATTCCGGCCGTACATTATCAATTTTTAGTCGAGTGGTTCGTCAACTGGTCACTTTTCAAACTAGGCTTTTCTGACCAGTTGACGAAAAACTTTATACTACACGAGCTTGAAACGGTGAAGGAACGGTGTTACCCGCATTGAATAGTTCCCGTTCCCGTGGGAATACCGGGATCAAAAGTAGCCTATGTGTTAATCCAGGATATAAGCTTCCAAATTTAATTCATTCAAATCCGTCCATTCTTACTTTCTTTCAAATCCCAGCCGTTTGAGCTTAAAGGAGTACCTACCTAACAAACATTCACACTTACCCACACACATACTAGTGGCAATTCGGTGTGTCGCAAAAGCTAAACTAAAGTACTTAACTAAAATTAATGCCATCCTTTTTATTCCCATCGCTATGAAAGGGACGGCAACATTTTTAGTTAGTTAAGTTTAGCTTTTGCGATGCTCTGAATTGCCACTAATGTATACCTAAATATAATATTAGTGTGATAAAGCCAATTATTGTTGCAAAGTTAAGGTAACTTTAAAACACCAATAATTATGGTTTAACACCCTCCGCAGCTTATGGTTATAACACGTTCTGCCGTGCTGAGCTTAAACCGCAGTAATAGCAAAAACGCGGTTTTGAGAAAACGGCGTTTAAAGTTTAGATTTCATATAAAACAATCTCAAAGAAGATATTTGACAAAAAAATTTATGCAAAGTGAAAGGAAAATTTATAAACTATCATTAGATGCAATAATACAATATAATTTCTTTAAAATAAAATAGTTATAGGCATTAATTGATTTCAGCCCCTATTACTGCAAAAAATTTTTTCAAGAATTCTGAACAAAAACTTACTAAAATGCAGTAAAATCTCCTATTACTGCATTTTGGACCACTTTTTTTGTCATTTTACTATTTAAAGTGCAGTATTCATGTGATAATACTTCATTTTAATGCGGTTTTCTATAGGAAAATTCTAAAGTTTCTCGCTTGCAGTAAAATAAAAACTAGCATTAATTTAAAAAAAATGTTTATTCTCTCTTAGAACTGCTATTAAAACATAGTTTTTAGAATAACTATAGGAATCAGAACTCATAAATATTTAATTACCTAGTTTTTTTGATAATCTCAGCATTAATGATTGCGACTTCATCTAAAATAAAGTTTCATAATCTTCTTCATTTTCTCATTTAAATCATTATCTATGACAATGAATAAAAAAAAGATTAAGATTAGATTTTAAAAGAGAAATTAAAGGCTTTTTGTATGATTTTATATTAAAGTTATTGAAATAAAATAAAATTTAATCACGGCTACACTCACTAAGTTTGACAAATTCTTACAGATATTTATTATAGGATACAAATACCCTGAGGTAGGTAGGTGCTAATAAAAAATGACTGTCTTTTTAACTAACATAACTAGTTATTAATGCTTCATATTAATTAAACTCAGTCATATTATTATGTAAGTTACACTTTTTTACACAAACACCATTGTTAAATTATACCTTGGTATTCATTAAGTCAGATTTTCATGTTTAACTATTTGTATTGTCATCGATCATTAATAAGTGTGCAGTATGCAAAGTTTTAATTTAATCCGGAACTTTCGAGGCATCATTCACATATGGGTCATGGGCACTGAACGCGTTAAATTATTGATTGTCTTTACTGAAGAACTGTGTCGTTTGGCGATGTTTTTCGCAGTATTTTGCGAGCCAGTCTTAATTATTTCGTAAGGTTACTTACTAAAACGCAGTATTAAGGGAATATTACTTCACTTTACGTAAATGAGCTAACATAAATCAGTTACATAAAACTAACTAACATGCAGTAAAATGTATCAATATTGTGAATACTTTGGTTTTTGCCTTATAACTTTAAGCACCAATACCTACTAAACTGCAGTATTATTTGTTAAAACTGCGTTTTACTTGGTATGGGTACAGGCATTTATAAATCATTTACCAGTTAGACTGCAGTATACTGTGTGTAATACTGCAGTTTAATTGGGAATACAAGTAAAAAATAATATTTTTACAGATTGCAGTAAAATCAACTTGTATGGAGTGAAATAATACTGCATTTTAATTAGTTTTATCTTTTAATATTCTAGATCAAACAACCACCTAAAGTACGACAAAATGTTATGTAATACTGCACTTTAGTAAGGAAACACATCAAAATCTCGTGCAGTATTATTTTTACTGCGGTTAAGCTGGGAAACATTGTAAAATTTGCGTGAATTTGTTGCAGTTTTGACTTTCCTTCTTCCTTAAAAACATAAAATAAAATACTTCCATACCGTTTTACGAAAAAAAGAATAGTTTGGTATGTAGGTATTGAAATGAGGTATCAAGCTGTGTATTTATCTCAAAACCGACCAAAAGCCTGTTACTGCGGTTTAAGCTCAGCACGGCAGCGTTGGTGTCAATTGTTATTTTTGTTGACATCGTTTTGGCGGGAAACGCTCGTGTGTCAGCTTGGTTACGCCCCCCTAGTCTTAGGGATTGACTTTTTGTCTATGATCGATTGAAAGAGCTAGCCTAAGGCCAGTCTCAATAACCTACATAGCTGTGGGTTTTGCTAAAAGATAATAGATTAGAATAGAATAAAAAACATATTCCATCAAAATAAACATGCATAACAGAAATGAGAAATATTGACAATCGAGTGACAATTAAGGGCCGATTTTACCATTTCAATTGATCGCGATTAGTTCGAGTTAATCTCAGATTAGGCACTTGACTGAGATCAAAAGCCCAACTTGGATTTTACCAACACAAACTGATCTCAGTTAGAGCTTAATCTCGATCAATTCCTAAACCGCCAATTTTGTAAGATTAACGTGGTTGATCCGAGATCAAATGAACAGCCATCATGTTTGTGTTGTGTAAATTTTTCGTAATTTCGATAAAATCTGCTTCTAATATTATAAACCATAAAAAGGGCTTTTGCGCTGGTTTTGGATGAAACCCACGATGGAAAAACTACGTATAGGTTCGCCATCGCCGACCAAGATGGATCCGTGAGCGAGGAAAACAAAATTTTGGATTTTGTAACAAAATTTCATCTCAAGACAAGAAAGCAGGACAACAAGTGCTAGAAGTGCTACAAAAAGTGCTAGAATTATTGGAGTTTAGTGAGGAATTGAGGATACCTGCCCAAACTGGAGTTTCTATAAAACAAAAAGTGAGGCTTTTTGTAGCATTGCCAGTTTTATATTTCTTGAATAAAGTATGATATATACTTAAGTTACGCTGTATTTTACGTTTATTAGGTACCTATCTACTACCTACCTACCAATAGAATAAGATTTATACCTACCTAGTGATGTAATAAAATAATTCAATTGAAAAAGATAACCACACATTATACAATATAGTACTTATACCTACTAGCTTACTTGCCCGCGGCTTCGCCCCCGTGGTACCTACTTGCATAAAAAGTAGCCTTTGTTATTCCAGGATTTCCAGGTCATAAACTATGTACTACTTATATTTCTAGTTACAGACAAATCCGTTCAGTAGTTTTTGCGTAAAAGAGTAACAAACATCCACACATCCATCTATCCATCTATCCATCCATTCTCACAAACTTTCGCATTTGATATATTAGTAGGAAGTATCATTTTGTTGAGGAACAATTTGGAAATTTTGCAACAACCAACATGCAATTTTGTCAAACTTATAATTCTTCTTCTTCTTCTGTTTTATTTTTCGCATAAATTTGGCTACCGTAACAGTTCAGCGATTTTCCCTACAATGAATCCAAGTTTTGTTTATGGTTTTTGCAATTATTTGCGAGTTTACGTTCTCATGTTGAAGTAAACTTGGTTTTCGTGATCGCGATTAAAATGTGGTCGGTAAAATCCAGCTGTGCTTAATCTAAGATCAAACGCTTATGTAATCGAGATCAATTTAATCTTAGATTTATTAATCTCCGTTCAGTAGGCAAATGGTAAAATCGGCCCTAAATAAGGCTACCCCTCAGCATAATAAGTTACCAGAGTTGGCTACTTGCTCATGCGAACGAACGAACGAGCATAATAAGTAATATGATATTTTTATATTTTATTAAGTACGGAAGTATGCTATGTCAAATATCTAACTACAGTAAGCAAACCACAGATAGTGTAACTAATTAAGTACTAGTATTTTAACTAACGGCCTCAATAACCTCAATAGCCTCAATATTTGGTTTTATCTATATTACTTCCATACAAAAATTAAAGATATCTTCCAACAGTAAGCAAAACCAAAGATTGATAGGTTTAATGAGAGTGGCCATTAGTTGAAATACTGGTATAGCTGTACTAATTGAGGTAGAAATTACTAAATGTAAAGCAATTTGTGGTATAGGATAGGTATTCAGTGGTTTTCTAAAATGTTTAATTATTTTTGTACTAAATTAAATGACTTATTTACTCCAGTACAATATAATTAATTCTAATATTACTGCTATATAACATTCGATATTTTTAGCCTTTATCCTGTTTTTTCGCTTTATGTTTTCCTCTTAATCTCTTATCAGAAATGAGTCACTGGATATTGGCCGCTCAATACTTATGTTAAGCTTAGGTACTAATCCGTAAGTGATAAAGCTTATAAAATATCGACAATGCTTTCAACGCGCTAATCCCTTCCCTAGACCCAGCGCTCGCTTCTGTCTGTCAGATGGCCCCGCGCTCACGGCGAATGCGCACGCACGCCCCGCACTGCGTCGCCAAATATTATTATTTACATTCATAACAGTAAAACCACAGTGCATTCATGACTCAAAAACTCCGGACATAGTGACTATAACAGTGAAATAGTGCTCAGAATCAATCAACATCCGTTGAAACAGACACTCGATTCCAAACGTCTTGTTTTTACCGAGATTTTACGAAGAAATGCAGCTCATGTTGAACCTTCCTCGAAGAATGTGCGTGTGTGATGTGTGCGAAGTTTGCGTTTTGGAAACTAAGTGGTTTTGTTAAAGACTACGTAAGCTACTATTTCGAGATTCACGATCCGTATTTATAGAATACCGATGCGTGGGATTTCGTAACTACTCCATAATACCGTTTATACATAGACCAGACTTTTAAGTCTTGTTCCAGCAAAAAGAAACGAAGATATTCAAAATGATGTGGCCTTCATCGCAAGCGAGTAAAATACTTACTTTCCTGTTACTAGTCATCGTTATATTCTGTGTATGCATGGACACTTTCCTATTTTTAAGGATACAAATTTATAAAATTGATATATTCGATGATGTAGATGCAACTGTTAATAATGTTACTAGTGAAACTTCTACGCATCAGTCAAAAATCAAGCCGAATTATGAAGATGTTACTATAGTACCTTGTACCATAAACCCACTGTGCCATCCGACTGTTAAAGCTTTGATGGTTGATCACATAAACCACTATATCTATGGACCTTTATGTTCAGTAGTCGACATTACGTTAGAGATATCAGAGAAATGGCTGATAATAACTCCCAATATGATATCGTTCTTCCATGTTTTTATTGCATTTGTCGGGGCTAAGTTGTTGACTTGTCAGAATCTTGCGGTCAGGCGATTCGGTGTAGTCCTGTTTCAGCTTAGAATGTTTCTTGACGACCTTGACGGGCACGTTGCTAGAGAAAGAAAGCATATAAAAGGCGAAAGGTCCGAGGTCGGCACCCTCGGCTATTGGGTTGACGGGATGTGCGATCTAATAGGAGTCGTAGCTATGGTTATAGGATTGATGCTGTATCTTAAAAACAACCCACCGCGTCGGGGATACAAAGACACTCCTGTTAGCACGCTGCCCTATCAACAATTGAAAGAAATCAACTCCAGCGAGGACATAGAGAAAGAACATACAGACGTAGGCATCTCGTATAAAACTAAAGTCACATTTCAAAGAATAGTTCAAGTCATCGGCTTGTTTTCCGGCCAAATGGTATTGTCTTCCTTAGCTTGGAATAGATACATCGATATCTATCAAGAGTTATTAGAGAATTGTACAGAGTACGATGTGCATAGACGAGAAACAATGTTCAAATCGGGGATATTTTTCTTCGCGACGGGTCTATGGAGGATTGTCAATCCGCATAGTTACTTACACTTGCTTTCACTCGCGATATTTTGCGATAAAACGTGGCCTTTTCTAAAAGCTGTCCATTACAGCGGTTATATATGCCTCGTGCTTGTCGTGGGACTGTCTGAATATTTAGTGGAATACTCGAAAAATTTCGTCCTCAATAGGATAGATGGTCGATGATAAGTTTTTTAATTTGGAATGTATTCTTGCAATTCAAGTTCTGTGTAACATGTTTGTTAACAGTTTGTAACCAGTTCAGCGTGCTCTTCGCTACTGCAACCGGGTTTGTTGTTCAGGAATCTTGGTTAAGTCTACGGTGGCATTAGTGGCAATTCTAGACGTCGCCAAAACTTAACTACTTATATTAATTTGACAGCACTAAAATTGATGCCATCCTTTTTATTTCGATCGTTATGAAAGGGACGACAACATTTTTAGTATTGTCAAATTAGTTTAGTTTAATTTTGGCGACATCCAGAATTGCCAGTATTTTCACCCAGTTCTATTCGAATAAAGCCGTCTTAATATGTGTGATCAATGATGATGTAATCGTATATAATCGCCCACTCCTGGGAGTTGTTCCCGTTTCGTGTGTCAGTTTCAATGCCACAATACATTAGCAAATTATATCTGCCCCCTGATTGTGTAACTTGTTTCACATTGTATCCAAGTTGTATCAAAGCAAAAATCACAGTAAATCGCGAAAATAACTGTCAGATTTAACGCTGATTAAGTAAATTTGTAAGTAACTTACTTAATTACTGTCATATTTGACAGTTGTTTTTGCGATTTACTGTGATTTTTGCTTTGATACAACTTGGATACAATGTGAAACAAGTTACACAATCAGGGGGCTGTCTGTTTAAATTTGTGAATTGAGATCATCTGTGTTTTCGTTATCCACTATGAAACTGCAGCTAAACAATTGTTTCGTGAGGTGATATTCAAAATACTAATTTAAAAATCATTTATTTAGTAGAACATCTAGGAGTAAATTGAAACGACTAAAGAGCTAAGTGATTCTATTCCTGTTCTTTCGCTACCAAATTCTTGAAGAATCAGGAAAATAATTTATATGGGTATATTTATATGGGGTGGTTTTCTTTTCGATAATTTATTATAAATCTAAATAGTCAAGCTCCAGTGGGGAGTAAAATCGCTTGTAAGACGATTCTATTGTGATCCTTGAGGTCCTGCTCAATAAAAGTTTTTGTTAAGTCAGTCAAACAGTCAGGTGAGACTGCGGTCAATAGTCCAAGTACCCAGTTTTATCTGTTACAAGGCCCTTTTCATGGTCAAGCGCGATCTGTTCACTGACCTAACGTTCCATTCCAAGACGACTAATTTATCGTTTATTCAAATCCGTTTCCTCGAGATTAGCAAGTTAAACTTTTTTGAAGAGCCGTTCGGAGAGTGGGTTTGTTCCTCGACTTTCGATCCAATAATAGGTAGGTACTAGGTACTTACATCAATTATTTTTTCTTTCCGAAAAATTATAATTAGCTTTCAACGTGTCATAGAATGTAAAATTCTGCAAAATGTGGGCATGTACTAATTTCAATTTCAATTTCAATTATTTATTTACCATAAAGTTACATTGCATAACATTGGCAGATCAAGTTACATTTTTTACACACACAGTTACGTTTAGGTACATATTATAGGTAATATATTATAACTATTTAACAAAATATAAGCTTTAGGACTCTAAGAATACAAATTTGAAAATGAACAACACATGTATTCATCAATATGATAGAAGGGATGTGTATTTAGAATTTTGGAAACACCTATGACCGCCATAGACATCTTCAAAGAATCGAATGAGCCTAAAAGATCCAAAATAATATCTACCGCACCTTGGGAACACAATCGTGATGCATATTATAAGTAGGTAATATATTTTTTCTTTAAAATCCGTTTTAATAACATTAGCTAGTCTAACTTATTTGGCGCGAATCTACGTCCAATTAAATAAAATAAATAAATAAAAGAGATCTCAGCGGGGTTAACCCTTTAACGCCAGTTTACCGTAGTATTGGATACTATCCACGATACTGAGTCAAGTATAGGTCGCGCCACGTAAAAAGAGCGCTAAGGGGAAGTGGCGGGGTATGTTTGTTCACTCGTTGACGAACCAATAGCACTCGCTAAATCAATGGTATGAAGCGCGCCGCGTTACCTCTCCACCAATCATCGACCACTGCGCAGTTTGGCAGCCAGCGCTCTTTTTACGTGGTGCGATCTATATCACAAATGTATGAAAATCCAGTGCAGCGCCCCCCCGGTAACTTGCATGAACTAAAAATTCCATACATTAGAATACTGACACGTGAACGAGGATAGATACTACACAAAAACCGCCGGTAACCCTACTAACCTAACACTTAACATCCAAATTGTTTAAACTCTATCCCTACGGATAGAGGACTATAATCGCTGAGCAGATACGAAATACTGTGAACATAGGATGAAGGTATACTTACGACACGTTCTCTTACAGCCAATCTCAAAAACCTATCTATCTTTGGTTTTGCTTACTGTCACTAGCTATTTTATTTGACGTTTTTTGTATGGAAGAAATGTCAAATATCTACCCGCAGTGAGCAAAACCACAGATAAAAGAATACTAGGGCAAAACCAAAGATATAGGTCGTTCGTAAGTCCGACTCGCACTTGGCTAAATTTTAAATACCTGCATTATTTATTATTCTTTATTTATTTCACATAAAAGTTATTAAAATTACTCACTTAAATATTTAAATCAACAAAATTGCTATTCGATTTATCATTTTTTTTTATAATAATTACCGTTTTTTTAAAGTGCGTTGGTTCAATTATCTTCTCTATCGTAATTAAGTATCTAGTTTACCTACTGATTAATAATGTTGATTAATTTTATCAGTACCATCAAAATAATTAATAGGTATCCTATCTATACCTATTGGTTTTAATCATTTTCAAACAATCTATAGCATGTTAATTCTATAAATAATGAAAATTGATCAATTCGTTCGTTCGTATGAGCAAGTGGCCAAATCTGGTGACGGAGTTTTTAGGCCACCTAAGGCCTCCGTCATAGCTTAACGACTTTAAAAGCTGGGACCGACAATTTAACGTGCAATCTGAAGCACGGAAGCGCTCTGAAGCATAGAAAATTCGACCTCTGTGGCGCAGTGGGCGGAAGCCCGCCTGAGACGTAGAGGTAGCGGGTTAGATTCTCGCTGCGGGACAAATGTTTGCATGATCAGCAAAATATTTGTCTCGAGTCTGGGTGTTTTCTATGTAAGTATAATAATAATGTATGTTTTTACAACAAAAAATGTATCTAGGTATATGTAGTAAGTACACCAGTTGGGACCCAAGCTAAGCAATTTAATGCTTGTGTTATGGTAACCAGATGATACACTGCATAGATACATTTTTTTATTGTATTATTTCTGTATAAATGAAAATTCTTACTAAAAGTTTATAACTTCGATGGGATTCGAACCCGCGTGATACAACCGATCACCCTTTAGCCGGGTTGCCACTTTTTTTTATTGACAAAGAAATCGCTGAAAAAACAACAAAAACAGTCGAACTAGAATATCCTTTTTTCAAGTCGGTTAAAAAGCAAAACACATGGTTATTACAACCCATAGCTCATAGAAGTTATCGATTCTCTGCATTGCTGCACACGTTTTGATAATTTGTCTGATAAAACTAACTATACTTCATAGTGGTAGATTGATTTGTGTCTATCGAGCGGACGCACAATTTCCGCCGTGCCCTGCTGTTCTAGCATGTACTATCGCCAAAAGGGCTTATTCCCAGAGGTCCACCAGATTTCATTGTTTTCAAAAAAAGTAAGTCAATACTTTAATTCCCAACGGGTCCACGACGTTGTAATTTTAAAAATATTTGCATTTCCGACGGGTCCATGAAATTGTTTGGTACAGTCAGCAATAAATGTTTCGATATTATGATAATTATGTAGGGCAAATATTTGTTTAATAAAAGTTAATGGTTGCATAAATCAGAACTCTTCTTTTGATCATAAAAAATATCAACCTTATGCTCAAATAACCTATGGCATTTTTCTTTTATTTTATTATAATCTGTAGTATTTTTTTTTTATTAACAAGAGTGACAAAAAATACCAAGATCTTTGTTAAAAATATTGGCAGGAATAATAAGGTGGCAGATTATCAACTCTTATATCCTACTAATATTATACATGCGAAAGTTTGTGAGTATGAATGTTTGCAACTCTTTCACGTGAAAACTACTTACCTACAGAACGGATTTGAATGAAATTTGGTACCAGGATAGTTTATTATAAATCCTATCCCTTAATATATCCTGGATTAACACATAGGCTACTTTTGATCCCGGTATTCCCACTGGAACGGGAAGTACTTACCTACTTTTAAGTTCACACCGTAACAAGCTTAAGAAAATTCATTTTTGAAGTGACTAAAATAATGATGATGGTTGTGGATTTTATTTGATAATATAAATATAAATATCTATCTCTCTCAAATCTGTAGTCGGTTTCGCCGTGATACTCGCTAGCTAGTGAAATACTCGCTGTATTCTCTAACTGACTGTACATTAGTTAAATCTCATGGACCTGGTGGGAACTAATGTAAGAATATTTCAAATTCTATAAATATTTTTCATGGACCCGGTGGGAAATGAAAGACAATAGAACCATGGACCTCTGGGAATAAGCCGCCAAAAGCGTCGCTTTACCAATTTTGAAACAGTTTCGCTTGCAAGACTTAGCTAGCTGATCCTGCCTGTTATTATTTGTTCTTCAAACTTTATGACAGAGCCCCGAAATGTTTTGTTGCTATGGGTGTTCTAATGTTACAAAGCAGGGTAAACTGCTAGTCGCTTCACAGAAAAAGCACCCTTAGGGTGGTTATGCGGTGCGTTGCGTGATAGTACACTGACGGTTTGAAAATGTTCGTCACCTTAGAGTCGGTTTTTGCTTGCACCAGATTGCAGAATTATTTTTTATTTTACCAACATATTACTACTAGTATTCTTTTATCTGTGATATTACCCAGACGTTCCTTTTTCAAGTTTCAAAAGGGATTATGTGCTCGTGCTCGTTAAACGAATGAAGTTGAAAACCGACGAACATTTTCAAACCTTAATTGTACAACACGAGAAATCATCTTGTCGTCGACAAAATATTCTCTCCTTCTCTAACATAGTACGTTAGAGCAGTTTGACATTATCGAGATATTGAATTTGTCGTCTCGACGCGTTGCACATGTTAGGCCTACTGGTGTTCTAGACTCTAGAACACCGGCTAAAGGGTGATCGCTTGTATCACGCGGGTTCGAATCCCATCGAAGTTATAAACTTTTAGTAAAAATTTTCATTTATACAGAAATAATACAATAAAAAAATGTATTATGTAGTCTAGAGGATAGGCTCCGGGGTGTTATTCCATACAAACGTAGTCCCTTGTTTCCTCCATGGATAATGACACTAGAGCAATATTTTTGTAAGACGCTCGCTTCGCTCACTCGATCAATTATTTGGTATTTCCAAACCAAAATCATCAATATTCCGTTTTAATTCACGTGAAACAACTTTAAAATATTCCTTGAGATATTGAGATTTCTTTGCCATATTTCTTTAAACACTCCAATTTAATTGCATTCCAATCGAAAATACAAAATGAAAGTTTATTCCTACGTTTTACGGTACAATAACGTCCATATTAACCCTATCGTGTCGTAAGTCCGTAACACACATGACCTACTGAACGCTCTTTACCGTAAGGCTCAACGCACACCAAAAGAGCATCGAAGAGCAGCGAATAATAATAATAATCATTTATTCGCAGGAATGTAGGTACAATAGGTAATGTTATGGTTTCAGTTACAGGGTATCCATTTACATTCTGCCTCATCTTAGGCGTGCAAATATTATAAGTCGTAATAATACTAAAACTTATTTTTAAAATTATTGTCATTTAACATTTTAAATTTTTAGCTAGGTAAGTATTAATTTAATATAATGAAATGTCAAGCCTTATAATTTAAGTGTTCGTTTATGTCATAAAAACAGTGTTCTGCTAACAACCATTTTTTTAATGTCCGTTTAAAAACATTGAAGGGCAAGTTTTTAATATCTGTGGATAATAAGTATTATAGTAATGAAAATAAAGTTGAAATTCGTATGACACTGAAACTGCGCTTCGCTGCTCTTCGATCCTCTTTTGGTGTGAGTTGAGCCTAACAGTCCGCTATCGCCCCTAGAATTTGCATACAAATGTAGGTTTCACGACAGTATTTTTAATGTAGGTATATTTTCACTTTTAAAAGTTTCGTCAGCCGTATATTGTAGGTATGTATGACTGTTTGACGGGACCTATGCATCTATGTATTTACAGAAAAACACCCATGGGCTTTTGTGTTTGGTGAGATCAAGGATCACCTAGCATGTAAAACGAAACTTAAGTGATCCTTGAGGTCCTACACGAATAAATGATTTTTCTTTCTTTCTTTCGAAGTGAATGAACAAAAATGCACCATCAAGAATGCAGAAAATTGCTCTCTTACGAAATTGAAGTTGGTAAAGTAATTTTTTTAAATTTTGTCTCTAAACGTGAATAAAAGTTATCATCAAAGTTTATTTTGTGCACAGTGTAAAAGCAATTCAGTAGTTCAACTGGGTATTTAGTCTTGTCAGGCTAAAAGGTTATGAACAATTTTTTTTAGATGTAGTGAAAAATTTACAGTAGGTAAACTTCGGAACACAGGCTGCCTTAATTGTATTTTTTGTCAAATCCTAACATGTTATACCAGAATGATTTAAAAGCATTTTTAGAAGCAGGTAAATCGCTAGATTTTTGACTGATTTTGTGTAGAATGATGTAAAATAATGTTGTTAGTGGACTTCCGAAGATTATATTTTCACTGATCGCTCGCATTTATTTTAGCTTTGTAACTAATTTTTTTAATATAATTTTCAACTGTATTTTTTCTTGAATCGTCTCACTTTTTTGAATTTTGATTCTATCTGACATTACTATCAAATAAAAAATGTATTAGAATGACTGGTTGTCACAATACTAGGTATCAATGTCACGAGTATTTTTTATTAATCAATAAAATTTATCAATGCCTTGTCTGTCCGTGTCCGTCTGTCTCTTTTATCTGTGTCTGTTGACCGTGTCATTTTAGGAAGTAAACGAGTTCAAAGATTTATAGCGATCAGTAAATGTATACTCTGTGGACGTCGAAAGTACCTTGTTAAATCATGCCTTATAAGTTTATGATCGTGTTTCCTTAGTTGTAAGTTTTAAATGTTATCAAAGTTAATATATAGTTATATCTGTGATTTAATGTATTTATTAGAGTAAGATATTTGATCTTGTGTTATTTAGTAAGTGTGATTATTGAATAAGAGTATTTTTATTAGGTTGAGAGATGGCCGATTGTTGCTATATTCAACTTTATGCTATTGCAATAAGGTTTTCAAACATTCAAAGCGATTTTGCAGATCAAATACTAGAATATTTACTATGTTAGAAGCAGATAGTGTGGTTATGTTTTGACAGTCATTTTGATTCACCATTTAAACCACACTGTATTTAAAAATGCGTTTATTTGTCAAAGCTATAAAAAAGACAATGTTCATGGTTTCAATCGTAATGATTTTGCTTTGGAAAATATGTACTTATATATCAATTAATATCTCTTAGTTGGTCTTAATTTGTTTATCAAATCTGAACGATATACAAAATGACTAAAGACGATCGATGCAATGTTAAAGTTATCCATGCCACGACCAACACGACGACACTTTTTATTTACTCATGTCAAAATTGATTCCATGACATTTACTTCGCATTAAATATCCCCCTGCGACACTATTATTATAAGTAATTGAAAATATATCAAATACATTGTATGTTGTTGTGCTATTAGATGATTATAATTCTTACATTTAGCGTTTCTATTAAAAAAAGCTTTACATTTGAAGTTCTTGTTGTTGTAATGTTATAAAAACCACACTAATTGTTGTCGAATGTTTTAAATGTAATGCTCAAAAATCCACCAAAGTATTTCAAGTGGTTTCGAAAATCGTGAAAAAAAAACCGCCATTTGCACTTTGCAACTTTTGACGTTTCAGTTGCGCTACTACCAAATGAAATGTACTATGTCTTCAATGGTCCTTCCAACGGTAATAACGATAAATCTATATTTGTATTAGAGTTCTGTTAATTTTGATCTATGTTAATGTTAAAAATATAAGAAATGCCAATTTATTTTTATTAATGTTTTACGTTATGTGTGACGCAGAGTCGTTGAAATACATAAGTCATGTTTGTAATATAATCTTTTATTATCAAAACAATCCTAGATAATGCGTGAAATTGAAAACAATATATAAGTAGGTAGGTACACTAGTTACTTACTTAATAAAATTAAAATTATATCCTTTGAAAAAAAACAAAGTGAGAATCAGTCCCTCAAAATCGACAATTCGTATGAAGTAGTTTTTTTAGACCCCCTACAAAAAAGAGGAGTGTTATAAGTTTGACCGCTATGTGTCTGTCGTCTATTCCCACTAGTTCAGTTGTCCAGTTCAGTTGACTGAACTAGTGAGATTTGTGTCTGTCTATGGCACTGTAGCTCTTAAACGAGTGGACCGATTTTAATGCAGTTTTTTAATTTGAAAGCAGGTTTTCCAGCGGTGGTTCTTAGACATGTTTTATCAAAATCGGTTATGTAGTTTACAAGATAATATGGGGGGGGGTGAAAGTGGGGATGAATAAGCGAATGTTTCCAATTATACCCAAGTTATGTATCAAATGAAAGGATATTATGTGTAAAATGCAAAACTGAATGTATTATAGATATCGGTTCAGCCATTTACAAAATATGGGGGATGAAAGTGACACAAAAAGTCCAAAATTAAATGTTAGGTACATAGATCTATGTACCTAACATTTAATTTTGTACCTAACATTCAGTTTAGATACCTACATTTAAGGTAAATGAATGAAATGATAATTATGTAGGTACTCGACGAATCGTAAAACTAAAAGTTACATTAGAAAGTAGGTCTTCTAGCACATACTAGTGTAGTTACTTAACATTTTCATTCATCATTACTAGTGTAGTTTTACAAACTTCAAAAAAAAAAAATTTTTTTTTTAAATCCATTGATATACGGGAATCGAGGTCATGTTATGAGGAGGGAAGAATGTCACGTTACTAGGAGAGTATAAGATATGAATGTGGATGGATATTATAGACCAAAGAAAAGATGGATGGACTGTGTGAGGGATGACATGAGTAATAAAGGAGTGAAAGAAAGAAAGAAAGAAAGAAAAAATCATTTATTCTTGTAGGACCTCAATCACTTAAGTTTCGTTTTACATGCTAGGTGATTCTAATGCCTGTTCCAACGCGACTCCCTACACCAGACCAGAGTGAGTGAGTGAGTGCTGAGATGTACTGATAGAGGGAAATGAAGAACACAAGTTGTGCCGACCCCACATAGTGTGATAAGGGCAGGAAGAAGAAAAAGCGAAGCGCTCGTGGCGAAGCTTGCTAAGACGTTCTTTATAGATCGTTAAAGTTAAGCAACGTTCTGAGCGGTCACAACTTGGATGGGTAACCGCAAATGGTATTATCAGCTGAGCGCTTTCGTGCTTCGGAGGGTACGTTAAATTGTCGGTCCCGGCTTTTAAAGTCGTTAAGCCACGGAGGCCTTAAGGCGGCCTAAAAAATCCGTCACCAGAGTTAGCCTCTTGCTCATACGAACGAACGAGGAAGAAGAAGAAGAAGAAGAGTACGGGAATCGAACATATGGCCTTTGAATCGGAAGTCCTCATCAGGTCAATAAGCACAAAATTGATTAGAACCAATTGTATCTGACCTTAGTCGTCCGAGACAATATACGAGGTTAAGTATATTGATCTGATGTTAATTTATGAATTAATAGCTGGTCCCCGCGGCTTCCCACGCGTGGGACCCGAACAAAATGTAGCCTATGTTCTTTCACAAGGTCTAGTCTATCTCTGTACCAAATTTCATCAAAATAGGTTCAGTGGTTTAGGCGTGAAAGCGTAATAGACGTACTTTACTTTCATCTGGTTACCATAACACAAGCAGTTGCTTAGCCTAGAGGACTCCGTAGTCCGTGTACAATGTCCAAGACTTTTTCTTTTATTGTTCACTAGCTGCGCCCCGCGGTGAATATTTCCCGTTCCCGTGGGAATACCGGGATCAAAAGTTAGCTTATTCTTTAATCCAGGATATAAGTAATTCTGGTACCAAATTTCATTCAAATCCGTCCAGCCGTTTGAGCGTGAAAAAGTAACAAACACACACACAAAATTTCACCTTTATAATATTATTGTGAAATGTGATTAGTGATAGTGTGATGTGATATAGTCGTGAGCCTGGTTTTAAGAAACGTATTTGTTGAACAGCGTGGGTGATATAATGGGTTCAAGCATTCAGTGTCGATAATTATGTTACTTTACTTACGCAGTTTTAAGGTTTCATTCGCCTTTACAGCTATAGAACATTCAATGAAACAAACAGTATTCGCATGTTTGTAAGGTTGTGCTCTCTTTTCATTGCTATAAGAGTAACAAGAAAAAAAAATCTAAATGGCGGCGTTGGCGGGACGAGAAAACTTAAGTAAGTTCGTTTAGCAAGTGGCCAATTCTGTTGAAGGAGTTTTTAGGCCGCCTTAAGGCCTCCGTCATAACGACTTTAAAAGCCGGGACCGACAATTTAACGTGCCCTCCGAAGCACAGAAGTGCTCAGATATGCGGTCACCCATCCAAGTAGTGACCGCTGAAACGCGAAATGTGCGATGTATGCGTCGCAATTTTTACGAATGGTTAGTGTTACGGGTTAATTTATCAAACACGTCTAACGGCTAGTCTCAAAAACCTATCTATTCCTTAGTTCTGCTTACTGCGGGTAGACATTTGACATTTATTCCATTGAAAAAATGTCAAATACCTACCTACTAACAGTGAGCAAAACCAAATATGTTATTGCAAGCATTAAAATGCTTAGCTTGGGACTAGATGACGCCGTGTGGAATGTCCACGGATATTTATTTATTTATTTATTGAGATTGGCTCTTAGCAAGATTAAATTGTATTAACATACTGGTGTCAACTCAGATGTCGCTAAAACTAAACTTAACTAATTTGACAGCACTAAAAATGTTGCCATGCTTTTCAAAACGATCGAAATAAAAAGGATGGAATCAATTTTAGTGCTGTCAAATTTAGTTTAGTTTTTGCGACATCTGACTTGACACCACTATTTTCACTCCGTGCTTCAGAGGGCACCTTAAATTGTCGGACCCGGCTTTTAAAGTCGTTAAGCCATGACGGAGGCCTTTAGGCGGCCTAAAAACGCCGTCATCAGAGTTGGCCACTTGCTCATACGAAATCAATTTCTATTAAAGTCATTTTTATTTTTCTAATTTCAAATGGCATTTAAGATTTATGATAAAAAAATAATTATTATTTTAATTAATATTGTTTAAAATTGATATACAAATAGCGTTGACTATTAAGGCTAATTAAATTAGGTTAAGTACCTACTGAAACTAGGTACTTATCGCTTGTCCTAAATTTACCGTTCGTTTGTTCGTATTGAGCAAGTGGCCAACTCCGTCAAGGCTTAACGACTTTAAAAGCCGGGACCGACAATTTAACGTGACCTCCGGTCACCCATCCAAGTTGTGACCGCTCAGAACGTTGCTTAACTTCGAGGATCTATCAAGAACGTCTTAGCAAGCTTTGCCCATGAGCGCTTCGAGCCTAAACAATGTAAATAATCTATGTAGGTAGTATATCAGTCATCTGATTACCATAACATAAGCAATAAATTGCTTAGCTTGGGACTAGAATAACGCTGTGTGGAATGTCCAAGGATATTTATTATTAATGTACCTACCTATCTACTATGGCAATTCGGAGTGTCGCAAAAGCTAAACTAAACTAACTAAAATTAATGCCATCCTTTTTATTCCCATCGCTATGAAAGGGACGGGCAACATTTTTGGTTAGTTAAGTTTAGTTTTTGCGATACTCCGAACTGATTTAATTAATTAATTTCTAAGCGTTTCGCTAGTTTCGGTACTTAACCAAGGTATTAGTTGGCCGTCGAATTCACTCGTAGTCGTTGCTAAAAGCCAGCGCGTAAACGAGTCTTTCGATCTATAAAATATAGATGCTATGAGCGGTCACTGATCTATTTGTTGGACGTGCTGAATGTCGCATAGACATCGAGATATCAGGAACAACTAGTGATATCAAGCACCCTTGATTATTAGGGTTCCCTAATTTAATTAAAAAACGTTAGCAGGGTATCGACGTTGCTATAAGTCGCGCCACGTAAAAAGAGCGCGGTCGGGGAAGTAGCGGAGTTATGTTTGCGCCTGTGTTCACTCGCTGACGAACCAATAGCACTCGCTAAATCAACGGTATGAAGTGCGCCGCGTTACCTCTCCACCAATCATCGACTACTGCGCAGTTTGACAGCCAGCGCTACCGTGTAAAGCCAATACACGTGAAAAGAGCGCTGCGCTCTTTTTAGACTGCTTGCGAGGCTGGTCGTGAGTTTGCTCGCTTGAGCAATGAGGCAAGACTGGCTCGCGATGCGAACGCGAGGCTAAACTATAAAAAATAAAACTATTACAGGGGAATAAAAAAAATGCTTATGATAATGTATCACAAACTGTAGGTACAATAATTTTTTTATAATAAAATAATAATCTTCCTGGCCGTTTTCGGCTACAGAGACATTGGCTTGGTAATTAATTTGTGGGCTTGGGTGTTTAGCCCGCATATGACTTAAATAACCTATTATTGCACCAAAGGACCGATTGCATGGAACGCAAGTTAGGGTGCCATTTACATAATTATAGTGAATATTTAATTTTTTATAATTCCTTTGTTCAACGTTATAAACGCGTGGATGCGATGAAGAGTTCCCGTTCCCGTGAAGATATGAGCTATCCTGGTACCAAATTTTATCCAAATATGTCCAGCCGTTTGAGGGTGAAGAAGTTACAAACATTCAAACTTACACACAAATTACACACAAACTTTATAATATTAGTGTGGTTTTTTTAAATACGGAACCCTTGAACATAACTAACTGGAATCGTACTTACCACAATAATTATTGTAACAGCACTTCAAAATTATTATAAGTGGAAGATTATACTATTTATTTAAAGATAAAATAACAAAGTGACTAGTTTATTTACACAATAAATTGTAGCCGTGTTGGCGAGTGGTAAGAGGTCGTGGGTTTGAATTCCGGCCGTGCTTCATCGCAGTTTTCGTACCGAACAATTTAAATGCACTTGAATACAAGCTCTAAACGGTGAGGGTAAACATTGTAAGGAAACCACGTTTTGTTCGGCAACAAATTTCAATTAATCGTTATAATGATCGACACATTCATAATAATAGGATTAGTTACTATCAGGATATAAGGATAATGAATTCACGCGATTGTAGTAGGTACCTACTTAATTTGCTTCACTCATATTTCCTACAAATAATTGTACCTACCTGTACTGTAATTTGTGTGTGTGAGTGAATGTAAATAAATATTTTTCTATTTCTACTTCTACTTCATTGGTATTTCTTGTAGTCTCGTAGATAAGTCTCTTGACACAAGCGATAATCATGATTCATGACAATAATTGTAATTCCGCTTAATATCGGTTAACGCTCTTCGTATTTACTGCCTTTGAAGTCGAAAAGAACAGCCCCCTGATTGTGTAACTTGTTTCGGATTGTATCCAAGTTGTATCAAAGCAAAAATCACAGGAAATCGCGAAAACAACTGTCAAATATCACAGTAATTAAGTAAGTTACTTACTAATTTATATATTCAACGTTAAATCTGACAGTTATTTTCGCGATTTGCTGTGATTTTTGCTTTGATACAACTTGGATACAATACGAAACAAGTTACACAATCCAGGGTGGTCTGCCTCTTGGTCGTTGCACTTGGTGGCCACCAAACTCTGTTTTCGCTATTCCTCCTAAACTATACAAAATGAAACTATTACATAGGTATTAAAAAAAAGCTTATGATAGGTTTCACAAACTGTACATTCAGTTTTTTAAATTCCTTTGTTCAACGTAATAATAAAATAAAATCGGCGGTGGCGCTAGTTTCACCCATACAGGCACGTTAACTTGAATTAAAAATAAATAAATAAATATCCTTGGACATTTCACACGGCGTCATGTAGTCCCAAGCTAAGCAATTTAATGCTTGTGTTATGGTAACCAGATGACTGATATACTACATAGATACATTTTTTTTTTTTTTTTTGTAAATACATACATATTATACATAGAAAACACCCAGACCGGTAACTTGCATAAACTAAACATTCCATACATTTAGAATACTTGACACGTGAGCGAGGATAGTTAACACTCGAAAACTGATGATTCGCCCCCTGCAAGAAATGTCTACCGCGTTGGCGTAGGCAGGCTGCATATTGCTGGCTTAACAATGTCCTTATCAATAAGCTACTCTTGACCGACATAATAATGCTGACAAAGCGTCGAATTGGCGCGCGTCCAACACCACCCGATTGTTGGGGCACATTGTGATTGGTTTGCTAGCAATATTTCTATTGGTGATTCATGCTATGCAGATTTCATGGGCAGCTTTTTTTAAGGTGCTTGTATGGGCGAAACTAGCGCCACCGCCTATTTTATTTTATTATTGCGTTGAACATAGAAATTTTAAAAAATGGAATGAACAGTTTGTGATACTACCATAAGCTTTTTTTAATAAGATTATAATAAGATTGAGATTTTAATAAGATTTCATAAGATTTTGTTTGATAAATAAATAAATAAATTAAATATCTATGTAATAGTTTGATTTTGTATAGATAAGGGGAGTAGCGAAGTTGCACTTGGTGGCAACCAAACTCTGTTTTCGAGGTCGATGATTGGTGGAGAGCTATTGGTTCGTCAGCGAGTGAACACAGGCGCAAACACACCCCCGCTACTTCCTCTCAGCGCTCTTTTTACGTGGCGCGACTTAGACTAATCCACTTGGCCATAACGGCTTTATTCAATTAATGTCACTCTATTCCAGTATATGTACGAGATAGGTCACAAGGTATGCGTGACCCAGCCGCGCGTGACCGCCGCCGTGACACTGGCGAGCCGAGTGGCTCAGGAGCGCGGGATCCATGTCGGGGAGCATGTTGGGTACGCGGCGGGGATGACGGCCGAGAGAACTGTCGATACTGGTATTGTGGTAAGTTGATATCTCTTATCGTAAGAAAGAAGGAAAGAAAAGAAAGAAAAATAAATTATTTTGGTAGAAAGAAAGAAAAGAAAGAAAGAAAAATCTTTATTTTGTCATTACAATTATAGAAAACACATTATATATAAAAAGAGAAAGATAAAACAAGAAAAAGGACAAAAATGGCTACTACTCAGCATGATGCTTAGGCAGGAACCAAGGAACCTGTCAAAGCGCTGGTCTTCCGTACTGGGTAGAACCTCAAGGATCGCTTCAGTTTCGTCTTACACGCTAGGTGATTCTAATGCCTTCCAACGCGACTCCCTACAGGGAGACGTAAGTAAGGCATGTCAAAGCAAGTAAAAGTAATTGTAAAATTAACGAGATAATGAAATAAAGCCGGGACAGACAATTCAACGTGCCCTCCGAAGCACGGAAGCGCTCAGCTGAAAATGCCACTTGCCAAATAAAATCTTGAAAAGTTTCCTCCATTGAAGGCTTTATTGAGCCTATTTCCTTCGCTCGGCAATACAAAGACCGGTACCAGTGAAGTATTATATTATCTGTGACCGGACTAAGTATTAATTTCCCCAATACAAAACGACAAAGGGTCGGATGGTAGCGGTAAATAAAATTTCATTGACACTACAAGCAACCTATTTTACACTTCAATGGTTTGTTAGTGCCACTAATCTATCTGTTTAAAGACCACTTTCAATCATCTGTGATTTGGGTTATTGTTGTGTCCATATCGATACTAATATTAGAAAGAAGTAAAGTTGGTTTGTTTGTTTGTTTAGGGTAATCTCCGAAACTACTCATCCGATTTAAAAAAACTTTCACCGATTTAGTAGGAATAACGAAAGCGAAAACAGAGTTTGGTGGCCACCAAGTGCAACTTCGCTATTTCTCCTAAACTATACAAAATTAAACTATTACATAGGTATTAAAAGGTTTCACAAACTGTACATTCAGTTTTTTTAAATTCCTTTGTTCAACGTAATAATAAAATGAAATAAGCGTTGGCGCTAGTTTCACCCATACAGGCACCTTAAGCTTGTGGCACTATACTACCTGCCTATTGTTAATAGACCTTGACATTTGGTTTCTTTATGTTATTTTGCTCCGGAGACTGACAAAAGTAAAGGTAAAATGAAGGCGTGGTAAGCGTACCTAGCAAAATTCGGTACAAAAACTTTATAATACTACTCTTTTTATAAAATACTTCTTGAAGCTGGTTAAGAACAAAATTTCTTTAACACTGAAAGCGATCTCTTCCAGACAACTGTTGTAATGTTTATAAATATATGGACACGGGGTTTTATCGCGTTATTTACCTTTTTTTTTTGAGTCCACCCGCGACCATGGCTGTTGCAACATAGCCGAAACGTCGCGTCCGGACGTAAAAAAAATAAGGTAAATAACGCGATAAAACCCCGTGTCCATGTTTATAAATATGAATTGTGATCGCGAAAGTTTAAGAAAAACTGTTGTAATGTTTATCTTTTGTTTCAGTTCATGACAGAAGGGGTGCTTCTGAGGGAAATGTTTGCTTCGCCACTTCTTATGCAGTACTCCTGCATAGTTCTAGATGAGGTTAGTCATATAAATCTGCTGATTTCATAATAGCATATTCAGAAAGTGAATTGAACTGAACACATTTAATGTTTTAAGTGCGTAATCATTTAAAAAAAAAATTAAAAATTTTTTTTAAAAAAAAGCTAGGCCCACACCACCAGGTTCTTGCCTGATTCTTTCCCTGGTGTAGGGAGTCGCGTTGGAACAGGCATTAGAATCACCTAGCATGTAAAACGATACTTAAGTGATCCTTGAGGTCCTACAAGAATAAATGATTTTTCTTTCTTTCTTTCTTTCTTTCATTTTTTCAATTGACGTTAAAAAAATATTAAGTATTTGTTTTTTAGGGTACAGGAATGTAGGTCGTCCACCGGCAAGATGGGTCGACGACATAGTCAAAACTGCAGGTCGGACAGAAAGAAAGAAAGAAAGAAAAATCATTTATTCTTGTAGGACCTCAAGGATTACTTAAGTATCGTTTTACATGCTAGGTGATTCTAATGCCTGTTCCAACGCGACTCCCTACACCAGGGAAAGACATGGGTTAGATTGACAGGGTCGAGTGGCGGAAGCGAAGAGAGGCCTATGCCCAGCAGTGGGATGAGAAGGGCTGATAATGATGATGATGATTTGTTTTTTACTGTTAGTTTAACGAAAAATATATTAAGGTTTGTATTATACCGAAAAATAATAATCTTACTGATAGTTTCGTCGTCGGCGTTTAAGGCTTCGTGGCCGAGTGGTCGATGGCAACCCGGCTAAAGGGTGATCGCTTGTATCACGCGGGTTCGAATCCCGTCGAAGTCGTAACTTTTCGCAAGGTTTTCATTTACTTTTGTATCTTTTAGAAAAAAAAATTGTATCTTAAATACAAAAAAGGTTTGTATTATCAGTATTTTGGTAACAACATTATAATTCTTAAAATTAAATAATTCCTTCATTCTCTAATTTAGTCTGTGTCATCATCATTAAGTATTTTTAATAACATTTATTTTTAATTCTTTCAGGTACATGAAAGGACGTTGATGACCGACGTTCTAATGGGATTGTTAAAGAAAATAGCTAAGGTAAAAATATAAATAAATATCTTATTGCATCTGCTTAGGGTGCTATTAACCCGAGATTGAAAAGAGGGTGGTTATAAGTATAAGTTAATTTTCAGAAACGCAAAAATCTAAAGCTGATAATATCCTCTGCAACAATGGATGCTGAGTTTCTCAAAGATTTCTTCAACGTCTCCGAGAAAGCCAAGAGTTCCGCCGTCATCATGTCTGTACAGGGACGGACACATCCCATTGACGTGTTTTATACACAAGGTAGGTGTCATCATTGTTATCATCATCATCATCATCATTGTCATCATGATTAATATCACAATCGACATCATCGTCATCATCATTATTATCATCATGATTAACATCACAATCATCATCAACATCATTATTATCATCATAATTAACATCACAATCATCATCAACTTCATCATCATCATCATCGTCATCATCATGATTAATATCACAATCATCATCAACATCATCGTCATCATCATGATTAACATCATGATCAAAATCACAATCATCATCAACATCATCATCATCATCATTATTATCATCATGACCAACATCACAATCATGATCAACATCATTATTTTCATCATTGCGAACACAATCCCTTCATCATCATCATTAACGTCATCAGCAACATCTTCATCATCTGATTAAACATACATTTACGGGTATTTATCGCTATTTACCTTTATTTAATTTTAATTTTATCCCGAGACGTTTCGACTGGATTGCACCAGCCGTGGTCGCGGGCAGACTGCCCGCGACCACGGCTGTGGTTCTGATCGCGAAAGTTTAAAAAATAATGATGATAACTATCTTTATCATCATTAGCAACAATGGACGCGGAATTTCTGAAGAAAGGAGTTCTGCTGTCATTATGTCTGTACAAGGACGCACACATCCGATTGAAGTGTTTTATACACAAGGTAGGTTGTTGTCATTGTCATCATCATCAACATCATCAAAATCATCGAATTGTTTCACCCCTACACGGCGCACACAACACGTGTCGAAGACCCAGAGTATCCTCTCGAGTTTGCACTTAGTATCGAATTAATATGTTTTTTATGAAAATAGAGTCCATATTAGTTTATAAATATTTGTCTATAAGTATTTTTTTTTATTTCAGAGCCAGTACCTGATTATGTGAAGGCTACAGTTGAAACAGTCATTAAAATACATGAAAATGAACCGTTTGGGGATGTCTTAGCGTTTCTTACTTCACAGGTACTATTTGAACTATTCATTTAATATCGTAGGTAAATATAATTTAAAAAAAAATACCATTGACTAAAAAGTACCTACACTCCTTCTTTTCGAAGTCGATGTTAAGTCGAAATCGAGTGATAACTTGAAAAGTAGTTTTTTTTTATTTTTCTGATAACACACATTCGGCATGTCGATTTTTTTCTTCATTACATAATTGTTATGGTTTTTCTTTCAAAGGGGATTTTTGAAATGTGAGTGGTAAAATCCCCTTCAGCCTGAACCTATAGTTCTAAAGGGGATTACGAGACAGAATTCCCGAATTTCCCTTGAAGGGATTTTTAAAGGGGATTTTGAAACAACCATTTCTAGGACACCCTGTTAAGGTGCCTGTATGGGTGAAACTAGCGCCACCGCCGATTTTATTTGATTATTACGTTGAACAAAGGAATTTAAAAAAATGAATGTACAGTTTGTGAAACCTATCATAAGCTTTTTTTTTAATACCGAAAGACGGAAGAGGAATAGCATATATACAGGGTGTTACCAGACCACTACCGAAAACTTAAGGGGATGAAAGTACCCATCAATATGAACAACTTTTTCTAAGAAACCAACACTGTGAACGCGAAAAAAAAAACAGCTGTTCCATACATAAGTTCAATACCTACTTGGCTAAAGTGTATGAAACAGCTGTTTTTTTTTCGCGTTCACAGTGTTGGTTTCTTAGAAAAAGTTGTTCATATTGATGGGTACTTTCACCCCCTAAAGTTTTCGGTAGTGGTCTGGTAACACCCTGTATAATAAAAAATGTAATAATAAAATAAAATAGGCGGTGGCGCTAGTGTCACCCATACAGGCACCTTAATTAGTCTTGTCTTATGTATATAATATTTTTAATATTTAGTTTTCCACTTTCTATCTCTTGTTCAAAATTTTATTGTTTAGGCTTTTCCTATGCAAATCAGTGAAGTAGGGTACTGGTGACCCGTAACACAGGTTATTTTCTATACCTATTTCAGGCACCAGTCTCTCACAACATTTCTTTGTAATAAGTTAGAACCGACACTTATTTTTGGATTATTTTTAACTGCATTTATTTATTTTTAAATTTATTTTATTTTCCTGTATTTATATTATTATTATGTATTGTTTGTGAGAGAAAAATAAATAAATGATTGATTGATTGATTGTATTGTGATTTCAGGAAGAAATCGCCGAAGCGCTAGAATCCCTACAATCGTACTCTATAGCGAACAATGAGGCGAATAAACATCGATCTCACTTCCCAAATGGCATCAAATGCAGTGATATACTTGTGCTACCTATGTACGGCAGTTTGCCGTATTATACACAGATAAAGTAAGTAACTGTCTCTGACTACCCCTTTGACATCTTCAAACGATCTAAAATGACGAGAGCAAGTGGCGAATTAATTTTTTTATTAAAACCGACTAAAAAAGTAAGTTCGTATGAGCAAGTGGCCAACTCTGGTGACGGAGTTTTTAGGCCGCCTAAAGGCCTCCGTCATGGCTTAACGACTTTAAAAGCCGGGACCGACAATTTAACGTGCCCTCCGAAGCACGGAAGCGCTCAGATGAAAATGCCAAGCTTCGCCACGAGCACCTCAATAATAAAGTAAGTAACTGTCTCTGAACCACACTTAGGTATTGGAAATTTCATTATAAATGAAAAATCTTACTAAAAGTTAAAGGCTCCGGCAGGATTCGAACCTGCGTAGATACAAGCGATCGCTTTTAAGCCGAGCTGCCTGACCACTAGGCTACGGACCCTCTAAGCCGAGGCCCGAAACTATTAGTAATTCTAGTATTCCTGTAGGTGGCGCTCATCGGTGCTTTAACGATAAAAAAAAAATCATCTTACTAATAGTTTCAGCTCTCGGCGTGAAGGTTCCGTAGCCTAGTGGTCAGGCAGCTCGGCTTAAGAGCTATCGTTTGTATCTACGCAGGTTCGAATCCTGCCGGAGCCTTTAACTTTTAGTAAAATTTTTCATTTATAATGAAATATAGCTTGTGACCTGGAATAACACATATGCCACTTTTTATCCTTGTAAGTACCACGTGAGCGAAGCCTTGGACATGTACTAATATGTATAATGTAAATTATTTTTCAGAGTTTTCCAGACTGCAGACAAAAATGTCCGTAAGATAGTTCTAGCAACGAACATCGCGGAAACTAGTGTTACTATACCCGGAATAGTCTATGGTGGGTATTATATTTAACCCCCGACCTAAAAAGAGGGATGTTATAAGATTGACTGCTGTGTTTCTGTCTGTGACATTGTAGCTCTTAAAGAGTTATTTATTTATATCAGCCGTTCGTGTCCCACTGCTGGGCAAAGGCCAGGTTGAATTATTTTAATCCAGTTTTTAATCACACTTATATTATAAAGGTGAAAGTTTGTGTGTGTGTTTGTTACTCTTTCACACTCAAAACGGCTGGACGGATTTGAATGAAATTTGGTACCTGAATTGCTTATACCCTGGATTAAAGAATAGGCTACTTTTGATCTCATTATTCCCACGGAAACGGGTACTATTCACCGTGGGTCGCAGCTAGTAATCTAATATGTACTTAGTGGGGGTTATTTTAAATTTATAATTTTACAAGCACTTGTTTTGGCTTCGTGTTGATAATCAGCCACGATATACACGGTGATTCATAACTGGTATGTTATCCCGAAAAGGGGTCATTCACCTCATCACTGTGAACAACGTTAGTTCTACGACTTTTTGAATTTCGATGTTTTTCATTGAAGAAATGACTAGTTTCCTATAGAAATAAACACTGAGCAACCCTATCATAATCAGCTGATCCATGAACTTTGCCGGTGACCCTAGCCACTGGCCAGTGGCCCTTTTTTGTCTGCCTTGTGTGGTCATAGCTACTTACCTATTAGAAATCACTATAATAAAAATATATAATACTTACTAACTGTATGTTTATATTTATTTAACTGTATGTATTGTTTGTGAGAGAAAATAAATATAAATGATGTAATAATGTGTTGATAATAATAATTGATAATGTTACCTATTGTACCTACCAATTTGCAATCTGTGCGAACCTAGTAGGAAAGGTAGTTACAATGTTGACAAACTTAGGGTTGTCAAAAGATTTAACATAAAAGTTTTTGTATGAAAAACTGAAAATTAGAATTCACAAGATTTGCACCTACACAACTGTTCATTTTCATGGTCACAAAATCCCCCTTCCGGGATAACATACCAATTATGAATCACGTTGTATAAGTTAGATTGTTATTTCAGTGATAGACTGCGGTTTCCACAAGCTGCCGTTCTTCGACCCAGCAGTGGGCGTGGACTCTATCACAATAACTCCGATATCAAAGAACAACGCGACACAGCGCGCCGGCCGCGCGGGAAGGACGGGGAAGGGAAAGTGTTTTAGGTAAATACCATGGGAATATCGGGATCAAAGTAGCCTATGTGTTAATCCAGGGTATTAGCTGTCCTGGTACCAAGTTTCATTCGAATCCGTCGAGCCGTTTGAGCGTGAAGGATTAAAAAGTAAGTTCGTATGAGCAAGTGGCCAACTCTGGTGAACGGAGTGTTTAGGCCTGAAGGACTCCGTCATGGCTTAACGACTTTAAAAGCCGAGACCGACAATTTAACGTGCCCTCCGAAGCACGGAAGCGCTCAGATATAAATGCCACTTGCGGTCACCCATCCAAGTTGTGACCGCTCAGAACGTTGCTTAACTTCGACGATCTATCAAGAACAAGCAAGCTTCGCCACAAGCGCTTTGAGTGAGGGAAGGAGTAACAAACATTTCACAAACACACAAACTTTCACCTTTATAATTATTAGTGTGATAGTGGCGGCGATTCTGTTGCAACACTGACTAAGTAGTTAAATTATTCCTAAATCCGAAAGCTCTTATTTCGTTCATGTTAAAGTTCAAAATAAAATAACAGACTGAGCGACATCTCTAAAATTACTATAATTTAGTAAAAATAAAGTGAATGTGGGTAGAATTGATCAAGACCATGTTTACTTCTGACTAAAACTACCCGCAAAGATGAAAAACAAGGTTAAAAGTACCTTGTTCTTCAAATGTTATTTTCAGTGCTATGCTAGATTGGTCTTTAGAGTGAACGTAATAAAATCTTTCGGTTTTAGTCATAATTTTGCTAGTCAGTGTTGCAACAGAATCGCCACAGTATTTATTTTAAGTTTATTTTTAGTAACATAGTAGTGGCAATTCTGAGTGTCGCAAAAGCTAAACTAAGCTAACTAAAAATGTTGCCGTCCCTTTCATAGCGATGGGAATAAAAAGGATGGCAATAATTTTTGTTAGCTTAGTTTAGCTTTTGCGACACTCAGAATCGCCCCCAATAAGTACTTAATTAGTAGGAATTAGGCTATGACGTTCTTGATAGATCGTCGAAGTTAAGCAACGTTCTGAGCGGTCACTACTTGGATGGGTGACCGCAAGTGGCATTTTCATCTGAGCGCTTCCGTGCTTCGGAGGGCGCGTTAAATTGTCGGTCCCGGCTTTTAAAGTCGTTAAGCCATGACGGAGGCCTTTAGGCGGCCTAAAAACTCCATCACCAGAGTTGGCCACTTGCTCATACGAACGAACGAACGAGTAGGAATTTTCTAAATTATTGTAATTAATTTATTTCAGGCTATACACAGAGATAGAGTATGACAAGTTACCTCCGAGCGTGCCTCCAGAAATGTGTAGAAGTGATTTGTCGGCCATGATACTGCAGTTGAAGGCTTTGGGCATACACAATGTACTGAGGTATTTACTTAAATACAGGATGGATTTTTTTTATGGGCCCTGGGGCCCTGGGCCCTGGACCCTAAATCCTTTAGTTAGCCGTGATACTGCAATTGAAGGCTTTGAGCGTACACAATGTACTGAGGTATTTACTTAAATACAGGTGGATTTTTTTTATGGGCCCTGGAGCCCTGTGGCCTGGGGCCCTGGGCCCTGGACCCTAAATGCTTTAGTTAGTCATGACACTGCAATTAAAGGCTTTGGGCATACATAATGTACTGAGGTATTTACTTAAATACAGGAAGGAATTTTTTTAAGGGCCCTGGAGGCCTGGGGCCCTAGGCCCTGGACCCTAAATGCTTTAGTTAGTCATGACACTGCAATTAAAGGCTTTGGGCATACATAATGTACTGAGGTATTTACTTAAATACAGGGTGGAATTTTTTTATGGGCCCTGGAGGGGCACTACCCTAAATCATTAGTTAGCTCGTCTTACTGAAAGGAAACATTCCTTTATTTTTAAAAAGAAACAAAACTGCATTCAAAGATTTTCCAAAATTTGCATGCCTGAACCGGGAATCGAACCAAATAAAAATAAACGCTCGATCAATCAATGTTGAAGTAACAAACCATTTCGAATCTTTAACAGTAGATAAAATAGACGAAACTGTAGAAACTCAATATAATTATTCATTTATTTTATTGTACCTTCGACTTGGAATATGAAACCTTAAAATATACAAAAAAAAATATTCATTTTAAACCTTATTTCTAATACTTTAAGGTTCACATTCCCCACTCCACCACCTGCCAAATCTCTTCTCTCTGGCTTAGAAATGTTGTACGCATTGCAAGCCATAGACAAGGAAGGATTATTGACGGAGGAATACGGAAACAACATGGCGGAACTTCCGGTTAGACCGATGTGTGCTAAAATGCTCTGTAATAGTGGTATGTAGAACTCAAAATTGATTGACAAATCTTTTTTTCAAAAACTGAAACTAAAATAATATTTTTTAAATGAAAAATCTTACTAAAAGTTTTACGACTTCGGCAGGATTCGAACCCGCGAGATACAATAATATTATTATCATAAGGGAAAGTTTGTGTATGGATAGTTAACTTCTGCAAAAAGTGGGCTTGTACCAAATATGTTGTATTTGGACATACCTCTGACTACCCCTTTAGACATCTTCGAAAAGATCTAAAAATTGCCTAATGATCTGAAAGAAATGTCTACCGCTCCTGGGATACAGTCGTGATCATATTTCATTTCATTTTTTCATTTCATTTCATTTATTTATACAAGAAATATTATAAATTGATGCTATCTGACATAAAGATGTTTATTATTAAATAATTAAGTAATTCTTTTGACATTCACTCTCTATTCTATTTGTTATTTATTTTTGTGTCATTCATAAATGTTAATTTTGTATGGATTTATGTGTTACCTACTATTGCATGCTGAAAAGCTGACTATGGTTGATCTGTATTCTCTTATTAATTTAACATGTCTACTTTTTGTTGTACCCATTTTCGCAATAAATGAATTATAAGTAAAGTAAGTAAGTAAGTTCGTATGAGTAAGTGGCCAACTCTGGTGACGAAGTTTTTAGGCCGCCTTAAGGCCTCCGTCATGGCTTAACGACTTTAAAAGCCGGGACCGACAATTTAACGTGCCCTCCGAAGCACGGAAGCGCTCAGATATTAATGCCACTTGCGGTCACCCATCCAAGTAGTGACCGCTCAGAACGTTGCTTAACTTTGACGATCTATCAAGAACGTCTTAGCAAGCTTCGCCACGAGCGCTTAAATGAATTATGAATTATTATGAATTAAAAAGTCAACTTATAAAATGTTGTTCTATCCGTGTTTTCAGGCTATTATTGGTGTAGGGTCTAGCATGTAAGTAATCACCTAGCATGTAAAACGAAACTTAAGTGATCCTTGAGGTCCTACAAGAATAAATGATTTTTCTTTCTTTCTTTCTTTCTATTAAAAGTTTTAATAGAAATATTTTTTTTTAATTTAAAACCGACCAAAGCTCGGTTATCCAATTACTAATAAACTAAGTAATTTTCTCTAATTACAGGTGAATTCGGATGTATAGATGAAGCGTTATCCATAGCTGCGATGTTGCAAGTAGACAATGTCTTCACTAAATCCAGCGGCAAAGAGAGTATTGCTTCTAAGGTCTCTAGACGAAACAATTTTGAGGTAAAACTATAATCATACTTTATATATTTTATATTTGACGACCTCTGTGGCGCAGTGGGTGAAGGCTCGCTCGAGACGCGGGGGTTGCGGGTTCGATCCCCGCTGCGGGACAAATGTTTGCAAGTTCTGCAAATATTTGTTTCGTGTCTGGGTGTTTTCTATGTATAATGTGTACTTATGTATTTACAAAAAAAAAATGTATCTAAGTAGTATATCAGTCATCTGGTTACCATAACACAAGCATTAAGTTGCTTAGCTTGAGACTAGATGACGCCGTTTGAAATGTCCTAGGATATTTATATTTATTTATTTATTTTTCGTGAGGAAACCCGCGGCTTAGTCAGCCCCAGTCTAGTTTAATATAAATAAGCACCTAATTGTTATAGACCTGTAAACTGACATTTACCAATAAATTGATTATTCTGATTATTCTGATTATTCTGATTATTCCCCACACATTAACCATATTACTAAATATATCAAAACTAAGTCCATCTCAATTACAGGTGAAAACCACAATAAAAACGATGCCTACAAATATCAAATTATTAACAATTAGCTGCGCCCCGCAGTTTTGGAATACCGGGATCAGAATAGGCTACTTCTGATCCTGGTATTCCGGGAACGGGAACTATTCACCTTCTTTGATCCAGGGTATAATCAATTCTGGTACCAGATTTCATTCAAATCCGTCCAGCTGTTTGAGCGTGAAAGAGTAACAAACACACTTACACATGTACACACCTACACACTTTCACACACCCTTTCACACTTACACACTTACACACTTTCACACTTACACACTTACACACGTTCACACTTACTCACTTTCACATTTACACACTTACACACTCCTTTATAATATAAGTGTTATTTGTTTCCAGGTAGCCGAAGGAGATATAATAATGTATCTTAACATCTTAGATTCGTATCTGCGACTGAAGTCGGAGCATTCTGACGAGAGGCGACGCAAGAAGGCGGCCAAAGAATGGTGTCAAAAAATGTATTTGAGCAATAAGATTATGGAAAAGGTAAACATGATGTCGTTTTAATGTGCAATATATACATTTTTCAAAAGCAAAAATCCAAAGTAAACTATATAACTATATTTCACAGATACATACAAAAAACTGTATCTATGTAGTTTTACCTGTCATCTGGTTACAATAACACAAGCATTAAATTGCTTAGCTTGGGACTAGATGACGCTGTGTGTATGTCCAAGGATATTTATTTATTATTATATTTTTTATTCTTCGTTTTTTTTTAAATTTCAAATCTAGTTACTAGGTTGCATTCCATTTTTTAAACATATTTACATAACTGTACAAAATACAATAAGAACCAGTTGAGCCACCTAAGGATCGTTACGATCTATAGGTAGCTCAACTGATTCAAACCACTGTCAGACGGAAGCGTGCCCAAGACACTGGCAGCATAATTTAATACCAATGAACTAAAATAAATAGGTACTTTTAATTACAGGCATGTGAAATAAGGAGTAGTCTTGAGAAACTAATAAAGGGGAAGTTCCAACTGAAGAATAAAGTTCACGAAGGCGTGGACCTAGGTTTAGGTAAATATCTAGATTTTTAATGCACTAAAAATGGCGATACACTAAAGTGTGTTAACCATCTTATCAATAACTAGCTAACTTGCCCGTGGCTTCGCTCACATGGTACCTACCTTGATAAAATATAGCCTATGTTCATTCGGAAAGTTTATGCTACAAAATGGTGAAAGAATTTTTGAAATCGGATGAGTAGTTTCGGAGATTACCCTAAACATACAAACAAACTTTACCTCTTTATAATATTAGTACCTATAGATAGAATAGAAATAAGTTTATTTGACACACACAGCACAAAACAAAAGACAAAGAAAGAATAAAAAACAGTTAAAAAAAATTACAGACAAAAAGGATAAAATAAAGTTAAAATGAAACAAAACAAAACAAAAAGCAAAATAACTAACACTAATAGACTATTAAAATTTATTCTTGATTTGAAAATCGCCATTTTTAGTGCATTGAAATGCACTAAAAATGGCGATACACTAAAGTGTGTTAACCATCTTATCAATAATGAAAAACTTGCTAAAAGTTTATGACCTCGACGGGATTCGAACCCGCGATATACAAGCGATCATCTTTAAGCCGGGCTGCCTTGCCACTCGGCCACGAAACCTTATGAAGCCGAAGACAAAACTAAGTTATGTAAGTTCGGTTAAAGCACCGATAAGCGCCATCTACAGGAATCCCGTTGAAGTCGTAAAAGTTTTAGTAAAAGATTTTTCATTTATATTCTACTAGCTACGCCCCGCGGTGTTACCCGCGGTAGTTTCCGTTCCCGTGGGAATACCGGAATCAAAAGTAGCCTGTGTTATTCCCGGTCATAAACTATGTATATTCCAAGTCTCAGCCAAATCCGTTAAGTAGTTTGAGCGTGAAAGAGTAACAAACACACTTACACACACACAAACTTTCACCTTTATATTATTAGTAATAAAGAGTAATATCACCTAGTTTTAAAAACGTGACATGTCAAAGTGGTCTATAAACGATTGTACTGAATAAATATATTTTGATTTTGATTTTGATTTTTGTTGCCCCCCGCGGTATTACCCGCGTTGAATAGTTCCCGCTCCCGTGGGAAGACCGAAGTCAAAAGTAGCCTATTTTTAAATCCAGGGTGTAAGCATTTCTGGTACCAAATTTCATTCAAATCCGTCCAGCCGATTGAGCGTGAATGAGTAACAAACAAACTTACCTACCGTCCTCTAAAAATGTTTGTTTGCTTGTTTTTCTATCTGTACCTACCTACCTACCTACCTTTAATACCTGTCTTGTGTCCTTCTCTGTTATTGTTTTTTCTATTGTATGTGTGTGTGCTGAATAAATGTTTATCTATCTATCTTTCTATATCTATCTTTCTATCTTACACACAAACTTTCACCTTTATAATATTAGTTTTATAATTTTTTTCAGCCAAGAGCGAGCGTGTAATGAAGTGCGTGCTATCAGGCTACTTCCCGTCCGTCGCGTCCTTACATACAGAGGGGGGCTACCGGGGCGTTAGAGGGGCGTCATTGTACATCAGCCCCCAGAGCTGTCTGTATCGTGTGCAACAGCCTAAATGGTGAGAATTGTGACTTTAGGGCATAAATCATTGAGGTACAATCTATAGAGCCACAATCAGACAGATAAAATGTCCGCGCCAAAACTCGGCGCACGCTTCGTAGTGCGAGTTTTACTTTTTTGCGTACAAGCGACATTGGACATTAAAACATACGACATAACGTCTGGCAGAAATATAATGTTTTATTAGTGGTAATTCGGAGTGTCGCAAAAGCTAAAGTAAACTAACTAAAATTATTGCCATCCTTTTTATTCCCATCGCTATGAAAGGGACGACAACATTTTTGGTTAGTTAAGTTTAGCTTTTGCGATACTCCAAATTGCCACTAATATTTATTTATAACAACCCAAATGGTGAGAATTGTGATTATAAGGCAAAAATTATAATGTTTTTTTTTTAATAAATAAATAATAATAATAATTTATTTAATAAACGTATGATACAACAATTTCAAAAGACATGTAATTAAAATGAAGAATGTTTGTTATTTATAACCGATTTTGATGATTTTTTGTTGGAAAGTAAAAAGTAGGTATTTCATGAAAATAAAGTTGAAATTCATATGACACTGAAACTGCGCTCCGCTTCGCTGCTCTTCGCCGCTCTTTTGGTGTGAGTTGAGCCTAAGCTAGTCTAATATAAACCTTATTCTCTTGTACACAGGGTCCTGTTCGCGAGCGTACAATCTTCAGGCGACAAAACCTATATGCGGGATCTCATGGTCATCAAGAAGGAATGGTTGATAGAAATAGCAAATCATTATTATAAGGAAATATAGAAATAAATTGATTTTCCAATTATTATCTTGTTTTAATTCCTATTGATCTAAAACTTCGAGAGAATGATATTTTTCGATAGAAATAGAAATAGAAATACATTTATTCACATCACTCATACACATTACAGTAGGTATAGATAGCTATAAAGCCTAATTATATAAGCCATGCTATAAGGCTCTACGAAAACCCTTCCGTCATGGCTTTAAACTATAGCATGGTTCGTTCGTACGTTCGAGCAAGTGGCCAACTCTGGGCCAACTCTGGCCATGGCTTAACGACTTTAAGAGCCGGGACCGACAATGATTATCTGTGCCTATGTCGAAAAATTATTAATAATCCTACTATTATTATAAAGGTGAAATTTTGTGTATAAATGTGTGTTTGTTACTCCTTTGTTACTCCGTCCAGCCGTTTGAGCGTGAAACTCAAACGGCTGGACGGATTTGAATGAAATTTGGTACCAGAAATGCTTAAACCCTGGATTAAAGAATAGGTAAAGTAAAGTAAAGTAAAGTAATATTTATTGCTTGAAATACATGTTGTACATACCTAGATGGATTCTGTTCTGCACTTAATTGAGAAACAATGTATTCTGCCATGACATTGTAATGGCGTGCAATTTTTAGTTATGAGATTACAAATAAACATTATAAATAAAGTATTAAAATAAACAAAAACGAAAATATAGTCAATTTAAGTTACGAGATATAAGATCTAAAACACAATAGTCAATTTCATTATTAAGTATAGTATTATAAAATATCATAATTTATAGTTACCTATATTTTTTTTCTCTATGCAATAGATTCATTTACTTAGTAGCACTAGGCTACTTTTTATCCCGGTATTCCCACGGGAACGGGAACTAGGTACTCACCGCGGGGCGCAAAGTGTGTACAGGACTTCCCTGCCCACCCCGGAAGTCGCAAATAATAAGTCTTGTAAAACAAAGTATAGGAAGTTCAAAAGTCATTGACTGATACTGAACAAGACCATGTTAGTGAAACGTGACATATTATCTATGTTTTGGTAATGATTACCTATAATTAAGATGTATTAAAACACTAATTAGGGCGCAATCTCATCTAGGTAAACAAAGATTTGCTTAAAAGTGATAAAATAGCGAAAAAATTATGCCATGCGGACCGTGGATGTTTTGAGACCTCATTTTTATTTAACCGACTTTAAAAAGGAGGATCTCTATGTTCCATTGTATGTATGTTCAGCGATTATCTAGTCAAATAATACATCGATTTAGAAAATTATTTTTTTGTTAGAAATATTTCTATCATAGGTCCTACACCTAAGTAATAGGTATCTACCTACTTAGCCGTTTAGTTTCTGTAAGTAAATGTAGGTACCTAAGTACCTACCTATAGTTTAAAAAAAAACCATCTAGAAATCTTTTAGAGGTTGAATTTTGGGATACCTAGGTAGGTACTTATCTCACTCTAAATGAAAAAATCTTACCAAAAGTTAGAATAAACAAACATAGGTATATTTCGGGATAATCTTTATTCTAGCTCTACATTTTATTTGCCTTTTTGTGTACTTATAATATCTTGGAGCACTGCACGTTGTGTCTCAATTCTTATGAGTCAGGTCTCAGAAGATAGCATAGGTCTATTTATAATTGATTTATTTGTAAACACGTCGGACCTTGGATACCTGCGGAAAATAACCAACAAAGGGCGTTCGTTACAAGTTCGTTATTGTTTGAGATCCAGTAGAATTTTTCAACTGATTTATCACTATATTTATTTATAGCACTTCGACTTGTACCTACTAGGTACCTACTATATTATCAAACACAATATCCTATCACATGTATCCAAGTACCTAGCCATTAGTGGAGCTACAAAAGAAACACTATATCACTGAAAAGCTGTAAAAGTGGGTCCCTTTTCCTCTGTATACATTTCTATCAAGTACCTATATAGAGCTGTTTTGTCAATGATATACAGATAGATTTAGATCGTTTTGCTAGTTGGGTTTTCGGGATAAGTAGGGCCAGGGACATTTTAAAAATGAGTAGGCTGAATACTTAAACCGTTCGTACCTATTTGCTATTAGGCGAACGGGTTTAAAACTAAGGTCTTTGGGGTTAAAAACATGGTTGTACAATCGCGTTGTTTCTAACTTCTATTCTATCAAAAGAACCTTGTCTTTAAATAGACGCGATAGCGGGGTCGTGGACCCAACACCTCGGTAAACAGGCGTCAGGTCGAATACTTTGCTTCCGTGGGTTAAGTAGACTTCGAACTGACTTACACGTAATGGCGGCTCTTCACTTGGCTTAGCGTATTCGTGAGTCGATATTGTTGTGTTTGCCTCAAACAATCAAATATTTCAAATACCGTAAAATACGTCATCCACACATGGACTTGTACGGGCAAATCAAAACAGATGCCTTATTTTATTCTTTTGATGTGTAATCAAAAACCGACAAGTTGACGGAAACGCATATTCGCTATTTGAGTTTTTTGCCATATTCGTGCAAATAAAGCTAATACAATCAAATAGACCGTCTACACATTGCTGTATTTGGACAAATAATGCAAATACACGAACACGATACGCCAAGTGAGGAGCCGCCATAAAACGTAGTGTTTATATTCCCTTTGCTGACTTATTACAAGGTAAAATAGAACCTATAGTGTCTGATATAGCACCAAGTGGGGGCTCGTACGGTGTTCTTGATTTTTTTTATGGCTCTGAATCATTATAATTATTATACCTACAGGTTATGATATGTAATATAATAAAAGTTTGTGTTGCTTTTGATCCCGGTATTCCCACGGAAACTTGAACTATTCACCGCGGGTAACACCGCGTTGCGCAGCTAGTACAATAAGTATACAAAAGCCGAGAGCGAAATGCTAGTTCCAAAATAAAACAATAGTAGGTTCGCTTCCGTGCTTCGGAGGACACGTTAAATTGTCGGTCCCGGCTTTTAAAGTCGTTAAGCCATGATGGAGGCCTGTTGGCAGCCTAAAAACTCAGTCACCAGAGTTGTCCACTTGCTCATACGAACGAACGAACGAAGTAGGTTCGTGCGCGAGTGAAACATACCCCCTCCACCTTATTCCAGCGTTATTTTTACACAAGGTACTAGATAAAGTAGGTACCTACCTACCTAATTTTGTTTATTGCAAACATCTACCCTTATTTCATCGAGGTGGTATCATAGGTTAAGAATTTCACCCGGATTTGTGTGATACACTCACCTTATCAAACGCATGTGGTGATGTGTTCATCGAAAGATATTTCGTGATCATATGATTTTGACGTCGCAAGATGTCCATAGCTTAGTATTTTGTTTTAAAATGATTGTAGATAAACAATTGTGTAAAGAAAACTCACATAAACGTAGGTACAAAAGGGGCATGTAGGAAAATCGATGCCTTTACAAAAGAAAATACACCTTTGTAAGTATTTTCTCGACAAAATTAATAGCTATGATGAGCATTGGGTTACCTCTGACACAAAAACAGAGGAGTTATAAGTTTGAGCTAGGTACATAAGTGTGTCTGTCGGTCGGGCTGTGTCTGTCTCTGGCACCGTAGCTCTTGTTTTTATTAAAAAGCAGGTTTTCCAGCGGTAAGTCATTTTTAAGATATGGAGGTTGAAAGTGAATGTGATAAATAATGTTATGTTTAATACTTAACACAGATAAAAGAATACTAGGTACATAATAATAAAAAAAAATTAAAGGGAAGCATTTTTAGCACTTAGTGTGTTTGTTCATTTCACAAACTCGTTTAAAATGATTAAGGATTTATTTTACAACCTATTTATCAAAATTTCAATGTTTGTGAACCTCTTCATTGAACGTAGGGTACCTAGGTACCTACCTATTGCGTAATAATTCTAACGGGTTCGAATCCCGTCGAAGTCGTAACTTTTCGTAAGATTTTTCATTTATAAGTAATAATTCTTAAACATTATTGTCAAGGCAATATTGGGGGCAATTCTGAGTGTCGCAAAAGCTAAACTAAACTAACTAAAATGATTGCCATCCTTTTTATTCCCATCGCTATGAAAGGGACGGCAACAATTTTAGTTAGCTTAGTTTAGCTTTTGCGACACTCAGAATTGCCACTATCTTAAGTGATAACGGCTTCAAGATAAAATAACGAAAACAGCCTAGCGGAATTTTTTCGTTACACGTGTCTATCACTAACGGCGATAACGGCGTTACGACAGATATGTAGGTATCTACTATCGAACACTAACGGGCGATAATAGCGTCGGAATTTTTTCGTTACGTGTCTATCACTAACGGCGATAACGGCGTAACGACAGATACGTAGGTGTCTACTATCGAACACTAACGGGCGATAACGGCGTAACGACAGGCATAATATTCGATTTAAAACATGTTTCAACGTGTTAAAAAGCCTATCTTTGAGTAGGTACCTACTTCTTTAAGTCCGTACGACGTAGGTAGGTAGGTAAGTATTTACCTAATGATTTACGCTCTTGCATTATTTAAGTATTAGGTAGGTACTAATTATATCTAAAAATCCTTGTAGTCCCTCAAATAATTTGCTTGGGACAAGGATAGTTTATTTATTATTGTAGTGTCACCTGTGTCACTAGGACCATTGATTGGTATAACGGCGTTTAAAATGTACCTATGACTGTTAGCGTTACAAAAATAATAAACACAAGATCTTGTTAAAGTCAGAATAGTTTTAAACGGAAGTGACGTCATTGCGCCAGCTCAGGCCGGAAGGGCGGCCATTACGAACGAGGGTAGATGGCGCCATGTAAAAAGAGCGCTGGCTAACAGGTTGCGCAGTTGGCAATTTATTTTGAACATTATTATCGCGCATAAAAGTTTTAGATTGCGAAATGGTTTTACTTACATAAAAAGTAAGAAATAATGATGTAAATAATATTTATAATTTAAGTATCTACCTAACTACCTAGGGTAAACCCAGGATAGATGCCTCGTTGGGATAGATGCCTCGTTTTCAAAAAACACAACTTCCCGACGTCGCACATACTAATTAATAGGTTAAATAAGGAGCGTACGTGCCACACTCCTCAGGCCCAAAAGGCAGTTGAGCAGAGTATACTTGGTTTTCTTGTGTGTGCGATTATCTGCGCGGCGAACGCAGGATAACGCGTCAAAGTTTGAAACATGAGTATTCAGTGTTGCATAACTTTTAATGTGGTCATAAATTCTTTTAATTTTTTTTTTATTTTAATACTCTGGTACTTTGAGTACATACCTAGATGTCAATACCCACTCTATTGTATTTAGTTAAGTTTAAATTTAGAAAGGCACCTATCCGTATCAAAAAGGATAGTTGCCCCAATTTTTTAAGGGGATAGGTGCCCTTAGGAAAATCTATCCACTAATACTCTAAGCATGTGCAGTGTTTGTTGAAAAACATAATTATACGTCGGAAACATTTTTTTGTGTTAGTAGGTACATACATGTATAATTATACTTAAGTAATAATCTTATAATACATAATTGTATACAATACCTCATGTTTGTAGGTGAACCATGCCACGAAAGTACAAAAGAAAGGTAGGAGTAACTTTATGGACTTCAGAACAGCTGATACCTAATACAAAGTCAAATTCGACTGACAGAAACATTATTCTATAGGAATGCTCAAGTAAAAATTGTATTTTACTTATGTTGATTCTATAGGGCATCTATCCTCCTTAGCATTTTCATAGTGGGGCATCTATCCATATGGGTAGGCAACTATCCCCAAAAAAAAGGTTCTGCGAAAACTCAATTTCTGCACAATCAGTAATTATTAGGACTACAAAAACAACGCGTAATGCAAGATAAAATATTTAACTAGCTATATTCATAGGAGTTATTCATGGTAAATTAATAGTTTAAAAACTACGAGGCTCTTTCAAAAAGTGGGGCATCTATCCTCGGTTTACCCTATATTGTTTTAGGAAGCGACTCATAATAATGTACCTAGTTGATAATTTCAAACAATTATGAACAACAGAAGCAACAAAATATAATTGATTATAGTAAGTAAATCTATGTTTGATTGTTTTATAAGTTCAAATTAGTGGCAATTCGGATATCGCAAAAGCTAAACTGAATTAACTAAAAATGTTGCCGTCCCTTTCATAGCAATGGGAATAAAAAGGATGGCATTGATTTTAGTTAGTTTAGTTTAGCTTTTGCGACACTCCGAATTGCCACTTACCTAAGTAATGTTTACTACATCAGAGTTGTTTTTACTGAATAGTTATTATTAACTAAATCGTTAATCGTTAATGACATATGCCCATCTCTATCTTCCACGACACAGTCTCGTGTAAACCTCTTGGCAACTAATTCAAATTTTACCAGACTAATCTAAATTTTCTTGTATTTTTGTTATCTCTACTTGTTTTATCAACGCAGATATAAAACGTGCGTGAAGGTAACAACTTTTTTTTTTCATTGAGGTGTGGCAGTGGGGTGATCTAAATCACTTGCTCATACGAACGAATGAACGATGGATGTGTGCGTGCAGTCGGCCAGGCGACGTAGCTGGGAAAGATTTAGAACGTGGTAAATTGTAGGTATACCTATTGGCCTAGGTATATTCAAAAGTGAAAAAAAAACACCATAAACTATGTATATTCAAAGTTTCAGCCAAACCCGTTCAGTAGTTGTCGCGTGAGTTTCTGAGTTTCAAAGTTTCTACCTGTCATTGTTGAAAACCATTTATGTAAGTCAAGTTCAAAGTACAGTATCAAGAACCAACCATATCTCGTTGCGATAACGTGTACAGTCAATAGTTAATTAAGTAAACTAAGTAATATTATATAATTTATTGACTTTTTATCTGAAAAAAAGAAACGCCGCAAATTAAAAAAAATAGAAAATCAGGTACTTACCTTCCTACACGTAAGTAGGTATTTTATATAACTTATTATTATAATCATAAAATTTCAAAACATAGGAATGTTTAAAAAAACATAAACGGTGCAAACACCGTTACATACACTGCACGCGATCACGTGGCATGTGGGCTTGTTGCGAGTGCGTTATATTGTGTGTTATGTGTTACTCACGAAAGTTTTGTAGCTGACTGTAGTAATGTGAAAAGACGTGAATATGAGTGTTTCACGACGTATCCTTGAAGGAACACTTTATTTTGACGCATTGGACTTTACACAATCACAATCACACACCCCCGCATTACTCATTAAAGCCTGCCATACATGCTCATGCATTTTGGCATGAGTCTACCTAATCGACTTTATGAATATAACTGTGCAAAAAATAGTAACCTACAAATTTAAATTTGTTGAACGAGTTGGCAGCTTTGTAACTAAGTAGAACAGTTTTGTAATTAGGTAAATGTGATTAAATATCCTTGGACATTTTAGTCCAAGGATATTTATTTATTTATTTAACCGCATTGATTAATTGATGATAACGACAGAATGAATGTTCTGGAAGTAGGTATTTTGGAAGGGTCTATGTATGTAAGCTTTGGACGGGTTATTACGCCTTACCTAAACTTATTTTAACTTGTTGCATTTCACCTTTAGATGTCGATTTAACTGAAAGAAAGAAAGAACAAAAGAAAATAAGTTTATTCAGCTAAAAATTTTTTATCTAACAAAAAAAATTGAAACTAAAAAAAATGAAAAAAATTATAAGTAGGTATTAGCGGAAACGGCAACAACTCAGCCTATTTGCCTAGATTTTAACTTTTTACACGAAATAAGTCACTAAAGCTATTTGAATTGACCATGAATGTGACGCTTCAATAATGTTTCTAAATTATGTTTTTAGACGGGCAATTTAAGCAGTTGTTTCTTTGGGGCAACAAAATGGGTGTGTTCGGATTATTAAAAAAAAAATTAAGATGTCGATTTGATGAATGTTAAATATCAGTGCTGCTAGTAATAAACGGCCTAAGGAGAGTTCATTCCTTTTGTTGTTTTTTTGCAACATTGAACGCTACTATCTCTACGAATCCAGATTCGAAAGAAATGTCTACCGCTCCTTAGGATACGGTCGTGATCATATTTTGTTTTTTTTTCACAAACATAAAATAAAACAGACCGTGATAGTTGGAAAGATCATTTTTTTTTATAAGCCTATCGTGTCCCACAGCTGGGCAAAGGCGGGAGGCCTTTGCCCAGCAGTGGAACACGATGGACTTATAAAAAAAACAGAACTAAAATACAAACATAACATACAGGCTATCACCCACTGCGCCACAGAGGTCGTCAAACCACACTCATAATAACTTTAGTTGCTCGTCTGCAACATTATTTACCTTCTATCACCATAATGTTACTACGTGGTGGTAACGTGGTTACACGAAGTGGCGGTATAATGATGATGATATGGATCGCTGTAGCTATTTGCAGATTGCTGTTTAGCTAGCTTTTGTGTATTTTGTACAATTTGTGTGTTTTGTACATTGTTACAGAAAATGGTGTTCCGTACCGAAAAACTGATCACAGAAATTAAAAATTAGTTTTTTTTATAACTTCTTTGAAATGGTGTTGATGACCTCTGTGGCGCAGTGGGCGAAAGCCCGCCTGAGACGCAGAGGTTGCGGGTTCGATCCCCGCTTCGGGACAAATGTTTGCATGATCTGCAAACATTTGTTTCGTGTCTGGGTGTTTTCTATGTATAATAATTATGTTAGTATGTATTTACAAAAAAAATGTATCTATGTAGGTAGTTAATCAGTCATCTGGTTACCATAACACAAGCATTAAATTGCTTAGCTTGGGGCTAGATGATGCCGTGTGGAATGTTATAAATAAGTGTCCAAGGATATTTATTTATTTATCTACTTATGGTTTTTAAAGCTGGAAGCCGAGGAAGCGTTGGCGGGACGATCTCGTAAATTTTGACGATTGGTGGGATACAGCCAAAGATGGAGATGGTTTGAGGAGTTTGGGTGTGACCTTTGTCCAGCAGAGGGACTTCTTCTTCTTCCTGTCCTTATCCCACTAAATAGGGTCGGAACAACATTGTATTCTTCTTTCGCGTCTCTCAATCATTTAAAGTTTTGTAAAAGATGTAGAGATGCATAAGCATCGGTACGCGCAAACTGTAAATATGATAACCGTTTTAAAGAAAAGTATTTTGTTACTTTATGATTTTTATACTTTAGTTAGAACATAGACCCTCCTAATTTTTAAGTAGATACCTACACATCCAAAAATGATGATGAAAAAAAAGAACAGCTTACATCATTGACAAAGGAACCCTAATTTTTTATCTCAATCATTAGTCTGCCACGAGAGACATCGGTGTTTCCGACAAGATAACGTTATAACTTTTATTATAATATATTATAAATTAAATCACGGTAGACACACCGCCAGTTATATCTTGGACGTGTGAGTGTGAACATAAAATTATAAATAATTTAAACTCTCTTAACTCGGAGTGAACTTATAAATATCAATTTGTTTTTAATTGTGATTGTTTACCAAGATGGCGATTGTTTGTTTGTTTTGCGTAAGTTTTTTATTGTGTTAATTAATTATAAGTGTTTTGATAAAGGTGCGCTTTATTTACTTTTCTGTTTATTTATATTCATAATTATCATTTTTAAGTAAAGTAATAAGTAATTGTTTAATGCTTTTTCATTGTAGGATGTAACTTCAATTGAAACGTTTTTAAATTATTTTGATTTATAATCTTTATGTACACTGACGGTTTGAAAATGTTCGTCACCTTAGAGTCTGTTTTCGCTTGCACCAGATTGCAAGAATCAATTTTTATTGTACCAACATTTACCAGTGACGTTCTTTTTTCAAGTTTCAAAAGGAATTATGACGTGCTCGTGCTCGTTGAACGAATCAAGTTGAAAACCGACGAACATTTTCAAACCGTCACTGTACCTAAGTAACTCAAAAATAAATCATAGTCATTAACAAATTAACAAGCTAATTAATTAATTAACAATAAATGCATGGATTAACTGCAATGTTGTTTGTAAGTCTCATTTCATTTATAACGATAGTTTCGACATGTCAAGCATCATTAAATGATAAGATATTAATAATTTCTGTTTCATTATAAAAGTCCAAGAAAAATTTGATTATTCATTAAATAATGTGGTGTTCAATTAATTAGTCGTCTAGCAATATTTTAATAATGTAAGTAAAGTGTTTTATTTTCAAAATATAACTTAGTTCGTTTAAACGAAGGCCGACTACATGATTTATACAGGAGGCAAGCTTTGCCTACACTTAACGGGACACTGTAGTGCCTGGGACATTGTTGAGATGGAATAGCCTTGCCCAGCACTTAAACCATCCTCGCAGCTCAACTGAAAAAAGTGCATTAAAATCTGTCCTCTTGTTTAGAAGATGCCACAGAAAAACACATAGTGGTCAAATTTATAATAAAAACGAATTTTCACCTTTAATTTAATTTTCACCCCGTTTTTGTATCGGGGTTAAAAATCATTAGGTACAATATGTAGATATTTATGACACGTCTTAACAGCTAGTAACAGTTATTTATAGTTTTAAACTATTGGTTTTATAAAAAAAAAAAAACTTCCAAAACTACGGTACACTTGAGATTAATTTGTATTTTATATTGTGAATATATTCGTACCTACTCGAGCACTGTTTCAAATGAAATAAATGAAATATGATCACGACTGTATCCCGGGAGCGGTAGACATTTCTTTCAGATCATTAGGCAAGTTTTAGATCTTTTTGAAGATGTCTAAGGGGGTAGTCAGAGGTATGTCCAAATACATACATATTTGGTATACATGCTCACTTTTTGCAGAAGTTAACTTTCCATACGTGACAGGTTGCAAGCCCATCGACGCTATTAGAGAGCTAACTGGTTTCCTCACGATGTTTTCCTTCACCGTTATAAGCTCGCACTGTTTCAAAATCCAAACTCAATTTAAAATTGTATTTAAACGTGTTCGAATGACAATCTGTTATACGAGCCCAGGTCTAAAATGGCTTAGGTATTTTAATATAAATCCATTTCACTCGAGTACAGTTTATCTAAATAATTAATTATATGGGGTCGAGTTCTTGAAGAGAGATGGTAGACAAAACATCTTTTTAATTCCAATCATAGGTTTATAATTGTTGATACTAAAAGTAAACAGACTTTATAATAAAACGACTTTATAACTTAGGTACGATATTTATAAAAAAAAAAAAATATGAGTTGTAAGTGGTAGTGATGGCATGGACTTGAAAAGCAAGTGGCCAACTATGATGACGCAGTTTTTAGGCCGCTTACCTTATAGGCTTCTAAAAAAATATTCAAAATTCAAAAATTCAAAAAAAATATTCATGAAATTGTTATATACGTAGGTACTAGTATCTGAAATACCTTGATACTTACTAACACTAAAACTACACAGTAGTTGCCATAGGTAGGTAGGTACAGAAGACTAACGTTAGATACCTAAGTACAAAGCAAAAGTTATAGTATTTGCGTGGTTATTTCAAATCACAAAAGTTTCACTAGCCCCCACACTGGGCCCTGTATATTGAATACACAAAACATGATTGTTTTTTGCGTGATATTAGTGGCAATTCGGAGTGTCGCAAAAGCTAAACTTAACTGACTAAAAATGTTGCCGTCCCTTTCATAGCGATGGAAATAAAAAGGGTGGGATTCATTTTAGTTAGTTTAGTTTAGCTTTTGCGACACTCCGAATTGCCACTATTAGGTATTAAGATTGGTGAGACGAAGCCGGCGAACGCAATGCTTGGAAGTTGATGGGGGAGACCTTTGCCCAGCAGTGGGACAGCATAGGTTAGAAAAAAAACTAGGTAATAACAGGTAGACGCTCGAAATATTCACAGAATATTTAGTTGTTCATTTAGGTACTCTTGACTTTGAATAAATAATTAAATTCAAATGTAAAATTGTAAATAAATTGTAACGATCCTGAGGTGGCTCAACTGGTTCTAATTGTATTTTGTAGTTATGTAAATATGTAGTAGTTTAGTTTCTGTAAATAAATTGTATTTCTAATTATGATGCAATGTATCACTTCAAGTTTAACCAAAAACTGTATCTTAAATATTTACTCAATTAATTAATAATACGTTGCTATCCAAAAGTTACGATAACTTGTGTTTTGGCATTCACGATTTAACCTCATGATTGATAGTAGTTTAGTTGATTTTTACGAAGTATTTCCTGGTAAGACCATTTTATGATATTAGGCAATTCGTTCGTTCGTATGAGCAAGTTCTGGTGACGGAGTTTTTAGGTCGCCTAAAGGCCTGCGTCATGGCTCAATGATTTAAAAGCTGAGACTGACAATTTAACGTGCCCTCCGAAGCACGGAAGCTCAGATGAAAATGCCACTTGCGGTCACCCATCCAAGTAGTGACCTCTCAGAACGTTGCTTAACTTCGACGATCTATCAAGGGAAGCTTCGCCACGAGCGATTGTTAAGATAGATAGATCAAAGCACGTTGGCCAGGCCTGACCATGTCATTGCAACTTAGGACTTTACATCTTTTCAAACCTTGCAAATCCGCTTGATTTTGCCCACATCTTGTTGAATAGACTTAAATAGATAAACACACACAAAAACAAATACCTGGCACAAAAAAATCTGTATTTTTAATGTATTGTTTTTATTGTGTACAATAAAGAATAAATAAACGGAAAGGTACAAACACTTTCGTTGGTGTAGTGGGATTAATGATCGGATTTAAAAGCAAGTTATATTTATTATGGTCGTGCATGAGTTTATCGTGTCGAAAATATACCTAAGTAGGTAAGTAATTTAGGTATATATAAATAAGCTAACTTAACGATGAAAAGGGATCGCAGACGTCGGAGACGTCGGAGACAAAAGTGCAAAGCTGAAATGGTGTTGGACGGGACATGTCAGCCGTATGAGTATGGACCGGTGGGCGGGAGTCGTCACACAATGGTGTCTGCAGATGGGCGACGGAGCCGGGGCAGGCCGAGGAAACGTTGGCGTGACGACCTCGATACATTTAGGAAAGGCTGGTGGGAAGTGGAGAGTGATCGCGAGTGTCGGAAGGAATTGGGGGAGGCCTTTGCCCAGCAGTGGGATGATATAGGCTAATTAAAAAAAAAAATCATCGTGGCTTAATTTGTGGTAATTTTGGTGGTAATTTTTTAGTAGGTAAAAACTAAAAACTAAAAACTCCGTCACCAGAGTTGGCCACCTGCTCATACGAACTTACTTTAGTAGGTATTTTAATGACGATGGACTTGCTATAACTTAATAAGCAACTTCAGCAATTGTAAGTTCATCGACACCATTTAATGAACTGCAAAATGAAAAATTTTAAAGAAAAAACTCACCAATTTTTGTGTATTTTCGCTAAGCCGGATAAAAAATGACCTATTTGCTATTCTAGGTCATGAACTATTTATATTCCACGTTGCAGCCGTCAAATCCGTTCAGTAGATTTTGTGAAAAAAGTGACAAAAACCTAGGTAACCTAGGTAAACCTAGGTAACCTAGGTAAACCTAGGTAAAAGGTAACCTAGGTAATCCATACAAACTTTCGCGTACAAGCTGAATATTTTTTTTTGGTTATCATTTAACGGCCCGACTCTTATTCTCAGAATATGTGTCAAATTTTAATGCATTCTGTGTATCTGGGTCATGACATAACAGTAACATTCTACTTAGAGTAACCTTAGACTAATTTTGTAGAACAACTAGTACAATCTATGTACTCCATTCATAATAACATTGTTTATAACTTTTGATCCCTAAAGCTAGCACCACACTTGACCGAAATTGGCCGTCAATTTTACCGACGTAAGAAAGGAAATCCGTTCTTGAACATTGCATCCACATTTATTTATTTATATAGGTACACTTAGATATCTAACAGAATTATTATTCTAAGACGTTTAACTAGGACACATAAATCATAAATAAAAAGAAATTAAGATAGGTGAGTATTCCTTGACCGAATCAGTAGACTGTCAATGTTTTACCATAAATTACGCCATCGCCGCGTGTTATCCGCCGATGTGTAACGCGATGCATTTTTAATTTTTAACCTATCGTGTCCCACTGCTGGGTATAGGTCTCCCATTTCTCCCTCCACGTATCTCGGTCCATTCCCATTTCTGGCCATGAAGAGTCTAAAACAAATCCAAGTCATCTCGCCATCTTTTTCTGGGTCTGCCGCGTCTTCATTGCCCGCTTGGCACCCAATGTGTAACGAGATTGGCCCAACGTTCCGGATGCATTCGAGTCACATGGCCAGCCCAATCCCACTTCAAGCGAGATGTCTTGATGCGATGCATTAAATGCCTGAAATTCGTCGTTGCGGATATTACGCCGACGGAACATCAGTGCGCGGAGAAACAGACGCAGAAAGCGAGCATTCCGCGACGGAACGACCGATCTTCCGCGTTGTGTGCCCGTTATTACTTTTTATGCAACAATAATGTTATACGCTAAGGAATCTCCGTTAAGAGTGGCGCTACCCTTATTTATTGTAAACAAATAATTAGGACAATAGTTTGACGTCAATTGATCATTTGTGGCCTAATTTCGAAAGCTTTTATCATTTGTTTATCGTAGTTACTTGCGATTTATAGTAAACAAAAAGATTACTATTGTTTTGATAAAAGATTCTACCTTATATACCTACTTACTTTAGTTTAGATAGATGTAAAGATAATATGAAATATTGTCTAATAACTTAAATTTGGCAAATAAATATAGTGGTTTGACTGTGTGAAAGAGGATATGAATGTGAGAGGAGCGGATTCAGAGTTAACGAATGATAGGAGTGAGTGGAAGAAGATAAATGTTATGATAAATGATAATGCCAATCCCACGATAGGTGGGATTGGCACAACCTTAGGCAGGAGATGATGATGATTTTTTTTAACGAATCTTATCTTAGCTTACCTTATGGCCGGCTTAGCTGAGAGGATGGTGCTGGGTTGAGTCTATTCCATCACAACAATGTCCTAGGCACTACGTATCTACGAGTTGATAGTGTAGGCAAAGATTGCCTCCTGACGCTGTTTATATCTAGTACCTAAAGATGTAAAGGCCTGAGTTTTATTTGTGAGTGCCAACAATCCTAAAGTATTTTCTCCTTCTTCAACAGAAAAGTACGATGGCGTGTCTCCTCCTCATAGCTTGCCTCCAGGCGTTATTGCAGCAGTCGAGTGCCAAGCCTCCGTGGCTGGCTCCTAGCAGTGGCGTCTTCACAGAGTCCGCAGAGTGTCATACAGATGTAAGTCAATAAGCCACGAGCGTAGTCAGATTTTAATTTTGGGGGTTGTTCATCAAAACCTAGCCTTAACGCGACCTTAGTCTCGCTAAAACTCGAGAATGGCTGGACAGATTCGGGTAATTTTGATCTTAAAATATTTACAACAAATATTAAAATGGTTAGAAAAATGGAGAAGATTGCAAAAAAACTATGGCGGTACGAAGTTCGCGGGGTCAGCTAGTAATTAATAATTTTGACTCTGCGACGCCATTTAATGTCGCCGTGTTATAATCACGGATGTTATTATTCAAACTTATTAAAAAGAGTCCAAATTCCGATATAATTAAGCAGATCATAATGTTATCACGAACCGCAATTATTTTTAATTATCAATAGTTAAACAACTGAGAAAGAAATGACAAATTGGCGAAGACTTCAATTTATAAAATGACTAGCTGTGCCCCGCGGTGTTACCCGCGGTGAATAGTTCTTGTTCCCGTAGGAATACCGGGATCAAGAGTAGCCTATACTTTAATCCAGGGTATAAGCAATTCTGGTACCAAATTTCATTCAAATCCGTCCAGCCGTTTCCGTCCAGCGTGAAAGAGTAACAAACACACTTACTCGCGCACATATTTTTAACTTTTATAATACCTATTAGTGTGATGTGATTTAAGATTCAATAGGTTTGCGAGAAAGAGACAATATTTTAGAAGAGATTGAACGATGTTTTTCTTTCAGGACGAGTTACTGGACCTCTGCCAGAGATGCGCCAAGCTCACAAAATCCCGGCTAGCATACCCAGCGTGCTGTTCCACAGATCTTGAAGCACGAAAATGGTGTTCAGATTACGTATATTTTGGGCGAGGGCAGTATGATTTCAATTTAAATATACTTTAGGGATATGTTTATACAAACGCTAAGATACGAATGTTGAGAAATATCGACTTATATACGAAGATCTTTAAGATTTATTTATTGTCAAAATGGAAGTATCGTTAGATGCCTAAAATCTGTGGCATTGCTTTTCAAATGAAAGAAAGAAAGAAAAATCATTTATTCTTGTAGGACCTCAAGGATCACTTAAGTTTCGTTTTACATGCTAGGTGATTCTAATACTTATCAAGGTAGTAAAGAAATTGTATACCATCAACTGTCGAGGGGCAGAGCGACATCAGGCCACGTAATTTTATCATTAATAAAAGCCTCAATGGAATAATACGCTTGGATTCGCAATGGAATAAATGTGCGAGTAAGTCATCAAAACAGCGTCTGTCTCTTTCTCGACACCATGAATTACAAATGACACCATTAGGTCTTTATAGGCCTATTTATTTCTTGATTTATTGGTGGACTCACTCTTTCATTGTATCTCAAACCTGGTGGCAAATCTAACGATACATAATCAATGACTTTAAATGCTGAAGTGCATCTTGAATCAACATAAAACTCACACATTATGCTGATATAATTAATTTAATTAATCATTACGTATCTAAGCGTATGCATCGGGGTTAGGTTAGTAATTAATTTGATAAGAATACCTTAGTAGTATCTATGTTCATGAATCTAAGTATATAATTATCAGTTTTCTAATGTTAAAATCGTATTTACCTACACTTCTCGGTACAAAGTACATACTTCTCTTGTGAGATATTTTTTTATTTTTGATATTTTTTTTGACCTTCATAATTTTCGAATTAAAACTTTGGAATACCTAATCAGTTCGCCCGCGACCACGGTTGTTGCAACACAGCCGAAACGTCGGTAAATAATAAAAGGTAAATTACGCGATAAAATCCTGTAAATTTCTATTTAAAAGTTTGGAATACCTATTCAAAATGGTTAATTTTCTAAGTAAATTCAATTCCATAGGAAATAATAAATAAATAAACTTTTTAAATACCTATCTAGGAATTAGGAAATTGACCAAACAAATTTTTGGTTAAATTATTTTGAACTTACTTATTTTTCAGTTTATTTATCTTTCCAGTTACCTACTTGTTAGATGATATAAAACACTAGAAAACTGATCAAACTTTAGTTAGTTCGTAACATTTTTATAATATTCCATGCATTTAGTCAGATTGTCATACTTTTGTCATAAAATTTGAAAACATGAAAGAGTGGAAGTCCGGTAAAATTAACGTAAGAGTAGAAGAGTTTTAATGAGTATTATGTTTTGATTGATTTAGAGTAATATTTTAACAGTCTTGTCTAAACTGCCCCCTGGTTGTGTAGGTAACTTGTCTCGAATTTGTATCTAAGTTGTATCAAAAATCACAGTAAATCGCGAAAACAACTGTCAAATATGACAGTCATTAATTAAGTAAGTTACTTACTAAAAAATTTATTAATAAGTAATATAAGTAAATTTTAACTGTTTGACATTCCCTTCATAATTTGAATGTTGTAATTTATTTTCTTGTTTTATTGTTTGACATAATTTTAATATTTAAATTGTTCATAATAAAAGCATGCTATTTCTCTTGCTTTGCATACCGAAATCGGTAAAACATGTTGCGGCTATACCGTGCTTTATCATCATAATATTTACACATGTCATGTTTATGCAAATAAAATCATTATCTTTATCTAATTTACTAACTGACAGTTATTTTCGCGATTTACTGTGATATTTGCTTTGATACAACTTGGATACAATCCGAGACAAGTTACACAATCAGGGGACTGTTATATACAGATTATAGAAGTCTAAGTAATTGTTTGAAGAATTGAAGTGAACTAAGAATGTATGTGATTGTATTACTCTATGTATGAAATTGAGAATGATTGTTGTCTTTGTAATGAATGTTAAATTGAGAATTGATTTATTGATTATTACTATATTTGTATAATTATTATTTGTGATGTATAAATATTTTCATTATTGTGTAATTGGATTTGGGTGGCGTTGATTGATTAAAAATGACAAATATTCAAAAAAGGTTTTAAAGAAGTAATTTTTGTATTTTCTTAAGAATAAAGTCATTTTTTATTTATCAGGAAAAGTAAAGGCTGTGATATTTTAATAAATAAATTTCCTATTATAAATGTTTTTTATTTAATTTAAATGAAACGAATAGTTATAAATCCATAAATTATTTTATTAACACTATTTGACAATATAACAAGTTCTTTTATGTACAAAATCTCTAATTCATTCAAATTTATTTTAATTAGTTTTCTCTTGCACTTTACAAAGAGTACGATAACATTATTTTTAAATTTGTTACAATTTAACATTTTGTTACAAGTACAAAATGTGATAGGCAAATACTTAATGAAAAAAATATTTTTAAATTAAAGTAAGTACCTACTCACATAGCAAAATATAAGTATTAACTCTTTGTAAAAATTGCAGGAACCAAATGCATAGAGATTAGAAAAGAATTAAAAAAAAACACTGAAAATGTATCCAGTAGGTATTTACATTTTTATAAGTAACTTAAACAAAACTTGTAGGTACCTACCATTTTCTTAATTCTGATGACAGTCGGAATAATAATAAAAATTATGTTCAAGTAAAAATACTAAATATAAGTTAACTAGCATCACTTGTTAACTTAAACTTAAAACTAAAACATCGTTTTTTAGTTATAAACTAAAAATAATTCGTTGTAAAAAGCACAAAATAAAGAATACAGTTAAATGCCGATCACGCTACAGGCCTTATTTTAAAATGAACACAGCTACTTTGTTCATTGTGTACAAAAAAACTGCCTAAATATCTTTGGGTTTTTAGTTTTGACTAAAATGATTTAAGTATACAATTTGAAAACTACTAATCTTTGCTAAAATCAAATTAGTGAGCTTCCCGTTTGGACGGATATCAACTACATGACCTATACATTTCTATAATAAGCGGAAATGCATTCAAACTGAACTATTTAATTATTTTAATTAAAAAAAGTGTCGAGGCATACCCTGTGTGCGTGTAAATAATTCAAATATCGGGATTAAAAAAAACTACTGAGCTAACAGAAATTAACTAGTTTTATATTCTTAGTCGCTTTTAAGCTACGATTTTATACATTTTCTGTACAGATTGTACATTTAAGTTAATTTAATTATAGCAACAATCTAATCTGTACATTAGGCTTATTTTAGGGTTTATTTCAGTGCAGCAGCTTAATTAGTATCAAAATAATTGAAAATTACTTAGCTGGTGGATTCAATTAAAAATATTTAGATTATAAAATGAAATATTAAATCAATTATCTCATTTTAAATAGGTACTTATTTTAACGTAAATATTTTACCTGATTTTCCAACCGTCATTAAAGTTTTTGTATGACAGAATTATTATTATAATTAATATAGCTTCTTTGTCAGTTGAAAAATCAGCTGGGAAAATGTTATTCTGTGCCAATAAAACCACGATACGTGAATTAAAAATTACGATATAAATTAATACATAATGCTGAATATTTCCCTTAGAAACACCCAGATAGTTCCAGACCCGAGACAAATATTCTCTGCAGATCATTATAAACATTTGCTTCGCTCCGCTCAAACCTACAACTTGTGTTTTAGGCCATTACACCACATATAAAAAGTTAAAGTTAATTGACCAGCTAAATAATTTTCAAAGCAAGTCCTCGGGGTGGTTTTTATCATAGATTTCCTGCATTTTTTGCTGTTCCTTCACTTTCTTCATCTGAGCGTAGATCGAGGCGGCCTTGTAATTGATGGGTCCGTAGTCTTTCATATCAGCATCTGCATATATGAACGCATCTTCTGGTCTGAATGGCTGTGAAAAATATATATTTTTGAAAAATATTCACAAAAAAATTGGCACAAAAATAACTTAAGGTTCGTCATTCACAAAAACTTGGCACAAAGACAACTTAAGATTCGACTTCACGTAATCGAATTACTTGTAACAACTTGTATGTAATTCTTTCATCGCAAATAATGATGTAGGTACCAACATTTTTTTATGTCACACTACTGGGATTTTAACCACAGACCGTCGAAATAGGAGACACTATTGGCCAACATGGTTTCTGATAAGATACGAAATAATTATTCTAATAATACAAAATTTCTGAAAATGTATGTTATGAAATTATACCTAAATAAGTAAAGTTATTTACAAAAAAGAACAGAGATAATCAGTGCAATATAAATATAAAATGGTAATATGCGTTTCAGTAAAAAATATACCAATTATGAAATAAAAATAACAAGTTAATATTATGGTATACTTAGATAATTAATTTATTAAAATCAAATATTGTTAAAACTAAAAAGCAGTTAATTAGATGATAAAGTTAGTGCTTCAAAAAAACTCTTTTTATCAATGTGTACATAATTTTGATATTGATTGGTTTTTAATGTGTTAAATAAATCGAAAACTGCTTTGAAAGGTTATACGAGTAGTAAAAGCGACTACAAAAGCTTGATAAAGTGGCAATTCTGAGTGTCGCAAAAGCTAAACTAAGCTAACTAAAATTGTTGCCGTCCCTTTCATAGCGATGGAAATAAAAAGGACGGCAATAATTTTAGTTAGCTTAGTTTAGCTTTTGCGACACTCAGAATTGCCCCCAATATTAAATTATGTTTACGAATTTTGAAAATTACCTTATTTTGTTTAAAAAATGTACGTGTCACTCTTGGTAAAGCGTTCCTAGAAATAAAAATAATGATCACAACACTGCAAATACATGCTTATAATTTAAATATAGGAATAAATATTAAATGTTTTTATTAATTTATTCATGCAAGGTATTTTTTCACTTGGCACATATTACCATAAAAATACTCAAAATGAAAAGTATAATAAAAAGTGCAAAATTACTTAATATACCATGGCACCGCTTTACCAATTTCGAAATAGCTTGAAAGATGTTAGCTAGCTGATCCTTTTTCTTCTGTTTTTTTTATTTTGATCAATCGGAGACATGTTTATTTTTCGGAGAGCAATTTGTTTTTATGACTTTTACCATTATAAAAAACTTACGAAAAGGCATCCTTAGGCTGCGTTTCCATTGACGCGAAGCTGTGCGGAGCGGTGCTTAGCGGTGCAGAATTGACCAATCACTATGCTCTAAAATCTTTGCTCCGCGATTTCGAGCATAGTGATTGGTCAATTCATGCACCGCTAAGCACCGATCCGCACAGCTCCGCGTCAATGGAAACGCAGCCTTAAGGTGGTAAAGCGGAGCTTTAGGTGATAGTACATTCTTAATTCTGTTAATATTTTATTAAATTACAAAACTTACCTTTTATACATCTATTTCGTTGAATTTGAGCGTAGCGTAGTCGCTCCTTGGTTGGGAATGCCCTTTCCTACTCGACATAGTCTTACTACTATTACTATCTTGATTTTGATTACTATTTTCTCCCCCTATTGTGTAAGTATCATACAAATGTCTATTTGAATTGACTGTATTCTTAAATTTTAAATTATGATTACCTAACGCTAGATCTGCGTAAACTAACTTTTTATGCTTAGGCTTGTCCTCTCTTGGACCTAGAGTATTAAAATTAGGGTTGTAAGGTTCTGGACCTAGATTTCTTGTGGAGTTTGATATGTAATTGCCTTTGAGAAGTTGCAAATAAGACTTTCTTTCAGACTCACTGTACTCTGGTTCAGGATAATTCGGTTTCTCGTAATTATCGTAAACCCCTACACAGGAGAGTTTTTCTCTAAGGCTCTCAGACTTTTTTAGTCGATTCAATTTCTGATTCTTATCCCGAGTTCTGTTTAAAGTCTTTGTGAAATATTGCGTGTCTTGTTGGTATATCATAGGTCCTATAGTATTGTTGTAAGATCTTTCTTGGTCTACGGGAATTCTTTTGTCTACTCTAATTGGCTGGAAGTAGCAAAAGCTGTGATGTTTTTGCAGAGGTATTTGGAAATTCTTCTTATTCTTCCCTTTTGAACTTATATTAGTGAAATGGTTGCGCTTTTGCATGTACTGTTGCTGTAGTATATTAGTGTTCTGAAAACGATATTAGTCTGTTAGTAAGTTATTGACACAAAGCGACATGGGACTAGCTTTTATCATCTTCTCTGAGTAAAGATTTGATTACTTCTTTAACGTTACTTACAACTAACAAACTCAAACAAAAGATACAATTATGATTAATATTACACAACTTAGCATTGTAAACGCGGTGTACCTTCACTTTAACTGTCAGCTATATTTTCCAAGACTCTACTCAGAGATAGTGAAAAGAGACAATAAAATCAAACATAAAAAGCTTATACCTGACCGTTTTCGCTATCAGCAGTGAGACTACTTTGAACCGAGTTGCTTCGTCTTACAACCGATCTCTTTGGCACAGGCTTTTCGCTCAACTTTGGTATTTGCAGAGTTTTATCAGGCGTTATCACTTGCTTCTTTGGCAAACCCACTTTATTCATTCCCTGTTCATTCAATTGACTGACGACTGATTTTACTAAAGACGTCGATGGTAGAGTAGCTGACAAATTCTTCTTTGGTGTAGCACCAACTATGTTTGGCTTTGCTATATCGATTATGCTTTCTTCATCGCTATCGAATTCTACTTTTACTACTTTTAAATCATCCTTGAAGACAGTTTTTAAGTTCTCTGCAGATTTTGTCGGTCGCACCGGAGCATCTACTGTATCGAATGATTTGTTATGTTTTGTGTTAATAAGAGGCATTGATAGGTTAACGTAAACATGATCAGTCTTGACCGGTGATGATAATGGAGTAATTTTAGTTCTAGGTGCAGGAATTGGCCTATTTAGTGAGTTAGTAGAGATATTAAGTTGTTCTATGCTCTCTTCGTATATTTGTATGGAGTCTGTGAGGTTCTCAAACTGTTCAACTCCACTTATATCAGTCTTAGTATTGAGCAACGAAGGAAAATTTTCATAAATATTATCATCAACATCTTTCCTGTTCATATCTTCATTTTCGTTGTTATTTATTTCGGTAAAATTTTCACAGTACTCTGTATTCGGATAGAATCTTTCTATGTTACGTTTTTTCACAAGTCTCATTGACTGAAAACGTGGTGGTTTTTTCACAGCTCTAGTGTTAAGAGATGCGAATTTTCTAGTATCATTTTCATTCATTTCTTCGTCTATAGTTGGACATTGTTTGAGGAACGAAGGTTGCTTTGGTGGGAAGTACGTATTTAAGAGTACAGTTTGATGTAATGGATACATCTGTTGTATTGGAGATAACATAGGTATCCCATAGTTGATTGATTTCGTCGATGTCTCTATGGGGTATATGGCATTCTGCACAAATGGTGGGCATACGATTCTCGGTGTGAATGAAGGGTTTGTCGTCAGTTGTTTCTGAAGAGCTTCGATCCTTTTTGTAGTCTTTTGATTCGTATCAATAACTCTAGGTTGTATAGCTTGTACAGGCTTTTGTTAAGCACGCAAACAAAACATGAAATGGACAAACAATACAAAATTAGATGCAAATTATAAAATCAAGCGAACACCATCTTTGATTTTGATGTGACATAGATTAATTAAGTCCTTGAAAGATTGTCAAATTCAAAGATATTTTATTTGTTATATCAAATTATATAATTAATAAAACTACATGCGTTATGATGAGTAACAATTTTCGAAACAACGTATGCGCTTTGTTATCTCTTTTGTTTAATTTTGGTTTATTAAATAAATTCCATATCAGTCCACAAATTATTAAAATATGTATTTTTGTAAATGGATATAAGCTAAATTATTTGCATGACTTTGTAGACGTTTATTGTAAGTGTAGGTATTACTCTACTCTTTCATTCTGTTATTCTAGGAAATGCTTATTATAATTTAATTTTCGTACCTTAATTCACATCACATATTTCGAAAATGATTACTCATTGTTCTTATTTTAAACAACGTTATTTTAACAGAATAGGTACCTAAACAGATATTCTTACCTTATTTGGTGGTTGTTGCAGTCCATGGAAGGGCAAGTTCTCGTAAAGACCGGGGTCTCCGAGAGCCCCGTTAGCGGCATTATCTACGCCATTCGTAGGTGGGCCTGGAAAATACAGGATAAAGTTATTCCCAAAATCGTATTTGTTATTCATGGTGTTGTAACTCATAGGGCTTGTACACATAACTGCGAATTCGCATCGCATCGCAAATATCTGCGAGCTTGACTGAGCAAATTATAAACGAAGCGACGTCGTATCGCATCGCATCGCAGTTTTGTGTACAAGCCCATAAGTCATGTTTGTTGCTCCATGATTGTCACAAAGAGCAAACCGAAATGGTTCATTTGTTAGTTCAAATAAACAGGAAGTCCGTAATGTCATTAATTTATTTCAATAAGATAAATCTTTACTTAAATTAATGAAGAATTACTAATGTTTTCAATGGATCTTTATGTTAATCGTAATGTAATTTTTAATACTTTGTATCTATGCGGATGTTTTCAAACCGTGTTATTTTATATTTAAATTTCTCAAATCAAGTAGGACAATAGGTTCAACGAATAATTGATACTAATGAACTTTGGTAAACAGTAACAGTTATCTGCAATTATTTATCGGTCATGTCTATTTTTGCTGTTGTTCGAAAATAAAGTGATTTACATACAACTTGAGAGAGCAGAAAAAAAAAATTTTTAACAAAAGACGTTTTCTTTTTTGATTACCTACATAATTTAAACAGGTTTGAAACCTTTTTGTTATATAGGAAGTTTCTACATATCTACCCTACCATAGAAGAATTATATCTGAAAGAATTATGTCTATCGGACTTGGGTTATACCAGTCCTGATCATTTTCATTTTTTTATCTAAGAAGTATTCTTAAGTAATTGAAACATTAACGAAGCCTAAATAAAATACTTATCATTCAGCATTTTATTATTATTATATTTTTTAGAACTGAAGCAGTAGCCTTATAATCTATAAAACGATATAGAGAAAGACAATAATGGTGTAGCTTGACTAGGCCACATGATTCCAGATGTTTTCCTTTAATTTCAAGCATAACGATGATAAAAAACAGACAATCACAAAAGCCATGCGCTACTTACTATCCCCCGGTTTTTTCCGCTTTCTGTTGTTCCTTTGCGTCTCATTAAAAGGTTTCACTTTCGCACTCGCAGCCGCCATTTTGTCAGGCCTTTTGAACGATACAACTAAAAACATGCAAATGTAAAAACCAAAATTCGTGCTATTACACATTTAAAGCAAAATAACCAAGCAAGTGATGAGAAACAAGCGGTTAACTGTGATGTAAACAAGCATTTAAAACAACTGAAAGAAACGAAATTGAAACAAGAAATGAAATAGACGAAGAATTGGAACTAATTGAAACAAACAATCAATTGAAATACGAAGAATTGATAAGCTTGTGACTGTACAAATTTTAGTGAGTTTTGTTTGTGTACTAAGAACGTTAATGTTTTTAGAGAATTAAATATAAAAGAAAAATGTATATATTGTAAAAAGAGAAAATCAATTAAAATAATACAGAAATATGAAGTGTATTTTAATATTTTTGTGTATATGCCCCAAGTGTAGGTAGATTCAAAATAAATAAATGAAATAGTCTACCTCCTTCAGTAACAATAACGTTAGGGGTTTCGCTCTGAAAAAACGATCTCAAGCGATTCTTTTGCAGTACATAACCAGATTTATTCAAACTCATCAACGAAACGGCTCTTTTATTGCTCTTGTTAATTTTCTTATACTTCCCGCTATCGTCATCGGAATCATTGTCACTTTTTCTTCTAAAATTCCTGATTAATCCTGTCACTACGTTTTGGGTATTTCTTCTTGGCTTACCATTCTTCTTAGAATATTCGACTTTAGGCGTTTCTTCTGCGTTGCTTCTATTCCTTTCTAGAAAACCTAAGTTCGCTTCCTCAGGTTCTTCAGTCTTATTCATTTGAAGTCTTGCTTGGTTCTTAGGACTAAGAGTATGATTGGAGTTAACATGAACCAAAACACCAGGTTTTAGCGGCCATTTGCTAGGAGTCACTGCTTGAGCTTTATGACTTTCATCTTTAGGTTCACTCTTAGGTGTTTGCATTTCAGTTTCTTCATTAGCATCTCCAGTGATAGTTGCTTCTAGTTGCGTGAGACTTGCTTGTAAGGTTGGGTTTTCTTTGAACTTATTCATTTCTAAGTTGTAGCTTTGTGAGTCTACTAGCCGTGTTCTATCAGAGGATTTTGGACTGAATGTGAGGTTGATTCGAGGTGACAAAGCTGGCAAAGCTTGTGATATAATCGACTGGGCTATGGACACCTCGTTTAGACAGCTACCATCCGGACTGATAAAAAATGAACAAAATAATGTATTAGATACATGCCATGATTTTAAAGTGAAACCCTAATCTCAGACGATTGTTAAATGAATATACATAGATAAATAACATATACATACATTGAGCATACTTATATAGATATACAAGAAGAATGCTTTCCAAAATCATGCAACATTGTTCAATGTAATTTTGCCAAACTACAAAACGTCAACTCTACTCCACACTTTTTAAAAATTAGCCAAAAACATAGCGTCAAATAAAAGAAAGCATTCTCCATACTATGGAATATACAAAATTAGTTTGTTAGTAATATACCTGATGTATTAATTGTAGTCAATCTGAGTACGTCTGGTGTTAATGCCGTTAGAAACCTACACAAGAATTTTATAATATTAATTTTATTAGCCATTGTATTTATAGTCAAATTAAACGTTAGATGAAATACTAAATAAATTGTTACGAAATGAAATAAAACTAAAGTAACAAATTGAAGTAAGATGCCAGTCAAAAATAAAACATGCGAAAATACTAAATGTATAGTAAGTCCTGAAACAGCCGTTGGTCCAAGCGCAAAAACCAAACGCAAACTCTATGACCTTGGTGACCTTGGTAACTTCGGTGACCTCAGCGTTATAAACTTTGGTAACCTTGGAAACTTTGGTAACCCCGAACTGACCTTTTAAGGTCAAGGCCTCTGCGTAGGTACTATTAGAGGAGACCTTGAAGGTGGCATCGATAATGTATGCCAAGAATCGCATCGGACCAACGGCGTGGCTGAAAATATTCAACTCAATTACTAAATTTCTATCCTATGACTTTTCATTCAAGACGAAAAAATAATAGCTAATAAAATAAAAAATCATGTCATACGAACTATGGATTCTATAAATAGTAAACAATAAACCAATAATAAATAAACTAATAATATTATTATTTTGACTCTGATAAAATAATAATCAAGACGTTTCTAGTTTCCATTAAAACTATAAATTGTAAAAACAATTCAAAGCTAAAAAAAACTATTTACCTAATATTAATCTTGAAATTCCTAAAATATTTCAAATTATTACATTGATGATCATAATGATAAAGAAATGAAACTAGAAACTTCTTATGGAAATATCCAAAAAATAAAATTCTAAACTAAGAATGACTAGAGATTAAAAGATATGGAAGAGATAAAAAGACAATGCAATGAGAATACTCACTTCTCTCTCTCTTCTAACTCGACTGGATTGTTATCTGTTTGTTAGTTGATGTGTTTAGTTTAGCGGCACCCGGAAAAGACAAACAAAGGTAAGTTAGATTTAGTCGTAGAAGAACTTTCTTAAACTATCTTGTTGGTAGAAATATAAGTTCTTACCTATATCTTGATGTAAAATTCTTAACTACGAGTAATTGTGGTTTTGGGAATGAAAATATAAAAAAATTGTCATGAACTGAAAAAAGTACCTACATGGGAATAACAAACCATAGATTATATTTGAGATTGCGCAATTTTTTAAAACCCATCGAGGTATGAAATAGGCGATACAAAAAAAATAGTTTGTGATTCTTAAAAATATCAACAAGACAATATGAGAAAATTCATTTAAAAATTAGTCATCGTAAGAGTCAATGATAACTGAAGATACAAATGCAACAAAAAAACAAACATTGAAAGCAAATAAAATCTTAATAAATATCGCAAACGAAAAAATTACGAAAAGAACACAAATATTCATGATAGAGCTTTTTGATAAAAATAAGCAAAATCAAACTCTCAATTATTCAAAGTTTAAACTGATGTAGATACGTTCATAAAGTATCTAATATTGGTGCATTTTATATATTTTAAATGTAAAATGAAGTAGCTCATTTTCAACTCAATTCATCTTGAAAAGGTCAAAGCAACAAAAGAAGACTGCACATAAAATGGTACCTATTTTATAACATGGAACTTTTTAGCATACCTAGGTACCTACTGATTTTAAATTTCAAAAGAATCAAAGCAGATGATACAAATATAGAAAGTAAAACAATAGAAGAATTACTTACACTTTGACTTGGCTCGCATCCTCCTGCAGATGCAGACGATGATGATGCACAGGATCACGGTGATGACGAGGATGGCGAGAGCGATCCCGCCGATTAGAATCAACTTCTGCTGATCGCGCCACCATACTTTTGTGCCTAGAATAATAATAGGTAATAATAAATCACACTATCACACTAATAATATAAAGGTTACATTTTTGTGTTTGTGTGTGTTAGTTACTCTTTCACGCTCAAACGGCTGGACGGATTTGAATGAAATTTGGTACGAGGATAGCTTATACTCTGGATTAAAAAATAGGCTACTTTTGATCGCGGTATTCCCACGGGAACGGGAACTATTTACCGCGGGGCGCAGCTAGTAAATAACAATAATAGAAAGTGAACGTGGCACAATTACGAGTAACATTGAGCAGAGCAACCTATAGCATGTTTTTGGAATATTTCATAAGATACACTAAGGACATTAAAATGTCAAATATTAAAAATGTCTTAATAAAATAAAATAAAATAAAAACATGAGAAAACCCGCGGGCGGAAGCTTATGTAATCATTCAATTGAATTTTTTTAAAACTTTTAATAATGAATCTTCATAAAATAGATTACGAAAGATTTGAAAACATTCAAGTTTAGTGATTTAGTTTAGTTTTACAGAAAACAATAAAAGATTCATAAAAGATTATGAATGACTGATTTATAAAATATCAATTTGTTAACAAGCTTATCTTGTTACCGACTCTACTTTATCAATATTTTTCTATTTTTTTAGTGTTAATTACACTAATTGTATTGATGTTTTAATAATTAATTGATTAATTGTATCGCATTGATGTTTTATTAAGAATTTAATTCCGACGTAATAGAGATTCCGTGGTCGAAGTGGAAGGCTCTCCGGATTGGGAAGAAGCTTGAATCTGTGTGGGTTGAATCCCGTCGGGTTTAATCAATTTGTAATTTTGCGTTTTAAGTTTGTTCTTTAATCGCTTAAAATGCTTTTTCATGGTTATTTACAACTTTATTGTCAAGTTAAGAATAAAATATTGAAAAATTTAAAATGTAGAACAATAAAAAACCAAAAGCCAAGGTAGAATAGTAAATCAAACAAAAAGTAAGACATTTAAAAACTGTTTTCATACTTACTAAAACTTTCCAAGTTAGCTGTAACACAGAAGTGTCTTTATATACTTTGTTCAATCTCTTATTTAGTAGGTACCTACCTAAGTATCTATTTTAGTATGTTTTGTACCTAAACTTCACAGCAATAATTTCAGTTTAAATATTTGTAAAATTTTGTTTAAATATTTGTAAAATTTTGGCCACTAGCTAATACGAACTTTTATTTTTATAACTTTACCACATCGAATTTCAATTTGCATGTTCAAAATGTTCATTACTTTTTTTTAACCTTTTCTGTCCTACTGCTGGGCAAAGGTCTCGAAACTCTTCTAATCATCTCGATCATCATTAAATTATACCACAGATTATATAATACACTAGTACAGATGCCTCATGTAGAACATTGAAAACAATCCTGAATTTGCGGGCAATTCGTCGGGCTATCCCGTTTTGGCGATCTAGCGTTCATGTCATGTAATTTTATTTTATTCTGTAGAAATTGATCTAGGAAATAAAATAATGGGATATTTTATTTCGTTATATTGAAAAAAATATATTTAAAACAGAAAATGTATGATTCAATTTCCAGAGACTTTATTTCGAAATAGCAATCTATTCATTTGTTTTTGGAACTACAATTTATCTCCAATGACAAGTGCTGCCATCTATCGCACTCACCCATAACATCTCGTTCGCAAGCCCTCGACATGCCCACAGAGTTGTTCGCGAAGCAGAGGTACGTTCTGTAGACATCGACAGAGGTGCTGAGGCGAAGGAAGCTCTGAGGACCTTGCTGCCAAATCTTCTCGTCTGTCAGACTGTCATTGTCATTCTTCAGTTTCCAAGAGAATGACACCTGGAAAGAGAAAAAGAGGAAATTGTGTAGGGAGTCGCGTTGGCATTAGAATCACCTAGCATGTAAGACGAAACTGGAGTGATCCTTGAGGTCCTACCAAAAAAAATTGTTTTTCTTTCAGGAATTCCAAGTCAAAAGTTCTGGCGATCACAACTGTAGGGTTACTGGCGGTTTTTGTCTAGTATAGTAAATTCTATCCTCGCACACGTGTCAAGTATTTGTAAGGAATTTTTAGGTCATGCAAGTTAACTAAGTATTGGGGGCAATTCGGAGTGTCGCAAAAGCTAAACTAACCTAACTAAAACTATTGCCATCCTTTTTATTCCCATCGCTATGAAAGGGACGGCAACAATTTTAGTTAGCTTAGTTTAGCTTTTGCGACACTCAGAATTGCCACTATTAGGTACCTACATTATTTGTTCCAGAATTGTTGTGTTGTTGTTGCAGTTGTTAAGTTAAGCCATGACGGAGGCCTTTAGGCGGCCTAAAAACTCCGTCACCAGAGTTGGCCACTTGCTCATACGAGCGAACAAACGAATCACCTACCTCAGTTGGATTTGCATGCGCAGTGCAGATCAAAACTTGCTCTCCGTTGATTTCTGTTTGCTTTATTCCACATTCCGGTACATCTACAAGAAAACAGCAATTATCAATACCGAACTAGGTAATTAGCAATAATTACTGTCCTATGCTGCCATTTACTGAACTTATAAAAATCAAATTTAAAATTTGTTTAATTGAAAAAATCATAAGTATATTTTTCAACATGTTCGCCTCTTGTTGTTGCTTGATTCTATCAATCAATAAATATGTATAAAATAAAGTTAACATTAGAACCGGCTGATTTTTGTGCTGCCATCTAGTTTCAAGAATAAAAATAAGTTAGGTACATAAAAGTGAACAATACGATGAAACTTCAGGAAATTCTTCTAGTAGGTACCTACTCTAGCAGATATTGCAGAGATTTGAATGATATAATTTAAAAAAGTCGAATTTATGTCTAAATTTTACATCCGATAACCATTATTCTCGTTGCATTCGTTTAACAGTAGTCTAGTCATCATTTTTAAAAGGCTTTTCTTACTTTTCGATCTCGTAGGTTATTAAATGGATACTTACACATAACATTCAAGTACACAGTAGTATTTACAGAACCATGTCTGTTATACGCTTCACAAACATAGTCTCCGCCATCTTTCCTCTGCACTGGGCCGAGTAGAAGAGTGTTAGAGGAGGATAGAACGAGTGATGTATTTGTGTGCTCTTTCGCCGCGTTTTTGGAAGGATGCTCGCGTCTCCACGAGTAAGATGGCATCGGGAATCCCCTAAAAAAACATGTCTTTTAATAACATAATACAACAGTTAGTACCTACTGTACCTAGGTACCATTACCGACATTGTTCATGTTGAAACATTTACGTGTATTCATGCTATACAGAAAAACATAAAATAGCGCCATCTATGTATTACCTGGCCGAACAGACGACTTTGGCTGGTATTTCGTTTTCAATTACAGACACAACTTTTGGCGTTACTGTGATGTTTTCAGGTTCATCTGAAAATAAGAACAACATATTAAAACTAGCACTTCGACTTTTGAGATTGTATTTTCATCGTTTCGAAAAGCCATGACAGAGCATCAATGTAAGACACAATCATCAGGAATTTCGACTAGTTTTTAACTTTAGTTTAAGCTATGTATCCCGGCTTAAACAGAAAATAAGCCATGACGGATACTCACATTCCACTGCAAACTTAGTGGTGCTGTTGACGGGAGCGCCAGCTAAGTTTCTAGATGAGCGGCAAGTGTAGCGAGCCGTGTCAGCGGTTCTGTCTAGGACACCTCGTGACCATGCTGACATGTTCCAATGCTAGAAGAAACAATATTCAAATATACAATGCAGCTAAATAAATAAAATTATTGTTGAAATTTAAAAGAGCGCCATCTATATTTGCTGAAGAAAACAAAGGTTTTAATCAAGTTGCTTTGGCTTTAGAGCAGTTAATTAATTAAAGTGTCCAAGTTATTTGAGTTGAAATCTCTGACCTATCTTAGCAATCAAGTCATCTTCAAAGTTACTAATAGAACCTAGATGGCGCTTAACTTTCCACAAAGATGCCAACAATACAAACTAGATGGCGCTAAACTTACCAAAGTCGACTCCGTCGCTTCAAAGTCATTCCTATTAACTTGAGGCGCGATCTGTCTTTCCACCACATAGTACCGGTCAGTTTTATCAGGGTCAATGACCTGGCCATCTTTAAGCCATTGTACGCTGCATAGTGGGGCGCATTCGACAGTGCAAGAGAGTGAAATGTTCTGGGATTTATAGAGGGCGCCACTGTATTGGTTCATTGCGTACTTGAAACTCGGTGGAGCTGTAAAGACAAAACACATTTTTAAAATGTATACGTGATGTTAAGTTTTATTATACCTATTATTATTGTTTTTTTTTACTTTATATTTCTCAATAAGTATTTATTAGTTAAGTTTTGTAAATAAAGAACCATGAAATTTTAACTGAAAAACAATGGTTGCAAACTTCAGTCTGCTCACGACCATGGCCATTAAAAACATAATTTTAGAAGTAAGTAATTTATCAGTCATGTGGTTACTATGACACAAGCATTAAATTGCTTAGCTTGGGACTAGATGGCGCTGTGTGGAATGTCCAAGGATATTTTATTTATTTAATATAAGTAAGTAACTTTTATTATAACATAGCAAAAACGTCAGGATTTAAATAAAGTAAATATCACAATAAAATTCAGTGTATTTCTAAAATATGAATTGACATCGCGAAAGTTAAGAAAAGACTAGAATTAGTAGACTAGACTGGAACTAGAATTTGAACTTTAGTACTTAGACCTTACCCAGCACATCAATAAAGACTACTTATTGACATTAGTAGGTACTTACCCAGCACATCAATAGAGGTAGTAGCAACCTCCCCCTCACCCCCCGCGTTGATGCCGAAACACGAGAAGTTGGTGCGATGGTCAAGCGTCACCGGGTCGATCGTCCAGTTCTGGGAGACTATGTCGCTGACTACCCTCCCGCCGCGGAGCCAACGGTATCTGGTGATTAAGAATTGAAAGAGTAAGAAAGAAAGAAAAATCATTTACTTTGGTAGGACCTCAGGGATCACAGTTTTGTCTTACATGCTAGGTGATTCTAATGGCTGTTGAAACGATTTATGGCTCCACTAGGCCTGCTTGTTAGATTGTGTTAATGAATGTTGCATGCGCAAGACGCTGATTATGGATGTACTGAACTGTATCGCGTTGGAACAGGCATTAGAATCACCTAGCATGTAAAACGAAACTTAAGTGATCCTTGAGGTCCTACAAGAATAAATGATTTTTCTTTCTTTCTTGTATCACTAACCATCTCTTACTAACACATAATACGCAATAAATAAATTTGAATTTCAATGAAACTTACCTATGGGCTTCAGGTCTTCCGCGTTCCTTGATGCTGCAGCTCAAAACCAAGCTCTTGCCTTTCACCACTCTCCAGGGAGAGTACGTCAGCTTCGCTGGTCCAGGTGGATCTGAAATAAGGATATTTATGATATTAAAGTAAGTTCGTATGAGCAAGTGGCCAAGTCTGGTGACGGAGTTTTTTAGGCCGCCTAAAGGCCTCCGTCATGGCTTAACGACTTTAAAAGCCGGGACCGACAATTTAACGTGCCCTCCGGAGCACGGAAGCGCTCAGATGTTAATGCCACTTGCGGTCACACATCAGAGTTCCAGAAAGTTGCTGAAAGTAAGACAGTAGAAAAAGACTCTTACAATTGACAACCAGCTCAGTCTTCTCACTCTCACTCCCCCATCCGGCGATGTTCTTCCCTTTGCAGGAGTAGTTGCCATGGAAACTCTTCGTGGTGTCTTGTAGGAGGAGCATCGAGGGGTCCACCTCGTTGCAAAGGTTCTCTGGAATGTGAACATGTTGATGAATGAGTACTCAAAAAAAAACCGTGTTGGCCAAGGGGTACTTCGACATTCGTTGGAAAGTTAACTTTTGCAAAATGTGGGCGTGTACCAAAATGTGACCAAAATGTATTTGGACATACCTTTGACCATCCACTTTGACATCTTCAAAAAGGATCTAAAAATTGCCTAAAGATCTGAAAGAAATGTCTACCGCTCCCTGGGATACAGTCGTAATCTTATTTTTTTTTCATTTTACCAGTAACAAAACGTACTTTTGACCTTTCCATTGATATTCATTTCCAAAACCTTAAGACCCTCTTACAACAAGGACCTAGTTTTACCTTCTCCCTGCGTCTGATTACAATCAGGCAGCTGCTTCAGAAGCTCTCCATCCAGATACCAGATGACCTCGTCCAAGAACCTTGGGTTGCCTGTCACCACCTCGCATGTGAGGGTCACGTTACGGTGGTCCTTCTCCAGGATGGGACTGGGTGATGACATTACGAGATGGACTTGAGGTTTGTCTGAAAAATGATGAGTTTTTATTGCTTCTTGTTGAGGAGACTTCAATTATTGAATCAAAATAGGTACGTTTTGCCAGTACCTGAAAAAAGTAATATTCGTAGTAAGGTCATTCGAATATGCTTCTACAAAAGCTGTTATCTTATTTTTAAATTATTTAAATAATAACAACTTTTTTCTTTTTGTTTTTATATTTCATGTTGTATTTAACTATTGTATTTTGTGAAGATACGTAAATAATAAGTAGTTTAGTTAAGAGATAAATTATATTCGAAAACTGGCGCAGTCGGTTGGATATAAAAATCAGGCGCAGCCGGAAAACTTACAGAGTACGTTGACCTCAATATGGCCGTCGCTGACTCCTTGCCCCACATTGTTCGTCAGAACACAGCTGTAGTTGCCCATATCTTCACCATTCGCATCGAGTATGATCAACGAGTGTTGATCGGTTGTACCGCCTTTGTAGTGCGATGTGTTCACGGTTACTTTATCACCATTGCGATACCTAGAAATAAATACATACAAACAAAAGTGAGTACCTTTGTGTAGAGTAATAAGAAAATATCTGTGGCGCAGTCGGTGAAAGCCCGATTGAGACAGATATATAAATAGATAGATATACCATTTGTCTAGACAACACAGAGCACAGACGAACATTACATTATCAGGACACAAGGACGCCAATAGAAATTAAAATTGTAGATACAGTCGACACAGGGTGGCCATATCGAGCGTCCGGCGCAGGTGTGGATCAAAAAGGATCATAGGAGGAGATAATTATGATCTGCAAATTTAATTCTTACGTTAATCGACATAAGGTGTAAATTACTCGATAATAGGAGGACGTAATCGTCGCGATACACTCCCTTAGAAACAAATAGAACAAGTCTTACCAAGTGACTTCGACGAGTGAGGACGGGTTGCTTTCGTACTCGCATTTGAGGAGTATCTTGGCTCCCTCCAGCACCGTAATGTTCTTCGGCTCAACCCGCACTATAGGAGGGTCTGGAAATTAAGAACATTAGGATAAGATAAGATAATATTTTGGTTTGAGGAGTGGTGGGAAATTGCCAAAGGGGTCAGTGGAGGATTTAGGGGAGACTTGCTAAGCAATGGGACATAGTAGGTTATTGTAAAAAAAGATAAGATATCTCAATTTTATCGTATCTTATTATCAGATATGCAGGGGTCTAAGTAATGTGCACCACACAGAGCATGGATGCATTTTTTTAAGCCCTTAAAACCTTATCAGGAAACCTTTTCAATGTAAAACTAAGGAAATGGCTGATTAACAAATGTTATTATTCAATTGACCAATATTTTAACTAGGTATAATCATTGGACACACGGGACATCGAACTATGATTATAAAAAATAAATAAATTTTAAATATTATTATTAACAATTTGCATGCCTATTAGGTAGAATATACTTGGGACTAACCATAGTACTATAACATCTGATTGTAATTTATATTCTGGCAAATAAACGAATCTAATCTAATCTAATCTAATATCATTCAGTAGAGCAGATGCTTTACTGTAACTGATGTAGTGTTCATTGATTTCTGATACCTAACTTATTTCTCATGATACGTACACCAAACTTCCAGCTCCCTGGTCGCGTGCATGGGATGGTCGTGCGTCTCCAGCGTCACATCGTTGGCAGCCTCGCAGTGGAACTTGGCGCCGTTCTCGAAGCGCGTCGCCTCGATGGTCAGGTTAGAGTTGGTAATGAAGGTGGTGTCGGCCTGAAATAATAATAATAATTTATTTAATAAACATATAATATAAATCTCATATCATATATATAAGCTCTTGTCGGTGTAATGATGCAATTTCCTCCATAGGTATACTTCTTTCCAATGCGATCTCTTTTAATTCTTGATACGACATGACAGCGACCTTCTCTTTTATCTGACTTATGTAATTAATTCTCGGTCTTCCCCTTCCTCGCCTTCCTTCTACTTTTCCTTCTATGATGTTCCTTATAAAGCTGTCATGTCGTATAAGATGACCAATCATTTTTTCTCTTCTGTTTTTGATGGTATTCATTAACAATCTTTAATAAACATATGATACAAGAATTCAAAAGACAAGTACCTAAATAAAAAGAAGGGTAAACGATTTACAACTAAACCCGCACTAGGTCAAGCCTAAATGTATATTCCATAATAATATGTAGTTGTGTGATAAAACCAGGCAGATGTTAACTTACGGGGGATTTGTGTGATGAAACTAGCGGGTATAGATCGCGCCACGTAAAAAGAGCTTGGTCGGGGAAGTAGCTGGGGTATGTTTGCGCCTGTGTTCACTCGCTGACGAACCAATAGCACTCGCTAAATCAATGGTATGAAGTGCGCCGCAACACCTCTCCACCAATCATCGACCACGGAGCAGTTTGACAGCCAGCGCTCTTTTTATGTGGCGCGACCTATAATAGCAGGCAGATGTTAACTTACGGCCAGTCTAAATAACCTATCTATCTTTGGTTTTGCTTACTGCTGGTAGATTATTTGACGTAACTTCCATACAAAGTGGGTAAAAACGCAAAGCCAGCGTTTTTACAGAAACAGCGAAGCCTCAAAAATATCACGCCTAGACTAGAAAAAAATATCTGCAGAACATGCATTTGTCCTGCAGCGGGTATCGAACCCGCATCCTCTTTCGTGTCACGCGAGCTTTTACCCACTGCAACACAGAGGTCGTTCCACTAAACTCACTGCAGTACTATAACTACACGCCTCTACAGGAAACATAGCTTTACGAGTTACGCCGTTTTCAACAGCCTTCACTAGGCCGTAAATAACTTAGAAATTTCAATTTCAAAGGTTCATAAACCAACACGGGAACCGAACCCATTATACGGAGCATACAAGACAAGTATTACCTTAACTCGACAGTTACTTTCTATGCATACCTAATTAGGGGCATCTACATTGCAAATACTTGAGGCTCTGTTATAAGATGTAAAGTTTTACTAGATGTGGCATTTAAGTGGTTGAAAAGTTTGGGAGTACTATTGGGAGTAGCAAAATGTAGATGTAAAATTTCAACCAAAATAAGCAGTGTATCCTCAAGGCCCGGTACCACTCAGACAACTTTTTTCTATAAGTAGAAAGAGTTCAGAGGTATTGTGTAATTTTTATTAGGAAATCGTTAAAATATTAAAGTAATTACAATATGATTGAAAAAAAACATGGCTTTTAACTTGATAACAAAGTATTCGGACTGACTTCCTTTATGATATTACTTAACCCTTTTTTCGTAAGCACTTTTACGCCCAAAACAAATTTTAATGATGATCTATATCTATTAGTTATAAATTTATACCTTTGTATACAGGCCGTTTCCAATCATTCTAAATCCTCGTTCAAAACTTAAAACAAAGGCACTCTGACGTTTTGAGATTACCCCCCAAAGGGGGGAGGCTAGACAAATTAAAATTAACAAACAACAATTTAACTGAAACATGTTCGTTCGCCCTAACATAAACTGTACTTGCAGGCTTGTAAGAAAGAAAGAAAGAAAGAAAGAAAATATTTTATTTAACACACACAAAACATAATTGGGTACAACAAGAAGATACAAGGACGGGAGTGGACTAACAGCAGAATATAACACAAACACATCATACAGTACCTAAGTAGGTAGGTACCTACAAAATAAAATAAATAATAAACAAACATAGGTAGGTACACTAATTAGGTAGGAAGGTAGGAAGGTAGGTACAGCGAGACACAATTTTTCATGAGTAATTAGCCCCTCCCATGGACTACTGTGTGGCTAAAAAGGTCCAATCTCAGCGTGATTCTACTTCCAAACACAAATGTAAGGAAGTAGCGCTGGTTTTCAGATTGGACCAATTGCAGAGTGTGGAGTAACCACGGAGCAACAGACAAAGAGCGAGAACACGATACAATTGAAGAAGGATTTATGTATAAATAAATAAATAAATAAGTAGGTAAATAAGTTGTAAACTATACACTATAATATGTATAAATTAAGTTTATACAATTAATAAAATAAATACTACCACCACCTTAGATATAATTATGTCAAAGTAAACGTCAGCGAACTGACACTGACTTGAAGAACAAGAAGTAAAGTAAAGCTAACCTAACCGTAGTGTTACTTCCTGTTTGCTGTCGGCATGCTCGCCACGCCGCATTACTTACTTACATTTTACAAAACGTGGCAAATTACAAATTGAATTGGAAGTTCTTAGCGAAGCCGAAGCTTTCAAACCTATCAATTTATGCAAAAAACCGATGCCCAGTGCTGAATGCTGGAAGAGGACCTGCCTACTTAGCCTGTCGGACATAAACCGTAAGGTAAGCAGGAGAAAAAACCAAAGTACCTTTATAGGTACTTTACTTACCTCTTACAACCCCCTAGCATTACGAAGTTTTTTGTGCAAGCAGATATATTTTTTTTAGATTTAGTTTAAAAGTGTGTAATGTTTTTAGGGTCCGCATCGGAGGAGGCAGGTCGTTCCAGCAGCGGGATGCTGCAAATCGAAACGAACCTCTGAATGCTACAGTTCTATGTTTCTTGATAACGAGAACTGGAGAACAGACCCTACGTGGGTAACGGCTGTTCTCCGATGACCATTCTAACTTATTGTAAAGGTAAGGGGGACTTTTTTCGTGGATTATACCGAACAGTAAACTAGCCAAGTGCAGCCTCCTCCGCGCCTTAAGTTTCAACAGACTTGAAGCATTGAGATATGGTGTAACGTGAGATCGAGGAGGTATTTTAAAACAAAATCTTGCGCAGGCGTTCTGCACACGCTGGAGAAGCTTCTCTGTCCTGGCAAGAAGACAAGGCCCAAAAACTACATCGCAATAATTCAATTTAGAGAGAATCAGTGACTCACATAAAGCCAAGCGCACCTCTTCACTTAAATACGGTCTAATCTTATATAATGTTTTGAGTCTATAAAAACAGCTGCGCACACTCTCAGCAACTTGGCTTTCAAATTTTAGATGAGAGTCCATTACTAGGCCCAGATTCCTCACTTCAGACACATTTTCAACAGGTTCCCCGCCGACCATGATATTAATATCCTTAAGGTTAAGTTTGTTATAATTATTAAGTGTATTATAATGTTGGTAGTGTTGTGAGTTGTTTGACGATTGAAAACTGGGTTTGCCTTGCATTTTTAAAAAGGAGTAAAAGATTTCATTGACATAAAATAAAAATGGACGCAACGCACGCACTTGTCCGAGTAATATTTGTAATTATATACTATTTTCTTCATTTTTATTTGACTACTCGTACAAAAGATTATTAAATACGGAGGAAAATCATTTTTCATTTAATTTCATATTCATTTGTTTGTTGCTTCAAGTTGGTACATCATGGTCTTAAAATTAAATTAAACCATTATTGCACCAACGGACGAGAGCTGAGCTTTTAAATACTAAATAATAAATCATAATTAAATTTAACTTACCTCTTCTATCTCCTTCTCCTGCTCGATCATACATGAAACAAAAAATACACATTATTATTATTGAAAGTACAAAAACCATTCAACCTTATAGTGAAACACGCGCTATGTTCGTAGGTATAAGTTAAAGGCTAACTTGTGATGGTTTTTTTAGGCCGCCTAAAGGCCTCCGTTAATGCTACTTTTGGTCAATCCCAATTGTGACCGCTCAGAACGTCTCTTAACCCATTCCTGGCCCAGCTCCCACGGTTGTGTCTGAGACCTTGTAAGTACGCGTGCGTCATGGGCACTGAACGCTCTTGTAACTACGCCAGCGCTTCAAAAACAAGCACTTATCCATACAATATACAATCGTGACAAAAAGTCTGCAACACCCAAGGTTTTACTTCGAGCAATCTATTGGCTGAAACTCTGAGAAACTTTTTTGTCTAGTGCTGCGACATTATCGATGTTCTGTTTAAGTTTATATCGATAAAAGTTGGCAGCGTATTCCGGTGATAATTATTGGCAAGGGTCCACGGTGTAATCAAGTGATCACTCTTGAAATTTTGTTGCAGTTTGATGGTGAATTTACTGGATAATGAGTTTTAAGTTTTACTGTTATCGCAGAAAAATATGAATTTAATCTGGAAGCTGTTGAAGAATGTCTATGGTTTTATCCGTGCATTTTATTAAGTTTATTCAGTGTACATTGAGATTAAGTAGATAAAAGCATTTTTTTGTTATTTCGTTTCAAAAACTAACCTTGATTTGAAAGTATATGTTTACCACAAGCAGAGTAATTTAAAAAACGAAGTAACAATTGAATGAAACCGGCACAGTCAAGACAGTCGATTTAATGCAATAGGTAAGTCATATTATATTAATCATATTGCAATGTTAATATGCAAGATAATATCTTAAGTTTAGAGAATATAATTATGTGGAATAGAATAGAATTGTCATTTATTGTAAATGAAATACATAATATTGAAATACATAATATATCGATAGTTCCTTCACAATAACATCGATAAAACCATCTCTACATTAATCCTGTTACTATAGTTAGGCACCGCATTAAAGACGTTTTATTTGAAAATTTTCTAGTTATTTTTTATTTTTGCGCAATTATCACTGTCTGCTGCATTGTGAGTGGCTTGCTAATAACTCGGCTTTTTACTTCGTTTCGCATAAAATGGTAAAATGAAAAGGTAGAAATTAGAAAATCGCTGCAAAACTCTTTTTCTTTTACAAAGTAACTGTTTTCGCGGAATATTTCTTTTAGCCCGACTCTAGCTTGTGTAAATGCGCATATATTATAAGTATTCGAAACGAAAAATCCATTTATGCACGGCCGGGATCTGAACCCACTAACGTCTTGATTCTTCAAATCGAAAGCCGAGGTACAACCCACTCGGCCAACACGGCTCTGTACTTTTATTAGCCACAGTATTAAATTCACCCAAACGTAAAGTAAAGTTTTAAAGTCGTTAAGCCATGACGGAGGCCTTAAGGCGGCCTAAAAACTCCGTCTCCAGAGTTGGCCACTTGCTCATACAAACGAACGAACGAACCCGAACGTAAGCTAGGGCCTTTGTAAAGGCCTAAAAAAGCCTTTTTCTTACTTCATTATAAATGAAAAATCTTACTAAAAGTTAAAGGCTCCGGCAGGATTCGAACCTGCGTAGATACAAGCGATCGCTCTTAAGCCGAGCTTGCCTGACCACTAGGCTACGGACCCTCGAAGCCGAGGCCCGAAACTATTAGTAAGATGATTTTTATCGGTTAAAGCACCGATTTTTCTTACTTCTGTGAGCGGAAAACAAAATATATATATTTCGTGGTAACAAGGAGCTGGTAACACCTGCGTGATACATTATTAATCGTTTTAATCTCCGCACACTTGTGGCCAATTCGAACTACAAACTAGCTGAATAGGTTACATTAATAATTTACCAAAACCGCGAAATATACCCATTGCTTTTGAATTCTAATAAAACACGTTTTGTTTTCACGTAAACATCATCTATAACAAAAAAACAGCGTTTTGAAACACTAGATGTCAAATAGTTCTTGTCGGATCAGGCCTAAAATATTTGTTTTCAAATCTATTTTTCCCAAAATGTCTGCTTTTTCATATTGACAACTAGTATTTTGCGTACATTTCTGGTTATCAGTAGTGATAGTCTAAGATCCCGTCATACAACGACCTTCACCGAGATGTTTATTTGATGAAACGTATTTTATATGTAATTTAATATGTAAATAAATATATTGCATATATTTATGACCGGAAAAGAATAGGCAACACAACGTTTGCATATTCTATGGGCTTCAGACTTTCGATTGGTATAGAATTTGTCTAATAATTATACCGGTGAAATGTAAAAAAACTATTTTTTTTAAATTAAGCATATACTGGACTGAAATTTGTTAGCCAACCCATATGCAATATATTTATTTACATATTAAATTACATATAAAATACGTTTCATTAAATAAACATCTCGGTGAAGGTCGTTGTATGACGGGATCCTATACTATGAGGGTTTTTCGCGTTGACGTCCTCTGATGAATCGAAAAATTGGCGGTATCTATACGTCTAATTCAATTTTTACGAAAATAATTCCCGTGTGTTATTATAATGTCAAAATACAACTCACGAAAGTTTTGAAATATGGACGTGATTTTGTTTATTATTGATTTTTCAGGTCAATGAATTAAAAATCACTTTTGTAAATAAATGTAGATTTGTAAAATAAGGTAATGAACCGGATATCCAGTATTCAAATCCATACTCCATCCTCTCTAATGTCTTCGGAATGAGGTCACTGCAATCTTTCATTCTGTCGCCAGCCTTCGAGGCGACATGACGTGTAATGAGCTGGATTTCCAGAATATTCACAGCTTTCATGATTACGCTACTTGGAAACGATTTTTCTGTTACGTAACTTTATTTACCATTTTTAAGGGTTGCAATGGGTTGTCAAAGTTTATATAGGAACGTTTTAAAGGAAAATGCAATTAGATAGAAACCCGGGGTGTCAAAGTTTTTATGGATAGTAGCGAGTAGGTACAACAAGCAAGCGAAGGCGCGCGGGTCTACTAGTATTTCCATAAAATGTTTATTCCACATACCTAGTTTAAAAATAAAATTTACTGCTGATGGAAAAGTCAGGTAAGACTTTTAATTTAGATTAACGCAGTCAAAGTTAAATGAACTATTGCAGTTTACGATTAAAATGAAACTCTATCGCGTTCAGTGCTCATGACGCAATAATGTTCAGGGGGGTTAACGCCAGTTTACCGTAGTATTGGATACTGTCCTCGATACCGAGTCAAGTATCACAAATGTATGAAATACCAGTGCAGCGCCTCCCTCGGTAACTTGCATGAACTAAAAATTCCATACATTGAGAATACTTGACACGTGAGCGAGGATAGATTACTATTATACACAAAAACCGCCAGTAACCCTACAGGTGTATGTTCCTCGACCTCCTTGGAGTTATTTTTAACCGACTTTAAAGGAGGAGGCTCTATGTTCTACTTTTTTATAGTTCTGATTATTCCATCAATTGTTGACCGATTTTTTTATATTTATTTATTTAATTGATTTATCAACCAACAACTTCTAAAAGTAGTCTAACCTTCCGTCAATTTATAAACTACCTTATTTTCCTGTTTGCCTAGCGATCGCCTATAGCGATAAGACCGCCCACTCACTGTACTTCATTTTTAATTTTCTGTGTCTGTAATTTATTTTAACGTCTTTAAATATGGTGTACTTACTAAAAAGTGTTAATCTATATTTATTAATCTATCCACCTATTATGAGTCTGTACTCAGACTTAAGTGCTGCTCAATTAAAGTTTTTTACTGTTCTCAATGGAAGTTGAGTGATGATTCACAGTTTGAGATACGATATAGGTACTTACGCTTGAGTATGGGCTTTGAATACGAGCCTAAACACAGCTATGCCAGCAAAGCCCCATTAAATCAAAACAAATACGTCGCTATCAAAAAGGTCATTACTCTTCGAATCTAATAAAAGCGTCCATCCTTATCTTCGCCCATTCAAAAGAGCGAGACAAAAAGGTGGTATAAATCGAGGTAGTAATTTTTAAAACGATGCAATAAACAACCGAATGGGCATTCTGTATAAAAACATTGGATGGAGTATTTTTACAGGATCTCGGAAATGGTGAGTGGTCTAAGTCATAAGAAAGTATTGTGAATGCTTGAGTGTAATGTGGTGAGTTCGATATGGTGCGCTAAAATAAGCACATTGAATAGAGCTTATGTTTCTGATTACGGCTTCGCTTGATTATCAATTTAAATCAACTATCATTATGAAACACTGTACACTTTGTATAAGTTTAATTAAAATTTAGCAGTTATTTGTTACTTCTTTTATTCTCTGTTATCGGATAATTAATTAATGTGTAATAAAAAAACTAACCCAGAAACATACTCAGTATCGTAATTACCACAAGCAATTACTAGATGGAATTGTAAAGTAATTATTTTAAGATGATGATCTAAGGATTATAGTTTTGTCAATTATTGTACCTAAGTGTTCGCATTCAAACCTTCAAATAATATTTGCACTGAAGTTCTGGTATAGAATTTGGAAAACAACGCATACTAAAATAAACAACATATTAGTATACTGTTTGTTGTCCCAAAAAAAATATACGAAAAAAAATAAAAAACCCATTGAAAATTTCTAAGTAGGTATCAATATTTAAAACTCATGTCTTTCCCAAAAGGTTAATAACGCTTACGTTTACAGCTTGGGCCAACGCCGCCGCTCGTCCATCTAAACACAAGAAGCAAGCAAACGAAAGAATGAAATGGCCGGTTGAGATGTCTTCTATTACAATAATTGCTCAACTTTGCGCTGAGCTAGTGCTGTTTTCTTCCGCAGTGTTGAGAGTTTATCGATAAAAAATAGGAATGTAGGTATGATTTTCAGAAATTTAGGTAAGATGAAATAAAAAAATCTGCAAAATGTGGGTATGTACCAAACTTGTATACACCTCTGGTTGGGTCTCATGCGTATCGTCAAAACTGCTATTCGTCAAAATACCATTTTTGCGAAAGGTGCGCTTTGTCAAATATATTTTAGTCTAAACTGCTTTTAGTCAAAATAACATTTTTGTCAAAGATGCGTGCAGTCAAATATTTTTCTTTTAAAGAAAAATTTCGCAAAACTTCAGCACATTAAATTACCAGCAACTAATGCCATCAGTCTGAGTAAATTAATTGTCATCAAATTGATAGAACGGTTTTATTCGACAACTCCAATTAGAGTAATCCGTAAAGCCTTGTTTCGGTCGCCATTAGCGAAACACTTCGGTTTCGCGGGAACTTTGTCTGAGGTGCGGCTTCTTGTCGCGATTCACGTTTTTATTGTTAATGGCATTTGATCAGACGGTCGTGGGTTCGAATTCCGACCGTCAATACATTTCTCTGTTCGAAAAAAAATTATGCGCAATAACGAGCTCTAAACGGTGAAGGAAAACATCGTGAGGAAACCAGTTAGTTTCTAATAATAAGTAGTTGATGAGCTTACAATCACGTATCGAATGTTAACTTTTGTGAAATAAAAGCATTATAATAAATATTTGGACATAGCCTAGCCACCTCTGACTACCCCTAAGACATCTTAAGAATGTAAAGAATAATTATGTATACCGCACTTTGAAAATACACCGTGATTATATATTTTTCAAGAGCCACAATATTTAGATGCGATAATTTAATGCGTATCTTTCATGGACACTGAACGAGATAATCCATATTTTTGTATTGTCTTTGAAAAATTGTGTGTGCAAAGTTTGAATTTAATCAGACGTTCTTAAGTGGTTTAAAATTACGCCCTAAGATTTTCCTACATACCCACTTGTGATTTGAGGGAAAAAAGAATTTAAAAAAGTGTCGCGTCAGTCGCAACGCTGCTTCATAAAGTCAAAGTCATTATTGAGTTAAAACTAAACGAAACGTAAGACAAAATGAGTTTGAAACAAATTACTGACATTATTTCTATTCTCATGTTAATTTCAGATGCTTAGATAATAATAAAAGGTTTAATTCAATAATGAATTCTTCATCATTTTATTTTATTGATTACAGAATTATATTTAAGTATATTAAGTACAGAAATATTATGAAATTTGAAACCTCACGAGGAAACAAATTATTCTAGTAGGTACTCAAAAATAAAGAATTATTGTGTTTATTAATAAGTGAGTGTTTTCTATACGCCTAAATGTAAGTAGTTACAAAAATTTGTCACTTGATTAAATAAATAAATATCCTTGGACATTCCACACAGCGTCATCTAGTCCCAAGCCAAGCAATTTAATGCACGTGTTATGGTTACCAGATGACTGATACACTACATAGATACAATTTTTTTTTTGTAAATACATACATAATATACATAGAAAACGAAACAAATATTTGCAGATCATGCAAACATATGTCCCGCAGCGGGGATCGAACCCGCAACCTCAATAATATGATATAAGTTAATATAACCTAGCTAGTACATTATCATGTTTACAAAGACTTTAATACAGATCTCATATAAGTAGATACTCGTAGTTTGTACCCCTCAAGGGTTGAAGTTCAGTAAAGGCCCACCCCTGACCCAGATCACCCCGGACAAATACCTTAAAATGTCGAAAACTTATCTTGTATGTTTTAGGGAGTGTAATATTTATAAAAATCATGTCATGTCGTATCAAGAAGTAAAAGAGATCGCATTGGAAAGAAGTGTATGGAGAAAATTGCATCGACAAGAGCTGAGCTCTTAAGTTTTATATAAACTTAAAATTTATAAAATGAAATGAAATAAAAAAAAATGAAATATGATCACGACTGTATCCCGAGAGCGGTAGACATTTCTTTCAGATCATTAGGCATTATAAAATTATAAGTAGGTGTGGATATTAGTTTTTTTAATTCATAGCCTCTTAGATTTAGATTTTTCTTAGGTAATAAAAACATACTTTAAATAACATCATCATAAAGAGAAGATTTATTAAAACAATAAACAGGATTATTTATTTCATTTTAATCTACAGAACATAGATATTTGTCCCGTAGCGGGGGTCGAACCCGCAACCTCTGCGTCTCAGGCGGGCCTTTATCCACTGCACCGCAGAAGTCGTCAAATTTAATAATAATAAAGAACTTTATTGCAACAACATAGAGTAAATACATAAATAGTATCTTATAACAATGTTTGTTACAAAAGGCGGTCTTATCGACTAAACGATTTCTTCCAGATGACCTGCTTAAAAAAGTAGAGACAGTAGCTATTATAATTTGTTCAGGATCTGGGTGTTTTTCTATCTATAAGATGTAGGATGTATGACAAAAAAACTCCTGACATTTAGTAGAGCATCGATATTATTGAAAGAAAATACGTCCCTATTTCGATATTATGTTGGACTAGCTGCGCCCCGCGTTGAATAATCAGCCTATTTTTTAATCCAGGGTATAATCAATTCTGGTACCAAATCTCATTCCAATCCGTCCAGCCGTTTGAGCGTGAAAGAGTAACAAACACACTTACACACACACAAACTTTCGCCTTAATAATATTAGTGTGATTATCGACATCGAAAGAAATGAAGGCACAATTCTATTTTCATCAGATGAGCAAACAAAACTTCGCTTTAACGCTTTTTATGCAATAATCGTATCTTAAGTTCCGTTGTTTTTCTTCTGATAGTTGGCGCTTAATAAGTTTTCTTTAGAGTTTTTCCAATTATTTGACGAACGGTTTATTTTTGCACTTATTTTTAAGCAAAGAAGTGTAAAAACTTTCTATAAAAAGTCAAGTGTACCTATTAGTAGGTACTTACCTACCAAATTTCATGAATATTCGTTCAGCTGTTTGAGCGTGAAAGAGTAACAAACACACTTACTTACACACACACAAGCTTTCACCTTTATCATAATTAGTATGATGCAGAAAAGTAGGATTATGTAATCATAATTCTTATTTTTTTAAAATTTATTTAAAATCTAAAACATTAATGATAAATAATAATTAACAGAAATGAACAAAAGTAGTTTCTGAAAAATCAAATTTAAAAATGGAATAACCAGTTAGCCAATCACAATCGCCCAAGGACCAGCGTCTCGCAAATAAAAGATGGCGTCCAAATAAAATGGCGCGAAAAGAAATTAATCCAGTCATCCTTCACTGTCAGCTTGGTTTAACATAAAAACGGGGAAGGAATTATTTTACCATCAATTCTCGAGGGGCAAATTATTATTTAAAAACTTTTTGTCAAAGTTCTTTCGGAAACTTCATGACTTTATTGGTTCAACGAATTGAACTAGGTACGGATTATGTTACTGATTTTTTATTTAAGTACCTTTAATTTTTTTTATTTGCATTTAAGAAAGAAAAATCGTTTATTTTGGTAGGACCTCAAGGATCAAACATAAACTGGTTTACCAAAATAAGTCTCAAAATTTATTTTGACATTTTATAAATTAAAAACCTCTGTTGGTTAAACCTAAATCATTTAGCAATACCAATAACTTAGTGACAAGCTGACCTAAACCCAGAAAAGGTTTTTGCGCTTTCTTTACAAAAAGGTATACGGCTACTATCCATTCATGTACCCCACTAAATATCTTCTGGGTACACTAAGTTTCAACTCGCTTGAAACACGAAGGCTTAGTGACCAAATTATCAATATTATTAGAATTTTACGTGGAATATTCAATTGTCCTGATTTACTGGCTGAGGTAAGTAGGTTGTATGTGCCAGAAAATCGCGCTAGGTTTCGTCCAGGGCGAGTGCCGTTGTTTGCTCCTAGACCAGCACGCACTGTAGCTCGCCAGCAATCGCCTGTATGTCGCGCACAACGCCACCTCAATGCTATATCCGCATCAAAAGCACAGTTTGATGTCTTCGCCGACAACTGGCCGGTACTCGAGAGAGTGTGTCTGAGCTATTGTGAAGAGCCAAACTCCTTGCTACCGTGGTAACTTAATATACCTAACTGCTGAGCTTACTCAATTCGTTGCTATATTTACTAAATTTTATTGTTGCTTTTGTTATTTTTGTAACATTTTCTTTATAATAGTTGTTACTTATTCGTTGTTTGTTATGTTTATTATATTGTAAATTATACTATAATTTGTCAGTTTATTGTTAGAGATAGGTTAAATGTCTTATTGTATTTTATTTTGTTTTTAGTTTTAGGTAATTGCCATATTATAATGATCTCAATAGATTAACGTCTTAGATCCTAAGTCTGTAATGTTAGTCTAAGATTAATAAAGAATTTGAATTTGAATTTGAATTTAAAACCTTACCTCAAAATCCTATTAAAAATTACAAATTGCTACCTCAATTTCTGAACCAACTTGAAATTCGTTCAGAAACTCGGAAAAACAAACTGCGCGCGAATATCAGAGTTCCCGCGCAAAGTGTGACGTTTCATTTGCTAGTATTATTGAATTTGACTTATTGGAACGGTCTGGCTACCTTGGACGGGAAAGTAGGAAAACTGTGGAGTAGCGATTGAGAACGCAAAATAAATTATTGGTAAGGTATTGGTAATTTTTAAACTTAACTAAATAACTTTATCGACTTGAACATTAAACAGAACCAAAAAACAATGTTACACAACTACAGAGCAATTAATAATCAATTAACTTACACAGAATTTATAATGACAAATACTGACAATAATTTATCTAGAGATTTCTCGGTTGAGCTCAAAATATTTTTTTACAGTTAAAATTTTTTATTTATTTATTTTTTAATGGTTTTAAGAACGAGATAACAAGTAGGTTATTATGTATGGCAAAAGCTTCACCATATTCTAGAAATATTACTAGAATATGGTATATTAGTGGATATTTTAAACAGCGTCATTCAGTTCCAAACTAAGCATGTAAACTATGATAAATAGGTAATTGATAGTAATCACAGATATTGTTTTAGAGCTACGCCTAAAATATTTTCACTAACTCACAAAACAAACAACAAAGTTGTTCATACCACGTATGTTTGTAATAGGAATCGAATGACAAACAGCGTAGACGACAGAGCTGAGATGTCAGTCGAACTAAGATTCTAAAAACGAAGATCTCTGTGGCACAGTGGGTGAAGGCTCACCTGAGACGCAGATTCCTGCCGCGGGAGAAATGTTTGCATGATCTGCAAATATTTGTCTCGAGTCTGGGTGTTTTCTATGTATAATATGTATGTATTTACAAAAAAAAAAACAGTATTTAAGTAGTATTATCAGTCATATCTGGTTACACAAACACTCAATTGCTTAGCTTGGGACTAGATGACGCTGTGTGGAATGTTCAAGGATATTTATATTTATTATAACTTTTATTCACAACTCGACTCCACAGCACTCTTGTACCAAGTCCAAACTCGAGCAGGTGGGGTACCGACGTTGGCTATTCGAAATTACAATCCGAGCTAATATTATATCTATAGCGTAGTATAGCTAGCTATCAGTGGAGCACCAACACTCGTAGTTAATGAGGAACATCTATTGACTGAGGTTCTTACTTCTGGTAAAGATGATTTCATGCGCATTTACAAGCACTAAACGGTGAGGGAAAGCATCGTGAGGAAACTAGTTGTGCTTAAAATAGTATTTTGAGTAGGCATGTTTGTATGTAATTCTAACGGTGCAATGGGTCTGGAACGTAGTAACAAAAAGAAAGTAAGCAAGTTCGTATGAGCAAGTGGCCAACTCTGGTGACTGAGTTTTGTAGGCCGCCTAAAGGCCTCCGTCATGGCTTAACGATTTTAAAAGCCGGGACCGACAACTTAACGTGCCCTCCGAAGCACGGAAGTGCTTAGCCGATAATGCCACTTGCGGTCACCCATCCAAGTAGTGAATTTTGTTTTTAATATTTTGTACAGTGATGTAAATAATGTAGTTACTTAGTAGTTTTGTTTGTGTAAATAAATATAAACCTGAGGAATACTTACGAGTATATTATATTTATTTCGGAGGTTGCATTTAGATTTATTCTCAAAATGTTTATAGACCTATTCAAGCTTAATTTACTAAGCCATGACGGAAGTACTATAAATTATATGAACCTATTTTATTTTATCCTAATTAATGTTTTAATGGCAGAACATAAAATAGCGAGGGAAATTCACACGTCACCTAGCAAACGACGCAGACGGGCGATTTAAGTTGCCCAACTTTACCGTGTCTTAATAGACAATAAGAAGTTATTATTAAGCACACGGGAAATTACTCACGTAAAATTAACGTTGATTTAGATACCGATATATAGTGTGAGACGCGACCGCGAGGAGTGACCACACACATACCCAGATGAAGATTCTCCGAAAGAATCGAAAAATTGTCGGTAGGTATCTAAATCGACGATAATTTTACGTGAGTAATTTCCCGTGTGCTATTATAATGAATAAGAAGTTATTAGGAAGATTTGTAAGGGCATTAGATACATACAAACATATATAAAATCACGCCTCTTTCCCATGGGGGTAGGCAGAGACCACGGATCTCCACTTGCTACGATCCTCACAAACCTCTTTCGTCTCATTCACTCTCATTACATTCTTCATACACGCTCTCCGGTTTAGGGTACTTCGGACCTGGCCTTTCTCCAAAATGTCACCAATTTGGTCCAAATATGTTCGCCTAGGTCTTCCCCTTCCAGATGTCCCATCCACATACGGGGATTAGATGCGTCGAATTAATAACATAACTACCCAAATTTTGGAGATGTTAATATTCCATAAGTGTATAACTGGCTGATTTCCTCTTGATGTTTTCCTTTACCATTAAGAGCTCGGATTTAAAGCGCATAATAATATAAACGAAAAATCGTATTGAATACGTTACAGATTGCAAACCTTTTTTTTTGTTTCGTTACTCAATTTAGTACTTATTTGTAGTTAAGTTTTTATAATTAAATATCACTTATAAATTGCAACTTTTGTAGAACACTAACTCTTTTCTAATATCAAAGTCAATAGTTGGTCGAGCAACAAAATATAGTTGCTCGAAATAGCCCGTCTACATAATCCCCACGTAAGTAGCTAGAAATACAACCCCATTTCCACAAAAAGGAACTACTTAACGACTTAGCCAAACTAATTAATTAACACGGAACCCGATCCGTTTTCGTAAATAGCTCACGGAACCCTAATATTAGATTACAAATGGGCTTTTAGAAGTTTTCATTCGAATTTCACGCAGTTTGATTCCGAAAAGTTTTTTGGGTGTTCAAGTTTGTTCGAATGCTTTTTACAAAAAGTCTTACACCAATTTGGATGGCAATTTTTACAATAAATGAAATATGACCACGACTGTATCCCAGGGAGCGGTAGACATTTCTTTCAGATCTTTTAGGCTATTTTTGGATCCTTTTGAAGATCTAAGGGGGTAATCAGAGGTATGTCCAAATACATATTTGATAATGCTTAACTTTTCATACGTGACAGGTTGTAAGCCCATCGACGCTATTAGAGAGCTAACTAAATTACTTATTATTTAATTAGCTCCCTAATAGCGCAATAGATATACAGTACGTGGGCCGGAGTGAGTACAGTTATTGCGATATTAGTGGTCATAAATTATATATTTCACGTGCTGTCGATACGTCTGTTTAGCGCTTTCGTAACGAAAGAACATTATGCGCGACCACCCGGAGGGTCAAAGTTCGGCCCGGTCAAGTAAAATTTTACTGTAACTTGCTTTGAAAAATGTTAGTGCAAAATGACCATGGGCATTTCAAAGCAAGTAATAGGTACCTACTTGTAAATATTAACGACATGTTTTTTTTTCATTTATATCTTCAATTTCCCTATAGTAATTTCTGTAACTGTTTTCCCACCTCTACATCAGTGCACTGAGTCATGAATTTCGTCAGAACTGACGAATGCTCTGTGAATTGACGTGGAAGGCACAGATAAGGCGCAGAGAATATTATCTGATCCAGGGATCTTTGACAATATAGGTATACGACTATAAAGACAGAGACGGGAGACCGCGATCGTTATAGGTCGCGCCACGTAAAAAGAGCGCTGAGGGTAAGTAGTGGGGGTATGTTTGCGCCTATGTTCACTCGCTGACGAACCAATAGCACTCGCTAAATCAACGGTATGAAGTGCGCCGCGTTACCTCTCCACCAATCATCGACCAATGCGCAGTTTGACAGCCAGCGCTCTTTTTACGTGGCGCGACCTATACTTGAGTTTAGGCAATGTATACGGTAACGGAATTGGAGCCCCCGACCTTCAGATCAAAAGTCAAGGTACATCCCACTCGGCCAACACGGCTCAATTAAATTAAATAGTAGGTACTTACGTGAATATTATAATCCTTTTTTGAGAGTTTCGTGGTACCATTGAACCATTCAATAGTAGCCGGTGGACGTGCCCCTGAGGCGGTACACATTAGAGTGAGAAGGGTGCTTTGTGTCGCGTGTTCTCCCTCTCCAAATATGTAGGTCTTGTTCGGCGGCACTGAAAAAAAATGCAAAAAGGTAAGAACTTGCTAGGAATTGAACTTGCGGTGTTCAATCGAGATTGAAAAATATTGGAAGAAGTAAATGAAAAGTAATGAAAGTTTTGGGTTCAAGTTAGTAAGTTAATAGTAAAGGTGTAGGTACTTGTATGGTAAGTTAGATTTGTCTTTTTTTAAACTTTCACGATCACACAGTCATGACAAAACATATTTACGGGTATTTATCGCTATTTACCTTTATTTAATTTTATCCCGACGTTAAATTAAATAAATAATTAAACTTAAGATTTTATTAATCGTCGCCTATCTTTTAATAAAAATTGGAATTCTCCAAATCGTCATGAATAAATAAATAAAATATTTGGCAAATGTCTTGTTCAAATTAAAACAAAATTAATTAGTACAACATCTTAGAACTTAAAAGTTTCTGATTATTGCTTTTTCTAATGCGGGCACCACACATTGGCTTCAACTTGGTACCAACATTGGCTACGAATAGAATCCCCAATGGCAATGCTCCGTTTGTGTCCAATAACCAAGATCGATCCCTACATTGGAGTGTTGGAATGGAACCAACACGTTCCAATTTCCAAAACTCCAATGTGTGGTGCCCGCATAACAGTTTAAGGAATTAAAATATTTAAAATACTTAAAAAAATACACCAATTGAACTCAAAAGCTATGATTGAGCTTAACCCTCCAAAGGCGATTTGTCTAAATTTCCCTACACGCCAAAAAACTTCGATCCCTAAAGGGCCGTACAAAACTTACAGAGCGTAGTTGGGGCCCTATACGACCCTTGAAGCAAGGGTCATAAAACTGAAACTGATCTGGCGTTTTTTTATTCCCCAATGAGAAAAATGGTTATTTTCGGCGATTTCTGATTTTGTAGTTTATTGAGATGCGATGTGGGTCATGAAGTCTGAAAGTTGTGAGTTTGTATCTTAGGCCCGTATTCAAAGTTCATACTCAAGCGTGAATCGTGCCTTAAGCGGAGATACAAAGAAAGAAAGAAATGTCGTTTATTTTGGTAGGACCTTAAGGATCACTTCAGTTTACTTATCGCCATCGAATGTCAATTCCTGCATTTATTATTTTTCTATAAGTAACTAAAGTTATTGCAGAATTGTAAAATGGGTAGGCTATTTAAATAGACTAATAGACATAGACAATTTATTAATATAAATTGTGAAATAAATAAGGTGTAGAACTCCGTCATCTTTTACAATCGACAGCTTTTTGACATCTTTTACAATTGACTAAAATGTATAATTATGGCACACTCAGTCAGTATAAGTCATGTACCTTATTTGTCTCTAACCTTAAATGACAGAGACAAGGGGCGTAACCATGCCTAACGAAGCCGAGTCAGCTTGTTTGATATAAAAGCCAATTCGCACCTAATAGAAATTCGTCTCATAATAACCTATCAATTAGCGACCTTTCATCTTCTGAAAGAAAACTCCCCCATTCGTACACTACAAGAAACGTGATCAATTATGACATTATGTTGTGGTCAGATTGACTCGGATAATACGCTTTTTGACAGTACGAAAAATAATGACGTTTTTATTGCCATCCGCGTAAATTATGAATTTTAAAAGCAATTCGCAATCAAACACAACAAAATATTGAACATTTTCTCCAAAAAAAATACTAGTTTTCTGTGTGTATTATTTTTATATCAAGTAATGTGTTTTTGTGTACAATATAGCATAAAGAATACTAGTTTTGAGGTTGGAACAATACCATAAACGGTTTTGATTGGCTTAATTTAATTGTTAAGTCCAGAAAATCAACAAAACAAGTAACACTACGCTAGCAAACATTCATCTATCATCGCCAGTCGTGACGCCATATTGCTGAAGCAAGCGTTTTGACAGCACGAATAGTCAGTATATTTTGTAATGCTTTTTTTAACAAAATACTTTTAACAAAAAATAAATATGATGTTAGATAGATAGATAGATAGATAAAACGTTTATTTGGAAAACACAAGGCACAGACGAACATTACAATATACAAACAGGAAGGGAGACAGACAGTAGATTTAAGATTGTAGGTAAGTAGGTACAGCTAAATTAGAAGCTGTCCCCGTTCAATATTGAGTAGCCATAGCGTCTGGCGTAGGTGTGGACCAAATAGGATCGGTCTCATCTCATGTTGACAATAATAAACAAAATGGTGATGATGAGATGGTTTTTAAAAACTAGTCAAATAGCCTATTAATAATTGTCTAGGGAGCTTGTGATTACCTTGACGATAATGTCAAACTGCTCTAACGTACTAAGTTAGAGCAGGAGAGAAAATTTTGTCGACGACGAGAAGGTTTTCCGTTTTGCACATGTTAGGCCTGCAGGTCGGGTTCGAATCCCGGACGTGATTCAATAGATTTTTCGTTTTGAAAGTAATGCAATTTATAACGAGCACTGAACGGTGTAAGAAAACGTGAGGAAATCCGCGGCTTACTTAGCCTTTACGTAAGTCTCTCCTCTATTTTATATAAAAATATAGATGCTCGGAAATTAGACTATCAAAACTCGAAACAGCATCAACTTTTACGGATCGTGTTACTTATTCTCACATCTTTTTCCATTAGTGGAAATGAATACGGAAATTATTTTCCTGTACATTTTTCCATCAGTTTTATTACCAATTAATTTGGGGTATATCATAGTGCGAACCAATCAGGGTCCGTGATGGAGACGACCCTATTAACCTGCAGAATGAGACTTCCTGCTAAATTAAGACGATACTTACTGTTATGTCTTTTATGTAGTAGAAATCGATGTGGTTTAACCTCCTAAGCCCTAGTAGACATTTCATTCAGATCTTAAGGCGGTGTTTTTCTTCACCGTTAAATTTTCGTGTCAAATCGCATATAAAATTTTCGACATGAAAAGTCTTTTGATGCACGGCTGGATTCGAACCCACGACCTTCGGATCGAAAGTCAAAGTACTAAACCACTTGGCCAACACGGCTTTTTTAACAATTAACGTATAAGAGAAAAAACTTAAAATAATCCCAAAGTCTGATTCAATTTGTACGGACGAGGGCTAATTTGGTGAATAATTTACTTGACAGTAACATGGACCCTTAGTTCGGACATTAAAGAACCATTAAAATGTCTGTCTATTTGAATCGTTGAAAAATCTTAATATGGTAGGACTATTAGATAAGTGAGTTTTTATTTTGGAAAAGACGTAAGTCAATTGCAATGAAAATCCCTCGCTAGAAACCCTTTATCAATTAGAATAGAGCTGATAATCAAACGACTAAGCATATTCTTGAAACTTAGTTAAAAACACTCTCGTTGAAGACACAAAAATTACTAGAATTGATTTCGTTTTTTTTTGTGACGTGTTCGTTCGAGAGCTTCTTGCTAGACCTACTCAGATAAGTACAAAAATACACCTTAAATAAGGTACTTATAACACCTTGACTGTTTCGTGGTTCAAAAGCCGTGTTGGTCGAGTGGTACCTCTACTTTCATTCAGAAGGTCGTAGGTTCGAATCCTGGCTGTGCATCAATTGATATTTATAATTTATGTGCACTTAAGTGTACTGTAAAGTAGTGTAAGTGAATGCAAAAATTGTCTCTTTGAAACATTAAGTAGGTAAGTAAGTTCGCATAAGCAAGTAGCCAACTCTGGTGACGGAGTTTTCAGGCCGCCTAAAGGCCTCCGTCATGGCTTAACGACTTTAAAAGCCAGGATCGACAATTTAACGTGCCCTTTGAAACATTAAAAGTCATTTAGTAAAAGTATTTAATTACTAGCTTTTCTAATTAGGAAAGTACAGACTTACCTAATTAGTAACCTTAAGGCCTAAGGGTCACTTGTACACGAAATGGTGCTTACTATAAGGTCTGGTAACACTAGTCGCATCGACCGTCAATATTGCAAGGTGGGGATATTCTCGACCCCTTTTTAGGGAGGGGACATTATGTCGATATCTGTCAAAATATTATACGACGTGCTTGATTAATAGTTAATTATGAATCACTAATTACTTAATTATAATTATCTTCATGCCAAATTACCGAAATTAAAAAATTAAAAAGATCTGAAAGAAATGTCTACCGCTCCCTGAGATACAGTCGTGGTCATATTTGATTTGATTTCATTTTGTTTTTTCAAATTACAGTTTTCTAGTTTCAATAGTCTCTGAGAAAAGCCGCGGACAGACGGACGGACGGACAGACATAGCGAAACTATAAGTTTTCTTTGTTGACTACGAAATCTTAATAAATTAAATAATGCTGGACTTAACTTTTGTCTTAATAATGTAGATAACATGACTTTTAATTAATTTAGGTTTTGGTTCAATATGTGTGAAGAAGATAAGATGAGATAATAGTGTTATTTGAAATATTCATCTTAGTATCTTATAATAATTATTTTATCGTTTTAAAAAATACATCTCAACAGTCACATAATTACCTATATTATGTTGCTAGGTTGTATAATAGACTCATAAGTCGGTGAAGTCATTATAACATTATTTAATTTATCAAATCAAAAGTTTTTTCTAGAAAATAACTATCTACTTTTGATATTTTCCATCTTCCTTTCTTTCTATATAATTAAAAAAATCAGCGTCTATTAAATACGGTTCTGGAAAGTTTAAAATTTTATCGATATCGTATCTTTTATCTTAGATTCCCATCCCTACGACACTATCTCGCCACTTATTAGCTACATCGTCTAGCAATTTATAGGAAGGGTCTGAAAATTGCTCTGTACGTACCCTTAGTTAAGTGACGGCTTAATATGCCCTTATATGGAAGTGTGTACGCGCCCTAAAGTTGGTACGGATTAAGGGCTAATCAATATTTGATGGAGTTTTAATGTGATTTTGTTTTTTGGAACAAGAGTTATGTGAAATTGATTTTGTATTGGAGGAAATTGATTTTTAAGAGTTAAGGAATAAAGATGTTTGTTTAGAATCAATCTTGACATTTAAATTATAACTAAGCGCTGACCTAAACAACCAGCATCTTATATAGCATTTTAGGTAAAAGTTTTTTTATAAGTTTTAAAAGTATCTGAACCACGTATTGTACCTACTTACTGTTTTTTTACACTGTCAGTCGTTGGTGTAGGTACGTTTCCTAAAATACTTTAAATAAAAAAATACTTATGAAAATAATAAACTTGTTAAGTAGGTACCTATGTTAAAATACATAAAATAATTTTCTGCGTATTATTTAATGCAACATTGTTTTTGTACCTATAGGTAATCTATGAAAATAGGTAACAATAAAGATCCTAAAAGTGAGTAAGTTCGTATGAGCAAATGGCCAACTCTGGTGACGAAGTTATTAGGCCGCCTAAAGGCCTCCGTCATTGCTTAGCGACAAAGGTCCTCATTTTTAAAAACGGTTCTTCAAAATCATTAACCCTTGACCCGTCCCTGCGTCAAAACGTATCACCTTACACAGACTATAAATTGACAATTAATACAGAAACTTCTATCGATTGTCTTGTATCGATATTATTTTGGTCATTTCGACCCCTATAACTATCTGTCCTTTTGAGTTAGGGTCCAAACGACCCCGAGTTGGAAACTATAGTAAATTGCGGAGGTTAATGAACCGTTTTGTTAGTTACTGAAAGTATGAACATTTTTAATGAGAATCTATGTTTTAGGAAAGTATTTAAATATAATTAAAAGAAAAATTAGATAAAAACATAATTTTTCACGTAGTTTTGTATATTTTCGTAGAAAATTTCTGTTTGTCATTAGATTTTGCAAGAAGATTTGAAATGTGTCGGAAAATAAATAAATAATAAATAATTACATATACGAAATCAAACATTATACAAAATGAGTATCCACAGACTACTTTTTATTTCATTTGGAACAAAGAAAAAACACACAGTATCAAAAATACCTAAGTACACCTTTAATAATTAAATCAAAATCATTGCAGTAAACTAAACTTAATGCAATAAACTATTTCATTTCCATAAATAAAGTTATCAAAATTAATTAACAAAAGAATTCCCCCCATTTTTCACTACTCACGCTTGCTCTACTTACCTTTAAAACAAGCAGTGGGATAATTACATCCATTAATTATCCAATATCAGAATATCAGAATAAATGAAAATTTATATTGTCATAAAATTTTACAAGAAAAATGTCACGGATAGTGCCGATGGTGTAAATTTATTCCACCAGGTGGTGCTGGTAATTTTGATTTGGGGTTTTACCGATTGAAATTTTCTATACAAACCTTTTAAAATTGGTTTAGTACACCTACTTTAGCTAAAACTGATATTCAATCTGTTGCTATCTCTTTTCATTGACATATGAGTAACAAGAAAAAAGCATTCGTTAAATCTATATTAAATTGACAAATATGTAGGTAAGGGGATATAAAAGATACAAAATATTTTGACAGCAAAAGTTGTCAGAATGGGTTAGGGTCAAAATCCCCTTTAAGGATTCCCAAGAAAGGGGATTTTGGGAATTTTAGTATCAAAATCCCCTTTAGAGCAAAAATTACAGATCAAAGGGATTTTGACACTTATTACCAAAATCCCCTTTGATGCTAAAATCATAATTTTATAATATTGTGACATCATTCGGTAGAGAAATAACAAAAAAAAAAGACGTGTGGCACTCGGAGACTGCCGCGGTGAAGCTATTGCATGGGGGATGTTAGGTTATTTTCGTTACGGTATTTCTGGATTCGGTCTCCACGCTCAAGGCCCGCGATAGAAGCTATGCAATAGCTTAATATTGTCTTGGGTCATAATCATAGCGCCAACTAGTGACAAGAATTTTCCTGAAACTTCATTGCAGGGAGAATGCACCCTTTATCTTGCGAATGTAGGTCATCGCAGATAAGGATTATTGGAATGTGAGTGCGCTCGAAGTTTCTTTAGAATTACTTTTGCTACTGTGCTACGTAAATTTTTTAGTTAAGATATTGTAATGAGGAATATCATTAAGTTAGCGTCTAAGACAAACCTATTGCGGTTTTTTAGACGTCTTCGAAATGTTATTTTATGTAAATTGTTTATTTAAATAAATAAAAAAAAAAAAAAAAAAAATTGCAATTGAGCTGAGCTCGTTAAGGTACATTTTCAAGATTCACAGTATTTAAAACAGCACAGTCACTGTTTCTCCCGCCATAAAAAGCTAATAGCTTAATCTTCAAAAACACCCCCGATCCAGGTAGACGGTAACTTAGAATTAATTCGCGCTGACTGTATAATTAAGTTTGTATGTAAATTGGGATATCCTGTGAATGGAAGTAAGACTGGATGTCTTCCGAAATCATATTGAAAGCTCACTTAACTTCTAAAAATTTCGGTACTATGTACAGTCAGAGAAAATATTCGATGAACACTTTGAATCTTCAAATTGTTTATTTGTTTCTCTCTCAAACATAAATAAAAATATATAATAATTTTTAAAATAAAATAAATACAGTTAAAAATAATGATAAATTCAAATAATTGTAGGTTAGAGGTAAGAACCTGTTTTGTGAGAGACAAATCGTTTTTTGTTTCGATACTTTTCATGGAAATTGGTTACATTAGCTGTTCATCATGGCACTTGACAAGATCTATTTCAACGTTCATGCTGTATGTTGTTCATCAAATTTTATCTCTATATTGTACCTACCTATTTAGTAAAAAATAAAATTGTTCTTTACTAAATCTACGCAGAAACATTTCAATTTCTAAAATAAAGTATTTTTAGAAATGTCACTCAAGCTGCCATTTTGTCGTCTTTGGCGTAAACAAAAGAAATTTCGGACTTGGCGATAATTTAATTAGTCAGTGTACAACAGAATCATCATCATTGCTGATCTACAATAACTTTGAAACTCAATACTAGTACTAGAATGTCAATTTGTTTACATTTATTCCTTTCTATTCTTAAGCGATTGTAGATAGTCTTGTTCCAGCGGAACAGATGATATATTTTTCGTTCGAATTTCTTTCATTATTTTCTTATGTAGGTAGCGTATTAAAGACATACACAATTTTGAGGGTAGATCAAAACCGTTCACAATATTTCTATTGGCTGTTTTGGTGTGACGCCTCTATTGTCTTTCGAAACGGCGAAAGGAAGCCATTTTGAGAGTTGCTTGTTCGACGCCTTCCGATACAGCCGCGCGCGCATCCTTCGTGTTTTCGCACAGTGCCGCTCGCGCTTCAATATCATATAAGACCTCTAGTGATCGTTCCATAAGAAGACACAAACTACAGTCCCAGCATCATTCCTCACCTATGGACCTAGAAAGTGCGGTGAATTCTCAGTGCAAGCCGGACACGACCCTGGACCTGCTAGATTGACGAGACCAGGTTAGTTGCGCCATACAGCCTACTGAAACTCCCGTACAAGTCTTTCTTAAACTTTCGCGATCACAATTCATACTTTTAAATAGAAATTTACAGGATTTTATCGCGTAATTTACCTTTTATTATTTCCCGACGTTTCGGCTGTGTTGCAACAACCGTGGTCGCGGGCGAACACGTCGGGAAATAATAAAAGGTAAATTACGCGATAATATCTTGTAATTTATTTAAAAATATTAACGGGACTTAATCGCGTATTGAAATCAATATTATTTATTTACCTCGACGTTTGTAGTTTGTGGTGACTGATTGAGGGTAGTCTTAAACCTCGTCAGTTGAAGATGCGAGCGGATGCCGGCCGTCAGTCTACTCGTGACCACGGTGATTGTAATGTCATCGAAACGTCGAGGTAAATAAATAATATTGATTTCAATACGCGATTAAGTACCGTTAATATTTTTAAATATGTTTTCAAGTCGCGATAGTTTAAAAAGTTTAATATCTTGTAATATTTAAAAGTATGCGATTGTAGATGTTGATTGTAATAACATAGCTTGTTAAACTAAATTACCTTTGACATTTAACTTGATGTTCTTCACAATAGGCTCGTCCAGCGCTGCTGAGGAGACGGCACAGCGGAGCTCCCCTCCTATCTCGTTCCTCGTCACCGTCATGGGGAGCACGTGGACCACTGTCTGATTGTCGGGTGTTATTGTTTGAGCTGAAACAAAAGGTTCACATTAAAATAAAAAAAATGAAATATGATCACTACTGTAACCCGGGAGCGGTAGACATTTCTTTCAGATCATTAGGCAATTTTTAGATCTTTTTGAAGATGTTTGAGGGTAGTCAGAAGTATGTCCAAATATATACATAATTGGTACATGCCCACTTTTTGCAGAAGTTAACTTTCTATACGTGACAGGTTGCAAGCCCATCGACGATATTAGAGAGCTATATAACTGGTTTCCTCACGATGTTTTCCTTCATCGTTATAAGCTCGTGTTAAAGCGCATATAAATTTTTCGATGCGAAAAGTTCATTGATGCACGGCCGGATTCGAACCCATGACCTTCGGATCGAAAGTCGAGGTACTAATCCACTTGACCAACACGGCTTACATTATGTATGGTAAAAACACGGTGTAATCTCTACACCTCTATCTTTACATCTCTACATACAAACTGTAACACGTCGGATGTCTGTACATTTGAGATAAAAATTAAAAACGAATATGCCTTACTAAAGCCGGTAATCCTACAGTACAGCTACAAACATCTTTTATCACATAGTATAAAACAAAGTTGCTTTCTCTATCCCTAATGCTTAAATCTTTAAAACTACGCAACGGATTTTGATGCGGTTTTTTTTTAAAAAAAGTGACTGAAGAGGAAGGTTTATATGTATAATAAGGCTACTTTTAACCACCGCGGGGCGCAGCAGCTAGTTACCTATAAAATAACAGCCAGTTACAATTCAATTCAATTCATTTATTTCAGACAAAAATTACATCCATATTTACAAAAATAGAAGCCACACACATACACCATAAAATACACAAGACATCATAAACTACACATGTTTTACTATCCTATAAAATGCGCATGCACTTCACTATTGTGACTGATGTAGGTATAGATCGCGCCATGTAAAAAGAGCGCTGGCTGACAGGTGCGCAGAAGGCAATTTATTTTGAACGTAGCATCGCGCATAAAAGTTTTAGATTGCGAAATGGTTTACATACAAAAGTAATATAAGTACCTACCTATATTGTTTTAGGAAGCGACTCTTAATAATGTAGTTGATAATTTAAAACAATTATGAACAACAGAAGCAAGAAAATATAAATGATTAAGTTAGTATTTTTTTCATAAATATACTTATCAATAAAAATCTTTATACTATAATCTACAAAGACGCGAGTGAAAAGCGAAATGCTAGTTCAAAAATAAAATAGTAGGCCTGGTACTTTCGTGCGCGAGTGTACCCATGCGCAAACATACCCCCTCCACTTTCTCCCAGCGCTCTTTTTACGTGGCGCGGACTATACTCACAATCGAGCCTACATGCGAACGCATTCAGTATGTTGTTGTCGCTGGCCCGGACCCTGCATACCAGACGCCTGTTAAAAACTGTTACGATAAATACGCTTCAATCTCCTTTCCTTCCAACAAAGATTTAACACATTCAAACCGAATAAATACACAAACCTCGGTGGTTTGCAAACTGCTCTCGCTTCGCTCAACAAGTTGTTTGCGGCTCGTTACTGAGACGCTTTAAAATAACATTTATATCCAACTTTAACATTTCGAAGACGAAATACGGCTTTTAAAATGCTTTTGAGTGAGTCTAAAGGAATTGTGAACTGGCATCTTTCTTTACGCAAGCGCTCGTGGCGAAGCTTGCTAAGACGTTCTTGATAGATCGTCGAAGTTAAGCAACGTTCTGAGCGGTCACTACTTGGATGGGTGACCGCAAGTGGCATTATCAGCTGAGCGCATCCGTGCTCCGGAGGGCACGTTAAATTGCCGGTCCCGGCTTTTAAAGTCGTTAAGCCATGACGGAGGCCTTTAGGCGGCCTAAAAACCCCGTCACCAGAGTTGGCCACTTGCTCATACGAACGAACGAACGATCTTTCTTTAACATTTTTAGTTAAGTATGTGCGAAGAGTGTGTGTCAATTAATTATTTTTTTAAACTAATAAGACCTTTGCCCAGCAGTTTTTTTTTCTAACCTATGCTGTCATAGGTTAGAAAAGAAAAAAAAACAAAAAAAAAACTAATAAACCATCACAAACCAATAATAACGTAAATAAACGCTTGTATCTCGCAGGTTCGAATCCCGTCGAAGCCGTAAAACTTTTAGTGAGATTTTTATTTATAACATAAATAAAATCGTAGCAAGTAGATCCGTGGTATCTGCCTACCCCCATGGGAAAGAGGCATGATTTTATGTATGTAGGTATGTATTACTTGGTATTAAGATTGGACCGCTGAAAAAAAAGCTAGGCCCACACCACCAGGTTCTTGCCTGATTCTTTCCCTGGTGTAGGGAGTCGCGTTGGAACAGGCAGTAGAATCACCGAGTTTTAAGAACGTGACGTGTCAAAGTGATCTATAAACGATCGTACTGAATAAATACATTTTGATTTTGATTATTAAAAGAAAAGACGTGTGGCACTCGAAGACTGCCGCGGTAAAGCTATTGCATGGGGGGTGTTAGGTTATTTTCGTTACGGAATTTCTGCATTTGGTCTCCACGCTCAAGGCCCGCGATTTAAGCTATGCAGTAGCTTAAACAGTTTTTAGAATAAAATGTATCGTTTTTATTAGATAATTGTATCGTCGTAACGTAATAAATAACATATTGGATTGATACATGTGAACAAGCAGATCCATTGAACCGACCGAAGATGTACATTAAGTGGAAGAGGTGAGATTGATAGTACTCTATTACCCCAAAACTACCATTTACAAAGATATACAGCCAATAGACGCGATGTGCTATTAATTACGTAAGGTACCTACATATTAATTAGTTTCGAGCGTGTGGGCAGAATTTATATTGGAGGTAATTTGGTGTAGGATCTTGTGTTTTGTGTAATGAATTAGGTATTTCATTCATTGTGAATTCTAATAAAGAATATTAGTGGCAATTCGGAGTATCGCAAAAGCTAAACCCTTTCGTAGCGATGGGAATAAAAAGGAGGGCATTAATTTTAGCTGCTTTAGTTGAGCTTTTGCGACACTCCGAATTGCTACTATTGTTTAGTTAATTTTCTGATTTAAATAAGAATCTGGTCAAGTGACACAAACTTAAACTATACTACTTGTTTTATTATTTTAATCTGGGCCTATAGGGCCTGACAGACGTCCAATTAAACCCGCATGTGATATTTTAAATCTTGAGTTTTAATGTCCGTTCTAGATAATAACAAAACCACTATATTAAGCATCATGCTGAGTAGTAGCCATTTTTGTCATTCTTCTTGTTTTATCTTTCTCTTTTTATATTATGTGTTTTCTATAATAATTGTAATGACAAAATAAAGATTTTTCTTTCTTTCTTTCTTTCTTTCTTTCTTTCAAATAACAATAATAAATATTGGACATTTATACGGCTTCCTCTAGTCCCAAGCTAAGCAACTTATTGCTTGTGTTATGGTAACCAGGTGACTGATATAACTTACTTAGATACATTTGTAAATACATACATTATTATAGATAGAAAAACACCCAGATCCGGAACAAATATCTGCAAAGCAAACATTTTTCCCGTGGCGGTATCGAACCCGCAACCTCCGCGTCTCAGGCGGGCATTCGCCCACTGCGCCACAAAGGTCGTCTGCGAATTATGAAATAAATTGGTCACATCAACCCCCCGGTAACCAGATACTCTTTCATTTTTCACCGTAACATTAAGGGTTGGGCTAAGGGCCTTTTGTACCGTGTCCCCGTGACGTATGGGTGGGGTTAAGTGTAAAATGAGCTGGTAATGTTTTTAAAAATATTTTTAGCTAATGGAATGCTTTGTAAAATTTCTTCGAAAATTGTGGACATTTTTACCTATAAGGATGTGTCCCCAGTAGGCAAACTGTTAGCGGCCAATTGAGTTTGCGGCGTCTCGGTTTAGTACGCCTTAAAGTGTTTAAACCGTGGAGTGTCCATGGCTATATTTTATTTTATATTGATAATTGTGGGGCGAAATTGGATGAGGTAAGCACAAGACCCAGCAGTGGGTAAAATTGGGCTGCGGATGATGATGATAATTGTTTATCTTATTTACTGAAATGTGAATAATTATACTTAATGATAATTGAAGGAGTTTCCGCCAGAAAACCTTTGTGGCTAAACGAATTGCGAGCAAACAAGTTAATAACAACAAAAACTTTGAAAATGTTTTATTACAGAATATAAGTTGCGGTCCCTAACCTAGCTTAAATTAAATTTGATTACGTTCGGAAATAGGGTACAATACTAAAGAATCTGTTATAGAAGTGAAACTCGGTTAATTGTTTAAGTGTTTTATAAGATGAAAGAAAAAAATCGTTTCTAGCAGTAGCAGCAAAGACGATGAATACCTCATCATCATCATCATGTGCAGCCCGTCTCATCCCACTGCTGGGCATAGGCCTCTCTTCGCTTGTGCCAACCTCCCCTATTCTGTGCCAGTCTAAACCATGTACGACCCGCTAATTTGACAATGTCGAGCGGGCGGACGACCTACTTTTCTATAACCCTCCCGGTGGAAACCTACCAAGTATAAAATACCAAGGGTTTAAAATTATCTTTGGTAGGACCTTATTAGGGCCTCCATCAAATAGGAAACGTCATACGTCATGCTAGGATTATATTATATTAGGATTATATTGCCTGTTCCAACCATGATTTCCCAAGAAAAAGAATCAGAAAGAACATTTATGGTGTGGGCCTAGCATTTTGTTAATTGTAGATACAGTATTTGTAATTGAATGCTTGTTTTTATAATTACATTAATTTGTAGATACGATAGTTGAAAGGTACTGAGAGTCTCAACAAAAAAATCGGATAAACTTAAAGATACATCATTTAAACAACATACATACATACATACATCATTTAAACAGGCATGCTTATTATTAGTGCTTTTTTTATTTATTAAGTGAGTTCGTTGTTCTTCAAGGAGGTGTTGGTCAATAAATATTAAGTGTTTTTATGTATTAACTATTAAGTACTATTTGTAATAAAAAAAAATTAATAATGTTTAGCATTCCAATTAGGTTTTTGCTATAACTTTTTTTACTAAATATTGCATGCTAGAATAGGTAAAATACATTGAAATTTCCAGATTATTTACTTACATAATAATATATTATGTACGTACAATGTATTCGTCGCAATAAATGATACTTTGACCTTCCATTGCTTTATTAAAAAACACTTCACTTCTATACCCTTTTACTACCTCAGTACCAACGGAAGTAGTTGAAATGGGTTATTGTTTAGGGAGTGTAATATGAATAAAATTATGATTAACGAACCCCACTATTGGAAATTGCGCTTTCAAATATTTCCTGTCCTTGTTTTAGTAATATTAGTTGTTAGGTCGTAGCGTACATTCAACTCAGGCCTTTACATCTTTACTAGATGATTCATACAGAGTTAGGAGGAAGCGCTCGTGGTGAAGCTTGCTAAGACGTTCTTGATAGATCGTCGAAGTTAAGCAACGTTCTGAGCGGTCACTACTTGGATGGGTGACCGCAAGTGGCATTTTCATCTGAGCGCTTCCGTGCTTCGGAGGGCACGTTAAAATGTCGGTCCCAGCTTTTAAAGTCGTTAAGCCATTATTCTTTATTCTTTTTTGTACACAAAAACACATAATATAAAAATAATACACACAGAAAGGACTTGTACAAAGGCGAGCTTAACCCTAAAAAGAGTTTTCTTCCAGCAAACTTTTGAGGCTATTATTTCAATAGTTATCAACAGAAAATAAGTAAGTACCTACATTTAAATTCACAATAACGGAAAAACTGCAAATCTTACCTAACAGTAAATCACAGAAATCAAATCTAAAGTTTAAAATTGATGTCCAAATTGTCGACTCGGCGAATATTCTTGCCAATACCGACTTGCATAAATTCGCGGATTCTAATTCAGGTAGCCAGGTGTCCAGTGGGTAGTGTGACTCAGAATAGAAGTCACACCGATAGAATAACCGACTGTCCAAGGGTATTTATTTAAACTTCAAAAAAGGACGAGGTTTTATATTCCACTGTACTTTTGTTTTTTTTATGTATTTTTACTGATTTCTCCGTCAATTATATACCTATTTTTAAAAATTATTTTTTGTTAAAATTTGTTTAGAAAATTCATTACATATAAGAAGCTAAAAAAACTTAGGCATCTTTACTAGATGATTTATACAAAGTCAGGAGACAATCTTTGCCTACACTTAACAGGACACTGTAGAGCCTGGGACATTGTTCAGAATCAGAATCAGAATCAGAAATATTTTTTGAGATGGAATAGGCTTGCCCAGCACCTAAACCATCCTCTCAGCTTAGTCGGCCATATCCACAGGTAAGACAATGGTCAATACGTGTGGGGCTGACTAGCCGCGGGTTTCCTCACGATTTTTCCTTCACCGTTTAAAGCTCGTGTTAAAGTGCATATACATTTTTTGACACGTTAAGTCCATTGTTGCACGGCCGGATTCAAACTCACGACCTTTGGATCGAAAGTAGTAGTATTTATCTACTTGACCAACACGACTACAGAGATGTGCTGCACTGTATAAGGGGTAGCCACCTGCTTGGGTCTCATGAAATATGTATAAAAATATACAGCGTTTACATTTGCGGTGTTAAAAAGGATTGTGTGTTGATATTTTGACGACCTCTGTGGCGCAGTGGGCGAAAGCCCGCCTGAAACGCATCCCCGGGGATTTTGACACTAACCCAGTTTTTCCACAAGCTGTTACTGTCTTATTTGAGTGTATAAAGAATTTTCATTCATTCATTCATTCATAATGGATTGAAGATTAGTGTTCCCTAATGTGTAAATCTCGAATATTAAAATAAATGAATAAATATCCTTGGACATTCCACACAGCGTCATCTGGTCTCAAGCTAAGCAACTTAATGCTTGTGTTATGGTTACCAGATGACTGATATACTACTTAGATACATTTTATTTTGTGAATACATACATACATATTATAAATAGAAAAACATCCAGACCCGGAACAAATATCTGTAGAACATACAAACATTTGTCCCGCGGCGGGGATCGAACCCGCAACCTCCGTATCTCAGTCGGGCATTCACGCAACTGCACCACAGTTACTATATACATCGCGTTTTGATATTATTAGGATGACAGGTAGCAAGCTTACCTAAAGCCTGTCTCCAAGTTCTCTGACAAATTCAGATTTAAGGTAACATAATAAAATTGCAAAAACGTAAATGTAAATTACATTCGGCCCAGAGGGGACGTTTAAATGAATTATTTCAATTCCGGGACAAGGCACCTGATTAGAAGCTTAATTGTTGCTTAATTCGATGAAAATCATATTCGTCCTTTTAATCTGGACCTTTTTTGACTTGTAGGATTAGAGTCAAAAAGGATTTATGCAATGACCACTGTAGTTACTAAAGTATGTAAGATTGTATAAGTTAGTGGCTAATGGTAAAGGCATATCCTATTAAATCGAATGTTTTTTGAAAATTCAAACGAAAAGAGGCTTTAAAATGGCGCTGTGTGACGATGAAAATGTGTACGTATATAATAAAATAGTAATTTCATTTATTCAGACAACTAAGATCCAATGGGTAAGCAAGATTCATAAGACACAATGGTAGCTATTCGGGATGTCGCCAAAGCTAAACTAAACTAATCTGACAGCACTAAAAATGTTGCCGTCACTTTCATAACGATCGAAATAAAAAGGATGGCATCGATTTTAGTGCTGTCAAATTAGTTTAGTTTAGCTATGGCGACATCCCGAATAGCCACCATTGTTAGGTTAACACACAAAATCAAAGTTAAATTAGTAGTCGGTTAGCACACACACAGTGAAAACAATAAAAACAATATATATAATATATAGAGAAAGTTGAGAAAATCCAGAAATTCTGCCCCTAAAATACCTTAGTGCTTCGCCTCATATCGCTTCACTTGCACAAGGGTTCTGACCAATGTGAGAGTAACTAATACTTGCAAGAACATAAACATCAATATACATTTAAATCAAACTGTCCGTTTGCATCGAAGGATACTTCAACGCTCGAATTAGGTTAAACGGGATTTATAGGTTCGAATTAATCGCTGCTCACGGGACGAGCGACACAGGGAAGATGGAAACAGCTAAGTTACTGCCCTCTAGCCATTTACACTAAAAACTTAAATATAACTGAAGAATTCAACTGAAGGCATCACTGAAAACCAGCGCTGTAGTTGCTGCTTCAGCTTCTACAGCGAATGCTGAGTGGTGACCGATTTACTTCACTCATATTTCCTACATACAATATTTTAATTGTACCTGCACAGTAATGTGTGTGAGTGATGTAAATAAATGTTTTTCTATTCTGTACTATTCTAATTTCTAAAGTGACTTATTAGACAACAGTTTTTTGGCATTCTATTGTAAATAGAAAACCTATAATGTAGGTACCTAATAGGTATTTAAAAAAATAAAACAAAATAACATTCAATTTTGTTTTTTTTTTAGTTTTGAGCATCTGATGCATCTACACTCTCCTGTTATACAATAATGTGGTCACAACTTGGATGGGTGACCGCAAGTGGCACGTTAAATTGTCTATCCCGAGTTTTAAAGTCGTTAAGCCATGACGGATGCCTTTAGGCGACCCAAAAACTCCGTCACCAGAGTTGGCCACATGCTCATACGAACGAACGAACGAAAGAACGAACTTAATAGTGACGGATATACTAGCTAAGTATAAGTAAGCTACGCCACCGGACTAATACTGAAATGTGGGCGAGCGATAATTCGCAAGGAAGCTTAGCGTAATTAAGTGCCTGTTAATGTAATGGAGTATTAGTGGATATTGTCCTTAACTAACACCAACTAATTTTGACTTTTTTTGTATTATCACACCTTAAAAGTAAAAATCTAAAAACGGCAATATTGTTTTCTTCAGAAGTTCCTTATAACAAAACCTTCTCACTACAGTGAAAAGGTAAAAGCTACCCTTAAGGGGCCGAAAATTTGACCCACCCTGTATATATAATTTCGGTAGATAATTTTCACACTCAATATTTTAATAGATGAAAAATCCCAGACAATACAGCCATCAATGAACACTAAATAAAAATAAATTACTAGCCAATCTTGTACAACCATTTTTGCTTTTTCATAAAAACTTCGCCGCCGTTTGAAGCTTAAAGACTTTGCAGTAACTTTCGCTTGATCCAATATTACTGAAAGAAAACTCAAAAAGCGTCAAAGCGCAAATAAATAATTCTCCATTGAACCGGAGGGGGACATTGAAATCCTTTCCGTGACGTCACAGGCCAGTGGAGCGCGCGTCTAGGACGGTGATATGCAGAGAGAGACAGGAAATAAATCTAGTTGCAGGTACCAAGCTGAGCTAAGGGCTATTTTAGCAATACACATTTGACATTTCTCCTTAGTCAATTGTAGTTGATTTGTAAAAAAATTAACCATTTATACTAGGTCCGTGTATGAGTTGGTATCTCTTGATTAAATAAATAAATAAAATAAATATCCTTGGACATTCCACACGGCGTCATCTAGTCCCAAGCTAAGCAATTTAATGCTTGTGTTATGGTAACCGGATGACTGATATACTTCATAGATACTTTTTTATTTTATTTATACTTTGATTTGCTTTATAATTAAAAAAAGGTCAAATCAGTCAGTGTTAATAAGAAGCGCAAAACATTTTCTGTCTTTTATATGAGACCATTTTATTTATTTAATAACTTTTCTACAACGTAATTATCAGCACATTTATTTTGCGTTAGGTACTTAATACATGAAAAAGCCGTGTTGGCCAAGTGGATAAGTACTTCGACTTTCGATCCGAAGGTCGTGAGTTCGAATCCGGCCGTGCATCAATGGACTTTTCGTGTCGAAAAATTTATATGCACTTTAACACGAGCTTTAAACGGTGAAGGAAAACATCGTGAGGAAACCCGCGGCTAGTCAGCCCCACACGTATTGACCATTGTCTTTCCTGTGGATATGGCCGACAGCTGAGAGGATGGTTTAGGTGCTGGGCAAGCCTATTCTATCTCAACAATGTCCCAGGCACTACAGTGTCCCGTTAAGTGTAGGCAAAGCTTGCCTCCTGACTCTGTATAAATCATCTAGTAAAAAGATGTAAAGGCCTAAGTTTTTTAGTTACTTAATACATGTTATTTAATGTAAGTAGAATTCAAATTTTTGTGAAAGAAGTCATAAATTCTATTCGTGACATATATTTTCCTGATACACACGGCATATCACCATCCAAGGTCCACTCCGAACAAAGTCACAGTCCTTTCCGAACTCAAGTTTCCTTCAGTAAGTAGCAAGTTTAGTAACTTATTGTGATTGGAAAACGCATTTCGTTTTTTATAGAAGCTTTTTCATGTATCGTTTATTTAACACTTTAAGTGCGAAACTTAGGAGAAAAAGTGACAACATTATATTTCTTTAAAAAAGCATAAATCTACTTTTAATATCATAAAGCCTTTTAGGCTCACTCAAAATCCTTTCACCACACTAGTTTGAAAGAACTTTGTAAGTACTTATTATTAGTTGTTTTAGTTCGAAAAAACTAGTGACACGACAAAAGAAGAGTATCATATAATTTATATAAGGTGACGGTTGTACCTAATAGGTAACTAAAATAATGATATATTAAGTAGTAAACAACAGTTTAATGATACATCTACGCTCGGCTGATCTTAGCGCTCAAGTCAGTAGAACACTAAATACAGCTTGTGCTCATCACGTGTATCGAAATAACTGCGCGTGTGAAAAACGTGATGAGCTCAGCCTCTGGGTGTATAGTGTTCAACCGACGTGTGCAACCGACTGCGCGTTATTTCGATACAAACTCGAATGAAACGCGTAGTAACTGCTCGTTTGATAAACGTAGAGTGCCTATGCTTTTCGCAACGTCGGTTTGCACGAAGCTTTACTTACAAAAGCACTAGCCACACTCCCGCGGGACAAACACGAAGCAATCGTGAAATTGCAATCCAATGTCTCAATCTCAATCTTCAAATGTGTTTGTCATTCGAGTAACTGGGATTAGACCTTGAGCAAATAATACGAAGTTGATAGAAGTAATAGACAATACCTTAGTTTTAGATATATATAAATATAGGTTTATAGGTCTGTAGTAGTACCTAGTGCTAGGTGCTTTCGAAAAGAGCTCTAAAACGTAGGAAAACGTTGTGAGGAAACCAATATAATGTCTATCATGTTGGGAATACAGTCGTGATTCCAATCATATTTAATTTTTCATTTCATGTCATAATGTAAGTAGTAGTTCAGTGCGAATCAATAGGTACATATTTTTTTCAATGATATAAGTACCTACACTATCATCATTATTTTCAGCCTTTGTCAACCCACTGCTGGGCACAGAAGGCCTACATTCTCCAATGACTGCCACTCGTTCCGGTGTTGAGCCGATCGCATCCAGGTCTTGTTGGCGACCCTAACAATATCATCCACCCATCTAGCAGGTGGTCAGCCCGCACTGCGTTTATCCCCTGGCATAATATACGAGTACCTATACTAAGTTGTAAATAAATAAGTATTAGTAGTTCTATTATAGTAGTTATAAGTATAGTCGTTTTAATAGGTATTTTAGGTTTTGCATCTAAGCTTTGGTGGAATGTTAGTGAATAAAAACATAAATATTAAGCACTAACGTTAACATTCCACCAAAGCTTAGATCCAAAACCTAAAATACCTAGAAGCTAGAATGTTCTATTCCCATTTCTAGGTTTTTCAGGCGAGAAAGCATTCCAATTTAAATTTTAATTAAACCTTAGACTCTGGACTTTTAAAAGTTGAAACGACATTCTGGAACATTCAAGTTTTAGAGTTAAAAGTGTGACTTTGGTTATTGGAATTCAAAGTTACTTGTAAATTGATTCTCATTTCTAGTAGAAATAGGTAAATAACATCAATTTATATAATTTTTTATATAATTTGAACACATTTTAATGTAACCTTAAATAAAAAAGGTAATAATAAAATCTTTCAAGCATTTTTTAACAGACTTCGAAAAAGGTATGTGAAATGTCCAAGAATATTTATTTATATAAATTATTTATTTAAATACTATTTTGATTTTGTCTATAATTATTCTTCAATGATTTATTTTATTTTATTTGGGAAACAAACAGTACAATATATTATATCTTAAAACTAGTTAAATTAAGATTAACATAAACCAATAAAGTTTCCTCTATTATTGTATAGTTCATTCTGAGGTGAAACAGAATGATATTATAAAGATCTATAGACTACTTATAAAATAAAAATTTTAATTTTCTTAGTTTAATATAATTATTATTATGTAATATTTGTGGGATTATCAAAAACATTATCACAGAGTAGGCAATTTTAAAACATAATTTTCATAATTATTTAACACGTTAAACGCTATTTCCAAAACATTACTAACAGGATATTTGAGGTTGTAACTGAAATCAGGACTTCCCAATTATTTCCCGTGTCCCGGAATCTTGGAAACTTTTGGGACCAGGGACTCAATAAAACCTGAACATGTCAACTCAAAGTCGCTGAGAATAAGAAACTTTATTAGTTTGCAAGATTCTTGACAGTTGCATACAATTAAATTGACTGTCATCATGACTTGCAATTAAACAACAGAATTATTGAACGTCAATAAGGTGCGCTTAATTATTGCATTCTATTATTGCTCATGATATTATTAAAACCATCAAAACATTTACCGAATAATCGAATCGGTGCAAACGAATAGTTGGAATCGAATCTAGTATTCAAATATTTCTTTTATTCGTATTTATTCGGGAACATTGGAACAAGAGAAATGTTTGAATTGAAACCGTCAGTCGAGCTCACAGAATACATTGTAATATACGGGCCGCGTGGTTCATACGAGTCTCGACGTTGATTGGTCAAGTGGAGGTTCTCAAACTGTTGAAGTTTGAACCATTTGAACCCCCAATGAAAATGAGAAAAAGTTTTGCTAGTATAGACAAAAAAGTTGGTCACATTTTTAAAACCTATTTAGACTTTTTTTTTGTTACACTTAATGGTAATTAGATCATCAATTATTTCTTATTTTCAACATATTCATACATTACTCATTATCTCAGTATTCTGCTATTACATGTTTTTTTAAAGCTATTAAAATTTACAGATATCACAAACATCACAAGGTAATGAAATAGACAGAAAAGTAGAAGTTAAGGGTAATATTTATTCGGAAATATTGGAATAAAGGATATATTTGAATTAAAACCGTACGTTGGTTGGTCAGAGAAAGGTTCTTAAACTATTGTGCTTTGAACTTTTTGAACACGCACGCGCTGATAATAAAAAAGGATGCAGTGAGTATTTTTATAAAAAACAAAAGTTATTGTAATATATTTTACAACCAAAGATTGTGTAAGTCCTCAAACAAAACTGTATTTTCCTAAAGAATCACGAACATTCCAATGAATTACGAACCACCCCAAACTTTGGACACCGCAGTCCTGACGTCCTATCTCTTTCAACTAGCTTGTTTGCTCTGTTATCTTTTGTTTAACTTTCCACGATGCGAGCAAACCTACCGGAATAAATGTTATCCACTGGATATGTTGATGCACTATCTATAGTATGGGGGTACACAAAACGAATAAATAAATATCCTTTGACATTCCACACCACGTCATCTAGTCCCAAGCTAAGCAATTTAATGCTTGTGTTATGGTAACCAGATGACTGATAAACTACATCGAACATTTTTTTTTGTAAATACTTACGAGTACATTAACATTTGCATGCCTATTAGGTAGAATATTATCTGGACTAACCATTAGTACTATAAGATCTGATTGTAACTTATATTCTGGCAAATAAACGAATCTTATCTTACATTATTATATAAAGAAAACTCGAAACAAATATTTGCAGGTCATGCAAACTTTTATCCCGTGGCGGGAATCGAACCCGCAACCTACGCGTCTCAGGCGAGCCTTCGCCCACTGCGCCACAGCGGTCGTCAACAGTGCGTAATGTCGCTCTGCCCCTCGTCGGTTGATGGTAAGTATACAATATCTTTACTACCTTGATAATCTTTACCATAATAATGTTAAACAATAACTATTTAAGTGGGTACCACTACCACTTAAGTTAGCCAAGTGTAGCGTGTGATGTCAGACATTTTATTAAGGTTATCTTTTTAATTTAACGTTTACTTGCTTTGACATGTCTTATAAATTATTGCTCTTATTTATCGTAGTTATCATTAATAGTCATAAACCTCTTATTTAAAGTAAATACACTCCTACTCAGCTAACACAGCTCATTATCGAAACTCGAGGAACGATCCCACTCAACCAACACGGCTCCTTTCTGTCTCTCACTACATAAATAATCTTAAAATCTTTGTAGGTGCATTTCTGTGCAGACCACTTTTAAGCCGGATTTAAAAATACTTTTTCATTAAAATAAACAATTACGTCCCAAGACTAATTAAAACCGCGTCCGCAGAGACAAGTGCCACAAAAACTGGATTCTTAGCATTGTTGAATCTAGAATAATATTATCTAGACTTAGAAAAAGCGCTGGAAAAAGCGAAATAAGTAGTAGTGCTTTCTAGAATATAATGATGGGTTTTCTTTATTATATTATTCTTGTCTGAACACAGACAATAATAATATTATAATAATAATAATACCAATTTTAGTGCTGTAATAGTGTAATAATAATAATACCAATTTTAGTGCTGTCAAATTGGTTTAGTTAAGTTTTGACGACATCCAGAATTGCCACTATTGTTCGTTTAGTTTAGACCCTAAGCACTGGACTGGACTTGTAAGACATCAGAAAAAAATGACATATTTAAGCATAGTGAATTAGATAATAGTGGCAATTCGGATGGCTTGGGACTAGATGACGCTGTGTGAAAATGTCAAAAGTTTTTTTTATTATTATTTTGTTCCATCAGCTTAAAAACAGGTATTTTCCTCCATCTCTACTGAAATTTTGAATACCGTTTCCAACCGCGCGTCACCCGCAGCAAGCGTGACGCGTAAATCAAACGTGACTCGACGTTTCCGCTGCGTGGACGCTGCGTATCCGTGTCAGGTGACACTTGTCACGGCCGTCAGTTCTGTTGTCAAGAGTGACATTTACAATTTTGGAACGCTTGTTATGTATAATGGTATTATGTTAAAACTAAATATAATCTTGATTAAATCCTTAAGGTGGATGATTTTGGTGGATTAAAGTCTTATAAGACCGCGAGGAGTGACCACACTCATACCCAGATGAAGATTCTCCGGAAGAATCAAAACATTGTCGGTATCTAAATCGACGATAATTTTACGTGAGTAATTTCCCGTGTGCTATTATAATGTATAATAAGATGTTTTATTATTTTTAGTTTTAAGAATACGTCTTAGTAATCGGGGTCGTCCGACTACGCGATGGGTCGACATCAAAACAGACCATCAATTAATACGTGATTCATAACAGTACTGAATGGCGTTAACAAAGGGGGGCATATACCCAGCAGTGGGATAATAAATTTGCTATTGATGATGATGATGATGCTGATATTAAAGGATAGCCAAATAAAGTTTATTCATTTTTCTTTCTTTCAAGTAAGTACGAGTATATTTAATGAACATGCATGAAGAAGATATGCATTAACCCTCATAATCGATTACGAAGAATCTTATAAAAACACTAGTTTTTATATGTTAGCCTTTTTTAAGCAAAAACTATTTAAAAGCTATTGGTATTCCAAATTTCTTCTTTTTTGGATATACTTTCAAAAGCTGCTCCAAAACTGACACTTTTAATCAACTTGTTCCAAAAATACATCACTATTCATCAATTCAGCTACGACGCGCTACGACGTGCTACAAAGTGCTACGAGCTACGCTGCTACGCCACGCAGCCTTAAAAAGGCACGTAAGCCTACTAAAATTCATGCCGCTTTGGCCTACATCGCTCTATCTCGTGAAAAACCTTCCTATATGAATGCATCATAGCGCGCGGAGCTAGGATATGATAAGTCTGGACGTAAAAATGGAATTTTAATTTATGTACTAAAATTTGTCAGCATATAACTATGTTATGGCATATCCATCTACAGTGTCTAAGGATTTATTTATCTATCTTAATCAACCTAAAGTTGTAGATAAGTACCCTTCTTATTTAGTGTTATATGTTTTTATCGAGTTCGTTATTTTATTTCATATTTTAATGAAATTTTGTTTTTGAATATAATTTAAATTGCCTAAAACGAAATTCGCTCATTTAAATTTTCAAAACAATTAAACTTTCAGGAGTTATTTCGTTCGTTCGGTCGTTCGTTCATACGAACGAACGAACGACGAAAACTCCGTCATCTCCGTCATCAGTTGCCAACTCTGATGACGGAGTTTTCAGGCCGCCTAAAGGCCTCCGTCATGGCCTAATATCTTGATTACCTACATGCATTACATAATTTCTCAAAAATATTAATTAATTCACCGCACCATAACTCATCCCAAAAGTTCGGTCCCACAACTTCGTCCAGATGCTGCAAACTCCACGGGCCAGGTAATATATCACGTGCGGGTTCCGCATACTAAACGCTTAAGGATCCCCAGAACAGGTGTTAAGATACGATAGTTGGAACTTGCAAGTTTTGTATTCAATGTTTCATAGAAGTTTGGATTAACGATAGCCTTTGCTTTATGCATCAGAAATCTGCAGGATACTAAATTACAGCTGAAAGTATAAATAAATATCCTTGGAAATTCCACACGGCGTCATCTAGTCCCAAGCTAAGCAACTTAATGCTTGTGTTATGGTAACCAGATGACTGATATACTACATAGATACATTTTTTTTTATAAATACATACATACTATAGATAGAGTAACATCCAGACCCGGAACAAATATCTGTAGAAGATACAAGCATTTGTCCCGTGGCGGGGATCGAACCCGCAACCTCCGCGTCTCAGGCGGGCCTTCGCCTACTGCGCCACAGAGGTCGTCAAGTTGTTACAATGGTTTTTTATCAGAAAGAATGAAAGAAAAATCATTTATTTTGGTAGGACCTCAAGGATCACTTTAGTTTCGTCTTACATGTGATTCTAATGCCTGTTCCAACGCGACTCCCTACACCAGGGAAAGAATCAGGCAAGAACCTGGTGGTGTGGGCCTAGCTTTTTTTTAATAGCGATCCCTTAACAAAAACTGAAAGAGCAGCATAAAGGAATGAGCTTTAGAATAGAATAGAATAGAGAATAAGAGAGCTTTTATCTAAATGGTGGTTTTTATCTAAAATTGTATATTTCTTTTCTAGGAGAGATGATTGTCATGTTATTAGTGTATCTACTTTGTCGTAAGTTCGAATATCGGCCTATCAATATTTTATCCAGGGATCCACCGATCATGTCTGTTTTTTCTTTTTTTCTAAGAGGCTACTAAAACATTTAAAACCGTCATTTCTGTAATTTTAAAACACAAATACCCACCAAAGTACACAAGCCCTCACACACCGGAGTTTGCTCGCCGACCACTAAACAAATCTCTGAACGTACAAACAAACCTGCATTACCGAAAACGTTTACCTATGTAAGTTTCCTTTGTTGACCTTTGAAAAATATATCTATACCAATATTTTAAAGAGGTAAAGTTGGTTGTTTGTTTGTATGTTTGGGGTAATCTCCGAAACTCATCCGATTTCAAAATTTTTTCACCGATGTGTAGCATGGACTTTCCAAATGAGCATAGACTATATTTTATCAAGGTAGGTACCACGCGAGCGAAGCCGCGAGTTAGCTAGTCTAATCTATACTAATATTATAAAGAGGTAAAGTTGGTTGTTTGTTTGTATGTTTGGGGTAAACTCCAAAACTACTCATCCGATTTCAAAAATTCTTTCACTACAAACAAACCAACTTTACCACTTTATAATACCAGTATAGTATAGATAATATAAATAGATTGTATTAAATATCAACGCAATACACACGCTTGAAAATGCAAAGTTAAACTATAAGAAAGTAGCCCGTATTCCGCGACACATCCCAGTCAGATATTCACCAGTTGATCAATACTTGACATCCAAACAAGCCAGCCGTGTCCTCTTGATATTCATTCCGTGCAACCGCAAAACAAACGGTTAAATTCCCGATCGTATTTATTGTTTCGTGAGCGCGGGTTGAATGCTGATGTCACGGGGGCAGTAGGATATGGTGGGGTTATTCAAGGTCATGGTATCACAGTATTATTTGAGACTGGCTTACTCACCCGCAGCTCGCATGGTACCTTGATAAAATATAGCCAAATTATTTAGTTGATCTAATAAACGACTAAACACGCACTCAAAATTGACTATACCTCACGAAGTAACTGACCAAAGCCGGGGACTATAAAAGCAATCCCACTGATTCATTTCCATCGAACGTTCCATAAGCCATTGGTATCTGATACCTATATTATAGTCCCCGCACGGCTAATCCGAAATTAGGTATCGATTGCGGTCTAATGCTGCTGGATAAGGCTGTGCTTTTGCATAAGCTGAGCGGATTTTTGACGACCTCTGGTGCAGCGGACGAAAACTCACTTAAGACGCAGAGGTTGCGGGTTCAAATGCCGCCACGGGACAAATGTTTGTATGTTATATTCTATAATAATATAAACTTAAACTACCACTGACTCACTGACTGATTGACAGAATTGTTCTCCCTGTTGGTGGATGGGAAGGTATGTATATTTTGACGGATTCGTATAGAGGTAGGTCTGGTGACTTCGGGAAAAATCGCAAACCCCCCCTTTTTGCCCCCCTTCCCCCCCCCCTTTTGAGGATCTCGGAAACTAAGAGACTTGGAACAATTTTTTTTGCGGAATCGGATAGAGGAGGCTCGGGGAAGTAAAAATTTTTTTTCAGTGTTGCCCCCTTTGCCCCCCCTCTCCCCCCCTTTTGCGGATCTCGAAAGCCTTAAGACTTGGAACAATTTTTTTTTCAGATTCTTGTAAAGGGGAACTTAATTAGTCGAAATATTTTTTCAAAACTCACCCCCCCCCCTCCCCAACCTCCCCTAAAATTGAAAGAGCTGTAACTTTACAACGGTTGGAGATATCCATTAGGTGTTTGAACAAATATTATAGTGGGTAGGCGTCGGAGGTCCTGAGTGGAGCGAACCTACGAGACCTGAGTGGAGCGGAGGGGGGAGGAGGCGAGCGAAGCGAGCCGCCGACCCCCGTAGCGTAACGAAGGTCGAGTGGGTGAGCGTAACTCAGGGCCGACGACTTGGTAAATTTTTTTCTTTTTTTTTTTTTTTTAATGGCTAAGGGCTCCTAAAGGGTTTTCATACTGATTTAGGGCTTCCCATAGCGGTTTATTAAATATTTTTAATCTCCTATGGATTCTCAAAATTTTATAAGGGTCTCTCTACCTGTCAGAAACATGGAAAAAGAAAACCGCGTGCTGCTTGCAGCACGCGCACCACGCAAACTAGTTAAAGTATAATATTTAAGTAGTATATCAGTCAACTGGTTACCATAACACAAGCATTATGTTGCTTAGCTTGGGACTAGATGACGCCGTGTGAAATGCCCAAGGATATTTCTTGTCATCATTGATTATTGTATTTTCCTATGGATATGGATTTTGGTACAGAATTGTTAAGTAACTTACCACAATATAATCAGGCTAATCGGAATCTGAAAGCGGTCAATTATCCACTACTTTTCAAACGTAGATTTGTTCTCTCACGTACTAATAACTAAAAATGTTGAAGGGAAATTATTTTTTAATCAATTCTGAACTGCATATATTTAAAGTTATGGCCCAAATGTCATCATCATCATCATCAACTAATCGAAGTCCACTGGACATGTCTCTCAATGCTATACTGTACTTAAATTAATCGTCTTTATCTTAAGGGTCTTAAAATAGGTTTCCATTTGTCAGTATTTTTCAAAAACTTAGCGTCTCTATATTACCCGCTCCAATTATCGCCCCGCTAATCGCTCCGCTTATAAACACAACCTTCTTCCGAATCACCGCGTATGTTTAATGGTACAGGGTAGATAATTGCTGCGTCCATAATGTGCGGCATTGATCTAGTGAAGCCTTCAAATGTACCAGTAATGAAGCACTTACAGCCTTTAAGCCTTAAAGCCACTTGGAAATTAATCAACAATGAGACTGGTAAAGCAAAACGTGGCCACAAACAGATTAATCTAAAAGTCAATGATCATTTTCTTACTAAAAGCGATGAGGTCGCTCACGCATTTGATAATTTTTTCTCTAATATACCACATGTGGTGACTCAGTCATTAAATTCATCTGCCACTAAAGCATTCGGCTTTTTGGAATCCAGTGTTGCTCAGGGTGATCATGAATTTAGGTTTAGTTATGTTAGCGCAGACAATATTGTCAAAATATTTAAATCACTGAATATTAAAAACACTGAGGATTTATGGGGAATTTCAACTAAGATATTAGCTACTATTGTTGGTGATATTGCTCCATGTTTAGCTTATATCTTTAACAATTGTGTTGACGAGGGAATTTTTCCCAATCTAATGAAGATAAGTAAAGTTATTCCTTTATTTAAATCTGGTAATGAAACTGACCCCGCTAATTATAGACCAATTTCGATTCTGCCTGCGTTAAGTAAAATATTTGAAAAACTTATTCTTAATCAACTGCTCTCTTACTTTAATCATAACGGACTTTTACACCAGCATCAATTTGGATTTACGAGAGGTAGATCAACAACCGATGCAGGTACATTGCTTCTAAAGCATATTTATGAGGCCTTTGAGAACTCTCAAGACGTAGTCGGAGTTTTCTGCGATCTGTCGAAAGCATTCGACTGCGTATGTCATGCGACTCTAATCTCCAAATTAAGGTACTATGGCGTCGTAAACCAAGCCATTGACTTGATTCAATCTTATCTTTCCGAGCGAGTCCTTAAAGTTGAAGTAGGTGGTGAAAGGTCCTCAGGGTCAGTTATTGATATGGGTGTGCCACAGGGCTCGATACTAGGCCCTTTCCTGTTTTTAGTGTACATAAACGACCTTCCATCCTTTGTAAAGGACATATGTGACATTGTTCTTTTCGCTGATGATACATCTCTGCTTTTCAAAGTTGATAGGTCTAAAGATAACTATGATGATGTTAATGCCTCTCTATCCCAAGTCTCAAACTGGTTCACTGCTAATAATCTTTTACTTAATGCTAAAAAAACTAAATGTATTAAATTCACTTTGCCTAACGTAATTCAGAGACCTACAAAAATTGAATTAAATGGTGAAATACTTAATCTTATTGGTTCAACTATTTTCTTAGGTCTCACAATTGATTCTAAAGTGCAGTGGGGTCCGCATATTGACACACTTGCAGGTAGGCTTAGCTCCGCTGCCTACGCAGTGCGTACGATTAGGCAACTTACTGATGAAGGAACAGCTAAGTTAGTATATTTTAGTTACTTCCATAGTGTGATGTCTTATGGTATATTTCTTTGGGGTAAAGCAGCAGATATTCAAACGATATTCGTTTTACAAAAGCGTGCTGTCCGCGCCATTTACAAATTGAAACGTCGGGACTCTTTAAGAGAACGTTTTAAAGAAATAAATATTCTTACTGTTTTTTCGCAATATATTTATGTAAACTTATTGCACACTCACAAATACATAAACAACTTTAAGAAAAAAAGTGATGCGCATAAAATTAACACTAGAAATAAGAATAAACTATGTGTGCCTAAATTTAGACTAGAAAAAGTAAACGGTTCTTTTATGGGAAATACTGTACTTTTTTACAATAAACTACCAATCAACGTAACTAACCTTCCGATTCGAAGGTTTAAAACGTACATAAAGAATATTCTTGTAAAGAAAGCGTATTATTCTATTGATGCTTTTATTATTGATAAAATTGCGTGGCCTGATGTCGCTCTGCCCCTCGACGGTTGATGGTATACAATATCTTTACTACCTTGATAAGTAGGTACCACTTAAGTCAGCCAAGTGTAGCGTGTGATGCCAGACAACATTTTGTTGAGGTGTTATCTTGTTAACTTTACAATTACTTTTAATTTCTTTGACATGCCTTACTTTGTTCGACTGGCTTCCCACTAAAGCTTGACTATTTAGATTATTTTAGATTGTTAAGGGATCGCTTTTAAAAAAAAGCTAGGCCCACACCACCAGGTTCTTGCCTGATTCTTTCCCTGGTGTAGGGAGTCGCGTTGGAACAGGCATTAGAATCACCTAGCATGTAAAACGAAACTTAAGTGATCCTTGAGGTCCTACAAGAATAAATGATTTTTTCTTTCTTTCTTTCTTTCTTTCTTTCAATTTTAGACTAATTTGTCTTCTGTACCCTTTGAGCAGATATCGGTGACCGTATCGCGAGACTTAAGTGGCGCTGGGCTGGACACTTGGCCAGATTTGGTGATGGCAGGTGGTGTAAGGCCGTGACCGAGTGGTGGCCAAGAGAGAGCTATTAGAAGTAGGGGCAGACCATCAGCCCGGTGGGTGGACGATATAGAGGCCATAGAGGGAAAGGCATGGATGCGAACGGCACAGGGCCGATTAGAGTGGCGTTTGAGGGAGGAGGCTTATACCCAGCAATGGGCTATAATTTGAGCTGCCAATGATGATGATGACCCTTTGAGCTGTGTTAGCTAGTGAATAATCTCTTGGGCTATTATCATAGCATCACCTATTAAAAGTGATATTACTGTTTGTAACGTTATTTAATATAGTTAATAGGTCTTAAAACAACGTCACTAGAGTTGGCATACAAACTTCATCACACATCGCAAGTTGAAACACGGACCTTATCTGTTAAGTCCCGTGTGACATTCGATTCCACGGACGGGAATCAATTTATTTTCTGCCAGACGTCAGCATCGCGGGTTTGCTTTAAAAAGTTAAATCCGCTTGTTTTATTATATCCATATCTCTTTTAGTACCTAGGGATTATTTTTTTCTATTTAAATATTATACCGGCAGGGATTAAGTTTTAAGTCTATTTTTCGGGGTATGTGGTATTTTGGATGTGCATTTTGATTATAATTATTTGACTATACTAATACAATTTTTAAAGGATTTTGAATGCCTAAAGATGTCAGAATAATCTATAAGAGAAATTTTTCTTAATTTCGTGGCTTAATTGAAAATATTTTATGTAGATTATTATAAGAAAAAAAGAAAAATTGCATGTAAACGAAGTAAAACGTCATCGGAAAGGAATCAAAAATCACGTATTTCAGTGGGACCTTAAGGATCACATAAAAAACGTCTTACTTACAATGTTAGGTGATTCTATTGCGTATTCTAACCGCGACTCACCTTGGTGATAAAAGAAAGTTGGCAAGACAAATCAGGCAGGAACACAAGTGTGGGCCTAGTATTCCAGATAGGAACCCTGGCCTTCAGAGTTGGACATTACCTACGAACTAACAATAGTAACAGAGGTATATAAAATCTTATACACCCGCGATCCTGACATCCAATTTCATTGCCGCCACAGCCACACAATAGTAACCACCAATGCAGAAATGTCGCATCTCTATGCATTGATCTCAGCACGAGAGTGAACGATATTGGAACTTAATGCTAACGACTGACGGTTCAATTTCAAGATAAATATTTCATTCGATTTAAATTCTTTTCATTAAGTATCTGTGTGTTAAGGCAAGTGGAGATCCGTTGTCTCTGCCACCTCCATGAGAATACGTCTTTACAATACAAATATTTTTAAATACGTAGCTATTTAACTTTAGAATATCAACTTTCATTGCTCAGGTTTGCATAGCTTAAGACTAGATGGCGCTATTAACAATTTATTGCTTTAATTAGAAACATAAAACGTCGGGATAAATCGAGACTCGTCGCCAATAGAAAACGTCCAAATTAATGTCTGCCATTAAACATAACACCACCCATATGTATGGTAATATCGCCACATTTTACTGTTATTAGCCCATTCGCTGCTTTAATTGAAAAGGGTAATGTAATTTGAATATAACCGCGTCTAGTCTGTGATATATCCACAGAGAGATAAGTAACATCTGAGAACTGATAGGTATTTTAAGAAATTTAAACCAAAGCTCTTAACAAAAAGAAATCATCATTCTTCCAATTTTATAATTTTATAAGTTTATTTCAATTCTAATTAAACATCTGCAATTTTCCATATTCAAGTGTTTGTTTTATATTAATGATTTTGTTTCATTATTTAATAATTAAGAAAACTGTTTGTATGCTATACTAGCAGAATCTAGATGTTCTCTAAGCTATACCACCATCCGTATTTGCCTAGGTTCACAAACACTGAATAAATGAATTATGAATGAATTATGAATTATAATATTCGAGTTAAATACACACTTTCTTACAAAGCAGTAAAATCATGAAGATACAATCTTAAGAAGTAAGCTTAAACTTAGCTCCTTCGCCCGCTAGATGGCACTAAATTAAATTCCACTTACCATCCAATCTCTCCTTTCCATTGAAGTACCAGACCACCTTTGGCTGTGGTTTTCCCTCTCGCACGATACAACTGATGTTGATCTTCGCTCGTTCGAGGAGTGGACCAAGAGTGGCTCCATCTTGAAGGGTCTGACCTTCTCCGGTGATGACTTCCACCGATTTTGGTTTTACTGTGGACAAAAAGAAAGTTTAATAAAATAAAGAAAGTTTTAACTCATTATAGGTTCTACGCGATTAAATCTTTCGCTTCATTTTAGCTATTATTATATATTTTTTTATCTAACCTATGCTGTCCCACTGCTGGGCAAAGGTCTTATATATTTAATATACTTAATATTATTTTATTCTTACAGTAGATTATATTATTTGAATATTATTATAAAAGAAAAGAAAATTTGATTGAGTGTTTCATAATAAATTGGTAGGTATAATCATTTTAATAATTTAATTAATTTTGATGTTATGACGAAACCCATAATACATTACAAAAAAAACACCTAAGTTTTGGAGTAAGTATGATTTTGACTACCCTGCTACAAGATGCGTAAATCAATAACAACAAACATCAAAGATGAGAAACAAACTAAAAATCACATAAAATAATAGATAGGATAGTGTCACCAAAACTTAACTAACCTAATTTGACAGCACTAAAAATGTTGCCGTCCCTTTCATAACGATCGAATTAAAGAGGATGGCATCATTTTTAATGCTGTCAAATTAGTTTAACTCAGTTTTGGCGACATCCAGAATTGCCACTACTGTATATTTCCGAATACGGATAAAATGAAATTGTATTCGATAACGTGAATATTTAACATTTCGTTACAAGAGGCTCAAAACATGAGCATCATTAACAAATGGAATTATTCGAGTTTCGATACTCGCGATAATGCATAAGTAGATTAACGTAATACGGGTTCAAGGTATTCACAAAAATTTACGATAGCTTTGTTCAAAGATTTTTTTAAATATTAACTATTTACTTTACTAGATGATTTATACAGAGTCAGGAGGCAAGCTCTCTACACTCAACGGGACACTGTAGTGCCTGGGACATTGTTGAGATGGAATAGGCTTGTAGCAGCTAAACCATCCTCTCAGCTCAGCCGGCCATATTCACAGAAACGACAATGGTCAATAAGTGTGGGGCAGACTCCTCACGATGTTTTCCTGCACCGTTTAAAGCTCGTATTAAAGTGCATTTTTCGACACGAAAAGTCCATTGATGCACGGCCGGATTCGAACTCACGACCTTCGGGATCGAAAGTCGAAGTACTTATCCACTTGGCCCACACGGCTTTTTTTAAAGACAAAATACTTTATCTAACTTCATCTATCTTGTTCTCAATTAAAATATAAATTAAATAAAGTCATTAAAAGTTTTTCACTAGACACTTTCGTTAATAAATATTGTCTTGAAAGCTGGAGCTCACAAACGGAATCACAACTTCCATCTCTATGAAGTCCAGCTGCGAAATTGATAGTGACGTACTGGTGTTTCATTGTATCGATACAATTTAAAAAAGTATACCTACCATGTAAGTACTTAATAAAATAACAGATTTGCAAAGTCATCCTGTGGTGTTCGGAAGATTAGGAAGACTTAAAACTTGTAATATGATTTGGAGGATTGTTCAAATAATAAGTAGATGTGATAAGTTTATTTGTTTGCCAAATGAAAAATATTTCACTCAACATTATAATACGCAGTGATGCAGTAAACATTTCAAATTGCCCCAAGTATCTAGTAGTAGTACTACTACTAGTAGTAGTACTACTACTACTACTAGTACTACTACTACTACTAGTAGTAGTAGTACTACTGTAGTACTACCAAAGACCAAAGGGCTGGTGCTTACCTCGGACAGAGGATAAGTATAGCAATCCAACGAGGTAACGTTGGATTGCCTGGTAACCTGGACTCTGTCTTCTATCTTTAGTTAATATATATTTTGGATAGAATACAGAGTTCCTTTTATTTATTTAGTTGTTTAGGTTAAGAAGTGTACATATTTTTTGTTCTAGTAGTTGAAACAACGATTCTCGTACAATCATAAGTTTCGTCTTCTTCTTCAGAAGAAGAAGAAGAAGAGAAGAAGATAAGTTTCGTGACAATTTTCTGGTTCAGTTTATGTTGGTATCAGCTAAATCCGAAAATCGGTACGAAACTTCGTTTTCGTTGATTCCAAGCCTCAGTTACTTCAATACGCTTTTAACTTTATCGATTAAAAACTCATCGACTTTTCCTATTACTACACTACGATAAGTATCTGATGCACGAAGTTAATTAAAAGCCAGTGAACCGTATTTTAAATTAATTAGAAATGGGATATCTATTTGTTTTCTTATTTCAGTTGATTGAGACAAAAAAATATCGATTCTATTTACTCTATCAACGCTTACGAGACAATATTAAAAGTCATTAGAAAACCTTATTAAACACATCGATTTACCTAATCAAATAATTTTAATTGAGTTATGCATTTAGGTACTTCTGACTACGCCAAATTTAATAATTTTAATTGTGTCTAAAACTTAATAAATGTATAAGTAGATAGGATTCCGATATTACCAAGAATTCAATCATTTTTCACATAAAAAAATGACACTGCAATCTCATAAAAAATGACATTGCAATAAATTATTCAGCTATTTTTAAATTATCTACGGAAATTATAAAACCAAAGGCATGCATAAGTCCCCTCGTCACACAGTTATTAAAATAAAGATGTCACATTTTGACATGTATTATTCTGACGGTTTTGAAATTAGGCGGGAGATTTGACAGCTATATTGACAGTGTTTTCTTTCTTATGTATTATATTTTTATAATGCATGCTGCATTAGCCTTTAAGCTTTTATCAACCTTGTTTGAAGGAGTAAAAATATTTTGCTTACTTTTGTCCGAACGAGCCAAATTACCAAAACCAACCAAAAGTATTTGTAACCGAAAGTATTATACTACGATCGATTTACATAATAATCATTAATAAACAATAATTATTTATGTAGGTTACTTTGGCATAACCACAGATTATATAATACACTAGTACAAATGCCTCATGTAGAACATTGAAAACAATCCTGAATTTGCGGGCAATTCGTCGGGCTATCCCGTTTTACCTGTGTTTCTGAGTCAGCGTCATCTGGCGTTCATGGCATGTAGTTTTATTTTATTTTGTAGAAATTGATCTAGGACATAAAATATTAATTTATATAATGGGATATTTTATTTTGTTATTCTTGAAAAAAAAATATTTAAAACAGAAAATGTATGATTCTGGCATAATTTTGGTGTTACATGAATTTCCAGAGACATTATTTCGAAATCGCAACACGTAACGCTATCTATTATTATTTTTTGGAACTGTAAGCGTTTTATAAGGAAATGGTACCCCATGGCATAACACAGACATTCCCATATTCATAGTCTGCTATTATCTACATTTGACTTTAGAACAATATTAACGAAACCCGCTTCAAATCCTAATACTTATCAAAACTGCGTGACGTACGAAATTGGCGCGAAAACTGACGTCTCGCTGACAGCTGTCAGTTGTGGCGCGTTCATGAGTTGCGCTATTTGTCAACGATGTTTAATTGTTTTGTGGGGATGTAGGGGTTCTATTGTTGAGTTTGTGACAGTTATTGTTAGTTGATACCAATCTGAAGGGTAGGTAAATGGCAAGCGTTGATTTTTATTCTAGAAACTTTACTAAAAAGTAAGTTCTGAGCAAGTGGCCAACTCTAGTGACGGAGTTTTTAGGCCGCCTTAAGCCCTCCGTCATGGCTTAACGACTTTAAAAGCCGAGACCGACAATTTAACGTGCCCTTCGAAGAACGGAAGCGCTCAGATATTAATACCACTTGAGGTCACCCATTCAAGTAGTGACCGCTCAGAACGTTGCTTAACTTCGACGATCTATCAAGATCGTCTTAGCAAGCTTCGCCACGAGCGCTTCGATATACTACTTCTACTTATACCTTATATTATAAATAGAAAAAATCATTACCTACTGCTTAAAACTAACCTATTTAAAGTTACCAACTCAAACTGAGTTGGATCTTTTTATACTTGTTTACCAAAAGCCTTTACTTTGCCAAGTTAAAAAAACAAAATGCAATACATTCGCCGTCGACTGTACGGCGTCCTCATTTTATATTCGCAAGTTTTACAGTAAATCACTCAAGTTTCGATACTCGTAGAAATATTTCAACTTTTGTCAAGTGTATGTATTCGTGAGTTATAGTGTATCGAAAACGGGTTTTCAATTTTGACTTTTGTTGTAAGAGTTTAAGGTATATTTTGCTATTGTTGGATTCGTGGTAAATATGCATCAGATTGCCAAGCAATTTTTAAACTTGACTGTTTGCAAATAAAGTGTTATATCAGTTTAACAAGGTTGCGTACAAATAAAGTTTAGAATGATGTGTAATCGTTTTGAAACATACAACTACGTATTTTTATTGAAATAAAAGAATACATACGTAATTAAAGATTTTTTCTTTTTTTTTTAGTATAATGTACTTTCACACATACATAAATCACGTCTCTTTCCCGTAGGGGTAGGCAGAGACCACAAATCTCCCGTTGCTACGATCCTGACAAAATTATTTTGCCTCATTCACTCTTCATACAAGCTTTTCGGTTTTTAAGAGTTTTTCAACAGATGGAAAACGTACGATATATTGTAGAAAATTAAAAACGCGGTAAAATTCCGTCAACTTAAAACTATGAATAAATGATAGGTAGGTGACTATACTCAGGTAGGTACTGATGGCATAAAAAAAATTAAATATGATCAAGACTGTGTTCCCAAGAGACGGTAGACATATTCTTTCAGATCTTTTTAGACATTTTTAGATCCATTGCAGATGTCTAATGGAGTAGTCAGAGGCATGTCCAAATAAACATGTGGTACATGCCCATATTTTGCAGAAATTAACATTCCATACATGACAGGTGGCAAGCCCATTGACGCTACCAGAAAGCTAACTGGTTTTCCCTTGGTTTTTCTACACCTTTTAGAGCCCGTGATAAAGCGCTTAAGCGCGTAAGCTCATAAGTTTTTCAAAACGAAAAATCCATTAATGCTCGGCCGGATTCGAACCCCTGACCTTCGGATCGAAAATCAAGGCGCTAACCCACTCGGCCATCACACCCTTATACTGATGATGATAACATAATTAATAACACTATTATTATTCTCAGTAAGTTGTCGCGAAGGAAACTTCGTCCAAGTAATTACTAGACTAGTTCACTGCAGCTGGCGTCTTTGATTTATAACGAAGGAATTATAGGAATAAAATCACTTACATTTAACTTATAGTTCTCATAAAGTTAACAGACTTGGGCGTAAATACCCAGGTATGGTATATATCCCTGGACATTCCACACATCGTCATCTAGCTAAGCAATTCAATACTTGTGTTATGGTAACCACAGATGACTGATATACAACATAGATACATTTTTTTTTGTAAATACATCATATTATACATAGAAAAAACATCCAGACCCGGAACAAATATCTGCAGAACATGCAAACATTTGTCGCGCGGCGGGGATCGAACCCGCAACCTCTGCGTCTCAGGCGGGCTTTCGCCCACTGCACCACAGAGGTCGTCATGAAAAACATCATTTTGATTAAAAACATCAATTTTAATTATTGTCATCTTAAAGAGCCGTATATATTATATAAGATACCTATGTTAAAAATTGAGTCGTGATATTTAATTTTGTTTTCCTACAAGTGACATTCAGAATTGAAGATTTAATTTTCAAACGAAAAATATATTAAAACAATGCGTGAGGATTCAAACCTACGACCTATCGAAAATAAAGACACTATGTCATTGAAGTTCGATGAGATAGTAAAAAATTGATAGAAATAGCAAATACTTTAAGTATTTTTTCTTTCTCCTTTTATATGTAATGTGTTTCCCTATAATATGTAATGACAAAATAAAGATTTTTCTTTCTTTCTTTCTTTCTTTGTTTCTAAGTTCAATCAATCATTGAACGTTCACAAAATAAAAGTTGTGTTCGCAAACATCTCAGATTACTTAAACTTAAATAATACAAACTTATTTAAAAATACACACAGATCTCGAGCTTACGAACTAAAGCCGAAGTCAGCTCACGAACTTGTCGAACTTCGAACCGACGAACAATATTTTTAAACCTTAATCTCGACTCTGTAATGTTGAAATTCGGTCAAGACCAGACTTAAAGGATTACCTTAACTCGGTTTAAGGTGCGGTTCTGACAGTCATCATCATTCACTACTTTATCTACTGATGTAGGCTAGGATCAAAAGTCCAATCCCTATAATTGAAACTAGCAGACCCGCGCGGCTTCGCTTGCGTGTTGTACATACTTCTAGAAATTAAACCCTTAATAGAGTGAATGAATGGAGTAAAATCAATATATATAAAACAATAAGCATTTTTCTGGAATCAACGCACAGACCAAACCGCTGAAGCTATGAAGCTGAAATTTGGAAGGTAGCTTCGTTTTAAAACAAAACTGAGCACTAAGAAGGGATTTTTCGAAATTCTACCCCTAAAGGGTTGAAAAGGGGTGAAAACCGTTGTATGCAACTTTTTAATGCGTGAAGCGATTTCCTTCAAACTCAGTATAAATATTGAAAATGATAAATACATTTACATGTTTTTGAGGAATTAAAAAAAAACGCCTGAAAAGAGGTAAAATGTGGTGTCAAAGTTTGTATGGGAACTTTTTAATGGGTAGTTCGATTTGCTTGAAACTTGGTTGTAATACTAACAATGCAAAATAAATATATACGTGTTTAAGGGTTTTTCAAAAAAACCCTTTAAAAGTATCCTATCACTATACAAAAAAAATGTCTTATAACATTTTTTTCAAAACTACCTCTCAATGTGAAGGCATCATAGGTTGTATTTACTTGTAAGTATTTAAAGTGGCTACCTACGTTGATTTTGCTTACGGTGCTCATAGAAAAGGCTGACTGTTTGTCGGTTCATATTCTATGGTCTGGCACAGTTCAATCTGCTTGCAAAATATTCTAGTAATTGAAATTGTAGTGTGTAGTATATTAACTCATTTTTAATGTCCTAAGTTCTAAAATTATGTGTAACTCGCTTAGAATGACTAAGTTTTATTAACTTAAATGTTTTTACAATACATTTCATAAAAGTCACAAAATTACAAAGAAAAACAGCTACAACACTTTATCCCAATAAACGTTCTTAAAAACTCGGCTTAAGACTTCAGCCTTTAAAAAGGTTTACGAAGTGTTGGGGTGAGTAAAATAATAGATTGGATCTTACAAAACAACTTTTAAAAGCATTTTAAGCGGCATTTTAACTTTCAACTTACATGCATGAATTATATGAAATTTGAAGTACATATTGTAAAATTGTGAACATATTGTAAAATTGTGTACATATTGTAAATTTGTGTACATATTGTAAAATTTATGAATGTAATGCTTTCATGGACAACAACTATACGGTCCATTAATTACTCACGAATATTTGAATATACAATTAAGTACCGAACTTTTTTGAGCAGTATTCACAAGACTCGTTGATTTTAAAGACCTATTCTTTTAAAACTATAAGCTATTAAACATCTAAGCTGAGTGTACCGGATCTGAGCGGATCCCGTAACTCGGATGTAAGCCGAGCGTAGTATCTCATCACGATACATTGTAATATGCAATCTGTAGTGATGCTCCTTTTCGGAGTAGGTACGACACTTTCGGAATTACTACTGTACGAACTAACACACTGTATATTAAGTCCTATATTCGTCCTATATTTCCGTTGTTTTAGTTTTAATACAACAGTAACTTCTTGATTGCAATTAACACATGAAATTACTTAAAATAAGGCTATTTTAATTGTAATTAGAAAAGTAAAAATAAAATAAATATCCCTGGACATTCCACACAGCGTCATCTAGTCCCAACTCCCAAGCTAAGCAAATAAATGCTTGTGTTATGGTAAGCAGATGACTGATATACTAATATACTATTAGTAGTGAAGAGTTCCATCCAGTGTCTTTTACGTGTTAAATTGTTTTAACAAAAATTTTAAACACTTTTTCGGAGTGTCCAGTTCTAAGCGACTCATCCCATCCCTATGTTTTAGATTCAGGCTTACTGCCAACTAGCCACTGTGTAAATTACATACTTGAACAGCGAACATACTGCCTGCAAAGTTTGTCGCCGAGATTACTGTACGTGTTACTAGCTTTAGCACTCCGCTTTGTTTATGGTTTGGCTATTCTAAGCTTTTGGTAGATTATTTAAAGATTTTTGTTATTAAGAGTTTCAAGATTTTATTTAAGAGTTGAAAAGTGGTTATAGAGAATAAGTATAGCAATCCAACAAGGTAACACTTTTAGCCTTTTGGGCACACGTATTGACCATTGTCTTTCATGTGGATATGGCCTGCTAAGCTGAGAGGATAGTATAGATACTGGGCAAGCCTATTCCATCTCAACAATGTCCCAGGAGCTACAGTGTCCCGTTAAGTGTAGGCAAAGATTGCCTCCTGACTCTGTATAAATCATCTAGTAAAGATGTAAAGGCTAGTTGTTGTTATTTTAAAGATTTTTGTTCAGAATCTGCTTAGGAAACTCGTATTGTTGTAAGCTTAGAAACTTCTAAAGAGATGAGAGGTAGCTTACTAACTTTCTCCAAGTCTATTCAACACAAATTTACCTTAGCGCTATAAATAAAATTAGAAACTTGTTAGGAATAGACAAAAGGCACTTTCAATCACCAATATCTAGAAATCGCTTTACTGAATTTATCTTTTTTTTTTATATTTTGTGTTTTTAAATTTACAGGATTTTATCGCGTAAAAAAATTCAATTTAAAAGAATTAATTGTGATCGCGAAAGTTTAAGAAAGACTTTTTTTTATTTAAGATATAAATATTTTAATTTTTAACTTATAGATGATAAAGATAATTATTTAGCCGATTCTAAAACAGAAGCTGTTCTTATTTAATAGTAGTTTTAGTGTATACTCGGCAATGTTTCCGACGAATTAATTTTTTTTTTAATTTTTTTATTGTGTTTTCTCCTGGTGGTAGCATAATAATTATCAAATATCAAAGAAATGAGTCGTGTTCAAGGTTTTTAAAAAAAATACCATTTGTTGTGTTGTGCATACACCGTAAATATCCTAGACCTACGCCGTAGACCCTCTACGCTACGTCTACGGCTCGAAGGTTGTTTAGGCTGTTTATTAGGTGTGACCCGCCACAGTGATATGGGTCAGTTATAATTTTATTGTGTTCACTGTAAACCTTGATTTACTGCGGAAAGATTGTTACTTGGTTAATTTATTTTTAAAGTTTGATTGCACTTAGATTTGGTATAATCAAAGTATTATATAACAAGGTTAAATTTCTAACTAGGTTAAATTTCTAAATAAGCTTAAGAAAGCACAACTATATCAAACGAATAACTAACTATCCTTAAGTTTACACAAACTTGTAACATAAACTGTCTCAGTCTTCAGTAAATAGTAGTTAGACGGACGAAGTCCACGAAATGAAGACTTAAGTTTGAAAACTATGAAATTGGTAATTTAAATTGAACTTGCAATCATAATACAGATATTTACTGATGTGTGGACGACGCTATTAGAAAACTATCTGGTTTCCTCACGATGTTTTTCTTCACCGTTTAGAGCTCGTGTTAAAGGTTATATGTCATGATGCTGCTAAAGCAAATGCTGAGGGGTAGCCTTATTTTCTTGTCACTCGATTGTCAATAAGTATTTTTCATGTATGTTACCCATGTTTATGTTGATGGAAAATAATTACTTATTCTATTCTATATATATTTTTTCGAAACCAAATATCCTTGATACACGGCCAATGGATATATTCGAACCCTCGACAATTTGGTTAATAATAGAAAGCGTTGGTTACTTGGCTACATGCTCAGGAATATAATCATCTATACTTCTATACTTCTTCTATACTTCTTCTATACTAATCTATATCTATACTAGTAATTATTATAAAGAGGTAAGTTTGTATGTTTGGAGTAATCTCCGAAACTACTCATCCGATTTCAGAATTCTTTCACCGATGTGTAGCATGGACTTTAAGAATGAACAGAGGCTGTATTTTATCAAGGAACCACGCGAGCGAAGCCGCGGGCAAGTAAGCTAGTCTTGCTATAAAAACGTTTCAATATGAACAGAAATCTAACTGATTATTTCTAACTGATTTATTATTTACTCCACTCTACCAACTCTGGGTGTATTTTCAATATTCTACAAGTCTGTTCGACCAGTGTTTAAGGTAGGTATGTGCTACACGCGAGTGAAGCCGCGCGGGTCTGCTAGTATTCTACAATTCACGCCAGTTTATTGGCCACAATGAAACTTGCACCGCAGTTGCTACTCACCCCAACTCAATAACTGGGCTTTCATTAAGCGGACTGTTATGTTTTGGCCTAAAGGTTTCGATAGATCCCGTACAGTCAGCTACAAAAATTGTCATTCTATCATCATCATTCTCCTGCCCTTATCCCACGCTAAGTGGGGTCGGCACAACATGATTTTCTCTTCCCCTCTCCTCTATCACTCTTCAACTCTGAACTCACTCTTCTTACTTTCATATCCTCTTTTACACAATCTATCAAGTTATAAAATTGTAATCTATATCTACTATAATAAAATAAAAATGTTTTTTATGTCATAACACGCTTACATTTGAAACTATTCGCAATTAAGTAATTCCTATTACTCGATGATCCTGATCGTAACGATTTTTTTTAAGGTCGTAGCAAGTTGAAATTTGTGGTATTTGCCTCTGCCTACTCCTATTTAAAGAAAATGTTATTGTTTGTTTAAAGATTAAAAGGTCGTGCATATTCATATAGAAATAATTTTTTAATAATGAAGTCCCATTTTGCACAAAGGCATTGTCTGCAAATAAAATTACATATTTTACACCATTACGTAACACTGACCCAAAACAGAATAGTAACGACGTGCGTATAGGATGTAAGATGGTACATTATGTTTGTTTTATTTGAGTTTAATAGTGACTTGACTTTATTACTACTTTATAAACCTACCTGTATAAACAGTTCGTTCGTTCGTTCGTATGAGCAAGTGGCCAACTCTGGTGACGGAATTTTTAGGCCGCCTAAAGTCCTCCGTCATGGCTTAACGACTTTAAAAGCCGGGACCGACAATTTAACGTGCCCTCCGAAGCATGGAAGCGCTCAGATGAAAATGCTACTTGCGGTCACCCATCCAAGTAGTGACCGCTCAGAACGTTGCTTAACTTCGACGATCTATTAAGAACGTCTTAGCAAGCTTCGCTACGAGCGCTTCGTTAATAATAATACTATCAGTAAAAGTATGAACTCTAGCTTAGTAGCAAAATATTATTCTCCGGTTAACCCTTACATCGTTACTAATGAATAGCGCATTATCATTTCCGTTTGCCCTAAGCCTGTTGTAACGTTTAACGCTGAATGTAATGTTTGCACAAATAATGTATGTATACAAAATGTATGCTCAAAATATTAATGTATGTTTTCTGTGAATTATATTACTAGGTGTAGGGAGTCGCTTTGGAACAGGCATTAGAATCACCTAGCATATAAGACGATACTGATGCGATCCTTGAGCTCCTACCAGAATAAATGATTTTTTTTTCTTTGTCTTCTTTCTTACTAGCTGCGCCTGGTATTACTCGCGGTGAATAGTTTACGTTCCCGTGGGAATACCGGCATCAAAAGTAGGCTATGTGTTAATCGAGGATATAAGCTATCCTGGTCAAATTTCATTCAAATTCGTCCAGCCGTAAACATTCACACTTACATACTTACACACACAAACTATCACCGTACAAATATTAATGTGATGTATTTGTAAAGTAGGTAATTGACAAAACAATATGATTGTCTATATTTTTAAACATGGTAGACAAAATTTTAGCAAAATATACAAATTACGACTAAACAAGAATTTAAAATAAAATGCCAAATCGTATTTAAGGGCATGCTGTGGCTACATACCATAGTTTTTTTTTGTCAGTTAAACATTACCTTTCTTTTAAGAAAGTTTTCTTTTTTTACTTTAGACGTTAAAATATCGAGTTCAAAATCTTAAAAAAGGTAATAGAGTATTCGCAATTCTTAAATTTTACGATATCAATAAGGAATCTTGTAAATCTCAGGTGTTTTATTTGAACTCGTAAATTCAAAAACTAATTTGGAGCAAAATTATAATGCTGTCCTTAGGATCTGTACACCTAGCGTTTCATACATTTGTGTTTGTTAACTTTTAATACGGGATATATACCATGATTCGTGGATTTCTGAGTTTTCATGCTATACATCGGTGACAGAATTTTTTATTTTTGAGATTACCCCAAACATACAAACAAACAAACCATTTCCCGTTAAGTGTAGGCAAAAGATTGCCTCTTGACGCTGTATACTCGTAAATCATCTAGTAAAGAGGTAAAGGCCTGAGTATAGATTTAGAATAAAATATATATTTTTTATATAATTTTTTTAATTTTTAGGGTACTTCGGACCTGGCGTTTCTCCAAAATGTAATGTAGTACCCTAAACCGGAGAGCGTGTATGAAAAATGTAATGAGAGTGAATGAGGCGAAAGAAGTGTGTCATGGATCGTAGCAAGTAGAGATCTGTAACCTACCCCCATGGGAAAGAGGCGTGAATTTATGTATGTATGTCTGTTTTTCATTTTTCATATAGATAGATGTGACGTGGCGCTCTGAGTGTACAGGGTCATCCTAAATAAGGTCGCCCTTCGACGATAATTTCGCGCCCCTATCTAATGGCATTTAGCAAAAATTATATTCGTTCCCTACTTCTGGGATTAAATCAATTTGGAAGAAATTATGAAGCGAGCCTTTTTAGATATTTAAGTTTCATTAACATAACTTACAGATTTATTAATAAAAGAGAAATGTTGAATCTTAATGTTACAATTTTCTACATTCTACGCCTTTCAATTTCGTTTTACTAGAAAAAATATAGGTGGGTGTAATAGTGGGTGAAAGCCCACCTGAGACGCAGAAGTTGCGGGTTCGATCCCCGCTGCGGGACAAATGGTTTGTATGTCTCCAAATATTTGTCTCGAGTCTGGGTGTTTTCTATAGGTATATAATATGTATGTATTTACAAAAGAAAATGTATCTACCTAGTAGTATCCAGTTATCTGGTTGCCATAAAACAAGCATTAAGTTGCTTAGCTTGAGACTAGATTATGTTGTGTGAAATCCCAGTATATTTATTTATTTCATCACAAAACTTTCAACGCCCAACACAGTTATCAATATCATTATTAATTTCGAAAACATAAACTGTTATACTAAAATCATTCAAATATTCCAATAATTTAAATCAGGCTTCATTATGCAACTATAACCAAAACTATCATGGAACAAACAGTGCCGAGAATTCCTATAACGATCTATGATTACGTTCTACTGCACACAGCGAAATGTTTGACATTTGGAAAGCACTAGAACGTAACAGCGCAGAGGGCAGCGTAAACATTCATAATTGCCCCATTTTGAAGCGAGTGTTCAGTGTTTAGGCTGTGACGCTACATTCAGGCTATTTACGGAAACGATCCATGATGTACCAGTGTAAGTTAACCCAAGTTATACCTACAACTACCTACTCTCAGATCCTTATGTATTGAACATTCTTTAAAGATATTATCTAACTGATAAAAAAATGAAATATGATCACGACTGTATTCCTGGGAACGGTACATTTCTTTCAGATCTTAATTTAATTTTTAGATCCGTTTGAAGATGTCTAAGGGGGTTAAGAGGTATGTCCTAATACATATTTGGTACATGCCCACATCTTGCAGTCGATGGGCTTGCAACCTGTCACGTATGGAAAGTTAATAAATACTTAAATAAATAAAAGATAACCTTTTGCAGAATCTAAGGAACTCTGTATATCTTAAGGTTTGAAAAAATTACTACCGTCTTTCACCGACGTATTTAATTTGGTTCTGTATCACTTAAATATATCGATTATTACAATGTCGGTCACCCATCGCATCGTGGCCACACCGCAGTAACAATAGCGTGGAACATCGACCTAATTAAAACGGAATAATCTGAACATAATCAGTTCGGACAACTGGTGCGTTTGCACCGAACACGCACCAGCTGGCAATGGAAGTGATAACCGTAAAGGCCTGGAATTTTAAATATTGCTACTGGATGAGTCAAGCTGCGGGTGAAAACTAGGCATACCCAACTTATTTTATTACCTATAGTTTTATATATTTTGTATTTTAGTGTTAAACCACAGATAAAATAATACTAGGTTAAACTCACTCAGGTATTCCATTATAAATGAAAAATCTTACTAAATGTTAATGACTTCGACGGGATTCGAACCCGCGTGATACAAGCGATCACCAATTAGCCGGGTCGGTGACTCCGTGCACCAGGGAAAGAATCAAGCCAGAATTAGGTGGTGTGGGCTTGGCTTTTTTTTTCGTTCCCATAACAATCCTAATAGTCAAGCTTCAGTGGGAAGCCAGTCAAACAAAGTAAGGCGTGTCAAAGCAAGTAAAGGTAATTATACTGCCTGTTCCAACTTGAATGCCAACGAACTAGTTGTCTAAGAACTAGTCAAATCGTGACATCGTTTAGATAGGAGTATCTCTACCTCTGTTAAAATTAATGAAATAATTTCAACTATGTGTATGTATTTACAGAAAAAAATGTATCTATGTAGTTTATCAGTCATCTGGTTACCATAACACAAGCATTAAATTGCTTAGCTTGGGACTAGATGACGCCGTGTGAAATGTCCAAGGATATTTATTTATTTATTTATTTATTTATTTCATGAATAGTTCAGCCGTGATCATTTATTACATATTTTTTTCTGAAAATGTCATAATATCTTGCTTATTTTTTTATTTCTAGATAAATTAGAGATTAATTTATTTACAGAAACTAAACTACTACATATTAACATAACTGTACAAGATACAATTGGAACCGGTTGTTTTCTAGTAGCATAACATAAAGTAATGTTACCACATCCAGTAACTTTACATCAGCCTGTATTCAAATGTGATGTTATCAGCGAACAGCACTTGTGAGCACGCTGTATAGTACTAATAAATACATTCTGTGATTCTGAATACATTTTGCGAATACATTTACGAATGGCTGTGCACGGTTTTAATTTTGAATCAGTAAGTAAATTGACTGCGGTTTTAATTTAAATCAAGATTAATGTGATACACAATCCTACTTGACTTAATTAACTTATTTTGATGGATATAAATGATAAACTTAAAAAGTAAGTTTAACTTTGAAATCTTAGTTTAAATCAAAGACGATTAATATCTAGAAGACAGACAAAGGCCATACACAAAATCGTAACCCTAAAAAATAGCCTGAAAACTCTAAAACATCAATTTTAGAGAGAAATTTCAATTACTTTCTAGTTAAAAATGTTTAAATATTGAATATTGTTGCTACCTACTACTAAGTATTGAAATTTCTTGGATAAAATTGATGTCTTAAAGTTTTCAGGCTATCTGGTACTGCGGGATCGGGTTACGATTTTGTGTATGGCCTTTGTCTGTCTTCTAGATATTAATCGTCTTTGGTTTAAATCAATCGTAAGAAAATTGTTATTAAAAATAATTGAGTTCAAAATCTGTACAAATACATACATACAATTATTATTTCCATTTTGTCCGAAGCTTAGCTTGTGTTACTTCTGATTTCGTACTTTTATTTTTTTTGTAAACACATACATATTTTAGTCAGAAAAAAATTGGACCCAGAATAAGTAATAGTATATCCAAATATTTACCCCATAGCGGGAATCGAACCTGCAACTAAATGTAACCTCAACATTTGTGAACAATTATATTATAAGGCAAATTACACAACAATTTATTTATATTCCAACTGTCTCGGCTTTTAAAGTCGTTAAGTCATGACGGAGGCCTTAAGGCGGCCTGATAACTCCGTCACCAGAGTTGGCTACTTGCTTATACGAACTTACTTACTTACTGTCAATAGAAGACATACAGAACCACTATAAAACATTATTATATACAAATAGCACATGCTTTTCACAGATAAATCTATATTATCCAACTTGAAATTCAATAACGGACAAAGTTTTGACACTTCCGGTTGCAGTGCCGGCGCTTCCTGTGCCACCTTCCTATTTGAAAATAAGAAAATCTTATTTCTAGGAATGACCTAGATTTTTACTAGACTTCTGAAGTTTCCTATCTATATAATCAGCCCACGCTCTCCTGCTTTTTAATACAGCACGGAGGAAATGAATTATTTTATTCATATAAGTAATTAAAAAAATTACGACATTACTACCCTCTTAGATATCCTACAATCTACATACAAGGTTTTGTTTAATTAAATTCCATAAAATTGCACCCGAACATGATTTTAGCCCGCAAAAACCAGATAAATGTTCAAGCGTAAGTAGTATCTTTTGTTATCATCGTCTTTGGTAGTATCTTACAAATTTTTAAAACAGGACAACAAAAGTTTAATCTACTATCCAAATTCTACTTTGATATTTTTTTAATAATTAACAATTCTTTACAATTTCACATGCCATTAACCCCCTTATTAGCCCCGGACACTATCGCGCGTGATAATAGCAATCGTGCGCAAAAGAGGTAGCGTATGAAGATGTTACAAGGGGAAGAGATTGCGCGTACAGGATTGCGCAATCCTGTACGCGCAATTCTAACTTATTTCATCGTGAGATTTGAACTCGCGCCTCTTGCGTCGTGGTGAAATCGATAGAGTAAATAGAGTAAGAAATGTAACTTGATGTTATTGTAGATGTCGCAAAGTTATCACTCTCAGTAATAAGACCGACCATTGTACCTACTTATTAAAAAATGTCATCCACAAAATCCAGTCCAGAAGCAAATATCAACAGAACATACAAAATCTCATTCCCAGCGTGAGATTTGAACTCGCGCCTCTTGACTCGCATCTGAGCACTCTCCCACACTCCCACTGTGACAACGATAAAGCTGTTGAAATAAGGAATAGGATTGTAACTGATGTAAGTAGATGACGCGAACATTGTTAACCGCTGCTTCAGACCTCATTATTTATGAAAATGATTCTCAATCCGGCCCATCGCTATCCGTTACTTAGTTCAGAAGTAATTTATAGCACACTACCTATTTAAACCGAATTTCAACGGATGAAGCGCTCGTGGCGAAGCTTGCTAAGACGTTCTTGATAGATCGTTGAAGTTAAGCAACGTTCTGAGCGGTCACTACTTGGATGGGTGACCTTGGCAAGTGGCATTTTCATCTGAGCGCTTCTAAAGTCGTTAAGCCATGACGGAGGCCTTTAGGCGGCCTAAAAAATCCGTCACCAGAGTTGGCCACTTGCTCATACGAACGAACGAACGAATAGATTCATAATTCCCCTGTCCTTATCGCGCGCCAAGTGGGATATGCATATTATTCATAAATTACCAGATAATATTATCAATTTAACAAATTATACAAAATTATTTTTTATACTTACATACATCAAATCACGCCTCTTTCCCATGAGGGTAGGCAGAGACCACGGATCTCCACGGATAATCTTATATCTTAAAAAACAAAAAGTCAGTATTTAAGTAAATAAACTTAACTAAAATTATGACTAAGACCATTTTGAGGACTCATAAAAGTCTAAATACATACATTATTCCTGCCTCATTTCCATCTATCGAAGGAGATCACGGATTTCCACTTGCTACGACTTTTATATATTATTATTGTGTAAAATATCGTATCGTACGCTGTAATATCCCTTCATCTTATAACGAGATGCCTACACTCAAGTTTTCAAAGAGACCGATGCATAATTAAATGCAGACTGCGTTTAAAGACTATGGCACACACAGTGACACTATTACTTGAAAAACTCAAGTAACTTGCATGAGTCAAGTATAATCCACATGTGTCTACTTAGTATGAACATTTTTATTTAGCTCAAGAAAAATTAGTAAAAAAAAAACTGTAAGTAGGTAATAGTGGCAATTCGGAGTGTCGCAAAAGCTAAACTAAACTAACTAAAATGAATGCCATCCTTTTTATTCTAATCGCTATGAAAGGGACGGCAACATTTTTGGTTAGTTAAGTTTAGCTTTTGCGATACTCAGAATTGCCACTAATATTAGCTTATGATTGAAAAACAAATACAATATCCGTTTATATTGTTATGTTTTAATTTCTTTTCCTAATAATATTTAAAACTCGAATGATTGCATGGATAATGTTAAATGTTAAATGCATGTTAAATTAGAAAATGAAAGTGTGGTTTAACACTATAATAAAAATATATAAAAACTATGCATGTTAAATGTTGAAGAACTAAAATAATGTAGGTAGATATGGATGTTTAGTTCTCCTTTACAGAAAAATTACAAAACAGATTTGACAGAAACTTGGAAAATACATAGTTTATGACCTGGAATAACACATAGGCTCCTTTTTTCCAGATAGGTGATACGCAAGCGAAGCCACGAGCGAGTAAGCTAGTAATAATGTTAACTATTATTAAAATCTTGTACTACACCGAGTGTGACACGACCCTAAGTCCTTCTAAGAGATTTGCTTCTGTCGACAACTTGGAAACCGGACTGAACTCAATTCGAATATTTCAGTTAAATTTCAATTTGATCGGAATATTGAGATTAAATCTTGCCAACAGTTTCTGATTTAATATTAGTATTGAAATATTTATCAGCTATAAGCTGTAAGTATAAGATTATCTTATATGAAATGAAATGAAAATGAAATATAATCACGACTGTATCCCGAGAGCGGTAGACATTTCTTTCAGATCATTAGGCAATTTTTAGATCTTTTTCAAAAATGTCTAAGAGGGTAGTCATAGGTATGTCCAGATACATACATATAAGACAAGCATTAAATTGCTTAGCTTGGGACTAGATGACGCCGTGTGGAATGTCCAAGGATATTTATTTATTTATATTTATTTATTTATTTGGTACATGCCCACTTTTTGCAGAAGTTAACTTTCCATACGTGGTTGCAAGCCCATCGACGCTATTAGAGAGCTAACTGGTTTCCTCACGATGTTTTCCTTCACCGTTATAAGCTTGTGTTAAAGCTCGTGATTCTCTAATATATACGGCGAATTGTCAATGAATAACTTGAAATAACCACAATGTGATAATAATGTGCCAAAGGACATTGGCCAAGTGTCTATGGCGATTTGGCTCAGTATTGCTAGGATTGTTAAGCGATTGTTTTTAAAAAACAGCTAGGCCCATACCACCAGGTTCTTGCCTGATTCTTTCCCTGGTTTAGTGAGTCGCGTTGGAACAGGCATTAGATTCACCTAGCATGTAAGACGAAATTGGAGTGATCCTTGAGGTCCTACCAAAATAAACGATTTTTTTTTGTTATTATCGGCGTCTAATAGCCGATAATAACGAAACGCCCACCAGGGCCCTTTTCAAAGGTACAAATCTTTTCTAAACTTATTAATTTCTGAGATGACGTCTGATAGAGGGAAATGGAAGAAGAACACATATTGTGCCGACCCCACATAGTGGGATAAGGGCAGGTAGAAGAAGGGACTTATTAATTTATCGATAGAGCAAAATAAATTCAATATGAGTTCAAATTGAAATTCAAGGTGTAGAAGACATTTTAAGGTAACGAATCCTCTAAAAATGTCTGAGAGAGAGGACAGGTTGTTTAAAGTTTAATATATTTAAATCGTAGAAAACTTCAGCATGTATCTTACTCGGATACAGTCAGTTTACGATCTCTTAAGAAAAATACTTTACACTGAACGTGACGTTACTTTAAGAAACGTAAAGAAAATAAACTTAAACTCACTCGAAAACCGCTGCTCTCTCGATATACTTCAACTTTAAGATCGGGACTAGTGATGTGCTGGTATCGATAAAGTATTATCGAGTTGGCTTATCGCCATCTTAAATGGGAAGTGTTTATTGTTTTGTAAAATAGCGACACTTAGTTCTGAATTTATTTGTGGCGAAGATTGTCTCTTTGTGGTTTAAGAATAAATAGGCTTTTATGAAAACAAAGTGTAGTCTGAACGATCGATGATAAAAGAGTACCTATGCATAACGTAATATTTTAATGTTTGAAGATGTTTTTATTATTTCTTCCTTTACTATTAAATGTTGGTGAAAAAAGAAATAAAATGTTAATAACATAGAAAACTAATAATATAACGTATTTAAACGACATAAGCTAATTATTTTGATAATTAGTGACAGCTAAAAATAAAACAGGACTAATTTTTAAAACTATTATTTGTTTTAAAAATTATTTATTTATTTTTAAATAATAAAATAAATAAATAATTTTTAAAACAATATTTTACAACACTGTTTCCGCAATTATAAATACCGCAGTCAACGCACAAAATATAATTAATCATACACAATCAATAACACTCATTCAATCACTCAATCATTATGTACAGTCAGATACAATATTTTATAAAATTAAATATGTAGTAGTTTGTAAAAAAAAACCTGTTATCGTACAACAGTTAGAGTACAGCAGTTGTTGAATTATAAAATAAGTTAAAAATAATATAACTTAGTTAACCTAAAATAGATGATAATAAAGAATCTTTCTTTAAAGAAAAATTCAAATCATAAAATATTATCATACATTTCGAAATCAATAAATCAAGATAAAAAAATTGCTCTTAAAGATAAAATCTATTCTTAAATTAAAAAAAAACTATTATTTTGTTGCCCTTAAAAAACCTGACTCAGCTCACATCACGTAACATAACAGTTTTTTTTATCCATATTTACTTTTAACGAATCAATTCAAATCTCCATTTCTTTTAACCTAAGAAACTTCAATATTTTACACTCGTAATATATTTCTGCCAATGACTATACTAAACCGCGCTCAAAAGTATCGAACAAAAAGAGAAATAAAATCGGTCCACGATTTATAGTACAGTTTCCAGCCCCACAACAATACGATAAAATCTTTCGATATTTTAACAAACGATCGATAAATTTTGTTCACACCACTACACAGAAAACACGTCAGTACCACTGATGCATCGGTTCGTAAGTTTGAAGGCGGAATTTCGAATGGTATAATGCCAAGATAGCATGCAGTGGATAAGAATGTCGAAAGAAAATAATGACATGCTATTTCATGTGAGTTGTGGATGTTTTAGAACTTTGAATAGTATTTTTGTTATAGTTTATAAATTTTATTATAAAAACCACACTTAGATATTTCATTATAAATTAAAAATCTCCCTTTAAGCGGGCTGCCTTTACCACTCGGCCACGGAACCCATTTATTTAATTAAAGTGTAAACAAAACTTTTGAATTTGATTATAAATGAAAAATCTTTCTTTTAACTTCGAACCAGCGATGGTACAATCCTACCTATAAATCAATTTATAAACATTTTGTAATTATTCTTTCAGTGTCATCCTTTCTATAACATTCACGAATATAATTATGAGCTGTTCATTTTTTAATTTGCAATTGGGGGTCGCCGTAAGAAATTGCTTCCTTGGCCGACCACGACCTCTTTTAATTAATTTTTTAAGTTTTTTTTTAATAATGTTAAAGTAAAGAAAACAGATAGTAACTTTGAAACAACAGAAACGATTAGAAGCAAACTTTCCGCTATTTAGGAACACTTAACCCAGTTCTAAATTAATATCTCATATCACAGTCCGAGACATGCATTTGGCATGAGCCCAGTATCGTTTTTCCGTGGATAGTAACAGAAAACTTTAGCTCTATCTGCTTTTGAAATTATCAGCTTGTATTTCTATCTTTGACAGAGAAACTGCTGATTTTGCGGTCTGTTAAAAGTAAGTTTAAATGGCCAACTCTGGTGATGGAGTTTTCAGGCCGCCTAAAGGCCTCCATCAGCTTAACGACTTTAAAAGCCGAGACCGACAATTTAACGTGCCTTCCAAAGCACGGTCTGTTTAAGACTATATTAACCCTAGGGTTGAATTTTGAAATTTCACCAGTTGTGATTCAGTTAAGTACTTTGTTGTTCAGAAAAATATTGATTATACCTACTTAACATGAAATCTCAATGGTGAAGGAAATAATTATGAAAGCATATTACCTACTCTAGTAAACGGCGACGGACTGGTAGCGTGAGTACATAAAATGAACACATTTTAAATTAATGTTTGGACATGCCTGTGACTACTTACTAATACATTTTCAAAAGGATATAGAATATAAAAATGCAAAAGATATTAAAATCTGGAGATAAGTGTCGACGTCTTTGATAATGCAAAATTCTAATAACTTTTAAGACACAAAAAGAACAACTGTGGTAATAGGAATACTCTTGATACAGAAAACTGTTGACGTGAGTATTCAGAATACAATTGAACCGTAGTTTAAAGATAAGCAGAAGTTTTAGTAAACAAAGGCGGGAATTTCGCGCCAAATGTGCTGTTTTCAAGATAAAGAGTACAGGGTGATTGTGGTTCGAAGAACAAAAAGTAATTGGTTAAAATACTATTTTTCTTTTGGCTGTAAAATACTTGTACTTGTACACTTTTTCTATAAATCGTACGTACCTTATAAAGTCACATCATGACTCATCCTTAAAATACAAGATTTATTTCACTAGTGGTAAAATTAAAAATATTATGCAACCGACTTTAATTAATTTGATAAGAGAGTAATTTAATTTCTACACTCTTGCAATTCTTGCACTTACGCTCTTGTTAACAATTCTGTATTTGATCTTCGAATAATATAACCAAAGTGACAGCCAGAATCATTTTATAGTAAAAAGCTGAGAGAAAACCACCCTTCAAAAATCTGTAGTATTTCAATACGTACCTTTTTATTTAATAAGAAGAAAACCGGCAATATTGTGTAAATAAGACCGTGTGCTACTTTTTAAAGGCAATTATAAAAACACTTTTCATCTCTGTGAAAATAATTGTCATTGAAGTAATAGATATGTAGAAATATTGATATTGATCTCACAGTTCCTATCCATCCAAAGGTTGTCTGGAAGTGATCGCTCTAAGCGATAAGACCGCCCATTATACTAAGATTAAGTTGTTTTTACTGTAACTGTATATTCCTATTGTTGGTGTAATAAAGAGTTCATTATTATTATTATTATTAATATTATATTTTGTATTCTTTACTACATTTGCTAAAGCCTCAAATACAGAATAGGTTGCTAAAAGACTTACACAGTGTACGTACAAAGGTTTTCGTACATAAACTATTTGGCAAAGTATTTTACGTTTCAACTCCACATTTTTATTTTTATTTTGACACAAAATCCATCTCTTCTCTGCACATCCTGTAGAGATGTGAGATCTATCGTAAGTTTTGTATAAATTTCAATGTAGAGTTTGTAGATTTTAGCACTATTTTCTTGTTTGAAGAGAAATATTTTGAGAAAACCAGTTAGTATTCAATTGTAAAGTTTCACAACTCATACTTCTATAATATTTAAGCACAATAAACAGGCATACTCTCTACTTCTCCACGTTTCGACTGTGTTGCAACAACATAGTGTGTAAAAATAAATCAAATTAAAAGTTTTACTACGCCACTACTACGCCAGTTGTAAGCAATGACGCCAATCTTTTTGATATAGATCGTATGAGTGGCCAACGCTGTTGTCGACTTCGAATGAAGACTTCGACTTCATTATTTATAACTTAAATCCAGAACTGAAGGCCGCCTAAAAGACTTCGACTATTATTTATTATTATTTACTACTTAAATCCGGTACTGAAAATTTTACAGGTCCTCCGAAGTACGGAAATGCAAAGCTGTTAATGCCACTTGCAGTCACCCATCCAAATTGTGATTGTTTAGCGTTGCTTACCTTTAATCTATCACGGGTGCCTTAACAAGCTATTCAGCTTTTTTTCTCTGGTAGGAAAAAACTTAGGCGATTTATATTTTTGATTCCAAATCTAAAGCTCAACCTAAAGTGCCAACTGAATTGCAGACTCACAAGTATTTGATTATGTGAAAAACCAGTGCTAGTCTCGTATATGCAGTCGCGCCTTCACTGGCCGCCAGCCAGCGTATTTGATAAATAAAATCGGGTGGCTTACACCAAATACTTGCATTTCAGAAAACTATACAATGAAATTTATAGTATTTAACCATACTATTTTTGCATGGTAAACAAAGTAACTTCCCGCCGTCATACGTTTAAACTAAGAAACGGATTTCGATGCGGTTATTATGAATAAACAGCGTGATTCAAGAGAAAGGCATATAATGCAATCATCATCATCATCATCACGTGCGGCCCGTCTCATCCCACTGCTGGGCATAGGCTTCTCTTCGTTTGTGCCAACCTCCCCTATTCTGTGCCAGTCTAAACCATGTACGACCTGCTGATATAATGCAATATAATAAATAAATCCAATCAAATATTGTTTTAACTTAAGTTACTAGAAATTCCTAATCAAACATTCAACAGACTTACCATACGTTTTCATAATCCATGTTAAACAGCTACGAAGCTACGCCGTAGCGCTACGCCGTAGCACTGAGTAAACATGATGCTACGAATTATACATTACCAATTCGGTTGAGTAACCAACTGAAGAATCTAGGCCAATTGGTGCATTAGATATATGATTAAGACAGTACAGCGTAGCTTTATTTTTTTTTTTATCCTTCGACAAAGGGTGTTATAAGTTGACGTGATCACGATTCGCTTATATTTATTAATTGAAACAAAAAATAACAAACGCTTTGTTCAAAGTCTATCTAATAGTTAATTTTTCCTGCCATTTCACAAACTACCCTCGGTTAGTAAAACGATAGCATTTTCTAGAATGGGTCAGATATTTCAAAACAATTTTTCTATTGTAAGACATTTCCTGCTCCACTGGTGGAAGTTGGAACTTTCTTGTACCATTTAGTGTTCTGTACCACTTAAAAGTTAAAGGTAAGATACGCTTTAATGCGTTGTTTTTTTCTAAAATATTATGATTTTGCGATTACCTATTTAGATTTCCATTTAGAAAAAAGTTGTTTTTATAAAAACTTTTTCAAGTACAAAGTTAAAGCTACGTCTATACAACGTTATTCATAATTGGTATGTTATCCCGAAAAGGGGTCATTCACCTCATCAGTGTGAACAACATTTGTTCTACGTTACACTACTACTACGTTAAATAAGTGTTTTGTACTCACTAATTTAACTCTTTCGAAGTTTTTTCGAAGTTTCTTTAGAATTACTTTTGTTACTGTGCTACGTAAATTTAATTTTTAGTTAAGATATTGTAATGAGGAATATCATCTAAGGCAAACCTAATGCGGTTTTTAGACACCTTCAAAATGTTATTTTATGTAACTTGTTTATTTAAATAAATAAAATAATAAAACTGATGGATAGTTTACTTGAAACCTTAGCCAGTGGAGAAACAAGTGGCTATTAGTACTAAATCTTCTGTGAGATTTCGAGTGTGAAATTGTAACACATTGAAGCTTTGGAAACTCCTTAGAGCAATCTTTTCCTTTTGATTTTTATAAAATAAATGTTTTTAATATTCCTATGTTGTTTGTTAACTATTCATTTTATGACGATGAAAGATGATGGGGTTAATGTAACTATTTGCATAAATTAATGCATTTTTTACAGAATTATAACAAAAATAATAAAAATAAATATTTTTGGACATTTTACACGGCGTCATCTAGGCCCAAGCTAAGCATTTTTAATGCTTGTGTTATGGTAACCAGGTGACTGAAATACATTAAATACATACATATTATGCATAGAAAAACATCCAGACCCAAAATAAATATCTGTAGATCATACAAACATTTGTGTGGCAGGAATCAAACTACTGACACTATTATAATTTTTCTTCTAAATTTTCTACAAAATTAAATAAACTTATACATTGATAAAAGGTAAAGTAAATTCGTTTGAACAAGTGGCCAACTCCGGTGACAGAGTTTTAAGGCCGGTTGTTTTTTTTATTCACGGTGGTTGCAAATTTTACTTCGTTCGTTCGTATGAGCAAGTGGCCTACTCTGGTGGCGGAGTTATTAGGCCGCCTAAAGGCCTCCGTCATGGCTTAACGACTTTTTTTTAAAAGCCGGGACCGACAATTTAACGTGCCTTCCGAAGCACGGAAGCGTTCAGATGAAAATGCTACTTAACTTCGACGATCTATCAAGAACGTCTTAGCAAGCTTCGCCACAAGCAAATTTTACTTGAATGTCAAATCCAACTTAAAGCTTTGTTTAAAATACATCTGAGTTGCGTTAATCCCATCGGGCCAGTAAATGCAGAACAGTCTATCCCAATTCCTGACGTAATTACGGTACTAACGACACTTGTTTCGGTACGGTACAGGTAGTGTAGTAATCACCGGGATATAGCGCCGTCACGATGCGGCTGAGAAATTCCATGCCGCATTACTTAGGGCGGGCTGGGGTCGGGGTATCGATGTATCGATCTATCGATATCGATAAGTTCAAAATTCGAATTGTGCTGTATTTGTATGTAAGGTCTAAGTTTTCTTCTGTTTTTTTTTAGTTGTTATCATCATAATCATTTTCAGCCTGTGTCAACCCACTGCTGGGTGTAGGCCTCCTCCAATGACTGCCACTCGTTCCGGTGTTGAGCCGATTGCGTCCAGGTCTTATTTATTTATTTATTAAGGCAACGCCAACAGTACACATAATTACACATTGTAAAAAATTCCTATAAAAATATTATGATATGTGTACCCATTACAGGTCTTGTTGGCGATCCTAACAATATCATCCACCCATCATTTTAGTTGTTTTAAAACAAATAAAATAAATAAATGTTCATATAAAAGAAAGAAAGAAAGAAAGAAAGAAAAATCATTTATTCTTGTAGGACCTCAAGGATCACTTAAGTATCGTTTTACATGCTAGGTGATTCTAATGCCTGTTCCAACGCGACTCCCTACACCAGGGAAAGAATCAGGCAAGAACCTGGTGGTGTGGGCCTAGCTTTTTTTTAAAAGCGATCCCTTAACAATCTAAAATATTAATCTAAATAGTCAAGCTTCAGTGGGAAGCCAGTCGAACAAAGTAAGGCATGTCAAAGAAAGTAAAAGTAATTGTAAAGTTAACAAGATAACACCTCAACATAATGTTGTCTGGCATCACACGCTACACTTGGCCGACTTAAGTGGTAGGTACCTACTTATCAAGGTAGTAAAGATATTGTATACCATCAACCGTCGAGGGGCACAGCGACATCAGGCCACGCAATTTTATCATTAATAAAAGCCTCAATGGAATAATACGCTTTCTCTACAAGAATATTCTTTATGTACGTTTTAAACCTTCGAGTCGGTAGGTTAGTTACGTTGATTGGGAGTTTATTGTAAAAAAGTACAGTATTTCCCATAAAAGAACCGTTTACTTTTTCTAGTCTAAATTTAGGCACACATAATTTATTTTTATTTCTAGTGTTAATTTTGTGCACATCACTTTTTTTCTTAAAGTTGTTTATATATTTGTGAGTGTGCAATAAGTTTACATAAATATATTGCGAAAAAACAGTAAGAATATTTATTTCTTTAAAACGCTCTCTTAAAGAGTCCCGACGTTTCATTTTGTAAATGGCGCGGACAGCTCGCTTCTGTAAAACGAAAATAGTTTGAATATCTGCTGCTTTACCCCAAAGAAAAATACCAAATAAATAAAGACACACTGCTGGTCTCCCTAATATCTCTCCAACCATCTCTGTCCTCTAGTAGAATTGCAGTAGATATTTTAATCAATTTAGTATATAATTATTGTTACATACATAGTTGAGAATTTTTGTCAAAAAAATTTAGATTTGGTTCTAAAATTGTTTAAAGACTTTATTGATTTTTAAAATTGGTCGATGAAACATATCGATGAAATAGTGCTGTCAAGCGCATCACTAGTGAATTGAAAAGGTCCGGCGTTCATTTCACGTGACATTACTCGAGTTGACCCGCACGATGGCCGTTCCATCACTTAAGCCCTTCCTCAAGGCAAATGCGGTAGCGATTTTAGACCCTTATTAAATGCAGAGGTAGATGAAAAATAGAAGAAAAAACAATTGAGCCCTAAAGCATGTTTATTATCTTGCTTTATGATTATTTTCAATTGTGACATAAAATAACATAGAATTTAAGATGATTTAAAGTGACTATATCCAAAAAAAATAACGATGGAGAAAAATATTTGTGACAGCAATTCAACTAAAGTATTATAAATAGGGTCATCAGAGTTGGCCACTTAATCATACGAACTTACTTTACTTACTTTACCCGCTCTTATGAAATCGCTACCGCCTATCCCTTATACCTTTAGCCCACATAATCGGCACAATCGTACAGAATGGCTCCATGTAACGTTTCACAAAAACGCTACGAATCGCTAAATCACTCCAATTCAAGGTCATTGATCTCAACAGCCTTAAATGGACCATTGTGGCTATCCGAGATTTGGAATTAAACTTTATCATAGGCTTTTTAGTACTGCATAAAGCATTATTTTGATTATAAATGGCTTTTTTTTTATCACAAGTATTTTGATCTAGAGACTAGGAATGAATTGAGAAAGGGGGCCTTTAAGCGACCTTAAAATTTCGTCATCAATGTGCACCTTGCAGAAATATATACAACTACATACTATTATTACAACTATTATTATTTGTTTTTTGTTATTTTATGCATGTTAAATAATTACACTCAAAACAAATTGCAGCGCCCAACATAGTGTATGTACTTTACCTAATAAGCTCACGGTAGACCTGAGCTATACTATGTACATACTAGCAATGAATAAATGAAATGAAATTTTTAAATTACTTATTTTTTACCTCAAAATTTAATAACATGGGTACCTAAACTCAATATTTAAAAATCAATTCACATTAAATCAAAAGGCAATCAAATAGCAATAAATGGTTAAAAAAGTAATCAAGGTAGGCCTCTATTCGTTCAATTAAAAACCCATTAAAACCCCCATTATTTGTGACAAAAATGGCCTTAAGGAGAATGGGCAATTTTGGCCTTAGTTAAAAACAAATGCGTGCTGGGTTGTTATAGTACAAGCTTGCCTTAGTTTGAGGCTAGATGTGTAGTGCATAAACAATTAACTTTTATTGTTTATTTTACTTTCATTTTTGATTTTTGATTTTATATTAATAGTTATAATTTTTGCATGTTAATGCTGTAAGCCTACCAGGCAAACTAGAGTACCTAAGATAGACCTAAGACCAATGTACATATTACCACCTATTTTCATTTATTATTAAAATTCATTTATCATTTACTAAATTTAAATAGAAGAGATAGACCCTTAAAAGTACTTTAAGTTATTTTCTTGTATGACGATAAAGAAAATCTATTCTTGAAAAATAAAATTATCTCAGTCGAAGATGCAAAAGTTAACTGACTAAGTGTAGGGTAACTTTTTTCCTTCACCGGTCTTACTCTATAATCTATATATATACCAGAGTTGGCAACTTGCTGATACAAACGAACGAACTCTATAATGTTTTGTTTTAGCATACCTTAACATTTGTCCCCATTTTCCTCTCAAATTATCGTATTCTTTTTCTAAGCAATGAATCTAAGTAAAGCTAAGTGCAATTTACATGCCGCTTGCTTTAGAACAATTTACGACAATGGTCTATCGTGAGACCTCAGGGGGAGGAAGAGAAGGGGTGGGAAGAAGGGGGGAGGAGTCAAAGGTGCATGTTGAGGACCGCGCTAGACTTTGCAAGATTTAAAGGGGGTACTGTGAAAGTTAAAGTTTGTGGTTGGTATTGGCCAACTGATGTGGTTTTTGATTTACTGTTTTTGATAATTATACTTTTAGTGAAATTTAATAAAATTTAATGTTTAGTTAACGTGGTCGGGAATCAATAGATGAGACTCGCGAGGAATCGAACAGAATGGCGTTAAAAAGAGTATGCTACAAGCCTGGTAGGTAAAAAATATGCAGAAATTATGATGAATTTTATTAGTATACAGTAGATCATTCACATTTTGTTGTACGGAATGTTAATTTCCGCAAAAAGTAGGCAAGTACCAAATATTGTATTTGATTGAACATACTCCATAGAATAATTATTCAAAGGATCTAAATATGTTACTTAAATATCTAAATTTTTTTATCCTTTGAAGAATTCTATGACTACAAAACGTCTTTCAAAAAGTTTTTACTTTAAATATCTACATTTTTAGATCCTGGCAAACATAACTGCACTTTTCCTTTCTGACTACCCCTCACATAGAATATGTAAAGCGACAAATGTGTATCGCCACGAGTTATGCTCACGATATTACCGCTTCAGTCATTTTGTAAGACCTTATTGTGTTCTATCGTGCTAGAGTATAATGTCTTCGCTTGCAGCTATTTCCTTATGGTGAATTTGTTAATGTAATATTTATAACAAGCTTACTCACCCGCGGCTTTCTTTAAGTACCTACTAAGATAATGAGATATGTGTTATTTTCGTTACGTTCAGTAATTATCGCGTGAAAGAGTAACAAACACTCGCGTTTATAATATTTGTAGGATGAGATAATAAATTATTGATAATTGCAAATAATTAATTGTCCTTTTTAATTTTAATTAAAATTAATTTTTGATAATTAATTTTTAATTAATTTTTGATAATTGTCCTCTGGTGTGGAAACTCTCAAAATTAATTTTAATTAAAATTAATTTTTGATAATTAATTTTTAATTAATTTTTGATAATTGTCCTCTGGTGTGGAAACTCTCCCAGAGAACGAAATCTGTTTTAATTATTAAGTACTAACCCATATTTCTTCTATGAAGAACTATTATAATAATGATTTTCATCGTTTTAAATATTCCTAGATACTACTCGTAGCTTTAGTCATGATGATATTTTTTTTTATCGTCGTATATGAACAAAAGTGCACATAGCATTGTTAAAAAATATGTTTAGTAAAGACATAATGATTAGAAAATTACTTTCATTTATGTTATTAGAATCGATACAAACGTAAATGCGACGAAATGTGAAAATAACAAAACAATTTGCAAACAAAAGAATCAAAGTAAGAACAAAATGAAGAATCCGTAAATTTATTCGCAGTCACGTCGCAATTAATGTATCGTTATTTTGATACTTTCTGATTCTGATGCCGCCCTACAGGTCGATTCGGGTTGTTTTCAGTGAAAGATATAATTTACTCAGTTAGTAAGGCGAGTGTTTTGCTGATTTATTAAACACGAAACATGAAAGAAAGAAATAAAGAAAGAAAAATAATTTATTCTGGTAGGACCTCAAGGATCACTTCAGTTTTGTCTTACATGCTAGGTGATTCTAATGCCTGTTCCAACGCGAAACCAGGTTCCTACACCAGGGAATGATCACGACTTCCTCTTGCCTGATTCTTTCCCTGGTGTAGGGAGTCGCGTTGACACATGTAAGACGAAATTGAAGTGATCCTTGAGGTCCTACCAAAATAGAAAAAAATATATCTTTCTTTTTTCGATCTTCAGGCAAAAAAATTGGTTTGAAAATTAATATCATTCTCACGACTTTCGTATACAATTTCTAGTCTGAATCAGTACTAATGAGTAGGTTTTCTCTTTTAGTTCCCTGTAGATGGCGCTAATCGGTAACCAAAATCATCTTACCAAAAATTACATTCTAGCGTGTAGGGGTTCCGTGGCTGCGTGGTAAAGCAGTTCGGCTTAAGGTCAAATTAGCACCGCCGCCTATTTTATTTTATTACTACGTTGAACAAAGGAATTTAAAAAACTGAATGTTCCGATTTTGAAACCTATCATAAGCTTTTTTTTGATACCTCTGTAATAGTTTATTAGAATTTTGTTGTTCAACGTATTAATAAAATAAAATACACCTTCAGCAATGATGCCGACAAAGAAGATTTTTTTCGGGTTGACTTTAATGTTAAGTGGTCGTTAGGACCTTTATAACTTCACCTGGCTTTGGGCGAATAAGAAGAAATCTTCTTCTTCTTCTTTATAATAATATATATATTATAATAATATATATAATATATAGTGGCTAAATGCGTGGCTTTTGCCACGCATTTAGCCACTACCATGTCATTATAATTCAAGTTAGTAAAGTCAAGTCAAAGTCATAGTCGCGTCAGTAAAGATGTGGGTTCTTTACTGAAGCATTACATGTTCTGCTATGTTTTTATAGCATATCCCCCACTGGTCCTCTGACATCTATTGCTAAAACAATCGACATTTGTAATTGTGATCTGGCAGGGTGCGTCAATGACGCCATATTGCTTTGATGTTTCATTCCGATACCTGTTTTATTATACCGGTACAGTACCTGTTTTATTTGCACCGTTAAATTGTATTTCATTATTTCTGCGAGAATGTTTAGTTACTTTTGTTTGCGAGTTTTGCTTCGGGAATTGAAAATCGTTAGTGAGATTGCTACCTCCATCTCCATGTAATAGCAGTAGTCGGAATTCATTATCGGCATGTTAAATTGTCGGTCCCGGCTTTTAAAGTCGTTAAGCCATGACGGAGGCCTTAAGGCGGCCTAAAAACTCCGTCACCAGAGTTGGCCACTTGCTCATACGAACTTACTTTACTTATTATCATCATTCTCCTGCCCTTATCGAAGTCTGTTAAAAACCCATCGATTTTATATTTAAAACCAATGACATTCTAGTTTTAAGCCTACTAAACCAGAGAAATATAACCTGTAGAATTGAAAATCTAGGGACAAAGTAACACGATTACAATGAAACTTTAGTTTACACCATTATAACACAATACAAAATAACAAGCTTTTAATCTGGCATTTAATTAGCTTAGCTTATTTACAACTAATCCGCAAACAATTTCACATTTATTTGCAACGGAAGGATGCAAAAAATCTCGTTTTCACACGATTACCGCGCGAACATTGCTTGTTTTGTAGGAACAGGAAGCGGGCAGTGCGGATGCGGGAGCACAATGGACATGATACATTGCGCTTCGCACGATAACGCTGAAGTGATGTATGATTTATGTTACGAGAGTTCTAGTTAGTAGAAGCTAATTGGAAAAAGAACTGCAAAAAGGAAAAATATATTGAAATAAATAAAATAAATGTCATAAATTTTATTAATTATCAAGAACATAAACAATAAAAATTACAAATTGAATTTGATTAAATTTCTTGTTACCAACTAAAAAGAGCTAATAATTTGCAAATAGCTTATTTTCAATACTTAATTAAAAACACTCGCAATAAAGACAACGTAACAAAAATCGGTGATTTGTCCGATGTTGAATGTACGAGCAAATAATGTGATAATGTACTTCCACACAGAACTCAGGCTCTACTCGTGCTTGACCGCAATTAGTAACTATCCAACCCTAATGTAACTGTAATGGACACATGGACAGACAGACAAATGTAACTTTTTATACAAATTATACTCTTATTCTAAATTACATCGCTGATTAATAAGTCTGGTAAATAGACTAGGCTTTCAATTTGAAGGACGTGACTTTGAATCCCGGCCATACAGAAGGCTTTTATTAATATATATTTTAGTAAGTAGACACACATTAATAAATTTTAGTTGTAGAAGGTGAGGCTTGTAACATCTACAAAATGTTAGCATAATAATACATGTATGCAAAAAACCCCTGACTACCCCCTTAGACATCTTCAAAGAATCTTGTATAAAAATTTCACGGCTAAAGTAATTTAATCTTTAACTTTTTATTTTTATGAAATGAAAAAAAAAAGAACTATGAACACGAGTATGTTCCCAAGAGACTTTAGACATATTCTTTCAGTTTTTTTTAGACATTTTTATATCCTTCGAAGATGTCTTTTATTTTTGATCCTAATTTAATTAATATAATCGAAGCGTTTATGACGAAGCCTACTATGACGTTTTTGATTGATCTTGAAGTTAAACAACGTTCTGAGCGGACACGACTTGATGGGTGACCGCAAGTGGCGTAGCTAAGTGCACTCGTGCTTCGGAGGGCACGTTAAAATGTCGGTTCCGGTTTTTAAAGTCGTTAAGCCCTAACCGAGGCCTTTAGGCGGCCTAAAAACTTCGTCACCAGAGTTGGCCACTTGCTCGACCGAACTTGCTTGATTGTTAATTTCTAAGACAATCCTATTGTAGAATCAAGAATATTATGATTATTCAATTCCAATTATAATGTAATAATCTTCACCTCAATTGGAACCAATAACATGAACCACCAATTTACTATAACTACATCACTACATCCAGTCGGCGATATCAAAGGACTACGTCTCTTTGATAACACCGCCCTAATGACAGCGTCAAATGTCAGCCTCTAATTTGGTTTTCATTTTGTGGAGCGATACCCAATAGGGAATTGATGCTGGCCATTTTGAAGTTTTAGGGTTACATTCGAGGAAATAGGAACAAGGCTGTGCTTTCAAAACGCTGAAGGTACATTCTATAAGGTCAAAAGGTGCCTGTTTGTGACTTCAACATTTAATCTAATCAGCCGTTTCGCTGAGAGTAGAGTAATAGTTTTAATTTATATCTTTTTTGTGGTAACTGATTACAATGTACATAAAAATAATATAAAATAGGCTTACAGAAAAACAATACCTTACAGATAAACATATAAACAACAATAATACCAATATCTCGGGCACGCTTCCGTTGACACGCCTCCGTTTGGCAGTAGCTTGGATCAGTTGAGCTACCTATAGATCATTTGTAATTAATTAACTTATTATAGGTACCTATATAGTTTGTATAGTGCGGGTACATCACAACGCTCAGAAGTGAGAATACGACATAAGGAGGTGGAGTTTGTAAATTTATGTAAATATGTAGTACCTAGTTTAGTTTCTGTAAGTAAATGTTTCCTTTAATTATAACCAACTAACCTATAACATATACTTTTACTTTTGGTTCAGGTCATGGGTTCGAATCCTGGCAGTGCATCAACAAATTACACCCCTCTTTTTCGTCGAAGGTTAATAAATACCACACATTACATTTTAATATATAAAGAGCTAATTAAAACATAATAAAGTAAGTAATAAAGTACAACCACGGTCGGAAGCCGGCATTTTATAAATATATCCAAATGGTGACGTTTTAATTCAAAGCCTGAATAGGGCCATTGCTGCAGACATTCGAGAGACCAATATTTTCAGTTTAAAAGTTGTGCGACGCCATTTTGAATTGACGACACGACATTTTATGCTACGGCGCTACGGAAGACCAGCGCTTTGACAGGTTCCTTGGTTCCTGCCTAAGCATCATGCTGAGTAGTAGCCATTTTTATCATTTTTCTTGTTTTTTCTTTCTCTTTTTATATATAATTGTGTTTTCTATAATTGTAATGACAAAATAAAGATTTTTCTTTCTTTCTATTTTTATATACACTATTAAGTTTGCATGAGTAAGTTGTTAGTTAATTATTGTAAATGGCCAACTCCGGCAGCGGTATTTTTAGGCGGCCTAAAGGCCTCCGTCATTTTTTAACATTAAGAGCCAGGACTGGCAATTTAACGTGCCTTTTATAGTCATGTTTGCCGAGTAGGTTAGTGCCTTGCCTTTCAATTCAAAGGTCGTGTCGTGGGTTCAAATGAGCATATTATTATTTCTTTTTTTGTAAGTTGTCTTAATAAATTTCAAAAGATTATTTTTTAGATCATAAATTGAGTTCGGCTACTAGAAATAAAAAAATGGGACTTTATAAGTCTTATTAAGTAAAAAATCAGTTGAGCTACCTATAAATCGCTTGTAACGATCCTTAGGTGGCTCAACTGGTTCTAATTGTATTTTGTACAGTTATGTAAATATGTAGTAGTTTAGTTTCTGTAAATAAATCTTGTAAAATAAAAAAAAAGTAAAAAAAACTCTTCCTAAAATCGTTCAGTGTAAATCGCACTGCGCTCGGGAGCAGACGTATCACAAACTTTTATTCAAAGAGAACTCGGGATTAAAAACTGCTTTTTGGCGAAAATGTCTTTTCAGGCGAACAGCCTTTGAGGCTTTATGTCAACGCCTCCAATCGAAGGCAATCTTATTTGATGTTTCTTAAAACAATTTGTTGCTTATTTTAAGTTTGTATATTTTTTTAATGCTCATGGCGAAGCTTGCATCGTTTCTTGACAAGAAACCCCGGGCGCGTGACAAGTGACAAATGTTTCGTATCTATTCTCTTTCTATCATCGCTACACCTTTGATTTGACATTTCTGATCGCTCGAGTTTTCGTCATCGAATGTCAATTCCTATATATTTTTTTTAGTTTCTAATCGAGAGTGATTGTCGAAATGTAACAATTAGAAAATTATTTATTTTCAACTTAAAATAACATTACAGGTACTTAACCTAAAGCATGGCTAGGGCAGCTGATCGTTGAAGTGTGAGCGCTTCCATGCTTCGGTCTCGGTATTTTAAGTCTTTAAGCAATGACGGAGGCTTTTAAGCGGCTAAAAACTTAGTCACAGAGGTGGCCAGTTGCTCATACGAACTAACTAACTTTTTATAACTAATGAGAAGAGTATGTTTTGACACAACTGACCACGTGACTTATCATAATTAACTGTTAATTGATATGAATTTTATACAGCGTCAGGAGGCAATCTTAGCCTACACTTAACGGGACACTACCTAGGACATTGGTGAGATGGAGTAGGCTTGCCCAGCACCTAAACCATCTCAGCTTAGCCGGCCATATCCGCAGGAAAGACAATGGTCATTACGTGTGGGGCTGACTAGCCGCGCGTTTTCTCACGATGTTTTGTTTAGAGCTCGAGTTATTGCGCATATAATTTTTTCTTAACGAAAAATCCATTGATGCACGGCCAGGATTCGAACCCACGACCTTCGAAAGTCGAGGTACATCCCACTCGGCCAGCACGGCTTTTCTTCGGTCAGTATCTAAATCGACGGTATTTTACTTGGGTAATGATTCTGTAATATACAATCTTCTATAATACTCTACCATTTTTTAAAATTACCCTATTTAGCTCATAAAGCTTAGCGTAATCTTATTAGACCAAGAAAAAACTAGGCATCACAAGGTCAAACTTAATAAAATTACCAAAGAATATTTTCTGCTTAAGTATGACAAATCACGTCTGTTTTAAACGACTTTAAGGCGCAGTTTGTAAAATAACGGTATTGGTTTTATGTACAGCAAACAGCGGAGTCCAATTTTTAAGAAAAGTTTTGGCTAAGTGGATAACTTCACCTTTCGATCCGAGTTTGTCGGTTCGAATCCCTATTTCATCGCTGAACATAAAAGTTTTTTGTCCAAAAAAATATCAGGCCTTTACATCTTTTACTAGATGATTTATACAAAGTCAAAGTCAAAGTATCATTTATTGCGACGAATACATGTACATAATATGTTATTAAATAATCTCGAATCAATGTATTCTACCTATTATTTCTAGGCATGCAATATTTTAATTTACAATCAAAAAATTATAATAACAATAATAATAATAAAATAAAAATGAAATCAGAATAATAATGAGTCAGTAATATTAAAATTGCAATAATCAGAGTCAGGAGGCAAGCTTTGCCTACACTTAACGGGACACTGTAATGCCTGATGATGGAATTGGCTTGCCCAGCATCTAAACCATCTTCTCAGCTGCCGGCCATATCCACAAGAAAGACAATGGTCAATACGTGTGGGGCTGACTAGCCGCGGGTTTCCTCACGATGTTTTCCTTCACCGTTTAAAGCTCGTGTTAAAGTGCATATAAATTTTCGTCACGATAAGTTCATTGATGCACGGCCAGATTCGAACTCACGACCTTCGGATCGAAAGTCGAAGTACTTATCTACTTGGCCAACACGGCTCTTTTTGTCCATATAATTATGTTTAATTTAGTAGAATTGACACTCAGCGAGGAATTTGACTTGGTAGGTGACACTGGCTCAGGACTCAGGAGTATCAAAGCGTGCATCAATGGACTTTTTTCATCTAAAATTTGTTCACCGCTATACTACGCCCGTAATCATAACCCCTTTGAAGACAGCCAAAACTTAAACGGTTCACTTTTTATTATCAAACGGATTACCTTCTCGGTCGTTTGGGACAAAGATGGCGACGTCCTGGAAGCCGCAATTCAGGAATGGGGTCAACAATAAAAATGTTGTTATCACTGCCTCTTATCCGCAAGGCTGTATAGTGAGATTTGGTTTTATAGTTTTAGTGTGAAGAGTCACTATTTGGATGGGTGACCGTGAGTAGAATTAACAACAGTAAATTGTCGATCCGGGATAGTCAACATCCCCTTTTAAATGGGATTCTGGGAATCTTAGTCTCTAAAGCCCTTTTAGAGCTGAAAAGTTCAGATTAAGAGGATTTTGACACTCAAATTCTCAGAATACTTATTAGAAATAATCATTATAGAAATATCCCGGTCTAAATCCTTGTTATGAGTGTTAACCACTAGGCTAGTGCTAGACGTGGCACTAGCTACTAGGTGGTCAGAGGGCCTAGCCAACCGGCATTCGCTATGAAGCGATTCGATTTCTATCATCGCTACACCTTTAATTTGACATTTCTGATCGCTCGAGTTTTCGTCATCGAATGTCAATTGCTATACATTTTTTTTTGTTTCTAATCGAAAGCGATTGTCGAAATGTAACATGGCTAGGGCAGCAGGGCGCGTAGACAAGTGACAAATGTTCCGTATCTATTCTCTTTCTTTCATCGCTATACCTTTGATTTGACATTTCTGATCGCTCAAGTTTTCGTTACCTCTGTATAATATTAGTTTATCTATAGATTGAATGTCATTATGTATAGTATAAATAATGTCAATACCACTTGCTTGTTCTATTTATACGAAAGATCAAAGCATTTTTGTCAAAACAACAATTGTATTTTGATACTACGAGAACAGAAGAAATCCTCAATTTATATTCAAAGGAATTCTTGAGCAAGGCATACTTTGATAATATTAGCTTAGGCTATTGCGGGCACTTGCTTTTGTTCTTTGACGTCGGTTTTCTACAAATTGGTTAAAGCATTATGACGTAGATCACAAAACAGATAGGACCAATGTATCTCTTAAAGATTTTGATATACAAGATATATGTGGTGGGTTAAACCCGCCGTAGACGCAGGAGGTTGCGGGTTCGATTCTTGCTGGGACAAATATCTGTAAAATCTGTGTTCGAGTGTCTCTCTGTCTCTGTAAAATTTCTTTATACAGGCTGAGGCAAAAATGGCAGCTTTAAATCAACACACGTGTCGAGCTTGTTATCAGGTACATTAAAATGGTTTTGTTTATTACATTAAAAGCTGCGTCTAGGTCGGCCGAGAAAACTTTGGCGGGATGATCTGCACAAAAAATGGTGGGATCTAGCCGAGGAAAGGGACGATCGGAAGAGTTTGGGGGAGACGTTTGCCCAGCAGTGGGAGAGAGAGGTTAAATAAATCTACAAATTATAAATCAATAAAAAGTTCGCGTCTATACATTAAACAAATTCATCAAAACAAGAGTGTTAACCATCAGAGAAGAGTAATACAAAATAATTAACAATTTTAATTTTATAACGAACGTCACTTAACGGTTAAAGCATTTTGAAGAATTTTAGGTTCTTCAAATGAAACATTTGTTCATTTTTGGTGATTGAGCAATGTAAATGAAAAATCTTACTAAAAGTTTTACTGCTTCGACGGGATTCGAACCCGCTCAAGAATCGCTGAACAATCGCGCTCGTGAATAACGCTCAAGACTTTGTGTGTTTTGAGAAATAAAATGTATTTCCTTTAAGTTAATTACGTAAAAAAGTAAATAAAACAATATCTGGCTTTGCACTAACACAAAGTACCAGGCGGACAGAAGTTTTTAAGGTGCCTGTATGGGTGAAACTAGCGCCTCCGTCTATTTTATTAAATTATAACGTTGAACAGGGGAATTTAAAAAAACTGAATGTACAGTTTGTAAAACCTATCATAAGCTTTTTTTTAATACCTATGTAATAGTTTCATTTTCTATAGTTTAGGAAGAATAGCGAAAACAGATTTTGGTGGCCACCAAGTGCAACTTCGCTACTCCTCCTAAACTATACAAAATAAAACTATTACAGAGGTATTAAAAAAAAGCTTATGATAGGTTTCACAAACTGAACATTCAGTTTCTTAAAATTTCTTTGTTCAACGTAATAATAAAATAAAACAGGCGGTGGCGCTAGTTTTACCCATACAGGCACCTTAAGAGGTGTAAATCTATCACTTACTGTATGTATGGAAGTCGGTGACTTGCACCGTATTGCAGTCTTCTCCAACTTGAAGGTACGTGATCTCGCAGCGGTAGACCCCCTCATCCTCAGCTCGCACTGAGCTGATGACCAGCTCTGCGAAGGTGGCGTTGGGCTCATGGGATATTGATATCCTGGGGACAGAGATAAATCATGTTAAGTAAAGTAAGTAAGTTCGTATGAGCAAGTGGTAAGTAAAAGTAGGTTCGTATGAGCAAGTGGCCAACTCTGGTGACGGAGTTTTAGGCTGCCTTAAGGCCTCCGTCATGGCTTAACGACTTTTAAAGGCTGGACCGACAATTTAACGTGCGCTCCGAAGCACGGAAGCGCTCAGCTGATAATGCCACTTGCGGTCACCCATCCAAGTAGTCTATCCAAGTATGTTAAGTTATATACTATATAAAATATAGTGAGGCAACCAGTTCTAACGAGTATTGACTGTTCGTCACATTAAATGCTAATAAAAAAAATATTACGTTTCCCTGGCTGTTATTATTTATTATTTCTGGGTGTTGTAGAAGCGACAAATGCCGATGACGCCGCATTTGTCGCTTCTACACCCCAAGAGCTTCAAATTATTGTCAACAGATTTTCAGATGCGTGTAGGCTGTTTTCGATGACAGTAAATGCGAAAAAGACTGTTGTGATGGCGCAAGGTGTTACTGAAAAACCTGTCATTCTGTTTGACGGTGCACCTCTGGAGGTTGTGGACAGCTTCTGTTATCTTGGTTCCTCAGTGTCGAACAATCTTTCCTTAGAAGGTGAGATTGGTGTACGTATCGGCAAGGCCTCTACGATGTTCGGCAAGCTTAGTACAAGAGTATGGGGCAACAAACACCTGTCCAACCGCACGAAGATTCTAGTTTACCAAACGTGTATCTTGAGTATACTCTTGTACGGAGCTGAAACCTGGACATCGTATGCCTAACAGGAACGGAGGCTTAATAACTTCCACATGCGCTGTCTTCGCAAGATATTGGGTTTCACTTGGCAAGATAAAAAGACCAACGAGGAAGTCTTAGACACGGCAAAATTACCAAGTATCATCGCCATGCTTAAGCAAAGACGCTTGCGTTGGCTGGGGCATGTGCATCGCATGAATTCTTCTCGTTTGCCAAGACAAACCCTGTTAGCGGAAATAGCTGACGCAAAAAGACCTGTCGGCCGACCAATGTTGCGATTTAAAGACTGTGTGAAACGTGACATGGCAACATTTAAAATCGACTATTCTAAGTGGGAGAGCAAGGCTGAAGATCGTGACGCCTGGAGAAAAACCGTGGCTGACGGAGTCATCGCTCATGATAAAGCTTGGCTCGACCACTTAGCACATAAGCGCACCAAACGTCACCAACGCGCCGCAAACCCTGTAGCATCTCCAGGGTCTTTTATATGTAATAAATGTGGTCGAGGCTGCCACTCCCGCATAGGCCTCTTTAGCCACGAACGAAAGTGTTCGTTATTAATTAACTGTTCTGTAACTTGACTGACGTCACCTAAATCATCTGCAAAAGATGTATACAGGCCAATGATTTTAGACACAGATTTGGCGTTTGAGTCTTAATGCGCCGTTAAACTAACCACCAGATTTATGAACCCATCAATTAGCCAAACCACTAAAACAATGGCGAGTCTATTAGAGTGATAGCTCTGCGTAACTTAATTGGGTTCAGTGTTTCCCTGAAATGTTGATTTTGCGGACCCCTAAAGTGTTAGCAATAGAAATAGTCAAAAGACTTGAACCATTTCAATTGCTAACAATTGAGAACACTTTCAAAATACAGCTAGAAAAGTAACCCATTCATAAAGTATTCTAAAACATAATTATGCAAACTGGTATTTAACGGGAGAAGAACTCCGTCATGGCTTAACGACTAACCCCCTTATGCATATTGGTTTTAGTAAACCTACTTTAGCTAAAACGAATATTAAATCTGTTGCTATCTCTTTTCTTTGACATAAGAGTAACCAGAAAAAATAATTGTTTAAACCTATATTAAATTGACAGATCTTAGTATACGGGGTGTAAAAAGACTACTACCGAAAACTGATGGGTTGCAATCAGACCATAGTACTGAACATAATTAGTGAAAAATTTTTTTTTTTTTTTACCTTAAATTTTTTTTTTTTTTTTTTTTTTAGTCACATACACATCGTACAACATAATAAGACCATTTCCACCTCATTAGATCATTTAATAAAGGAAATAAACAAGTAAATTAAAGAAACAGCAATATTACGCATAGCATATTACGCTCGTACGACAGCGAACAGCTGATCTCGCCCGCGGTCTTTTTTCAGACAACTAATGTTTCTTTAGATGTCTTTTGGGGTGCTGCACACCCCGTTTCGTTTTCGGTAGACGTCTTTTTACACCCTGCATAGGACCGACAATTTGACAATACTCTGACAAGCATGAAAGTACCTACCTACTACATGAGGAAGAGTTAAATTAGGATGGTAGTCCTGGCTTAAATAAAAGCTATGACGGAGATTAAGCCTCTATAGCTAGAAAACTGCATCGATTGAGATGACGATTGAAGATGATCTAAAAACCTGTAATTTTACAATAAATCCTGGATATTTTATTATCTGGTTTTTTAATACATCACACCTAAAACGCAAATCACACTTCTGTGCTTCGGAGGTTACGTAATTAACAGTGCCGGCTTTTAAAAGTCGTTAAGCCATTGCAGGTGGTCTAGACACTCCGCCACCAGAGTTGCCCACTTGTTCATCTACCTACTACATCAAAATAACTAAATTTTTCGTGACCATTTTACGGGTGTCAAAATATCCCACCATTTTTCGTGAAAAGATTTTTTCCATCCCATTTCTAGAGCTATCAATCTATTAGAAACGGCCACTTCATTGTTCGAGGGTATTTTCTGCGCACTCACCAACTGGTCATTACGAACTGGGATTGAAACGAGTTGATTTCATGTGAATGGTGAGGGAAAACATTGTTATTTAGTTTTTACTAGTTTTGGTTTTATGCTGTGGAATTTTGTATTGCTTTAGTATAATCTTAATTGAACATTGCTTGTGTTATAATTTAAGCAATGACGGCTGACGCGCTAGACTAGGATATTTTTGCTGATTAGGACAATTTTGAAGAAATTGAAAATAATTTCTTTTCTTTTTGAACTATAAACGTTCAAAAGACATTAAATTAGACTTATGGCATGTAATCATAAATCCTAATTAAATTCCAATTAAATCGACTTTACTCTATTTACTATTTATTCCGTCCCGGCTTTTAAAGTCGTGAAGCCATGACGAAGGCCTTTAGGCGGCCCAAAACCTTCGTCACCAGAGTTAGCCATTTGCTCATACGAAAGAATGAACTATTAACCCCGGATAGTAACTTTGTAAAATATTAAAATTTTCTCTGTAAAGTACATACTTCTAGGGACACAATCGTCAGGCTGTGTTAATAATATAAAACTTCTTTAACTTTAATAAAAAATGATGATATTCTCAATTTTCATTGAGAATATGCAATTTTCAAGAATATCATCATTTTTCTCAGCCATCATAATAAATGCTTTTCGATATGAAAAATTGCAAGAACGTCAAAAATATCAAACTATTTTTCAGTGAATATAATATTCCCGTGCGTATTAAAATAATTTGCGAACACATCAAAGAACTGTCACGAGTGAACGCTGCTTGAATATTTTATTCATTTTATAAATATTTTTGATAAAGTTTATTATTTTAAAGATATTACAGCTTTGTTGGCTGAATGGCCTAGTGTCTTAGCATTTGATTCAAAGGTTCGAATCCGGGCCATGCATCACCGGATTTATAATTTTTTAATCCAATCCCTGCTAGTGCAACGGGCACTCTGAGCACTAATGTGCGTCATAGGCACTGAACTTGTTAAAATGTTTAAGCACAACCCATGACCATTTAATTTTTATTCCTTAGCCCGTTCTTATTCAAAGTTCTGGTTATTTCCATTTAAAACGGCAGGTAAAAAGTTTTGAGGAGAGCTTGTACTCTTTAACATACATACATACATAAAATCACACTTCTTTCTCATGGGAAATGTATATGGTACACTTGCTACGATCCTCTTTTCACACCTCATTTGTCTCATTCTTTATAAACTAACAGAAAACTATGTTTATGCCCGATGATCTTCACTCGGCCAGCGTTTTGCACAACGGAAACAAGGCTCGTGGTGCAAAACGCTGGCCGAGTGGAGACCATGGGACGAAACACGTCCAAGAGACAGGCCGCAAATGCGTTGGTACGATGACATCAAAAGAACAGCTGGAGTGAAATGGATGGAAACTGCACAAAACCGAAGAGAATGGCATTATATGAAGGAGGCCTACACCCATAGGGTTGAATGTGTCTAAGAAGAAGATGAAGACAATCTTTATAGGTCTCTCCATCTTTAAAGAAGGGCACAAATCTAACTACAAAACCATATCTTAATATATTTAAAAATATTAACGGGACTTAATCGCGTATTGAAATCAATATTATTTATTTAAATATGTATTTAAATGTGTATTTTTTTTAAATATGTTTTTAAGTCGCGATAGTTTAAAAAGTTTAATATCTTAATAGTGACCATACAGTCGCATTTGATAAAGAATAGCGTCATAAACAATTAACAAAACAAATAAACAATTCCAGTGCAATATTCTTTAACAAATTGTCGCACCTGCAGAACAATAAACAAAATAAAAAACATCTTCGGATGGTTAATTTGTCCACGACAGTTGCAGGCGACCATTTTAATTATCGGTCTGTACATTAGGGTTCCGTAAGTCAAAGAGAACAAGCTCTTAATACGAAGACAAGGGTTCAAGTACAAATCATGTTAAAATCAAATCAAATCAAAAGTTTATTTGCGAAAAACACAGGTAACAATGAAATGTGGTAGAAATGTCGGTCAGGAAAGTACAACTATGTTTGCTTCATAGAGCGTGCAAAATAATGAAATTACAAATTAAATCATAGTAAAATACTTAAAATGTCATGAAATTTCAAAATATTAATCAAACATACATAATCATAAAATTATTAAACACTCTACCTCTAAATAGAAAATAATAATCATTTGCTCATTCATTTTTGTAATGTTAAAATAACTGATTTTGGCGCCACTGAAAACCAGCGCTCTAACAGTCATGATGCTGCTTGGAGCAAATGCTGAGGGGTAGCCTTATTTTCTTGTCACTCGATTGTCAATAAGTATTTTCATTTGTATGTTGCCCATGTTTATGTTGATGGAAAATAAAAACTTTTTATTTTCTATTCTATTCTATTCTAACCCTTAGATTTTCAACACAGCGTCATCTAGTCCAAAGCTAAGCAATTTAATGCTTGTGTTATGGTAACCAGATGACTGATATACACAAATTCATTTTTTTTGTAAACACATACTTTTTATACATAGAAAATATAGACTCTAGACAAATATTTGAAAATATATATTTTTGTAAATCAAACAAAAATTGTCCTGCAGTATGAATCGAACCCGCAACCTCCTGTGTCTCTGGCGGGTTTTCGCCCACTGCGCCACAGAAGAGAAAAATATAAAATCATGTTAAAACATACATTTACGGGTATTTACCGTTATTTAATTTTATCCCGACGTTTCGACTGGATTGCACCAGCCGTGGTCGCGGGCAGACAATCCAGTCAAAACGTCGGGATAAAATTAAATAAAGGTAAATAGCGATAAATACCCGCATGATAAAATTAAATAAAGGTTAATAGCAAGCGTAAATGTATGTTTTATCTTATTTTTTTTTTATTTTAAATAATACGCTTTACACCAATTACATTAATTAAATAATTTTCATAATAAGAAAAAAGAAAAATCAAATAAGTAGGTACACAATAAAAAAATTTAATAAGTAAATTAAGTTCTGTGAGATACTTAAGTTCTGTGAGCTACGAGTACATCACACTTAACACATATTATTATATATTATGTTATGTTCTGATTGTGATAATTTAAAAAAGAATAATATCAATGCAGAACCCTCTAAAACCCAGTACTAGACCACAGTATCAGTACTGTTAGACCAGTAGACATCTTTTTTCCCCTGTCATGTCTAACCGAGCTCTTTTAACTCTGTGGTACACGTGCTTTGGATATTGGTTGTGCGAAATGATTTTTCGCAAAAGTTTAATTGAATTCTGTTGTTGAGAAGTCAAGTGGGAACATGTTTTTATTTTTTGTGTTTGTTAATTGTAGACTCAGTTTGGGGAGTAATTAAAGTGTGGTACAGAACCAGTGAAACGATTAATTGATATACCATTTCTCTTCAAGGCTTTCAAGTTTGTTTATCTATTTTCCTTGTGGCGAAGCTTGCTAAGACGTTTTTGATAGATCGTCGAAGTTAAGCAACGTTCTGAGCGGTCACTACATGCAAGTGGCCTTTTGGAGGGCACGTTAAATTGTCGGTCCCGGCTTTTAAAGTCGTTAAGCCATGACGGAGGCCTTTGCGGCCCGAAAACTCCGTCACCAGAGTTGGACACTTGCTCATACGAACATTCTTTATTTTTACTATCTGTCCCGAAAGACTTGGTTCTTTTACTTAATTTATTTAAAAATTTATTAATTTTCATATTAAAATAAAAAAACTAAATGTCTATAAGCATCTAGGGCTACTTAATTCTGTCAAACTATAAGTAGGTAAGATACGAAGTATTATAATGTCATACGCACAAAGAAATATCAAAATCTGTCAAGCGAATAAATTTTAAACATACAACCAGGGCGCGTAGACAAGTGACAAATGTTTCGTATCTATTCTCTTTCTATCATCGCTGTACCTTTGGTTTGACATTTCTGATCGCTCGAGTTTTCGTCATCGAATGTCAATTCCTATACATTTTTTTAAGTTTCCACTCTAAAGCGATTGTAGAAATGTAACATGGCTAGGGCAGCTGAATGTTATTTATAAAAATAAAGTTTTATTCGCTATATAAATAAGCTTTCCATAGTTTTCACAACATTAGCGCAATCCGAAGTGGAGCGGAGTTTACAAGCGCGTTTATTGTCCTACCCTCAGTTTAATAAAACTGAAATTTACACCGAAACGTATAATGAAATCTAAATGAAATAAGATCACGACTGTATCCCGGGAGCGGTAGACATTTCTTTCAGATTATTAGGCAATTTTTAGATCTTTTCTTGTCATGAGTTCAAATCCGGCCGTGCATCAATGGACTTTTCGTGTCTAAAACTTTATATGCACTTTAACACGAGCTTCAAACGGTGAAGGAAAACATCGTGAGGAAACCTGCGGCTAGTCAGCCCCTCTTGACCATTGTCTTTCCTCTGGATATGGCCGACTTAGCTGAGAGGATGGTTTAGGTGCTGGGCAAGCCTATTCCATCTCAACAATGTCCCAGGCACTACAGTGTCCCGTTAAGTGTAGGCAAAGATTGCCTCCTGACGCTGTATAAATCATCTAGTAAAGATGTAAAGGCTTGAATTCGCATTTAAATCTTTAAATGATCACTGTTGTTACAATACGGTGTGACTGTGGTCGCTCGAGCGCGTAGTTTTTACTTCAGTTTATGCTAGTTTTAATGGCCTAGTGCTAGACTCGCTATAAAACCTTACTCAACTATCAAATAACTGGAATTACGCTCCTGTGAAATAAAAATGTGTTTCAATTCCTTGGTTTTCTGATTTGTTTTAAAAGTACTCTTAATTTTCTCGCTAGATGAATATTACAACATTTATTTTTTTATGATTGTATGTGATTCTCGGAAACGGCTTTAACGATTTACAAGAAATTTAGTGTTCAGGGCGATTCAGGGGCGATAAATAAATATTTTATAATGTAAATAAATATTTTTCTATTTCTGTTTCTATTTCTATAAATCGATCTAGCTAGGTTTTATTTTTAGAAAACGTCGTTTTATCCGTGTTTTCGAGGCGATAGCAACAAATATACCGAATATTATCTTGGTTAGCCAGGTACTATTTATATTTATTTTAATAATATTTTGATCATGACTGTATGTATCTCCAAGGTTTAATAGACATATTGTTCCAGATTTAAAAGTTTGAGGCATTTTGAAAATATCTAAGGGGTAGTCAGAGATATTTCCAAATAAAAATTTGGTACAAGCCCACATTTTGCAGAAGCTAACATTGATATGAAAGAATAGTGTAAGAAATGATTTTTTAAGATTTTTAAAGTTCAATTAGATTCAAATTCCGTTAGTATACTATGTATGCAAAATAAATAGAGATGAATCTGAGGATTTTTCAAAATAACTTGTGAAATACGTCAAAGTTTCTACGGAAAGTAGTGTGTACAACACATTTAGATGTATTAAAGAGTCACAATCTAATAGCTGACAACACTCAAAAAATGTGCGAGCAAATTCAATGTTCTACAATGACATTTGAAATTTGAATGTAGACGTTATGTCGTTTGTTTTAATGTTCAATGTCGCTTGTACGCAAAAAAGAAAAACTCTGCGCACTACGTACACTATCGAAACCGCGCAGGTCTGCTTATATATAAAACAACCAAACGGCTGTTTTTACACTTACAAACTTCAGAACTTGAATGTACGAGATCATAGTAAAAAACAATAAATTTGACCAATGAATTTCTAAAGCATGCTCTTATTCTTATATTTATTAATTTTATGTATCGAAGTTTAGACGTCGCTTAAAAGCTGCCATAAAAATGCTCTGTTTATGCATCAAAGTTTGCAAGTTTTGACAAAGGTAAGAGCAGAAATAGCTGGATCACTTTGTACAATACAAGCTGACCCAGCGCACTTCGTACCACCAGTTTTTTTTATGCACGAACGATCTACGAACTATTTGATAAAATAATTATCCAAATCGGTCCAGTCGTTCTCGAGCTATTGAGTGACAACGAAATAGGAATCATTTTTATATAATATAGATTGAGGCAGCAAAATGCAAGCTTTTAATCTTTTGTGAATGTGAATCAGTGGATGAGACTCGCAAGGGGTCGGAGAGAGTGGCGTGATAAAGAGGAGGCCTATACTCAGCAGTGGGTGGAAATGGGCTGAAATGATGATGATGATGAATGAGTACCTCATCAAAAATAGTATCTAGCTTCACACTAAGAGTAGTGGAAATAGATAATATTATGCAGATAAAAGTCAGAAAAAATAAATACGTAAAAAAACAAAGTTTCATTCTTTTAGAACTAGTATTTATAGTTTATCATAAGTGGGAATCTAACCCACGATCTACTAACTAAAAAGCAGAGCTTGTTAGTTTTACTGCTGGTAGTAAGCAGTTGGTGTTAACCAGCTGAGCTGTAAAACTAGCTTTTCAGGAGTTCGTTCGTATGAGCAAGTAACCAACTCTGGTGACGGGGTTTCTCCGTCATGGCTTGACTTTAAAACCCGTAACCGACAATTAAACGTGCCCTCCGAAGCACGGAAGCGCTCAGCTGATTGCCACTTCACCTATCCAAGTTGTGACCGCTCGGAACGTTGCTTAACTTCGACGATCCATCAAGAACGTCATAGCAGGCTTCGCCACGAGCGCGAGGAACTCCTTATGCGCTCGTGGCGAAGCTTGCTAAAAAAACTCTTGCTTTGTTCTAAAAAAACTCTTTCAGGAGTGACCTAGCTTTTTTTGTGTTTGCTGTGTCCGATGTAGTCACTCTAATAAAGAAGTTATAAGTTTACGAGGGGATATTTTATGGACCAATTTGAAGTTGATATAGACCCCACCGTATTTTAATGGTTGTGTGTAGATAAATATAATAAACATAGGCAGCACTTCGATCGCAAAAGTGTTAGTTATTAAGATTTTAAGAGGAACAATGAAAATCTAGATATTAAGTTCTCTAGCCAATTTATATTTTATTGAAAATAACTTAAACTGAATAAATAAATAAAATAAAGAGAACATTAATTTGATTACTAGTATTATTTTATCTGTGGTTTGATATAGTTTTTAAACATAAAATGTTAACAACAGTAATAACTCTAGTCATGAGAGGTTGAAAAGGTCCACTTAAGTTTTAATGTCAGAATTAGACTTAAGTATTATTACAGGTTGACATTTTAAAGAACAAACAAAGCAAGCAAAGTTCTAATCTATATATTCTAGTCTTCCTTTGCCTTTCAAGTGACCTAAAAACTACTTCATTTATAACACACACACACACGCACCCCCCCCCCCACACTCACCCACCCACCCTCACACACACACATTAATGTATTATTTTCATAATATACATTTATAAAAAGGCAAAGTATTTTCAAAGATATTTTTCTCACTATTTACCTCTATAAATTGTCCGCAGCAAAAAAATAATTTCACGAAAGTCAAACCTACACCATCAAAATCCAAACTGCCTCTAAGCCAATACATTCCAACTAATGCATGGAACTCACAAACACAACAGAAGCAAAAATAACTATTTCTAAACAATACGCAGGGTAGCTAAAGTTGTGCTAATGCATGCTATTGTTCCGACTGCATTATTGGTGAACTTTAGCGGACCAGCCTTTGTCAATGTGTCGAGTAACAGAGAATGTAGGTATTGATGGTCTTTGTGTGTTTCTTAGTGGGCTAGATTTGATGGCTAAGGCTCGTATAACAGATTTGCACTCAAGTATTAACCTTATGTGAATCATAACTATATTGAAACGATGCTTGAATCACACTCATATTATAAAGGTGAAAGTTTGTGTGCGTGGAAGTGTGTTTGTTACCCTTTCACGCTCAAGCAGCTAAACGGATTTGAATGAAATTTGGTACCAGGATTGCTTATACCATGGATTAAAAAATAGACTACTTTTGATCCTCGTAGTCCCACGGGAAAGGGACTATTCATCGCGGGTAACACCGCGGGGTGCAGCTAGTTTTATAAAAAACCGACAATCAACTAACGGCCGGTTTCAATATTAAACTTACGAATGATCGTAGATTGATCGCCATAGCAACTTTGTTTAGACAACAAAAAATGTAGGACACTTTTTGACAGATAACAATATAACTATGACGACAGATCCACGGTTATTAGTAAGTTGAATATTGCAACCCGGCATTACTGATCAAATTAAACTCAAAATTGACGGTTGTTAAAATTGCTGTAGTGTCAAAAACTAAATTGCGTCAACATGATTTGTAAACAAATGGGCGTAAGATAGTAATAAAATAAATATCCTTGGACATTTCACACGGCGTCATCTAGTCCCAAGCTAAGCAACTTAATGCTTGTGTTATGGTAACCAGATGACTGATATAAAATTTAGTTTTTAATTTTTTTTTGTAAATACATTATTATAGATAGAAAAACATCCAGACCCGGAACAAATATCTGTAGAAGATACAAACATTTGTCCCGTGGCGGGGATCGAACCCGCAACCTCCGCGTCTCAGGCAAGCCTTCGCCCACTGCGCCACAGAGGTCATACTCTAAACAACAAAAGTCTGTTTGAGTTAGCACAAACTAAAACGGTAGTTTCAAATGTAACATAATATTTGTGTAAGGGAGACAGCATACAGCCGTCTCTGTCTACGACCGCGATCATCAGTTACTCCGACAGGACAGTTTGTAACGAACCGCAAACGTCTTACCTATATATTTAGGGGTTAGGCAGGACTTAGGACTATACAAGTAAAATAAGTAACAAAATATTTTGACCACTTGCTCATACGAACAAACGAATTTAAAAAACAACAAGCTTCCGCCCGCGGCTATACTCGCCCGGTACTATCCGGATAAAAGTAGTTTATGTGTTATTCAAGGAACTAAACTTTAAATTGTGTTTCTTTTATATTAGTATAAATATTGCAATATTTACATTAATATTATGTTAAATAAACGGTTTCTTTTTTTTATGACCAATTCAAACTTTTTAGTCTTTTTAAATGTACAATAACCCGTTTATCGCGATCAAAAGTAGTACTCTTATAAATTTAATTTTTCACTGTAAATCCTAAGTACATCCCTGTATTAACACCACTGCCGTGGTGATAGTCCTGAGGTACTTGTGTTAAATCTAATACTACAATATTGTTATAGTGTCTTATTCTAACGAAAATACATTCTGAGAACATATTTTTGGAAAATTATATTACCGAAATCATCTTATTACTGATAGTTTCGTCTTCGGCGTCATAAGGCTTCAAAGCCGAGTGGTAATAGCTCGGCTTAAGGGCGATCGCTTGTATCTCGCAGGTTTGAATCCCCGTAACCGTAAACATTTAGTAAGATTTTTCATTTTATAATGAAATACCTAAGTGTTAATAAAATATAATATGACATTTGAATAAACTACAAAATCTGCTCCCCATACAAGAAACATCCATCCATACAAAATGCATTTATGGTATTAGTAAGATGTATTAGTAAGAAATCAATACGTAAATGCGACATTTTTCTAATATTTTTCACAGCAGAATTCGCCGTAGCATGAGCTACGCCGTAGGCATTGTTGCTACGGCGTAGCAAAAAATGTCTACGTTAATTGCTACGCCGTAATTTTGTATTGAAACGTTTTGAAGCGAAGAGATGCATGCGCCACGCCTTTACCTTACGCCGTTTCTGTATAATTTGCGCCTTAGGCAGAGATCGAACCCACAACCCCAGCTTCCCAAGAGGGCTTTCGCCCACTGCTCCACAGAGGTCGTCTCAGTACGTCACTACCCAGCAAAGACGATTAATATCTAGAAGACAGACAAAGGCCATACACAAAATCGTAACCCTAAAAAATAGCCTGAAAACTCTAAAACATCAATTTTATCCAAGAAATTTCAATTACTTTCTAGTTAAAAATGTTTAAATATTGCTACCTACTACTAAGTATTGAAATTTCTTGGATAAAATTGATGTTTTAAAGTTTTCAGGCTATCTGGTACTGCGGGATCGGGTTACGATTTTGTGTATGGCCTTTGTCTGTCTTCTAGATATTAATCGTCTTTGCTACCCAGGTAGAAAGCAAAGACAGACCATAGTTAATACTTGTTTTCATCTATATTTCAAGTCGACTGTTCTCGGAGTTTTCAAGAAAAAGAACAAAACCTTATTCTTATTTCCGGAAACACAAGATGTCCGTCGCCGGTTTTGTTTTTGAATTTCAGCGGAATTTAAATTATGAAGAAACAGTGCATTATTTTTATGAGAACATAAATCTTTAGTTAGGGTGAGTTTTTCAAAGCGTTTTAAAAATAAATGTCATAATGACATAGCCGTTTTGGAAGAATGGGGTTGTGACTTGACTTCCGATTTTAAGGTAGTGGGTTGGAATCCCGAAAGTGCATTTTTTTCTTGTTAAAAAATATAAATTATCTCAATATCGATATAATTATTTTTTTTTCATCATTGACTGCTTTTATGAGCTACTAGTATTTTAATATTTATTAATTGGTTAAAGGCTGACAAATTAAAAAAAAATTGGTCTTAATTTATGAACCGAAAAAATAATTATTAGTTTCTACAAGTAAGTAAGTAAGTTCGTATGAGCAAGTGGCCAACTCTGGTGACGTTTCTACAAAAAATCATAGATGAAAATATAAATATAAATCATTTATTTGCATGAAGTATGGTTGCACAAGTTCTTAAAATATAAAATAAAATATCACATACTTCGCGGTGCAAAGACCACGTGCAAAAATGTACATGCTATAATTTAAATTTAAAATACAGTTAAACCTCATAAATTACCATTTCTTAATTACCTATCAATTTCTAATACCTTACATTTATTTGTACCTATTACAAAAAAAGAAGCAAAAACCCGTTGACGGCCAGGATTCGAACTTCCGACCCTCGGATCGAAGTCCGTAAGCTTTTTATCGCCACTAAAAAGGTCATCGTCCCTTCTCATAAAAAAAAACATTTACAGCACAACCCCATTAAAGTGGGCGTGATTTGAATCATTCCATTAATGGTTTTTGCTTTTACTGTTTTCTGCTTTACTGTTTTCAACACATTGTCCACATGCAGAAAATTCGACCTTATATCTATTGGTATAAAGATAGTTTTAGAATTTCTCATTTGTAAAGGATTAAGAATAGGAAATCTCACAAATATTCACAAAGCTATTTTAAAGTTCTAATTAAATTGGATTTAGAATAATCAGCTTTTAAAATATATAATAAAAAAAAATTACAAAAATTGTGAGTTAATATTATTGTGATCAAGTCGACTCCCGAAGGTACAGTCATGGCTTAATGACTTAAGCCAATTAACATTAACCTGGCACGGCTTACCTCAAATCTTGGGCATAAAATGCTAACTACTTACTCTGCATAAAACCGGGAGTTTCTATAAAAGCGTTGACTCATTTTGACGTCCGTTACAAATACAAACTACAAAACTTTTAAAACACGCGATTAGGATAATTGTTTGGCAATAAAAAATAATAATATGATCACGACTGTATCCCAGGAAGCGGTAGACATTGTTTTCTTTTTTAGTGTAGGAAGGTACCTAGGTACCTACCGTCCAGTAAAAATGTTGGTTTAAGTACTTGTTTTTCTATCTGTACCTACCTACCTTTAATACCTGTCGTGTGTCCTTCTCTGTTATTGTTTTTTCTATTGTATGTGTGTGTGCTGAATAAATGTTTATCTATCTATCTATCTATCATTGCTCTCAGATCTTTTAGCAAATTTTTGGATCCTTTTGAAGATGTCTAAGGGGTAGTCAGAGGTATGTCCAAATACATATTTGGTACATGCCTACATCTTTAAATATTATAAAATAAAAAAAAAATATTTGGCAATGAATATTATTATAAGTAATTATTTATTTCAATGACAGGGAATAGCAGTCACTAAGCTTCAGAATGATTTGTTCTTATTATTAGACGAATTTGATTTTAAACATAATCATCATCATCATCATCATATTCAGCTTTTTGTGACCCACTGCTGGGCATAAGCCTCCTTCCATAACCGCCAATCAGCTCTACTTTGGGCCTTTTGCATCCAGGTCTTACCCTGTACGGCAACTATGTCGTCCATCTATCTAGCAGGTGGTCTATACATAATAACGAACGTATTATACCGATCTCAGTTTTATAAAAATTCAGGGTTCAATGCTATCTCCTAGCGTTATAGCGGTTGAGAAATGTCTTGAGAAATGGTTGAAGCCCGACATTTGTCTCCAAGGCTCGTAGGACGGTCATAATCTTGGACTAGATTTACACGTTTATGTCTAAAACGACATAAAAAACGGTAAAGTGCGAGTCGTACAAGCACAAAGGGTTCTTTGATGGATATTATTCAACACGTACGTTTGGATGTTCTTGATAAAGCGCTCGTGGCGAAGCTTGCTAATGCCGGGTTCCTATAACCAACTAACGGATGTCCGCACGTAGGTCATCATAGCAACGTTGTTTATTCAACACAAAATGTATGAGACTTTTTACAGATAACAACGTTGCTATGACGACCTACGTACGGACATCCGTTAGTTGGATATAGGAACCCGCCATTAGACGTTCTTGATAGATCGTTGAAGTTAAGCAACGTTCTGAGCGGTCACTACTTAGGTGATCGCAAGTGGCATTATCAGCTGAGCGCTTCCGTGCTTCGGAGGGCACGTTAAATTGTCGGTCCCGGCACATCAATATTTGTACATAATATTTCCTGCACGCTCGAATTTAGACATTTCTGTTCATAACTCCGAAGATCATCATCAGATCCTCAAAATTTCCTTAACTCGGGAATGTATTCTTAAAAAAAAAAAAAAAAATAGGTCCACTATTGACGGAAAAATCGGTTTACATACAGTGAAACCTCCACCTTTTTTGAAGTCTATTAAAAACTCCCAGTAAAGTTGTCTTATCGAAAGCCAATGTCCAAAACTCTTTAACATTATTTCCTACTTTAACATAATATTCTCTATTTTCCTGAAAATTCCAACAAATCCTCAACAAACAGGAAGATATCCAAGTTATCGTAACATCCGCTGAGATCATAGCGGCTTAGCTCGGCCTGGCTTATACGACCTATTGTCATCCTCTAACCTTGAAATAAAAGACTACCCGTAATGTTATTGAGGACATGTTATAGATGTCGAAATTGACATGTTCAATACCTCCGCTAAGCGGATGAAAAGTATAATGAGCGAATTGTTTTTTAAAAGGTAGGGAGTTTTTAATTGTTATTTTATTTTTATTTTGATAGTCCTAAGCCAAACTTGTGGTTTGTAATGCTTTTGGTTTTCCGTCTACTTTAGAATTACTGTTTTGTTTATGTCACTCAAGTGTCTAAATGTGGAAACTTGTAATTGGCCCTTAGTATTTAGTCTTTCTTTAATTGTTTTATTTTAGCTGTAAGTTTTCCTAAAATTGTAAAAATAAAATAAAATAAAATAAATAAAAGTTTGTATATTTTTTGGGTTATCACACTAATAATTTTTTTTTTTTTTTTACCTTTACCTTTATAATTATTTATTTAAAAATAAAAATAAATAAATAATTATAAAGGTAAAGGTTAAGAAAGAGTAGTTTAGTGTGTGTAAGTATGTAAGTGTGTTTGTTACTCTTTCACGCTCAAGTAAACAGCTGGACGGATTTGAATGAAAATTGTCTTTTTTAAGATTTTTCATTTATAATTAAACATTTTCAAGTAGTTAAAGTGCCTGAGAATCTAATAAAATAATTCCCGGGTTTCAAGTCGTGAGCATGTTTACGTTCAATAAAATCCTCATACGATGAAGATCTTCATTCAAAGAGTTAATTTATAGCTAAATAAACATAAAGACAATGTTATCCTCGCTTTATAGCGGCCATCAATCACCAATGTTTCGAAAATGAAGGTTTTACGGACCATGAAGAATAGAACCCTTAAATAGATTTAAGACCCCTGAGGCGTTATCCCCATAAGGCTTACAGCGCGTTTGACTCTAAACGGTGCCGGCATTTTGAGCTGACAGAAGGTCTACTCTATAAGCAAACTGAAACTCAAAATGCATTTATTCAGTACGATCGTTTATAGACCACTTTGACATGTCTTTAAAACTAGGGGATTCTACTGCCTGTTCCAAAAAACAAAAACGATGCATCGTGACGTGATATTAGAACTTATAATATTTGCACGCCGTAGATGAGGCAGAATGTAAATGGATACGTACCCTGTAACTGAAACCATAATAATACCTATTGTACCTACATTCCTGCGAACAAATGATTATTGTTATTATTGACAATCTCGCAGGTCAGCTTATGTTGGTTAATCTACCGTATTCAGTATCCACCAACATAAGTTGACCTGCGTTTATTGGAACTATGCATCGTTTTCGATTTGTAGAATAGACTTACTGAACAGACAAGCCACGTACCTGGGGGGTTAACGCCAGTTTACCGTAGTATTGGATACTGTCCTCGATACCGAGTCAAGTATCACAAATGTATGAAAATCCAGTGCAGCGCCTCCCCTGGTAACTTGCATGAACTAAACATTCCATACATTTAGAATACTTGACACGTGAGCGAGGACAGATTACTTTACTACACAAAAACCGCCAATTACCTTTCTGAATAAGTTGACAAATGAAACGCCCCTAGCTGGATATAGACCTTCAAAGTACGCATTGTGTGGACACTCCATTTAAAATTATTTATTATAAAAAAAAAAAAATGTAGAGGCGAAGTTGAGAACAACCAGTCAGACGCTCAATGCTAGCCGAATGGGGACAAAACGAAGTACTCTACAGCTAAGTAAAAGACACTTAAGGCTCGTTGGATTTTATAATGTAATCCTAAAATACTATTAAAGCAATTAATTTGGATGAAAATAACCAAGCATGACCTTTAACCTGATAAAGATAAAGATTCCCCGGACGAATTAAAAATTAGATGAATTTAAATATAGGAAGATAATTAAAATTCATTACACAATGTTTAATTATGATGTATCTACAGAAAAACGTATGTCTAATAGTCAATAAAAATAATTCACATAAACAAAATGATCTAACATTCGCAAGCATATTTCCACTTTATTCCCAACCGTCAACTCTGTAATTTCGTTTAATTCAAAACAGCATCTAAAATATTACAGCCTGAGCCGTGATCCAATGTTTATGTCAAAGGACGTAAGAAAGGTTCATGTCGTATTTCCTTAAGGAATGCTTTTTCATATCCAAGTCACTTTAATGTGGAGTTTGGCGGAAAGTGAACTTTATTGCGATGGATTATGAATCAAGATTGCGCTGGTTAAATGTGAGATAGAGAGATTTTCTTTATCTCTAGATCTAGATTTTCTTGGGGGTTTTAGCGACGGTTATAATTTTATAAATAAAATAAATAAATATCCTAGGACATTTTACACAGTGTCATCTAATCCCAAGCTAAGCAACTTAATGCTTGTGTTATGGTACACAGACTTTTAGGTAACTTTTACCTAAAACAACGATATAATAGTGGCGATTCTGAGTGTCGCAAAAGCTAAACTAAGCTAACTAAAATTGTTGCCGTCCCTTTCATAGGGATGGGAATAAAAAGGATGGCAATAGTTTTAGTTAGGTTAGTTTAGCTTTTGCGACACTCCGAATTGGCCCCAATGATTGTATACCTATACGAAAAGAATAATCATTTTTGTGTTAATTTTAACATTTTATTAGTGGCAATTCTGAGTGTCGCAAAAGCTAAACTAAGCTAACTAAAATTGTTGCCGTCCCTTTCATAGCGATGGGAATAAAAAGGATGGCAATAATTTTAGTTAGCTTAGTTTAGCTTTTGCGACACTCAGAATTGCCCCCATTGTGTTTTATTTTAATTTCTGATGTGCATCAATGTAATTTTCGTAAAATGTAATATGCGCATTAACTAACTATTTATATTTTATTATTATTTTATTTATATTATTATTTTATTTGACGACCTCTGTGGCGCAGTGGGCGAAAGCCCGCCTGAGACGCAGAGGTTGCGGGTTCGATCCCCGCTGCGGGACAAATGTTTGCATGATCTGCAAATATTTGTTTCGTGTCTGGGTGTTTTCTATGTATAATATGTATGTATTTACAAAAAAAAAATTTATCTATGTAGTTTATCAGTCATCTGGTTACCATAACACAAGCATTAAATTGCTTAGCTTGGGCCTAGATGACGCCGTGTGAAATGTCCAAGGATATTTATTTAAGGATATTTTATTTATTTATTACTATTTTTATTTATATTTACTAGTTGAAGGATGATGATTTAGTGATATTTCACGTGTAAGCAACTACTGAGTATTCCTGTACGTGATGCCATGTTTACACTCAATTTGAATGATCGCGACACTTCAAGATATTGCGTTTTAAGGAATTTATGGATCATCCCAAAATGGCGGGCGCACAATAAAAGTAATGGTATGGCGTAAAATACGAAACACGGCGAATTTATGTAACTTTTTGGGATAAATGTTGAAATTGAGATAAAATACTTGATTGAGGCTGTAAAGATTGGATATTTGGACACTCAAACCAAAATGTTGTGTTTCTTTTTTTTTTTATATTTCACACAAAAAAACTTGGAATATACATAGTTTATGAGCTGGACTAACACAGGCATTAGAATCACCTAGCATGTAAAACGAAACTTAAGTGATCCTTGAGGTCCTACAAGAATAAATGATTTTTCTTTCTTTCTTTCTTTCATAAGTTACTTTTATCTAGGTACCGAGCGAATATATCAATTTTAAGCAAAGTAATTTTTTCTTGTGTCTCACTGCTGGGCAAAAGTCTGCTTCAATACCTTCCTTAACCGTAATAAGCGCTCGTGGTGAAGCTTGCTAAGACGTTCTTGATAGATCGTCGAAGTTAAGCAACGTTCTGAGCGGTCACAACTTGGATGGGTGACCGCAAGTGGCATTTTCATCTGAGCGCTTCCGTGCTTCGGAGGGTACGTTAAATTGTCGGTCCCGGCTTTTAAAGTCGTTAAGCTATGACGGAGGCCTTTAGGCGGCCTAAAAACTCCGTCACCAGAGTTGGCCACTTGCTCATACGAACGAACGAACGAACGAACGAACCGTAATAAGTAAAATGGATTACACAAAAATATATTTAAGAAAATCTTTAAATAAAAACTTAATTTTTCTTAATTTATTATTCTGGTAGCACCACTGATAATCTCTTCTCAAATTTCTTCCAACAGCTAACATCATAACCTGCTTTAAGTTGCAGTCGGGTAAACCTACTTAATCCGACTGAGTACAAAGATTTTGGCAGCTTAAGCGAAGCTGTATTTGCTTAAAAAACCAAGAATATCCAACACAATACGAAAATGTAGAAAAAACTGAAAAGATTGGTTTGATAAAACGTCTGCCGCTAAAAAACAAACGTAAGTTTTCAATATTAATTATAAATAACAGGGTAACCCATCTTCTCTCGAAATAAACTAACCTTCTGACCCAGTAAGATAAAAACTACTAAACTACTACACCCGAAAAATATAACCAACCTTCTGACGCAGTTGGGTAAAGGCCTGAAATATAGCACCCCCGCTAACCAGCAAACGAGGGATTAAGGCAAGCACACACGTAATTCTTAAAGAGATAATCCTTAGATAAAGCGTCCTATTTATTTTGTTGGGCTATGGCGTTTGTAGATTATGCTTAAATGTCTTGAGAAGTATAATGTTATCCAGATAATTGTACAAGCTTCCGCCCACGGTTTCACGTGGTACTTACTAGGATAAAAAGTAGCCTAAGTATTCCAGGTCATAAACTAGTACTAACATTTAAGTTTCATACAAATCCGTTCAGTAATTTTTGCGTGAAAGAGTTGCAAACATTCATCTATACATCCATGCACACTTTCGCGTTAAAATGTTAGTGGGATTAACAGTAGACGCGTCAATCTGATTGCATTTCAGATTCTATAAAGATAGTAGAAGATATTAAAAGAACAAGTAGCCTATGAGGGTAGTTTAAAGTACTACTTACAGATTCCATTTTCCTTCGTACCAGAGCAATAATTGAATGCAATAATTACGCAATAATAATTAACCTAGACCTCCTGTTTACTTCTATTTTTATATTATTTTGTACTATTCTGTGTTTAGTTAAGTTCTTCTACTTTGTAAACCTTTCCATCTGTGCTGTAATGTGTGTGTTACAATAAAGTCTTTATCTATCTATCTATCTATCTACGCGCACCTAATTGACGTTCAATAATTGTAAGCGACTGTTGTCTAGACCTTGCAAGTCATGAAGACAGTTAATTTAATTGTATGGAGAGCCTATTCCGATGTAGGATAATACGGGCTGCATGTGATGCTGATGATGAATTCGTAAATTACAAGCAGCAAGTTCATATTTCACTCTACTACTCTACATATTCCTTATTACCTTTTTTCAGTATATTTCCTGAAAAAACGCTACAAAAACACGCTTATTTCGCAGCCCCAGTGGGTTAATCTCCCAAACACCACTTGATAAGTGGTTCGTCTCAAAAACGCGGAAAAATCCTTAAAAATTACCGCTTCGTGTCGACACTGCCGGTTTTGTCATATCAAAATGGCGGGAAATGAAATTTTTGCGGTTCAAACTTTTTAGAGTTCCGTAGCGATATTGATTATTGGCATTTGAGTGCTAAATAACTATTAAGATAATAATGTCAATTCAGAAATCGCCAAAACTGTCTCTCACAAAACAGGTTCTTACCTCTAACCTACAATTGTTTGAATTTATCACTATTTTGAACTGTATCATTCATTATATTCATCATTTATTTTTAAAATTATTATATTTTTTGTTTTTGTTTTTTTATTTATGTCTGTGAGAGAAACAAATAAACAATTTGAATATTGAATATTGAAAATAAATTTGAATATATTGAAACTAAACTAAACTATTTGACAGCACTAAAAATGTTGCCGTCCCTTTCATAACGATCGAAATAAAAAGGATGGAATCAATTTTAGTGCTGTCAAATTAGTTTAGTTTTTGCGACATCTAAATTGACACCGATCTTTATTATTTTAAGTACTTCACTTCTATTTTAGGTACATAATATAATTTATGACAGTTATATTTAACATCGAAACATTAAAATTAAAGAAATGTGTAAACAAGTTGAAGTGAGACGAAATTAAAAATAAAAACATTGAATATTCCTTTATACGAGTAGGTCCGCGTTTTGAGGCTAGTCTCAATAATCTTTAGATTTTTTGTTAAGCTTACTGCTGGTAGATATTTGACATTCCTTCCATACTGACAAATATCTACATTAAGCAAAACCAAAAATAAATAGGTTATTGAGACTAGCCGTTAAGAGATAGATTATAGTCACCTAAATCTTTCAACAACATTACCCAATTTAATGTTATTTATTTTGCGACTGAAATAAAGAAAACTAATTAATATGGTATTATGAACATGGGAGGCGGGAAAGAAAATGTAAACTTTTCAACTACGGAACCCCTTATTACTTTTCTCAGCACGCACTTCACAGAATTTTCTGCGGTTTTTGCGTTGAGGGGCGAGTTCTAATAAACGGTCATTAGTTTCGGTGACGGTCCGCACTGATTTATTGAGGAAATTAGATTATTCCCAGCTGAGTTGACGCAGAAATATCCTTGTTTTTTTGAAGTGCCTAGCTTATTAATTGAATACTTTTCAGAATTTGAAAGACTAAATAAAATAAAACTAAATAATTACTGTATTAGGACACGATTAACTAGACTAGTCGCGAAGTTGATTATCTAAAGATTAAAAAAAATATAGTAGAACATAGAACCTCCTTCCTTGAAGTCGGTTAAAAAACAGGGTCCGATTCTAACGTGTTGTTACGCAATCAATTTTAGAATTCTAATAATTATCGGAAAAAAAGTAAAAGACAATTTTTTTTGCTAACCTATCATGTCCCACTGCTGGGCAAAGGTCTCCCCCTTCAACAAGAAAAGACAATTATGCTGAAAAAAAACAGTAAAAAGTAAATTCGTATGCGCAAGTGGCCAACTCTGGTGACGGAGTTTTTAGGCCGCCTAAAGGCCTCCGTGAATATTATCAAAATATTCCAAGAATTTGTCTTAAAAGAATTGTTTGGTAGGATCCAAACCCACGTCCCAAACTCCGATTTAAAGAAAAGGCTTATATTAATAACGTTTAGAATATCAAATTCAATATTTTTTTCATAAAATAATTCTTTAGTATCCAACATCCTTATAATTAAGACAAAATTTATAAACTTCGGAAAAAATAGTTTTAAATTCACCTAATAAAAACTTTCTACATTTTCCCGCTAATTATCTCAGACGCTTCCGGTTCTAGTTATGATTGATGATTTCACTTCCGGTTTGAAATATCTTACTTCTTTAATTATATCATTTAAGTTTTATTAAAAACTGGATGAATTGGTTTAATTAGTTAGTGTGTTTAAAAAACTTTATCAGTACAGAATGCTTCAAAGAGTAAGGATTTTTTTAAGATGAATTAAGAAATACTTAATCAACTCTCTTAAAATAAACGTACCTAATTATAAATAAGAAATTAAATTAGCATTTACAAGTGGCAAAATTAAAAAAAAAAACCGACTACAAGCCTAGCATTCTGGGCACGTTAAATTGTCGGTCACGGCTTTTAAATCGTTAAGCCATGACGGAGGCCTGGGGGCCTAAAAACTCCGTCACCAGAGTTGGCCACTTGCTCATACGAACTTACTTGTTAAAAATACCACCTTTTCGACAAAATCTTACAAACTGCAAAATATATAAAATTCTCTTCTGCACAGTAGGTACTCATAAACATTAGACCCGCACAATATTTAAATAGCAAAATATCCCGCACATGCCTTTGTTTGTTTGTACAGAAAATAGTTTGCATTTTAACTTTAATATGTAATTTTAAACCGAGTTGGCTATGTGTCGGTTTACAAGCCATACGACGCCTAGAGTTATTATTACCTAAGGTAACCTAAGGTATCGGTGAAGGAAAACATCGACTAGACATCTAGTCGATGTTTTCCTTCACCGATTTCTGTCAAGCTTGTCGTTCTTGCTGCCTACAAGCCATACGACGCCTAGAGTTATTATTACATAAGGTATGTCTAGTCGATGTTTTCCTTCACCGATTTCTGTCAAGCTTGTCGTTCTTGCTGGACTGTCAAAGTTTAGTGACTATCTGTTCAGTCACAAAATCCATGACAGATCGTAATATAAACAAAAATCAAGTGCTATCTTAAGCAAGTACTTTACGTATTTTTATAGGCCTTTTGGCGGTAAAGAGTTAAGCTATGACGGAGGCTTTTAGGTGTCCTACAAACTATCTTTAGAACAAAAAACATGTATCTATATGTTTGGCCTCTGACTACCCATAACATTTTCAGAATCATAAACAATAACAGACGTCAATAAGCATTTATTTTTATATATTTTTTTTACCCTACTATGTCCCACTGCTGGGCAAAGGTCTCCCCTAAAATCCTTCACTGACTCCTGTCTTTGGCGATCTCCCACCACTCCTTCTCAAACACGTTTTTGTCAATAAGCAATATTAATTTATGATTACTCATACTATGTCTTAAATTCAACAATTAATGTCTACAATTCTCATGAACATTTCACATTTACAACCAGTACTTACTTAACCCATACATTCTGAGGTGATATATTAAAAGATATGAAGGTTTCAAGCAACCTCTTACAAACAAAATGAATGCTCAGCCCGCCCCCATGTCGACCACCTACGCGCGGAATGCCATAACTCACAATTTCACCTATTTCTCGTTATCTTTTCCTTCAAAGTCTCAACCGTTATATTACATCCGTTTTTGGAATAAATTTACATAAAGTTATACTCACTGTATAACTTGTAGAGCTTGTGTAGGGCGAGCATTTGATACCTATCTATCCTATATTAAATTTGTTAATGCGAAACTATAGATATTTGTTACTGAAACACACAGATTGAGTATCAAAATACCCAAGCATGTAAATTACGAATAGTAAAATTCATCGCTTAGGTTTATTTAATGATTATTGAAAAATATGATGATTTTATTAAAGAATTTAAGAGGGTGACAGCAGCATGTACAATATTTTTTGGGTTGTGCCCATTGCTCTTTACAAATAGAAGGATAAGTGTCTGATAAAATATGACGGCCGTCATAATCTGCCCCTGCTTTTTAAAAAACTTAGCCAAGGCGACATTGTCGACCTTTGAATAAATAATATTCTGATTTCTTACTTTACGTTCGCTCATAAGAGCCTTATCCGATTGCGAGGAAAGAAAATTATGAAACCAAATAAAAGAATTCATAAAAATAAAGCTTTCTTGTTTATTTCAGACGATTTAGAACGAGAATTTATGAAAGAGTTTATAAAGTTGAAAAGAACTTACGATTTTAATATTAACAATTTTATTAATTACGATTTCAGTTGACAAAATGATTTTTCAGTTGACATAAAATAAAAATTATTAATCTATTGACTAAGAAATTTGAGGTTTCACTTTTACGACGTTTCCTCTTTTTTGTACATACCTAATCTATATATTCATTTATTGCTTCAAGTTGGTATATAAGGTCTTAAAAATTAGGTTTGACCGCAACAAGAGATCTAAGAGGACTAAAGAAATGTTTTTAAAAATAATAATATAATTTAAACGTGCCTCTGACTTTGCTTGTTATCTCAGGACCTGTGCTCACGAAGATTGTTAGATTGAAGATTGTCTACTGTACCAAAGAATACAGCACCTTCGATCGTTTGTTCGTTCGTATGAGCAAGTGGCCAACTCTGGTGACGGAGTTTTTAGGCATTATAATACAATACCTATTGAATCAGTTTTCAAGATTTTTATAAAAGATCTATTTTACATTTGAACTTTTCATTTTCAGTGCAAACTCTCAGGTTAACTCAAAATCAAAATGAAGTAATGAAAATTCAAACGAACCAAATTGGAAACCTCAACTCTAAAAATAGAACTAAAATTTTCCAAGTTCTTGGCAGAAGAAAAATCTTAAAACCAATTATTGAAAGTAACATAAATCAGGGATAGGGGACAGAGGGGCGAAGTGGGTTCGGATTGAAAAATAAAAAATATTCTTTGATTCTGCTAAAATGCCCGTCACAGCGGTTGTATGTTCTAAGTTAGAGGCTTAAAAGAGTGAATAAGGTTTTTTTTTCATGTACAGAATTTACTAGTTTTGATATCGTGGTATCTAGATAAAAGATAGTCAGCGTCGACCGACGTCGTGGACTTTGTTTTTTATGCTAGAAATAGCTAACCGGGTAATTAAATATTTACAAAAAAAAATTTATTATGAATTAAAAAAGAAAATATGAAAATCATAACGGCCACTGAATATCCAGGGGCGGTAGACATTTTTTTTCAGATCTATAACTTCATGATTATTGGCTTTATTAAACAAAACAGTTTTGAAATCTGCTAAGTAACTTTACCGTGAGAAATTAAAAGGTACATTTAGTAAATAAAGCTTATTGTTACAATTTAACGATCATTTCCCTATTTACTAGTCAGGCGATCAATAATAAATATGTTTTTTGCACACTTTTAAACTTTTCATAGAATTTTGGGTGTGTGATTTACATTATTATCAATACACAACACATCCTCTCTTGGACATTATATCCCCATAAATTCCAAAAACACAGAAAAATAAAAAGTCATCCGCAAATTGAGTTATTATTTGTCGAGTCACTGAATCGCTGTCGCTTCCACTTGGGCCCTGCTTAGAGTAGACGGGGCATAAATCAACTCATACTTACCAAAACTCCGTATGTAAATCCAACGTGAGTTATTGTCAGTTATCTTATTGTGAGCGTAGAGGTGTGGGTTCAATTCGATAATTTGGAATTTGATTTATTTGAAAGCATGTTTTGGTTGGGAAAGTTGCTTTAGAACTATTTTTGGTTGAATGGAAAAATATTGTAAGGGATGGAATGATAATATTGACGTTGTCACGTAATATTTTTGTAAGTTAGTGATAACTTTATAAAATGTATAGGTACTGTAACGATTCCTATTTTTAGACCATAGTTTTAGCTTTAAGAATTTATTTTTTTCATCACTCTCATTTTAAAATACCGATAATGGAATCTACTTGAGAAAGCTCTTGTAAAGTTTTAAAATTCCCAAGCAAATCAATAACTATTTTATTGCAAGTCAAGTGCCGCTAGGCGACGATTTCTTTTAACAATTCTTATAATTTATGGATTTGTATGTCTGGAGCTAAGGAATGAAATCGGTTATTACCCTGTATTTTTTACAGTCTTAAATACTTTAACGTGATTGGTTGTATTTGTGGTAGTTTGTTAATAACCACACCTCATTTTGGAGGAAGGGGAAGTGCAATAAAACCAAGGGATGCAGAGAATTCGGGGGAGACCAAGAGTGGCAGAAGAGTGGAATATTAACTGAGAGATTAGACAGAGCGCCTTAAAATCAGTGTTGGTTGTAAATAGTAATTTAGAGTCGGTGTCTAACGAATTAAGTTGAGTTTTGCTAGTTCCGAATTAAATAGTAGTTATAAATTTAGTGTACAGTTGGTAATGTATTTAGAATAAGTTAGGACCATTAGAGAATAATTAATATACCTAATTGAGTTTTCCTACATGACATGTATTGTGTAGAGTTTGTAATTATTTATATTCCACAGGTTTCGACTATTGATTGATATGTGCATGTTATTATAAGGTCATTATTTAGAAAGGGTTTATGCATGGTAATTTAGTATCCTCACAGGTTAGGTAGATGCAGAGATTCAGACACCATTCATTTAGTTATAATTCATGCACGATATTTTCCTTAATTATTCACAGAGAAGCTGAGAACGAGTTATCTTCGATATTACCTTACCTTTCCCATCCTCTCATATTTTACATTTAGTTTAATTGGCGTAACAATACAATTAAATAAGCGTCGATTAAGCTACATGTATAAAACAACTTGGTGTAACAAACTAATTCAATAAACACCGTGTTCATTATTACATAATGTACATTTACCTTATTAACTTAGTTATAGATCTGTGAAATCTTTAGTACTCGAATGATATTGGTGATTATTGTGCATACGTTTGGTTGTGGAGCGAGTTCGAAGCAATCATGAATAGCGCAGTATGATTATTATCAGTATGATGAAAGTGCTTGGATTTTACGATCCTATTAAGGTTCATTTATTGCTCGACGTTAGGTAGTTTGGGTCTATTAGATAAGTCTTGGAGCTTGGATTGCCGAGCTATACCAACTGCCACAAAAAATAGCGCGGGGATGATATGCGGTAAGATGCAAATGCCTCAATGCGCCTGATGGTATAGTGAGGTACTTGTAAGTTCTTAGGCCCTAATAGTATCTAACAATAAATGAACTTGTCATGTGAGATAGGAAGCTAGGCGCCTTTTTCCTTTCCTTTTCCTTTCCCTTCTTTCCTGCCCTGCCTTGCCTGGCATTGTAAGGCTTGGCTGTGGTAAGGGGGTGGTTGGGTGGTCTTTAGGAAACATTGTGAGAAAACCTTCTTGGTTTCGTTTAAATTAGCGTAAGGATTACTAGATAACTGTGTTAGAGTATTTTTGCATGAAAACTAAATTTATTCTTGATTCACATTCGTAATTCTAATGCAAACAATTTGTTTCCCTTTCAGCTGCACCGTGCTACAAGAACGCTAGATTAAGATTTCTAAATTTATATTCTTTTAAAATCTTAATTCCAAACACCTTAGAACTTGCCTTGTTTTGTTTTATCTAATTCGAAGTCTGGGTCTTTCCTTGTAACTTTCCTTTGAAATTCTGATATTAAAATTATGTGTTAACTTGAACTATATTTTATTTCACCTCTTTGACTTTCACACAACATTAGGAATATTATTTTAGATGAGCAGGTAGATTTCTTTAGCTTCAGATTATTTAATTCTTAGGCTAGGGTAGGGTGTTGTTACAGTACTTTATTTTACATCTTTGAGAAAATTAACACATCATAATATGATAATATATGATAATATGATTATATTATAATAAATACGCCTACATTCAACCAATTAACTGTGGATGTTAAATAATGTTATGATTAAAGTAATCTGGCTTTTCATACACACTTCCAGCCGCAAATTTTAACAAGATAATCTTGAATGTCTAACGATCTAAACGACTGTCTACCGTTCTTGGGGATTTGCCTTAGTCAAATTTAACTTGAAACAGAATCAAAAGAGCGAAGATAATGATAATCATAATCATTTATTGTTTGTGAATCATGAATAGGTAGATACAGTCAGATGTTAGGACATTATTTGTTTCAGATTCTGCTACTTGAGCATACAAACATTTTTATACGAGATAAGAGCGTTCTTAGTGCCCTACATAATTGTATACTTGGTTCAAGGCAATAATATCGTTATTTACAACTAACACCAAAATGTTACATAAACAACCCACATAAACGATACCACCCGACAGAATAAGTACCTGATAAAATATGCCCTCTCTCCCCATACGCGTTTCCGAACTAATATAACGTGTATTGTATAAAAGTCATTTTATTATTGCCTATATCAATCTAACCCAGTTCACCCAACCAGCGTACCCTGAACTGCGACATTTCATACAAATCAGTTTCTTGTATACAAAGTTACACTACGTAAATAGGTAGAGAGCTCAACTAACACTGGTTATGCAAGTTCGCTATTGTATTTAGCAAAGTTAACTTATGCGGCTATTAAGATCTTATTACAAGGAGATAAGGTGTATAATTGAGTGAGAAATTTCGGTGTAACATTGTTTTTGGAGTCACGTTCTCCTTTATGGTCACGATTAAAGTTGGTTAAATGGGGTTGGATGTAATTTTGTGACGTCATTCTTAGCATATTGATGTGGAAGTGTATTTAGGATATTAAAATTACCTGAACGTGTATGTAAGTCATTTGTGTAATTATTGAGCTAAAAACATAATAGCTATTAATTTTAGCCCAAAGCGTTTTGTTAGTTCGAAAAATGTAAATAATTATGGTAGGTACTGGATTCCCAAAATAATTTGTCTACCGCCCACAAATTATTCTAGATATTTTTAGCCATTTTAGATCCTTTGAAGTAAGTTGATTGTCTGAGGTAAGTATAGTCAGAGGTATGTCCAATTACGATTGGTACATTTTACCTTTATCCACATTTTGCAGAAATTAACATTCCACGTGATAGGTTGCAATTGCATGCCCATCCACGCTATTAGAAAGCTAACTGTTTTCCTCACGATGTTAACCTTCATCGTTAAGAGCTATTAATGGGCACGGCAAGACTCGAACCCACGATCTTTGGATCGAAAGTCGTATATATTCTAAGGCGTTCCAAAATTGATAAAAAAAGTAAAGAAAATTGCAAAGTTTGGGCGTCACCAAATTCTTATTTTGTTTTGAGTCGACCAAAAATTTCCCTCCAAATTTAATTCTTAGTTCAGAAATAACAAATCGGAGATCCTTGGGATTTAATAAAAGTCCCAAACTTAATTAAGCTTCTTATCAGTTAGCGATAAGAGCTGCGCCGAATTAAATTTTAAGAATTTATCCAAATTTTTTGGAGAATTTAAATTAGATTTTCGTCGTAAGAATTCGTTTGGAAGATTTTTTTAGAATGACTTTTTGGAATGTAGTGGGTAAAATAATGGATCGTGAAAATACTCTTAGGGGATATTTAAGATCTAAAATGTATAGAATAGTCTGAAACTCAAAGTGATAATTATGAAAAACATAAAAAACATTTATTTCAGTAGGACCTCAAGGTTCACATAGAAAACGTCTAACATTATGCTAAGTGATTCTATTGCCTGTTCTATTGGCACACCAAGAAAAAGAATCAGGCAAGCACAAGGTGTTATCATAGCATTTTTTACGGTGATCCTATAGCGACCTTTGACGACCTCTGTGGCGCGGTGGGCGAAAGCCCGCCTGAGACGCGGAGGTTGCGGGTTCGATCCCTGCTGCGGGACAAATGTTTGCATGATCTGCAAATATTTGTTTCGTGTCTGGGTGTTTTCTATGTATAATATGTATGTATTTACAAAAAAAAGTGTATATACCTAAGTAGTATATCAGTCATCTGGTTACCATAACACAAGCATTAAATTGCTTAGCTTGGGACTAGATGACGCCGTGTGGAATGTCCAAGGATATTTATTATTATTTATTTATTTAGCAATTTACATCCCATGCAATAGTTCGTTTTTAATTAATTATTGATTATGACTTAAATGAATAAGTTAATATCCTTAGAGATTTCAAACAGCGCCATCTAGTCCCAAGCTAATCAATTGAATGCTTGTGTTATGGTAACCAAATGACTGATAACATAGATAATTATTTTTTTTGTAAATACATACCTACCTAACATAGATAACACCCAGACTCGATACAAAAATATTTGCAGATAATACAAACATTTGTCCCGCAGCGGGATGGAACCCGCAACCTCTGCGTCTCAGACGGGCTGTCGTCCACTGCGCCACAGAGGTCGTCATTAATTGTATATCAAAGTCCATTCGTTAAATTTCTCACTTACTGATAATATTTTGATGCTGTTATATCTCCATAAAAACGTACCTGAAAAAAATACATAAAGTTAAATTAATCGTTCATAAAACTGGAAAAACCATTTCAATTTTAAAAGCAATAGTAAAATATTAATGTTTCACCCATTAATAAAGTAACGAATAGCTTATAAATTAGAAGAATATAGGTTTTCGTTTCAAAACTATCACACGGTGAAAGTTTGTGTGTAAGTGTGTTTGTTACTCTTTCACGCTCAAACGGCTGGACGGATTTGAGTGAAATTTGGTACCAGAATTATACCCTGGATTAAAGAATAGGCTATTGTTAATCCCGGTATTCCCACGGGAACGGAAACTCACCGCTCAGCTAGTGCAAAAAAAGTTTAGTATTAAAATTAATGTGTGTTTTTAGCCCTACCCAAGTTACGAAGAGACACTAAGCCACTTAACCAACACGGTAAACACGGTGTTACACGTGTCGTTATTAAAGTAAGTTCGTATGAGCAAGTGGCCAACTCTGGTGACGGACTTTTTAGGCCGCCTTAAGGCCTCCGTCATAGCTTGACTTTAAAAGCCGGGACCGACAATTTAACGTGCCCTCCGAAGCACGGAAGCGCTCAGATATAAATACCACTTGCGATCACCCATCCAAGTAGTGACCGCTCAGAACGTTGCTTGACTTCGACGATCTATCACGTCTTAGCAAGCTTCGCCACGAGCGCTTCGTCGTTATTAAGAGTGTGCCATAACGCCGAAATAATTTGAAGAAAGAGCGGGATAGCGAATAATGTTTTTACTCGTGAGTGAAAAGTGCAGAACGATACACGCAACATAATTTATAGCGAAAAACCAGTTTTTTATTTACAAGTTAACCAATCGACAAATTAAAAGACAGAATTAAATAAATACTTCTAAATAAAAACCCTAATTACTTCTAAAGCAATAATTCAATCACGGCAAAACGTAATTCAATCCGTGTAATACGTGGGTAGTTCGCAACTTGGACAATGGTAGATTGAGTCCCACTTCTGGTACCCTTACTATTGGATGCTGGCGAGAGTTGGAAAACGTCAAAAAAAAATTAGTTGTTATACAATTTATAGCATAAACATGAATCAAAAATAAAATAAATTATAAAAATAAAAAATGTTTATTTCTTTAACTTAAGATTATACCATAACAAGGTGAAGGTATCCCCTTTTAAGCAATTTGTATGCTTGTGTTAGGAGAAACCGCTCTTAAATAACAGGTGAATGAATGATGAACCAAAGACCTTCTTTGATGAATACAAGCTGTGTCGGCAAACTTCGTTATGCCAAAATTTTAATTGATTAAAACCCAATAGATTTGACTCTTAATGTCATTGAATTGGTGTCAAAATTTTGAAATTTTGTAATTTTTCGTCAATATTACAATGTTTTTAATAGTTATTCTTCTATTCGAGACAGAGACAAATCCAACAAACCAAAAACTATCGAAATCGCTCCAGCCGTTCTCGAGTTATAAATGTAGGAACAATTGAGGTGTGAACGACCGGGATTCGAACCCACGAACTTGAAATCGAAAGTCGAGGTATGTGTGACAAGTCCATTCATAATTCGAGTTCCAAAAGTACCTTCACACCTACGTGCAGAAGTTTTTGGTCACTCCGGATTATTGGGAGCTCAAAGCAAGGAATTCGCTTTGTACGCGAAATTTACGTGTCAGGCCATTTCAGTCTTTATTACAAGGTAATAAAGTCGAAGGAACTTTGGAAATACTGCTGCAGGAATTAGGACTTTGTGTTGAAGTGGTTAGGGGTTACAATGGCGTGTGATTGGGGATAGTTGAGTAAGCAGGTAACGCTTTACTTCAGTGTTGCCAGTGATAAAAATAGGTTAAAAGTGTTGCCATCGAGCTTTACATCTAATCTAGGTAATAAGGCTTTAGTGTCAGAGTAGGTACATTGTATAGGATGTATGAAGGGTTTATTAGTGTACTTGCTGCGCCACGCGGTTTTACCCGCGGTAAATAGTTCCCGTGATCAAAAGTAACCCATTTTTTTTTCAGACTAATGTAAGACCTAGATGCAAGAGATTAGAGCTGATTGGCGGTTATGGAAGGGGGCTTATGCCCAGCAGTGGGTCACAAAACGCTGAATATGATGATGATGATGATGATTGAAGGAACAATCGGTAAACAAGCATACATAAAAAAAAATACAGTGGAACATATAACCTGTTCCATTTTTAGAAGTCAGTTAAAAATCACTTTCTATAAAATAAATAAAAGACCCTTTCAACGTTACATTACCTAGTTTGACAAACTTTAATCGCCACGTAAGTACAAAGAAAAATCCACGTAACTACGTGACGCGACTCCGCCTCACGTAGTCAACTGAACTCCATCAAAGTCGGCTTAGCAGGATTTCATTGTACCTACAGCTTTTATAAGCGTTGAGTGGGTAATAAGAAAAGTTCTATCGAAAACAGCTTAGCAGTTTTAGTGTATTCATTTTAGTAGAATGAAAACACTTACTCTAACAAGCTCGCTCGACATTAATGAATAAAAAAAAAGACGTGTGGCACTCGGAGACTGCCGCGGTAAAGCTATTGCATGGGGGGTGTTAGGTTATTTTCGTTACGGAATTTCTGGATTCGGTCTCCACGCTCAAGGCCCGCGATAGAAGCTATGCAATAGCTTAAAAACACATGGAATTTAAGGCTAATAGTTCTTCAACTGAAGAGTACTGAGATTTCGAGTGATAAAAAAAATGGAAAAAAGAAGCAAGTGGTGATCCCACCTGTGGGAATAAGTTGGGCAGATGCGTTCATTAGCTGAAACATTATTTAAGGTGATAGTTTAAAAAAAAATATGTATCTATGTAGTATATCAGTCATCTGGTTACCTTACACAAGCATTAAATTGCTTAGCTTGGGACTAGATGATGCCGTGTGGAATGTCCAAGGATATTTATTTTATTTATTTATAGTAAAAAAATACTTAAATAAGTAAGCGAGTTCGTATGAGCAAGTGGCCAACTCTGGCGATGGAGTTTTTAGGCCGCCTAAAGGCCTCTATCGTGGCTTAACGACTTTAAAATCCGTGACCGAAACACGGAAGCGCTCAGCTGTTAATGCCACTTGCAGTCAACCATGTGACCGCTGAGAACGTGGCTTAAATTTAACGATCTATCAAGAACGTCTTAGCAAGCTTTCAAATGTTCAAAAGGGCATTGACCTACTGATAGATGAAAAACAACCAGTGTGCCAATAGAAGCTTTAACGAGATGCATTATAGTTAATTGGACAGAAGTTACTTTTCGTAACGATACGTAATTGTCGAACGGATGCCTCAACGGAGTGAAGGTATGTTTACATTAAACGATACGATATAATTAGGCCTTAATTATTTTATAAGTCTAACAGGATTGTGACGGGTCACTAAGACATCACTGCTTTTTAGACTAAGAACGAAAGTTACATTAAAATCTTGATTTATACAAAATAATAGTCTTGTAGCACCTAAACTTCCTCTCAGTCGCGTCTATTCCCGTTGTCCCCGTATTCCGTGTCCCCGTGACGAGGACAGCGGGAAGTCATTATAATTCTTTCCCGTTGTCCCCGTAACGGAGATTTAGCTAACGTGGACAACGGGAAGTAAACATTTCACGTGTCGTTGTCCCCTAAACCTGCATTTCTGTTTCTACTTTGGTTTTTCACAGTTTCGTCTTATTCAAAATTTTATTGTTTAGGTTTTTGCCTATGCAAATTAGTGAGGTAGGGCACTGGTGACCCGTAACACAGGTTATTTTCTATACCTATTTCAGGCACCAGTCTCTCTCATTTCTTTGTTATAAGTTAGAACCGACACTTATTTTTGGATTATTCTTAACTGTATTTATTTATTTTTTTAAATTCATTTTATATTTATCTAACTGTATGTATTGTTTGTGAAAGAAATAAATAAATCATTGATTCTTATTCAAAAATTGTTATTGTATTAGTAAGTAAGTACTTACTTACTTACTTATTGTATTAGTAAGTCGTAGTTAGTAAAATGCCGCGGTCAGTGAAGGAGTTTAAATTCTTTATTTAGCCTATCAGCGCGATGTTTACGACGGTTTGCACTAGATATTTATGGTCCTAGGAAATGTAGATTCTGGAATCTAGACATTTATTTTGAACAGAGAAACAAGGAAAAAGAAAATCTTTGTTTTGTTAGTCTAGTGGGACTTGATTTTTCTTATCTCTTTATTTGCTTGTAGATACGAATTATTTATTATACCCAAAGATATATTTGTAAATTATAAGTAAAAAATCTTACTAAAAGGCTTTGACGGGAGAAGATTTTAAGATTATTACACAAAACATTTATATTAAAATGGCCTTCTCATAATCACATACTCACACGATATATTTATGGTAAATTAATAAATACATGTTGAGCATTAGTAGTTGTGCTTTGAGTCCGGAAGGATTTCGAATTTACTGAAAAGTAAGATAAAATGTCATGAGGAAATGAGTAAGTTTTACTAATAGGCAATTATTGGATGGATTTGCAATTATTCATGTATGTGAATGTTTATCTAATTTTGTAAATTTCTAAGAATTAATTCATATTAAACGAACATCTCAATCCTAACTTTTAAAATTAGATAAGAGTATGTTTCATGTCTCTAATTAGTAAACAAAATGTAAGTTACATTAATGTCTTAATTATTCAACTAATTATGATAAAACTTTGCATACACGTTTAGATTGAATGACAATGCAAGTAAAGTGACGTCATTCTACATCCAAGATGGCCGACCGTATAGACTATGGAGTATTTTTATAAAGATGGTCTTATTTATAAAGATTTGTAAATTTAAATAGATTTAAAGAATGTTTTTTTCTTGTTACTCTTATAAGAATAAGAATAAGAATAAACAATTAACAAATCATAAATGAACGCTAACTAGGCTGTGCTTAAAAAAACCAAATTAAAAAAATATATACGTAAAAGTTTGCTCACGTCTCTTGCTAGATCAACTACTCTTTCAACGACGGTCAATATCCTCATAACAAAATATCCTAAAATGTTACAACTTTGACCTAAAAATATTAAATTCGACCAACTTCCCGCCAATAAAGGTAGAGTAGACCGTAACAGAGACATCTTTATATTTATGTGTGCTGTTACTGTCTGACCGGATGTACGTAAAAACTGTACGTGACTTCACAATGGACGGTGTTTTCTAAGAAAATGTAGAAATCTCGGGGAAATAGAGTAAACTCATTCTCTGCGGCATCACTGAAAACCAGCGCTGTAGTTGCTGCTTCAGCTTCTACAGCGAATGCTGAGTGGTGACCGATTTGCTTCACTCATATTTCCTACATAAAATATTTTAATTGTACCTGTACTGTAATGTGTTTGAGTGATGTGAATAAATGTTTTTCTATTCTATTCTATTCTTACGAGCAAACCTATATTATAGATTTGTCTCTATAAATCTATATTATAGGAATACTGAAAATGACATACTTTTTTGTAAGAGTGTTTTGTATATAGCTTGCTAAACGTAACGTTCTCGATATGAGCGCTTCCGTGCTTTGGAGGGTCATTAAGTTGTCAGTCCTGGCTATAAAAAAGGTTAAGCCATGACGGAGGCCTTTAGACGGCCTGAAAACTCCATCACCAGAATTAGCCACTTGCTCATACAAACTAACTTACTTATAGTACTTTCTCTAAGATTTAGCCAGACGAACATTTCAATCAGCATTTTCAGTTCTTATAATAAAACCTTAAATATGGCTTCCACATAAATCACAGGCAGATATTAGATACCACCTCATGCATACAAAACCCACTTATCTTTTACACGTTGAATAACTTAGCGGGTTTGCCAACGTTCGTAATAAAGGGTTTAGCGAAGGTTTATAAAAATATACATAGGGAGAAATGAGGGGAAAATATTTTAGCCTTCAGTCAAAGGAAACATTGATTTATTTAAAAACAAGCTTACCCTCATGGAGCTACATGGATGAAAGTAGCCTATAAATTATTAATTATCCTAGGACATTTCACGGCGTCATCTAGTCTCAAGCTAAGCAACGTAATGCTTGTGTTATGGTAACCAGATGTCGGATAATTACATAATTATTAATTTTTATTAGTAAATACTATTATTTGCGGTCACTACTTGGATGGGTGACCGTAGTGGCATAATATCTGAACGCTTCCGTGCTTCGGAGGGTACATTAAATCGTCGATCAACGATTTTAAAGTGGTTAAGCCATGACGGAGGCCTTAAGGCAGCCTATAAACTCCGTCAACAGAGTTGGCCACTTGCTAATACGAACTTACTTTTAAATACAAAGATAGTACCTACCTATGGATAAAAAACACCCAGACGGAACAAATATCTGCAGATCTTGCAAACTAAAAAGCATTTGCGGAGGTTGCGGGTTCGATCCCCGCCACGGGACAAATGTTTGCATGTTCTGCTGATATTTGTTCCGGGTCTGGATGTTTTTCTATCTATAATATGTATGTATTTACAAAAAAAAAAATTATCTAAGTAGTATATCAGTCATCTGGTTACCATAACACGAGCATTAAGTTGCTTAGCTTGGGACTAGATGACGCTGTGTGAAATGTCCAAGAATATTTATTTATTATTTATTTATTTATTTATTTGTCCCGCGGCAGGGATCGAACCACCTGCATCTCAGGCAACCTCAGCCACTGCGCCACAGAGGTCGTCAATGTAAAGCATTTGTCCGGGTGATACTTAAAATTCAGCCGTCGAAAGCAATATTTATAGTGAGTAATAACGTCGCGATATCAAGCAGTTTGAATACGTGGAGGGCCTTTAGGGGACCTGGAGGGTATTTGTTTAGGGGTGTGTTGTGAGGGAGAAGGTGTAGGCTTTAGCGGGTGTTGCAGTGGTGTTTTAGAATGAAACAGGCATAGAATCAAGTAGCATTAAGACGTTTCAATTAATAAAGGCATCAAAAACTTTTGAAAAGTAAGTGAAAAAAAAAAATATTTTCTTGGTCATTTCACACAGCGTCATCAGTCCCACTCCCAAGCTTAGCAATTTAACGCTTGTGTTATGGTTACAAGATGACTGCAGATTTACTTACTACTAATATTTTATACATAAGTAGAAAACACCTCCACTCGAGACAAATATTAGCAAATCATACAAACATTTGTCCCGCGACGGGGATCGAACCCGCAACCTCTGCGTCTCAGGCGGGCTTTCACCCACTGCGCCACAGAGGTCAGATATTAGCACAGAATAACTTTGGAATATCTTCTTTCTAACAAAAATCGGTTTATAAACGACGAAGTTCACGTGAAGCGCTCGTGGCGAAGCTTGCTAAGACGTTTTTGATAGATCGTCGAAGTTAAGAAACGTTCTGAGCGGTCACTACTTGGATGGGTGACCGCAAGTGGCATTTTCATCTGAGCGCTTCCGTGCTTCGGAGGGCACGTTAAATTGTCGGTCCCGGCTTTTAAAGTCGTTAAGCCGTGACGGAGGCCTTCAGCCGGCCTAAAAACTCCGTCACCAGAGTTGGCCACTTGCTCATACGAACGAACGAACGAACGTGAAAAACATTAAAAAAATATGTAAGATACGGTCGAATTGAGGAACCTCCTTTTTTCCAAATATGTAATAAGCATAATTATATATAATAAGCATAATCAAAAGTTTTATAACAGGTCAATAACCGACCGTGAAACGTTAAATAAGTACAATAATCTCCTCTTTTAGACCACGCCACAATTTATTTAGGGGTCCCCCTCAGGGCGACAATAAACAGGACAGCCTGACCAAACGTTAGTCCGACGCGCGACGAATACCGCAATTTGTTTGTCGGTTTGTCCACATTTTATATTGATTTTACATATTTAAGTGAACAAAACTAAAAATAGAATAGAATGTAAGTATGATGAGCGTTTGGCGTTTGGCTCGAGGGAAGGTATATAATAAAGTGCTCATAAGTTCGTATGAGCAAGTGGACAACTCAGGTGACGAAGTTTTTAGGCCTCCGTTATGGATTAACGACTTTTCCGAAGCGCGGAAGCGCTCAGCAGTTGTGACCGCTCAGAACGTTGCTTAACTTCAACGATCTATCAAAGTCTTAGCAAGCTACCGTGCTTCAAAGGGCAAGTAAAAATTGTCGGTCCCGGCTTGAAAAGTGGTTTAGTCATGACGGATGCCTTTAGGCAGCCCAAGAACTTTGTCGTCAGAGACGACCTCTGTGGCGCAGTGGGCGAAAGCCCGCCTGAGACGCAGAGGTTGCGGGTTCGATCCCCGCTGCGGGACAAATGTTTGCATGATCTGCAAATATTTGTTTCGTGTCTGGGTGTTTTTCTATGTATAATATGTATGTATTTACAAAAAAAAAATGTATCTATGTAGTTTATCAGTCATCTGGTTACCATAACACAAGCGTTAAATTGCTTAGCTTGGGACTAGATGACGCCGTGTAAAATTTCCAAAGATATTTATTATTATTATTTATAGTTAGCCATTTGAACATAATCAATAAATAGTTCACTCGTTTATTCCAACCTCAAATCAAAAACAATATGCTCCACACGTACAGTTGAAGCCTAATCCTGTATTTGCCAAATAACCGCGTTCTGCAATTAACCCGTCTATACACGTGTATCGGTTTTATACACCTGTACCGGTTTCGTACCGGTATTTGCGGGAGTGGTCAATTAGTTCCATCCGCTTCGGTATTACAAGTTTTCTAGTTGGAGTGCTGTGTGGAAAGTTTTTGGTTGTTTTGATGACGATGAATTTTACCAATTTTAAGACAAAAATGAGAGTAATAATATACTCGTACCTATGTTATATGTTTTCTTTTTTGTTGATAAAACAAAATTATGTTTTATTAACTCTCTGTGTTTTATTGTATATTATCATTATTATCATGCGTCTTCCACCTTCGCCATCGGCAAGACGACCCCTAAATATCTCTTGGGACGGTGTTTCGATCGAGCACTCGAATACACCGAAATACCTGGGTACGTCGACTTAACCTTACTCTTGACCGAGCTCAGACGCTCAAAGAACATTGTCACAAAACAAGAATGAAAGTGGTCACAAGGAATAATCTTTTTCGTCGACTAACCTCAACACATTGGGGAGCCTCTCCACATGTGCTGCGCACTACCTGGCCTAGTACTTAGTTACTCGGCTGGTAAATTCGCTTGCCCAGTTTGGCACCGTAGTGTGCATGCTAAGTCTGTGGACGTTGCTCTAATGATACCTGCAGGATTATCACGGGCTGTCTTAAACCAACGCTACTTAACGCACTGTATCCTTTAGCGGGCATAGCCCCTCCCAGTGTAAGAAGGGATGTCGCTTGCTCACTCGAAAAAACTAAACAGGAATCGGACTCGCGACATCCCTTGTTCGGCTACAACACGCTACATGGACGTCTCAAAAGTCGCAAGAACTTCCTCCGTGGTACGTCTGCTCTACAGGGCAGCCCACAAGATAACCGTTTAGACCTGTGGCAAAAAAGGTTTCCTCCTCTCCCTGACCTCCTAGAATCTAGGAGGTCAGGGAGAGGAGGAAACCTTTTTAGGACCTAGATCCTGACGAGTGCCTTCCACCAGAAAACGACCTACCTTACGCAATCTGGAAATCAATCAACCGATTGCGAGCACAAGTGGAAAAATGTAGAAGTAACATGTGTAAGTGGGGAATATTAGACGAGTCACGTGCACAGTGCGACTGTGGTGCTCCTACACAAACTATGTCCCACCTACTGGACTGCCCCACTTGCCCCTCTTGCACAAGAGCCGACCTTAATTCTGCCTCGGATTCAAATTCAAAATTTCAAATTTCAAATTCAAATTCATTTATTCAGAAACAATTATAAAAATCGTGTTTGAAATTGTATTAAAATAATAACTAATTACAAAAATAGGTATACAAAACAATAATTAACGGATGCCGCTATAGCGGTAGCAACTTTTTGGCATAATCGTATTTGAAATTTTGAGAGTTATGGACACGAGAGAAGAAGAAGATTGTATATTGCTGATTTGTTGCTAAAGTTAATAAAATAAATTAACTTCATTCGTTTTAGTACTTACTAGGGTTTGCACTATTCGTTAATTTTTACTATTCGAATAAATGAATACTTTTAGAGCGAAATATTCGAATAATTCGAATATTCGAATATTTTTTTATCATTTCTTGAAAAAACTACAATATCATAATTTTTTTGAAAAAAAAAAGGTTTTTTATTAGTTTTATTGATTAAAATTTAAAAACACATGTAAAATCATAAATTTACAGATTAAACTTAGGTTTAATCAATCCTTAACTTCAGCACTTTCCAATTTAATTCACCAAATAGTAAGCAGTTCTCATAAAGTACAATTTTATAGAAAGAAAGAAAGAAAGAAAAATCATTTATTCTTGTAGGACCTCAAGGATCACTTAAGTTTCGTTTTACATGATAGGGGTCTTTAAAGGTCTATTCGATTTCAGACCTACATGGTAAACGCTGCCGCTGTGGGAAACGGTAAATGCCGCGCGGACTTTCGCTCTAGCCGCAGAACTTCATAGAAAATACCTGTAGGGTTACCGGCGGTTTTTGTGTGGTATAGTTATCTGGCTGTCTTTCAATCTCTCTGTCGATGTATGTAACATAGATAAACGTTATGAAGCACCTTGCAAGTGCGTATGCACACCTTGACTGATTTTGTACCCATAAAACGGGGTGTCAAGGTGTCTCTCTCTTAAACTGTTCACAACCTTACTTGAAGATCTTATGAAAGTATTGGATTGGAACGAGAAAGTTATCAATATAATAAAGTTGCTCAGAGAGCAATAGAGCGCGCCATATTAGGTATCTCTGCTGGATCACGTACCCAACGTTGAAATACGTAGATGCAAAACCAAAATCGTAGACGTGGGTTAACGGATCAATCAGTTTAAGTGGAGATGGGCGGAGCATTTGGCTCAGCGGGACGACTGAAGATGGAAAAAGGCAGCAACCGAGTGGTGGCCCCGTGAGGGTCTCAGATCAGTTAACAGACCATCAGCCAGATGGTCTGATGACCTTACACGAATGTGTTGCAAGCAGTGGGTGAGACAGGCGCGAGACCGGAGAGAGTGGCGAGATAACGAGGAGGCTTATACCCAGCTGTGGGTGGATGTGAGCTGATTGATATGGATGGATGCATGGAGTAAACTGTCCTCGCTCACGTGTCAAGTATTCTTAATGTATGGAAATTTTAGTTCATGCAAGTTACCGGGGGAAGCGCTGCACTGGATTTGCATACATTTGTAATACTTGACTCGGTATCGAGGATAGTATCCAATACTACGGTAAACTGGCGTTAACTCCCATGAGCAGAATCCGCGCGGTATTTACCGCTTCCCACAGTGGCAGCGTTTACCGAGTAGGTCTGCTGAATAGACCTTAAATCGAGACTTCGAGGGTAAAAATGTTAGTACTCCTAGTAATAACTTCATTCTAGGTAAGCATCCTTCATCTTAGATCCCACTGTTGCTTAACATCAAGCAGTGAGGCTCAAATGCGTTAAATGTTAGCCTATTTAATGAAAAAAAAACTGTTCGAATATTCGGATAATTGAAATGAATTATTCGAATTTGAAAATGGAGCGAATATTCGAATAAAATGAATATTCGAATATTCGAATTGCAAACCCTAGTACTTACTTCAATTTTTTTTTCCTCAATCAGTTCACTTAAGTACTAATACTACTCACATAGAAACCCCATCAATTTTAAATCAAAAGCTACAGACAAATCCACGTAAACCAGATTTTGAACGGATGCCAAGTAAAACCGGTTTTCTGCGCTAGTTTTGTTCTTGTTTGAACCGGTCTCGTCTCGATTCGGACATGCGGAAAGATCGATGTGAATAGATTTTTATTGGGAATAGATTTATTTTGAACTTTTGCCTTTTCAGTTTGTTTCTTTAGTAAAAATATGCGCCAGTATTAAAATGGACGAAAGATTCTAATATTCATGAAATATTAAAAGCAATTTGACACAAATTTGAAAGCCTTTCCAATTTAATATAATGCTTGCTTTGTAATACTACTTACATAGTAGTAATAACCGATATTTTTCAAAAATCGTCAAAACCACTTTAAAGAACTTAATCTTTTTCAGCTTATATCAGGATAATACAATCCTTTCATTAACCCCTGAATACAATTTGTATATACAGTCACTAATCAAAGTATAAATCGCATTTCTATTAGCAGAGCGCATCCATTCCAGCGCGAGCCTGTTTCGACCGGACATTTCTGGTTAAAACCGGTATTTTCCGGTTGGCTGGCGTGCCGAGCGAGGGTTGCCAGATGCTGGGATTTAGCCGGGCATGTCTGTTGTTTGATTGTGGTTGTTATTTATATAAAGCTGTTTTGATGATTTGTGAAATAATGCTATAGTTTAATAAAATAATGAATTATTAAATTTCAAAATAAAGAATTTAATTAACTGTTTCTATTTTATAACAAAGTATTGTACTTGACTGTAATAGGTAATGTTTTTTTATGTTTCACCCTCTTACATAGTTTTACTTTTATTGATGATGTCCAATAAAGTGTGTCTTTCTTTGAAATCAATAAAAAAATACGAATTATTTACGTCAACTGCACGCAATTAAAGTAACGAATAAATAAATCTTAATCATAACTTAGCAGTCAAGGTTTTGATATAAAAATGTGAATCAAATCCAATCGTATCAAATCACATTACTTACAAATAGTTCAAAATAAAAAACCGGTTTTATTTTAAAATATTTTTTAGGAACATCACTACCTTCCCCAATTCGGGTCATGGTCCCAATGTTATTTACTTACAAAGGGTAGGAATGTTTGTATTTTTGCGTCCTGATGTTCTGTTGGTTCAGGAATAAAGACCTCTGTACACGATTGTTATAATGTACATTATGACTGGTCATTTTAAAATACCTTGTTACACAATTGTTAGTGTATATTTTGTAATTTATAATCTTTGAATTTAAGATAAGATTAGAATTGTGTTTGAGGGAGGAGGCTTTTTTCTTTCTCTTTCTTGTTCTGTCAGCAGTAGGCCGAATGGTAATGATGATGATACCTCTCAAGCTCATACTGATGATATATTAAATATAACTGCTTTTACAAAAAAAAAAAGGATTATTGAGAATGGATCGACTAGAAGATTATAGGGCTAGTATAGGAATATGGTATTGAAAACAACCTCATTAATGAGTTTGATGTAATTTACATACAAAATATTGAAGTTTTTCGTATTTGTTAAGATTTTTTAATTAGAGACTTAGGTTTAGCCGATGCCAATAATTAAACACGCATCATGATTAAAATATACCTGACTAATAAACAGGTGTATATTTATGTATCTTACAGTGATATAATATACATTCATCATTATAGTTGTCGTGTGTGACGGGCTTAAATTTGCGTAAAAATGTTGAAATAAAATATTTGTCGCATCCGGTCATGAATATCGTGTTGAAAACGAAACGCAAGCGCCATCTACCCTGCGCTTTGACAGAGTCGAGCTGTTATAACTCAACGAAGGGATCGGCGCCACACAGTCGCTTTACAGTCGCTGCCCGATCGCCACTGAGTCAAGACGTCTCGGAACTGTCCACGTTTCGTTGTTAACTTAGCGTCTGTGCAAAGTCGGTTTCAGTTTAGTATCAGTGTACCGTGTTGTGTTAGCCCTAAGAAAATAATTGTGAGGTCGGATTAAATATGGTGTGTCGAATTGTACGAACTTTCTTATTTCACGAATACCCGCACATCGCCCACATGACAGACCGCAAAATGTCTGACGAAAAATCCTTCACCATGCGACATCAGATGTGGGATGCAACCCGGATCACCTACGTGAAGAAAATGTTGGCACAGATGAAGAAAAATGGCATCATCTTCTCGAGCAACAAAATCGTAATTTCATGGCACTACTGCACGCAATAAAAGATGTGGGTAATCTTCGAGTTCGATTCGCCTTCCTGATTTTGACCCGGAAAAAAGAGACATCGATGCCCGTGCTTCTTGGATAGCAACCGCAGACATGTGTGTGAGTGATCAACACCGCCAAGGACTAACACTAATGATCGCTTTAAGCCACGCGCTCAAGGGCGAAGCATCATCCTGGCTATCGTCGATATCGTTTCCTGGCATGACGTGGAGCGATTTTAAGGATCTATTCGTGGAAAGAATAATTCGTGCGGCAGTGATAATGACTCACAGTGGCGGTAATATTCGATTCGCAAAATCAGCAAAAACAAGCGCTGATGAAAGTCTTGAGGACTAACGACGCCCCTACGACTTCGAGTGTGACGACAAGCTGACTTTACTCGAGTTTGACTCGGATAAGCGCGACATTGAAACGAGATCGTTCTACCCTCATTTTTTTTAATAATGGCAAACCGATGGATAATGAGACGTATGCAGCGTATGCTATCAGTGTTATCACGTCGTTGATGGTTGAGTGCTGAACCAATCTCCGTATTGACGAGAAAGGATCCAATAGATGATTCAAATGATGCTGTAATCAAGAAACGTCCAATGTTTTCACCGCTATCTCATAAAAAGTGTCAAGCTGGGACAACATGCAAGCGGATTATCGCAGAAGAACCGATCTTTTGTTCTACTTCGCTCAAGTGCTACGATAGTGGAAAAGCCTGCTGTAAATTACAACAATGATTCGGATGTGGAAGATGGGGACATCGCAGTAACTGACTGCTTACAGGATTTAAAAAGGTCATGTAATCGTTTTATTTTTCTTGTTTTATTTCTTTTGAAAGCAACAACCAAATGTGCCGGATGTTATTTGTTTCAGGTGTGATGCTCCTCTTTAGCTTCCACTACCGTAAACAATGCTTCTGGTGAAAGTAGTTGGTGCATGTGATAGCAGCAACACTAGAGCGGCAGCAAACACGACAGAGTGAGGTGGATCTGTGCAGTATCAGCAATCCTATCGGATGACTATCTGGTGAGCTTGTTACTTTTCACTTTGATTCGGGAGCTGAATATAGTGACCTTGACGATTAACTTCTAGGAATAGAAAAGAAATGCGCGTTATGCATTGAGTTACTATACTACGTCAATGGCGTTATGACAAGCAACGTTTTGATAAATCTAAGGCAAACGTTAGTAAATTTTCTGTTGATAAATTTGTTGTTGAAAATTCAGACGAAACTTGATGTTAAAGTACAGAGGACCGTTCCAAATTGTTGATATTATCTTTGAAGGGGAAAAGTCTATAAGTTGTCCTTAAGTCCCTAGTTATTGAGCGCACTCACAAGTACGTACCTACGCTTATGTCCTGTAAGAAAGATACCAAAGAGTAAAGTACCTATTGACGTTGTAGATGATGTTGTTGAGAATAATGTTGAAGTTTAATCTGAAAGGTTAAGCACAGGTTTTCGGTTCACTGATCGGAGACTGTACCAGAGGTTACTTTGTAGCCGTAGCTCGTAGAAATCGGTATCGACTCCTTGTGAGTAGTCCGTGGGTAAGCGGAATGCAGTAACTCTGGGTAGTACAGTCGGGTCTAGCCTTGTAGCGAAGACCGTAGAGTCTGTGTATGGCTCGGCTTTCCTTAGGGAAGAGCAGTGTGTTGTCCGTGTGTGGCAAATTGATCATGAACGAAACACCTGGGGTTTGATTGGTTAATACAAACTTGGTCTATGTTGTTGACATTGTAAATAAAGACTTTCAATGGTACTTTCTCTCAATGGTTACTTGAACTTTGTAATCTTTTTTTTTTGGTTTGTTTGTTAAAATAAAATGTAAGGTGATTTTTACCTGGAAACGACTGTTGTCGATAAAGTTGCTTTACCTATCTAGTTTTTAAAAAAGATAGTGAGCTACGTTAGAGAGACTTTAGTTAGAACTAAATCTAAGACAGGATTGGCCGAACGCAATCTGTGCTGTGGTTTTGATTGTTTTAGGTGCATAATGAACACACGAGGACGTGTGTCTTCGCAGAATGGCCGTGTCGCATCCGGTCATGAATATCGTGTTGAAAACGAAACGCAAGCGCCATCTACCCTGCGCTTTGACAGAGTCGAGCTGTTATAACTCAACGAAGGGATCGGCGCCACACAGTCGCTTTACAGTCGCTGCCCGATCGCCACTGAGTCAAGACGTCTCGGAACTGTCCACGTTTCGTTGTTAACTTAGCGTCTGTGCAAAGTCGGTTTCAGTTTAGTATCAGTGTACCGTGTTGTGTTAGCCCTAAGAAAATAATTGTGAGGTCGGATTAAATATGGTGTGTCGAATTGTACGAACTTTCTTATTTCACGAATACCCGCACATCGCCCACATGACAGACCGCAAAATGTCTGACGAAAAATCCTTCACCATGCGACATATTATTTATTCTGTGGTGTAATGGAGAACTTTTGAGGTTATTTTTGGCGGGAGATAAACCTATCATGGTTTCGTTTGACAGCGGTTGTTTATCCCAAATTTATTTTTAAACCATTATATTTAAATGGTTTTGTATTCCGGTTTACATTAAACTGCTTTTTTATGCTCTCATCGAAATACAACTTGTCTTGTTAAAACAGCGTTTTAAGACGTTTACCCACCGGTGGTGACACTGGTCCTATGCACAAGGTTTTTTAAAGTTATAAGAACCGAAATCATTTAAACGTTAACGTCTGGAGAGAATGGGGGGAGGCCTTTGCCCAGCAGTGGGACACTAGCGGCTAAAAATAATAATAATAATAAATAATAATAATAATTTTTAAAAAATGAAACCTTAGCATAAAAATCCATGAAATGGGCTTTAAACTCCCTCAACAAGTAAGACACTAGCTCATATGCACTTGGATTGATTTTAAATACTGCGAACTATATTTGATACACCAATGTTTTCCACTAAGTGCTCAAGTAAAGTTTCGTGTGAATCACCAACTTTCTAACAAAGTAATATTACTAGTCTGAAATACAAAGCTCCGAATGTATACTTGCGTGCAAAAAACTGATCAATATTTAGATTTTGAGTATAATTTTGGAAGAAATATACGCCTCACATGGTCACCGCCAAGCCTCGAGGGATTCTAAAGAAGACGGCTTAGCATTGGCATGTAGTTGATATCACTCAACGTGTTAAACAACTCGTTACCTAAACCAATATCAGTAAAATCCTTTTTTCAATCACAGCAACTATTTAAAACTTTCATAAAAAATGTTTACCTTTATCTTAGTTGACAGTATCTTGCGCAATGTAAGGTTATGGGTTCGATTCTCATCCAAGACAAACATTTTTACTCTATAAGACTGCTAAATATAAAAGCTACATTAAAAAAAAACTATGAAAGTTTTTTATCAATCACCTGATGATTGTACTTAAATTCGTATTGCTAAGTTTGCTGTGTATTTACATAGTATTGTTTTTAATTTAAAATTGTTTTCAACTATAAAAACCGTTTTTGTTGCTCGCAAGTGTATCCGCAAAACTTTTCCATAACAATTCATAAAAAGTCCGTACATATTGACAATGACATATTGCGTCTAAGTCAATACAAACACAATGCAATATTCTTTGAACTGCAAATACGAGTACAAGGCGACCTGCTATCGGGGATATTGTGTTTTAGTTCGTCATAAATAATGAGCTGTTTTGTTCAAGTGAGATAGTGTCTAAAGATTTAATTCGAGCCTCTTGGGGGTTTAAATCACGGTGTAAAAAGTTATATATTTTTATACTTAATTTCATGTTCTTAATTTAAATACGAACAAAAGAAAACATCATAAAGATGACCTGTGTTAGTATTTTAACGGCAAAGGTTCTTAATGAAAATTTGTGTTAAAATTTTACTAAAAATTTATAAGACAAAAATTCAATTTTACAACAACCTAACATAATTATAATTACTAACACACACTTAACTTTCATGTGTATTAAATAACAGTTATTAACCTTTAAAACGGATCCACACCAATTACATTCCAATAGGTGCCTTACGAAATCAGTCATGCAATTTCCACTTGATTAGTCGAAAACCGGTACAGAAGCGGTATCTCCAACATAACTCACAGTAATCCCCGCTGTATCTGAATCGACCCATTACAGTTCGGCTCGACTTTGATTTGTATTGGTAGTTACCGTTTTTAGGTTAATACCCCGAAATTCGGGTACTTTTTTGAACGCAGGTGGTTTATGTACTGGGATAGAATGTAATGGATTTTCCGTTAAAGCACTGCAGTGTCATTGGGCTGACGCAGCTTGGTTGTGGAAGCGATTTTTTGGAATTGGAATTAAAAAACCGGTACTTTACCTGCGTAGCTTTTAACCGGTTTTTTAAATAATAAAATCTTCCTTTAATTTTATCCAGACAGATAATAATTACTTAAAGACACCTTGGGAAGTGAAACTTAAAGACGAACATTATTTAAAGCCTTGCTAAATTTGACCACTCAATAAGAAATGCAAGTCTTTGTGTAGGTAAGTATAATTGGAAGAATACCTAACAGCTGCAAGGGGAGGTATAGTCCGCGCCACGTAAAAAGAGCGCTGGAAAAAAGTGGAGGGGGTATGTTTGCGCATGGCTACACTCGCGCACGAAAGTACTAATCACAATGTAGGTAGTATTGTAGCTGGGCGGCCGGCTCGGGCAGGCTAGTAATATACACAGTTTTAACACCTATTTTTTATTGTCAACAGTTGATCTGACTACTTTTGTCAGATCAACTGTTGACAATAAATATTATGTGTGTTATAAATATTTTACTCATTTCAACATTTATGTCACTGCCTTTCATGAATAAAATAATTAAATTACTTAGATGAATATATGGAATTTTTATTAAAAACATGTTTTAGTCAGTGTTAATTGATAAATTTAAATAAGTAAGTACCTACTAACCTACAAAATTCAGTTATTGTTGATACATTGTTTTATTATCATCAACGGCATTTTTAACAGCCTCTCTCTTCATAAAACTATATACCTACGTCATAAATAATTTTTCAGATTTTTCTATGTAAAACCATTTCGTAAGCGAAAACTTTTGTACGCGATGATATTTTGCGAACGAATTTGACGTAATGACAGCGCGGGAAGCTAAGGACTGCTGACGAACCAATAGCATGCGCCGAATCAATGACAGCGTTACCCCTTCACCCCGCGCCGCAGTCCACACCACCAATCGGACCTAAAAATCGACTCTGCGCAGCTTGTCAGCCAGCGCTCTTTTTACGTGGCGCGACTTATAATGTGCTAAGATTTATACGTCTAAATAACCAGCAACCATTCCGAACGAGTTGATTTGTTGACTCTGTGTTCCGTACACGAAAAATATGAAAAGAATCAAAACGAAATTATTACGACCAAACATAAATATTACTTTTATAATCGTAACGTCAATATGGCAACATTATTTTATTGACAGATGTATACTGGCACAACTTTAATTTTTGTGTTGAAGATGCGCAAGTTTTATATAGTTTTTTTACATACGTTATACTTTTATACGCGCGTTATAAACGTAGGTTACGACTTTTATAATACACTGACATTTAGCAATCATCATTCAATATTCTTTGAAGATGTCTAAGAGGCTGTGGACATCACGTTTTTCGAACGAGCAGACTATGTGCGTGGTAGTCAATATAGCAGATAAATTCAATTAACAATATTTGAACCCAGCGACTTTCAATTCGAAATACAAGGCACTCAGTCAATATGCATCTATCTCAGCCAGCTTTAATTAGCTTTAGATTACAAAAGCTAATTTAGTAACATTGATTAGATTGCTATGTGGTCTAAATCAAGTGAACGCCAAGTGTAATTCCTATAATCATAATTTGATGACAAATTAACTATTAATTATCAATCAGTTATGTATTAATAACTGTAATCAGAGCAGACTGCTCAATTTGATACTAATCAACAAAATTCGCAGGATCACTACAGTTTAGTGACATAGCATACAAATTTTTCTATAATAGCTCAAAAAACTAAAACGTTTTATTCAAAATGGTTTAAATGTAGACTGTATTATGATTTATGAATGGTAGTCTGTCTGGAGTCTTGTATCAATATATTGTTATTAAATATCTACCTACAGGTGAATTTTGCTCATGACAGATTGCAAACCCAGCAGCGCTAGTTAGAAAACTGATAAGTTTTCTCACGATGTTTCTGTCAAATAGAAACCATCATTACGTTTTAAAAGATAAATAGCATTTAAAATATTTACCAATTAAGATAATGCATTATTCGTAAAAACAGAAACACATTAAAAACTGCAGCTTCTTTTACGACACCGTAAAAACGGTTCCATTATTCCTCCCGCGGTACCCTAACTAGACGGAGTATGCATAAAAACTGCATAAACGGCATTTTTATTTCTCAGTTTATGACCTCATAAATATAATAAAGTACCGGTCTAGAATACCGGTTTTAACTGGTTTCGTATCGGTTTATTTGGATACCGATTTTCTATGCATGCCATTTGCCTGATTTAAATGGGCGTTTGGTTACCCCGTTTTGGTTTGAGGTATCGTATTTTCTTTATGAGTGAGTGTATAACCGGGTTCGAATGAGTGATTGAGCGAATGGGTGAATTAGTAAAATAATAAATGAATGGATGATGTTTTATAAACATTTAATATAACTATGTTGACGAAATAAGAAAAGCATCAAATGTTGTCACTGCTTAATTCTCAGTGAGCGGCGGTAGACAGACTTAAATTAATATTTTCAGATCTTAGGATTACTTTCATATTAGCTATACCAAGCGGTAAATAATTCCCGTTCCCATTATAATATCGGGATCGGGATAAAGTAGCCTACTATTCCAGAATATAAGCTATTCTGGTACCAAAATTTAATTTTAATCTGTCCAGCCGTTTGAGCGTGAAGGAGTGACAAACATACACACATAAACTTTCACCTTTATAATATTAGTGTGATTAGTGTGATATAATTATTCATAGATCCTATAAAGATGTCTAAGGTAGTCAGATAATATTATTTTTATTATTTTTACATTCATAAAATGTAGGATAATTAAAGATTTAAAATGTTATAGAATTATTTAAAATCCCTTACAGAAAACACAAGCCCACTTAGAGTGTTTTAGCGTTTTCGTAAATAATTGCAGTCCTTTGTAACGCGACAGATATTTATTTTCCTTTTGTTTATTGTCCGAGGGATGAAAAATGGCGCGTTTTGTTATTCTTTTGATAAATTTTCAATTTGTTTTCCTTGTTTTGTGCAATATTTGAATTAGTAGATTTAGTTTTAAACGATAAAGCACTCATTAAGTAGCTTAGACGTGTTTCATAGTTTATTTATTTAATTAGGCAACGCCAACAGTAGGTACAAATAATGTTACAAATTGTAAAAAAAAAACATTCATATCAAAATACTATGATTAGTGCACCCGACCTGTTATGGTCTGCTCTGTATGTAGGTACCCAGTAAACAAAAATGAAAAACTAAATTAATAATTAGTTAATTATTAATTCAACATTACAACATTACAACAAAACAAAACATTACGTTTCTACGTTAAAAAACATCGAAATTATAGTTGAAGTATTATTAAAGCTAGTTTCGGCGCGTTTGCAAAAACAATGGGTGACTGCTAAGGTTGTAAAAAAATACCTGTGATTACTTATAAGTTGTTGTCGTGGACACAAAGTCATAACGTGATGCCATAACGGAGGCCTAGAGGAGTCCTAAAAACTCTGTAACTAAAGTTACCCACTAACTCAGCTTAATTTGCTTAAAAGAGTTAAAAAAAATCAAAAATCAATTAAAGTTGCCTATTATGAGAGTAAAAGTACGAGTATTTGTTTACAACATTTTACCTCAATTTCATAGAAAATCAAATTTGATAAAAATCTATTTTTTGACATTTTCTTCAAAGAAACATAAGAATACCTTTTAATATTTAATTGTTCCTGTCTAGACTTTAGGCACTCTATTTGGAAAATAGAAAAAGTTTAGTCAAACATGATTTCGCCAAATCTATTTTGTAACTAAGTAATAAAGTTAAAATTGGTTTGTGCATAGTTTACGGTTAATAGAATTAACAATGAGGTTACTTTTATTACGTGTGGCTTTTTTTCAGTATTTTTTTTACTTAATTTGTACACGTGATTCGGTTATGTTTGGACATACCTCTGATTACCCTCTCAGATGTATTTCTTTGCCAGGTTTGATAAAATCATAGATTATTGTAAAAATTATAACGTTCTAATCGTGTTTTTAATTTAATAAACAAAATATTTTATCATTGAGAAAATAATAAAATTTATTATTTTTCTAGTACCAAAATCAAAAATTTTTATTGACTGCACTGATTTGATATCTTACAATTTTTGCCTTGACTTTTTAATAATATCAGAAATAAACGTTTATAAAATATTTTCACTATCCATTTTGACTGCACCAAGAAAAAAATCACTTCACAAATTGCCGATAAAAATATAATTTTCATTTAGAAAAGGCCATTATACGTTTAATTAACCAACCGCTAATCCAGGCTTAAATTCTACAAGATGGAATAGCCGATAGCCAATCAAGGCAATAGGAATTAATTGCCTTCAGTACACGTAATCCGGTTGAATCCTTTCCATCTATTCTGAAGAAAGGATTACATTGGGGGTGAATATGGTCACAGAATCGGTTACAGTTAGTAGGTTAGTATTTTACTTCTATGAGCCGTGTTGGCCGAGTGGGATATACCTCGACCAACATCAGGTCGGGGGTTCAAAAATCAGCCGTGCGTCATTTTTCATTTCGAGAAATGTATATGCACATTAACACAAGTTCACGGTGAAGGAAAACATCGTGAGGAAACCCGCGGCTAGTCAGCCCCACAAGTATTGACCATTGTCTTTCCTGTGGATATGGCCGGCTAAGCTGAGAGGATGGTTTAGGTGCTGGGCTAGCTTATTTCATCTTAACAATGTCTCTCGTTCTCCTAACATCATTTTGTATTAGTAATTTTTCTCTTAAGTGCATTTAATTTTATCGAGTAAAGATAAAAATGAAAATACCTAATCATCAAAATCAAATAAAATCTTTTTTGTGTAAGAAGCATTATTGTAATCTAAGGCATTGTGATAAAGTCTATTTTACTTAAAAACCGGTTTTTAGAGAAAGAGGCTTTGATTTGATAAGGGTGAGCTGTAGTTAATTATTAAGTGACAGCACGAGGGTAGAATGTTGCTGTTTTTACCGGGTTTTCCTATAATGATAGGTTCTTGACACTTTGTCTAATGACACTGTGACAGAATTATTGTAGTCTAAACTGTATTAAAATGAACAAAAGAAAATAACCGGTTTTTTACCGTACTAAGACGGGATTTTTCGAAATCACCCCTAAAGGGTTAAAAACGTTTATATGCAACTTTTTAATGCGTAAAGCGATTTGCTTCAAACTCGGTATAGATATTGTAAATGATAAATACATTATATGAAAAAAAAATGTAAAAAAAAATGCCTGAAAAGAGGTAAAATGTGATGTCAAACTTTGTATAGGAACTATTTATTGGTTGGTTCGATTTGCTTGAAACTCAGTTGTAATACTAACAATGTAAAATAAATATACCTACACGTGTTTAAGGGTTTTAAAAAAAACCCTTTAAAAGGGTTAAATGCAGTGTCGAAGTTTATGTACATCATGCGAGCGAAGCCGCGCGGGTCTGCTAGTTCCGTATATTACAATAAAAGAGCGTGCTCTGACATTTATCCCGGGGAACGGGGATGTTCCCTTATTAGGCGGGAAACGCTCCTGAAAATTTAATGCATATGAGGAAATAAGGCTTTTCGGGAAATATTCGGCTGGGGTGAATTATTTTGACGGAAATATTTTTGTGTGTTCATTCACAGGCTAACCATTTAGGTATCATTTTAACCGACTTCAATAAAGAAGGAAGCTCTATGTTTCGCATTATGTTTTTTTTCACTACACCACCAGGTTCTTGTCTGATTCTTTCCCTGGTGTAGAGTCGCGTTGGAACAGGCATTAGAATCACCTAGCATGTAAGACGAAACTGAAGTGATCCATGAGCTCCTACCAAAATAAACGATTTTTCTTTTTTTCTTTCAATTTTCATTCATTCATTCATACATTAAATTTTAAAATCGGTATTATTGTTTCATGTAATGCTGTAAGCTATTGAAAGCTCAAACTCATCCAAGCTTTTAAAAACCTGAAATTACTAAAACGATTCAACGCTAAGAGTATTAAGGCACTTAGCAGTTAAACCACGGTTAAACTAAAACTTTAGTTTTGAACTGTAATCCGCAGTTAACGTAAAAATTATCGGTTCACCACAGGCGGTGTACTCAAATTCAAAGCCAAAGGTTTGAGTCGGGGTAGAATGGTGTTTAATATTTTTAGTGAAAAAATTTTTCAATAAATGTACATATATATTTTTTTTGTAGATTCATACCTGTAGATCTGTAAAGCCTACTTTACTGCTTTTTTTTTACTAAATAATAGTTTTCCTTTTAAATTCAATATACTACTTCTACATTTTTTTCCATATTTCCAAATACGACGGTTTTGCTGGCAGGGACACACTTGACTAACAAAAATTGAAAGCTAAATATTTCACAAACGGATATTTAAATTAAAAAAATAATCTTATTTTTAAATATTTTTAAAGACCTATCCAACGACACCCATAGAGTAAACGAGAAGAAAACTTCAAAATACGAAGTATACCCATTTGAAGACCTATTTTTTGAGCACCCAAGCTATTGACACCCTCGTGTCGCAAGTAGCCCTGAATTTTTTTAGTACTATTGTTTCTATCACTTTGCCGGCGTCATCAAAATGTACTCGTATCTACATGCCAAAAAACAGTTTTCTACTAATAGTCTAAGCAAAACCGTGGACGGACGGACGGACGGACGGATATGGCAAAACTATAAGGGTTCCTTATTGTAATTAAGTTCTATTTTCTATATCAGTAGGTGTATTACTAGACCTCACTATTACTACTGAAACCTAGTATAGTATTATTATATCTGTGCTGAAACCAAACCATCTACCTTCGCGTATTTCCACTGTCATAACAGTTAGAACTGAGTTTTAACTGCTCATTACGAGAGCTAATTAGGTAAGTTTAAATAATTCGGTACATTCGCTGTTTTGCTGCACTTATTGTACAGTCAGCCACGGAAGTATATTAACAGACATTTTACTTTTATTTAATCTGTATGTAAAACTATCTTTTGCTCGCGGCTTTATTTAATTAATGTTTTTTTTTCTATTACTAAGAAATTGATATTTTTGTCTGAATAAAAGGTACAATACCAAATACTACCCCTGACAACAAGTAGGTATGTGTGTTAGTGTGAATGTTTGTTGCTCCTTCACGCTCAAACGGCTGGACAGATTTTAATGAAATTTGGTACCAGGATAGCTTATATCCTGGATTAACACATAGGTTACTTTTGATCTCGGTATTCGCACGGGAACAGGAAGTATTCCCCGCGGGTAAGACCGCGGGGCGTAGCTAGTAATTCTATAAAATGTCGAAGCTAAAGGATCCTTTGAAGATGAAGAAGTAACATAAAATGCAATGTTCTAATATTTGATACCGAATAACGTTTCAATTGAATAATAATTGTCGATATCTGTAATACCGTTCCAGTGTGACACAACACAGAAGTCACAGTAGCAAATTTTAGTTCTAATGTGACTTCTGTGTTTAATTTTCTTTCACTTTTTAGTAAATGAAGTGCAAAAAAATTATGTGATCATAATAATGTGATCATGACTTGAACGTTGAAGAAACACAAAATAGTTCTACACTTCAATGGAATCAAAACTAGAAATAGAATATATATAAAATAGAAACTAGAAATCCATCTAATATCATAAAGGTTTTGTGTGTGTGTGTGTGTGTATGTTTGTTACTCCTTCACGCTCAAACTCAAACTCAAAATATATTTATTCGGTACGATCGTTTATCACTTTGACACGTCACGTTCTTAAAACTAGGGGGCTCAAACGGCTGCACAAATTTGAATGAAATTAGTTACCACGACAGCTTATATTTTTCCCGGATTATCATATAAGCTACTTTTGAGCTAAGATATTTAAAATGCACTATGAGGATACGTTCGTATATTTTTTTTGTAGAGTTTGATTTTTATCGCATGATCAAACGGTCAGTCTCAATAACCTATCTATCTTTGGTTTTGCTTACTGTCGGTAGCTATTTGTATTATTTTTTAAGGAAGTAATGCCAAATATCACAGTATCACACACTCACAGTAAACCAAAGATAGATAGGCTATTAAGACTGGCCGTAAGTTGCGTTGACCTGTACCAGTGTAGAATTCGGGTACTCTGTAAAATTGCGATGTTCTGAAGTCGAGGCAATTTGGATCGGATGGTGCAGCTCAAAGAAGTCAGCTAGGTCATTTGATATTACTCGTATGACTACTGATCATGTATCAACGAATGTTAGTTAGTTAATATTAACAAGTTATGAGAACACACATACCATAACTTGCTTAACTTATAACCTAATAAGGTTCTTAACAATATTCAACATCGCAGAAGCAAAATCTCCTACTTCCTAAAGGTGTATTTCTATTTTACCAGTACCATAGATTCTTAAAAAAAGACGTGTGGCACTCGGAGACTGCCGCAGTAAAGCTATTGCATGGGGGGTGTTAGGTTATTTTCGTTACGGAATTTCTGGATTCGGCCTCCACGCTCAAGGCCCTCGATAGAAGCTATGCAATAGCTTAATAATTTAAACAATTTTAAAATTATAATTATGCATGCAAGGCTCCACTATGTGGTGATTTTAGCCCACAGCTCGTCCGGCATGTGGCAGACATGACCGAAGTAATCCATGCAAATAAAATTAGTAATATTTCTAAAATGAACACAAACGTTTACGTTTTCACATGGTTACGTTTCCACTAGTTAAGTTGTTTGCAGAATAAATGCTAATACTTTAACTTTTTACTTTAAAAATATATGAAGGTATAAATAGTCAAAAGGCAGTCAAAACTACAGATTACAACATTGACAACGTTATTTTTTTTTCATTAAAGATTGAAATAGATCAGTCACCTAGCTACGCATTTATTTTTGACATTGTAATTTTTAACGTAAGATTGAAATAGATCAGTGACCTAGCTGCGTCTCACGTCCTAGGTCGGATAGCCGATTGGCTATTGAGCTCTAATTGGGCCACAACATAGAATTAGATGAATATTTCTGACGACGCTTCAAATCTCGCGGGATTTGTGATTCTTTATTGAATCAAGATTGGATCTGAATTTAAGAACCTTCGATAATTGAAAAAAAATTACATTGATCGAAAATAAAAAAAGCTTTACGCAATCCCTTGGCATTTTTTTATTAATTTAATACGTAAAGTTCTTGTTATATCATCTTCTATCAAGCTTAAATATAAGATACTCGTCTCTACAAGAAAGACGTCATTTATCACACTAATATTATAAAGGTGAAAGTTTGTGTGTGTAAATGTAAATGTTTGTTGCTCCTTCACGCTCAAACGGCTGGACGGATTTGAATGAAATTTACTACTAGGATATCTTAAATCCTGGATTAACACATTATTTTTGATCCCGGTATTCCCACGGGGACGGGAACCAATCACTGCGAGTAATACCACGGGGCGCAGCTAGTAAAATAATTTCACTTTAAAAACTATCGTGAGTTGTATTAGACATTATAATAGCACACGGGAAATTCAATCGGCGATAATTTTACGTGAGTAATTTCCCGTGTGCTATAATGTCTAGTAAAATAATGTTTGTGGGGCTGACTAAGCCGCGGATTTCCTCTAGATGTTTTCCTTCACCGTGCTGGGCTCGAGCTGATGCATATAATTTTTTTGAAACAAAAAATCCATTGGGTTTTGAACCATAAACCTTCAGATCCAAAGCACACAATTCCTCACAGCACACAGCTCTTAAACAGACAATCCTTAAATGTATCTTTCTTTATCACTGGCACGTTTCTTCGAAGCTCAGAGAATAAATAGTCGGCCATTTTAAAGATTAGTACCGTTAAACTAGCCTTATCTCTTACACATGACTTAATCGTCGACACAGTGACTGGAGCAGTAGGTAAACTACGATAAAATGATTGTGGCCAAATGTAGCGAAGTTTGTAGACATTTTAAGACCTCGAATAGAATAGAGTCGAAAAATTAGATGTTTTATTAAATAACATCATTTTCTTTTTTCATTATAAATGAAAAATCTTACTAAAAGTTAAAGGCTCCGGCAGGATTTGAACCTGCGTAGATACAAGCGATCGCTCTTAAGCCGAGCTGCCTGACCACTAGGCTACGGACCTTCTAAGCCGAGGCCTGAAACTATTAGTAGGATGATTTTTGTATCGGTTAAAGCACCGATGAGCGCCATCTACAGGGATATTAGAATATCACCTGCTCATTGATTGAAGTTGCATTCAACACAAATGACCAGAGATGTCGCTACGCTAATTCTATAATTTATTTATTATTTTAGTGTTAAACCACACTTAGGTATTAGAAATTTCATTATAAATGAAAAATCTTACTAAAAGTTAAAGGCTCCGGCAGGATTCGAACCTGCATTTACACAACGAACATCATTTTATAACCCTTTTATTAAGTTATCTATGTAAATAAATAAATATCCTTGGACATTCCACACGGCGTCATCTAGTCCCAAGCTACGCAATTTAATGCTTGTGCTATGGTGACCAGACTGATATACTACATAGATACATTTTTTTCTGTAAATACATAATAATAGTACATAGAAAAAGGATAGGATATAAATATAGGATCTATTAAGTTACTCTGAACGTTGCAATACGCTTCACGCTTCACAACCATTGTCTTAGTTGACCAGTAAAACCGAAGTACAAACAAACTGACAATTGAATTAAAAACCTGTCATACTGTACATCACAGTAAACTGTGATCGCCGTAGACCTAGTATCTCTGAGGGCCTAGCCAACCGGCATTCGCTATGAAGCGATTTGATTTCTATCATCGCTACACCTTTGATTTGACATTTCTGATCGCTCGAGTTTTCGTCATCGAATGTCAATTCCTATACATTTTTTTTAGTTTCTAATCGAAAGCGATTGTCGAAATGTAACATGGCTAGAGCCTCTGGACTGCCAGTAACCGTGCCACCGAAAGGAAAAAACAAATGTATGGAATTCACAGATTTGTGGTAGGTACTCGTATTTACCAAATTTTGAACACAATACATGATATATATAAATGATTGATGATTGATTGATAAATAGTTCGACGAAGTAAATGGCAGCACGTGGTATTGAAAAAACTATTATTGATTTTATTTCTTACTATAGTTACACACTGAAAAAAACAAAAAAAACTTTACTAAGTAACACTTACAAAGGCGACCTAACACAAGTTTTTGAAAAGGATTATTTTGTCTCTTTTTTACATTATAATTCTACCTTATTTTATGTGACAGAAAATAAAAGCTTCAGGCATTCTATAGTCTATTCTATGTCTGTACGTTGTTAGGTGAACGCGGCACGATTAATTCAAACCGGTCCTGTACCGGTATTAATCTAAACCGGTACAGCTCCAACAATTTGTACCGGTTTCCATTGTAATTGTGTAGAGGATAGTGTAATTACAATGCTTTGATACAGATACGAATAATAATGGCGGTTGAAGGTTGATAGCCATCTTGTTGACAATGGCAGTTATTGTAAATGGTTATGGTATTGTGTGTGATTTAAGATAATTATCTACCCACCGATATTCATAAGGAGTATATAGGTCTATTGTGTTCATTGTCATTGAAAAATATTTTAACGTTAATTGAAGAAAGTAGTGTTTGTGTTAATTAAAATTACTAGAACCATTTTTTGTTTACTTTTAGGAGCTTTGTTATTAAAACTTATCGGTCTTATTTAATACCGAATTTTCCTAGGTACAACCGTAGACGATATCAATAATTACACAAATTTCACAAATAAAAACATACACCCTACTAAAATGAAACGGTTCTTAATACTCCCCTGTTGTGTTTTCTTTTATTTTTTTTTTAAACCGCCAAAACCGTTTTTTTTTATTACTTTTCCATCCACTCCACTTTTACTTTCTTTGACATGCCTTACTTTGTTCGACTGGCTTCCCACTGAAGCTTGACTATTTAGATTATTTTAGATTTTTAAGGGATCGCTTTTAAAAAAAAGCTAGGCCCACACCACCAGGTTCTTGCCTGATTCTTTCCCTGGTGTAGGGAGTCGCGTTGGAACAGGCATTAGAATCACCTAGCATGTAAAACGAAACTTAAGTGATCCTTGAGGTCCTACAAGAATAAATGATTTTTCTTTCTTTCTTTCTTTTCTTTCATCATGACACGTTTTTTTAGCATGACCACAACAACAAATATAATTGTAAAAACCGGTTATTTTAGAATTTACCAACCTGTCCATCATATCTCCCTCTGGCCTGTTGATAGCATGGCTGCCAGTCCTAGGAGCAGAGTAGACGTATACTCTTGCATCAGCCTTGTACCACTTGATGGAGTGCATCTCGCCACAAGAGGCTCCATCGATGCGACAGCGGAGGCGTGCGGTATTACCCACTATGGTGGACGCGTGCTCTGAAAAAGAAATAAAGTTTAGTGGATGCTGTACTGGAGCAGTTATGGTTTGAATTGACTGGGTGAGCTTCAAAGCCTAAGGCTGTATTTAGTGCTCAAACTATGGTGAGCGCTGAGGTCAATCAAGCGTAGCTGTATCAATGAAAATGTTTGAACGTTTAGTTTATAGTGCGCTCGTTGCGAAGCGTTCGAAGACGTTCTTGATAAATCGTTGAAGTAAACCAACGTTCTGAGCGGTCGCAACTTGCAAGTGGCGTTAGCAGCCGAGCACTTCTGTGCTTCGGAGGGCACGTTAAATTGTCAGTCCTGGGTTTTAAAATTGTTAAGCCATGGCTTAACAATGCCAACGCGTGTATGGTACGCGCGAATCCTACCAATATTAAAAGCACGATTGTATGGATTTATAGATCTTTGTGACTCTTAACGCAAAAACTACTGAACGGATTTAGCTGAAACTTGGAATATACATAGTTCATGACTTGAAATAATACATAGTCTATTTGTTATCTAGGTAGGTGCGAGGGGCGATTTAGCTAGTCGGAAATAAAGCGTTTGTGTTATCAGTCGTGCTAGTCTCATGGTTGTGATTCTTTATAATTATTCTCACTTCGTTGTAAAGTCTTGATAAAATTATACATTTATTATCATAAGGCTTGCAAATACTCATTAAAAGTTTAATTCAAAGTGAAATCAGAAAATTTAAATTTTTAGCAAAAACTTATTGATTTTAGGAAAACTTCAAGCTCAAGATCAATAAAACTGTAAAGTTTACTCTAGTTCATTTAGTTAGAGCAATCTCATTTCTTTTACTTTCACCAGAAACATTTATAATGATAATAAATTTTCAAAAGTATCTCTCCACCTGCGCTCATGCAATTTCCTAAAAATTTAAGGAAACCAAAAATACGAAGAATTAGTGTTGACATAAACTGAAACGTTCTGAACTTCCCAAGTGTTATATCAAAAACTTCATTTAAATATATCAAAAATGCACATTGAAATCCTAGGAACCCGTCTAATTTAAATTCCGAGTGCCGTTTAAAGAAATTCAAAGTTTTACAGAGAATTTCGCTCACAAGAGCTTTTTTGCAAGCTGCTGTTTTCAGGGAACGTTTGGATTATAGCGCATTTTTCCTGCAACAAAATTACCGGTTATTTTGTAGGGAGCTTGGCTAAGCCGCGGGCTGAAAGGACCAATGTCGGTGTAAAGTTTGAGTGTTTTGATAATATAAAACGAATTGGGGTGTAAAGTTTTATTATTTTGTACGTCAGAAAGGATTTGGGCGTTTTTGTACATGTTTGCGAAGAATTATGGCAATTTGAAGTTTGGGAAGTTGTTACAGAGTTGGATGTTTTCATTATTTCTGGTGGGTTTTTGATCAGTTGTTTTTGGTTAATCTTTTTAGAGATTACGAGCATTCAAACACAATACAATTTAGATTAAAAACCAAAGTTTTCTAAAATTTAATATACTTACATACTAACTTCATGTACAACGATGTAGTTGAGTCCAATATTTAATCAAAACCGGTTTTTACCGGTTTATACCTTTTAGATCGTGTTCCAATTTTGTCATATACACCTTACGTGTGTTATAACACACGGATTACTTAAATAATATAGCAGCTTACAGTTGCTAGTGAAAAATATTAAAAATAAACGCTAAAACCGGAGTAAGTTTAACACTTTAGGGCCATACGTTCGGATTAAAACTGTGAAATAAAACCGGTTTTCTTGAATAGTCCTTATTTTAGTTAGTAAAACTTTTATTTTTTATAATGCACCAGCTGTGTGGAGTCGTTGCAATGCTATACCATAAATGATCAAAATAAATTCGTTTTTTTTTTTATAGAATAAAAGAAAACTTTTAAATAAAAATAAATATCCTTGGACATTTTACACGGCGTCGTCTAGTTAGTTAGTTTGATCGTATGAGTAAGCGACCAACTCTGGTGAAGGAGTTTTTAGAACGTCTTATGGCCTCCGTCATGGCTTAACGACTTTGAAAGCCGTACCAAGCTATACAACTAAAATGCTTGTTGGCGGAGGGCACCGAACCCGCAATTTAGGTTTTTAGTATCAGATTTTTTATTTGATTTAAAGATTAAGTATTTTTTAGTATCTGTTTTCTTAGTTGTGTAGTAAAAAAAAGGCTATTTTTATTTGTTATTTTATTTATTTACATAACAAAACAGTTAACGGTACAGCTTACGGTACGCCTCATTTGATAATTATGCCGCAGCGTGATTAAAAACCGGTAATTTTCGCTCAATTTCAACAACAATTACTCTTGAAAAAGGTTCGCTTCGTTTACTAGAAAATGCTGATCCTATTAACTTAATTAGGTATACATAAAACGAAGGCTTACGATGTATTGATTGTGTGAAAGGGGATAAAATAAAAAAAAATATCCTTGGAAATTTCACACGGCGTCATCTGGTCCCAAGCTAAGCAATTTAATGCTTGTGTTATGGTAACCAGATGACTGATATTACTACTTAGATACATTTTTTTTGTAAATACATACATACATATTATAGATAGAAAAACATCCAGACCCGGAACAAATATCTGTAGAACATATTTACAAACATTTGCCCCGTAGCGGGAATCGAACCCGCAACCTCCGCGTCTGAGGCAAGCCTTCGCCCACTGCGCCACAGAGGTCGTCAAAAAATTATAGGATAAAACCGTCGAATATAGTTATGTATTGGTAACATATTATGTTAATACAAAGTTTAGTCTTTTTGTATATGTAGCTATTTATCAAGTTGATAGACGACATCACAACTTAATGATATACAACCAAAAACAATAACATTAAAAGTTTACGATCAAAATAACTCGCATTATTCTTGCTAAGCGATAGTAAAGTTTATAGAGTAAGGGTTTGGTTCATTGAGATGTATTATAGAGCCACAATCAGACAAATAAAATGTAAACGTCAAAACTCCGCGCACGCTACGTAGTGCGCAGAGTTTTTCTTTTTTGCGTACAAGCGAGATTGTACATTAAAACAAACAACATAACGTTTACATTCAAATGTCAAATGTCATTGTAGAACATTGAATTTGCACGCACATTTTTTTGAGTGTTCAGTTGTCAGCAATAATTGTGACTCTTTAATACATCTCAATGGTTTGGTTACATTAAGCAAGAGTGAACGAATGGGTACCCAAAAAAAATATAATCACGACTGTATTCCCAATGGGAATACCGGGATCAAAAGTAGCGCAGTATTTAATCCAGGATATAAGAAATTATGGTACCAAATTTCATTATAATCTGTCTAGCTGTTTGAGCGTGAAAGAGAATCACACTTACATACATACTTACACACACACAAACTAGTAGAATAAATAATGTTAAAAAAGAAGAAAGAAATTATATTGCATGGACTTGTTTTGATTTAATTATAAGTATAGGTAATTAAAAAATAAATTGTAAAAATGTTTGTATGCTCAAGTAGCAGAATCTGAAACTAATAATGTCCTAACATCTGACTGTATTATGTATCACAGATTATATCATGATTCACAAACAATAAATGATTATGATTATTATTATTATGATTAATATGAAAGAAATTATGATGATGATGATGATGGACACAAACCCATCCCACACAGCCTTAACAAATTTCACGGCGATAAAATTCGTCCCAACTCAAGGGCCAGAATCGCAGTAAATAACACATCTACCTTTAAAACTAGAGTAATAAAAAAGAAATATTTTCCAAAAGTTCGCGAATAAAACAATGTAATTGGCCTACAATTTATGTGGCCGCGGTGCTTCTGATAACTTTGAGGTCGTGTGTCTGAAAAAGTGGCAATCTTTGCTGTTTTCTGTTTTACTGAAAATTTTGCTATAAATCTTATAGATGGTAAAGCGAGGGCTTCTTTAGGTACTACTATAAAATTTTGAACAATTTATGATTAAATGTTAAAATTGTAGGAAACATTTTTTTTTAGTAACCTACTATGTCCCACTGCTGGGCAAAGGTCTTCCCCAAAATCCTCCACTGACCCCTGTCTTTGGCGATCTCCCACCACTCCTTCTCAAACACGTCAAGATCGTCCCGCCAACGCCTTCTCGGCCGGCCTCGTCGTCGCCTACCGTTCTCGGGCACCCAAGAAGTAACAGTGTTTGTCCACTTCTCGGGTTGCATCCGGCTAACATGACCTGCCCAGTCCCACTTGAGCTTTTCTGTTATGCTCCCAACATCGGCAATGCCAGTCATTCAGTCAGGAAAAATTTAGTCCGATGAAATGTAAACCCCACTGAAGCTTGACTATTTAGATTATTTTAGATTGTTAAGGGATCGCTTTTAAAAAAAAGCTAGGCCCACACCACTAGGTTCTTGCCTGATTCTTTCCCTGGTGTAGGGAGTCGCGTTGGAACAGGCATTAGAATCACCTAGCATGTAAAACGAAACTTAAGTGATCCTTGAGATCCTACAAGAATAAATGATTTTCTTTCTTTCTTAATTACCCATTAATTCCTCCTTTACAATGTCATTCGACCACGTTTCTGTCAAAGAAAAACGTCGTGGACTAATAAAATAAATAAATATCCTTGGACATTTTACACGGCGTCATCTAGTCCCAAGCTAAGCAACTTAACATTTATGTTATGTTAACCAGATGACTGATATTATTACCTATTTATAAATAGATATTATTATCTTTAGTTAGTATGTTTATATTTTGGATAGAATACATACTTCCTTTTATTTATTTAGTTGTTTAGGTTAAGAAGTGTAGATGTTTTTTGTTCCTGTGTGTTTCTTTGTTCTTTACCTAATTAGATATATTTTTTTGCAAACATACATACCATAGATAGAAAAATACTCAGACCCGAAACAAATATCTGCATACAAATATTTGTCCCGTGGCGGGGATCAAACACGCAACCTCTGAGGCGGGCGTTCACCCACTGTGCCACAGAGGTCGTTCAATGAATACATTATACTTTATTGTAAAACTTAGATCAATGCTTGAATATTGAAAAAAAAAATGAAATATGATCACGACTGTATCCCGGGAGCGGTAGACATTTCTTCCAGATCATTAGGCAATTTTTAGATCTTTTTGGTGATGTCTAAGGGGATAGTCAGAGGTATGTTCAAATACATACATATTTGGTACAAGCCCACTTTTTGCAGAAGTTAACTTTCCAATGTGACAGGTTGCAAGCTTGAATATAAATCTGTAATACGAGCCTTGGATATATTTAATGGATATTCAATAAATAAAAGAAGAATGAGAGCGTTTTTTATCACCTTATTATGCTATTTAACTCATATATTCCAATTTATTACATGTTTTAAACTTTCACGACTTGAATCTACTTGCACACTGCAAAAAATTATCGAGATTTTATTAACTGCTAAAATAACAAAAGTAAATTAAGTGCATAAAAAAAAGTAAAAAATACCTAAAGTAAATTGTTGAATGTACTTTCATTAATAGTATTTCCATTAGCAAAGTAAAATGAAAAGCTTCAAACCATCACGAGAAATTATTTCAATTATTTCGAATTGACAAAGTTTTATCATTTTCAACGCACCACTTTTGAAATTAATTAATTCAATTGGATGTCGTTCTGTTTTAGTTTATAAATATCAATTTAAAGCGTGTCACAGGTTTTGGTGATTAAAAACATCATGGGCATGTACCGAATATGTATTTTGACATATCGCTGACTATTCCTAGACATCTTCAAACGGATCTAAAAAATTGCTTAAAAAAGACCTGAAAGAAATGTCCACACTGGGTCGTGTCGTGATCAATTGATCATACCTATTTCATTTTTTTCATTTCAAAAACTTCATCTTATCGGCCTAAATACTTCGTCACCGGAGTTAGCCGCTCATATACACACACATATTAAAAACTACTCGTGTTTTCTGCTGAAAGTGTTAGAAATTAAAAATTGGTAACATTTCCTACTCTATATTTCAATGTTGCACTTTACTGAAAAATATTAACCCATTTCTGGAACTCAGTATGTTCTACCTGTTAGGCGATTTGTAAATATTAGAGCGAGCTCGAATGAAATAAGGCTTCGAATAAAGAAACCTAGGTTCAAACCAAAGACGATTAATATCTAGAAGACAGACAAAGGCCATACACAAAATCGTAACCCGTACCAGATAGCCTGGAAACTTTAAAACATCAATTTTATCCAAGAAATTTCAATTACTTTCTAGTTAAAATTACCCAAAAATTTTTTTATATTGAATATTGTTGCTACCTACTTCTAAATTTCTTGGATAAAATTGATGTTTTAAAGTTTCCAGGCTATCTGGTACTGCGGGATCAGGGTTACTATTTTGTGTATGGCCTTTGTCTGTCTTCTAGATATTAATCGTCTTTGGTTTGAACCTAGGTTTGAACTATTTCGTCGGGGCCGTGGAAGAGTGCGAAAGCGTGCCCACAGCCCCGGCAAATGGCGTTAAGAGGACCCCGTTTTGAACTTGAAAAAAAAGTTTTGAACTATTTAGATGAATTTGAGCTTTTATAGCTAAGAAAATAAAAACTGGCCAAATGCAAGTCGAAGTCGCTAGCATGCAATATTTAACACATACAAGTGTTGGCCGAGTGGGTTAGTATCGCGATTTTTAATCCGAAGGTCAAATCCGGCCGTAAGTACATACAAGTAGGTACATTAATGGATTTTTCATGACTTTTGTGATCAGTGAACACAAGCTCTAAACGGTGAAGAAAAAAATCGTGAGGAAAGTTAGCTTACTAATAGCGTCGATGGGCTTGCGCCCTGTCACGTATGAAGTATTAACTTCAGCAAAATCTAGTAATGTATCAAATATGCATTTGGACATACCTAACTACACTTGTGAAAGAAGTGTGTCAGGATCGTAGCAAGTGGAGATCCGTTGTCTCTGCCTACCCCCATGGGAAAGAGGCGTGATTTTATGTATGTACTCGAATGTATGTATGACTACACTTTAATTAATACTAAATTATTATTTTTTATTTTTATTAACCTATTGTGTCCTACTGCTGGGCAAAGGTCTCCCCTTTCTCCCTCCACGTATCCCGGTCCATTCCCATTTCTGGCCATGTAGAGTCAAATGCATAAAATGAAATAAACGAATGGAAATTCTTTATTGCACACCTTAAACTAAGAACAAAAAACAATGTACAATGGGCGGTCTTAACGCTAAAAGCGACACCCTTGGACATGGATCTCAAAATGTCTAAAAAGATCTAATTATATGTCTACCGATCCCTGGGAATACAATTGTGATCATATTTCATTTCATTTCATCATCATTCTCCCGCCCTTATCCCACGCTAAGTGGGGTCGGCAAAACATTGTTTTCTCTTTCACTCTCCTCTATCATTCGTCAACTATGAACTCACTCCTCTTTCACACAGTCCATCCACTTCTTCTGCCTTCCTCTACTTGTATAGGTACCCATCCACACTATAATCATACATTTTTTGTGATATTTCATTAAATGATTCCATATTTCATTGTGTTACTGCAAATCTTCGAACTATGTAGTTATCAGCAATACTTCACAACTCTCGCCAGAAACTCAGTGTTGCCAGAAACTTTATGTAGCGGTTAAAGGTGTAATGTGGCGCGTAATAATACCTTCTGGAGAACTCCGGACGCTGGGTTCATTAGTTTCGGTTCTTTTGTTCGAGAACATTCCTTGTTTTGAGAATTGTTTGAATGTGCGTGCGTATTTTTCTAGAATAATCTCTTTGGTGAAAAAGATGTGGGATCGTAGTACGTGGCGATCCGTAGTCCCTGCCTACCTTCATGGGAAGCGGCGTGATTGTATGTATAATTGTTGTATGTAGGTATGACAAGCTGTCCTGGCAAACTTCGCTTTATCAAATCGGAATGATTGAAACCAATCGATTTGGCAGTTGTTGTTCGTTCGTTCGTTCGCTCGTATGAGCAAGTGGCCAACTCTGGTGACGGAGTTTTTAGGCCGCCTAAAGGCCTCCGTCATGGCTTAACGACTTTAAAAGCCGGGACCGACAATTTAACGTTGGAGGGCAGTTGTTGTCATTGAGATGTTATAGGTAGACATTTTTATTGGAAAATGTTTTTCCTATTATTATTATTTTTTGTCAATTTCCAATTTGTTTAATAGTTATTTAGCTATTCGGGATAATAATAATAATTTCACGTTAAAATTCAAAACAAAATGACAGACCGAATGACCTCACTAAAATTACTCTATTTTAATAAAATTTAAGTGTAATGGGGTAGAATTATTGATCAAGACCATTTTTTCTACTGACTAAAACTACACGAAAAGATGAAAATTATAGTTCAAACTACCTTGTTCTTGAAATGATATTTTCAGTGCTATGCTTTATTGGTATTTAGCATGAACGTAATAAGAGCTTTCGGTTTTAATCATAGTTTAGCTAGTCAGTGTTACAACAGAATTAGCGCCATAATCCTAAAGGCTTACTTTATCTCCTTTATCTCTATTCATAGCTCTACTGAATTTTCTAAGCAAGACCGGGTGATACAACTACTACGGTAAAAATACAAAATTGTATGCACAACCCAAAAGTTTTATATTAGAAAAGTTGCACGTGTCTCGGTTGTTCATTACAAGTTGTGTTTACACGAGCTTATAACGAGTTCGTTTATAAACGAGTTCATTTATAAACGAGCTCATTTATAAACGAGTTTTAAAGTGAGCTAATAAACAAACATTGGACGGTATAAATTACAAGCTGGTGTATTTCTAAAGTTTGAATACTAATAGTACTGTTGGCTTAAAAATCCGTTATAGCAATATCTTTCTTATGTCATATTAAAAATAAAGTGCTTTAGCAATCTAATTCTTAAGTCATATTAAAAATAAGGTGCTCAATAATTGTTCGAACTTAAAAAATAACTTCTATCAGCCGAATTGCTCGATACGGCCATTTTAGTCCCCCTGATTATATGAGATCCCATTTTAACTGTTTCTCTGGCACAATGGGTTAATCATGAAACAGAAGATAGCGGCTTCGATCAATAACTATTTGTCTAGCCATTGTATTTTAAAAAAATATGATTACGACTGTATTCCCAACGTGCGGTAGACATAACTCTTTCATATATTTGGTATTTTTTAGATCCTTTGAAGATGTCTAATGGGGTAGTCAGAGTCATGTCCAAATATTTGGTACATGCCCACATTTTGCAGAAGTTAACATTCCATACGTGAGAGGTTGCAAGCCCATCGACGCTACTATAAAGCCAAAAGTTTTCCTCACGATGTTTTCCTTCACCATTTAGAGCGTTTTAAAGCGTAGGTATATAAACTTTTTGAAACGATACACGGCCGAATTCGAACCCAAGACCTTTAGAACGAAAGTCGCAGCAACCCACTCGGTCTTAACGGCTCTTTAATACTCGTCTCGGGTCTGGATGTTTATTTCCTACGTTAATTTTATTTATAAAAATAATGTTGTTATTATTTCAGTACAGTTAAACCAATTCCCAAGCGTATTTTTATAAGATTTCACCACGAGTAGAGACGGCCTAAGGTTTTCCGCACATTTACGTTTTGTCTGTTTATTTGCTTGCCCCGGGCCTAATTGATGAGTAAACAACAAACAGATAGGTGAGTGCTTGCGCTAACCTTATATAGGGATGGGACACAATTTAGCAATTTTTTATCGATGTATTTCTCGTGGTAAAAAATTATCAACATTAACATGGGTTATTCTATTCTATTTTCCACTACTAAGTATCACCTATTAATGTACTTAGTATCACCTATTAAAATACCCATCACACCATTGAGTATTTTAATAGGTGATACTAAGTAAGTACACGTACTATAGCCTAGGTTATTTTATCACTAACCAATTATCGTAATGTTGCACATCCGAAATAGATAGCTGTATAAACTTGTACTTATCATTTAAACCTACCCTTGTCCTTGTACAACAGTTTTGAAATAAAATCTTTCTGATTCTGATGGTTATTAACAGAAATGAGAAATACTTTATTGACAATCGAGTGACAAGAAAATAAGGCTACCCCTTAGTATTTGATAATAAATGCGACCAACGTCTTGTTTATTATCTGTGTGTGATTAGCTATAATAACTAGGCGTGTCTCGCTATACTGCTTAGGTAAAAGCTTGCCAAAGCAATTCTGTGTGTGATAAGCTTACTATATCTAGGCGTGTCTCGCTATACTGCTTAGGTAGTCAAAGCCAACTTAAACTGACAAAGTAAAGAATAACTTTGTAAGAATGAAATAGCATGGTTTTACGATCAGCACGAGGTGTTTGTGCGAACTGGATTGCACTTTGTTGCGTTGTGATAAGAGTCGATATTTAAATGATGTTTTCGCGATGTAAATGTTCTTTTATTATTTAGCTGTAAATACTAAGATGTTTGGTATGGTTTGACTTTTGTTCAAATGTCATGCCTAAGCAAAAAAAGTAAGCAAATTTAGACAGCCGTGTCGTGTCGGCTACTGCTGTGCTGCCTTATTTTTATAAATATTCAAATTTAAAAGGTTCAAACTAGAGATGATGTTTTTATCTATCAACATTTGCCTATATATTTGACTATAAACGTATTAATACAATACGTGTTTCAGATTTCATAAATAGCTTATTACTGTTGAGTAATAAGCTATTTATTGTTGATGCAGATTAAAATAAACTACCTTCTGAAATGAAATAAATGATTCCGATAATTAATTAATACAAATTAAGAATGGCGAGTTCAGATAAATTATTGTTTATCTCGCCACGATTTTATTGGATACTAGCTGACCCAGCGCACTTCGTACCGCCATTTTTTTTTAATTCACAAATCATATTCTATATACTATTAGAAAACATCAAAAAAAGAATTATCCAAATCGGTAACAACGAAATAGAGATTAGTTTTTAGATATAAAATAGATTTTTCATAATAAATATAACTTAGTATAAAAAAAATGGATGGTCATGAGATTGGGCTTGTTTTTGATTAAGAACAATAAATAATAATCATAAAACTTTTAAACTATCGCGACTTGAAAACATATTTAAAAATATTATCGGGAATTAACCGCGTATTGAAATCATTATTATTTATTTATTTACCTCGACGTTTCGATGACATTACAGTCACCGTGGTCACGAGTAGAGTCTGTAGATGTATAGAAATATCCAATACCTAAGTGTGGTTTAACACTGTAAAATAATAAATAAACTATAGAGTAGATGTCTAATAAAGTCATATTGCATGTATAGTAAGTTATGATAAATGATAATAATACTAGTTGCAACCACTCGGCTTCATTCGTGTCATGGTATAAATAACATTATAGTAAAAAATATCCTTTAACTTTTCTCAAGAATTAAAACTATCGACTGCAGAAGTATTTGTCAAATTAGATTGACAGTTCCAGATATTGTCACGTCCATACAAACAAACTTTTTGATTTATTATTTTGTGAATCTCAAGTACTCACTAAATAATAAATCAAAAAGTTTCGTCCGGACGCAATCGTAAACCTCGTTATAATTATGTATAATGTTATTATTTTTAACAAAACTATAATAATAATAATATTATGATTATTATTTTCCAATTGTATTGTATACTCAATTGTAAAAATTAGAATGCTGTATTCATTATAATCGATTTTCTATACAAAGATCAGAATCTGTTTCTGCAGAAGTTTCTACACAAATGAAACCGTGAACCACAGCTAGTTATAACTCATTTATTGAACAATGTTGATGTTGATATGGGAAATGGTAATTACATATTGCTAATTAATTATGAAACAAAAACCTATTATCGATATACAGAATATCAATGACATCGACCCATCACTACTCCTAAACAGACAATAAATATTTATTATGAAAATAGAAATGAAACTTTCAGAAATTGTTGTTTCTATAAAAAAACCTTAAGTGTACAGAAAACTTAGGACTATTACGGTGTAGGTATTCGTTTTTTTGATTGAAAAAGTAAAAAACTTTCAGTAACTTAAAATAATTTACAATTTAATTTGTATGGGTTTTGTAACAATTGCAAAGTACTTAGTTGCTTCGAAAAGCCGTGTTGGCAAAGTGGGATTGTAGGGAGTCGCGTTGGAACAGGCATTAGAATCACCTAGCATGTAAGACGATACTGAAGTGATCCTTGAGGTCCTACCAGAATAAATGATTTTTCTTTCTTTCTTTCTTCCTTTCTTTCTTAATGACCTTCAATCTGAAGGTGGTGAGTTCGAATCCTGGTCCGGGTTATTTTTTCCGGGTCTGGGTATTTTTCTTTGTATAATGTATGTATTTATACAAAAAAATCTATGTGGTGTAGGTATGTAGTGTATCAGTAATCTGGTTACCATAACACAAGCATTAAATTACTTAGCTTGGGACTAGATGACGCTGTGTGGAATGTCCAAGGTTATTAATATACCTACTTAAAGTCTGAAGGCCTTTGGCCTAAAACTAAACTAGGTCAAATTAATGATTACACACTGCATAATTTATACTATGTACGTCCGTCCATATTTGATATCAAATATCGAATGAATCATGGTAGCTATTTACAAAATACTCGATAGTGATGTATCATTTTATCGATCAATGTGTTATCGTCATATTCGGCCTCATGATCATTTAATTTGCTATTTTTATTAACTAGCTGTGAGTGGCGGTTTCACTCCCTTTATTTATTTCTTGAATGATATACAGGGCGTCCCACAGTTATGCTAGGGAAAGTACCTTGTATGTAGATAGACAATTTTACTGAAAAAAGATTTTATTTAAATTTTAAACACAGGCATTAAATTGCTTAGCTTGAGACTCGATGACACTATGTGTGGAATATCTAAGGATATTTATTATATTTATTTCCCTAAGTTATTGCCTATAATCTTGGGATGCAGTTTTTAGACGGCTTGAGACACTTACAACCCAAAACAGCCAACATTCGCTTTTCCTTTTTATCTCTTTTACACGCTGTCTGTCTCCTATAATTATTGTGATACTTGGCATGTTTCTTTTGTTTGTCTATTTTAAATGTTTTGTATTGGTGTTTACAATGTTGGAGACTCAAATAAATAAATAAGCACGGAAGCACTCAGCAGGTTATAATATCAATTCCAGCTGTAGCATATGATGTGCACTTGGCTTAGGCCGTGCATCATTATTTTACCGACTCAAATGAGTCGAGCCGATGAGAATTGAGAAACAATAATTATTAATCATAATTTCAATTATTCAGTTCGTTGTAGTAAAATCCTTAAAATCGGAAGGAAAATGGAATAAGTAAGAAAAATGTAAACCCTAGTAAGAATGAAAGTGATGATTGAATGAACATGAGAAATGTAGAAAACGAGATGAATGAAAAAAAATATAGGAAAAAAATATTCAGTATAGACAACTAAACTCCAATAGGTAATGCCACTTGCAGTCACTTAACTTCAACAATCCATCAGGTTCAACAAGCAAGAGCCAAGCGCTTCTCAATAATATCCCCCAATATTAATATTAGAAAGGTGACGACAGCTGTGACGTCATATTATCGTAACGATGATGACGTCACAAATGATATGGAAAAGAGTGATAATGTTTTTGTCGTAAAAGATTTATGAGTTTAATATTGCTGTGGAAAAATCTAGAACCCGAGAATATAGGTCAGCATTTTTTGAATAGGCATGAAGACTAATTTTGAAAAACTTAAGGGGAAGACCGAGAATTAATTACATAAGTCAGATAAAAGAGAAAGTCGCTGTCATGTCGTATCAAGAAGTAAAAGAGATTGCATTGGAAAGAAGTATAATTGGAGGAAATTGCATCATTACACCGACAAGAGCTGAGCTCTTAAGTTTTATATATATTCTAATAAGTTCTTATTGTGAAAAGTTTGTGTGTGTGTAAGTATAGAAGTGTGTAAATGTGTTTGTTTCGGCTGGACGGTATTGAATGAAATTTGGTACCAGAATTGTTTAAGTATACCCGGGATTAAATAATGGGCTACTTTTGATCTCGGTATTCCTGGAAACGGGATTCATCGCGGGGAGCAGCTAGTTAGATATAATTTTCGTGTAATTGCTGAATGCAAAGCTTTGACCCCAAACCAAAACACTTCAGCTCTAAAACAAAAAGTTTTTCACTTCCAGCCCAAACGAGTTGCCAACTTTTAATTCGCGCTAATCTACAGACATAAATCTGGAGTTAGCATCTTTTGCGGGGACTTCCTCCCCCCTGTTTTGGACGGACTTAGGAGAAGAGGGAGGGGGTAGTATATAAATAAATAAATAGCCCTGGACATTCCACACAGCGTCATCTAGTTCCAAGCTAAGCAATTTAATGCTTGTGTTATGGTAACCAAATGACTGATGTATTACATAGATACATTTTTTTTTATATACATACATATTATACATAGAAAACACCCAGACTTGACAATAGTGACAATTGAGACCATGGATAAGGTTATAATTATCTTACTATTATAAAAATAAATAACCTTTCTTTTTTAACCTTTTTCGTCCCACTGCGAGACAAGTTGCTGGCTTAACTCACGTTGGCCGAGCCTACGCCAATGCGAGCGATGGCGAGCGTAGGCAAATTGATGCAAAGACAAGTGCTACCGTACTCGCGACTGGACGCGAGCGACTCCGAGCTCTGACAAAATGAACTCTACACGTCGGCGTTTGCCTGGACTCGGCCAGTAGGCGAGTGATAACGAGCGATTGCAAGGCAAGCAAAGATGTTGCCCATACGTTGGTATAGGCGTTCACTCGCCTACGCTCGGCCAATATTGCAGTCTTCAGAATCCCCCAAAACTGTTCCAACCGTCTTTATTTTTTGCTTAATGTTACCTCATCATTTTTTAGAAATCATTTTTTTTTCATTTTGTATTATTTTTCTTTCATTTTGTAGAAAGTGACGAGATCAAAGTGGTTTCTAGTAACTAAAAAAAGAAGAACTAATAGGCCAAAACAATTCGGATCAGGATCTTAATTGGAGGTCATGATGTATCTATAGAATTTATTTACAGAAACTAATCTACTACATATTTACATAAGTGTACAAAATAAAATTAGAACCAGTAAAGCCACCTAAGGATCGTTACAAACGATCTATAGGTAGCTCAACTGATCCAAACACGTGCCCAAGACACTGGCATTGTATCTAAGTAGTATATCAGTCATCTGGTTACCATAACACAAGCATTAAGTTGCTTAGCTTGGAACTAATTGACGCTGTGTTAATGTCCAAGGATATTTATTTATAATCTCATGGAGCAAAAAATCTGTAAAAAAAATCAGATAACGAAATACTATAGTCATCTCTCAAAACGTATTGTTTTTAATCATCTTTTAATGATTTGGGATGTCTCACGATCTATGAGAATGAGTATGTTTAATGGGCATTAAAAAATTAGTCGTGATTCGGTTTTTCTCACTTCTTTTGGTTCTAAGTTGTTTAAGTTTTACATTTGTCCTATTAAACAGTGCCCCTGGTTGTCTTAATACGTCCCAAAACCTTAATAAATAGGAAGAGACAGCCGTATTTTTGATTAATTCGAGTTGTTTGCAACTTTCAAGATGTAAGTGAAAATTTTAAAATTTCCGAAACGCTCTCGACTTGTGATTGATGTTTTAGTTTCGGCGCGTTTAGATAAATTAAAAAGATAAAGAGAATTAAATAAAATATTAAGAGAAACTTAGCCATATAAAGTACCTCGTCTTTGGATTTAACGTATATCGCTTATTTGAAATAATGAATCGCTCGTGATAATTAACGATCTTTTAAGAACGCCATATAATAAAACGTCATATAAAACGACATAGAATAGAATACAATAGAAAAAAGTTTATTTTTTGACTTAATAAAATAGAACAAAACATAAAATAACTAAATTTAAACACAAAATAGGTCGCTACTCAACACACATAGCAAGCTTGCTTGATGTCTGATATTAAACTACGTTTTGAGTAATCATAGCTTGGATAAGTGCAAGTGGCAAAAACAAACAAACTGAGCGGTTGAAATTGACAGTTTTAAAGTTTCTAAGGCATAATACAGGCATTAGAATCATCTAGCATGTAAGACAAAGTTGAAGTCAATGTGGTCTGTATACGACCGTACTGAATAAATACATTTTGATTTTTATTTTTTGATTTTTGAAGACGTGTTCCTTGAGGTCCTACCAAAATACACGATTTTTCTTTCTTTCTTTCTTGAGGTGGCCTATATCTCTATCCAAAAATAAATATTACTCCAAATGTGTACATTTGGAGTAATATTTATATTATACAGCGTGTTTATTTTTTTACTTCATCTTATTTAAAAAGAAAAACCTTTGAAATATCGCAATAGCTAAAATCCATGAATCCAAACATTAAGAATCACAGTACTTATGATGTTTTCTTCCACCGTTCCCCAAATTGCAGAGTAAAAGTACGACAAAAGAAACATATAAATTCAGGCACAATTGCCCAAAAACCAGAAATAAATCAAAGTAGGTCGCCGCGATAGCGCATCAAGCTGCGATAAATAATACTCTTTTTTGCTGTACCCTAATGGTTGGAGGGTAATAGATTTTTTTATCTGAAAGTTGATAGATGTAGGAAGTTTGCTGAAAGTGATAGATTAGATAATGATACATCAACCGTTATTGGTTATAACGCGTAATGACGCGTTTACTGCCGCTCGAAAGAGATAATTTTAGCATTACAATACAGATGTTACCCATGTGCGTCGATGGCACACAACATGATAAGAAATAATTATAATAAGATTATATAAAATTATTATATCACTAGAAATTTCAAAAACCGCGGTGGTTGCGGGTTGGATTCCCGCAACGAGACAAATATTTGCATATTCTGCAGATATTTGTTCCGGGTCTGAATGTTTTTCTATCTATAATTATGTATGTATTTACAAAAAAAACATTTGTCTGGTCATCTGGTTACCATAACACAAGTATTAAGTTGCTTAGCTTGGGACTAGATGACGCTGTGTGGAATGTCCAAGGATATATATTTTATTTATGTCCTAGTGTCCGTAGGGGGGCGCTCGGAGCCGGGATACAGAAAATCTAGTCCGGCTCTCAGCGCACATAATATCTATAAGTAAGCAAAGCAAGCTCATACATTTTATTGTCATATCTAATTGTACCTATTTACTTTGTAAAGTGTTTGTGTGATAATAAACTATTCTATTCTATTCTATTTAATTTATTATTTTGTATGGTTTTGGTATAAAACATACATAATATATATTTGTCAAGTGAGCCGACAATTTCGCTAACGCGGGTGATCCTTGGCGTGACAATAATAGGAGCATACATAACGTATCCTTTACATTCCGTGCCTGATACCCACTCGTGTTTACAAACGAGTAGCTAGAAATGGATATGGCATTTTTACAGCTGGTTTCTCGAACGCAGATCCACTCCATGATCCACTCGCGTTGGAACAGGCGTTAGAATCACCTAGCATGTAAGACGATACTGATGCGATCCTTGAGGTCCTACCAGAATAAATGATTTTTCTTTATTTCTTTCTCCAAAATTACCTAATCAATGGTCAAATCACGTGACAAGTGTCAAATGAGGAACGAATTCAACATTGTCACGTGATTTGACCGTTGATTAGTTAATTTTGAGATGATTTGCGTTCAAGAAATTGTCTGTCAGTCGAAGAGATTTTTTAATTATTAAATAAAACATAGCATAAACTACAAAATGGTTACAACTTAGTTTGTGCATAGTTTATGAGCTGTTTTTCATCCGGGTAAGTGCATTAACAGACAAGCCAAACCTCTTGCGAATACTATACTAACGTTTTTTACTAATGTTTTTTTACAAACAGTTTTACATAGGCACTACAGTGTCCCGTTAAGTGTAGGCAAAGCTTGCCTACTGACTCTGTATAAATCATCTAGTAAAGATGTAAAGGCCTGAGTTTTTACATACTCTTTGCCACATCCATTTTATATTTCTTTTATCAAACACTCGCATTTCAGTGAGTGATGTCTCTCGTGGCGCCCTCTAGTTTTGTAATAGACTATTTTCTCGACGATTTGTCACGAGCGGCCATCTTGGAAATAATTCGACCGATATTTTCTGTTTTGATACAATGTTTTACATTTTATTAATATGAAAAACGGACACAATAAAAATGAATATATTCACTCAAGACAATACTTACTTTTTTTTTTATTTGTCACGGGCGGCCATCTTGGAAATAATTCGACCGATATTTTCTGTTGTGATACAGTTTATAATTATTTTATTTATGAAAATAAAAATGAATATATTCACTCTAAACAATATTTTCTTTTGTCGTGATAACCAAATTATATTTTATTATGAAACTAAAAATAATATAAACATGAAGGGAAATGTTTGATCTATTTTCTTTTAGATGTTTTGACCTTTATCACTCTGGGTTAATCTTTAATCCTTCAAAAAGGAAACTGGTTTTTTTTCATATAAAGTTTCGAATTTATGTTTGTGTTCCAAAAATCAGTGAAAGTTTTCTGAATGGACTAAGTATTACAAAAACATCTACGAGTAAGGAGCCTTGTGTACACCACGTGCAAAATTAAGCGAATCTAAGCGGTCTCTACTTGGATGGGTGACCGCAAGTGGCATTATCAGCTGAGCGCTTCCGTGCTTCGACACGTTTAATGTCGGTCCCGGCTTTTAAAGTCGTTAAGCCATGACGGAGGCCTTCAGGCGGCCTAAAAACTCCGTCACTAGAGATATAGAAAATAGAGATAGATAGAAAAACATCCAGACCCGGAACAAATATCTGTAGAAGATACAAACATTTGTCCCGTGGCCGGGATCGAACCTAAACGTCTCAGGCGGACCTTCGCCCACTGCGCCACAGAGGTCGTCAATCAAAGTTATTATCAGCTGGCGAGATTGTATCGCTCGTGACTTTGTACGCCACGCGTTTGTATAGCGTTTGTATCGCGTTTCTAACGCTCAATAAAATAAAAACGCTCAGTGACTGCGCGTGTGTTGTACCAATAGCCAAAGCTCTAATCTGATTCATATAGGAAATTAAATTAATTTCTAAAGTAAATCCTAAGTTATCATAAAGGGAAGTGCATATTCACAATCCTTTCTAATCCTGAAACTAAATCTAATCTGGCACAGCTCATATAAAACAGTTACATCATTAAAATTTTAGAATATTTTTAAGTCTGCTTTGAAGTCAAATTCCTTTTTTCACCTCTTATTCATAATTTCAGGGGATTTCAGAGGGGTAAACTGGAATAAGCCAAAATCGAAAACAGTGCCATTATTTTTCGGTCCTATTCTGATTTGGTTGGATACTTGTATTTCCAGAGTCTTAGCAAGTCTGATTTTATATAATATTGTATCATGTACCAAATATGTATTTGGACATACCCCTGACTATCCCCATAGACATCTTCAAAAAGATCTAAAAATTGCCGAAAAAGATCGGAAAGAAATGTCTACCGCTCACTGGGATACAGTCGTGATCATATTTCATTTTTTTTGAGTACGTCTGAGTACGTTAGATTTTTTATTGATTAGATTATAGGTTATGTTCTGAGTAGGACAGACATTATGGACAGACAAACAGCCGTGAAGAAATATGAGCCTCACCCATTGAGATGTATTAAAGAGTCACAATCTTATAGCTGACAACACTCAAAAAATGTGCATGCAAATTCAATGTTCTACAATGACATTTGACATTTGAATGTAGACGTTATGTCGTTTGTTTTAATGCTCAATGTCGCTTGTACGCAAAAAAGAAAAACTCTGCGCACTACGTAGTGTGCGCAGAGTTTTGGCGTTTACATTTTATTTGTCAGATAGTGGCTCTATAATACATCTCAATGGCCTCACCCCTATATTTGAATTAGCTTCTTGATAATTTTGTCATTAGGTACCTATTCTTTTTTCGAAACGGATATTCCAAATTCGAAATTATATTAGTGTTTTCTACTGAAATTGATGTGATTTGGACTAAGAAATTAGTGACTATTTTATTCCTATTGGTTGAATTATAAAATTGTGTCGTAGCTCTCTACGCCGTAGGCTCTAAGCTACGGCGTAGCACAAATGGATTTTTTTTAATAAAGTGAAACAACTATTTAGATTGTATTGCCTAACTGTTTAATGCTTAGAATTGTTGTGTTCTTGAAATGCGATGGACGTATTAAGACGACCGTAATAATTATAGAGTATTAACAGCCTCGAACTTTTTATCTTCTCTGTTAATGGAATTGTTAGGGAACCTATAAGCATTTGTTATGATGATGGTTATGGAGTAAATCAATAATATTTTCTATTAATATTTTGTATTACGGACGTCCAATCAAGTTGACAGTTTAACAAAAATATAATACATCTCAGATATCAATACCTGTTTCGCATATAGCGAGTTCTAATCCCATGGAAGTGCATTTGAGCGCGAAAATTAATTTCCAAAGCTCTAAAGCACTCGAGTCTCAAAATTACAATGAGAATAGTCAGAGAAAATTAGTTTTGTCTGAAATTGTTAGAATTGATTTTCGACTTCGATAAAGTCATAGAAGCCTAAGTGTTTTACAACTATGTTTTGACTTTGTCCTTTTTTAATATTTAACTGAAATTAAATGAATTGCAAATGAAATGAAAATAAAATCGACGACCTCTGTGGCGCAGTGGGCGAAAGCCTGCCTGAGACGCGGAGGTTGCGGGTTCGATCCCCGCCGCGGGACAAATGTTTGCATGTTCAGCAGATATTTGTTCCGGGTCTGGTTGTTTTTCTATGTATAATATGTATGTATTTACAAAAAAAAAATGTATCTATGTAGTATATCAGTCATCTGGTTACCATAACACAAGCATTAAATTGCTTAGCTTGGGACTAGATGACACCGTGTGGAATGTCCAAGGATATTTATTTATTTATATATTTATATTTAAAATGAAATGTATTTATTAAACCTGAAGAACACTAACAGAACATTATTTAGAATAATAATATTGTTAAATGGGACACCAGCTTCTCGTCAATTTCAACTGTATAAAGTCAATTTTAACTTACGAACTACCTCAGATCGATCGCTATAGTAACTTTGTTATCTAAAAAAAGTTTCATAATTTTTTATACAAAAATCTTCTTATGCTGAGCGTAAAGTATACAGACTTGATTGTAAAAACGTTCCATTAATGATTATCTATTTATAAAACGCATTTAATAAAAATGAAATGAAATATGATCACGACTGTATCCCGGGAGCGGTATAGACATTTCTTTCAGATCATTAGGCAATTTTTTGATCTTTTTGAAGGGGATAGTCAAAGGTAGGTCCAAATACATACATATTTGGTACATGCCCACTTTTTGCAGAAGTTAACTTTCCATACGTGACAGGTTGCAAGCCCATCGACGCTATTAGAGAGCTAATTTAATAAATAAATTGTGAAAACCAACGGAACTGTCGCAAAACAAACAGTCGGAGTTTACAAACTTATATTATATAAACATTCTAAAAAAGCAACATTAACCAACACATCACTACCAGAACAAAATTGTAACAAAACTTGCTCAACCGCTAATATAAAGTTAGCAAAACTGCTATACACTAAAATAAACTGAACAACCGAACTAACAATGAAAATTGACAGCGGAGTTTGCGAAGTTGTTTTTGGAACAATGTTGCTATCGCAAATTCACAATCGGTATTTTGCTGCTCTATTGGCGTTTTATTGATAGTTTTGTAAACAAGTTTCAACATGAATAGAAATAAATAAATATCTTTGGACATTCCACACAGCGTCATTGAGTCCCAAGCTAAGCAATTTAATGCTTGTGTTATGGTAACCAGATGACTGATACACTACATGGATACATTTTTTTTGTAAATACATACATATTATAGGTACATAGAAAACACCCAGACACGAAATACGTTAATACGTTAATTTTCTAATAAGTAGACAGGTATGCTACCTGTCTATTAGAAATAGACTATGTAAGCTAAGTCATAGGAATAGGTTAGTATGCCTACAAACACACGCGCTGTTATTGCAAGCCAGAGCGCAAATATTCTTAGCGAAATTAAAAATCTTAAGAAAAGTTACGACTTCGACGGGATTCAAACCCGCGATAATGCAAGCGATCGCCCTTTAGACGGGCTGCCTTCAACCTCTCGGTCACGAAACTTTATGCCTTATGTAACTTTTCGTAAGATTTTTAAATAGGTAGTATATATATAATTTATCTTATCTATGTCTTATCTTATCTTATTATATATAATGTGGTTTAACGCTGTAATAAAATATATAAACTAATTCTTAGCGAAGTTTCCATCAAACACATGTAAATCTTCCAAGTATCGCAAATTATATTTTGCCAAGCACTCACCATGGATAAGGTAATATCAATATAGATGCGAAACTACAGTTAATATTGACTGTCTTTTTTTATACTACCTGCCTAGCCTAGCCTACTTCATTTGTATTTGTTCATACCTCTGACTACAACCTTAGACATCTTCAAAAGAATCTAAAGATCTTTATTGTCATTTTAGATCCTTTGAAGATGTCCAAGGGGTAGTCAGAGGTATGTCCAAATACTTAACTATTTGGTATATGCCCATATTTTGCAGAAGTCAACATTCCATACGTGACAAGTTGCAAGCCCATTGACGCTACTAGAAAGCTTCCTACTCCACACGATGTACAGTTAAGTGTAGGAAAACAATGCTCAGATGCATAATAACAGTGTATAAATCAATTAGTAAAAAAAAAACCTACGAAAAAGTCCCCTAACTAATGTTAATTAGGTATATTTTGTGTATGTATGTTAGTTTGTTAGGTATTTATAAATATTTATTCAAAATTTACTTAGTTTAGTTAGATGTTAAATCAGTGGAGTATAGGGCACTGGTGACCTGTAGCACATGTTTATATACCTATTTCAGGCACCAGTCTCTCAGTCTCTCTCAAAACGGTTCTTACTTCTAACCTAAGATTGTTTCAATTTATAATTTTTTTTTTTTTACTGTACTTATATTTAAAATTACTTAATTACTTTATATTTTTATTTATGTATTGTGATTTGTGAGAGAAATAATAAACAATTTGAATTTGTATTTTGTTGAGTAAAGTTGTTAATAGCAATTGTTCTACTTAGGATTTAAATGAGCATAGATATTCTGTTCAAAGAAATGGTTGATTTTCACAGTAAAAGCTTTCATAAGCAAGGGATAGCTGGCGCTGATTCAAGAACATGATTCATAGCACTGACATAATGTTAATTTATTTTATAATGTTGGTGATGGAATCCACACTGCGTTAAATAAGTAAACATGTAAAAAGTGCACACATATAAAATTAAGAAAGATTAAAAAAATTGAAAAAGTACATAGGTACATTTTCAAATATTAAGAGCTAAAAGACAAATAGAGTCACTACATTTTAGAGTGAGTACTTCATACTAATTTACATAACCCACATTAGTATAAGTTTCACATCTAAACGTAAGCAATATTACCTAATTTATGCCACAGGGCACTTACACATTATGCAAATCCGAGAGGTTTAAGTCCAAGTATGTTTAAGTTCGCCGTTTGAACTAAGTTGTGCTTATGTTAGCAAAACTTATGGGTAGCGCAAGTTTGTTTTAGTGACATCTAGCGGATTATGGCGGAACTATCTGCATAATGAGTTATCTCTTGAATAATGGGGTTGAGTCTGGGTTATGGCTTTATTTAGATTTTCTGCTTTGTCCAGTTTTAAGGGTGTTATTTTAGAGATAGAGGTAGTTGACTATGAAATAGCGGTGCATGACAATGATGTTTTGTTTAACACTACCAAAAAAACATCCTAATGAGTTTTGAAAATATTAAGTGGTACTAAAAGTTTTTGAAGTTTGTCCTTTTATGGGACCACCCTTGAAATATATCAAAAAAATAATCATCAAACGTGGTTCACAAACGTCAAAGTTTTCCACGAACAAACAAATAAAATATTATACGGTCGAATTGAGAAACTTTCTTTTATTGAAGTCAGTTAAAAATACCTTAACTTCCTACATCTATTTTTTAATAAACTTTTATTTTATTGGGTAAGTTTGCCTACTTTAAATAAAAAAGTGCCACAAATCTGAACAACAGTGAGACACACCTCAAGATATTATAGGGTAGTTCCCGGATTTATAGCAAGGCTCGCGGCAATGGGAAGCGACGAAAAAATCGACAAATCACCACTCTTATAGACTTGAAGACTCAGCTAGATCATTCTGCAAGGTGTTCAAGGTGGTTGTATGCGTGAAACTAGCGCCGAAGCCTATTTATTTTATTATTACGTAGAACAAAGAAATTTAAAAAAACTGAATGTTCCGTTTGTGAAACCTATCATAAGCTTTTTTTAATACCACTGTAATAGTTTTATTTGGTATAGTTTAGGAGGAGTTGCGAAAACAGAGTTTGGTGGCCACCAAGTGCAACTTTGGTTTCTCCAATACTTCAGTCTTCCCGCGACCACGGCTGGTGCAATCCGGTCGAAACGTCGGCTGAATATTAAAGGTAAAATTCGTGATAAATATACCCGTTTGTAAATGTTTTATAATGTGTTCTGATCGCGAAAGTTGAAAAAAGGCAACTTTGCTACTCATATATAAAATAAAACTATTACAGAGGTATCAGAATATATACTTAAATTAAAATATCATTAATAAAAAGTTATCTGATTACCATAACATAAGCATTAAATTGCTGTGCTTGGGACTAGATGACGCTGTGTGGAATGTCCAAGGATATTTTATTTTTATAATTATACCAGCTGTCCTCTCATCCTATGTGAATAGGACCCAAGAGAAGTCCTTGGAAGGTCCATTTCTCACGAAGATTGCGGACGCTAGCATTGATGTATGCCACAGACTACCCGCTAGTGAGTCATCGTGACAAATGACATTTTTTTATGGCCCTGTTATGAGGACATGATATTATTAGGCTATTTTTGACGATAATAATGACAGGAAAACGTTAAACGGTAATAAAATATATCTAATGGTGGTGTAGAAAAGGTTTTGTTTGGATTTGACTTTGACTACCCTCAGAATCTCCAGTTAAGGGACGTCAAGTTACAAAATATTAATCTAATTGAATTTATAACTAACTGGCTACGCCTGAAAAGTTCCTAATTAAGTTGAAATACCGAGATCAAAAGTACTCTATGTGTTAATCCAGGATATAAGCTATCATGGTACCAAATTTAATACAATTCCGTCCAGCCGTTTGCTTGTGAAGGAGTAACAAACATTCATACTTACTTACACACGTACACACACACAAAATCCTTTCATCATCTTTTAAAGCCTCTAGCAGTGACAGTTCAGGAAATAAATTAAGAATAGTAATTCCTGAAAAATGGAAAAAATGGTAGGTATAATACATTTTGTTGTATAAAGTCTGTCGCGTAAACTAGTCTTTTTATCATTATATGAAGTTTCGTGGTCAGTGGAGGATTTTGGGGGAGACCTTTGCCCAGCAGTGGGACATAGTAGGTTTCTAAAAAAAAAAAAAATTAAGTTTGGATGTAGAAGCTTTCTTCAAAAACATAGAAACGATTCCTAAAAAAATCTTTCACGAACCTATATCAAATTTTTAAAGCAAATAATCCTTTCATGAAACGTGAAGCCTGAAGTAAAGTCCTCTAAACCAAATAGGCTTTTAAAGTACAGTTGAGTCCAGATAAAGCACAATGCAATTAAGGCGAATGCCATCAGTCGGGACTCGACTCGGCACCTTAATTGACAGCCGGACGTGCTTTTATTTCAACGAATTTTGGGTAAAACTGTTTGGAGTTAAAGGTTTTGAGTTGGCAACACTGCGCACGAATTTGAACTTAAAGGGAATGTGCTGAGAGTTTGTTATTGATTTAATGGATTTTAGCTTGTGGTTACCAAGAATGAATAATATATGCGGGGAAAACGAACTTTTAGTAATATCCGTACTATTTTATTTAATAAAAATTATGAAACTTTTAAAATCGACTTCAATGATTGTCTTCGTTAAACGATTTCGAAGATGATCTCTTGATTACATTAGAGGTAGTCAAAGGCGTGTCCAACCTAATAAATAGTTGGAATCATGTCAAATTTATTATTCCATATCCGCCGGGTTAAAAGTTCATCACAATGTGTTTTATTTTTCAGTCGCCCTGAAATAGTTTCGAAAACGCATTTAAAAAACCGGTACCCTGGCAATGCCACTAGTGTCTCTCCGTCTCATAGTGGCTTAGATCAGTTTAGCTACCTAGATCGTTTGAAAAGATCCCTAGGTGACTCAACATGAGTGTCTGATTGTATTTGTACAGTTCTGTAAATATGTAGTAGTTTAGTTTTTGCAGTAAAACCATGAATACTACAGAAAGTGACGAGTGCATGTGAAAAGGCACGTGTACTGTTCTGAAATTTAATAAAGCCATGCTTCGAGTTAGTTGTAGTGGAACACTGCAGTTAGTACCTTTTAGGAGAGTTTTTTGAAAACTGTGAACGTTATAAGGCATTTGTTTAAAAGCTATTGATTATACAGGATGCTTTAAGTTTTTCTTTGTTTATTTTGAGAGCACTTGGCGGTATTTACTGACGTTTTTGAAAGATAATTTGAAAAGAAGCCACTGGTAGTGGCATAAACATAATCTGTTCGCTTTTGTGCTTCAGCTAAGTAAAGTAAAACCCCGCGGTGTTACCCGCGGTGAATAAGTTAATACATTTTTTTAACGACTTCAAAAAGGAGGAGGTTCTTAATTCGTCGACTGGGTGAACCGATCTTGATGATCCTTTTTTTGGTCTGATGAGGATCGTCAGAGATATGAATAAAAATGCACCTCGAGAGTGCAAAAAATTACTCTCTTCTTACGTAATCGAAAAAGTTTTCATAAAATTTTTAATTTTGCTCCTTGTTTAAGACTAAGGCGTCATTGTGTCACTTGATTTTGGTGCTCATAGAAAAGGATGACTGCTGGTCGGTTACTATTCTATGGTCTAACATAGTTTATTTTGCTTGCAAAATATTCAAGAAGCTACCATGCGAGCGAAGCGAGCTTCGAACCAAGCGAGCGCAGCGAGCCGAAATTTTTAAGACAAATTCGTCATGTGACACTTGATTTTGCTTAAGGTGCTCATAGAAAAGGCTGACTGTTGGTCGGTCCCTATTCTATGGTCTGACATAGATCAGTTTGCCAACATAATATTCAAGAAGCTACCGTGCGAGCGAAGCGAGCTTCGAACCAAGCGAGCGCAGCGAGCCGAAATTTTTATGACAAATTCGTCATGTGACACTTGATTTTGCTTAAGGTGCTCATAGAAAAGGTTAACTGTTGGTCGGTCCCTATTCTAATGTCTGACATAGATCAATTTGCCAGCAAAATATTCAAGAAGCTACCATGCGAGCGAAGCGAGCGGCAATTTTTAAAAACGTATGCGTCTTGACGTGATACTTGATTTTGCTTATGGAGCTCATAGAAAAGGCTGACTGTTGGTCGGTTCCTATTATATGGTCTGACATAGTTCAATTTGCTAGCAAAATGTTTATGAAGCTACCGTGCGAGCGAAGCGAGCGCAGCGAGCGTCTTAAACTCGCGAAGCGAGCGGAAATTTTTAAAAACAAATGCGTCCTGACGTTATACTTGATTTTGCTTATGGAGCTCATAGAAAAGGCTGACTGTTGGTCGGTTCGGCGAGCAAAGCGAGCGTAGCGAGGATTTTAGACTCGAAGCGAGCCGAAACTGTGGGAAATTTAATAAAATAGCGATGGCGAGGTGCTTTGAAGACCGAATTTTAATTGAATACACAAATATAAACTTTGTCCTAATGGTTTATGTTGAGCCAGAAATCTTTTTATCGGGGATTTATCTATGTACAAAGGTCCCAATTCCGTGAGATTATGGGGACAAAAAAAAACAATATTTGAAATTCGTTAAGTTTGAGTTTGAAGAAGCATAATTTAAGTATGTTGATAATCTCAGGGGAACAATACACTTTTAAGGGATATAAAGTAGCCTATGACATGTGTTAATCCAGGATATCAACTGTTACTGTCCTGGTACCAAATTTCATTCAAATCCGTCTAGCCGTTTGAGCGTGAAGGAATTATAACTTTGCTTGTGCTGCCATCTATTAACATTATTTTGACTAAAAGTTACGTTTTCACGGCCAAACTATTTTGATGAATAATTTGGTTTATAATCCCACGGAACCATTCCTTTTTTATTTGTTAATCCAGGGAATAAACAATCCTGCTACTAAATTTAATTCAAATTCCAGCCGTTAAAGCGTGAAGGAATAATAACTTTCCCTGTGCTGCCATCTATTGAAATTATTTTGTTACTTTTTCACGGCCAAACTATTTTGTATAAACTATTTTAATGAATTTGATTAATAATCCCACGGAGTCAATGCACTTTTCAGGAATTTTAAGTAGCGTATTTTTTAATTCTGTGTACATATAAGCAATCCTGCTACCAAATTTCATTCAAATCCGTCCAGCCGTTTGAGCGTGAAGGAGTTATAACTTTGCTTGTGCTGCCATCTATTAACATTATTCTGACTAACAGTTACGTTTTCACGGCCAAACTATTTTGATGAATAATTTGTTTTACAATCCCACGGAACCATTCCTTTTTTGGGAATTTAAGGTAGCCTATTTGTTAATCCAGGAAATAAACAATCCTGCTATCAAATTTAATACAAATTCATCCAGCCGTTTTAGCGTGAAGGAATAATAACTTTGCCTGTGCTGCCATCTATTGAAATTATTTTGTAACTTTTTCATGGCCAAACTATTTTAATAATCCCACGGAATCAATGCATTATTTAGGAATTTTAAGTCGCGCATATTTTAATCCAGGGTATAAGCAATCCTGCTACTAAATATTATTCAAATCCGTTCACCCGTTTGAGCGTGAAGGAGTTAAATTTTTGCCTGTGCTGCCATCTATGAAGTTATTTTGTCTGACAGCTACCTTTTGCACTGCCAAACTACCGAAACTATTTTGATGAATAATTTGGTTAATAATCCTACGGGAACACTGCACTTTTCAGGAATTTAAAGTAGCCTATTTGTTAATCCAGGGTATAAGCAATTCTGGTACCAAATTTCATTCAAATCCGTTCAGCCGTTTGAGCGTGAAAGAGTAACAAACACACTTACATACTTACACACTTACACACTTACATACTTACATACTTACACACACACAAACTTTCACCTTTATAATATTAGTGGGATTCATTTTTATTAACACAGATTAACTCAGGCCTTTACATCTTTACTAGATGATTTAATACAGCGTCAGGAGGCAATCTTTGCCTACACTTAACGGGACACTGTAGTGCCTGGGACATTGTTGAGATGGAGTAGGCTTGTAGCACCTAAACCATCCTCTCAGCGTATGCCATATCCACAGGAAAGACAATGGTCAATACGTGTGGGGCTGACTAGCCGCGGGTTTCCTCACGATGTTTTCCTTCACTGTTAAGGAATCGTGTTAATGCGCATATACATTTTTAAACAAAAAATCCATTGATGCATGGTCGGGATTCTAACCCGCGACCTTCGGATCGAAAGTCCAGGTACATCCCACTCGGCCAACACGGCTCACACGTGAAGAATCAGGGCAACAACCATTTTGTATTTTTTTTTTTAAAACAAGAAGAAAACGTAATATCGTGATTTCAGAGATCCTAATTAATACACTCTTGCTTACTAAAATCTACTCGTAATTTACCAGTTGAAGCACCCTGTATATGCTTAAGGCCTTTTTACAAGTACCCCTGACTATGACAGCGTTGGCCAAAATGAGAGTCCTTAGTATAAAGTGAAGTAGCGCAACTCACTGAACTGTCAGTTTTGACAGCCGACGTCAAGTGTTTTGACAGCTGTAATGGCATTGTTTTATAAATGATGAAGTGGCTTTTGATTACTTGAAGAAGGAAAGTTATCAAGAGTTGCGACAATGGTAAGTTGAAAATATTGGAGATTTATCAAGAATTATAAAGTTTGAGTGATATCAAGTATCTTCTGTCTCTGTCAAAATTAAGTAAGCATTTAATTTATCGAAATCAACGTTATTTTCTGTGAGTAATTTCTTCTTGTGTTAAATACTGTCAGGTAAGGTTATTTTGAAATGATTTAAACTTGACTATTGCTCTTTCAAATCAATCAAGCAATAAAAAGCATAATAGCATCTTTCAAACATATATTAGGATAGGTACTTAGATTTTTATTTTCACTGGTATTGAGAGTCATTATTTTCTGAAATCGCCATTTTGAAAAAATCTATTGTATGAGAATTAAATAACAAAAATGTAATCTGTTTGAAATAACCAAACTAAATATTCTAATAACTATTAAAAAAGTAAAACTGGTTTCAAATTATACAAGACAGTGTAATCCGAGTGAAAAGTTAAAACTTTTCAGTGAGTTTGATGTACTGTAATTGTATTATACTATGGTATTCCTAAGTGCTCCTACATTAGAAGTAGACGTGACAAAATTCAGTTAATTAATCTCTCGGGTTATTTTCAGCAAGTGTTAATTATCCTTACAAAGATTAAGCAACGTTTTAAGTAAATTAGGACTATTTTGAGTCTTAGAATGTTATAGTTCAGTTATTCCGATTTTGCGAAAAACTCGAATCATTTTTTTAATTATTTTTGAAAGAGATTTTCAATTATAAATTTTAATGTATTAACCAGATGGGTCGGTGTCAATTTATATGAAAAAAAGACACGAATTAGTTTTTTATATATATAAAAATGTCATGTATAAAACTAATTCATGTCTTTTACACGTTTTTTACGTACTTTTAAATAGAAATTTACAGGATTTTATCGCGTAATTTACCTTTTATTATTTCCCGACGTTTCGGCTGTGTTACAACAACCGTGGTCGCGGGCGAACTGGAGTATGTAGGTAGGCTCCGACGAGAAGCGGCAGTTTATAAAACTACCCTCCCTTAAGCTTCACAATTCGGAACGGCTGCATGTCCACCACAGCACACGACACTAACTGTATCTTTACACCGAAACTTTCCATCACGACGCGCATTACACCTACTAATAACTGGATTCCATGATAACGGGAGCCTAAATCCATCCTCGCGATTGAAATTCGGATATTTCTTGATTTCTATTGCTTCACGAATTATTCGCTTATAATACTGGCGTTCGTTGGCAAGAATCTTGGGATCATGAAGTTCAATCCAGTGATTAGGCCCCGAGTCCACTAGGTGCTCTGCTATCGCCGATTTGTTTACCTGGCGGTTTTTAACTGCTGCTATGTGTTCCTTTATGCGTTCAGCTATTGTACGCTTCGTTTGCCCAATATAGGAACGGCCACAGCTACAGTCAACCTTATACACACCAGGTACATGTAAAGGCGTGACGTCTTTCGGTGATCTTAACAGCTTTGCGACTTTGGTGAAAGGAGTAAAAATGGTCTTGATAGAAAACTTTTTCAAAATATTGCCAATTTTGTCCGTTACCCCTTTCACATACGGCAAGTACGTAGGCTGCCTGCTGACATCAGGCATTCTCTCTGTAGCGCCTTTTATCCGTCGCTTCTTCAAACCTTTGTATCCATTTCTTCTTAGTACCTCCTGAACATGAGCCAGTTCTCCATCTAAATGTTCAGGGTCACAAAGATCATATGCTCTATTCGTTAGAGAAGAAACAACGGACTGCAAGTGGCGAGGATGATGGTGTGATGCAGCATGTAGATACCTATCAGTGTGTGTCGGTTTTCTATACACAGAGTGCGCCAAGGAACCATCAGTTCTCACCATTACTTTGACATCTAGAAAAGCCAGGGTTCTTTTTTCTTCCGTTTCATGTGTAAATTGAATTTTAGGATGGATTGAGTTTAAATATGTGTTCAATCGCTCAATTTCATATGCACCACCCTTCAATATGCAAAAAACATCATCAACGTATCGTTTCCACATTCTTATACCGTAGACTGTCAAGTCTAAAAGACTTTCAAAATGCTCCATCCAGATATTAGCCAAAACCGGCGCCACTGGGCTGCCCATGGCCACTCCATCAATCTGGAGGTAATGTTGTCCTTGGTACAAGAAATAGTTGCCCTCTAAACAGTTTCTAAGCATAACGACATATTGTTCTGGAAGTTCATTATCACAAAGCTTTTCTTTTACCACATCAAGGCACTCTGTTACTGGAACATTAGTGAATAAAGACACCACATCAAAACTCACCAATATCTCATCAGGTTCCATTTTTATGCACTTGATAATTTCAATAAAATGGCGAGAATCTTTCACAAATGATGACGTTTTTCCTACGAGAGGTTGTAGTTTAGCTGCAACATTCTTAGACAGCTTGTAAGTGGGAGAATCAATTTGACTTACTATTGGTCGTAGGGGCACACCAGTTTTATGTACCTTCGGTAAACCATACAATTTAGGCGGCTGTACAATTGCAGGTTTATGTAGACGGTCAAAGTCATCATCTGAAAATAAGTCTCTGTGTTCCTGGATAAGAGACCTTATGCGCTTTGTAACTCTAGCCGAAGGGTTGTACGATACCGGCTTATATACATTAGTGTCACTTAACAAACCTCGTATTTTAGTATCATAGTCAGTGGTGTCCATCACTACTGTCGCATTACCCTTATCAGCTTTAAGCACTAAAATGTCTTTGTTAGACCTCAAGTTAGTAAGTGCCTTACGCTCGTCTTGAGTAATGTTAGGCTGAGGTAATCGACTTTTGCGTAAAATAATTGAAGTATCTTGTCTCAGCGTTTCCGCGTCATTAGGTGAAATTTTATTACGCATAATCGTCTCCTCTACACCACTAACAATCTCCTCATACGGTATTCGTTTAGGTGTAAGAGCAAAATTTAAACCCTTTTCTAGAATGCTCTGCGTCGGACCATCTAAAGAAGCGCTTGACAAATTAATAACGGTCTGCACAACTTTCGTGCCCGAATATACTCGATCTCGCACCTCTTCTTGACGAGCCAGCAATTTTTCAAACTTTTTCTCATGTCCCGCCGTACACAAGTCAAAAGTTATTTGCGCTTGAGCGTAAGTCACTCTATCACACACTTCAAAATCACTGTCTGTTAACACCGCACCGCATTCCAGATGTAGATTATATAAGTCACATTGCACTCTGTCTAAATAATACCTATCGTTCCGAATTAATTGCTTTAATAATCGGACACTCGCACTCCGTAGAATTCCTTCAGAATGTGCTATATCACTACGCGGTTTGATACGAACACACGTAGGTAGTACGTTGCGATCCCGACATTTTGTTAAAAATTTCAAAGATGTGAGTAGGCGCACACTTTTCTTCCGAAGAAACTCAAGATGACGAATTTTGTTTGCAATTTCCGGCCCGTACCGGTTTACAATAGTCTTTCTTAAACTTTCGCGATCACAATTCATACTTTTAAATAGAAATTTACAGGATTTTATCGCGTAATTTACCTTTTATTATTTCCCGACGTTTCGGCTGTGTTACAACAACCGTGGTCGCGGGCGAACTGGAGTATGTAGGTAGGCTCCGACGAGAAGCGGCAGTTTATAAAACTACCCTCCCTTAAGCTTCACAATTCGGAACGGCTGCATGTCCACCACAGCACACGACACTAACTGTATCTTTACACCGAAACTTTCCATCACGACGCGCATTACACCTACTAATAACTGGATTCCATGATAACGGGAGCCTAAATCCATCCTCGCGATTGAAATTCGGATATTTCTTGATTTCTATTGCTTCACGAATTATTCGCTTATAATACTGGCGTTCGTTGGCAAGAATCTTGGGATCATGAAGTTCAATCCAGTGATTAGGCCCCGAGTCCACTAGGTGCTCTGCTATCGCCGATTTGTTTACCTGGCGGTTTTTAACTGCTGCTATGTGTTCCTTTATGCGTTCAGCTATTGTACGCTTCGTTTGCCCAATATAGGAACGGCCACAGCTACAGTCAACCTTATACACACCAGGTACATGTAAAGGCGTGACGTCTTTCGGTGATCTTAACAGCTTTGCGACTTTGGTGAAAGGAGTAAAAATGGTCTTGATAGAAAACTTTTTCAAAATATTGCCAATTTTGTCCGTTACCCCTTTCACATACGGCAAGTACGTAGGCTGCCTGCTGACATCAGGCATTCTCTCTGTAGCGCCTTTTATCCGTCGCTTCTTCAAACCTTTGTATCCATTTCTTCTTAGTACCTCCTGAACATGAGCCAGTTCTCCATCTAAAGTTTTATAAAGAAGAAGAGAAGCGGCAGTTTTATAAACTGCCGCTTCTCGTCGGAGCCTACCTACATACTCCAGTTCGCCCGCGACCACGGTTGTTGTAACACAGCCGAAACGTCGGGAAATAATAAAAGGTAAATTACGCGATAAAATCCTGTAAATTTCTATTTAAAAGTATGAATTGTGATCGCGAACGTTTTTTACGTCTTTGAAACTGTCAATATCGTTCATACGTGATGGTACAGTGCAGACAAGAATTTGCTAACATTTTAAGATACGAGATTAAGTCTCGATAATATAATTTAAACATGTTTTCTGGTCGTGATAACTTAAAAAGCATTGTAACTCTAGATTTTTCTAAATAAAACTTCCAAAACTTAAAATGTAAACTTCAATAGGTACACTTAAAAACTTGACAACTTACATCCGTCCACTCAACATAACTTAAATTCGAAAGTACCTACAACAATCTTAATATACGTCTATAAAGTTTCTTGAATGCAAATTTCTCCAGAGTGCTAGTACATTATGCAGCGGCTGCCATATTGGAAAAAAAACCGGCTAAGCGTGAGTGGACGCTGTGTTCTATATAAAGATTTATAGCTGGTAAAGTAACAATATAAGTAGTACGGTTGTTTTTAGAAAATGAATTCGTTTTTGTTTCACACTGTTATTATTGATTTTAAGATTTTTGAGCTTGCTGTCTGTTACCTAAGGTAATTATATTTATTTATTTATTTATTTATATCAGCCGTTCGTGTCCCACTGCTGGGCAAAGGCCTCCCCCCACTCTTTCAGTAATTATAATAATTATAGGAAAAGGTAATTTTAGTAACATTTAATTACTCTTTTTGCGATTTATGTTCTCTTCATTTTGCATTTTGATATATATTGTAGGGGGTATTGTTGTCTGTAATAAAATAAATAAATAAATTATTTAGGAATTCGGACAAAAAAGTTTGATCTTTCCCCCTACCGCTGATAGGGGTGCAGTTTGAACTTTATTCAGTCCCTAGAGGTGAAATTTAATTTGGATTACAGTTTTAAAAGTTTTGAATTGTGATCGCAAAAGTCTATGAAAGACTATTTTCAAGTGGTTCAACAAGAAATGAAATAAAATGAAAATGATCAAATATTTTTCTCGAATCTGGGTGTTTTCTATGTATAATAATCTATGTGAGTATTTACAAAAAAAATGTATATCAGTCATCTGGTTACCATAACACAAGCATTAAATCGCTTAGCTTGGGACTAGATGACGCCGTGTGGAATGTCCAAGGATATTTAAGATTATTCTTAAATAACATAAAACTGCCAATTATAACTGCAACTAAAAAAATGTTTTTAAAAACATAACATCATAAGTTTTATGTTTTTAATACAGAACCCTAAAAGCTAAGCCTAGAGGAAAAAGAATAACCACTTTAAGCGTAGGCTTTTAAGGTCTTTGAGTGCGCTTTTGCTTAAAGCGATGTGCATTTTTATATACCCGTGCATTTTGTTGACATGCTGTTGTACAATTTAATACTGACAAAAAGGAGGTTATAAATCTATATAGTCGATGGCAATACGGCTAAAGAATGATTGCTTGAATCACGCGGGTTCGAATCCCGTCGAAGTCGTAACTTTTCGTAAGATTTTTTATTTTCTATGGAGGTTATAAAGTTGTATGTCTAATGTAGATGTGATGAGCCGTGTTGGCCGTGTGGTGAGTACCCCGACTTTCATTCAGAAGTTCGTGGGTTTGGGCTTAGTTGACTTAATTCACGGTTGGTTTTGTTTTAAGTGAGGTGAATAAAGTTAACATGTGATTTATAAAAATGTCTTTTGTTTTTTGAACAACTGTGCAGAGTTGAGACTTAATTTCACGAAAACGAAGTTTCTCTACAATTTTCGGGTTCAGCTTATGTTGGTGGTTGCTGAATTTGTAACAGTTCACCAACATAATAAGCTGAATCCGAAAATTGTCACGAAACTTCCTTTTCTTGGAATCCAAGTAGGGGCTCGAGTGTTTAAAGTTAACTAAAAATATCCCGGCCGTGCATCAATGTAAAAATATCTAATGTAATGCTAATAATAGGGAAAGAGGCGTGATTGTATGAAATATTGTTAGCCAACAACGAGCTCATAGCTTAAGGTCTATCCAAACCACTTTATCAGCATCTATTCTTCAATCAGTGTCATCCGTGTTACCATTGTATGTTGTCTTACCTGAAACAAAATAATCAAAATTAGAATGTTTCTTAATAAAAGTTGATATAAATATAATAAATAAATGAAAAATCTTACTTAAAGTTTATGACTTCGACGGGATTCGAACCCGCGTGATACAAGCGATCACCTTTTAGCCGGTTTAATAAGTTTTTTATTTTGCTACTTTCAAGACATAATTTTAAATTATTATAATAATTCCCCGAAGAGCAAAGTTCTTACAAATCGTATCAAATTCAAAATTCCCCAAAGTGCGAAGTTATTACTCCTACAAATCTTATCAAATTCAAACATAATTTTCCAGAAATAAAAGTAATCACTTTTCAAAAGAAATATTTCAAAAAGAATTCAGTACCTACGTCAAACTTTAATATTACTGCAAAATTACCAATTGTACGTTTAAAGTACCGAAAAATATAATTTCGGGACATAAAAGAAGGCAGTTACCGTATTTTAGACCTAATTTTAGTGTAAAGGAGTTCCATTTAATATTTTTGACATCTAATATATTTCTATCTAAAAAGATTTGTATAAATGTCAGAAACATGCTCATAATCTAATTTTACATTGATATAAATATTTCGTTCGTTCGTATGAGCAAGTGGCCAACTCTGGTGACGGAGTTTTTAGGCCGCCTAAAGGCCTCCGTCATGGCTTAACTACTTTAAAAGCCGGGACCGACAATTTAACGTGCCCTCCGAAGCACGGAAGCGCTCAGATGAAAATGCCACTTGGTCACCCATCCAAGTAGCGACCGCTCAGAACGTTGCTTAACTTCGACGATCTATCAAGAACGTCTTAGCAAGCTTCGCCACGAGCGCTTCAATATATAAATAGTAAAAGCTTGAAAATAGATGTTGTCGCCGTAAATGAGTAGTTCTCACGACAGAAAATTAAATATTGGTTATAAGTGACCCGTGTTGGCCAAGTGATATGAACCTCAACTATCGTACTGAAAAGGTCGTGGCTTTAAATCCCGGCCGCACATCAATGGATTTCTCGTTTTGAAAAACATTAACATTTTATCTAATTTTTATGTTGTCTAACTTTTGAAAACAGTGGACATTCTAATAAATAATGTTATTTGCGGTATGGACGCGAGTAACATCCAACAAATAGTAACAAGTAGCCACAAAAGTTAGAGATTGTTACTAAATGTTACCGATGTAACGATCAATGTTCTAAAAACGTTGGATTCCTTAAAAAATATTATCCTTTTAGCAAATTAAAATTTCTATCGGCTCACAAAGTTTTATTTTAAGCATCTGGTTACCGAAGGGTAGGTAATGGTTCGATATTAGGTATGTTTATGTCAAGCCGTGTTGGCCAAGTGGATAAGTCCTTCGACTTTCTATCCGAAGGTCGTGAGTTCGAATCCGGCCGTGCGTCAATGGACTTTTCGTGTCGAAAAATTTATATGCACTTTAACATGAGCTTTAAACGGTGAAGGAAAACATCATGAGGAAACCCGCGGCTAGTCAGCCCCACACGTATAGACCATCTTTCCTGTGGATATGTCCGGCAGCTAAAAGGATGGTTTAGGTGCTGGGCAAGCCTATTCCATCTCAACAATGTCCCAGGCACTACAGTGTCCCGTTAAGTGTAGGCAAAGCTTGCCTCCTGACTCTGTATAAATCCTCTAGTAAAAATGCCTAGATTTATGTTTATGTAGAGTTCGCGAATGGGATAGCGCCTTGAATTTTTAAAGAACGTGGGTTCGAATTCTGACCGTGCATCAACGATTTGCATACCGATCTTAGAGGTACTATACTAAGTCCATGACACCGATACAATTTCACTCTACAAACGAACTGAACAACACATTTTAACTTTTTTGACGTTTCAAAACCTTTATCACCATGTCAAAGGACTTATCTTTGAAGTCACGTTTAAAACCATCCACAAAAATCGTTTACAAATAATAATTGTTAGAAATGAAGAATAAAACATTATTGTACTAGCTGTTACTTCTAATGTTATTTGAAAACTAATATTTAGTTATCTTAAAAATGTTACAAAAGAAAAAAGTTTTTCGCGAGAATTTGATTATTGTAATTTTCAAAGAAAATTCGAGATACCTTTATAGTAACTTGGTTAATTATAAATAATGCTTAATCGACAATTAATTGTCTATAATACTTTAACACAACAATAATTCCTAATTTGTACAATTTAATTACATCTTTCAATACTTTTCCTGACAACTTAATGTAAATAAATTGTAAACATATTAGACTTTAGTAGTATAGCAATAGGGATTATAATCGTTTGCGTGTTGTTATCGAATTTGTAACAGTAATGGTAGAGGGTAGCTATAATTCTTCAATTAACCAAACCCTTAGTGGGTAAGGGTGGTGTGGAAGTGATAAGCGGAAGCGATCTCATTAGTAGAGACTTTTATATTTCCTATAAGCTGTATAGTAGCCCACTTTGGTGACAGAGTTTTTGGGCTGCCTAAAGGGCATCATGGCGTCTTTAAAAGCCGGGAACTATAATTTAACGTGCTCTCCGAAGCAGTGATCTTAAACTAGCTATCCTGTGAAACTTTGTACCGCCTCAGAAATATCATAATATCACAACCACGACGCCATTACCGGCAACTGTATTTTAAAACCAAAGTCAAATCAAAAAAACATTTATGCAGCACGACCTCTAGGATCAAATTGAATCGTTTCAGTAGCTAGGCGATTCTTTTGCCAACAAGAAAAAAATAAAACAATAACAAGATGCAACATTATTAAATTAGATGACTGTGACACCGGTAGCAAGGTGGGTTGAAGACATAGTCCACGTCCCAGGACATTAATAAATGCAACTGACACATCAAGACCGTAGTGAATGGCACAAACTTAGAGAGGCCTATGCCCAGTAGTGGGTAAAGTCTGGCATGATGACCTTCAGAGTGGGTAAAGTCGGGCTTTGAATGATAATGATGATGATGACCTTCAGAAATCGCTACCGCCTATAGTTTGATCCACAAGCCATGAGCGGAAACTCGCAAATCAGTCCCGAGGTACTATTTATGGCCCCTCAGCTCTCCCGAATTGAGTCGTGCTCAGACGTCACTCCTACCCACTCCTACCCACTTGTACACAAGAGGTACCTTATTATCTAGCTAGATTGTGTATCCAGCCGTGTTGGCCGAGTGGTAAGTACCTCGACTTTTGACCCGAAGGATTCGAATCCGGCCGTGGATCAATGGGTTTTTCGTTTCGGAATTATATGCACTTTAATACGAGCTCCAAACGGAGAAAGAAAACATCGTGACGAAACCCGCGGCTAGTCAGTCCCACACGTATTGACCATTTGATTGTCTCTCCTGTAGATATGGCCGGCAGCTGAGAGGATGGTTTAGGTGCTACAAGCCTATTCCATCTCAACAATTTTGCAGGTACTAGTGTTACGTTAAGTGTAGGTAAAATTTTCTCCTAATGTAAAGGCATTCGTATCAAGCCTTATCAAGTAAAAAAACGGAAAAGAAAAACATCCTGAGGAAACTGTATAATTATGCGCAATAACACGAGCACTAAACGGTGAAGGAAAACGTGAGAAAACCAGTTAGCTTTCTAATAGCGCCAATGGGCTTGCAATATGTATTTGGACATACCTCTGACTAGCCCTTTAAACATCTTCAAAAAGGATCTCAAAATTGCCTAGAAGATCTGAAAGAAATGTCTACCTCTCCTCGATACAGTCGTGATCTTATTTCATTTTTTAAACAGAAATACGTTTCGAAAAGTTGTAGAACAAACGTTGTTTTTAGTGATAGAAATAGGCCAAGCGCTTTCGGCTGTTTTAAATAACCCCTGTTATCTGTCTTCAGACCCTTGCTTGATACAAACATAAGTATAAATAACATTTCCACCTTTCCACTCTGATAATTACAGTAAGCTCCTAAAATTACAGAGATTTAATATTTGATTATCCCAGTTCACATCAAAGTTACTTTGATCTGTTTGTTTGTTTGTGGGCTTAGCTAGTGCTAATATTTTGGTTTGTGTGTTGTGAAGTGAAGTTTGTAGGGTGGAGAAGGATCTAAATTGAAAGAAATTAAATGATTTTATGAATTAACAGTGGTAAGAAATACTTGTATTTTAAATGTTATATTTAATACCAATGACTAAATACTTCATAGATATTTTTTTTAGCGCGCTTTCGACGACTGCGCCACAAATCAAGTGTGAATTGACGTTTGAAGGTAAAGGTGATCAATCTTGGTTCAAGTAACTTAAATATTAAAAAGGTGAAAATTTGCGTGTGTGTTTGTTACTCTTTCACACTCAAACAGCTGGACGGATTTTAATTAAATTTGGTACCAGGATTGCTCATACCCTAGATTAAAAATAGGATTTTGATTCCGGTATTCCCACGGGAATGGGAACTATTCACCGCGGGTTACACCGCGGGGCGCAGATAGTTTTTTTTATAAAACTAACTTCAATTTTGTAAGACTTGAGGTGCATTTCTGCTTATAACTCCATAGATCCTCGTCAGATCCTCAAAAAACAATTATGGGACTATCTTGGGACTTCAGGAGTATACCCTTTCAAACAAAAATATTAAAACATAACACTAGCTTTAAGGTGCTTAGCTTGGGACTAGATGACGCTGTGTGGAATGTCCAAGGATATTATTTATTATTATTAATTTATTAATACACCTCGAGACAACGGTCTCAAAAACTTCGAGAGGTTAAAACATAGATCTTATGAAATTAAAGTCGGTCTAAAAAAAATTGCTGCTTATTTATTAATGTGCAATAAATTTGAAGCGCTCGCGGCGAAGCTCGCTAAGACGTTCTTGATAGATCTTCGAAGTTAAGCAACGTTCTGAGCGGTCACTACTTGGATGGGTGACCGCAAGTGGCATTATCAGCTGAGCGCTTCCGTGCTTCCGGGCACGTTAAATTGTCGGACCCGGCTTTTAAAGTCGTTAAGCCATAACGGAGGCCTTCAGGCGGCCTGAAAACTCCGTCACAAGAGTTGGCCACTTGCTCATACGAACGAACGAATGGTAAAGAATAAGAAATACCTATAAATGAAGTCACATGTAAAAGCTAGTATCTATATTGACATCATAATGATATATCACCTTGCGTAATCATTGAGACTGGGTTATTTCGTTGAGTGAAGTAATTTGTTTTCATGTCATGTTAAGGGTGTGTTACTGATTCATGTAATTTTCTAAAGTAACCTATAATTTTACTTTGATTACCCAAATTTGAAGAAAGAACAACTTAGATAGGTAATTTAGGTTGCCTGTCCATTGACGGGAGAAACTAATAAATATTAACCAATAGGAAAAAAACCGCGGCAGACCGCGGAGGCGGTGGAGAGACGAGCTTGACTCCTACTGTCCACAATGGACCACACTAGCTCACAATAGAGAGGAGTGGAGAGAAGGAAGGGAGGCCTTTGCCCTGCAGTGGGATGATACGGGCTCCAAATATTAATAATAATAGTCTTTTAATAGTCCTGCACAGACCGAGGACTGCCTTTGGATGCATTTCTTGTGTTATTCAGGGTAGTCACCGGTATGTGTCTCCATCACAAAAACATTAAAACTGTCAAAAGGGCCTCTGTGTGTTGGCTTCGGCCCCATGCATGCCTACCAAAGGTCCGAGATTCCATAGTCCCGTGATGGTAAACCTTGACATACATAATAATAATAGGAAAATAAAATGAAATGAACTATGATCACGACTGTATCCCAGGGAGCGGTAGACATTTCTTTCAGATCTTTTTAGGCAATTTTTAGATCCTTTCCGACATCTTCAATGTCTAAATAATAAGTCAAGTCTAAATAATAGATGTCTCTCATAAACACAATCTATTCATGTACTTAAAACCAACATTCATGTACATTGTACAACCCACCATAAAAGTTGCGATACTAAAGTTTACGACGACGAGCACTGACTGCGATGCTTTTGTTGCGAGGTGTATTTGTTGCAAAATGTTGAATACTAAATTAGCTGTCTAGGGTTTAAGTAACACATTCAAATACCTATGTGAGTATTATGAGAACTAGATTTAGATAAAATTAGAAGTCCTTGTTATCAACAAAAGCGAAGTCAATTTTCGTGTCAAATTTCGCTTTTAAAAAAAAGCTAGGCCCACACCACCAGGTTCTTGCCTGATTCTTTCCCTGGTTTAGGGAGTCGCGTTGGAACAGGCATTAGAATCACCTAGCATATAAAACGAAACTTAAGCGATCCTTGAGGTCCTACAAGAATAAATGATTTTTTCTTTCTTACGGGTTTAAGTATAATAAGCTCAGAAGTTCGGCCATTCAAATATTTTAGAGGATTTTTGAAAATATCTAGATGTGTAGTAGATGTCCAACTGCATGTCGATTTCTTGTCTTTATTGTATTTTTTCTCAAAATACCTACCATTTTAAAGTTCGACCATTTCAGATATCTAGAACAATTAAGGTTGTCAGAGGCAAGTACAACCATACATTTTTGTTAACACTGACAATGTAAAAATACCTAGACATAGTAAAAGTTATTCAGTATCGCAATAAGACTGTTCTAGTGGAAACAGTATTTCAACCGCAGCATATTTCTAGAAACTTTATGATCCCGCGCTAAATAAACACAAACTCTACTAAATGAGCTACTAAATATACTCGTGCGCTTGATGTAGCGTTTACATTGGCTAGCTACTGGCTAGGTAGTAGCTATCTTCATAGTAGCTTCTTGCCTGATTCTTTCCCTGTTGTAGGGAGTCGCGTTGGAACATTATTTTTGTTTGACATTGTTTATCTGAAATATTTGTGTAGTTAGTAAGTAAGCATGTAAAGTAGTTTTTCTTTTTTTTTCTTTGTTTTTATTATGTTATTTTTCTTGTAATTTCAAACACATTTTGTAAAAGGAATGTTTATGAATAAATGAACTGAACAGGCATTAGAATCCCCTAGTTTTAAGAACGTGACCTGTCAAAGTGGTCTTAAACGATCGTACTGAATAAATACATTTTGATTTTGATTTTGTAATGCAACAACTTTAATTTAATTTAACAAGTGGCGATATTTTTTTAATTTAAAATCGACTTTAATAACGTGAGTATAGAGAGCATTTTCCTGCACTCTCGATTTATGTGCATAACTTCGAAGATCCTCCTAACCTAACCTATTACCTAACCTAACCTAACCTATTTATAGAACCCCCCTTGGAATATTTTATTTCCAACAAATAAGATATTCCATATTCCGCTTGGTACTTGCTTGATAAAAATTAGCCTTTGTCTTAATCCAAGCCATGAACTATGCCAATTAATTTATTTTATTTTATCTTATCTTATTACTTTATCTTATCCTAATTAATTAATCTGACTCCTATCTATAAACACAATTTAAAATATGTGACTTACAATTACTAGATCATTTACTATTTTGCTTACTTTTTTATATTTAGTGCAAGTACTTGTAACTGACCATGACCAGCCTACCTTAAACGCAGCATAAAACATATCTAGGTAGCCTAGGTACTCTAGTTGCACTCTAACACTAAATATTACTAAAGCCGTTCTTTAAATAACTCTTGGGTGAGTATCTAGATTTCTTGGAAGGAATATTAAGAGACTAGGTCACAATTATGGTGCGGTTATAAGAACTATACTGTGTTGGCTTAGTGGGTTAGTGGATTGGCTTTCAATCTGGAGGTAGTGCGTTTGAATCCCGACCATGTGTGTTTTTGTTTTGAATTGATATGCGTATTAACACGAGATTTAAATGGTGAAGAAAAACATCACGAGGAAACCCATGGTCTGCCCCACACGTATTGACTATTGTTTTTCCTGTGGATATGGCTAAGCTGAGAGGATGGTTTAGGTGCTGGGCAAGCCAAAATCTCAACAATATCCCAGGCACTACAGTGTCCCGTTAAGTGTAGGCAAAAATTGCCTTCTGACGCTGTATATTAGGTACCCATGGATTCATAGTTTCTACGTAATTTCAGTTTCTTAGTTATTCAATAGTTTAAAAAGTTTAAAAAGATTATTAAAAACTGTGTACCTACCTACTTTAGCAATTTTCTAACTGTTTAAGTGTAAGCTGTGATGTAAAACTTATGACTTAACTTAAGTAACTGAGTTTTAATCGATCCAAAATTCAGAGCGATAAGTTATCGAAGAATCAAAGGATTAACTTAAGTCGTAAGAAAAACAGAGTCTTAAAAGTAAAACGTCGAATTTCCGAGATAGTTATAAAACTCTTAAGTTGAGTTAGATAAGCGAATGTACGATAAAAGAATGGTTTACTTACTAATAAACATATAACACTAAAATATACTTTATCATCATCATCATTATCATCATTCACAGCCCATAGGTACCCACAATGTTAGTTAATACCCGGATTATGTGGCGTTTACGAAGGGAGGCCTACACCCAGCAGTGGGTACCAATGGGCTGTGGATGATGATGAAAATATTGTTATTGTTATGAGCCTGTAATGTCCCACTGCAGGGCAAAGGCCTCCCTTCCTCTCTCCATTCATCCCTGTTTTGGGCCACTGTGGACCAATCCTTTAGATGGGCATCTAACTCGTCTTTCCATCTACGGCGTGGTCTGCGGCGAGGTCGTTTTTGTTAGGAGGCGTCCACTCTGTAGTGATGAAAATATACTTACCTTTATAATATTATAATAAACTTTTTTATATTCTTTATGTACGCGCTCTAGACGGTAAAGGAAAAAAAGGTGAGGAAACAGTTAGCTTTATAATAGCGTCGACGGGCTTGCAACCTGTCACGTATGGAATGTTAACTTCTGCAAAATGTGTACTAGATTATGTATTTGAACATACCTCTGACTACCCCCTTAGACATCTTCAGAGGATCTAAAAATGCCCAAAGATCTGAAAGAATATGTCTCGTGTGTACCGTATCTTGGGAATACAGTCGTGATCATATTTTATTTTAAAATGGAATGAGAAAAAATAAAATATGATCACGATTGTATCCCAGGGAGCGGTAGACATTTCTTTCAGATCTTTTTAGGCAATTTTAAGATTTTTAGAATTTTTAGACTTTGAATAATGTTTAAGGGGGTTCGTTCGTTCGTTCGTATGAGCAAGTGGTAACGAAGTTTTCAGGCCGCCTAAAGGCCTCCGTTATGGCCTAACGACTTTTCAAAAGCCGGGACCGACACTTTAACGTGCCCTCCGAAGCACGATAGGGGTAGTCATAGGTATGTCCAATGTTTAATATTTCATTTTTTCCTTGGATAGTGAAAAACTTCACGAATCACTGGCATTTTTATTCAGCAAACCGAGTTTTCAATAAACTTGAATTATATTCCACAAAGTTAGAGATGTCTTGGAGTTTTTACTGCGCTTGCAGGTTTTCGAAAGTATGCTAGCGAAGTATAGTAGCTGTGATGGTCGAGTGGATTGTAACATGACTTTCCGACAGTAGTGGGTTCAAATCTTGGATCAGAACAGGATTTTCTATTTCGTAAAATATGTTACCACGATATCTAAACGGTGAAGGAAAACATCATAAGCAAAACTTGTTATCGATGATACCTAACTCTAACTTTTGCAAAATATAGGTACCTACTCCTGCATTTAGTCTAAAAATATCCTCAAAGAATCTTAAATGCCTAAAGACATGGGAAAATGGTCTACCTTGAGGACAGAGATCATTATTTCATTAAATTTGTATTACGAAATATTATATTAAAGTTGGATTTTTTTTAAATAGAAAAACACGAAAAAATCCTAGTAATTTAAACTTTCATTCGTTTGAAAATGGGATAATATTTTCAACACGAAACTAAAATAGATTTCTTTAGTTCCTGTTATACAATAAAACAGCACGTACAAATGAAATGGTATAACCGTCTCCTTTTAACCTATTAACATCTGTATATCGCCGTCTCGTTCACACTTATGTACAGAATTTAATTTGACTAAAAGCAACAATTTATAATGCCGAACAGACGTCATAACCTATGAAATAAATAGAGTAAGGGCCAGAGGGATATTTTTTACGTCATGCCTACAGCTAAAATAAATTACTAAGTGCCTCGAGTTTTCTTTTCCTTTGATTTTGTAACTTGGGACAAATATTTACGTCATCTAAAGATGTTATACCCAATAGTGTTGTATATAAAGCTAGTAAGGGTGGTAGTGGCATTGTGGTTTGTATTGTTATAATACTAAAAGTTTAAGCTGTTTAGGTTTTAAAATTTTAAAAGGTATTTAGAATTTAGCAAATTCATCATTCCATAGTAACATAAACGGATTAAATGAAAAATCTTACTAAAAGTTTTACGGCTTCGACGGGATTCGAACCCATTTCTAATTCCTCTAGAATACCTGTAGATGGCGCTCATCGGTGCTTCAACCGAAATATTATCATCTTACTGATAGTTTCGTCTTCGGCGTCAAGGGCTTCGTGGCCGAGTGGTAAGGCTTAAGGGTGATCGCTTGTATCTCGCGGGTTCGAATCCCGTCGAAGCCGTAAAACTTTTAGTAAGATTTTTCATTTAAAAATTAAATACCTAAGTGTGATTTAACACTATAATCAAAAATATCTATAAACGGATTAAACTGTATACAATGACATGTCCATTTATTAACGAATGACACATTGAAGAACCCAACTCTACTCTGAGAAGTAAGAAACAACAAGTAACATAGCTCTGCAATCAAACCACAAACAATTGAAGTTCGCCAATCAACTGCAGTTTGACGTAAGCAAATACACATTGACTCCTGAACTATATTCAGGTTCTTCCCAAAAGTGTTATAAATTATTTTATAGCTCATTAATTTTTATAGGTTGGGTTTTATTTGTATTATTGGTCGTTAAGGGTAAGGCTAGGTTTTATCTTAACACCTAGATTATGGCGAACAAAATACAGGCGGCAAGCTGTGAAAGTGCACACTACCCTCGTAAAACGCGTAAACGCGCTGCGAACTGTAAAACGCGCTGCGAACTTTAAAATCGCGCAGTGATTGATTGTTCTAAAAACGTCATGTAGGTACTTACTCAAGTTCTAAGTCAACATTATTCTAATCAATTCCAAGACTCACTCAACTTTTTCTCAACTATCAATTTGCACCATTTTATACACACAAGTTATTTACAAGGTACAAACAGCAACCTTATCTTTATCGTAATAAAGATAATATTCGCATAACGCCACTTTAGGGTTCCTTACGAAAGTTTAACGCGTCATTACGCAAGCTATAACTTGCAGGGATGTCGTAAAAATAATGTTTTGATAAATATATTTAGATGTGAAACTGGAAATGTGTAGCACACTTGATAGATAGAAATAGTATGTAAGTATTGGTTTTAACGACCTGGAATTTTTCTGATGTAGCTGAATTTAAAAAAAAAAAAAATGATAAGTAATTAAAGTTATATGTACGTAAATACTATGTAACTACTATGTACTATGGTACTGTCGTAAAGTGTTACCTATATTGGTGAGTGCTGAGGTGACGGTTAATATATCCCACGTAATCTGGGATAATAACACAATAATGATAATGATGATAACATTATATTAAGTTGCTTAGCTTGGGACTAGATGACGCCGTGTGGAATGTCCAAGGATATTTATTATTCTTTTATTTTATTTATTATCGTAAATTTAGGCAGGTTGATAATAATATTATTATTGCTGACGACCTCTGTGGCCCGCCTGTGACGCAGAGGTTGCGGGTTCGATCCCCGCTGCGGGACAAATGTTTGTAAAATCATCATCAACAGGCTATATTATCCCACTGCTGGGTGTAGGTAGGGCTCCCTTTGTTTGCGCCATTCCTTTCGGTCTTGTGCCTCACGCATCCAAAATCTACGATCTTTTTTGATGTCGTCGACCCATCGCGCTCTTGGACGTCCTCGATTTCTATGTCCGGTTCTTGGCCACCACTCAGTCAAAGCCTTACTCCACCTGTCATCACTTCATCTTTCCAGTGTCGTGCCCACTCGTACGTAACGGAGGCCTTAGGCGGCCTAAAATCTCCGTCACCGGATTTGCCCACTTGCTCATACGTAAGAGGAGTTTCACTTCTATAGATATGTTATTTATGAAAAAAAGTAATAAAGTAGTTTAATATAGAATGCGAGTGTGAAATGAAGCGTGTGGGGTTTTCTCCGTTTTATTGTTCGTCGGCTTTACGCCATGGCTTTCTACAAAATAAAGTAAATATATTGAAATATGATTACGACTGTATTCCCAATGGAGTAGACATATTCTTCCAGATCTTTTAGGTCAGTTAGGTCCTTTAATGTCTAAAGGCGTAGTCAAAGGTACGTCAAACATTATTTGCAATTTTCTTGATGTACCTTCCCGTGTTAATACACAACGGGATGCGGATTTGAGAATGCCTAAAAAAGATCTAAAAGAAATGTCTACCGCTCCCTGGGAATAGTAAAAAATATTTTTTTTTGTCCACGGGAAGTTTTTTAGGTAAAAATATCGATAATTTAGATACCGACACGACATCGCTTTCCCGCCGGAGCGGAGAGAAAACTGTTACTGCCAAAATGTGGGCATTTACCAGATGTATGTAAAATGAATGTTTAGACAGGATAATAATATTCTTTGGATAAATGATGAAAGCATGTTTGGACCAAAAATAACTTTGGATAAAATTTGATGCATCCACGAAGAAACGACCTGAATAATTATATTTTGGGGGTATTCATAAATATTAAGTGGTTTGGGATCGTTGGACTTTGAAGACGATGGAGCTTTGAGCTCTGTGGCGCAGTGGAGGCCCGCCTGAGACGCAAAAGGGTGTGGGTTCGATCGCCCGCTGCTTATGATTGTAGTTTTGTTTTTCAATCTACTTACTACTACTTTTTTTTTTTTTGCTGAGTAGGTAGATGCCTACCCTCCTACTTAGGTACTTGTGATAAATGTTTGCTTGTAATATCTATTTTGTCGGTAGGTACCTAGGTACTTTTTTTTGTTTTGTTCTGATTGTTGACTCCCTCCTTGTTTCTTCTTTTGTACCTATTTATGTCTTGTATGTGTGTGTGCTAAATAAAATATATTCTATACTATTCTATTCTACTTATTATATGCGGATTAATAAAAAAAGTAAGGTATCAGTCATCTGGTGACTAGAAAAAGAGAATTAAGTTGCTTAGCTTGGGACTAGGCGTTGTGTAAAATGACCGAGTAATTTTCAACTGACGAATTTACTCTTATGTAATTATAGACATTCATGCCATATAAAATATAAATAAATATCTATATATACCTATAAATACATTTTAAGATTTTGTATTCAATAATTGAATTTAGGAACAGTGTCGTTACTAACTTGCAACATAACCACACGCTATCATGTGCTTGGATTAAGTTTGTGCAATTTTAGTACTTCATCTATCCGCTAGAGGCACTGTGACACGTTATCATACATTATGACGAACTCTGTGGCGCAGTGGGCGAAGGCTCGCCTCAGACGCGGAAGTTGCGGGTTCGAATCCCGCCGCGGGACAATTGTTTGCAAGTTCTGCAGATATTTGTTCCGGGTCTAGATGTTTTTCTATCTATAATATGTACCTATGTATTTACAAAAAAATATGTATCTAAGTATTTTAGCAGTCATCTGGTTACCATAACACAAGCATTAAGTTGCTTAGCTTGGGACTAGTTTTTTTTTTTATTATCTGTGAAATAACTACGCTAGCGCGTATATCTATAGACAAGCTGCGGCCCGCGGTGTTACCCGCGGTAGTTCCCGTTCCCTTGGGAATACCGGGGTAGCCTATGTGTAATGTTATTCCCAGTCATAATCTATGTATATTCCAAGTTTCAGCCAAATCTGTTCAGTAGTTTTTGCGTGAAAGAGTAACAAACATCCATCCATACTTACAAACTTTCTAGTTTATAAATGGTTGCCTGGAAGAAATTGCTTTTAGCAATAAGGCCGCCAGTTGGTTTCACAATTTGTTCTTTAAAATTGTTACTAAGTATTACAGTTTAAAGAAATCAATAAAGAATTATCTATCTATCTATCTATCTATATAGTAGGATAGTTATCATAGTAAGTATAAGTACATAATATGAATAGAATTTTGAAACGATCGGTATTTTCTTTTCAAAGACTCATACATCTAGTTAACTCAATCAATTTACATATAAAAATACTAGCATTTTTGATATTCTGCACGCATACTGTAAAATAACATCACGGACAATTTCAAAAGCATTTTTCAATGTTTGGCCTTTTTGTACGTTTGAAAATGAGGTTTGTTAAAATATAACTTTTTGTTACAACTAAAACAGTTTTTTATGAAACTAAGTACTTGTAGTAAGTACCTATCACAGGCAAGTTATATAGTCTTTCAAACTTAAGGATATTAACCTTTTTAGAATGTTTTTATGCGCACAAATTAGGTATAAAAAGAATAACCTATCCCCACTTCGCGTCGTGGATTGCACAGATAATTGACAAATTATTGTTCGCGTACCTCTATCATGGGACAAAATACCGATAAAAATGAGGCATGGATCACACGCAAAACCGTGAAAAAAATTGGCGAATTCTACCTACACTCCTGTTTCGCGGGTTGATCACGGCTTCGCGCGCGATTCGTGGGCGAGTTTGAACAGGATTTTCAGAGATTTAAATTCGCTCTTCTAATAAAATATTAATGCACATGCACATAACCATCACATCACACTTATATTATAAAGGTGACAGTTTGTGCGTGTGTAAGTATGTAAGTGTGTTTGTTACTCTTTCACGCTCAAATAGCTGGACGGATTTGAATGAAATTAGTTACAAGGCTCGCTTATACCCTGGATTGAAAAATAGGCCACTTTTGATCCCGGTATTCCCACGGGAACGGGAACTATTCAGGCGGGTAACACCGCTGGGCGCAGCTTTTTCAATATTTGTACTTCGTGTTAACTGTGTTCAGTTGTATTTGATTAAATCGGTAGTATTTGATTAAATCGGTAGTTTTTATAAGCTCCGTGATACCCAACAATGTGTTAATGCCACCATTAACACATTGCTGGGTATCACGGAGTTAGAGTTAGTGTAATGTTTCGTTTAAATGCCTGGTGTTAGGGTGATGGCGTGATGCATACCCTTTTATGGTCACGTAGGTGTGAGGTTTGTTGATTTGTTATTTATTTCGGGTTCGAATCCCGTCGGAATTTTTTTGTAAGATTTTTCATCGAGTCGAACTCGAATGCATTTAGGACGTTGGGCCAATCTCGTTACACATTGGGTGCCAAGCGGGCAACGAAGACGCGGCAGACCCAAAAGATGGCGAGATGACCTGGATGCATTTGACTCTGCATGGCCAGAAATGGGAATGGACCGAGATACGTGTAGGGAGAAAGGGGAGACCTTTGCCCAGCAGTGGGACTTGATAGCTTAAAAAACTTATAAACAAATTTTCACATTAATAACAACTACACTATGTTAGTCTGTTCATGCTACTAATTTGCATTTTAATCAAAAACAATAAGGACAACAAAGTATTCACTTTGTATGCATTGAAGAAACTTTTTGCTCTGGCTTCGGCTTATAGGTATTTGAACCACAGAGTAAATATACTAAAGTATTTGAGCACTGGTTTTAATTGTGTTTAGGGGACCATACTTCGCGGGTCCATTGAAACCATTGGTCCATTGGTCCAAACCCATTGGTCCGAGGATACATTAAAAAACGTTTAACAACGTTTTTTTTACATCAAAACTGACCAGTTTACTTGTGATTTTCTTTACTCCTATTTTTTTTTTCATTCATTGACAATTTTTTAGTTCGAATCACAATACCTCGATGATATAACTTTTTATATAATAGTTAGTAGCTATGTATGTATATAAGCATAAGTTGTGATGTTTTAGAAACTAAAATTTCGGTTTGAAATAAACTGGTGCTTTGGGTACTTGTAAGAGTGCAACTTCTGATAGGATGAAAGATGAACTTTGTTCGACTATTAGTTGACTAACTAATCGATACTGATCATTTGAAGCGATTGTTCTACTAATTAGTGAAACTAATAAGCTAACAAACTAACTTTTAGAAAGTAAGCATGTTTTAGCTAAATGTTTGGTTTATGTAACAATCTGGTTGTTATTTGTGCAAATATTTAAATAATGTTACCAATTTTAGGCAATAGATAAAATTGATGTACAATTTTGGTCAAAGAAACTAGAGTTTTGAATGTATTTATTTTTATAAGTACTTACTTAGTTATATTTTAACAACATACTCGTAGAAAAATAAAAGTGTTGAAGGAAAATTTAGTAAGATAATAGTGGAAATTCTAGATGTCGCCAAAACTTAACTAAACCAATTTGACTGCACTAAAAATGTTGCCGTCCCTTTCATAACGATCGAAATAAAAAGGATGGCATCAATTTTAGTGCTGTCAAAATTAGTTTAGTTAAGTTTAGGCGACATCCAGAATTGCCACTAATATCTGTCCATGTAAATAGTCAATAATAATTAAGCTTACCTACTGTACTTGATCAAAGAATTTTATCAGAAAATAATCATAAAAATCTGTTAATATTTAATCTAATTTATATGCAAAACGTGCGATTAAAATAACACAAAAACATCATAACATTTCTAATATAAAAGTTCTTAGTAATTTATAGTCGTTAGAAAAATTGCCACAATTTTTCACTAAGTTAATTTAGGTTTTGTCATAAAATTATTCATGAACATTATAATGTTGTGATTAATCATAATAAATGCGAATAGAATTAATGAGACGATCGTATTGCACAGAGTATAGTGTAGAGCCTGAACACACCTCATTTAAGGTGGTTGTATGCGTGAAACTAGCGCCGCCGCCTATTTTATTTTATTTACGTTGAACAAAGGAATTTAAAAAAAACTGAATGTTGAGTTTGTGAAACCTGTCATGAGGTGTTTTCTATGTATAATATATATAAGTATTTACAAAAAAAAATGTTGGTATCTATGTAGTTTATCAGTCATCTGGTTACCATAACACAAGCATTATATTGCTTAGCTTGGGATTAGATGACGCTGTGTGGAATGTCCAAGGATATTTATTTATTTATTTAATACCTCTGTAATAGTTTCATTTTGTATCGTTTAAGAGGAATAGCGAAAACAGAGTTTGGTGGCCACCAAGTGCAAGTTGCACTTGGTGGCCACCGAACCCTCGCCATTCCTCCTAAACTATTAACTAAGAATTAATGTCATTCGTAGTAGTAGTAGTCGCCGTAAGGTGTTTTTTTTGTAGGTATCATAAAGTTCATACCAGTTTGCGCTTCCCTTTATCACCCCTCTGACTACCCCATTTAATTTGAATTCTGATGGCAACATTCAATTACACGCGTGTGTCTTCACTCAAGCACTTCGACGAGTTACTGCCACGAGAGTTTGTTTAAGCGATTTAATATAACATTGGTTGTAGTTGTCTATATTAAGGCCGTATACAGAAGGAAAGCTGGAAACTTATAAGCGCTTACCGGCGCTTGACAACGCTGGTCCGTTCTACACAAAGGAAGCATGTTGAAGCACAGTTGTATATTAATTTTAAATGGCAGCGCCCAGCGCTGACCAGCGCGTGTTGAAGCTTGTGGGAACTTGTCGGCACCGTTCAGTGCTTATCGGCGCGGGTTCATTATTTTCCTGCGCGCTTACCAGCGCTGTCAAAAGCTGGTAAACGCTTATAAGTTTCCAGCTTTCTTTCTGTATACGGCCTAAAACTCTTGTGGCTTAGACGTTCTTGATAGATCTTTGAAGTTAACGTTTTGAGCGCTCAAAAGGATGGGTGGCCGCTTGTAGCATTAACAGCTGACGGAGGAAAGATAAGGCTCAATACGGAACGAACTAAAGCCACAGGCTTCCTCACAATTTTCTTTTCAACTTTCATAGCTCCTTTTATACCTTATATAGGGGAGGCATTTGCCCAGTAGTGGGACACAACGGGCTAATAATAATAATAATAATTTTATAGCTCGTGCTACAATACATATTTATAGGGTCTACGAAACAAAAAATTAATTGATGCAAGGGCGGGATTCGAACCACAAATACGTTTGTTTGTTCAGCCAGTCTCATACTTTCATAAATTATAACTAAAAGTTCACTTATCCCTGTTGACGGGGATTGTCACTGGGGATTAGTGGAATAATCCACATTATTAAGAAAAAAGGCATCGTGAAAGTGCTCATTCAATATTTTAAATTTTACAAGTAATCTTATTAAATAATAATAATCCACCAACATTTATTCCTTTTACACAAAAACAGTAAAATATTTAAACTGCGCGAATACGTAAGCCGAACCAAAGACGATTAATATCTAGAAGACAGACAAAGGCCATACACAAAATCGTAACCCGATCCCGCAGTACCAGATAGCCTGAAAACTTTAAAACATCAATTTTATCCAAGAAATTTCAATACTTAGTAGTAGGTAGCAACAATATTCAATATTTAAACATTTTTAACTAGAAAGTAATTGAAATTTCTTGGATAAAATTGATGTTTTAGAGCTTTCAGGCTATTTTTTAGGGTTACGATTTTGTGTATGGCCTTTGTCTGTCTTCTAGATATTAATCGTCTTTGGCCGAACTGAAAAATGAAAATTTAGTCGACATCCTAAAACCGTTGCGTCAATTCATTGTCAACATACAGCTAGAGTATTCTGTTTGTTTGTCACGTAGCTGATAGTTACGCGTTGCATTTATGTAAAAAACGAACTATTGGGCTTAGGCCAAAGGACAAACGCTTTGTATCCATTCTATTTCTATCATCGCTAATCCTTTGATTTGACATTTTTGATCAGTTGAATTTTCGTAATCGAATGTCAATTTCTAATTTTTTTCGTTTCTATTCTAAAGCGATTATAGATTAGTTTGTAAATGTAACTTCTTTAGGAGAGCTGTATATATTTGGCTAAACAGTATTGCTTTGTTTAGATCAGTCGAGCTACTATAGATCAATACCAATGATCCGTATATGTCTGAACTGGTTTCAATATAACATGTGTGTTCGAATCTTGAACGTGCCTAAAAATGCAACTCGTGACTAGTTCACGTGTGAACCCAAATGTAAAAACTAGAATAACGGATATTCCAAAAAGACTAGCCAATACAGAGTACCCGAACTAGCTCAGAGTTCCGCACAGAATTAGTTTTGATGGTCTGCGATTATGTGCTAAAGTTGTAACAATGCATAAACTGTTAAATGGAACTTGTTGTTTTAGATATTAATTATTGTTTGTGTATGTAAGATCCTACTAATATTATAAACGCGAAAGTTTGTAAATATGGCTGGATGGATGTTTGTTACTCTTTCACGCAAAAACTACTGAACGGATTTGGTTAAAACTTGGAATATACATAGTTTATGACCGGAAATAAAACATAGGCTACTTTTGTTCACGGTATTCCCACGGGCACGGGAACTACCATGGGTACCACCGCGGGGCGTAGCTAGTAGGCAACGCAAACCGCCGATTTCAGCGGCGCGGCGCCGCAACGCGGTTATGTGTTTCAGTCCTAAGCCGCGAGCGTTTGCCTTTCAAACTAAACTACGGAACCCAACTGGACACATACAAAAAGAGTAAATCGATGGTTTTCATCGTTGCCGACTGATCCCTGTTCATTTGCGCACTGTGCGCTGAATGTCTGACGAAGGCTCTACATTCGGTTTACAAACGAACGATGCTAAATTGACAATGCAATGCTTTCTATTTTAGAAATTTGGAAATTGTTTCAGACAGGATGGAAAAGTTCCGTAGTTTTATTATTTACTAGCTTCAACCTGCTGCTTCGCTTGCAACGCAAACTTTCAAACATACACTCAAGCTTTAATTGTCATTGTAATACGTTTTACATAGTCAATGGTCAAAGTTACTTGTTAATATAAGTACTTATTCGGTTTTATTCATAAAGATTTATCAATTTAATATAGGTTTAAAAAATGTTTTTTTCTTGTTACTCTTATGTAAATGAAAAGAGATGGCAACAGATTAAATATCCGTTTTAGCTGAGTAGTTTACTAAACCAATATGCATAAGAGGGCTATATAATAAAGAGGTAAAATTGATTTGTTTGTAGTTTGGAGTAATCTCCGAAACTACTTATCCGATTTCAAAGATTCTTTCACTGATGTACCAAAACCCAAACCCAAAGCACCGCTTCACCACCATAAGGGTGCTTTTTCTGTGACGCAACTAGCAGTTTACACCGCTTTGCAACATTCGAACACCAATAGCAACAAAGTATTTCGGTGCTTTGTTATAAAGTTTGAAGAACAAATAATAACAGTAAGTTTTTAACAATGGTAAAAGTCATCAAACAATTATTGCTTTTAGATGTTTATGACTCCGATTGGTCAAAATAAAAAGGGCAGGATCAGCTAGCTAACATCTTGCAAGCTAAACTGTTTCAAAATTGGTAAAGCGACGCTTTTAGTGATAGTACCTATAGTAAAGAAAGAAAAATCGTTTATTTTTTTTATGACCTAATGCCTGTTCCAACTCCAACCTTAAAAATATAATGTACTAATAATAATACGTACTTAACCGCTTCGCAATTCCCGCCATTTTGTTTACGTTTCATATCATACCTGAAACAAAATACAACAAATGAAACATTTGCAGAACGCTGAAATGTAAATTATAACAAAAAAATATCGACAATTGTTACAATAATAATTCAGAGTGTTCCGTTTACAGCTCTCGGGTGTGCTGTGGCACTTTTGTAAACGTGGAAATATTGGAGCATATTTACTAAGGGAAAATATGGACATAATATTAAATAAAATAAATAATAATTAAATATCCTTGGACATTTTACACGGCGTCATCTAGTCGCAAAGCTAAGCAGCTTAATGCTTGTGTTATGGTAACCAGATGACTGATATACATAGATATTTTTTTTTGTAAATACATACATTTACCTATAGATAGATAAACATCCAGACCCGGAACAAATATCTGTAGAACATATAAAGATTTGTCCTAGGGTGGAAATCGAACCCGCAACCTCCGCCTCTAAGGCGAGCCTTCACCCACTGCGTCACATAGGTCGATGGATAGAGAAAATGTGGACCTAATATTATACCAAAATTTTCTTGGATTTGTCTCCATGACTACCTTTTTGATCTTAAAGGATCTTGAATGCCGAATAACAGGTAAGAACATGTTTACCATTGTCTTGGGATATCATATTTTCATTATTTCATTTGGTATAACTAACTCAGTTTGCATCGTCATAGAGCTTATTTTTAATTGACTTTACAGGGAGGTTTTTATTGTTGTTAGTTATCCCAGAAGAATGAACTCGATTGACTTGTAATTCGATTACGAAAAATATATTTTCAATGGACCTTTTAAAATGAAATATAAATCACTATGATTTTGATATTTTTTTTTAATAAACAATCTTTTAACTCAGAATAAATTAAATAAAATCCTTTGCATCTACATCGAGGAATCTGAGTCGAGCATTCCACACAGCTCATAAATACAAGAATATAATTATATCAAAAAATATATAAATATGATAAGTATTGTTTGTCTTTACTCCACAAATAATGAAATAACTTCACTTTACTTAAATACTACTCAAGATTCAAAATATGCCAGATTAGCAGCCGATTTCTATAACATTTTGCACGTATCTGAATTTAAATGTGCCGTTTTGCATACAAATTAGAACATGAGTTCGAAATATTTCATTCGTTTTGTTCGGGATGGTTCGCGTACTGTTTGATTTTATTCATAACTGGCTGCGCCCCGCGGTGTTACCCGCGGCGAATAGCTCCCGTTCCTGCGGAAATACCGGGATCAAAAGTAGCCTATGTGTTAAACAGAATATAAGCTATCCTGGTACCAAATTTCATTGAAATCCGCCAGCTGTTGGAGCGTTAAGGAGTAAAACCCCGCTATCTCCGCCTGAGACGCGGAGGTTGCGGGGATCGAACCCGCAACCTCCGCGTCTCAGGTGGGCATTCGCCCACTGCGCCACAATGGTCGTCAATTATGTTTTTATAAGAGAAATAAATGATGAAACGCGAAGATTTTAAAATAACAAGTGCCCTCTGTATGCGCACACATGCGCAAGTGAGCGTGGTAATGCGCACTTCAAAATGTGAATGTGCTTTTAAGAGGCTTAAACATTTTTTATCTTTTAACGAATCTCTATTTTGCACTGAGTATGAGTAGGTATACTTTAAGCTACGTTGTTCAAAACTAAGTGGCTTTTTATGTGAAAGAATTTTGAAAAAATAAATTTCCTTTTATTTGATAATTGTGGAACCAGCTGGGTACAGGTACCTACCATTTTAATAAAAAAAATACAAAATTTGTTCACAAATTACAGAGAAATTAAAGAGCACACAAAAAATATACTTACATTACAATCGAACATGAAACCTACTTTTTTTTTAAGTCAGCTAATATAAATAAAAATATTTGAAAACTTAAGGAATACAAATAAAATTCACCATTTATCAGAATAAATAATGATGTCTCAGCATTCAGCGCCATCTATCGGATGCAGTCGGATATAATATCCGCAGAGAAATATTCAGCCGAACCCATCCATCACAAAATAGAGCAGTTATCAATATGGCCGAACTTTCGGCTTAGTTTACCTAATTATTCAGTCTTAGTAAGTTATGACCAAATTTTCGGCCAAAATTGGTATGAATTTTAAAGTTCGTTCTTTTATAACTTGGGGCTGGGTAATAATAATTATAAATATCTTTGGACATTCCACACGGCGTCATCGAGTCCCAAGCTAAGAAACTTAATGCTTGCGTTATGGTAACCAGATAACTGATGTGTACTAATTAAGTACATTTTCTTTTGTAAATACGTACATAATGGTTATAGAGGAATTTAGTACAAAATACACACAAAAAATATCCAAAACAGATCAACTATCTAAGTTTAGTTTGCATTTTTGTCAGAACAAGTAGCAGATTTGCTAAATTTGCAATTAAAACTTGAAGAAAACAAAAAATCATATTTTCTTTCGGTCTCTAAGTCGCAACCTCTTTCGGCATAAGATATCAATAATATTTTTTAGGGTTTTACAAATATTCGGCTTGTAGTCGAGCCTCGAGTTATCCCAACTCTAATCCCAACTAAAGGAATATTCCTAGGTTCAATAGAAGATTGATTATACAAAGTACGTACTATTCGGATAGATTTATGTGTTCCGTACAGACATATTTCTTTTTATTATAGAAATATATTTCCTGAAAGTATTTTAGGTACAATTTATTACTTACCTTTGTAATATTTACAATAACCTTATTTCTTTACCTAAATTTTTATGGCACATGGGTTATTCACATTTCACATAGTTTTGGATAGCTAAATTGTATTTTAAATAAGCTTTTAATAACGGAATCTTTAAATCTTTGGACCAAATTGGTGACATTTTGGCTTTTTCCAGGTCAAAGTCCCATAAACCGGCGAGCGTGTATGAAGAATGTATGAGAGTGAATGAGGCGAAAGAGGTGTGTCAGGATCGTAGCAACTGAAGATCCGTGGTCTCTGCCTACCCCCATGGGAAAGAGGAAGAGAAAGAGGCGTGATTTTATGTTTATATGTATTTTTAAATGTAACTCTGACCTATTTCAAAACTTCGTATTGCATTTTTATTTTCTTGCAAGAACCGAAGATTATAATTAATAAACAAATCTTATTAAAATACGTTTCAATGAACGACTGAATAAAATACATTATAAAATAGTTTACTTACCACTTACAAATAAAAAAGAAAACTTAAAAATAGCAAACTGTACGTTACTGTTAGAAGAGATCTCTTCCAGACAACCTTGGGATGTAATGAGAAACTATAAATGCACTTTTAATAACTTTATTTACAGAAACTAAACTATGTACTACATATTTACTTAACTGTACAAAATACAATTAGAACCAGTTGAGCCACCTAAAGATCGTTACAAACGATCTATAGGTAGCTCAGCTGAAAACTAATTTAATTAAGAATAGACTATCTAACAATAACAACATCTCAAAACAATTTAAAATCTCTCATCGTCAAATAATTTCAAAAATAAAACAGCTCGTTACTCAAAAAGGGTTCCGTAAATAATTTCGCATTCTCCCATTTTCCATAAAACTTTTGTTTTTTCCATGAAATAACCCGCTCAGGCCCGCGGGTCCTCACAACAAAGAAACAGGCCGAATGGTCCAACTGACCGTAATGATCCTATGGAGTATTTATACGAGACTATTCATAGCAGTGGTCATTCAGGAATACACAGCGCTTGTGGTTTAGCTGGATCATTCATAACCCTATAATAACTGCCAATAAAAGAAAAATCAAAACTATTCTATTAGACATTATAATAGCACACGGGAAATCGACGATAATTTTACGTGAGTAATTTCCCGTGTGCTAATATAATGAAAGAAAAATCGTTTATATTGGTGGACCTCAAGGATCACTTCAGTTTTGTCTATTATGCTAGGTGATTCTAATGCCAATTTTTGTATCTCCGGGCTATTGTATATATAATACAATTAAAATAACTTAATTACCAGAGTTGGCCACTAGCTCATACGAACTTACTTACTTTACTTATAAAAAATTAAATAATGATCACGGCTGTATTACAAGAGAGTTTTATTATTAGGGTAGTTTTATTATTTTCAGTTCTTTTTAGGCATTTTTATTTTGAAGAGGTATCTCTTGGTTATCTATTCTAATATAATAAAGCGGGTTAATTAGCCCTGTTTACAGTGCAATTTCTAATTTGAGAAACATCATTAACCAGATTTTCACTAACATGTTTTTTCTGTTAAAATCAGATAAATCTATACAAATAGTAACGATTTTTTTTTTATATTCCATAATATTTGTTTAAATTAAACCAGCTGCGTCTATACCTAAGAATTTGGGCCTATACATATTGCTTAATTTAATTTCTATAGCAAACTTTTTATTTTTTTGAACTATTTTTTTTCTTAAGTGTAACAGCTTTTCTCTCTAAGCTGTGACCTCGGGGCCTCCCTAGCCCCTGCAGGAAAGGGTTATCGCGGCGCTAACGACCACTTCAGCATATTTGTATTTTATTTGTTTTCGATTGCCACTAGCGAGATCACTTGACTTGCCTTAATGGTGAAGGAAAACATCGTGGTGCTCCACCAGCACCAATCCATAATGATATTCAAAGAAAAAAATTGTGCCCGCTCAGAACGTTGCTTAACTTTATCGATCTATCCAGAACGTCAGCAAGTTTATTTATTTGTTTTTCACAAAAAATCACGTTCAATAGTCAATATTGGCTTTAAGTCGTAATGAGGCCTTCAGGCGGCCTAAAAACTCAATCATCAGAGTTAGCCACTACATACGAATCTACATTAAAACTTACTCGAACTTCAGAAACTAACTTTGAAACTATCCCACTACAAGCTTGTAGGTAAACATGGTTATCTTTGTAACAACGCATTGAGTTGGTTTAAAAATATTCTCACGCAGTGATGTTCGAAGTTTGAAATTGCAGATTCCAAGTTTAAAAACTGTTTTATATTGAGACCTTTGGGCTGCCTGTCCAATGGAAGCGAGCTGGCGGAGCGGAGAAACGGATTAAATTAACCAATAGGATTGCATAAAATCTCTGAGGGATGATTTCATGCATTCCTATTGGTTAATAATGGCGGACGTACCTATTTGTGACGTTGTCTGAAATGTTAAGGTTAGTTTCCTTGTAATCACACATTAAAAATATCTAGAACGTTGAGTGCCACGACGCACAAAATAAACTCGTGTTCTTTCAGTGAATGTGTTAATTTATTAACTTTTATGTTTTTTTTTTCATCTGACTACCGAATCTTTTTCTTAAATCGTGAACTATGTAGGTACATTTAAAGTTTTATATATATTTGTTTTATTTGATAAATCAAACTACAATGTTTTAATCTTCAATCGATCGATCAAAATTGATCCCGGGATCATAAATCCTACGATCCCCGGATTGTAAACAAGGGTCGGGATCGATTTCTACTCTCCAAGGATTATACCAATCTTAACAATAAAATACGAAAAACCAGCAATCTGCGGAATGAAAATCCAAAACAAATAAAATATTTACCCAAGGGGGTGCAAATAATCATCCCGACAATAGATGGTGTAGGAGGGGTTAGTGCTGGAGTAGGCTTATGGTATTTACCACTCATATAAAGGGATGGTTGAATGGTTGATATTGGTGTTAAGTCGACAATATTTTAGAAAATACTCCAAGCTGAGAACAGAAATAATTTTATTTCTCTACATAGAGATTCTATAAAACATATTATATTAAGATATTATAACAAAAAAATAGTAGTAACACTACTAAAAACTGCTGGGAAAACATTGTTCAGTCAGTCATTATTTTAATTTATTTTAAAAATAAAGTTTAGCGCCCACTTCTAAAGAAGACTAAAAAATTTATGTAAATACCTATATTCGTGATATTTACATAAATTATGATGATGATCTGAGGATGGGCGGCGACGCCGGGGCAGGCCTCGAAGACGCTGGCGTGATGATCTCGAAGACGTGACGTTTCAAAGTGGTGGTATATTAATAATCTGATTGAATTAGTAAAAAAATATCAAGATTTAACCTTACATCAGTTTCGTCCATTCACAACACCTCCTTGTCGAGGGTCTAAAGTGCCCACCAGCTGAATGGCTAAGCAGCCGCATTCAAACTGGCTTCAGCGGGAAGTGAACCCATTCACCACACTTGTACTTTTAATTGCGTATTTTGGTGTTATAGAAGTTTGCTAGTTGGGGACTTTTTGACTATGAAGATCTTTAAACATTAATAAACTTTATTTAGCATATTTATTGACTTTTAAGTAATTTTTAAAATACGGTTCATAACTACGTACGTTAAATAATCTCCTTTTTAAGAAAATTTAAGATCATTTACAATCCAGTACAGGATTAGCTCGTTGAAATGGCAATGGGCAGGTCATATAGCACGCAGAACAGATGGCCGTTGGGGTCGAAAAGTTCATATATGCCTTTAGCTGATATTATTATGATAATACATTGACACCGTAATAGGGGACGTCCTCCGGCTCGATGGGTAGATGACATCCTCAAAACAGTGGGTTGCACGTGGCTAAGACTAGCGCAGGATAGAGGCGAATGGCATTCACGAAGGGAGGCCTATGCCTAGCAGTGGGTTAAAAGTGGCTGATGATGATGATGATGATTATGATAATGATGATGATAACATGTTACAATGCATTAATTTAATTATTAATTTCATGTGGCGGTTCGAAAGCCAATACTTTGAATTAAATTACGTACCTGTATGTGTGTGTACGTCATAGACACTGAACGCGTTAACAAACGTTTTAAGCCTAGGTGCCCACACAAAACAAAAACAACAACATGAACAATATTTCAGAACAATCCAACAAAAAACAATACGAAAAATATTGAACTACAACAATCGCACTCCAATTAACTTGACAACTCAAATTTCGCAAAAAAATCGCGCCCATTTTAACCCGTAATATCTATGCCGGGTCTAAAGTACCCTTGCTATTCAGTGGGACTCAGCAGAAGGGTACTTGGGACCCAGCCTCTATTATAACACAAGTGGGTTTTACAATTTTAAGACTTAAGAAAAATAAAAATGGTCGCCATTTTTTACTTCAGGTGTGGGTATGATTGCGAATTAATTTTGAGGTTGGAATTAATTTGTAAGGCAATGGGAATTACACTGCTAATTCGCAGGTTTTATTGCGTTCTGTTACCTTATTAATAGTAAAATAAAAGTTAGACCTCTAAGTCTTTACTAAATCTTTTATACAATCCTTAGAAAGCTTAAATATGTATGTATACGAGCGTGAAGGAAAACATCATGAGGAAACTTGCGGCGTACTCAGCCCCACACTTTGAACAAACGTCACTTTTTAGCTTCATCTACGTAGCAACTTTTAACTTTTAGGTTTAGGATTTTGTACCTAAGTAGGTACCTATTTTGTTGATGAGTAGGTAACAAAATTGTTTTTGTATAATTATAGCTGTTATTGTGCACTGCTACTTAATTGTTCTCTATCTCCTTCTTTCTGAGTTGCCTTGAAGAAATCGCTTTCAGCGATAAGGCCGCCCCTTGTACAATATTTATTTTTAAGTTGTATTTTATGTTTTTTTTTTCTGTGTAGGTACAATAAAGTGTTAATTCATTCATAATTCATTCATTCAATTCATTCTTTGAAATAGCATCAAAACTTTATGGAGCCAAACTCTTATGACATCAAACCACTATTTGAAACTAGAAAATATTAGCACCAAGAACTATTAAGATCATGAATCTTGAGAAAAGGCCCAAAAAAGAACCAAAATCGTTTCCATTTGAAATTCATAAGTTGAGGCACACAGTGTAAACACACACAGTATGTAATCTAATAAGATAGATGTTAATGTGCTTTGTAAACGATTGTGTCAATTCAATTTCACAGTTACACGAGACAGCATAAATATTTGCAGTAGAACAATTCTATAATTTAGTGGAAATTGGAATGAAGAAACGTAAGAGGATTCTGCTGCGTTTTCAATTATGATATTTGCTCGTGAATTTCTAGTGTGTGATTTTTCATTTCAATGTAATAACAATCTTAGACGTTTGGTCTTACGTTTTGAAATTCAGCGAATCTTTCTGAAGTGGTAATATTATTTCAGGTACATTGTTATGAGTACGTATAGAGATTTAAGAAATGAGTTCGGTAAAATCGAAGTACACATTCAAATTTTATGATAAATTTTACAACATTTTATCAGTAGGGTTGTGTGCAGGTAAAAAATACTTACGTAAAATAAAAAAAATTGGTTTAAATTTTGATCACTTATTAAGGACTGTTGTTTAACATACATACCATAGTACTTACATTGCTTTTAAGAATCTGTTTTGTTTGTATTATCTGTTTTGTGTACAATAATAAATAAATTAAGAATAAAGAATATATAATTAAAAACTAACGTCAAATAACATAATAATCTAACAATATGTACTATTTGTATAAAGTAGAAAAAAGCGCTTAAGAAAGAGTAACACACTTACATACTTAAACACTTACACACAGACAAACTTTTACCTTTATAATATTAGTGTGATTTACAATATAGTTTTATGTTTAGTGGTTTTGTTAGTTGTGCTACTGATAATCTCACACTGTGACATACTCGTAGCTTTGCGTATTCCGTTTCAAATCCGCTCACGCGTGAAAACATTACGATCGACTTCTTAGGATGAAGTTAATCTCCGTAGTGCGTTTAAACGAGCAACTTTAGGCAACTGTTGCGACGATTTAATAGACAACTTTAAAAAATATTGGAATCGCTTAACCTATAGGTACCTACCTACTTTCCCTGGAACTTTTATATTACAGTAATTTGTGGTTTAAAAAAAGTAAAACCGTTATGGCTAATGTTCCATTAAAGTCATAATGTTCCTATTGTTCGTTCGTTCGTATGAGCAAGTGGCCAACTCTGGTGATGGAGTTTTTAGGCCGCCTCCGTTATGGCTTAACGACTTTAAAAGCCGGGACCGACAATTTAACGTGCCCTCCGAAGCACGGAAGCGCTCAGCTGAAAATTCCACTTGCGGTCACCATTCCAAGTTGTGACCGCTCAGAACGTTGCTTCACTACGAAGATCTATCAAGAACGTCTTGACAAGCTTCGCCACGAGCAAATCAGTAATTAAAAAAATACGTGTGGCACTCGGAGACTGCCGCGGTAAAGCTATTGCATGGGGGGTGTTAGGTTATTTTCGTTACGGAATTTCTGGATTCGGTCTCCACGCTCAAGGCCCGCGATAGAAGCTATGCAATAGCTTAAAATATACTATTCGCCTTTTGTAAAATAGTTATACGTAAGCTAGGTAATAAAGGTACCTAGCATTGTAAAAGTTGCTCGTTTGAAACCTCACGATTAACTTTAACTTGTTTATACAGTTAGATTGTTTCAAAGGATACAAGGAAACCCTATGAATACCTAAATATTCTCGGTTTGCCAGAAAAAAGAGTTTATTTATTGTCATGAAAACATAATATATCTAAACTAGCTGCACTCCTCGGTGTAACCGATGAATAGTTTCCGTTCCCATAGGAACACCGGGATCAAAAGTAGCCTATTTTTTATCCAGGGTATAAGCAATCCTGGTACCGAATTTCATTCAAATCCGTCCAGCCGTTTGTGCGTGAAAGAGTAAAAAACACACACACACACACAAACTTTCACCTTTGTAATATTAGTAGGATAGGATTGTGTATATTTAGAATATATACAATAGGTACATATTTATAGATAGAAAACACTTTTTTTTTCCTAAAATATATTTTCCCACCGCTGGGCAAAAGTCTTCCCCTATTGTTTCCATCTTTCTTTCAAAAGAAAAAACTGAAATTATGTACCAACTTACCTAAAATTATTACAACTAATTTTTCTAGGTACAACATCAAAAGCCTAATTTCTATAGGTAGGTAAGTACATACAACTTCGAAAGCCTGTTTTTTCAACTTATTTCTCTGTAAACAGATATTATAAGCCGTTCGCAAAAACTTAGGTAATAAATTACTTTAATTCAGAAATATTAGGCCTGTTGTATCTCAACACCAGGGAGACACAGACCAGAGACATTTTGAGAAGCCTTTAAGTTTTTATTATTCCGTGTCCGTAATATGACGGTACAACTATTTGTTTACCTGATTTTTTTTCTTGGTGCGTTGCGAGAACTGGCAATAGTAATTTAATAGAATTAATGACGTTTAAATTATCCCTGAGATCCTTTTGAAATAAATGTTTTTTTTTCCTTTAGAATACAAAATGTCATTTTTAACTCAGTAGACATTTTGGCGGGTGATACTTTTAAGTTATTTGGGACGTCGTAATTTTAATTGAGGCAATAAAAAAAAGTTTACGAAACTTTTCAACTAAAGTTACTACTTACCCTAAACTATATTAGTTCAGGAGGAGTAGCAAAGTTGCACTTGGTGCCACCAAACTCTGTTTTCGCTACTCCTAAACTATACAAAATGAAACTATTACAGAGGTATGAAAAAAAGCTTATGATAGGTTTCACAAACTGTACATTCAGTTTTTTTAATTCCTTTGTTCAACGTTATAATAAAATAAAATAGGCGGTGGCGCTAGTTTCACCCATACAGACACCTTAAAGAATAAAGGCTTAGAAGCACCTTCTTTTAAGACGATACCTGTTTATCATTCAGCATTACGAAAAGCTATTACTAAACCGACGCTGGTATTCAAAATTAACACCATAAATAATTATTTTAAAAATACTTTACAATAAATAGACCTGGCTTTTCTCTTTGACTGTACTTGAGATAGCCTGAATGATTGACTTTAAACATGAGCTTTTAGAACATAAGTTACCTTAAAAACAAAATGTAGTTTTGACTGTATTCCAGGACAGTTGACAGCGTCAGATTAGTGTCAAAGTTCCCTTTAAGGGGATTTTTGGGATAAGTCTCATAATCTCCTTTAGAGCTCAAAGCTTAGGCTTAAAGGGATTTTGAAACACAAATTCCCAAAATCCCATTTGGAGGAAAAATCATAATATAAATAAATTATAATAAGGAAAAAATTATATTCGACTTCGATATGTACCTATTATAAACAAACTTTGGAGGTATCATAGCAGGTAGTCAGAGGTAAGTTAAAAAAAAGTATTTTATCTATGGAGTATAATATCAGAAATCTGGTTACCATAACACAAGCATTAAATTGCTTAGCTTGGGACTAGATGACGCTGTGTGGAATGTCCAAAGATTTTGTCCTTATTTATTCAATGATGATGTTTGCATTTTGCAGTAGTTATAATTTCACAACAAATTAAAAGGAAAATTAAAAAATGAAGTTTCTAATTAATTAAGCAGTTATTCGCGTCGGTGTAATCACAGCTTTACTTCCAAGAATCGGAGGAACTCTCAACTTCCCTTTTACAGAATTGAAAACAACTTGAAGTTACAAGTTTACAATGTTTACGAGTTGCGCTCTTGTTTTACAATTTACAAGTTTCACAATTTACGAGTTAAATGATAAATCTATTGAAGAGTTGATGTTAATGGCCAATTTTATTGTGGAATTCCCAAAATTAAGACTTTTCTTAAAACTTCTGTTCTGAAGCGCTCGTGGCGAAGCTACGTTCTTGATAGATCGTTGAAGTTAGGCAACGTTTTTTTTTTTTTTTTAGGCAACGTTCTTCACAATTTTTATGGGTGACCGGAAGTGGTGTTAGCAGTGAGCGCTTCCGTGCTTTGGAGGGCACGTTAAGCCATGACGAAGGCCTTTAAGCGGCCTAGAAACTCCGACACCCAGAGCCATCTCACAGTAACTTACTTACCTTCTGTTAAGCAGCTGTTTTAGACAAATTACAAGCGCTATCGTGCACTTTAATACGAGCTCTAAACGGTAAAGGAAAACATCGTGAGGATACCCGTGGCTTAGTCAGCCTGAAGTTATTATTCCAGAAGTGACAGGTTACAACAATTACAATACAATTTTGTATAATAAGTAATCAGTAGCTGATTTGAGTGGAATTTATCATTAACATAGTCGTGAGCCTGTTTAATTATTATTTAAAAGAAAACAAGGCGATGCTCTGTGACAAAGAAGTAATTTTAACCGTTGGCCTTGGAGACAGGACGCGGAATCACGCCTCGCTGCGCACTCCTTCGAAGCCTTATTATAGCACACGATACGATTTCTACGAAACTTAGCTAGTTTATAGTAATTCACAAGAATTACTATAAACTAACTAAGTAACTCGATTGTCAATATTTCTCATTTTTGTTACCCATGTTTATACTCAGACCTTTACATCTTTTACTACATGATTTATACATCTATCCGTACGTTGGATAAAGGAATCGGGCATAAGCCGGTCTGTAAGTTACAGTACAAAATCAAAAATGTTTTATAATTTTGCCACTTGTCATTTTGTTTCATAACACATTGGCGTCACAGAAAACCCTGAGTGAATCTCCTCAAAATATTCTTATACATACGTTTTTTTATGTTTACGAACCTACGAATTTGCGGGTCAAATGGGCGTGCTTAAGTGAAAATATCGCACAGTATAAAGAGCGTGTGAAACGTCGCGCGACATCGGGTAACCGCGCGCTCGCGCCTCACTGCACACGCGCCCTCCTATACACTTGTGTTTTGACAGTTAAAACAGCATATAAAACGCTAATATACAGCCATCCACTCTAAACTAACGCTATAGAGTCAACGCTACGTTCTCCCCAAACTGAATTATTTGGACTGGATTTCTTAATGCTACTACTTCCGAATTGTGCAATAAAAAAGTAGAAAATTTATTTATTTACAGAAACTAAACTACTTCTTAGATAACAACGGTGACAACTCACCTCTGCAGCAAACAATAATGTTTGTGCAAATCCATGTTGCCATTTTCTCCAAAATTTAAATCTTCGTAAGTTTTTTCAATTTTTATATTTTATTTTTTACTTATTAAACAATAAGTCAAATTATTAACGTCTTTACATAAATGTAAAAATTAAATTAAATGAAAACCGCTAAATATGATACGGGCCTAGTTTTAAAAGAGTACACTTTTATTAGATAATGAAAGTATTATTACAATGAACAAAAGAAAAATATCATAAAAGGAATAAAAGAAGATGGTAATACTTTTATACAGTTTCAATATTGTCAATGACAAAAGAAGTTCAGAATCAGAAATGTTTTATTGCTCAACAGCTGCATAAAGTGGGTTATTTAACTTTAAGAAAAGATGTTTTAAAAGTATGTTTACTTGAGAAACAAAGAACTTGAGTGTTAAACTACATCTGAAATTTTCAGAATTGCAAGTTCATGTTAAGATTTTAATTAGAATTTCGATTTGTATGGAGATTAAAGTACCATTTACATGATGACATTTTCTTGTACGTACCAGAGCAATAATTGAATGCAATAATTACGCGCACCTAACTGACGTTCAATAAATTGTAAGCAACTGTTGTTTAGAGCATGCAAGTTATGATGACAGTCAATTTTATTGTATTCAACAGGCAAGAATCTTGCATCGTGTAACACTTTTTTGTATTTTTTAGGTTCTGCCTTTATACACCCTTTAAACCAGTTTCCCACGTGATTTAATCATATACTTCATTGGTCACACTTTGCTGATCAACCCCAATCATTGCAAGCTATAGTTTTTATAGTTTCAAAACATTATTTCCACACATCATGAAGCGCTCGTGGCGAAGCTTGCTAAGACGTTCTTGATAGATCGTTGAAGTTAAGCAACGTTCTGAGCGGTCACTACTTGGATGGGTGACCGCATGTGGCATTATCAGCTGAGCGCTTCCGTGCTTCGGAGAGCACGTTAAATTGTCGGTCCCGGCTTTTAAAGTCGTTAAGCCATAACGAAGGCCTTTAGGCCTAAAAACTCAGTCACCAGAGTTGGCCACTTGCTCATACGAACTTACTTTTATAAGGTGACCACGATTAAAATAAATTCCTGTTAGGCTCAACTCACACCAAAAGAGCATCGAAGAGCAGCGAAGCGGAGCACAGGTTCAGTGTCATACGAATTTCAACTTTATTTTCAATAAATCGCATGAGAAACTCGAACGAGTCGCGAGGATGCCCGCGGCGCCGCGGGAATTCCGGCGATTTCGAATACGCGCGCCTTCTCTGCGATAATAAGTATTATAATAATGAAAATAAAGTTGAAATTCGTATGACACTGAAACTGCGCTCCGCTTCGCTGCTCTTCGATGCTCATTTGGTGTGAGTTGAGCCTTAGTCACATCTGAGTGACAATCTTGTGGCCACGAGTCTGTTATCAAAATAAATAACACGCTCGAAGGACGAAGACTTAATTAGACAAATTTAAAGTCAATAAGTGTTTATTAGTAACACTGGTTCCTATATCCAACTTACGGATGACCGTAGATCAATCGTCATAGCAACGTTGTTGTCTGTCAAAAAGTGTCATACATTTTGTGTTGTATAAATAAATAAATATCCTTGGACATTCCACACGGCGTCATCTAGTGCCAAGCTAAGCAACTTAATGCTTGTGTTATGGATACCAGATGACTGATATAATACTTTGATACTTTTTTTTGTAAAAAACATTCAGACCCGGAACAAATATTTGCAGAACATACAAATATTCGTCCCGTGGCGGGATTCGAACCCGCAACCTTCGCGTCTCAAGCGGACCTTCGCCCACTGCGAACAAAGCTGCTATAGAGATAGATCGACGGTCATCTGTAGATTGGATATAGGAATCGGGAATTAGTAACTAAAGGTCAGTTCGGGTCAGTAACAGAAGGACGCACGCCAAGCAGAACGAATATTAATATTACCCGTGGGAACTCTTTCTATTGTTTATTCCACGGTGTACTGTGGCTTGAATAGGCATGATGAAAGTAATCAAGAATTACTGAAAAAATGCATTTATCTAAATAAATATGATTCATGGATCCTGAAAAACGTATTTATTTTTATAATAAAAGCAAGATTAATATTTATTTTGATAAAATAGAATTGGAAAATGCAGCATTCCGCCATGTTTTGTAAAACAGCAATCAGAGCTCAAGACGTCACGCCTAAGTAAAATCACTTTATTGTCATTTAGTTTCGTTTGAAAACTTTGAACTTCCTTCTTGGAACAGCACATAGGCTACTTTATATCCAATTGCGTACCACGAGAGCGGAGCCGCGGGGAAAACTTGTCTAGTTAAGAATTAAATAGAAAATCTGTAGGTATTGATAGCAATCGATCCCAAGATTTAGGTCAGAAAAAAACGGATACATCCTCCGAAGTGAATTTCTATGGTTTCATATCAAATTTCAAATAGTTGTTTGTAACCGAATATGAACCTTATATCGTTACAGTAAGATTTAGTTTTAAGTGTTAAATTAGTTTGTATTGCTGTAATTTCTACACTGGATCTTGCAGGTATAGGTTACAGATTTAAATATTGTTGTTGCATTTTAAACTTTATTTATATAAAGTCAAGGTAAGTATTAGCTTAAAAAATATTATATCCTGTTACACATGTTTTTGAGAAGAGTTGAAATATCCGTTATTCAATTCAAACAAAATTCAAAATTTTGAACTGAATTTTATCAAAATCTTTGCAAACACTTGTTTCATTGTAAACAAACGAAAATCTATAGACAAGGTAGATAATAATAATACAATTTTGAATTTGGTTTCACATTCTATACGTGACAGGTTGCAAGCCCATCGACGCTATTACAAAGAACGATATTTCCCTTCACTGTTATGAGCTGGTATTTATGTGTTATATTGTTTTTGAATCGAAAAACACATTTCACTTTCAAAACTATCGTGAGTTGTATTAGACATTATAATAATAGCACACGGAAAATTACTCACACAGTGTGAGACGCGACCGCGAGGAGTGACCACACTCATACCCAGATGAAGATTCTCCGGAAGAATCGAAACATTGTCGGTATCTAAATCGACGATAATTTTACGTGAGTAATTTCCCGTGTGCTATTATTATAATGAAAAACACATTGATGAAGGGTTTCGAACCCACGACCTTCAGAATGTCAACACGGCTCCACTACGTACACACATACAAATTCACAAATAAGAAAATTGTTGGAAAATCCGAGTGAATCTGCAGCATCCAGAAACAGTTCGTATTTAATATCTCATCTATCCCAAAGGAACGTTTTACAAAATTCAAAATGACGTCATAAAAGCACTAGACAAAATACAAATTTCAAAATACTAACAAAGCGTTTACAAATTCCCCTGCAAACAATAATACGCTTAAACACCTGAGTAATAGAATCGCGAGTTCTAAAGCTATTCAGTTTTGAATTGTGCAGAGTGCAGTGGGAATCCAATCCTCGAAATGAGAGGCAAAGTATGATTTTCTTTGCGCGATCTAACTCAAGCCATTTTGCTTCTTATTTCCAAGATATAAGGTTGAAAATACTTTGCAAGTTATCATCTTAACTGTTAAGGAATTTTGAGTCGTAGTGAGTTCGAAATAAGGTTGAGTAAGGAAACAGGTTTAAGTACTAGCATTATTTGCATCTTGCGCAAGTAATATTGTTATTGTGGATTTTCCTCGGATTTTCTGGAGAGTCATAAGACCCTTGAGAACACTCAATGTCTTTAAATGCCACTATTTTTGTCGCTACTGGTTCTTTTTTCAACACCCACTTTAAAAAGTTAGGTTAGATGCCATCTGTGGCGTGGGTGAAGGCCGCCTGAGACGTGGAGGTTGCGGTTTCGATCCCCGGTACGGGAAATGTTTGTAGGTATGTTCTGTGTTTTTTTTCCTAGTCCGGGTGTTTTTTTGGCTTAGTCTAATAATCCCCTTCAATATTTCCCTGCGAAGGGGATTATTATGTAAGTATATAAAAAAATATCTACGCTGTATATCAGTCATCCGAGATGACGCTGTGTAAAATGTCCAAAGATTTTATTACATAATAATAATTATTTTCTTATCTGTTGTGTGTCTCTACAAGAATTATAGTGTCAGAATTTTATGCTTGCCAATGTTAAGCATATTTTTTTCAAACCGGCATGTAGTAATCGGTTACATACATCTAATATTATAATAAACTAGTATTGGCCTGTGGCTTTGCTCACGTAGTACTAACCCAGATAAAAAGTATTATTCCAGGTCATAAACTATTTACATTCAAAGTTTCAGACAAATCCGTTTAGTAGTTTTTGCGTGAAAGAGTAACAAACATACATCTTTACAAACTTTCGCGATTATGGCCAGTATGTATTTAACATCAAAGGTGATTTTGGTAATTTAAGTGTCCGTTCGTTCGTATGAGCAAGTGGCCAACTCTGCTGACGGAGTTTTTAGGCCGCCTGAAGGCCTCCGTCATGGCTTATCGACTTTAAAAGCCGGGACCGACAATTTAACGTGCCCTCCGAAGCACGGAAGCGCTCAGATAAAAATTCCACTTGCGGTCACCCATCCAAGTAGTGACCGCTCAGAACGTTGCTTAACTTCGACGATCTATCAAGAACGTCTTAGTAAGCATCGCCACGAGCGCTTCCAAAAATCAAAAAGCAAAATCCCCTTGATGAAATTTCTGCTATAGAGGGGATTTTGACACTAAAATTTCCACTTAGGCCGAATAGTCAATTATATAATTTATTACAAGTTATATAATCCGTTTAACATTTAATAAATTATGAATAAAAGGATTTTCCCTCAAATTACGTTATTAACAAAATTGTATTCAAATATTACAGTGAAGTGCCGAGCTATTCATATTACGAGCGCATATTTTGTGAAAAGCTTATGCCTGCATGTTATAGATGCTCAAATATTATGCGTAATAATGTAACATACTGTAGGGTTGTCACTTTCATGACAAATCATTAATTTATTCGTTGATTAGAAAAAAAGAAAGAAAGAAAAAATCATTTATTCTTGTAGGACCTCGAGGATCACTTAAGTTTCGTTTTACATGCTAGGTGATTCTTATGCCATAACACAGGGAATCCTAGTTTGGGTATCAATGTTTTCCAACCAGGAATTTATCATACAATTTATAATTTTAACCTTAGGTACATGGAATATCTTGTAACTGTAATGTCTGTTGTTTTAATAAACTTCATTTCATTTCAATGCCTGTTCCAACGCGACTCCCTACACCAGGGAAAGAATCAGGCAAGAACCTGGTGGTGTGGGCCTAGCTTTTTTTTTAAAGCGATCCTATAACAAAAAGGATATGTACAGTCGACAGCTTGTTCGTATTTGAGTCTGACAGCCCTATTAGTAATGTAGTTTAAACCACTTTTAACTAGTTTCGTCCGCTCCTGACGCTTAAAATACCAAAACAACAATTTTCATAACATCAGCTTTCATTTATTTACTTATCAATGTTTTAATTTGGGCTGAGTTCATATTTTGTTGGTAATGGAGTATAGAGCGTGAATAATTACACTGATATTAATATTCTATGTTATGATTTAAAATTATTAGTACAGAGGGCCTAGCCAACCGGCATTCGCTATGAAGCGATTCAATTTCTATCATCGCTACACCTTTGATTTGACATTTCTGATCGCTCGAGTTTTCGTCATCGAATGTCAATTCCTATACATTTTTTTTAGTTTCTAATCGAAAGCGATTGTCGAAATGTAACATGGCTAGGGCCTCTGGTCTATAATATCATGCAGAATTCAGATATCGAAAAATGAAATAGGATTACATCCCGGGATACAGATATCGACGGTGTAGTATTAATATAACACACATTTTAAATAATAACTAAAAACGGTGTAGTATTAATATAACACACATTTTAATAAAAATTAAATAACAAGCAGGTACTACCAAAGTAAGCTAAGTGTAGCGTGTGATGCCAGACAACATTTTGTTGAGGTGTTAATCTTGTTAATTTTACAATCACTCTAACTTAGTTTGACGTGCCCTCACTTTGTTTGACTTCCCACTGGAGCTTGACTTTTTAAATTGTTAAGGAATCACCGTAACAAGCTAGGCACAAAGTTGTGTTCTTATCTGATTCTTTTCTTGGTGTGTCGCGTTGGAACAGGGATTAGAATCACCTAGCTAATAAGTCGATTTTATGTGATAATTGAGGTCCTTGTTCAGTAAAAATAGTTTTTAATGTCAGGTTTGTAAATTTACAAGGAAAAAAGGTTCTATTGTAGTTTATTATTAGTTCATAGTTTTTTAACTAGATGGTGACACACAGCAAATTAGATCGCGCTATCGTTGCGTTTTGGTTAGATTGGTGTAAGCTCTACGTGTTTTGTACTAACCCTCTCCTGTATTGATGAAATTTTAAATATATTACTTTGATTACTGGAAGAGCATTTCATTCATTTGAAACCGATTTGGAGTGTGACCCCGACATGGTCCTACCGAGACGGATTTATCACTGGCCTAGTTTGCCGGTTTGACGACGTTTTTTGAAGGCATAGAAACCAGAAGCGGATTGCTTCTGAAGTGCCTATCCCACACCAAGGTGGGAGACAGCTGGCTGCTGCAGTGCAGGCTGCCGCGCACGCTGACTGACACCGAGGTGCTCTGTGGAGGTGCTAGAGGGCGCCACTACAGCGAGAAAACGTTGGAAGGAGCTGCACTACTGGATGGAGTAAACAATTTGGTCATTTGGTGGTTTGTGAAGTGTGTGCAACCGTCAGTACATTTGATTTCTTGGAAAGTGTGGAGAATTTTCGTGAGATTTTGGACTTTAACTTCAAGTGCAATATAACTTAGAAATTAGTAATAGTTTTAGGACTTGTAATTTTTAAGCTGCAATCTCTGTTGAGACGGGGAACCTATGCCCGATTTTTAAAATTTAGTTCATTTCTCAAACACTTGTAAAATTTTCAAAAATATTTAGAGACTTAGAAAAATTTATCAACTTTAAAAATGGAAGCTTGGTACAAATTGCAAGCCGATACAAAACTGCGCATTGAGAAAGCTAGAATTAACTTTAAAAAGTCGCCTAAAGAAAGAATCACTACATCTTACGCGGAAAGTAGACTTGAAGGGTTAGAAAATTCTTGGTGCAGTTTTGTAAAGGTTCATGAAGATATTATACAAAAGGCTTCAGACTCAAATTCTGATGATAAATATTTCAAAAATGAACTGTTTGAGAACACAGAGGAATTGTACTTTAGCTATAAAAGTGAGTTGAAAGAAGTCATGCGCGAGGTAGCTGTTCCAGAGGCAGTAAACACTACGTTTACTGTTAAGTCCAAAAATGATAGTGTTAAATTACCTAAAATATCAATTCCCACATTCACGGGCAACTATGCTCAATGGCCTACTTTCAAAGATTTGTTTGTGTCATTAATTCATCAAAATGAGTGTTTAGATAATGTACAAAAAATGCATTACTTGAAAGGCTTGTTGTCGGGTGAAGCAGAACAGTTAGTGAGAAACATTTCAATCACGTCTGCTAACTATGAAGAGTGTTGGTCAATACTAGGTAGTAGATTTGATAACAAGAGATTTATATCTAACTGTCTGTTAAAGAGGTTTATGAGTCAAAGTACTGTGTCAGAAAACTCAAGTGCCATCAAAGGTCTTTTAGACACTACAATGGAGTGTCTGAATGGTCTCAAAAATCTTGAAGTTGATGTACAGTCGTGGGACGTCATAGTGATACATATTGTGAGTCTAAAGTTAGATGTTGAATCCCGCAAACAGTGGGAAACAAAAATCAGCTCACATGACAAGCTTCCCACACTGGTAGAGTTCAGAGAGTTTTTGGAAGCCAGATCGAGAGCATTAGAATTTTTAGATTCTAGGGATAGTAGACCACGACCAGTGCTGAATAAACCTAGAGTTCATCATGTAGTTAGTGCCGACAACATCGCCAATCTTTCGTGCCCTTATTGTAAAGAGAACCACAAAATTGCAAATTGTAAGATGTTTGCCAAGCAGAGTTATGAGTCTCGTCATGACTTTGTCCAAACCAAGGGGCTATGTTTTAACTGCCTTGGTCCTAATCACTCCGTCAAGTTCTGCCGCCAAAGCTCACGTTGTCAAGTATGCAGTCGAAAACATCATTCGTTATTGCATCCTAAATCAGTTTCAAATTCAGCCGTCCCAACATTGAACTCAAATTCAACGGCTGAAGTTAAATCAGCGGTGTCTGCCGTTCAGGCATCGTTAACAGAGGAAAAACCATTGCAGAATGTAGTTACGCATTTTTCTCAAAGGTCAGTGCCTACACAGGTCTTGTTGGCCACAGCTCTTGTCGAAGCACAGACAAGATATGGGTCTACACAACTGTTGAGGGTGTTATTGGATCAAGGATCCCAGGCATCATTCATAACCGAATCAGCAGTTCAGCTACTTGGACTAAAGAAGTCAGCGGCCACAACGGTCATATCAGGGATAGGTGGTGAGGAGAGCAGTTTTGCTTCTAGGTTTACGGTCACAGTGACCATTCACTCACGTTCAGATCCCAAGTTTAGTGTCCAAGTAGAAGCATTCGTGTTAGGTACTATCACATCGCTCTTACCTTCCGAGAAACTTGCAGAAATCAACTGGCCTAATTTGCAGCTAACTTTAGCTGATCCAGACTATCACACACCAAACAAAATTGACATTTTGCTTGGTGCTGAAATATATGGCCAGGTTTTGAGAGAAGGAGTATCACAGGGTCCCCAAGGTTATCCAGTAGCCCAAAACACAGCCTTTGGGTGGATCTTGTCAGGTCAGATTTCATCGAAGTCTGATCTATTGAGTTCTGATCATATTCATTGTCATCATTCCATTGTCATGTCAGAACAGGTTGATGACAACGCTCTCCTTAAACAGTTTTGGGAGATTGAGTCTGTGATTCCCGGATCACAAAGAATCCTGTCCATCGATGAACAGAAATGCGAAGACATTTACCGTCAAACCACTTCCAAAGATGAAAGTGGAAGGTACGTGGTTAATCTTCCATTTCGCAACGCTGATCCGCAGTGTCAGTACGGACATTCAAGAGAGCTCGCTGTAAAGAGATTTCAGCTTCTTGAAAACAAGTTCAAGAAGTATCCAGAAGTGAAGAAGCGATACTCTGAGGTGTTCCACGAGTACATAGAACTTGGTCACATGGAACGAGTACACGGTGATGATCTGAAAGAAGACAAAGCAGTTTATTTACCACATCACGCTGTTGTACGCGAAGACAGGTCAACAACCAAAGTTCGCATAGTGTTCGACGCTTCCATGAAGGGGCTCAATGGCGTTTCTCTGAACGATGACCTATTGGTAGGTCCCACTTTGCAACCGCCATTGCGTCACTTAATTATAAAATGGAGAATGCATCCCATAAGCATCTGCGCTGACATTGTTAAAATGTATCGACAGGTGAAGGTACTACCTGCACACGCAGACTTTCAGAGAGTAGTGTGGCGTGATGATCCTAACCACGACATTGAGGAATATCGTATGTTGAGAGTTACCTTTGGCACGTCGGCAGCTCCTTACTTCGCTGTGAAGACGCTACAGCAAGTAGCAGCCGATGAATGTTCACATCTTCCTGATATAGCTGAGAAAATAAAAAATGAATTTTATGTGGATGACTTGATGACAGGTTGTCAAAATATTCAAGAAGGAATGATGATAAAAGAAAAAATGACTGAAGTACTTACCAGAGGTGGTTTTCAGCTGCAAAAATGGGTTAGTGGCTGCAAAGAATTAAATGAATTAATGTCGGATGATGGAAAGGAAGAAAAGGAAATGAAACAGGATCAAGGAATTACAGAAAAGGATATAAAGAAGGATCAGATTATGAAAATATTAGGAATCTCATGGGATCGTGATTGTGATAAATTTAAATACCTGGTGAAGCTTCCAGAACAGCAAATTCCGATCACTAAGCGACGAGTCTTATCAGACATCTCTCGCCTATTTGACCCGTTGGGATGGGTGGCACCTTTGTGTAGTCACATCCAAGATATTTATTCAAAAGCTTTGGCTTTCGGGAATAGGCTGGGACGACGAGTTGCCTTCAAATTTGTGTGTAGAGTTGCACGGCTTCTCCGATGCTTCGACTGTGGCGTATGCTGCAGTTGTGTATGCGAGAGTAATACACTCAGACAACTCTATCACAACTAGCTTGATTGCTGCCCGAACGAAGGTTGCCCCAGTCAAGCAGCAATCCATACCCCGGCTTGAACTGATGGGAGCGGTACTGCTGACAGAATTAATTTCGGAAGTTTCGGAAGTAATGAAGATCCCACAAGTCCATGTTCACGCATGGACTGACTCATCCGTGGTTTTGGCGTGGCTTAGTAGTCATCCAAGCCGCTGGACTACTTTTGTTGCCAACAGGGTTTCTACAATCCTGTCTCATTTAGATAACTGTCACTGGGCTCATGTCCAGTCTTCCCAAAACCCAGCAGACATTGCCTCCAGGGGATTAACCCCACAAGAGTTATCTTGCAATGATTTGTGGTCTCAAGGACCCCAATGGCTACGCAATGAAGTAGTAGAGTACACAAGACCTAAAGCAATATCCACAAGCATGGAACAGAAATCAGTGAAAGCTCATGTGGTCATTGAGAACACACAAGTAGATCCACTGTGCTGATCCAGGTAGAGGCATGTCTTAATTCACGTCCGTTGTCAATGATGCCTGATAGTCCCAATGACCCTACCCCCTTAACACCGGGTCATTTTCTCATAGGTGAACCTCTGATAACGGTGCCCGATCGTAATAACAAAAACAGCAATATTAACACTTTGAAGCGTTGGCAATTGTCTCAACGTATGGTTCAGGAGTTTTGGCGACGGTGGTCGGAAGAATATTTGGTTCATTTGTTGCAGCGTTATAAATGGAACAAACAAGTTCCAGAACCAAATATTGGAGACGTTGTTTTGATTAAAGAAGACAACGTGCCTCCTGCTCGTTGGCTTCTAGGTAGAATAGTTGAAAAGCACTTTGGTTTGGACAAGATCACACGAGTTGTAACTCTCAAGTGCAATGGTTCTTTGTGTAAACGCCCTGTTTCTAAGTTATGTGTTTTGCCTGTGACTGATTAGTTAAGTGGTTTTATGATGTGTTTTATTAGAGTTTAAGTTGTTTGAAAGGAGTTACGTTTTGTTTTGTCTTTTTGAAGTTTATATACAGTCCACATAAGAATTGCTAAAGTTATCGATTGAGTTTAGTTTGTAGTGCCAATCCTTGTGAATTAGATATTGTGTCAAGTTTTTTTAATGAAGAACATAAACAGATGTTCTTGGTGGGCGATATGTTCAGTAAAAATAGTTTTTAATGTCAGGTTTGTAAATTTACAAGGAAAAAAGGTTCTATTGTAGTTTATTATTAGTTCATAGTTTTTTAACTAGATGGTGACACACAGCAAATTAGATCGCGCTATCGTTGCGTTTTGGTTAGATTGGTGTAAGCTCTACGTGTTTTGTACTAACCCTCTCCTGTATTGATGAAATTTTAAATATATTACTTTGATTACTGGAAGAGCATTTCATTCATTTGAAACCGATTTGGAGTGTGACCCCGAACAGTCCTATTTAAGTTCACCCAATAACTACAAAATCATGATTTTACAGGAGGCGAAAAATAACTTTAATGTCTTTAGTTTTTATCTTTTGAATCAAAAGTTACTGATAAAGAAGAAGAAAAAAAGAATTGTATTTCGTATGAGCAAGTGGATGGAGTTTTTAGGCCACCTAAAGGCCTCCGTCATGGCTCGGGGACGACAATTTACCATGTTGTGAGGCCACCCTCACAACATTATATGCCATGCCTCCTCGACTCTTGAACCGAGCGGACGTGTTTGCATTTTTGTTTTTGAATATATTTAAATTGGTCGGGCTGCGCCCCGGAGTCTTCGATTGCTGTTTCTGCTGTGGGTGCTGCGCCCCGATTGTCTGGAGGAGCCCCTGCGCTTCGCGACTGACAGTGAGTCGATCTCAGTTTTTGCATTTTGTTGGGATCGAGCCGGCTGCCTTCTGCGTCTGGTCCCGTGTGTGGCTCCACTGTGCCAGAATATCGTGAACGGCTGCGTCGAAATTAACAACCTCTAACAGCGACGTGTGCTACGCGTGTCTACGGGCCCTCTACGAAACTTGGGACAGTGCTACGAGGAAGCTACGGTTGAATACCTTTTGAGTTGTGCACCACTTGTACCCACCATTATTATCTTAATTGATTTACATAACTTATATTTATTTTAACATACGATACGAATACAGTTAGCAATGTCTGTTCAACGTTCTCCACCTGACCCCAACAACCTTCTTAAAACTCCACCATTTATCCATTACGGATCGGATCCTGCAATTAATACTTCTACAAACAATGAAAACGATTCCTTTCCTAACGTCATTAAACGTCAGAAGCGAACCTTGGATGGCTACCCTGGTCAGTCAGTACTGGAAATTGGTGAAATTAAAACTATGTTTGCCGAACTTAAGTCACAACAGGACCAAAAGTTTGAATCCATTAGTAATGCAATGAGCTTGATTATAGCTCAGAATCAAGGAATTCAACAAACGGTGGACAATATCAACTGTCAATATGAAGAACTGCTATCTAAAACAAAATACCTGGAAAATGAAAACAGGGAGTGCAAAAATCTAATTTCTACCCTAGAAACAAAGGTAGAACTACTAGAAAAGAGAGCTCGCAGTTCTTCGTTAGAAATTCGTAACATACCGAAGCAAGAGCAAGAAAACAAGGATAAACTAATAAAAATTGTACAGAACATCGGGCAAGTAGTAAGCCTGGAAGAGCCTATAGAAAAGAAAGAAATTCGTGAGCTATACCGCACTAAAAAAGGCTGTATAGTTGTGGACTTTGCTACAGTAACTAGGAAGGAAGAGTTAATAACAAACTACAAAAAGTTTCAGAAATCAAAACGTCTAAATAACGATTCTACACTGAATACTGCTCAGATTAGTCTGTCTGGACCTTCTTCAAATATATACATTTCGGAATCTCTGACTCATAAAGCTAGCCATCTCTACTTCTTGGCCCGCGACGGAGTTAAAAACCATAAAATATTCGCAGCATGGGCATCTTATGGCAGAATTTATATAAAAAAAGAAGAAAATTCTGACTCAGTCTGCATCAGCTCGGAAGAATATTTGAACTCAATTATATCGCAATGACTAGCACATATTTTTAACTGGATTGTCCTAGCTTTATGTTCATCGAATCATTTGATGTTTGTTTTCATTGCTTATTTAATAACTAGTGTTTACCTCGTAGCGCTAATTTGTTGTCGAGATTACTGTCTTAGATTATCTTACTTAATAATTTTTTCGTGCCACTCTCTATACAGAAAATCATACACATACTCACACTTAATACATCAAACACCCACACTTTTCAACATACACCAGCTTCATTTGCACACGATTCGAACTCTTGCCACTCCTTGCTTTTTTTCTTATTTTCTCTATGTGTCCTGCAGTCAATACGCTATACGTCGAGCCCTGGGTAATACATCAAACTCAAAAATAGTAATTTATCTATCCCTTTTATTAGGGATAAACATCCGTATTAATTAATTAATGATGTTAGATATTAATTCTTTTAACTGTATTAACCAGGGTTTGGACTCTATATCGGTGGCGGACTGCGTAACATGTGACATCGAGAATATTCCTGCTCACGCAACCGTTGGCAGCCTTAAAATAATATCGCAAAATATTAGGAGTATCAATTGCAATTTTGATAGTTTTATTTGTCTTGTAACGCGATCAAAAGTTTCTTGGGATGTTATGGTATTGACTGAGTGCTGGCTACCGTCTTCAAAATTTATTCCACCAATTCATGGTTACAACTATATAGCCACTACCATCAACAAAACTCAAAACGAAGGCGTAGTTATCTACTATAACGAAAATCTTACAATCTCATATGAGGAGCCCAAAGTTAGTGATGCAAATTGTCTTTTGATAAGGTTAAATAATGACCATAGCATCGTAGGTATATATAGACCCCCAGCACAGACTAACACTCAAAATTTTGTACATGATATTGATACACTACTGTCTTCATTGTCGAACTGTAGGAATATCATACTTTGTGGTGACATTAATATTGACATCTCAGCAAATACATGTGACAATAGGTCTCATGACTATCTCAATATGCTAGCCAGTCACTGTTTGTTACCAGCTCATAACTTAGTTACTCATGGACTGACATGTTTGGATCACGTTGTGGCGAAGACTAAACTCGAAGCCACCTGTTTCGTTTGGGATTCCTCTATCACGGACCATGCATGTGTAGCGCTGTGTGTTAAACTTAAAACTAAACTAAACTACGTCAATAAGATTATTTCTCGTATTAATTACGAAAGTCTTGATACTGACTTTGTGAGCACTAATTTTCATCAAATCCTCTTGTGTAACGATGTCAACTTAGCAACCGACATGCTTGTTAACATTATGACGACCCTAATTAAAAAAAACTCAAAGTCTGTTAGAACTCCTACTCGACATAACATTAAAAAGCCGTGGATCACGGTAGGTCTGTTGCGCTGCATGAGAAATAGGGACAATCTTCACAAGAAGTTGAAAAGAGATCCGAATAATGATATTCTCAAGGTATCTTACAAGAGGTATAGAAACTATTGTAAAGGTCTCCTAAAGAAAGCTAAGAGAGATTTTGAAAGGCAAGAAATAGAGAAAGCAAGAGGTAATAAAAAGAAACTGTGGGAAGTTATAAAGGACGTTAGTGGACAAAAAAAGCTGGTTGATCACTCTATGTGTCTGCTCTCTCATGATAAGATTCAAAGCATCAATGAAGTTAATACGTATTTTGCAAGTGTTGGTAAAACTCTCGCGGAACCGCTCAATAAACTAAATTCTAGCAATACAAACTTTATAAGCTACCTAAGCCCGACTTCGCCACATAAGTCTCTAGTCTTTCTTCCAACTGATAAACTTGAAGTACAACACATAATTATGGGGCTAAAAAATAACTGCTCAGCTGGTTACGATCAAATTTCCAACAGTATATTAAAGAGGTATGCAAAATTACTAGATGAACCAATTGCCCACATTTGTAATCTATCTCTTTCGATTGGAGTTTTCCCCAATGCATTTAAGATAGCGTTAATTAAACCTATTCATAAGAGCGGAAATAAAGAACATGTAACCAATTATAGACCTATATCGATCCTGCCATCACTATCTAAAATTTTGGAAAAGATAATGAACAGGAGACTTATAAATTTTCTTGAGTCCAATAATTTACTATCGCCTTCACAATATGGCTTCCGGAGGGAGAGATCTACCAATGACGCAGTACACGAACTAACAGAATACGTTGTTTCCAACCTTGATGTTAAACAAAAGTGTTTAGCGATCTTCCTAGATCTGGCTAAGGCGTTTGATACGGTGTCAATCCCTACTTTAATAGCAAAACTCGAGATGATTGGTGTGAGGGGTCAGCCGCTAAAACTATTTTCTGACTATCTATCTAATAGAAACCATCGAGTTAAGATAGAGCAACTTACAAGTGATGCGCAAACTGTCTCTTGGGGAGTCCCACAGGGTAGCATTCTGGGCCCAACGTTATTCTTAATCTACATAAATGATCTGTGTAACATTGAATTGCAGAAAGGTAAAATCATAGCTTTTGCCGATGACACTGCGCTTGTCTTTAATGGGGGAAGTTGGACTGACGTATACGCTATGGCTCAATGCGGCATCACTAAGGTGTGTTCATGGCTAAGATCTAATGTATTGACTCTTAATGTGTCTAAAACTAACTACATAGCTTTCGCCTTGCGCTCAAACTTTCTTCCCCCAAAAACTCTTTCGTTAACGGCTCATAACTGTAGTAACCCAGACCTTACTTGTAAATGCCCAATTATACAACGAACTGATTGCGCAAAATACCTTGGCATATACATCGATCAGTCGCTCACCTTTAAGCAGCACATCGACGCACTTGTAAAAAGAATTCGTAAACTTATCTATATTTTCAGAGCCTTAAAACATACAGCTGATCGAGACACGATAAAAATGGTTTACCTAGCTCTTTGTCAAACAGTCTTAGGGTACTGTATCTCCTCGTGGGGTGGTGCAGCCAAGACTCACTTAATAGAACTTGAGAGAGCTCAAAGAGCCGTTTTAAAAGTTGGAGCAGGTCTACCCTATCGTTTTGCAACAAATGACGTCTACAAGGTTTGGGATGTACTCTCAGTTAGACAATATTTTATCCTACAAATAGTCCTAAAAAAACACACCCAAATTGGATTTGACAAGGAACTAAATAAAAACAAACGTAAAAAGGGTAAAATCTGTCCACTTCAGATCTTCCGCACTAGCATGTCCCAAAAGTTTTATATTTTTCTCGGCCCTTACTTGTACAATAAATTAAACAGTTCTCTCTCTGTCTATCCACTAATCAAGTACAAATGTAAGATAGCTGTGACAAAATGGCTCAGATCACTAGATTATAAACAGACCGAAGACTTGTTATCTCCCCCTAGCTGATCCTTTAACCCATATCTAACATGCAAAAAGCTACATACAACTCCACTCTCTCACACAATCACACACACACACACACACACACTCACACACACACACACGTACATATACTCAACTCTGTAATTTAGGTGGTCAAATTCTTAAATGTTAAGATAGGTTAATTTAAATGTTTATTGTAAACTTTAGTATCTTTTTAAGCTTTTGTACGCTTTTCCGATCTTCCAAGTTCGGTAAGTGAACTCTCCTCGAACCAGCTTAGGCTAATTTATGTTTAAGCTTAAACACCTACCTACATATAAACCATTTGTAATCCGTGGAGTGGGGGCACTGGTGACCCGTAACACAGGTGTCAAACCTATCACGGGCACCAGTCTCTTACAAAGCAGGGACGTTTGGTACTATTCGTTGTTACTATTTCTGTAAATATGTAACCTTTGTGAGAGAAAAATAAATACATTTATTATTATTATTATTATTATTATTATAAATAGGTACAAAACAGTTTTTGAGCATCATAGTATTATCTAAGAATTTAATTAAATGTTGTGTTAATGTTTTTATTTACCATAAATATTGTAGTAACGCTTAGTGTTGTGTTAAAAATAAAGCCAAAAAACCTTGCAAAATGATTCAATTGTTAATTCTTTTTTCAGTCCACGACACATTAAACCTTTTCATGTACAGCCGAGTACACAGTGTTATCGCGAAACACTTCCGTTGTACTACGGATGTTTTGTACGCGAATGTACTGCTTTTTTATTTGTGGGTTCCGCGGGCTGCGATTGTGAAATGCGAACCCTAAAAAGGTTTTAAGGCGGAAAGTTAAAAAGGTTTGGGATAAGAAAGGCTTATCGTATTTTAGGACACTTTTAATTACAGTAATAGTAAAATGAGGACTTTTGTCACTCAATTTTGTTGTCAGAAAGGAAATTTAAATTATACATACATACATACATACATACATAAAATCACGCCTCTTTCCCATGGGGGTAGGCAGAGACCACGGATCTCCACTTGCTACGATCCTGACACACTTCTTTCGCCTCATTCACTCTCATAACATTCTTCATACACGCTCTCCGGTTTAAGGTACTTCGGACCTGGCCTTTCTCCAAAATTTAAATTATACAAAGACTTTTATTCAAAGTGGAGCAAAGGTTACTATTTTTAACTTCAATTTTAGTCATCAAACATCAAAGTTTAAATGCTGATGTGTTTAAAAGGAGTGAGTAACTACTGAGATGATGTGAGTGATACAAGAAAATGGAGGAAAGAGACATTGTGCCGACCCCAGTTAGTGGGATAAGGGCAGGAAGATGATGATATTTATCGAGGCGTGGGCAAATGAAGCTACGTCAAAATTATATGTTTCAAATCATTTTTTTAGTGGGTCGAATTTAATAGGGCTAGTACAGATTCATGAGTGGCACATAAAAGTGGAAGCCTTACCCAGCAGTGGGCCACGCTGATGATGATGATGAGGCGTAAAGAAAGAGAGAAAGAAAGAAAGAGAGAAAGAAAGAAAAATCATTTATTCTGGTACGACCTCAAGGATCACTTCAGTTTTGTCTTACATGCTAGGTGATTCTAATGCCTGTTCCAACGCGACTCCCTACACCAGGGAAAGAATCAGGCAAAACCTAACAACTAGAGTTAGAAACTTGTAAAATAAAATAACACGACTGCCTACCCATCCAATTTAAAACAAGTCCCCGATCACCTTTGTCGATAAATCTAAACTTTTCTGATGCCTCGGTTTTCTAAAATAGCGGTCGCTATATTACAATTATTATCAACGTCTAAAAATGTTTTTAAATTAAAGGTTTTGAAATGAAAATTCGTCAAGGGCTTCGTGACCGAGTGCTAAGGCTTAAGGGTAAATAAATAAATAAAAATCCCTGGACATTTCACACAGCGTCATCTAGTCCCAAGCTAAGCAACTAAATGCTTGTGTTATGGTAACCAGATGACTGATATAAGTACTAGGTACTAAGATATTTTTTTTTGTAAATACATACATATTATAGATAGAGTAACATCCAGACCCGGAACAAATATCTGTAGAACATACAAACATTTGTCCCGTGGCGGGAATCGAACCCGCAACCTCCGCGTCTCAACAAAGGTCATCAAAATAAGTATGAGTTAGATTCAGAAACCTACAAAAATAAAAGGAACAACCTCGAAAACTCCCATTTTTAGGTCTGTTAAAAAGCCCATTATTTCCGAGCCAATTCTTTGGTCTAAAACCCAAGTAAGTAAAACACATTTACCTACGGCGCTACGGAAGACCAGCGCTTTGACAGGTTCCTTGGTTCCTGCCTAAGCATCATGCTGAGTAGTAGCCATTTTTGTCATTTTTCTTTCTCTTTTTATATGTAATGTGTTTTCTTAATTGTAATGACAAAATAAAGATTTTTCTTTCTTTCTTTCTAAGTTTACTTATTCCCGAGTGATACTGAAAACTAACCGTAGGAAAAACTAGCGAGACCTCGACTTTGCTTTCATCAAAGTCCCGGGGGATGTCACCTGTGATACTACCACTGGTTTACGAAGAGTTCACGATCTGTAGGGTTACCGGCGGTTTTTGTGTAGTATACTAAGTAATCTATCCTCGCTCACGTGTCAAGTATTCTAATGCCGGGTTGCAATATTCAACTTACTAATAACCGTGGATCTGTTGCAATATTGTTATATATATACTATTGCTATTGTTACATAATAATATTGTTATCTGTCAAAAAGTGTCCTACATTTTTTGTTGTCTAAACAAAGTTGCTATGGCGATCAATCTACGATCATTCGTAAGTTTAATATTGAAACCGGCCGTAAATGTATGGACTTTTTAGTTCATGCAAGTTACCGGGGGAGGCGCTGCACTGGATTTTCATACATTTGTGATACGTGACTCGGTATCGAGGACAGTATACTAACTAATAGACCACTTTCTTGGCCGACCGTAACTATAAAATTATATGAAAAATTTGTTTTTTGCTACATACTAACCAATAGGTTTGTATTGTAAGAACCTAAACAAGACTTACAACACCTATTAGCAAAGTATCAATTATTAGCATTTTTCTTTTTAAAGAATTAGGTCTCTCTCTACTCTCACTCTGTCTCTACATCAAAAACGGTGTACATGCATTTAAAAAACGCAGTCAAACACAAACAATATTTTCAAAATTCACGGACTAATTGGTGAAACATAAAACAATATAAATGCAGTGGAACATAGAACCTCCTTTCTTGAAGTCGGTTAAAAGTACCGAAAGTCACAAGTACATCATGTAACTGGTAGGGGACAGGTAGGTTACGCTTCGAAACTTTGATCTACGCCGACTGGGGTGGCAACAAATCACAGCGCTATATAGCGCCGTAAATTATGGACACCCTGTATACGCATGGACGAAATTGGAGCGTTTTGCATCGAAGGTTTGGTTACCTGAGTTTTTTGAAAATTGGATGAAGTCAATTTTCTAGAGATTTTATAAACAATTTGGACTTTACACGGTTTTTTTTAATAAAACTGCGGGACGTAGCCACACACGTCTTAAATTTATATACAATACTGGCTTACTCGCCCGCGGCTTCGCTCGCCTGGTACCTACCTCGATAAAATATAGGTAGCTCGATAAAAATATGTTCATTCGGAAAGTCCATGCTACACATCAGTGAAAGAATTCTTGAAATCGGATGAGTGGTTTCGGAGATTCATACAAACAAACAAACCAACTTTACCTCTTTACAATATTAGTGTGGATAAAGTTATCTTTTCTAGGATCTGTAGAGGCCTTACACGGGAATTGAACCCACTACAGAGTAATTGACCTACGTTACATTGACCAAAGCAAGCTTATCTACGTAGAGGCAGCCGCGCAGAAAATTAGAGGAATTCATTAGATTGATGAGCTAGTATTGAGATTAGGAAACGGTAGTGGGTTTGGTTAGGTACAGGGTGTAGCAGAGTACTTGAGAAAATGACGGGACGTAAAGAAATAAGGTAAATAACCCCGTGTATGTGTATACATTTTAGAAAATGAGTTTTAAAAAATAAAATTTGAAAAACAATAACATAACTTTTGAACATGACTTAACCGTGAGTTATTTAGGTGTAGTAGGTAGACATTAATGATTTACGAAATTATAACATTCCTTGATTTATTAGAATTGATGATTAAACATTTTTTTTTATTGATTCACTTTTAAATGAAGATGATTAAAACATGAAATACACAATATGACAATGTCCTGTCATGTGTGTGGTGATATAAATAATTTGGAAGTATTCCCATTTGAGCACCAATTGTTTGAGCACCTATGCATTGAGCACCCAAGCTAATTCTGTTTCTTTTGTTTTTGATAAAAAGTATTTCCGCTACAAAAATAATTTTAGGTACCTATATTGGAACTGCGTATTTATAGACATTTGTCAATATATAAAAATACTGATTCAAATACCGAGTAGGTATCTAAATATTAATCGTAAAAAAATGTAACGTTATACGACATTTCTATAAACTATTTTTAAATTACTATCAAAAGTAATGAAAACAGTTTCTCTACAAACTTTCATGTTATACTTTTTGTACACCCTATAATGTTCTGTTGTGTAGATGAACAGATATAAACTAAGCTACTTAGTTAGGATTGGCGATCACTTTGCTTGTGTTTAAGTGTTTTGGAATTAGCAATTGTAATTGTAAGTAAAAATCAATCAATATTGAACCTAAAAACTGAGACATAAGGTGTACCTACGCAGGTACGTAAGAGGAAACATTTGTAAATAAAATATGTTAAAGTAAAATAACTGACTACTAACTGAAACTTCGATTATATTATGTAGTTAATGATTGTAAACTCATTTTTATATTACTATTACTAGCCCGTTGTGTCCCACTGCTGGGCAAAGGCCCCTTGGTCTCTCCAATCATCACGTAGAATACTTAATAGCACATAGAATACTTTTTATCCGGGTAAGGATCACGCGAACAAAGCCGCGGGCGAATACTATAACGCATTATGACCACACTGGAAGTGGCACTTAACATGTCAATTGACCTATTGACGTGATTGTTCCGTCGAAGCTGTCAAAAATATCCACCGCAATCAAGACCTGTCAAAAAACGTCGCCATAGCTGTCAAGTCCGGAATACATTTATGGGCATAATCACTCAGAGTACGGTTTGCATAAAAAGCTATCGCGCTGTGACAAATGGTGGTAGTTTCTGTGCGCGCCCTCGGGAGCATAAATCAGGTAGCGTCAGCAGACTGGAGAGTACTAGGCTTTATAGTGGTTGTATAGGTGAATTTTAACGCTAAAAAACTGCCAAAGAAAACCCTAGTGGCTATCCTTAGATAATAGTGGCAATTCGGAGTATCGCAAAAGCTAAACTTAACTAACTAAAAATGTTGCCGTCCCTTTCATAGCGATGGGAAATAAAAAGGATGACATTAATTTTAGTTAGTTTAGTTTAGCTTTTGCGACACTCTGAATTGCCACTAATAACACTATTATTGTAAAACATAATACCATGCAAACGGGTATTTATCACCAGCGAGCGCGGGAAGAGTGTCAGTCTTCCCGCAACCACGGCTGGTGCAATCCGGTCGAAACGTCCGGCGAATATAAAAAGTAAAATTCGTGATAAATACTCGTTTATGCAAACGTTTTAAGTTTGATGATGCTTGTGTTCTGATCGCGAAAGTTTAAATAAGACAAACAGTATTATTCATAAAAAAGCAAGACAATTAGCAAGACATTTTTTTTTTTTTTTACTTAACCTATCGTGTCCCACTGCTGGGCAAAGGTCTCCCCCTTCAACTTCCACTCTTTGCTCTCCAAGGCAACTAAAAAAACTTCAACTCTCCAATTTTTAAATAGCAAGACTTTAGAGAATGATTTTTGTTGAGACTCTTAATGTCAATGAAAAGAGAGAGCAACAGTCAGTCTCAACATAAATAAATAAATAAATATCCTTGGACATTTCAGCGTCATTTAATCCCAAGCTTAAAAAATCTACTTTTAAAAATCAACCTCATTATTTAGCTTTAGAAAAAAAAAAATCTAGACCACAAAAAATATGGCTACATATTTAGCAGCCTTTTGAGCTCTAAGAAGCCTCTGAATAACATTTAAAAAAATATAAGAAGATCAGTTTTACATTATTTTATCTGTGGTTTTACCGACGCTACTTGTGAGCTACAACGTATTGTAATATACCAGGTTTGGCCTTGGCGTCTAAGTAGTGAGCTTGATAAAGGAGATATTTAAGTACCTAGATAATCTAGATTTTAATCTTATCGATATAAATCTAGCAAGAAAATGTTGCTGTTAAACTCAAGAACAACTGGTTTTATCATGATGTTTTTGACACCTTTAGAGCTTGTGTTAATGTGCACAAAAAAACGATTCTAAAAATTGATGCACAGCCGGGATTCGAACTCAAGTTATCAAGTTATTCGGATTGAAAGTCAAGGCACTAACCCACTCGACTAGCTTGGTATAGCTTTCTAAAAGCGTCGACGAGCTTGCAACCTATCATGTATTACCTATGACTTAAATAAAACAAAGTAGGGTTTGTTCCACACTTATAACTCGAGAACGGCTGGACAGATTTTGATGAAATTCTGTAAGAAGGTAGCTAGTAGGTACCTTAACAAAGGCTACGTTTTACCCAACTACCTGAAAAGGAGGGTAATGTTTTTAGTGTATATAAAGAGAGCGAGAGTCCGCTCCGTACCATTTCAATGACAACAACTGTCAAAATCAATTGGTTTCAATCATTCCATTTGGAATAACCACAAAAAGTCCCACATCTTTACTGACTTCGACTTGACTTCTTTACTGACTTGAATTATAATATAACATGGCAGTCGCTAAATGCGTGGCGCAAGCCGCGCGAAGCCAAAATAAAAAAAAGAAGAAGTTTAACGGTACAGCTTGTATTAAATATACGAGTATTAAAGCAAGTTATTATAAACATCTATTGTGTACTAAGTGGTACATAAAAGTAGAAGCAACTTCAGAAGTATAAGGGATCACCTCACCCTGAATGAAATAATTATAAATAAATAAATAAATATCCTTGGACATTTCACACAGATACACCGAGTAAAGGCTTTTTTTTTTGTAAATACATACATATTATAGATAGAAAAACATCCAGACCCGGAACAAATATCTGCAGAACATGCAAACATTTGTCCCGTGGCAGGGATAGAACCCGCAACCTCCGCGTCTCAGGCGGGCCTTCGCCGACTGCGCCACAGAGGTCGTCAATAATTTTTTAAAATTGTTCTACAATTATTGAAAAATTATTTAAAAGCCGTGTTGGTCAAGTGGATTAGTACCTCGACTTTCGATCCGAAGGTCGTGGGTTCGAATCCGGCCGTGCATCAATGAACTTTTCGCATCGAAAAATTTATATGCGCTTTAACACGAGCTTATAACGGTGAAGGAAAAAATCATGAGTAAACCAGTTAGCTCTCTAATAGCGTCGATGGGCTTGCAACCTGTCACATATGGAAAGTTAACTTCTGCAAAAAGTGGGCATGTACCAAATATGTATGTATTTGGACTTACCTCTGACTACCCCCTTAGACATCTTCAAAAAGATCAAAAATTGCCTGATGATCTGAAAGAAATGTCTACCGCTCACGGGATACAGTCGTGATCATATTTCTTTTTTTTTTTCAATTATTGAAGTTAAGGTATCTTAATGTATAATAGGTTTCTATAGTTCCGTTTTGTGTTTCAGAGCAGGTGGCAACAGTTTCCAAGTAATATCTCTTGGGATATTAATATTAATTAACGTCACAGTGATGACTTAGTGGAGTGTTCTGAAATTATTGAAATCGAAATATATAATTATCCTTGGACATTTTAAACGGCGTCATCTAGTCCCAAGCTAAGCAACTCAATGCTTGTGTTATGGTAACCAGATAACTGATATAATACTTAGATACATTTTTTTTTGTAAATTCATACATATAATAAATAGAAAAACATCCAGACCCGAAACAAAATATCAGCAGAACATGCAAATATTTGCGGGGATCGAACCCGCAACCTGTGCATCTCAGGCGGGCCTGCACCCACTGCGCCACGAAGACGTCATAAAATTATATTAAAAAATTAACTTTAATTAATTTAAACTGAAACAACACACGATTTTATCCTACTTCCAATCAGTAATCACTCAAAATACACTGCAAGCCAAAATAATGGTACATTCAACCGAATTTAAGTCAGACAATACGCATTTTCGCACAAAAGGATCGCAATTAAAAATCGCAGCGTTCGACTTTCAATTATTCACGGTTTAATTCCGAGTGTGTACACTTTTCGTGGCTTGAAGTGTAAATCGTGATTATTGACGTGTTTTACACTCACGGATTTGAGTGCGATGACATCGTGCTAGCAAAAAAAAGTAAGTAATTAAAATCAGATTTTTTCTTCATGAATTATAATGCATGTAAATTTTAAGTTGTTTTAATTATGATAGTTGCATTTATTTGATAGTTGCATGATGCGTGCTATAAAAAGTGCACGTCTAAAGATTTTTTTTTTATTTATAATTCAGCGTTTTCATGATCTAAGGCGCCTATCTAAGTATTTATTTATATGCTCACTATTTAGATATAATCAGGTTGTTTGGTCAAGATTGAAACAAATGTACATACATTAGAAATATTCTCTATCAAACAGTGATACAAGTGTCATACATTTATTTGATTGAAATTATACATTCTTTTGTTTATTTTTTCCTATTGTTAAATTTAAATATTAATTAATTGTGCGGTAAAACGCGTGCATGTAAAGACTTATTGACGCGTTTTAAGTGAATGGATTCGAACATAAATGAAATTGGCTGGTAATTAACTGGATTGTCCGGCTGTCTTAATTATGTTCCAAATTAATGGACGAATCAAATTACATGGGTAGCTCATTTTACATCTAAACTGAGTGAATATGTAAATTTAAATAAAGAAGTGTAAAATAAATTTTTATTTGGCCTTTACGTATAAGTAATTAATTATGTTTTTTCGTATAATTAGTATAATTCAATTATATCAAAATAAATATGATCACGACTGTACCCCAGGAGCGTTAGGCATTTCTCTTAGGTCTTTATGCAATTTTTAGATACATTTAAAGATGTCTAAGGGGTAGTCAGAGCTATGTCCAAATACATATTTGGTACATGCCCACATTTTGCAGAAGTTTTCATACGTGACAGTGAAAGCATCACGACGATATTAAAAAGCTAACTGGTTTCCTCACGATGTTTTCCTTCACCGCTTAAAGCTCGTGTTAGAGCGCATATAAATATTTCGACACGAAGAGTCCATTGCTACACGGCGGATTGGAACCCACAACCTTTGGAACTAAAGTCGAAGTATTAATCCAGTTGGCAGGCCTTTTTTTATTAAAATATAAAAATTAATTTGTATTTGTGAAAGCCTAAAACGTAATTAAGTTCTGTATTAAATGTTAACCTTTTTAATGTATTCAGAAACCATGATTTAGTCCTTTTGCAGCCTACTTTACGCCCTGTCTACTTTATGACGTTTGGCCAAAAATTATTCTCGAGTTTTTGCTGAAAATAAATGAGAAAATTTAAAATTCTCATGAATACTTGATTTGATGAAATTCTTGTGAATATTCACACTACGCTCATTTATTATTTAAGAAACTTGAAGTGGGTTTCGATGCAGTTTGATGTAAAATATTTAAACCGCTTATTAAAGTTCATAATTTTGTACCAGTAAGTGTACTTTTTGACTGCAATCGGTAAATTAATAGTTCTATTAAAATAATGTAATGCAGGTACATCTTTTTTTTTAATGGTGTAATTTGGTTTTAGATGGTTACTTTTAAATACCTACTCAGTTCAGAAAAAAAAACACACAAAAAATGAAAAATAATAAAATATTCCAGAGAAACAAAAAAATAACGACTGTTTTCCACGAAAGTTATTTGACATATTAAATAAAGTCGCAAAACTAGTGGTCACCCATCCATTTCCTTCTATACGCACTCTATACTGAGACGCAGAGGTTGCGGGTTCGATCCCCGTTGCGGCACAAATGTTTGCATGATCTGCAAAATATTTGTTTCGTGTCTGGGTGTTTTCTATGTATAATATGTATGTATTTACAAAAAAAAACGTATCTATGTAGTTTATCAGTCATCTGGTTACCATAACACAAGCATTAAATTGCTTAGCTTGGGACTAGATGACGCCGTGTGGAATGTCCAAGGATATTTATATTTATTTTATTATTTATATGAACATAATCTCACACTACTCAAACTATGTCCAAGAAGCTATATTCAATCTTGATCCGTACCTTATTATTTTCCGCATCAGTACAACTCAGACAAAAGCTTGCAAACGAGCAATTAAATTGCCCGATTTTGGGCAACACGATAACAACAAAAATAATTGTAAAATTGTTGCATTATGCGATGAAAAGAAAAAACATACAGTAGGTACATAATAGCATACATAATACATAATAACTTCTAAAGTGTACATTTATTTCGAAATTGTTAATATTAACGAAAGTAATTTAGTAATTCTAGGTCTAGTCTAAGATCCCGTCATACAACGACCTTCACCGAGATGTTTATTTGATGAAACGTATTTTATATGTAATTTAATATGTAAATAAATATATTGCATATGGGTTGCCTAACAAATTTCAGTCCAGTATACCTATGCTTAATTAAAAAAAAAAAATTTTTTTAACATTTCACCGTTATGATTATTAGACAAATTCTATACCAATCGAAAGTCTGAAGCCCATAGAATATGCAAACGTTGGGTTGCCTATTCTTTTCCGGTCACAACTATCGGGCAGCCAGGTATAAACAGGCAAATAATATTAGCATTTTGCACCGATCTGATTATTGAATTAAAATTAAATTAATAAATTAATAATAAATTCATAAAAAACTCATAAATTAAATTAATTAATAGTTGTGACCGGAAAAGAATAGGCAACACAACGTTTGCATATTCTATGGGCTTCAGACTTTCGATTGGTATAGAATTTGTCTAATAATTATACCGGTGAAATGTTAAAAAAAAATATTTTTTTAATAAAGCATATACTGGACTGAAATTTTTTAGCCAACCCATATGCAATATATTTATTTACATATTAAATTACATATAAAATACGTTTCATTAAATAAACATCTCGGTGAAGGTCGTTGTATGACGGGATCCTATACTAGTCTGTTTTAAGATGTCTAAAAGGTAAGTCAGAGGTAAATCCAAGTTCCTATTTGTATGCATAACATGGTATTTCCTAGTACCTACATTTTCCTAACGATATAATTTAAACTTTTAGTAACTGAGCTACTACTGTTCCTTTCATTAGTTTCTCCAGATAATTTTTAGTTTGAAACAAGATCGATTCCTGTCTATTTAAGAGCGATCGCTTCTACGCAGGTTCGAATCCTGCCGGAGCTGTTAACTTTTAAGTAAGATTTTTCATTTACTGTGTTAATGTTTCTAACATCAGTCGCACAATGTGTATATTTAAAAAAAAAAACGTGTGGCACTCGAAGACTGCCGCGGTTAAGCTATTGTATAGATTTTTTTCGGAATGGGGGGTGTTAGGCTATTTTCGTTACGGAATTTCTGGATTCGGTCTCCACGCTCAAGGCCCGCGATAGAAGCTATGCAATAGCTTTAAAAAAATCAAGCAACCTCAACAAATTGCTCGTTTGAAACAAGATGGCTTCCGTCAAACTTTGTACGTCGACCTTCGTCAAGCAGCTGTCAATACGTTGAATACTGCATATAAATATTATATGTTTTGCTGATTTTCTGCCTAAAGTTTTTGGCAGAATCGAAGGATTATCTCGAAGAAATAAACCAAAAACTTTAGGTTTAGGTACCTACATACATTTTTTATTGACAGTCAAGAAGTCCACTTCAGTAGACTGAAATTGACTGAAAAATGTTGTATGAAAGACTGTATTATGAGTTTTATATCACAGTCAATTATTACATTTCAACGGTTTACTAATTACAACCGTCTATTTTTATTTCTTTACAAGAAGTTTTAGCAGTCACTTCCGGTTGCCATGCTGAACGTTGCTCGACGTCGTCTCTATACTAAGAACCACTGAGAACACGCTTCTATGATTTTCGATTCAATTAACTATCGGATAGTCCTTGATCCTTTACAAAGTTGTTAGAACGTGAACTTTACAGGGTGTAACAGAAGTACTCGTGAAAACGAAGCAAGTAGCAAAATTAAAATTTTATCAAAGCCGACTTCAATTTTGTAAGAGAGCAATTTCTAGCACTCTCGAGGTGCATTTCTATACTAATATTAGAGGTAAAATTTGTTGTTCGTTTGTTTCTGGTAATTTCCGAAACTACTCATCAACTGATCATCGCTAAAGATGACCAGTCCGTGACGCCATCACATCTAAAGATAGTTATCATCATCATCATCATCCACAGCCCATAGGTACCCACTGCTGGGTGTAGGCCTCCCTTCGTAAACGCCACATAATCCGGTCCTGCGCTGTGCCAAGCCAGGAATTGCCCGCGATAAAGATAGTTATAAGAAGTATTTTTTTAAGAAGCACAATTGAGGGCAAAATTCGTGATGTCGCACTCAGATGCCCAGACAAAATCCGCTGAACACCAAGCTCCATGATGCGCTCCACGAAGCCAAAGACAATAATAAGTGGCGCAGCATAAGAAAGAGCAAGACTACGCCAGTTTTAAGGTATCATGACCCTCAGCAATGAGGAAATTGATGCGAGGAGAAGGTTTGCTGACATTTTGGAAAATGTATATTATTTTGTAAAATTTATTGCTTCATATTTTTATATTTATGTGTTGTGAAAGAAATAAATAAACAATTTGAATTTGAATTTGGAAAAGGGTTAGGTCAAAGTACCTTAAACCGGCTTCTTCTTCTTCTTGTCGTGTCACTAGTTTTTTCGAACTAGTGTGGTGAAAGGATTTTTTTTAGTACGCCTAAAAGGCTCCTTTCAGGCACTTAAACCGGCGAGCGTGTATGAAGAATGTAATGAGAGTGAATAAGGCGTAAGAGGTGTGTCAGGATCGTAGCTACTGGAGGTCCGAGGTCTCTGCCTCCTCATGGGAAAGAGCCGTGATTTTATGTGAGTTTCAGTATTTATATTACACCCAGTACTAAAACTTCTTCAATTCCACGAAGGACCAGTTATTCTAAAACTTTCAGCAATGATTTGAATGTTTGAGAACTTCTTGACCGTTCGAGCTTATATATTATACATCAATAACTTGAGCGTGCTTTAGTTGTAGTTTTCTTGGTATCGACTGACGTGTTTTAATATTGATAGTGACCTTTATTCCCTTTTTTGTTTAAGTTCGATTGCTGGTCTTGTGAATGAGATTTCAATTAAAGCCCGCCTGAGAAGCTGAGGTTTCGTGTTACTGCGGTGGGACAAATGTTTGTACCTATAGCACATTTGTCCCGCTGCGGGGATCACGCGGGGGTTTTGGGTTCGATCCCCGCGGCAGGAAAAATTTTTGTATAGAACATACAACATTTGTCCCGGTAGCGGGGTTCGAACCCGCAACCTCTGCTTTTCAAGCGGGCCTTCACCCTTTGCGCCACAGAGGTCGTTATAAGTTATCCCACTTTTTTCTGCACGCAAATGTTTCACGAACGCAATCAAACAGTCATAGTAACTCACAACACTGAAACTTTCATCCACAAATCAAATACAAAGAAAACATATCGAACAATAGAACAGAGTATAAATCATAAAAAGCATAGCCCTCGTAGCTGTCAGTCGGGTAAGCTGCCCCAATCCTTTTGTGAGGAGTTTCGGACAATGTATGATAAATGATATCATAGTATACTATTTTATTATACTCCAATACTGTAGATTTGTAGAATATACATAAAGATACTAAGTGCCTCTTTCACGATCTTCAAGTAAAGTTCCGAGTAAGCTAGTCACCAAGTAAAGTGTCGAGTAACCTCCAGTCGCTTCCATAGAACGAACGATTATAGATTTGTTCGTTTAACCTGTGAGTACTTACTCAGAGGTTGGATTTTGTTGAACTAAATTATGATACTCGTTACTTTTACTTGCCAATTACGGTTCTCGTTAAGTAACTAATCAACACTTTACTTGAGGATGGTGAACGAAGCCCTAGGTCTACCAAAAGAGTTATAACTATGAATGTGGATGGGTATACAAGTAGAGGAAGGCCGAAGAAGTAGAAAGATTGTGTGAAAGATGATATGAAAGTAAGAGGAGTGAGTTCAGAGTTGACGAGCGATAGAGAGGGGAAGAGAAAAACATGTGCCGACCCCACTTAGCGTGGGATAAGGGTAGGAGAATGATGATGCCGTAAAGCTACTAGCTTACTTACCCGTACAAATCAAATGAAAATGAAATATGATCACGACTGTATCCCGGGAGCGGTAGACATTTCTTTCGGATCTTTAGGCAATTTTTAGATCTTTTTGAAGATGTCTAAGGGGTAGTCAGAGGTATGTCCAAATACATACATATTTGGTACATGCCCACTTTTTGCAGAAGTTAACTTTCCATACGTGACAGGTTGCAAGCCCATCGACGCTATTAGAGAGCTAACTGGTTTCCTCACGATGTTTTCCTTCACCGTTCGCTCGTGTTAAAGCGCATATAAATTTTTCGATGCGAAAAGTTCATTGATGCACGGCCGGATTCGAACCCCCGACCTTCGGATCGAAAGTCGAGGTACTAATCCACTTGACCAACACGGCTTACCCGTACAAATTATAATTATTTTATTTAACAAGATTATTTTAAATAAATCCAAATACCAAAAGATAAATCCACGGTGCTGCATCAATCATAAGCTGAGCTTATAACCTCTTTTCAAAAGTCGGTTAAGAACAAATGGACCATTACATTTTTGGCGTGGCGCGTTGAGTTGGCGCCAAGAAAGAAATTATTTATGTGAGTTTGCATAAATTAGTTTTAAATTCAAATAAGCTGCCTAGTTACTGTCATGACAATTTACTGGGTTTATTAAAGGATATATTTGGGCCATTTTGGCTCAGTAAGATGTTTTCTTGAGGTTTTTCGAAGATACAGATTTTTTTTAAATTCGTTCGTTCGTTCGTATGAGCAAGTGGCCAACTCTGGTGACGGAGTTTTTAGGCCGCCTAAAGGCCTCCGTCATGGCTTAACGACTTTAAAAGCCGTGGTATATATATTTTTTTTTAAATGAGACTGTATGGGGGAATCCAAAACTATTGAAGATAGAGGATATCACAAATGTATAGGAAAACATCATGATGAATTTCACTATGAGTTTACTTAATCAGAATTGAACCAACATGGCTCTTTCCTAAAGAAATTGAAAACGCCGTTTTGTGCAATCATGACAACGATGGGTGACCGTACATTGTTATATTTGTTTTTATTTACATCTTAGCTTTACAAATGATTGTCATGGCTTAAAAATAGCCATGACGGAGGCGTTAAAACAGCCTAAAACGATGCGGTCTTCTAAACTTATTAATTAAAAAGTACCAGGCTCTCAGAAAATTGAAGAAGATGTCCATTTCAGCGTTAGCCCATACCTGAAACAAATAAATAAACGTTTAAAAACATAAAAAATATTACGAAAAGTTACGATTTCGACGGGATTCGAACCCGCGATGATGCAAACGATCGCCCTTTAGGCGGGCTGCCGATCACACACATAATACATAAATCTAAACTATTTCGAAAGAAAGAAAGAAAGAAAGAAAAAATCATTTATTCTTGTAGGAAGGACCTCAAGGATCACTTAAGTTTCGTTTTACAGCTAAGTGATTCTAATGCCTGTTCTATTTCAATTAAGTACCTATATTTTTACCCGAAGGAGGTTTCTCAATTCGACTGTATTGTTTTTTTTTTTACTTTTTTTTACTCTCGATGTTTTCCTTCACCGTACAGAGCTCGTGTTAATTTCACGTAAATCCGAACGAAAATCAATTTACCGAAAGTCGCCGGCCGGGGTTCGAACCGGCCGGGATCGAAGTCGAGGCACAAACCGACTTGGCCAACACAGATCTTTCAAATAATGGAGCTAAAAATACAAAGGTAAGTGGAAACCACGACTAAATGATTCTACTTCACTTTTTAATATCCACATTCAAACATACAATTTCACCGACAATAGAATAAATTCCCTATTGTTCTAAAAATAGAGCTTAAAATAAGCCAAATCACAAACTATTAAATCATTCACAATCGTAGGAAACTAATGATAGTACACACGCTAAAAATCAATTAATAACTTTTCTTTTTAAAACTCAAAGGAATTTGAACTTTAATTAAACGAAGTAGAGTTTAATGTAATTTACTATATTGTGAAATTTTTCGCGTGACTTTGTTAATGGAAAATGTGATTAAACACCTCAATATTTGAGTTCAAATTCAATTTATTTCTATTTCTACGAACTACCGAAGCTTTCTTTAAAAGTTGCTTAGGAGAAATAACTTTTATTACTTTAAGTTAAGGTAGTTTTTTCTTTGTAGAAAATGCCAAGGATAAAGTTGAGGGTAATTTTTGTCGGACAATTAATACCAATTTTCGGGGCTGTGTCAAAAACAATGAAACTTTGTGACTTTAATAGATGAGAAATGGTTGCTATTACACGGTCTGTCACGAAGGTTAAAGTAGTTCTAATTGGGTGAAAAGATTTATTAAACAAACAGTTTGATAACTGCCTATTTTATCATTTATTTTTCATCATGGTAGACATTGATTAATGGTGCTTTTTCACAGAAAGAGCCGTGTTGGCCGAGTGGGACTCGACTTTCGATCCAAAGGTTGTGGGTTCGAATCCCGGCAATTGATTTGAAAAAATTGTTATGCGCAATAACACAACACGGAAAGTGTCCCGTTCTTAAGCCGAACTGCCTTACCACTCGGCCACGGAACCCCTAAACGCAATATTGAAATTATAAGTAAATTAGCACCGATTATGACGATCGCTTGTAACTTCGCGGGTTTGAATCCCGCCATGATCGAAAATTTTAGTAAGATTTTTTATTTATAAGCTTACTCTATCTATGAAAACTGAAAGTAATCGTTTTAATTTTTAACGAAACGCAATACAATAACTATTAAAAAAAGCCCTTACCGTGTTCAAGTATAGGGCAAGGGTGGCAAGCTCATTACCGCTGACACGCGAAGATCTTTGGATCAATTAATTATTCCATAGAAATAAGAAAATATCTCCACGAAGTAAATGATACTACCTTCAAACCCTGAGTTACGAATATCTTGATAAATGACATTACATTACATAGGTACATACACGCGAAATCATACCTTATTCTCAACACGTTACAACTCAATATCAATTGATAGAAACCATTTGAGGTTGAAAAATCTCTCATTCAACTCCGAACACAATAAATGTTTAGTAATGATTTTGGACTTTAAAGTAGTGTTATAAAGTTGTTTTTTGTGTGAAGATTTCGGAAGGTTGATGTAAGGAAATTTGAAAGTTAAATGGTTGGGAATAAAGTAGAAATTAGTTTGTGCAAAGTAGAGACGAGACACGTGACATCGGATAATTTATTAAAGTTTTTCGTTCGGTATAAGATTAGGTCGATTCGGCTGGGAATTCCCTTTTTTAGCTTTTTCTTGAAGTGAGATAATTGGATTAGGCTGATTAGACATTTACGGAGCTTTTCCGTAATTTCCGCGCATTCTTCTTGTTTACGGAAATTAGATTTCTTTTCTCGTATTTTTCGCGAGACTTTACAAATTGGTACTGTGTCATAAAAGTCAAGCATTTATTTGATAAGATATAAATTAGCTTCAATTGTTTGACGATCTTTGTGGCGCAGTGGGTGAAGGCTCGCCTGAGACGCAGAAGGTTGCGAGTTCGATTCCCATGATTTATTTAAATAGGGTGAATGTTCTACGCATTCAATGTTATAAATTTATAACTAGTTTGCGTGGTGCGCGTGCTGCAAGCAGCACGCGGTTTTCTTTTTCCATGTTTCTGACAGATGGTAATACCCTTTAAAAATTTTGAGAATCCATAGGAGATTTAAAATATTTTATAAACCGCTATGGGAACCCCTAAATCAGTATGAAAACCCTTTAGGAGCCCTTAGCCATTAAGAAAAAAAAAAAAGAAAAAAATTTACCAAGTCGTCGGCCCTGAGTTACGCTCACCCACTCGACCTTCGTTACGCTACGGGGGTCGGCGGCTCGCTTCGCTCGCCTCCTCCCCCCTCCGCTCCACTCAGGTCTCGTAGGTTCGCTCCACTCAGGACCTCCGACGCCTACCCACTATAATATTTGTTCAAACACCTAATGGATATCTCCAACCGTTGTGAAGTTACAGCTCTTTCAATTTTAGGGGAGGTTGGGGAGGGGGGGGGTGAGTTTTGAAAAAATATTTTGACTAATTAAGTTCCCCTTTACAAGAATCTGAAAACAAATTTGTTCCAAGTCTTAAGGCTTTCGAGATCCGCAAAAGGGGGGGAGAAGGGGGGCAAAGGGGGCAACACTGAAAAAAAATTTTTACTTCCCCGAGCCTCCTCTATCCGATTCCGCAAAAAAAATTGTTCCAAGTCTTAAGGTGCTCGAGATTCTAAAAAGGGGGGGGGGAAGGGGGGCAAAAAGGGGGGGTTTGCGATTTTTCCCGAAGTCACCAGACCTACCTCTATACGAATCCGTCACAATATACCTACCTCCCCATCCACCAACAGGGAGAACAATTATGTCAGTCAGTGAGTGAATGAGTCAGTGGTAGTCTAAGTTTATATATTATAACTAGTTTGCGTGGTGCGCGTGCTGCAAGCAGCACGCGGTTTTCTTTTTCCATGTTTCTGACAGGTAGAGAGACCCTTATAAAATTTTGAGAATCCATAGGAGATTTAAAATATTTAATAAACCGCTATGGGAACCCCTAAATCAAAACCATTAAAAAAAAAAAAAGAAAAAAATTTACCAAGTCGTCGGCCCTGAGTTACGCTCACCCACTCGACCTTCGTTACGCTACGGGGGTCGGCGGCTCGCTTCGCTCGCCTCCTCCCCCCTCCGCTCCACTCAGGTCTCGTAGGTTCGCTCCACTCAGGACCTCCGACGCCTACCCACTATAATATTTGTTCAAACACCTAATGGATATCTCCAACCGTTGTGAAGTTACAGCTCTTTCAATTTTAGGGGAGGTTGGGGAGGGGGGGGGGTGAGTTTTGAAAAAATATTCTGACTAATTAAGTTCCCCTTTACAAGAATCTGAAAAAAAATTTGTTCCAAGTCTTAAGGCTTTCGAGATCCGCAAAAGGGGGGGAGAGGGGGGGCAAAGGGGGCAACACTGAAAAAAAATTTTTACTTCCCCGAGCCTCCTCTATCCGATTCCGCAAAAAAAATTGTTCCAAGTCTCTTAGTTTCCGAGATCCTCAAAAGGGGGGGGGAAGGGGGGCAAAAAGGGGGGGTTTGCGATTTTTCCCGAAGTTTCCAGACGTACCTCTATACGAATCCGTAAAAATATACCTACCTCCCCATCCACCAACAGGGAGAACAATTCTGTCAGTCAGTGAGTCAGTGAGTGGTAGTTTAAGTTTATATATTATAGAACTAGTTTGCGTGGTGCGCGTGCTGCAAGCAGCACGCGGTTTTCTTTATCCATGTTATTGACAGGTGGTAGCTACCCTTTAAAAATTTTGAGAATCCATAGGAGATTAAAAATATTTAATAAACCGCTATGGGAAGCCCTAAATCAGTATGAAAACCCTTTGGGAGCCCTAAGCCATTAAGAAAAAAAAAAAAAGAAAAAAATTTACCAAGTCGTCGGCCCTGAGTTACGCTCACCCACTCGACCTTCGTTACGCTACGGGGGTCGGCGGCTCGCTTCGCTCGCCTCCTCCCCCCTCCGCTCCACTCAGGTCTCGTAGGTTCGCTCCACTCAGGACCTCCGACGCCTACCCACTATAATATTTGTTCAAACACCTAATGGATATCTCCAACCGTTGTGAAGTTACAGCTCTTTCAATTTTAGGGGAGGTTGGGGAGGGGGGGGGGTGAGTTTTGAAAAAATATTCTGACTAATTAAGTTCCCCTTTACAAGAATCTGAAAAAAAATTTGTTCCAAGTCTTAAGGCTTTCGAGATCCGCAAAAGGGGGGGAGAGCGGGGGCAAAGGGGGCAACACTGAAAAAAAATTTTTACTTCCCCGAGCCTCCTCTATCCGATTCTGCAAAAAAAAATTGTTCCAAGTCTCTTAGTTTCCGAGATCCTCAAAAGGGGGGGGGGAAGGGGGGCAAAAAGGGGGGGTTTGCGATTTTTCCCCAACTCACCAGACCTAACTCTATACGAATCCGCCAAAATATACCTACCTCCCCATCCACCATCAGGGAGAACAATTATGTCAATGAGTCAGTGAGTCAGTGGTAGTTTAAGTTTATATATAGTAACTAGTTTGCGTGGTGCGCGTGCTGCAAGCAGCACGCGGTTTTCTTTTTCCATGTTTCTGACAGGTAGAGAGACCCTTATAAAATTTTGAGAATCCATAGGAGATATAAAATATTTAATAAACCGCTATGGGAACCCCTAAATCAGTATGAAAACCCTTTAGGAGCCCTTAGCCATTAAGAAAAAAAAAAAAAAAAATTTACCAAGTCGTCGGCCCTGAGTTACGCTCACCCACTCGACCTTCGTTACGCTACGGGGGTCGGCGGCTCGCTTCGCTCGCCTCCTCCCCCCTCCGCTCCACTCAGGTCTCGTAGGTTCGCTCCACTCAGGACCTCCGACGCCTACCCACTATAATATTTGTTCAAACACCTAATGGATATCTCCAACCGTTGTGAAGTTACAGCTCTTTCAATTTTAGGGGAGGTTGGGGAGGGGGGGGGGTGAGTTTTGAAAAAATATTCTGACTAATTAAGTTCCCCTTTACAAGAATCTGAAAAAAAATTTGTTCCAAGTCTTAAGGCTTTCGAGATCCGCAAAAGGGGGGGAGAGGGGGGGCAAAGGGGGCAACACTGAAAAAAAATTTTTACTTCTTCGAGCCTCCTCTATCCGATTCCGCAAAAAAAATTGTTCCAAGTCTCTTAGTTTCCGAGATCCTCAATAGGGGGGGGGGGAAGGGGGGCAAAAAGGGGGGGTTTGGGATTTTTCCCGAACTCACCAGACCTACCTCTATACGAATCCGTCAAAATATACATACCTCCCCATCCACCAACAGGGAGAACAATTCTGTCAGTGAGTCAGTCAGTGGTAGTTTAAGTTTATATATTATAGAATTTATATATTATAATATATATTATAACTAGTTTGCGTGGTGCGCGTGCTGCAAGCAGCACGCGGTTTTCTTTATCCATGTGTTTGACAGGTAGGTTTACCCTTTTAAAATTTTGAGAATCCATAGGAGATTAAAAATATTTAATAAACCGCTATGGGAACCCCTAAATCAGTATGAAAACCCTTTAGGAGCCCTAAACCATTAAGAAAAAAAAAAAAAAAGAAAAAAAAAAACCAAGTCGTCGGCCCTGAGTTACGCTCACCCACTCGACCTTCGTTACGCTACGGGGGTCGGCGGCTCGCTTCGCTCGCCTCCTCCCCCCTCCGCTCCACTCAGGTCTCGTAGGTTCGCTCCACTCAGGACCTCCGACCTGTTTGATGTTTGCGTGGTGCGCGAGCTGCAAGCAGCTCGCGGTATTTTTTTCCTATTTTTGACAGGTAGAGACCCTTATAAAGTTTTGAAAAAAAAATTACAAAAAAAAAATATATGAAAAAAAAAATTTTAGAAAAAAAAAAAATTCAGAAAAAAAAAAATTTAAGAAAAAAAAATTATAAAAAAAAAAATTAAGAAAAAAAAAATAATTAAAAAAAAAAAATTAAAAAAAAAAAAAAAAAAAAAAAAATATGAAAAAAAAAAATTTATTAAAAAAAATTTATTAAAAAAAAAATTATTCTCAAGTTTCCAAGTCGCCCCTGAGAATTTGTTCCAAGTCTCTTAACATTCAAAAAAGGGGCAAAAGGGGGGGAAGGGGGGCAAAAAGGGGGGGTTTGGGATTTTTCCCCAACTCACCAGACCTACCCCTATACGAATCCATCAAAATATACCCACCTCCCCATCCACCATCAGGGAGAACAATTATGTCAATGAGTCAGTGAGTGAGTGAGTGAGTGGTAGTTTAGGTTTATATATTATAACTAGTTTGCGTGGTGCGCGTGCTGCAAGCAGCACGCGGTTTTCTTTTTCCATGTTTCTGACAGGTAGAGAGACCCTTATAAAATTTTGAGAATCCATAGGAGATTTAAAATATTTAATAAACCGCTATGGGAAGCCCTAAATCAGTATGAAAACCCTTTAGGAGCCCTAAAACATTCATCCAAGTCGTCGGCCCTGAGTTACGCTCACCCACTCGACCTTCGTTACGCTACGGGGTCGGTGGCTCGCTTCGCTCGCCACCTCCCCCCTCCGCTCCACTCAGGTCTCGTAGGTTCGCTCCACTCAGGACCTCCGACGCCTACCTACTATAATATTAGTCCAAACACCTAATAGATATCTCTAACCGTTGTGAAGTTACAGCCCTTTCAATTTTAGGGGAGGTTGGGGAGGGCGGGGGGGGTTTTGAAAAAATATTTTGTCTAACTAAGTTCCCCTTAATACAAATCTGAAAAAAAATTTGTTCCAAGTCTTAAGGTTTTCGAGATTCGAAAAAGGGGGGGAGAGGGGGGGCAAAGGGGGCAACACTGAAAAAAAATTTTTACTTCCCCGAGCCTCCTCTATCCGATTCCGCAAAAAAAATTGTTCCAAGTCTCTTAGTTTCCGAGATCCTCAAAAGGGGGGGGGGAAGGGGGGCAAAAAGGAGGGATTTGCGATTTTTCCCGAAGTCACCAGACGTACCTCTATACGAATCCGTAAAAATATACCTACCTCCCCATCCACCAACAGGGAGAACAATTATGTCAGTCAGTGAGTGAATGAGTCAGTGGTAGTCTAAGTTTATATATTATAACTAGTTTGCGTGGTGCGCGTGCTGCAAGCAGCACGCGGTTTTCTTTATCCATGTGTTTGACAGGTTGAGAGTACCCTTGTAAAATTTTGAGAATCCATAGGAGATATAAAATATTTAATAAACCGCTATGGGAAGCCCTAAATCAGTATGAAAACCCTTTAGGAGCCCTAAACCATTAAAAAAAAAAAACGAAAAAAATTAACCAAGTCGGAGGCCCTGAGTTACGCTTCACCCACTCAACCTTCGTTACGCTACGGAGGTCGGCGGCTCGCTTCGCTCGCCACCTCCCCCCTCCGCTCCACTCAGGTCTCGTAGGTTCGCTCCACTCAGGACCTCCGACCTGTTTGATGTTTGCGTGGTGCGCGAGCTGCAAGCAGCTCGCGGTATTTTTTTCCTATTTTTGACAAGTAGAGACCCTGAAAAAATTTTGAGAAAAAAAAAAATTTAAGAAAAAAAAAATTAAGAAAAAAAAAATTTATGAAAAAAAAAAAAAAAAAATTTAAAAAAAAAAAATTAAGAAAAAAAAAATTTGTAAAAAAAAAAATTCCCCTCAAGTTTCCAAGTCGTCGGCCCTGAGTTACGCTCACCCACTCGACCTTCGTTACGCTACGGGGGTCGGCGGCTCGCTTCGCTCGCCACCTCCCCCCTCCGCTCCACTCAGGTCTCGTAGGTTCGCTCCACTCAGGACCTCCGACGCCTACCCACTATAATATTTGTTCAAACACCTAATGGATATCTCTAACCGTTGTGAAGTTACAGCCCTTTCAATTTTAGGGGAGGTTGGGGAGTGGGGGGGGGAGTTTTGAAAAAATATTTTGTCTAACCAAGTTCCCCTTAATACAAATCTGAAAAAAAATTTGATCCAAGTCTAAAGGTTTTCGAGATTCGAAAAAGGGGGGGAAAGGGGGGGCAAAGGGGGCAACACTGAAAAAATATTTTTACTTTCCCGAGCCTCCTCTATCCGATTCCGCAAAAAACAAAAATTACGGGTCTCCTAGTTTCCGAGATCCTCAAAAGGGGGGGGGCAAGGGGGGCAAAAAGGGGGGGTTTGGGATTTTTCCCCAACTCACCCGAGTTACTTGTTTACGAATCTGTCAAAATATACCCACCTCCCCATCCACCATCAGGGAGAACAATTATGTCAATGAGTCAGTGAGTGAGTCAGTGGTAGTTTAAGTTTATATATTATAACTAGTTTGCGTGGTGCGCGTGCTGCAAGCAGCACGCGGTTTTCTTTTTCCATGTTTCTGACAGGTGGTAGCTACCCTTTAAAAATTTTGAGAATCCATAGGAGATTTAAAATATTTAATAAACCGCTATGGGAAGCCCTAAATCAGTATGAAAACCCTTTAGGAGCCCTAAAACATTCATCCAAGTCGTCGGCCCTGAGTTACGCTCACCCACTCGACCTTCGTTACGCTACGGGGGTCGGCGGCTCGCTTCGCTCGCCTCCTCCCCCCTCCGCTCCACTCAGGTCTCGTAGGTTCGCTCCACTCAGGACCTCCGACGCCTACCTACTATAATATTAGTCCAAACACCTAATGGATATCTCTAACCGTTGTGAAGTTACAGCCCTTTCAATTTTAGGGGAGGTTGGGGAGGGAGGGGGGGGAGTTTTGAAAAAATATTTCGACTATCTAGATGCCCCTTGTTAAAAATCTGAAAAAAAAATTGTTCCAAGTCTTAAGGCTTTCGAGATCCGCAAAAGGGGGGGAGAGGGGGGGCAAAGGGGGCAACACTGAAATAAAATGTTTACTTCCCCGAGCCTCCTCTATCCGATTCCGCAAAAAAAATTGTTCCAAGTCTCTTAGTTTCCGAGATCCTCAATAGGGGGGGGGGAAGGGGGGCAAAAAGGGGGGGTTTGCGATTTTTCCCCAACTCACCAGACCTAACTCTATACGAATCCGTCAAAATATACCTACCTCCCCATCCACCAACAGGGAGAACAATTATGTCAATGAGTGAGTCAGTGAGTGGTAGTCTAAGTTTATATATTATAACTAGTTTGCGTGGTGCGCGTGCTGCAAGCAGCACGCGGTTTTCTTTTTCCATGTTTCTGACAGATGGTATAATACCCTTCTAAAATTTTGAGAATCCATAGGAGATATAAAATATTTAATAAACCGCTATGGGAAGCCCTAAATCAGTATGAAAACCCTTTAGGAGCCCTAAAACATTAGGAAAAAAAAAAAAAAGAAAAAAAAATCCAAGTCGTCGGCCCTGAGTTACGCTTCACCCACTCGACCTTCGTTACGCTACGGAGGTCGGCGGCTCGCTTCGCTCGCCACCTCCCCCCTCCGCTCCACTCAGGTCTCGTAGGTTCGCTCCACTCAGGACCTCCGACCTGTTTGATGTTTGCGTGGTGCGCGAGCTGCAAGCAGCTCGCGGTATATTTTTCCTATTTTTGACAAGTAGAGACCCTTATAAAATTTTGAAAAAAAAAAAAAAAAAAATTTAAGAAAAAAAAATTTTAGAAAAAAAAAATTTATGAAAAAAAAAAAAAAAATTTAAAAAAAAAATTTAAGAAAAAAAAATTTATAAAAAAAAAAAGTTACTCTCAAGTTTCCAAGTCGTCGGCCCTGAGTTACGCTCACCCACTCGACCTTCGTTACGCTACGGGGGTCGGCGGCTCGCTTCGCTCGCCACCTCCCCCCTCCGCTCCACTCAGGTCTCGTAGGTTCGCTCCACTCAGGACCTCCGACGCCTACCCACTATAATATTTGTTCAAACACCTAATGGATATCTCTAACCGTTGTGAAGTTACAGCCCTTTCAATTTTAGGGGAGGTTGGGGAGGGGGGGGGAGAGTTTTGAAAAAATATTTTGTCTAACCAAGTTCCCCTTAATACAAATCTGAAAAAAAATTGGTTCCAAGTCTTAAGGCTTTCGAGATTCGAAAAAGGGGGGGAGAGGGGGGGCAAAGGGGGCAACACTGAAAAAAAATTTTTACTTTCCCGAGCCTCCTCTATCCGATTCCGCAAAAAACAAAAATTACGGGTCTCTTAGTTTCCGAGATCCTCAAAAGGGGGGGGGCAAGGGGGGCAAAAAGGGGGGGTTTGGGATTTTTCCCCAACTCACCCGAGTTACTTGTTTATGAATCTGTCAAAATATACCCACCTCCCCATCCACCATCATGGAGAACAATTATGTCAATGAGTCAGTGAGTCAGTGAATCAGTGGTAGTTTAAGTTTATATATTATAAACTAGTTTGCGTGGTGCGCGTGCTGCAAGCAGCACGCGGTTTTCTTTATCCATGTTATTGACAGGTGGTAGCTACCCTTTAAAAATTTTGAGAATCCATAGGAGATTTAAAATATTTAATAAACCGCTATGGGAACCCCTAAATCAGTATGAAAACCCTTTAGGAGCCCTTAGCCATTAAGAAAAAAAAAAAAAGAAAAAAAATTACCAAGTCGTCGGCCCTGAGTTACGCTCACCCACTCGACCTTCGTTACGCTACGGGGGTCGGCGGCTCGCTTCGCTCGCCACCTCCCCCCTCCGCTCCACTCAGGTCTCGTAGGTTCGCTCAACTCAGGACCTCCGACGCCTACCCACTATAATATTTGTTCAAACACCTAATGGATATCTCCAACCGTTGTGAAGTTACAGCTCTTTCAATTTTAGGGGAGGTTGGGGAGGGGGGGGGTTAATTTTGAAAAAATATTCTGACTAATTAAGTTCCCCTTTACAAGAATCTGAAAAAAAATTTGTTCCAAGTCTTAAGGCTTTCGAGATCCGCAAAAGGGGGGGAGAGGGGGGGCAAAGGGGGCAACACTGAAAAAAAATTTTTACTTCCCCGAGCCTCCTCTATCCGATTCCGCAAAAAAATTTGTTCCAAGTCTCTTAGTTTCCGAGATCCTCAATAGGGGGGGGGGAAGGGGGGCAAAAAGGGGGGGTTTGCGATTTTTCCCGAAGTCACCAGACCTACCTCTATACGAATCCGTCAAAATATACCTACCTCCCCATCCACCAACAGGGAGAACAATTCTGTCAGTCAGTGAGTCAGTCAGTGGTAGTTTAAGTTTATATATTATAGACTAGTTTGCGTGGTGCGCGTGCTGCAAGCAGCACGCGGTTTTCTTTTTCCATGTTTCTGACAGGTAGAGAGACCCTTATAAAATTTTGAGAATCCATAGGAGATTTAAAATATTTAATAAACCGCTATGGGAACCCCTAAATCAAAACCATTAAAAAAAAAAAAAAGAAAAAAATTTACCAAGTCGTCGGCCCTGAGTTACGCTCACCCACTCGACCTTCGTTACGCTACGGGGGTCGGCGGCTCGCTTCGCTCGCCTCCTCCCCCCTCCGCTCCACTCAGGTCTCGTAGGTTCGCTCCACTCAGGACCTCCGACCTGTTTGATGTTTGCGTGGTGCGCGAGCTGCAAGCAGCTCGCGGTATTTTTTTCCTATTTTTGACAAGTAGAGAGACCCTTATAAAATTTCGAGAAAAAAAAATTTAAGAAAAAAAAATTTAAGAAAAAAAAAATTTATGAAAAAAAAAAAAAAAAAAAAAAAAAAAAAAAAAAAAAATTAAAAAAAAAAAATTTAAGAAAAAAAAAATATTACCCTCAAGTTTCCAAGTCCAAACCCCATACAATTTGTCCCAAGGGGGATCCTCAAAAGGGGGGGGAAGGGGGGCAAAAAGGGGGGGTTTGGGATTTTTCCCCAACTCACCAGACCTACCTCTATACGAATCCATCAAAATATACCCACCTCCCCATCCACCATCATGGAGAACAATTATGTCAATGAGTGAGTGAATGAGTCAGTGAGTGAGTCAGTGGTAGTTTAGGTTTATATATTATAACTAGTTTGCGTGGTGCGCGAGCTGCGAGCAGCTCGCGGTTTTCTTTATCCATGTGTTTGACAGGTTGAGAGTACCCTTGTAAAATTTTGAGAATCCATAGGAGATTAAAAATATTAAATAAACCGCTATGGGAAGCCCTAAATCAGTATGAAAACCCTTTAGGAGCCCTAAAGCATTAAGAAAAAAAAAAAAAAAAAAATTCACCAAGTCGTCGGCCCTGAGTTACGCTCACCCACTCGACCTTCGTTACGCTACGGAGGTCGGTGGCTCGCTTCGCTCGCCACCTCCCTCCTCCGCTCCACTCAGGTCTCGTAGGTTCGCTCCACTCAGGACCTCCGACCTGTTTGATGTTTGCGTGGTGCGCGAGCTGCAAGCAGCTCGCGGTATTTTTTTCCTATTTTTGACAAGTAGAGACCCTTATAAAATTTCGAAAAAAAAAAATTTAAGAAAAAAAAATTTATGAAAAAAAAAAAAAAAATAAAAAAAAAATAATTAAAAAAAAAAAATTTGAAAAAAAAAAATTTAAGAAAAAAAAAAATGTATGAAAAAAAAATATTACCCTCAAGTTTCCAAGTCCAAACCCCATACAATTTGTCCCAAGGGGGATCCTCAAAAGGGGGGGGAAGGGGGGCAAAAAGGGGGGGTTTGGGATTTTTCCCCAACTCACCAGACCTACCCCTATACGAATCCATCAAAATATACCCACCTCCCCATCCACCATCATGGAGAACAATTATGTCAATGAGTGAGTGAGTCAGTCAGTGAATCAGTCAGTGGTAGTTTAAGTTTATATATTATAACTAGTTTGCGTGGTGCGCGTGCTGCAAGCAGCACGCGGTTTTCTTTTTCCATGTTTCTGACAGGTAGAGAGACCCTTATAAAATTTTGAGAATCCATAGGAGATTTAAAATATTTAATAAACCGCTATGGGAACCCCTAAATCAGTATGAAAACCCTTTAGGAGCCCTTAGCCATTAAGAAAAAAAAAAAAAAGAAAAAAATTTACCAAGTCGTCGGCCCTGAGTTACGCTCACCCACTCGACCTTCGTTACGCTACGGGGGTCGGCGGCTCGCTTCGCTCGCCTCCTCCCCCCTCCGCTCCACTCAGGTCTCGTAGGTTCGCTCCACTCAGGACCTCCGACGCCTACCCACTATAATATTTGTTCAAACACCTAATGGATATCTCCAACCGTTGTGAAGTTACAGCTCTTTCAATTTTAGGGGAGGTTGGGGAGGGGGGGGGTGAGTTTTGAAAAAATATTCTGACTAATTAAGTTCCCCTTTACAAGAATCTGAAAAAAAATTTGTTCCAAGTCTTAAGGCTTTCGAGTACCGCAAAAGGGGGGGAGAGGGGGGGCAAAGGGGGCAACACTGAAAAAAAATTTTTACTTCCCCGAGCCTCCTCTATCCGATTCCGCAAAAAAAATTGTTCCAAGTCTTAAGGTGCTCGAGATTCTAAAAAGGGGGGGGGGAAGGGGGGCAAAAAGGGGGGGTTTGCGATTTTTCCCGAAGTCACCAGACCTACCTCTATATGAATCCGTCAAAATATACATACCTCCCCATCCACCAACAGGGAGAACAATTCTGTCAATCAGTCAGTGAGTCAGTGGTAGTCTAAGTTTATATATTATAACTAGTTTGCGTGGTGCGCGTGCTGCAAGCAGCACGCGGTTTTCTTTTTCCATGTTTCTGACAGATGGTAATACCCTTCTAAAATTTTGAGAATCCATAGGAGATATAAAATATTTAATAAACCGCTATGGGAAGCCCTAAATCAGTATGAAAACCCTTTAGGAGCCCTAAACCATTAAGAAAAAAAAAAAAAGAAAAAAATTAACCAAGTCGTCGGCCCTGAGTTACGCTTCACCCACTCGACCTTCGTTACGCTACGGAGGTCGGCGGCTCGCTTCGCTCGCCACCTCCCCCCTCCGCTCCACTCAGGTCTCGTAGGTTCACTCCACTCAGGACCTCCGACCTGTTTGATGTTTGCGTGGTGCGCGAGCTGCAAGCAGCTCGCGGTATTTTTTTCCTATTTTTGACAAGTAGAGACCCTTATAAAATTTCGAAAAAAAAAAATTTAAGAAAAAAAAATTTAAGAAAAAAAAAATTTATGAAAAAAAAAAAAAAATTAAAAAAAAAAATTAAAAAAAAAAAATTTAAGAAAAAAAAAATGTATGAAAAAAAATATTACCCTCAAGTTTCCAAGTCCAAACCCCATACAATTTGTCCCAAGGGGGATCCTCAAAAGGGGGGGGAAGGGGGGCAAAAAGGGGGGGTTTGGGATTTTTCCCCAACTCACCAGACCTACCCCTATACGAATCCATCAAAATATACCCACCTCCCCATCCACCATCATGGAGAACAATTATGTCAATGAGTGAGTGAGTCAGTCAGTGAATCAGTCAGTGGTAGTTTAAGTTTATATATTATAATATAGCATAGCACGACAAGCATAATTTAAATAATAGTAACACAAGCATAATGTTGCTTATCTTGGGGACTCCTTAGATGACGCTGCTGCATGAAAAATAAAATTAAAAATAAATTAATTAATAAAATGTATAATAAAGGTGGTCGTTAAGTTTCTGCGCAACTGTCTAATATTTTTTTTTAATATAAAAACCTTCTACGACCTATTAGAAAACATTTAAAAAAAAGATGGTGTATTGTTTACGGCTAGTTCTACCCACTTTTTGTTTTGTAAAAAGTTACTTCTGATAATTATTTCTGTACTCTGCTAAGATAAATACCTACTCATATAATATCGCTTCTCTGTAAGTGAATTATTGTATATGAGAAATAAATATTTTCTAAACATACATAAATATGTATGTTTATATATATATATATATTATAATAATTGTATGTATTATATTATAATACATACAATTATTATAATATATATATATATATAAACATACATATTTAGATTTACATTGTGCTAAAACAAACTCAAAAATAGTGTTGCGTAAACAACAATAAACCGTAAATACCATTAATTACGGTCGACAATCAGTGCGACCGCGAAATATCGCGTCACAATATTTGCGAGCTGTCATCACTATCATAGAGAAGTGAGAATAGCTCATTCAATTTTTATTATTTTGTATCTTAAAGTTTCGTCTTTGGACTTTGGGAATCCGGGACTCCTTCAATTCAAAGAAAGAAAGAAAAATAATTTATTTTGGTAGGACCTCAAGGATCACTTCAGTTTGGTCTTACATGCTAAGTGATTCTAATGCCTATTCCAACGCGACTCCCTACACCCAGTTCCCTACACCAGTCAATTCATTTATTTTAGACCAACAAAATTACATATAAACAACAATTCAAATTCATAATGTATTTATTCAGTACGATCGTTTATAGACCACTTTGACATGTCAATAATAATAATTAAAATTAAACATTAAAAACAAATACAAGCCTTTGATTGTCCTTTGATGCACGAGGCTGAAGCCAAAATACAGGCCCCTTTTTAACTGACTTAAAAAATGGAGGTTCTATGTTGCACTGTGAGTATTTCTGTATTTTTTTTATCTAGTTCACCGATTATTCCGTCAATAATGCAGGATTTTTTTTAACGAAATTAAATAAATAATTAAATATTAACGAAATTGAAGTCGGTGTAATACATTTTGTTTTGTTTATCTAGTCCTGTAATTAGGTTTTTACTTTTTTTAACTATTTATTTGATTTTATATTGAGCTTTCGTGTTATATTTCATAACTTCATTACATAACATCACCAGCTATCCTAAAAACCCTATACAAATTATAGCGAGGTTCCAACAATGAATTTATTCAAAGTTCAAATATACGCACAATTAGCACGACCGCTAAACCGTGCCAATCAACGGAACGAAACCGGTGATTTACGCTGTTTACGGATTATTTCATATTTACCGATTATTCCAAGCTGTAGCGGTATATTATCGGTTTCTGATTTACATAAATTAGTGACACCAGATGAAAGGATTAGTTAGGAATCATTTTGATAACGAGTACAATCGATAGTGAAACTATTTATGAAATAACAAAAATATTGCATTCAATGAACATGATAATTATGGGTTAGCAAACTTTTACAAATACTTTGTTATAATTACCTACTTTTTTAAATAATTACCTACTTTTTTAATGACATTCGACTGAAATCTTGATGTAGTACTAAAATAAGCCTTTTAATTCAAAGTTTCAATATCCAATTCTACCTACATATTCCTACACTGAGACGTTGATGGCTTGTAAGTTATGATGTTAATATAAGCAGGTGGCTAACTCTGATGACGGAGTTAACTCAAATTCATTAAGTAAGGTAGTGATGTCACCCAAATCCAGGAGAGTGGTCTGAAAACCAGCGTTGCTCTGTACCTATTTGGTGTAGGGCGACTTTTAAGCTGAGACCGATCCTTTTTGGTCCACACCTACGCCGGACGCTTGTGGCTACCCTATGTCGATCGGGGACAGTTCCTAACTCAGAATAGGAGAAAAAACCAGAAGTAGTTTTTGCGCCTAATACTGAGGCCACAAAAACTAGTCTAAAAGAGAGTAGTTTTACGCGCAGCCGATCAGTCACGTTTTGAACGTCATACCGCATAGTCGACTTCAATTTTATTTTATTATGCCGTCATGTGTTGTTCCCACCTGCAAAAATGCAGCGGGGCAAAACAGTAGAAAGAATGGGATTACATTTCACGTGTAAGTAACGCATTTACCTAACATCTTATTGAAATATTTTCGTTTGTAATTTTCATAGAGAATGATGCGTCCATCTTGTTAATGTTGCCAGTATAAGAATTTTGATTTTCCCTACTTTTTATTATACAAAAATGTTAGAATTTCATAATAGGTATTCTATACTAATATTATAAAGAGGTAAAGTTGGTTTGTTTGTTTGTATGTTTGGGGTAATCTCCGAAACTACTCATCCGATTTCAAAAATTCTTTCACTGATCGATTTGACACCGATTTGCTACAGCGAGATGCATATGGCATGGACTTTCCGAATGAACATAGGCTACATTCTACCAAGATACCACGCGAGAAAAACCGCGGGCGAGAAGGCTTGTAGTCTATATATTTGTGGTGTGTGTGAGAGTGGAACAGGGAGGGGTGTATGAAATTATGTTAAAACTGTAGCTTCCCTGCTGATGAAGAAAGGAAAACGGAGTGGACAAAAATTATACAAAGAGCACGGCTAGAAGAGTTTTGGAAACCTTTAAAGCGAAGCGTAGTTTGTTCAATGCATTTTGCGGAGAAATATATTTATGAGACAAAATGCGGTTTGAAAAGACTTAGGAAAGAAGCGTTTCCAAATAAGGTATTACATAAAAACTTATAGTTAGTCGTAGTTAGGCTAGTCTCATTAAATTAAATAATATTGTAATACCTAATAATTAATAATTAATATTATTATATTAATATCTCATTCAATAATATTGTACTTCCGGTGTCAAGTGCAATGGCGGCTCTAATAACTAAATAAATATATTTCGTCCAATTTTAATCAGTATAATACTCATTTAATCACATCTTAACCGTGTTTCATTTACTTAAAGAACTTCTCTATTACCTACTTAAGATTATCAGGTATATGTTAATACATAAATATGGAAAAGGACAATTTAGATTTTAATATTATTATCATAATATCACACTTCCAAATTTCAATATTCTCAATGTTTACCCCAAAAACGGGCATTATGTCTAAGCTAGCCGCATTACGCGGGTGGGAAGTGCGGCGGGCGGGGGATGCTTGTCTTGTATTTGGACTCAGCGTGCGTCTTGCAATGACAGTTGATGGCACCTTCTGTCTCTATTCTGAGGTTCCTAATTTGGCTGTAGGTACCTACTTACCTACATTTCTGTCTGTGCTCTGTATTGTCCAAATAAATGCTGTATCTATCTATCTACTCTGTCATGACTTAAAGCTTTAAAGCCAGTACCGTCAATTTTGCGTGCCCTCCGAAACACAGGCTGTAAATGTCTCTTGACGAGCTTTGACGATCTATCGAAAACGTCTAAGCATGCCACGAACGCTTTTAAATTAGAATCTTGTCTCTTTTAGATCAATTAAAAAATATCCTTGGACTTTCCACACGGCAATTTTCAATGAATTGAAATAACAGATTTAGCAGTCATTTGTGCTCTAGGTAGCCCCTAAGTCCATTACGAATAGCAGTAAGAGTAAGTAAAAGATATTAAAGTTAACTGCTCTAAGTAAACAGAACCACAACGAGTTAACTTGTAATTACTTAAGTAATGTCTCAGGCTGTCCCGGTGGCTTATTCCAATAATGTTTGTAATCTTATTTTTGCCCTAAATAGGACAATTTGGCAACATTTTTGGAACAATTAACCCTTTTAAGTGCAATTCAAGGAAATTAGGTCAGTCGAATTTTACAATTGTTCCCGCTAGGGAGTTTCACCCCTAACTTAACGACCCTAGGGGTGAATTTGGCTTGTACTTTTTGGTTTATTTTATGAAGAGAGGAAGAAACATGATATGAATTCAAATGAAGTGGATTATTGGATGAAATACTCCGTTGTATTGAGTCGGGTTAGCGAAATGTGATGGTAAAAAATGACCTAAATAGTGACTGAAATTTGTATTTAGGCCGCCCCAAGGCCTCTGATAGCCATGCCGACGGTTTAATGCCATCTTAAGGACGCCGAAAGTTTATTTGATGTACTATTGTAGGTCTAGGGCCCGGCTTACTCTTGTCATCTTTCACACTATTCATCTTTAAAATGAAAAGAAATAATAATTTCTTTTCATTTATCTTATACTAGTTTACACGCCCGCGGCTTTTCTCGCGTGGTACCTACCTTGATAAAATATAGCCAATCTTCATGCGGAAAGTCCATGCTACACATCGATGAAAAATAGCTTTTGAAATCGGATGAGTAGTTTCGGAGATTACCCCAAACATACAAACAAACAAAGAAATAATCCAACTTTACCTCTTTACAATATTAGTATAGATAGATAGGTAAGTCTTTAGGGCTACTGAGGGAACCGTTTGAGTTATAGAAAAGTCATGTCACTTACGTGCTCGATTGAATTAATACGGGTATAATTTAATAGTCCAAGTTTTACTTAAATTTCATTGTTTTTAAGAATCATTTTTTCCCGAACTTTAGACCCAAAATGGCATCACTTGTTTACAAACAAATTATTATCAAAGAGTATTCTTTGAAATAAATATTACTTGACTTCAATCATTTCCAACTTTTGTATCTGAAGTTCTGAATCAAAAAATTTCGCGTCTTTCGTTCGGAATTCTATAAAACTTTTAATATTAAATTCAGCCCTTGTCACCGTGAGTATAGACACTTGTGAGATGGGACAATGCACAGTATATGATTAGAATCAGATGGTATACTTCATTTTAGCTTGGGACTAGATGACGCCGTGTGAAATGTCCAGGGATATTTATTTATTTTGTTATGTATAGATGGATGAATGTTTGTTACTTTACTCAAAAACTACATTTTGCCAGTGTCAAAGGCATTATATCCACTTGACGTGTAGTATATAGTTTATATAGTGTAGTATTAGTTTTAAGGTGTTTTTTTTATATAACTTATCAACGGATATGTAAATAATTGTTAATGAAGCATAAAATATAATTATTGATTGGGCCTTAGATGCGTATCTTATTGTATAATCTTTGTTGCCTGAAAATATAATTTTAAATTTAAATGCTAGGTTTAGAATAATACTCCCAAAAAGGTCATTTTTCTAACGTTATGATTTATAAGATGATGGAAGTGAGTAGTCGAAGGTAAGAATTCCAAAAATCTAAAATATTTCCCGTCACAAATTTTAAATCGAATGTTGCTAATTCTTGTATTATTCTTAATGACTTGAGTGTTGCTACTGAATTCTCTATACCGTGCCTAAGAGAAGGGACAAGGGGTGAGCCACCCTTAATAAGCCAAGTTAATTGAAATTGACGGGGTGGATAATTTTTAGAATAATATTTTAAGGGTTGTCAGAAGTGGCCTGATTTCATGGCTAATTACACAAATCACGATCAGTTTTTTTTAGAGATGTTTTGGCCTAGTGGAATCATAATATCGACTTTTAAAGATAGGTTTATAGACGACGCAAGAAGAAAAAAATAAATCCAATGAATTAAGCTCTGTCTTCGTATCTTTTGGAAATGCAATAAAACATTATTATTATTAATTAATAATTCCAAACAAACAAGTCATTCATTTAAAAATCTTACTATGTTACATAATATACTTTCAAAACTATCCTGAGTTGTACCACGGATAAATAATAGGTACACTAATAACACATACTACATATTATATCTACATAGGTACTACTATTTCCTCAAACATTGTGTTGTCCCAACGGGGCTCTTGTTGCGGCCAAACCTAATTTTTAAGACCATTATGTACCAACTTGAAGCAATAAATGAATATTATGAATATGAAACTATTTTTAAGTGTAAGACGGCGCACCCTTGAAGTGACCCTAATCATACCCAAAAGAAAATTCTCCGAAAGAACAGTCTGTAGGTACCTATCTAAAACAACGCCATTTTTACGTAAGTAATTTCCTGTATTATGATTTTATATAATATTTAATATTCCTCTTGCTGCGCCGACTTTTCTATAAAATCCCGTTAAAGCCCGATATTTCAGACAAAGCCTACAAAAACGGCTGCAGACTGCGCCGATATAATTCAATCATTCACTCCCGATTCATTCGTTCATTCACTCTGACAGGTGACTGAAAATTAACATTATAGAAGTGATACTCTTACGAACTGAAAATTGTATATTTTCTTTCTATATTATTTACAGTATTTATTTTATTTTTACAGTTTAGGAAAACAAACAGTCATAAAAATAAATGAATTAACTAAACATAATATTAAAGACCATTTAAATCTTTATCGCATATTGAAGTTAATTATTAATGCGCTTGACAAGTCACAAAACACAGGTTACAAAAAGAAGAACAAAATTGGTAGAAAAGTCAAGTTAGTTAATATATTACAATAACAGAGAGAGATCTAAGAACGCATGCTAAACCAGCGATTGGTTAAAATATTTTTATCTTTAGATGACTTTGTATTAAAAACAAATACACCATATTTTTTCGAGCAATTGGTTAAAATAATAATAAAATCCTAAAACACGATTTTAAATAACCCAGTCATTGCAATATCTCAACTAATTTTGACTTGACTAGAAAAAGAGAAGTTAAGTTTCGCATCTACCCGCCATTTTCCATTTTACAATCTCACATTCATTCGGACAGGTGACCGCTCGGGATTTCGTCCATTACCTTTGCTATTGTTGAATACGGGGATCCTTTTACGAGTGGCGTTCGTGATTATGGGGATTAGGAGAATAAATTGTGAGGATTTCTTTGTTAATTCGGGTGTTTAGTACCTATTTCGGGTTGATGTATGAAATAATTAATTTGATGAGTGATTAAAAAGGTCTAATTATTTATAATGCTTTTAAAATACCGGTTAAATTATACTTACTTCAAAATAAAATTACTAATGCTGCAAAATTATTAATAATGTTTTTTTTAGTGTACAAAATATGTATTTTCATAGATGTGTCTCTTACAATTAAGATATCTTTAAACGATCTTAAATACTGTTGAACCGATTCAATGAGTAAGTAAGTAAAAGTAATTTTACTTACTTTTTTGTTATCCTACTGATCAAATAGTTTTACCGCACATTGGGATTCAGACTTCAAGACGAAACTAAATTATTCCTTGAAGTCTTACCAAAATAAACGATTTTTCTTGCTTTCTTTCATGTTTAGTAACCTACTATGTCCCACTGCTGGGCAAAGGTCTCCCCCAAAACCGTCAAATGTTTCGTTTTATTAAAAAAAAAGTCTAAGCTCTTTATTATAATCCAAAGAGAGTATATTAAAACTGCTTTAATTACTTTTCTACCAAACATGAGTTATTACAAAAACCCTTTGACTTTTTATTCTATTTGGAAAACTCCCATCGTATGAAAGGAAGCAAAAAGCTCCGAAATGAAATCTAAAAATGTTAGGAATGCGCACTGCGTTTGTGAAACTTGAACCCAAACTTTCGCCCTAAATAACAACTTAAGCCAGCTGCCCACTAAAGCAATACGTGCACACATACTCATATTAAAAAGAAGTAAAGTTTCTTGGTATGTACAACTCATTCGATTTCAACAAAATCGTGAGGAAACCAGTTTGCTTTCTAATAGCGTCGATGGAACTGGGCATGTACCAAATATGGTACATGCCCAGTTCTTCAAAGGGATCTAAAAATTGCATAAAGATCTAAAATAAATTTCTACCACTCCCTGGGATACAGTCGTGATCATATTTCATTTGATTTTTATTTTTACTCTTAGAATAAACATCGACTACCTACATTTTCTATTGGTACATCACGGGTGCTTTAAGATGTTTTCCTTTACTGTTTTGAGCTAAAACTATTTTCCTAACGAAAAATCAGTTTATGCATGGCCGGGTCAGAACCCACGACCTTAGCCACACCAACACTGCTAATAGCTTATCATCAGCTAGTATTATGTTACTATGTTACAAAAAAATCATAGACTTTATAAGCACCACTTTAGTTGACAGTCGACTTAAAAGTCATAAGTACCAACCGGGAAAACTTTTAATTAGTTTAGTTGAGAACTAGCTAAAATAATGCCAGAACTAAAAATACTGATATAATTCCAGAAATTAAGGAATCACTTGACTTAAAGAAAGAACGGGAGAAAAACGAATAGGTGTTGATATTAAAATGTAAGTAAAAAGTGGCAACCATTTTTAGTGCTGTCAAATTAGTTTAATTTAGTTTTGGCGTCATCTGAATTGACACCAATATATAAATAAACTAGCTGTGCCCTGCGGTGTTACCCGCGGTGGTTAAAAGTAGCCTTATTATACATATAAACCTTCCTCTTCAATCACTCTATCTATTAAAAAAACCGCATCAAAATCCGTTGCGTAGTTTTAAAGATTTAAGCATACATAGGGATATAGGGACAGAGAAAGCGACTTTGTTTTATACTATGTAGTGATAGTGATGATAGTGAAGTTTCTTCTTCTTCTTCTTTATTTTGGCTTCGACGGCTTTTGCCACGCATTTAGCCACTACCATGTCGTGAAGTTTCAAACGCACTACGTTGTTTGAAATGGTAATAAGTTTTGTCCAAAAAATATGTCAACTTCAAAAACGTCAAGCGCTCGTAAAGGTCGAGATCGAACTAATATCTAGCGCGGGGCCTTGCGCTTTCATCTTGGACCTTTTTACGAGGCCAAGTTACGACTGGACCCTAGAATTCAGGAAACAGCTGGTAAACTAAAAAAATTTAGTTCGTTTGAATGTGTGACCAACTCTAGTGAGGGAATTTTTAGACCGCCTAAGGCCTCCGTCGAGGCTAAATGACTTTCATTGATCCACGTTTTAATTTTATGATTCCATAACAATTTACGCATATATTATAGAAACTATAGGCTTTGTTTTTTTTTTATGTAGTTTTAGAAGGCTTTCATGGGCATGTTTAATTGAATTGAATTGTTAGTATTAATTAAGTAGGTACTTCCGAATATTGAGAAGTCGACGAGTTTATTTTTTGAACTTTATTACCAAAAAATCATCTTTTTGTTTTCACCACAACTTATAACTTCAACAGAAACGACTTAATCGCTTTTTAAGCGGCTGAAAAAAAGGATACATTTTTTGTTGCACACCAAGGGGTTCTCTAATGATTCACTGTATGCATTTTCTGTTATTTACGTTGTACTTTTTGCACTATGAGTATTATTATTATTTTTATTATTTGTTTTAGAATGTGGAAGGATATTTATTTATTTATTTATTAGGAGCCCGTATCATCCCACTGCAGGGCAAAGGCCTCCCTTCTCTCCACTACTATAAGTACCTGTGTATGTAAAATTAGACATTGTAAATTAAACCAGCGGTTGTAACTGCGCTACGCCACAAGAAAATGCCTTGTCCTGTAAATTTAAATTAAGACTTTGTGCAAATTGTTAGCTGGATTACTCTTTGTTTATCCTCACGGCTCGTGAGTTTAAGATGTCGGTACAGTCGGCTACAGTTCATTAGCAGATTAAGTACTTAAGTGGTTTTAAGCAAAATTTGTAGAAAAAAGTTAAAGTAAAACTAATTTTACTAAGGTAAGAAAATATATTGGTACTTATATCTGTATCTTTTTGACTCAAATTTTCATTGTCAAGTTATTTCTCACAGTACTGACTAAAGGGTAGGTATCTAGTAGGTATTTTTTTTATTATTTAAATCATACCTAGACGTCATGCCATAGACATTGTTAAGAAAACCTTAAACTTGACAACAACGCTTCCGGGTGTGTATTTCTATAAAACACACACAATTCACCGTACTTTTCTAGGTATGTATAAAGATTTATCTACATTACTGTGTAACTGTTTATCCGAGAACAACGTTACAAATGATAACATTCGAGGTCTTATGTTTCCGTGATGTTTAGAGTTTCATACCTACTGTTTACATATAGCATATCCAATTATCTACACTCACTGACATCTGTTAATATTGTCACAGATAATATGATACTATATATTGTTCGCTTTTCTTTGTCGCGCGACATAATACCGACAAAAAAGGGAACGCTAAAAGGCGCGGATATGCGAAATAGGAATTTAGGCGGCCTAAAAACTCCGTCACCAGAGTTGGCCACTTGCTCAGACAAACTTACTTTTATCCATGATCGAATAAAAGGCGATATTTAAATAAAGCGTATAAAGCATCGATAGATCCACACGAGTTTAAAGTTAGACATTAATCGACCGCGATCGCTACAATCAGAAAATGAAATGTATGCAAATACTCAACCAACATTATTACAACTTAAGGCGTTCGATTTTTAAAACGCAGCCACCGTTAGCGCTAATGCCAACGAGAAAGAAAGAAAGAAAGAAAGAACAATAATTTATTCTGGTAGGTTCAAGGATCATTTCAGCTTCGTCTTTCATGCTAGGTGATTCTAATGCCTGTTCCAACGCGACTACACGAGACGGTTTTAAACCGGCACCGGCGACGGCAAAAAACCGTGTCTACGGCGGTTTTTCGTTAGCGTTAAAAACCGACGAGGCGGTTTATGGTCGTGGGCAAAAACCGTGTCTACGCCCAGCAGTATAAAGTTTGGCAGTGTAGGGCATGCCGTGTTAAAACAGTCACGTAGGCATGAGCACTTATAAATATAATCCTTGGACATTCCACACGGCGTCATCTAGTCCCAAGCTAAGCAACTTAATGCTTGTGTTATGGTAACCAGAAGACTGATTATACTACTTAGATACATTTTTTTTGTAAATACATACAAATTATAGAAAGAAAAACATCCAGATCCGAAACAAAAATATCTGCAGAACATGCAAACATCTGTCCCGCAGCGGGGATCGAACCGCCAACCTCCGCGTCTCAGGTGGGCCTTCGCCCACTGCGCCGCAAAGGTCGTCAATCTGAGTTAGAGGATATAGGTCAGGGCATTATCCAAAATCAAAACAATTAAATGTTAAATTATAACTAATGTAAAAATTGTTTCATACTAAAATGCTTCATACTTACTAATAAATTAGTATAAAACATTTTAGTATGTTTTTAGTCATGTAAACATGACGGTCGCCGTCTCTCGGGACCCCAACCCTTTCATCTCTCACATCAAATATTTCCGCTGGCTCCGCGAAAAGATCAATCCAAGCAATTACCAAAATGGCGACGCGGCACAAACCGATAGAAAATATTTGTACCTACTGCGAATGTTTCACTGTAAACTGAATTGTAGCAATGGAGTGTAAATTAACGGAATTACAGCCAATTCTTAGCGTAATGCTTTGTGGGTTTGATTCCTATACAAAACTATCTGAATAATTAATATTAATACTTTTAAATTACAATTTACAGGATTTTATCGCGTAATTTACCTTTTATTATTTCCCGATGTTTCGGCGGTGTTGCAACAACCGTGGTTGTATTTACAATTTAAAAGTATGAATTGTGATCGCGAAAGTTTAAGAAAGACTAATTAATATTAAATTTGTGAATTTATTTACAACAAAAAGAGCCTATTTTTATCAGTTATTTGCTAAGAGACGGACAAGCTTCGCTGGTTTTGAGGCTAAATGGTGATGTGCACATAGTTTCAAAGAATCGTCAAAAATCAGTACTTACCTAAACGACGAATATAATATACCTACTTACTTATATACGATCAAAAAGAAATCTTCTCTTTTTTTAAAGTCAGTTAAAAATACTTTACGATGTTAAAAAAAGCTCAATAAATTTTCAAAACTGAACCCAAAGTCCATAGTTTTAAGTTCAATTCTTCCGTACCTTCGTCCACAAGTAAAGCAAGTCCCAGTAACTATTATTTCTAACCTTTCATGCAGTCGTTAACTTGGGTTAGAAAATAGTTGCTTTGATTTGAGTCCAAACGGTCAATTTGGCTTTACATCTGAGAAATGTAACGTAATGTAATTCTGTGAAATTGAGTTGACTGTTTAACAAAAGAATTCATCTACAATGTAATTTGGAAGAATATAATCTATTTATGAATAGTTGGAGTTCAAATCTCTTTGTGGCGCAGTGGGCGAAAGCCCGCCTGAGACGCAGAGGTTGCGAGTTCGATCCCCGCTGCGGGACAAATGTTTGCATATTCTGCAAATATTTGTTTCGTGTCTGGGTGTTTTCTATGTATAATGTGTATGTATTTAAAAAAATGTATCTATGTAGTTTATCAGTCATCTGGTTACCATAACACAAGCATTAAATTGCCTAGCTTGGGACTAGATGACGCCGTGTGGAATGTCCGAAGATATAAAAAAAAAAATCGTGAGTTTGCTAAAAAATTTTAATAAAATAATGATCACGACTGTATTCCCATGATAGATAGTCATATTCTTTTAGATTCATTAATTTTTAGGCCGTAATGCGGCCTAAAAACTCCGTCACCAGAGTTGGCCACTTGTTCATACGAACTTACTAACTAAGATTTTCATTTTTTTTTCCGCATTTTACACACCACTTACCTAACATTTTTATTAGTAAATTTAATGTATATTTTGTTTAACTTATAAACAATGCGATGGCGTTAGTAAGAGACTTTAAAGTAAGTAAGTAAGTTCGTATCATGAGCAAGTGACCAACTCTGGTTACGGAGTTTCCACCCAAAACCTCCGTCATGGCTTGACGACTTTTAAAGCTTTTACGTACCTTCCGAAGCACAGAAGCGCTCAGATATCAATCCATCAATTTGAAATCAGATTTTAACCTTATGATTATCATGCTAAGGTCGAAAGTTTGAAGTTAAGTCGAGTAAGGTTCGCGATCGTCGTAATAACATCGAAGCGGTAGGTAAGTATTTTATTTTTAAAATGTTGCCATTTTCGTCCAGCAGAAGGAGCACAAGTGGAAATAATCCTGAAAGAAATCGTCGAGAAATGTTACAATCCCATTTCAAAGGTGTTGCCAGCACTAACTTACTGAAAAGTGTTTCTAATTCTTTTGATATAAGGTGTACAAGAAGTCTCTAACTTTTGGAACACTTTATTTTTAGAAATATAATGGAATGAGTACCGAGCCGATGAGTGCTAGAAGAATAATGTAAAAGGAAGCGTAATGTGTCGAGCCCTCTAACGGCCATTAATAAACTATCTATCTGTGGTTTTGCTTACTGTAGAGATATTAGATATTACTTTCGTACCTACTTAAAATTATGAGGATATTCAGGCTGAACGTTAGTGGGATAAAGACAGAGATATGATGAATTAAGATATTCATAACTATATCTATGTAGTTTATCAGTCATCTGGTTACCATAACACAAGCATTAAATTGCTTAGCTTGGGACTAAATGACGCCGTGTGGAATGTCCAAGGATATTTATTTATTTATTTATTTATTTATATTTCTCATGTCTAGGATTTATTATTGGATAGGTTAATGATTTATTTTCTTTGTACTTTTTAAACTTTTGTGCCTTTTTATTTTATTGTTGTGTACTTTGTGTGCTTAGTGGCAAATACATTTATATGTCAAAAAAGATTTTGGAATCTAATTTACTTGTAAGTTTTGACGACCTCTGTGGCACAGTGGGCGAAAGGCCGCCTGAGACGCGGAGGTTGCGGGTTCGATCCCCGCCGCGGGACAAATGTTTGCATGTTCTGCAGATATTTGTTCCGGGTCTGGTTGTTTTTCTATGTAAAATATGTATGTATTTACAAAAAAAAAAATGTATCTAAGTAGTATATCAGTGATCTGGTTACCATAACACAAGCATTAAGTTGCTTAGCTTGGGACTAGATGACGTTGTGTGGAATGTCCAGGGATATTTATTTACTTGGGGACCATGGACGAAAATTATCTCGTCCAGGTCTTACTGAATATGATTTACCTACTGAAAATACTTTCTCTTACTTAATAAAACTTACTAAATAAAACAAAGATTTTTAGGTATATTTCTAAGACACCTTTTACTTGCTTAGCGTTTGTGGTGTTTCCAGTTAAAAATGCGAAAATTCGCGGAAGAATTTAATTGAATTCTAAATCACAATGATTTGTAATGAAGGCTTGAATAAGACGCTGTTACGGCTTCAATTTAAAATGTCCTTTTCGAGAGCAAAATTTGATAAAATTTCCTTTTTGGAAGAACAAAATCTGAGACACCTCTTTTCATCTCAATTTACACTCCCTTAGAAATTTCTTGATAAATAATTTATTCTTTTCTTGTACTTTTATTTATTGTAAAATATTTTAATGAAGCTTATATTTCTAAGTTCTTTTTGATGTTTGATGTTTTGATAGCAGAGTACTGAAACATTCAATAGATTTTATTTTAAGACACATAATCGAGTTTCCAATATTTTTTTGTTTTAAGTAAATAACCAGAATATTTATTATTTTAAAAAGTGGGCATGTACCTACCAAATATGTACACTATTTGGACCTACCTCTGACTACCCCCTTAGACATCTTCAAAAAGATCTAAAAATTGCCTAATGATCTGAAAGAAATGTCTACCGCTCCCGGGATACAGTCGTGATCATATTTAATTTTTTTCATTTCATTTCATTTATTATTTTAACAATTGTTTTATAATAATAGTCACCTAAATACGTAAGTAATGTCTTTTTGATTACGTAATGCAGCGCTGTCTTTTCAGCGCTTCTCATAAAAACTTACTTACTTAATTATATACTTAACAAAATGTAGGTATACTTAAAAAAAGAAGTATCTAAGTAGTATATCAGTCATCTGGTTACCATAACACAGGCATTAAGTTGCTTAGCCTGGGACTAGATGACGCCGTGTGAAATGTCCAAGGATATTTATTTATTTATTTATCAAGAAAAATATAATGTTCACGTATTTTCAGGTTTTGTTAAAGTTGTTTGTTGATTTGATTCTTGTTCAAAAATAAATTGTGATATAAAATGTAATAAATAAAACAACTTTATGTGCTCGTAGCTTAACTAAAACAATTTCAAATAAAAAATACATCAAAGATTATGTTGATTGGATCCATCATTTCTATTTTAACCGACTTATAAAAACATAGGTTTAGTTTCACGGAGCCTACGACATAATGTCAGTTCTCAAGTGCAAGTAATTGATGGCTTTGACAGCGGATGAAAGGGCTGTCATTAGCCTAAAATTACTGCGCTATTTTTGATGAGGTTTTAATGTTTACTGATAAACTGTAATCATAGGTTAAGGCTACTGATTGTTCTGAGGTTAATGACCTTTTCATCAAACTGGTTAAATAAAATTTCAGCTATTCAGTGGTAATGCTGCCTCTTGCGTTACTTTAGTAGCATCGATTAGTTGAGCTACCTATAGTTCGTTTAAAACAGACCTTAGAGGGCTTATCTGGTTTTAATTGTATTTTAAAGTTATGTAAATGTGTAGTAGATTCGCTTTTTTAAGAAATATTTTATCAAATGAATTGTGACATAAATGTGTACCTAAATAAAACGAAATAATTTAAAACGATACAGACGAAAAATGTATCTTCAAGATAAGTATTTCTTTGAAAGTCAAGCAACTTAAAACACGACCGAGCTTTCAAAACAAACGTATCTTCGCCATACAGTTTTCATTCTAAACAAAAATAAAATTCCACTAAAACATTTCAAAGAGCAAACCACAAAGGTCCTTTGGGTGCAATTTTGTGACGTGAAGCATTGTACTACATCATCCATTTTATCGTGACCCCTGCGACTATTCCTGTCCGACATGAACACACTGACTTACGAAGGGAGGACCGCTGCTCGCGTGTCAATTTAAACTAGACGTGTCTCGCGTGCCCAATTTCACTAGAGCCCTGAACACCCGCTTAGTATGGGATGGTCGAGTGTTGTTTACGCTGGTTATGTCGCGACTCAGATTTCTACGTGGGAAAGGTCGACCTTAAAGGATGTTATTGTAGTTATATTTCTTTGTAAGTATGTCGTTTGTGTGATTTTTTTGTTTTATATTGTGGGGTGTAAATCTGCGTAATTTCGTCATCTGTGGAGTTGGCAAAGTTTTTATTTTATCTGTGGTCGGGATTTGGCGAAGTTTTGCCGTCAAGCGGCTTCGTTACGACTGAAGTATGTTTGTTTTGGTTGTTAAGAAAGATTAACAGATATTTACAGTTGCTTACATATATAATAGGAATATACAACCGTATGTAAATTTCGTCGGCGTCATGTAGGTACCTATATATTATGGAGTTTCTTCAAGGCAATTTTGAAAAACAGCGCTATACAATTTCGCTTTCTCAAGGACAAAACTGTCGTAAATATTAAATTAATCTGTAGGATAATCCCAATGGTAATACCTAATATTATCATCATCATCATCATCATCATCATCATCATCATCATCATCAGCCACTTTTAACCCACTGCTGGGCATAGGCGTCCCTTCGTGAATGCCATTCAATATTATATCAAAGCTCAATTAATTAAATACACACTTAATTATTTAAGAGTATTGGGTAGAAATTACGAATTCTCACATACTACGGCCTAGTATATTATATAATCTGTGCTACGGCTCTATAATTGGAACATACCTCCAAGGTACGATAGATACGCTTAATTACCTTTATTCTCTAGGGTAGTCAGAGAAACATTTTTAGCAGTAAATAAAACCCATAGTGACTACAGTGGTCATTTTACTAATATTCAAATTAAGAATACTTACATACCTTTTTTAATAAATAAGAAATTCACTGTCCATTAAATTGAAATGGAAGATGACAGTAGTCATAATAAGTAATCACACTAATATTATAAAGGAAAAAAATTGTGTATGTATATGTTTGTTACTCTTTTACGCTCAAACGGCTGAACGGATTTAAATGAAATTTGGTACCAGAATTGCGTATACCCTGGATTTAACAATATGCTGCTTTTGATCCCGGTATTCCCACGGGAACGGGAACTATTTACCGCGGGGCGCAGCTAGTTCCTACCGACAAAAAATCTTTTAAATTAAGTAATAAAGTACAATCGAAAAGACCGAGATTTAAATGAAACTTAGCATTCGAGCAAAAGATTATTGACATTTTACTTGCTAAACTGTTGTGTTATACGGTTATCGTTATCCATACAAAACATTTTAACACATAGCCAAGGTAACCCAACTGGGACCCGAATTCATTAACCACGTGCAATTAACATTTTTGTCACGTCGCTGTCACGTGACCTGTTTCTTTATACTGCCCTTGTTTTGACCACCCCTGATCAATTGACAACTAGTATTGATTGGGGTGTTCATTAAGCTATCTTTAACTACCGCTCTCGCCAAGTTACATTTCTACAATCGATTTAGCTATTTACGACTTCTGTGGCGCAGCAGACGAGAGCCTGAGACGCAGAGGTAGCGGGTTCGATCCCCGCTGCGCGACAAATGTTTGCATGATCTGCGAATATTTGTCTCGAGTCTGGGTGTTTTCGATGTATGTATTTACAAAAAAGGTATGTAGGTATGTAGTTTATCAGTCATCTGGTTACCATAACACAAGCACTAAATTGCTTAGTTTGGGACTAGATGACGCTGTGTGGCATGTCCAAAGATATTTATTTATTTATTTATTTACTTATAGTTTCAGCTCTCGTAGCCTAGTGGTCAGGCAGCTCGGTTTAAGAGCGATTGCTTTTATCTACGCAGGTTCGAATTCTGCCGGAGCCGTTAACTTTGAGTAAGATTTTTCATTTTCATTTTTTATTTATGAATTTTGTCAATCTCAAAGATATTGCACAAATACAAAGCATACTTTCGGGAAGTCGGGTAAACGATAAAACTATTTGTTAAGCTAGTTATAAAAACGCTTTCCTCCAAAAAGGTTCAGAGCTCTAAGATAGGGAGTTTTATTATGAAGGCATAAGAACCCAGCCTTTACGGTTATAGCCATATAAGAATTATCATTTACGGTTCAGCAAGTTGACGTGTGGACAGAATTTGACACAGTTGTAAAGTACGACATTCGATGACCTCTGTGGCGCAGTGGGCGAAGGCTTGCCTGAGACGCGGAGGTTGCGGTTTCGATTCCCGCCACGGGACAAATGTTTGTATTTTCTACAGATATTTGTTCCGGGTCTGGATGTTTTTCTATGTATAATATGTATGTATTTACAAAAAAAATTATCTAAGCAGTTTGACAGTCATCCGGTTACCATAACACAAGCATTAAGTTGCTTAGCTTGGGACTAGATGACGCCGCCGTGTGAAATAACCTAGGATATTTATTTATTTTTTATTTTTTAAAAAGTGTAGTTTTTATATTGTAAGTTTTTTTATCATGTAGGTACATAAAGGATAGGTGGAACTACGTAACACAGAAAACCTATAAACTTCCAAAAACATAATATACCCTCGCATAATATACCCATAACATAATTATGTCGGTAGCTACTTGCCGGAAGTTATGTGCCGAATAGCGCCGGAATTGCCAATAACAATAAACTTAATGTACATTACACTTTAAAGGGGAGCTCACACGCGCGGAATAAACGAACTTCAAGTACGGTAAGTTCGCGTGAACTTTGGTGACGGAGGTCTTGTACGTTCCAAATACAAAAAAAAAAAAATTAAAATCGAAATTATGCAAATATCATGGTGGTTTGGTAAGGAAAATACTGCAGGAAATTCATTAATTAAAACTCATTAATTAAAACTGAACACACTCATAGAAAAACATCCAGACCCGCAACAAATATCTGCAGAACATACAAACATTTGTCCCGCGGCGGGGATCGAACCCGCAACCTCCGCGTCTCAGGCTGGCGTGCGCCACAGAGGTCGTCAAGTAGTAAGTATGAGTCAAGTAGCCTAATATATTGCACACACACCATCCCTCCGTCTAATACAGCTTGGTATAATGCTTGGGATCCTAAATAATGTTGTAACATAACAACATAATGTAGTTCGCGCGTGTGTCCGGGCCTTAATAAGTAAATAAAGTAGCGTCCTGGGCAGTTTCCCGCGTGTATACACAAGGCTTAATTTTAGACCTCGTAAAAATTTACCTTCGAGCTTAGGAAAGTTATCACAATTTTATACTGATCTGAGTAACTCTAGCGAAAACATTGTTAGTGATGCTACTCAGTATCTGACATCAACTTTAATTTCCTATTAGGTTGTTGTTGTTGTTGTTTTTAGCCCGTAGTGTCCCACTGCTGGGCAAAGGCCTGCCCTCGAGTTTTCTAGTCGTTTCGGTCTAACGCCATTGATTGCCACTGATCATCGCTAAAGGTGTCCAGCTCGTCGCGCCATCGCTTGCGTGGTCTACCGCGCCGTCTCACTGTCTCAGGGATCGAGTCAGTGGTAATTTTGGCCCACAGTTCGTCCAGCGGCAGACGTGCCCTGCCCAGTCAAATGGAGGCCTATACCCAGCAGTGGGTGAAATCAGGCTGCGGATGATGATGATGATGAAGATAATAATTAAAAAAGATTGAAACTCTGTGACACAGTGGACGAAAGCCCGTCTAAGATGCAAGAGGTTGCGGGTTCGATCCCCGCCGCGGGATAAATGCTGCTGCAGATATTTGTTCTGGGTTTCAGTGTTTTTTAAACAAATTTATTTACAAAAAATTATATAAAAATACTACTTTACTATTATATATTTTTTGTAAATATCAGCCATCTGGATAACATAACACAAGTTGCCTTGAAACTGAATGACGCTGTGTTTTGTTCAAAGGTATTTAATTATTTATTTCTGCTTAGTAACAAGATGGCGCTTAACCCACCAAAATTAATTAGTAATATTTATAATTTAGTAAATCACAAAGGCGGTCTTATCGCCGGACGCAGCTCCTCGCAATAACTTCTAGTAAAGGTTTATCTACACTGGCCAGGCGACGGCATTTTTGTATCGTGTATACACGTCTTTATGTTCGAATTAGGTAACTTGGGTTTATGAGGTTTTTGTAAGACGTGTAGTGAAATGGCTACTGTAAATAATCATGTATCAAATGTTGGAAGTGCCTTTGACTAGCCTCTTAGTTCTTAGGAACGAAACGGGTTTAAAATGAAAAAAAAATTACCATTAGAATCCTAAGGTACGGTAGAAATATTTATCAGATCTCTATAGGCATCTAAGATCCTCTGAAGATGTAAGGGTTAGCCAGAGATTGACATTTAATATATACCTACTAAAATATTTACAAGTTATATACCTACTAAAATATTCACAGGCATTAGAATCACCTAGCATGTAAAACGAAACTTAAGTGATCCTTGAGGTCCTACAAGAATAAATGATTTTTCTTTCTTTCTTTCTTTCTTTGTTGCAAAGTACCTTCTTGCTTTTGAAAGAAAGAAAGAAAGAAAGAAAGAAAAGGTTTATTGACAACACACAAAAATGGTACAAATCAAAAATACAAAAGCAGAGCTTAGGGCAACAAATATTAAAACAAACACGTACTTAGGTAACTAAAGTACCCTTTTTGACTGCCCTCTTAACAAAACATGCTTTTTTTTAACGAATAACGGAGAAATAAATGGAAGAGTTGAGATCAATAGTCCCATTATATTGCTTATTTAAAAAACAAACATTTGATTGCATAAAACAGATTCAATTTCAGATAGCAAGTATGTTTGCTTATAATATCATTTGATTTGAAAAAAACATTGAATGCGAAATCAATCTGAATAAATTAACGAAACAAATCAAATGTTATAAATCTAGCGGCCATGTTGGAATACGGATTGGAATTTAATTGAAATTAATGTGACTTTTTTAATCACTTTTTCTCGGACGCCTGTAACAGCCATCAACAGTTGAACCCTACACGATCCACAGGTTGCGAGTTCAAATCTCAGTAACCACCGGATGATTTTTGTATTTTTTAAACATGTTTCATTTTGCTGTTTTTTATTTTTAATGTTGAAACTCGTTTACATATAGGTAGGTACTTAATATGGTTTAGCATTTAGGAAATATATATTTACGATACCATTGTTGACTTCAGTTTACTCCTCTTGCATTGTTTTTGTTGAACATTACCTGAAAACAAAAATAGAAATCATTATTATTTGAATACACAAAATTCTAACTGTATATTCATTGTTCGTTATTTAGAATCCAATTATCAAAGTACCTACTTATTTTATTCAAATAAATTCTATTTAAAGTCTAGGTATAGGTCGCGCCACGTAAAAAGAGCGCTGATGGGAAGTAGCGGGGTATGTTTGCGCCTGTGTTCACTCGCTGACGAACCAATAGCACTCGCTAAATCAATAGTATGAAGTGCGCCGCGTTACCTCTCCACCAATCATCGACCACTGCGCAGTTTGACAGCCAGCGCTCTTTTTAAGTGGCGTGACCTATATTTAAAAAGTTACAATAAAATCTATTGAACTCTCTTATAACTAGTTCGTACTAAGTAGATAAATAGATAGATAGAAAGATAGAAAATACTTTATTGCACACCATAATTTACAAATACATCAATATACATAAAAAACAACAAAAAAAACTTTCCTATGACATACAATCGGCGGTCTTATCGCTGAAAAGCGATCTCTATCAGACAGCCTAAGCAGGTACTTAGGTAGGTACGTAAGTTTTTCACAAACTCTTTAATTTACCAGTCTCCTGTTACATTATTAGGTAAATTGCATTTGCCCTCCGGCCGGTGAAGGTAACTAAAAATTATCCACTTTTCTTTATAAAAGCTTTCACAAAATGCTCGGGAATACTCTTTGACTCTGTAATCATCGTTATCTTTATGCACTATGACATACTGGGTGACGTAAAACTACTGCAGATAACTTTGGAGCTAAACGGAATGAAGCTTTTCTATCCTTTGACGAAACGAAACAAAAAAAACACACGTATTCTTCTTTCAAAATAAAATATCTACGACTACTTCAAAAATATATAATTATACTTTTATTATTATAATTATCTGACTATCCACCTTTAGAAATGTTCAGAAAGATCACTATGTCTCAAAACTAAAATAATTTCAGGTTCTCGGGGTGCGTTTATAAATAAATAAATAAATATCCTTGGACATTCCACACAGCGCCATCGAGTCCTAAGCTAAGCAATTTAATGCTTGTGTTATGGTAACCAGATGACTTATAAACTACATAGATACATTTTTTTTGTAAATACATACATTTATACATAGAAAATACCCAAACACGAAATAAATATTTGCAGATCATGCAAACATTTGTCCCGCAGCGGGGATCGAACCCGCAACCTCTGCGTCTCAGGCGGGCTTTCGCCCACTGCGCAACAGAGGTCGTTTATGTTTTTTCTAATGTTTTTTGCGGCTTAAAAACTCCTCCACCAGAGCTTCCTCATACAAACTTACTTCACTTATTAGTGAAGTATACTATAAAGACAAAACTATTGCCTCTGAGAAGGGTTAAAAATGCAAGCCTGGATGTGTTTTTTCGTGAGTAGGTACACTATTACACCTTGTATGTTATTTTTAGCATAATATTATGTGTAGCATAATACGAGCATTTTTCATAAGTTTAGCGAAATTTTCTTTAAAATTTATAAGGTTTCTAACGTTTTAAAATAAAATTACTTCTAACGTAGAGCAATATACATTTTATATGAAAAATTTTTTAGAATTTTTTTTTAGAATGTTTAATTCTTTTTTTTTTTATATTTCGGCATTCAAAACCCTCTTAAACATTGTCATAGGCACGAACAATTACATATTTTCACATTACATTTTGCAAAAGATAGCATTCTGTAAGACAAGTTGCAAAACCATCACCACTTAATTTAGTATACTAACTGATTCCTCACGATGTTTTCCTTCACCATTTGAACTTGTGTTAATTTGAACCTAAATCAGGGATCTTTATTTCAAAGCATTAAAACGTGATTTAAAATACAATTTTCTGTAATAGGTACAGTTTTTGCGTAATAGCTACTTGGTGTCGCTTTTTAAATACATTAACTAGTTACACAGTGAATGGAGAAAACAGCTGGTAACTTCTTGATATTTTTATAGCTGGCCCAGTTTAAGAACGCGCCGTGGATAAAAAAAGGTAGCTTTACGATTGTTTTTGTAAAGTCTAAAGAGTACTACCGTTCCCTGGGATACAGTCGTGATCATATTATTCATTTATTTATCTGTTTATAGCGTCACGGAAACTTTGTACTATCGAAAAGTTTGCGATAAAAGTTTTTTTATATAATTTGTAATTTATAAAAAAATTCATTATAATTTGATAATTTGGTAAAAACCGCAGGTTCAGGCCGCTTCCAACCGAAACAACTGGAGATCTATGAGGGATGCCTATGTCCAGCAGTAAATGTCCTATAGCTGATGATGATGATATTCAATATTGCAGTCGTTTTAACTCCATAAAGTTACAAAGTAACTGCCATAATTTTTAAAAATTTGTCTAACAATTTAACGTGCCAGTTGGGGCACTGGAGTGCTAGCTTTTAAATTCACTAGCGGTCACCCATATTCATTGTGGCTAGTCTGAACGTTGCCCAACTTCTAACGTTCAAAAACGTCTAATCAAGCTACACTACGAAGATTTTCATCAGACTGAAGAGGTTTCCTACAATTTACAATTAAGTTTTATTCGCTTTGTTTTTAATGTGTGTTAATTTTTAATTTTTGTTACTCGCTCTAAACACTTAATTACAATACTGTCTTCACTTATAAGTGACACTGAATTCTATTATTCCTAAGCTTAATACTATTTTAAATTTTGTTGGTATACTATTACGTAAGTGAAGTAATAAATAAATAAATAAGTTAACAGTGTGTAGGGTAAATATGAGCCTCTTCATCAAACTGACCCAGTTATTCTCAATCACCTGTACTTGTGTCAGCATCATGCAATTAACTGAACAATAGAATTCCCACGAGTCATTTGTCCAACATACACTTTATTTCCTTGCCATAAGGTCCTGTATCGCACGGCAAATTGACAATATCGTTGGTTATTCTTCACTGAAAAAAACACCTTAATAAGTTACAATAAGAGTTTATTTTGTGGTGCAGGTTTATGATATAGAAGTAAGGATGGTATGAAAATGACTCCTGATGGGATTAAAATAAGGTTGATTTTGATTTTAAAAGATTTTTAGGATTTATAGGTCAGAAAACTAGACATCCGAGTGTGTGGGAACTTTTTCAAGAGGTTATTGAGTTTAAGGTTAGAAAAGAAATGTTTATTACAAAACTAGCTGTTCTCCGCGGCTTCCCACGCGTGGGACCCACGTTACGCGACCGATAATACGCGACGCATGTTCCGTCAGATATGAACCTTCCCTAAAATGACTAAAAAGATCTGAAAGAGTTTGTCTACCGTACCTTGGGAATGCAGTCGTGATATTTTTTGTTATTTTGTCACAGCACGTCATAGCGCGGTTATATGGTATATATTAGTCGGTATATATGGTATGTATTAGTCGGCATATATGGTATGTATTAGTCAGCAAGGACCTTAACCTAAAAAGGTAAAAGGTAAATAAAACACGTCTTAGACCCCCGATAAAGGACGTAATGAAGTGATTCGGAATTTCAAAAGCCACAATGTTGTATAACGAGCGAACCATTCAGGAGAAGATACGAGATATATGGAGACTTCTCAATCCTAAAAAATACTTCTAGCGAAGCTTGCTAATACGATCTTGATAGATCGTTGAAGTTAAGCAACGTTCTGAGCGGTCACCTTGGATAGGATGCAAGTGGCTTTATCAGCTGAGCGCTTCCGTGCTTCGGAGGGCATGTTAAATTGTCGGTCCCGGCTTTTCAAGTCGTTTAGCCATGACGGAGGCCTTTAGGCGGCCTAAAAACTCCATCACCAGAGTTGGCCACTTGCTCATACGAACGAACGAACGATAATAGTTTTGTCACACATCGAAATACTGATGTATGTTTTTATTTTTCCCTAAATATCTTGTTTATAAAATACTAGCTGCAACCGCGGTGAATAGTTCCCGTTCCCATGGGAATTCCGGGATCAAATGAAGCCTATTTTTTAATCCAGGGTATAAGCAATTCTGGTACCAAATTACATTCAAATCCGTCTAGCCGTTTAAGCGTGAAAGAGTAACAAACACACTTACACACACATAAACTTTCACCTGCTGAGGGGTAGCCTTATTTTCTTGTCACTCGATTGTCAATAAGTATTTTCATTTATATGTTACCCATGTTTATGTTGATGGAAAATAAAAACTTTTTCTATTCTATTCTATTCCTTTATAATATTAGTAGGAAGTAGGATAGTAGGATAATATTCTTGTTAATATAATTTTATTGTTAAAGATGTCTCCATTCATCTCGATCACTGTTCAGTGGTTCAATCGATGACTTTTTGTGGAATCTAAGCTTCGCTCTTCCTAATGTTCGATTGGTGCAATACATAGCCGTCTCCGATTACTATTTTGTACACGCGTTCACTGCCCATGACGCATGTGAGCTAGTCGTGAGGTCGGCCCCGGTCCTCTCCTCTGACTACGACCGCGGAAATGAAATTTTTTTGAAAAAGAATAGATTATAACAAGTGGAAAATTAATAAACGGCTTTAATATCGTGAGACAGTAATTTCCTGGTGCCTTACGAATCAACAAAAACGAAGTTTCGTGACAATTTTCGGGTTCCAATTATGTTGGTGAACTATTAAGAATTCAGTACCCACCAACATAAGCTGACCCCGAAAATTTACACGAAACTTCGTTTTCGTTGATCCGAAGTAAGGCCCCTGCACTCTCATTTCTGTGTTCTGAGGTACATTTCTGTTTATAACTCGGAACATCCTCGTCAGATCCTCAATTTTTTAATGAGACCACCTCGAGAGAATATTCTTTCAACCAAAAAAAAAAAAGAATTTTCAAAATCAGTCGACTATTGACGAAATAATCGGTAAACATAATAAAAAACAATACATCTGTATTGTGTGTACACACTACAAACTTATAACACCATTATTTTTTTTGAGACTTTTTCATAATTTTTTATATTATAATTATTATTTTCAAATTGTCCAAACTTGCTCCACACACCACGTCACATTATGAGAACATGGCCTTTGTCTCAAACGTTTCATTTAAATAAATACTGTGCCATTTTATTTTATATATTGCTACGAAATCTTTGATATTATTGCGTTCCTTGATGCCATTTAATTGTACTTATGTAAAACTTAGAGAAAGAAAGAAATAGAGCGCTGCATGTTCCTTTCTCAGTCACACAAAAACAAAGAAGAATAATATATTATACAACATTCTTGTGAGTAAAAGAGACAAAGCATTAGATCTTTTGTATTTCTGTATGGCCGGAAACTTGATGCTCCGAATTTTATACTACGATTTCTATACTTTTTTCTTTTTTTTTATATAAATTTTATAGGAAAAACCACAAGGCGCAGCTAGTCGAGTCACACAATTCATAATTAATTCATAATTCATAATTATTTTATTGTTCAACATAGGTTAACATTACAGTTCTTGGTCAATATAAAGTAGAGCCTCTATGTTACCAACTTAGGTCGGTGTACAATAATTAGGTATGTCAGGTAATTATAATAACAGATAGACAATTAAAATATGTGTCATGCAACATTACATTCATTAAAAAATAATTACCTACATAATATAATTAACAAAATTAAACTAAAATAACCAAATAAACATTACAAATTCATTTTAAGAGTCAAATGGGAATAGTAATTAATATTTTTAAGTCAACCTAGGTACTAATTCCTTTACTGAGTAAAAACATTTTTCTGTCAACCATAACTTTAATTTTTTCGTAAAACTAGGTAAAGGTAATTTTCTAATGTCATTAGGTATTGCATTATAAACACATCCACACATAACATAGCTGCTATTTAAATACATTTTTGTTCGTGGGATTTTTGGCATCACAATTCTGTCATTGTGTCGTGTGCTTCTTGGGTACAACTCAGCAGCCTTTACAAATAAATGATTATGTTTTTTGACGAATAAAGCAGACTCCAGTATGTACAGGCTAGGCAGGGTGAGGAGCCCGAGTTTCCTAAACAAGGGCTTGCAAGATTCCCATGGTACTATTCCACATATAGCTCTGACACACCTTTTCTGAGCTATGAATGCTCTCAGCATATCAGTTGAGTTTCCCCAAAGAATGAGTCCATAGGTTAGAACTGAGGCCACGTAGCCGTGATACGCCTGAAGTACCGTGAACTGAGACGATGTTTTTCCTAACCTATAGAGTGCATATACAAATCTATTTACTTTTGTGCATACTTTGTCTATGTGGGCTTTCCAATTCAGGTTTTTGTCTAGAACCATACCAAGAAATGTCGTACTTTTTACCTCTGATATACTTGTGTTTTTATATGAGATGTTTAATGGTTCCATAGTTCTTGCATAGGAGCCGAATTGAATAAAAGTTGTCTTTGTCAAGTTAACATTTAAATTATTCATGTCAAGCCAATTAATTATACGTTCAATAGTTTTATTTATGTCAGATTCATATAAATCTATGTCAATATTACGCTTTGATTTAAAAATTATCGAAATGTCATCAGCAAAAAGTATGCAACTCTTATTTGTAATATCAGGCAGGTCATTTATGTAGAGTAGAAAGAGAAGTGGTCCTAAAACACTTCCTTGTGGTACTCCAAATTTATTGCATTTGTAGGTTGAGCGGAACGATGTTAACTCCTTTTTCTGATTCATATCTTTTATTTCAACACATTGTTGCCGATTTTTTAGGTATGAATCGAGCCAGCTAAGAACGGTTCCACGAATTCCATACAGTTTTAACTTTTCTAGTAAAAGATCATGAGATACAAAATCGAATGCTTTAGACATGTCAAAAAACATCACGGTTACGAGTTCACTGTTGTCGATACCGTCTATCAGCTTACTAACTAAATCAAAAGTGGCTAATGTTGTTGATTTCCCTTTTTGAAATCCAAATTGCTCTTGTTTCAATATTTTATATTTTTTTAAAAATGTCTGTAAGCGTGTTTGCATTGCCACTTCAAATACCTTTGATATTACAGGAATTAAAGTAATGGGTCTATAATTATCGAGTTTGGATCGATCACCTTTTTTAAACAAGGGTTTAACAACAGATTGCTTTAAGAGCTTAGGAAATGAACCTTCTTCAAATGACAAATTAATTAAATAAGTTAAAATAGGAGTTATTTCAAGCGAACAGGCTTTTAGGATTTTAGTAGAGATTTCATCATAGCCTACTGCATCAGTATTACGGAGAGACATTATTATTTTGTATATATCGTCAAAACCAAAAGGATTTAAGAAAATGCTATTGGAAATTGTGTTTTTTATAGTATATGAACGGCATTTCTCATGTGCAGTATTGGTCAGATTTATATAATAATCATTGAATATTTCAGCTATATCAGTTGGATTTTGGATGTTAATGCTATCATGATTTATACAACTAATGGGTCTGACCAAGTTCGCGTCCTCAGTTTCAGACTTAATGAGTTTCCATGTCGCTTTACATATATTTTTTGCATTATTTATGATTTTATTATTATGTAGTTTTATGGACTTGTCAATGCATTTGCGTAGCAGAACTGAGTATTTTTTGTATTGAATTCGATTTGAATCAGATTGGTTTGAATACCATAAGTATCGTAAATGTCGTTTTGTTTTGCAGCTGACCTTAAGTCCTCTACTTATCCATTTATTTGTCTTTATTTTGTTACATATTTTTATTTTATATAGAGGAAACGAGAGTTTGTATAGTAAGCAGAAAATGTCATAGAAGTTACCAAACGCAGTATCTAGGTTTTTATCCAAAACATCTGAGAAAGTGAGGGATGACAGATATGACCTAAACTTGACTACATTTTCTAAGGTATAGTCTCTTCTGTAGTTAAAATAATATGTTGAAGATGATAGTTTCATTTTAATTGGGATATGAAGAATTTGTGCCGTATTATGGTCTGAAATACCCCAATGTAGAAGGTCTCCTCTTGCTGATTTTATAGAGCTCATTATGTGGTCAATGCAGTTTTTATTTCTTGTTGGAGAGTCTATGTGAAGATACAAATTGTAACTACAGGCAAGTTCTCTTAGCCGTGTAGAGTTCTTATCAACTATGAGAGTATTAATATTTAAATCACCTGCTATAACTAAATTTTGTTTATACCTAGAAGTAATATAGTATAACAATTTGTCTAATTTATCCCAGAAAATATTTATATTGGAGTCAGGGGTTCTATATACACATACAATTATTATATTTTGAGATGTCAGATTAATGCAACAACATTCAAAATGCTTGTCGATTGATTTTTTTTTTGCAAATTCCATATCTTTAGAGAGTAGACTAGCTTTAGTGAGTATACATACACCGCCGTATTTTTGTTTTCTATTTCTACAAAAAGATGATGCAACAAGATATCCTTGCAGCCTGATTATATGCTCCATACCTTTTTTGACTTTAGTTTCCGTGAGACATATAACATCCGGTTCCTCGTTCCTTTTCACAAGATCAGATAATTTAATTTCCAGTACATTTCGCTTACTTACATAACTATTAACATTTTGGTGGAGTACTCGAAATAGAGCTGATTCATTAGGCACGAAAAAGATTATTTGAATTAGGAGTGTCATCGTCGCCTCGCGCTAATTTGTCTGTATGCACAGAAGTGGCGTTTGTTTGCGTGGATTGAGTTTTATACGAAACTGGATCGTTACCCAACCTGTGCACTTGCCGGTCACACTTAGAGGCGGCCCTGAACGTCAAAAATCTTTTATTGTAGTCTAACTGGTCTAATACAGAGTTTATATTTTTACACATGTTAAATGTACCGTTACTTTTAGAGTTAAGCTCTACAAATTCACAATCATGATATTGAATACTAATTAATTGTAACATGTCATTCAATTTAATTTCATTGAGATACAAATTACTTTTAACACTTAATATTATAACCGGACACACAACAGATTTTAAAAATGTGCATAGTTCAGCTATAATTCCAAGTGGATTTGTATCATGTTGGCCCACAGCAATGATTAATCGGTCTTCGGAATTTATGCCGTCACACATTTTTAAACTGTTTAATATTTCCTCCGTCGAGGCAAAAGGTTTAACATATGACATGAACTGATAGTTAACATACCGGTTGTATAGTCTTGATTTAATGAGTTTCAATGCCAGACCGTTACATTGCTGTCCGCCTAGAATAAACACACGTTTTCTTTTAATTAAATTATTGGTACATACATTTTTCACAGGGATTTGAGATTCTTGAATTTGGGGGGGAGTTGGAAAGTTCAATCTGGCCGGGAGTGTTGTTTTAAGTGGGGGGTCTATAGCATCCTTCTTCGTATCCATGGGAGGAGTATTGACGAGTAGTTTATTTGTTGGTTCTTGACTTTGCTCGGTGTTTGTGGTACACTCTTTCCCTTGTGAAGGTGTTATGTGAAAAGAGTCAGTGAGTCGGCGTCTTACTACTTTTTTGATGCTGTTTGACATGTTTTTTTTTAGGGATGTTGTTGGACTCCTACAAATTTGTTTCAAAATACCTATGTCTTTGGTCAGTTGATCAATTTGTTTTTTCAGGTCACCGTTTTCCAGGATCACATTTTCTAGTTCATTTTGAGTACTTTCAAGGCTTGTCTTCAGGTGTGAAATCTCTGTTTTCATTTCGTCTATACACGTAGAATGGATATTCGTCGAGAGATCCAAGCTTTTAGCCATAATGTCTTCGCATGATATTGAGCTTAAACTTTTATCAAAAGATTCTAATGATTTCGTTCTAGTTTTTGTTGCATAATTCATTCTTTTTCTCAACGTTATGTTTTCAATGGGATCCATTTTAGATGTCAATTTCTAATCAAAATTTTGTTTTCTAAACAACAAAAAGTATCGTCGAGTAGATTTTAGCTTTGAATTAGCTGCTCTAGAAACTTTGCGAAAGCAAAAAGTCACTCGATGCTCAGATTTGAACTCGGAGCTCTAGGTTCCCAGTCGGAGCGCTGAACCGCTGAGCCGATCTGACCAGTGAAGAAGGGTGCGAAATTAAGAACTGCTTTTGAATGTTCTTTTTTGTGTAAACAAGTCCATAGCCGCGGCAGTCGTTAGAGATGAGTCACACTAATATGGATACACCGCCACTAGTTTTTTTTTTCCTTGTTTTTGTATTTTGATTGAATAGTTCTTTATAATTTGTTATTATTTTGATCACAAAGTTTATGTTTTCACCTGGTAGGGTTCGTCGATTATTCACTTTGTATTTTATAGTTTTAAATTAACACTACGGTCACCACTATGGTTTTGATTTGTATTACAGTTTTTGGGTTTTTTTGCACTTTATCGTTTAAACTCACACTTGATAACTTTTGCACACAAGCTTTACTTGCTTATATTTATTTGTATGTAACTTTTTTGTTAAATAAATCGTTTATTATAATTTTAAAAAATAATTGTACGCAGAGCCAATGTTTACGTGACAGTGGCGCCACCTCTATCTCTGTGATGACAATGGCGATTCTAGAAATATAAGAGTATTGATACAGTTGTGTCTTATCTCGACGTATTTAATTATAATTAGCATTTAAGCAAACATTTCCAAAATAAGAAACACCTGTTCAGATGATGTTTAATTAGTTAATAATAAACTTTGTTATTATTACTAGCTGCGCCCCGCGGTGTTACCCGTGGTGATTAATTCCCGTTTCTGTGAGAATACCGGATCAAAAGTAGCCTATTTTTTAATCCAGGGTATATGCAATTCTGGTACCTAATTTAAATCCGTCCAGCCATTTGAGCGTGAAAGAGTAACAAACACACTTACACACAAACTTTCACTTTCACTTTATAATATTAGTAGGATAGGATAGGATAGGATTCCTATCCTATCCTATCCTAGTAGGATTATTAAATGAGATTAATTTGAGATACCTAAGAGGTGTAGGTAGAGTCATAAGTTCAAATCTGGTAGAATAATTTTAGATTTAGTTTTGTATAAGAGTCATGTTGGTGAATGTGAAAGATATTTTGAATTTCTATTAGAATAATTATTGAAGATCAAGTGGGATAGTATCGCGACTTTACATCCAAAGTTCACGGGTTCGAATCCCAACCGCGCATCAATGGATAAAAGCTTGAATAATGCTTTAAGAGGAAGCTTGCTCAGACGTTCTTGATGTGTGATGGGTGACCGCAAGTGGCATTATATCTGAGCGCTTCCGTGCTTCGGAGGGCACGTTAAATTGTCGGTCCCGGCTTTTAAAGTCGTTAAGCCATGACCTTAAGGCGGCCTACGAGTAGAGTTGGCCACTCCCTCATACATACTTTTTTACTTGCCTCTAATGACTTCAAACAATAAAAGTTGAAATTAAGTAAATTCGTTTAATAGTTTTTTTTTTTTTTTTTTTTAAATTAAGAAGATTTATTTACAGAAACTAAACTACTACATATTTACATAACTGTACAAAATACAATAAGAACCAGTTGAGCCACCTAAGGATCGTTACAAACGATCTATAGGTAGCTCAACTGATCCAAACCACTGCCAGACGGAAGCGTGCCTAAGATAGATAATATTCGAAATTCTAGAACATACTATAATAAACATTAATTTATTTTAAACCCTAATTAATGCAATAAAAAGATGTAAAATTACAATTTCATTACAGCTTAGATCAAATAAAATTTACATTTTAATTCTTACTTACTATTTACTCTCATCCGACATTCATTTAATAACCACATTTTTCACGCTAATTTTGGAAATCTACATAACAATGCTTTCATCTCAAGATTGGCCCATCTTCCTCTTTCGAGATGTGGTATATAAGCTGAGCCAATTTTGAGTAGAAGCATCTTCAGACATTCATCCGGACAAGCAATTGGTAAGAAATATTTTATAATCACTTTTATCTCTCAACATTTTCTAGTTTTCAAATTTTCTTTGATTTTAAACATTTTTTTCTAAAACAGTATTCACATTTTCATCTTTTCTATTAAAAGTTTTATGAAATACAGTTCAGTTGAAACACAAAATCGCGCATCAATGGACAAAAAGAGGAAGAAAAAAAAAATCTTACTGAAAAATCTGCTGATCTAACTAATAGGTTGTCAAGTATTGGTCAAATTTCTGAACTTTTGTAATACCGAAACTTGTGACGACCTTTATAACGCAGTGGGTGACACGCTTGATACATAAGAGGTCGCAAACTCGATCCCCGCTAATGCCCGGTTCCTATATCGAACGTACGGATGACCATTATCATAGGTCGGTCGTCATAGCAACGTTGCTATCTGTCAAAAAGTGTCATACATTTTTTGTTGTTTAAACAACGTTGCTATGACGACCGACCTACGGATATCCGTACGTTGGATAGAGGAACCGGGAACCGGGGGTAAGAGACCAATGTTTGTATGTTCTGTAAATATTTGTGCCAGTTTTAAGTGTCAATATCATGATCAAAGGATCGAAATCGATTTGAAGCGCACGTGGCGAACCTTGCTAAGACGTTCTTGATAGATCGTCGAAGTTAAGCAACGTTCTGAGCGGTCACAACTTGGATCGTCGAAGTTAAGCAACGTTCGGAGCGGTCACAACTTGGATGGGTTTATAGCAAGTGACATTTATATCTGAGCGCTTCCGTGCTTCGGAGGGCACGTTAAATTGTCGGTCCCGGCTTTTAAAGTCGTTAAGCCATGACGGTCTAAAAACTCCGTCACCAGAGTTGGCCACTTGCTAATACGAACTTACTTACTTAGGAGGCGTATTTATATAATTCTTGTTTTATATTAGTTGTTTTATCAACAGAGATGGCGGGATACGCAGCCAGTACTGTGACGATCTTGAAGGCCCTGCAGCTGATCCTGGCCTCTCTGCAGAGCTACCTCAACTATGGAGGACACCTTTGTCCTACCAGCACTCCAATAGACACCATAAGTAAGTTAGGCTTCATGTTTTTTTAATTATTATTATTATATTTATTATTTTTTATTTTATTTTATTTATTCGGAAAACAAACAGTTTTACAGCCTAGTTATAAAACAATTAAAGTAAACTAAAAACCAATTAACATGTTTTCGCATATAGCAACTAAGAAACTTGTTAAACATAAAATAAATATTTCAAAAGAGAGTTACCCAATTCTAAACCTTTCATAGATATATCAATCACAATCATCAAGAGCCAGCTCAAACCAACGCCTTGAAATAATGTTTGTAAAAGTAGACGGTTTTGAGTTATGAGCCCATTGTATCCCACTGCTGGGTAAAGGCTTCCCCTTGGTCTCTCCAATCATCACGTTCCTGTGCCATTAGGACCCACGCTTTGTTAAAGACATCTAGTTTATCGCATTACCTCCTAATTTCCTATTCTAATAATTTTTAATAGTTAAAAAAAAACATTTATTTGCATTATTTTTTAAACAAGATCTAAGTCTACCTATATAAACTTCTTAACATCTAAGAAGGTAAGGCAAGTAATACTAAAGCATAAGTATTGTAGATGTAGTAAGAAGACTCAATCGATGTGTTTCTTCCTCAGTTTCAACTGGTTCGTACAAGTACATCGTTGTGGGTGCTGGTGAAGCTGGCTCAGTGATGGCTTTCAGATTGGCAGAGACTGGTGCACCCATACTTGTTATTGAAGAAGGTGCTGACTGCCCTCCTCTGGAGTCTCTTGTGAGTGGACTATTTCTTCTATATAGTATAATGATACGAAGTGCTCGTGGTGAAGTTTGCTAAGACGATCTTGATACTTGTACATCGTCGAAGTTAAGCAATGCTCTGCGCGGTCACTTGGACGGGTGACCGCAAGTGGCATTAATAATATAAGGTCCTTACCTATGAAATTGGCGTTTTATATGGAAGAAGCAAAACGATTTTTTTTAATGATATTACCTATATATTTATTCAATCAAAGTATGTACCATTACTATCTATGCACTTTCGCCATTTTAAAGGTAGTTCATTAATTTCTTTAATGAAAAAATTTTGGGAGCGAGAATCAATAAAATCTTTGAAGGCGGTTTTGACTGCCTCATCAGAATTGATTTTTTTTCCTTGCAAGAAATTGACCAAATTCCAGAAAAGGTGATAATCTGTTAGAGAAAAGACCGGGGAGTATGGTGGGTGTCCGAGACATTCCAATCGCAACTCCTTTAATTTAGCGACCGTCTGTTATGCAGTGTGTGGTCTAGCGTTGTCCTGAAGCAGCAGTGGGCTAGAACAATTGACCAGTCTTGGTTATTTAACAGCAAGCTTTTCTATCATGGCTTGCAATTGTTGACAATACAGATCTGCCGTAATCATCTGACAAGATCTTAGGAAGCTGTAGTGGATGACACCAGCACTGATCCACCGGACACTTACCAGTATCTTTTTCTGGGTCAACTTTCGCTTTGGGCAGGGTTTGACCGGTTCTTCTGGATGGAACCATTGTGATGAACGTGTCCTAATTATCGTACATAATCCACTTTTCATCACAAGTCACAATACGATTCAAAATCCCCTCGTTATTGTGACGGTTGAGTGATGTAACGCAGCACTAAACGCGTGTTTGTTAGTGTGTTTCACTCAATTCATGTGGCACTATCTTTAAAGTTTTTTCACTTTTACAATTTGTTTCGAGTGAATTCAAATTGTTTTGTCACTGACGCCAAAACCTGCCGCTAACTCTGACGTGGTCTGCGATGGATCCACTTTCACTATCACTTTTAATTCTTCATTTTCAACTAGGGTCTCCGGCCTGCCACGGGGTTTGTTCTGAAGGTCAAAATTTCCAAAACGAAAACGTTGGAACCAAAAACGTACCGTGTTTTTTTTTAAAGTACCTTCCCCATACACGTCATTAATCCTTTGAGCTGTTTCTGCAACGCTGGTGCCTCGGTGGAACTTGTATTCGTAAACAACGTTTTTCAAGTTTTCCATTATTATGTGAAAAAATCAATGAAAAAAAAAAGAAATGGCGCGATAACAAATGCATCTACTAAATTCAAAACATTAATACACTAGCTACAATTTGAAATAAATTTGAATTTATAATTCCTAACCAAACGCCAGATATTTGAGATCAAATTTCGACAAAACACCAATTCCATAGGTATGGACCTAATATCTGAGCGCTTCCGTGATTCGGCTTTTAAATTCGTTAAGCCATGATGGAGGCCTTTAGGCGGCCTAAAAACTCCGTCACCAGAGTTGGCCACATGCTCATACGAACGAACGAACGATGTTGATGGAAAATATTTTAAATTTTAAATATTTTTTTTTTCTATTCTATTCTATTATTTTTACAGGAGCCAGGCTACTTCACCATGCTACCACTCTCCCCCTACGACGCTGCTTACGACATATACAACGACGGCAAAACTTGCCAAAACCAAAAACCTGATGGTGGTGCCACCAGTGGCAAAATGCTTGGAGGCACAAGCGCTATCAACCACTTGATGTACATCCCCCCCACTCCTAACGACTACGACTCTTGGGCAGCAGCTGGTGACTCCACCTGGGGCTTCCCCGACTTCGGCTATTACTTCTACAAAACAGAAAATGTTCAGGATGAAGGAGTTTTAGCGCAGAAGACAAGTCGCCATGGAACCTGCGGCCCGACGAAGCTTAAGAAACAAGAAAGTCCTCTGACTGAACCAATTATCAACGCTTACACTGAAATGGGATCGACATACAAAAATGATTCGTTCGGGCAATGCCACAATCAGCCACTGTTGACAATCGGAGACAACATGAGACAGTCTGGTACGACGTCTTACCTCAGCAAGATAAAGTCTAATCCCAATGTGCATATCATTACAAGCGCTGTCGCTTCCAAGATCCTCTTCACTGGAACGACGGCTACAGGTGTTGAGTTTCTTTTCGGCGGCAAAACTTATCAAGTAAACGCAAGTAAAATCATAATCTCCACTGGCGCGATCAGATCACCCCAATTACTGATGCTGTCTGGAGTCGGAAACGGTGCTACTTTGGCCGAACATGGTATAACACCGGTCGTGGACAACTCTGAGGTTGGCCAGAACTTGATGGACCATGTTGCTTGTGTGTTCGGTGTTGCATTAGATAAGGCTTCACCTTCGACAGCAGCTGCTAATCCCCATGACTGGCCAGTAGCAATGGTGACCGCTTACGCCTCTGCAAACAAGGCTGACACCACCATCCAAAGACAAGATATCGCCCTTATCTGCTCTCCATCAGCAGCCGGAGGTTGTCTTCAACTATGCACGTACGGTTTTAAATATCTAGATCCGATCTGTGACGCGTGGTACGAGTACAATCTATCAAGGAACCTCTTGCTCATGGTGACGAACTACATGCATCCTCTATCCAGAGGCTCGGTTGGTATAATCTCAAAGAATGTAACCGACAAGCCGACTATGAAACTGAATCTTTTCGACGTTGCTGATGATTTAGAGAAGTTCGCAGCTCTGGCTATGAAAGCTGGGCAAATCGTGAACACCACAGTATTACAGAACCTTGGGGCTGAGTTTGTTGATATCGGTGTTTGCTCTGAATATGATATAGGCAGTTTGGAGTTCTGGAAATGTTATGCGTTAGATATGTCTTCTACCATGTGGCATTATAGTGGAACTTGCATGATGGGGAAGGTGGTTGATCATGCGTTAAGTGTGAAAGGAACCGAAAACTTGAAAGTTGTTGATGCTAGTGTAATGCCTGGTCTACCTTCAGGTAACATAGCGTCTGCGATCCGTGCGCTGGCTGAGAAAGCAGCTGATATTATCAAGAAGGAAGATGGATACACGGTCGAAACCGTTACTTGTTAAACTTATTCGTTATCATTTTTAATTTGTTTTAATTTGTTGCTTATTACTAATTTGTTTTTAATAAATCTTATTGCAAAATACTTTTTACTTTCATTTCTTTGGCTATCCTACAGAGCATGTTCTTGGCTAATTCTACGCTATGTTGAGTGGAAAGAAAACTCATTTAACTCAATTTATGTTCGTTACCTTCACGTAAAAACTTATCGGATTTGACTGAAACTTGGAACATCATAGTTTAGGTCCCGGCTTTTAAAGTCATATAGCCATGACGGAGGCCTTAAGGCGGCCTAAAAACTCCGTCACCAGAGTTGGCCACTTGCTCATACGAACTTACTTACTTAATAGTTTAGGGAAAACACATAGAATACTTTATCCAGGTAAGAACCATGGAAGTGTTACTAGTACCTATGTACCTAAATACTTTTTGACTGAGACCAAGTTAAGCAACATTATGTCATTGACGGAAATATTGGCCATAAAAATGGGCATAACCAATCATGTATTTGGACATGCCTACGACTACCCCATTAGACATCTTCAAAAGATCTAAAAATGCCTAAAAAAGATCTGAAAGATTGTGTCTACAGCGACGGAAATACAGTCGTGATTATTTTATTTTTTTTAAATTCATTTTTAGAACGATGCATGTTTATTTGTAACATTCCGAATGTAAGGCGTTAGTCTGAAACGAGGCTTAAATTCTATTCTTTTCTTTGCACAGCCTTACTGTTTTATTTGAGCTAATCACGAAACTACTTACAATCTAAAATTCCCTTTATCACCTAGCTTTAAGGCTTAGGATCCTGTGTACTACTGTAACACTTTATTGTTTTAGAAACATAAGCCTAATGACGCAGGAAATAGAGAACAGAATCGATTGATTGATAATGCAATAGTAACACACATCGTGGGAAAATTCATGGCTATTGTTTTTCATACTCTCTAGACCTTAAGTTCGTTACAGGTCGTTGAACCAGTGATTCTTGAGTTTTTGCATTTGAAATGAATCAGAAATAGCTAAGCAATTCTTCTAGCAAAATTACATCAACAATGTAGAAGGTCTATAGAAATCCTATTTTAAAACGAAATAGAGTGGTCTATAAAATGTTGGTTTTTAGAATTTTAAAGTAAATACAAAATAACTGATATATAAAAGCTGATTACACAATGACTTTAAGCACAGATAAAATAATAATGTTTTAATTAGTATTTGATATAAGTAGTCATATTTTTTTTGTATCGACTATAAGATAGTAAAAAACTTTACAAAAAAACATGCTCAGTTCGTGTGGAAACTACAATTCGATAAATTGTTTTATATAAATAGGTATCCAAAAATTTACTTTGTTCTCGTTTGAGTGTTTTTGAATTATTCTTTTAATTAAAATTTATAGAAACAAAAAACAATAATTTAGCAAACTTAGCACAGACAACATAAAGACATTAAGACAGAAATACACAAAGTATACCTACCTACAATGGATAGGTACAGAGTGATAGTTAAATACCTACCTAAGTAACAAACAACCTCCTAGATAAATAAAATAAATACCTAAATAAATGTCCTTGGACTTAGAATTGCTACTTTTGATATAATTCTCAGTTGTAAAGGTACTTTTGATACTCAGTGCAACTTACGCGAAGTCAACGGTGCATGACGTATGTCATGGGAAGCTCACGGGGTGTGAAATTATTGGTATTATGTGGGAATAAGTTTTTATGTAACATGTTGTTTATAATTATGTAATATTTCTCATGCTTATTGACTTCTTCTGACGGATCTACCGTTACACATTATCAATAGTTGATTAACAGTTTCTGATATGTTCAGGAAGTTTCGAAACCAAGCCTGCTCCTAAACTTTTGTCCTAATTGTACCAACAAAACAAGTAAACTAGTTTAGTCCTGTGTTCAATATTCGGCTGAAGCCCTATCGAGTTAATCAACAAACGCTTCGGATTATGCAAAGTCAAGTTGAGAGACAACTTTGATCGTTTACATACGACGAGGTACATTATAGGGTGTAGTAGACAAAACTCAGGCCTTTACATCTTTACTAGATGATTTATACAGAGTCAGGAGGTAAGCTTTGCCTACACTTAACGGGGCACTGTAGTGCCTGGGACATTGTTGAGATGAAATAGGCTTGCCCAGTACCTAAACCATCTCAGCTTAGCCGGCCATATCCACAGGAAAGGCAATGGTCAATACGTGTGGGGCTGACTAGCCGCGGGTTTCCTCACGATGTTTACTTTCACCGTTTAAAGCTCGTGTTAAAGTGCTTATAATTTTTCGACACGAAAAGTCCATTGATGCACGACCGGATTTGAACTCACGACCTTCGGATCGATAGTTGAAGTACTTATCCACTTGGCCAACACGGCCCAAAACAAGAGAAATGGTTCCAATATTCCCCATTATTACATCAAATAACCGAAACCATGCATTCAAATAGACATGTCAAAACATTTTAGTTATAAAAAGGGCAATAAATGTTAAGTTGCTCACGTTCAGGCGATACTTCAGCTATTGGATAAAACGTACAACGTATACGTAATATCTACGTGGTACGTGACTCTACGTTATCATATTAGAGCCATTACGGTCTTATTAAACGTAAGTTAAATTTTTATGTTTTTGGCTTTTTATAACCCCTATGAATATTGTGAGAAAATTGACTGATTTTTTGTTAAACCGACTTTCATTTCGTAAGTTTCAATTAATTGTAATTTAAGACTGTTAGTTAAGCCCCAATTAGCGCCATCTTTAGGGAACTTGAAGAGAACCAGTACTCAGTATCTGAATGTACATTCAGTAGGTACTAATGACTAGAAATGTTGTTATAGCTAATATAACCTATGAATGATTTCAATTATTATCACCTAATCGAAGTACTTTGGGAATAAGCCAAACAAAGGTCAACCAAAACCCTTTATTAAACATCTTTATCAACATTTAAAAACCAAATTAGTAATGGAACTCTACCTCAAAGGGATAAAACAATCCATTACAAAAACCTCTTTGAAAGAAATACCTTTATTCCCTAATCCAAACAAAATAAATCTAGATAGGACACACAGTTTACGCAATGATTGAAACGAGGGCTGATCGCAGCCTTTTCACAAATAAAAACTAATACATATAATAGGAAATTGAGGTCTAAAACAATACACCAAAAGTCACTTTTCGAACGCACGCAATTTCGTATCGGTCATGTCTTGGGAAGATAAATTGGGAACATATATTTTGAACCCTATTTTAAGGGTGTTAGCATAGGGTTTGGAGTGAGGGGTGTGTGGGAGGTTGAAGCAGTAAATCGCTTTGTTTCTCGTAAATTAGGTCACGTCTTGGCAAAGGAGGGCCGTTGCATACAACCAGAGTGAAGTGTTCACGTGATAGGAAGTTACTTTTGACCAAAGACGATTAATATCTAGAAGACAGACAAAGGCCATACACAAAATCGTAACCCTAAAAAATAGCCTGAAAACTCTAAAACATCAATTTTATCCAAGAAATTTCAATTACTTTCTAGTTAAAAATGTTTAAATATTGAATATTGTTGCTACCTACTACTAAGTATTGAATTTTTTTGGATAAAATTGATGTTTTAAAGTTTTCAGGCTATCTGGTACTGCGGGATCGGGTTACGATTTTGTGTATGGCCTTTGTCTGTCTACTAGATATTAATCGTCTTTGCTTTTGACTAATGAATGAACGAATGAATGAGTTCCTGAAATGAAATATAAAATATTTCCCAGGATGCGGTGATTAATTCTTTTGAAATCTTTTAGGCTTTGAAGAAGTCTCAGGGGGTAGTCAGAGGTCTCTTGAATCAATAAAATATTATTTTTACAAAGAAAATTAAATCAATCCAAAGTTTTTAAAAATTTACATAATTTAAAAAAATTTTTTTACAAAATTTTTGCGTAAATTAACTATTAAGTAGCGTAAAAAGAAAAGCCATGGATAAATTAAAGCAAATTACAACTTAAGTGTACTAAAGAATTGTTAAAAACTATATTAAAAAATGGATTTAAAATGACATCAATAATAAAAATGAAAAAATTAATTACAATTTATTATTTAGTTTTAATTTATCTAGATAAACGTACTAGATAGTGTCTTTATCAAAAGCAACAGCCTGCATTGCCGCTACAATAAGTAATTTATTTACCTACGAGTTTCTACGTTGATCTGTTTTGTAGAAAATTACATTTATGTATTGTCTATTATTTATCTCTTTTATTCCGGGTTAACTTACATAGCCAAATGTATTTTTCCCGGGTAAGTTAATATTTCTTGTTTTTCCCGCCAATTTTGGTAAGTGATTCTGACGGACCCGAGACTGATGTGCTTTTGTGTTATGACACTTTTATTATTATTGTATTGTCAAGCAAGAAATACACTTTATTTATACAGGACTAGCCTACTCGCCCACGGCTTCGCTCCCGTGGTACCTACCTTTGATAAAATATAGCCTATGTTCATTCGGAAAGTCCCCAATACAATTAAAGGAAACAAACAAACTAACTTTACCTCTTTATAATATTATTATAGATGTAGATAAGTATAGACTAGTATCTATATGCCCGTGGTTTTACTCACATGCTACTTAACCGGATAAAAAGTATCCTATATGCTATTCCAAGTCATGAGCGATTATTCTCCAAGTTTCAGCCAAATGCGTTCGGTAGTTTTTGCGTAAACGTGTAACAAACATTACATGTAGGTATGGAAAAAACTCAAACAACACACTTTTGCGTTTACAAAATTAAATATTAGTGAAATGAAATGAAATAGTTTGTTTGCATGAAATAATGGTGAGTACAAGATGTTTATGTCATTGAAAGTTTACATAATATTTCACCAACAATACAATATTCTCACAACATATTTTTGTAATAAGTTAGAATCGACACTCGTTCGTTCGTTTGTTCGTATGAGCAAGGGCCAACTCTGGTGACGAAGTTTTTTGGCCGCCTCCGTCCCGTCATGGCTTAACAACTTTAAAAGCCGGGACCGACAATTTAACGAGCCCTCCGAAGCACGGAAGCGCTCAGCTGATAATGCCACTTGCGGTCACCCATCCAAGTTGTGACCGCTCAGAACGTTGCTTAACTTCAACGATCTATCAAGAACGTCTTACGGCTAGTCTCAATAACCTATCTATCTTTGGTTTTGCTTACTGCGGGTAGATATTTGACATTTCTTCCACACAAAAAACGTCAAATTGCTACTGACAGTAAGCAAAACCAAAGATAGATAGGTTATTGAGATTAGCTGTTAGCAAGCTTCGCCACGAGCGCTTCGACACTTATTTTTGGATTATTTTTAAATGCATTTATTTATTTTTTGAATTGATTTTCATTTTCCTGTATTTATATTTATTTAACTGTACTTATGTGTAGTTTGTGATAGAAATAAATAAACGATTGATTGATTGATTGAATATTGATATATGCATTTTTAGTAATAGTCAATATTAGTAGGATTTTTATTAAGTTTTCATACTATTTGAGTTAGTGAAATAGCTTTTCATAGTGCTAAAGAGAGAACCAGTGATGCAACAATATAAACTTCAGTCCGCAAAACGCGACAGTAAGTGCAGTAGACACTTTCATCGGACTTCGAGACGCGCTTTTACAAAACCCACTTCAAAGATAAATAATTTTGTAGAGAAAATCTATTTTGCAAAGTGATTTGTCCATTAAATATTTTTAATTGTTTTCTGAATGGTGATCAGGTGACAGCTAACTTTGGGAATATGTAGTAAAACTGTTGGTATGTTAACGGTGAAGGAAAACATCGTGAGGAAAAAAAATGTGTTTGGACATACCTCTAACTACATCCTTAGAAGTTTTCATAGAATACCTAAACATCTGAAGAATTATACCTACTTATTTCTTAATTATAAGATTTTGCATATATAACTTTGTTATAATTTCAGCGGATGGGTATCGAACCTACGACCTAAGATACTCGGCTGTGTAAATAGACTTTACACAGTCGCAGCTGAAGTGCCGACTAACTTTCAGAACTGGTCCAAGACTGCGCATGACCGCTGCATTGACCGCTGCGTTTTTTTGAAAATACGGCCACCGCTACAAAACGGCAAGCAAACTATAAGAAACGGCTGAATATATCGAAAAGTTTTACTTTAGAAGTGAATAGTTTGACGAACTCTGTGGCGCAGTGGGCGAAGGCCCGCCTGAGACGCAGAGGTTGCAGGTTCGATGCCTGCCTCGGGACAAACGTTCGCATGTTCTGTAGATATTTGTTCCGGGTCTTGTTTTTCTATGTATAATTTGTATGTATTTACAAAAAAAATTATCTATGTATTATCAGTCATCTGGTTACCATAACACAAGCATTAAGTTGCTTAGCTTGGGACTAGACGACGCCGTGTAAAATGTCCATGGATTTTTAATATTATTTATTTATTTATTATAAACATGAGCTTCCCACTGAAGCGGGAAGACTGGGGTGTTGAACAAAATGGAGAATGACAACGGGGGGTCTTGAGTGATAAACGATACACGACGCAACACTGTAGGCTTCATCTTGAAAGCAATAGGCGATAATCATAATCTGGTTATACATGGTTCAGCATTAGGATTATGTGGTTTTTAATAACAATAATAAACATCCTTGGACATTCCACACAGCGTCATCTAGTCACAAGCCATTTACAAAGAAAAATGTTCTATCTATAGAGTATATCAGTCATCTCGGCTGCCCAAATTCAAAACATAGTAACAGGTGTTTTTTGAAAAAATCGTTTTTTGGCATTTTTCGACTTACTAGACAGTATCAAATCGATGTGGACCTTAAAACACCCAGTTTCGTACGTAAATTTAAAAATACAATTTAGCAAGTCTAAGAAATTTGGCATGATTATAAAAAAAATCTTGAAGTTCAAATTCTAAACTTAGTATGTCTGAATACAATTTTAAAACCCTAGCAGCTCAAGCGACTTACTAAGTTATGAATTTGAAATACCAACTTGCTATGTTTATAATTTGGCGCCGATAGTAAAATCAATGAAATTTCGCTTAGTAAGTCCAGTTTTTTAGTAAGAAACGTGACATAATCTTAAAAATGAATTTTATTTGCATTATCTTCATAAAAAAGCTAACAGAGCTAGTGGGTTGTGCTAGCTTTCGTGTAATGAATGTGCCAAAGCCGAATTTTCTTATTTTAATGGTTTGTTATGCTATTAATTTAACATTTTCAGTGGATAATTTACTGAAAATGTTAAGTTTATAACTTATCTACTAACTGGCTATTGATAATGTTGTTGTAAAATATTAAATGTGTTGTAATGAGGGAATTGAGTTATCTCACTTGGGAGTTTTATATAGACTTACTAGGTTTTTGTATTGTTTTTACAGTCATATTTGGGTAAATTCACAAAAAAAAATAAAGTATGAGCGATATAAGTGCAACTAAACTCCAAAACGATTACCAGTATTACAAACTAAAATGTCAACGATAAAGCACAACTTTTCGCAAAACATCCAAATCGCTATCTCTTCTAGTTTCTTCGGGCTAACGACTCAAAGTAGCCGACCTGTTTTTTGGCTCTCCTGAACATTTTGGTTTTAAGGAGTTACTATGTTTTGATTTTAAGCAGCCGATCTGTGTTTACCAAACCATTAATTGTTATTGTAAATACAAACAAATGATACATTACTTTACTTATTATAAATATTTTATAGTGTTAAACAACACTTAGGTATGCCACCTCTTGGTCAGGCAGCTCGGCTTAAGAGCGATCGCTTGTATCTACGCAGGTTCGAATCCTGGCGGAACCGTTAATTTTTAGTAAGACTTTTCATTTAGAATGATACATTGTTCAGAAATTGTAATAATAAAATAGTCAATTTAGATACAAACAACCTTTTGTTTTTTATACTTAGAGCTAAGCTATAAAAAAGAAAACCAAAAGTATACACCACGCGTATAAAGTAATTTACTTTATACGCGTGGCGTATAATTTTGGTTGTTATATAACGGTCACAGCTTCTAAGGAAATCCGAACTTTATAGATTTAACTTTTAAACAATGAAGGTCTTCTCAAGAAAGTTAAAGAAGCTAAATGATTTCTCCATTTCAAAAACTATTTTTGTCTTTTGTTTGGATCTTAAAGTCACGATAAGTACATAAAGTCGATGATCTCTGGACTCTATTCTTTTATGTACTTAGGAGGGTTAACGTAGTATCGGATACTGTCCTCGATACCGAGTCATGTATCACAAATGTATGAAAATCCAGAGCAGCGCCGCCCCCGGTAATTTGCATGAACTAAACATTCCATACATTTAGAGTACTTGACACGTGAGCGAGGAAAGATTACTATACTACACAAAAGTATGTCCGAAGCATGGAAGCGCTCAGCTGATAATGCCACTTGCGGTCACCCATCCAAGTGGTGAACGCTCAGAACGTTGCTTAACTTCGACGATCTATCAAAAACGTCTTAGCAAGCATCGCCACGAATAGTTCCCGATCCCGTGGGAATACCGGGATCAAAAGTAGCCAATGTCCTGGATCATCTATCCTGGTACCAAATTTCATTCAAATTCGTTTGAACGTGAAGGAGTAACAAACATTCACAAACACAAACTTTCACTTTTATAACATTAGTATTATTATAAGTTTCAGCTAAATCCGTTCAGTAGTTTTCGTGTGAAACAGTTAAAAACATCCATCCATTCCTTTGACCCCAGATTTAGGGTGTAAAATTTGAATTTCAATAGTAATAGGTGATCTCGTCCATCTCCAAAGCGATCCATCGATCGATCGTGGACAGAGCCTTATAATAAGGTTACCTTACACTGGAGGCACAAGGCGGTCAGCTTTTATATCAGACGACACACTAAATAAATAAACTTGGGCATTGGCTGTTTTTCTATAGTTATGTACCTACCTATGTATTTATAAAAACAATGTATCTAGATAGTATCAGTCATCTGGTTATCATAACACAAGCATAAAATTGCTTAGCTTGGGACTAGATGACGCCGTGTGGAATGTTCAAGGATATTTAATATTATTATTTATAATTTGAGACAAATTTCACAACTGTGCCTCAAAGTAGCATAATCCAGGCTATCCTGATACCAAATTTCATTCAAATCCGTCCAGCCGTTTGAGCGTGAAGGAGTAACCTTCACACTTACACACACAAACTTTCACCTTTATAATATTAGTGTGATTCCAAGATTCAGCCAAAGCAACAAACAGTCATAGGCTCAACTCACACCAAAAGAGCGGCGAAGCGCAGCGAAGCGGAGCGCAGTTTAAGTGTCAATGAATTTTAACTTTATTTTCATTACTATAATACTTATAATCGCATGAGAAACTCGAAAGAGTCGCGCGGATGCCCGCGGCGCCGCGGGAATTCCGGCGAGTTCGAATACGCGCGCCTTCTCTGCGATAATAAGTATTATAGGAATGGAAATAAAGTTAAAATTCATGACACTGAAACTGCGCTCCGCTTCGCTGCTCTTCGCCGCTCTTTTAGTGTGAGTTGAGCCATACAATCTTTTGTGTTTATAAAGATATCGTGTCGTGAATATAAAGGCTCGTATCTCCATAAAAACCCGCTGACTGGGCCCCCATCCCCATCTGCAATGATTCATTTCGACACGTTAGCTCGCCTCTAATCTCTTTATCCTCCCCTTATTGTTTACTATCGAGGTTCTACGAATGAATCATATAATCGAAGGTAGTTTATATATCTTAATATAGTGTTAAACCACACTTAGGTATTAAATTATAAAGTAATTAAAAAGTATTAAATTATAAAAAAATTATAAATTAATAAAGATTATTTATTATTATTATTTATAAAAGAAAAATCTTACGAAAAGTTACGACTTCGACGAGATTCGATCCTGTGATGATGCAAGTGATCGCGTTTTAACCGGGCTGCCTTCAACCTCTCGGCTACGAAGCCTATGACGCCGAAGACGAAACTCAGTAAGATGATATTTCGGTTAGAGCACCGATAAGCGCCAACTACAGGGATTCTAGAATCCCGTCAATTCATCCGATTTTTCATTTCGAATGTGTGTGTATGATGTAAATTAAGTTTTACTCAGATATTATAAAGTTCAAAATAAACCTAGCGTCAATCTTCAAACAGAGCTTAAAACAATAATATAACAATAATGCTAACCTTATGTTCGTATGTCATTACCCTTAAACTAAGTACCCCTCCCCTAACTTAAGAGATTACACTCAATCAAATGAAATTGTCTCAGTCTGCTGCGCCGGGACTCAAACCCGCACCCTCCAGGGGTTGTTATTGTTACACCCCGTACAGGGTGTACTTTTCATTAGAGAATATTTTATTTATATTACGACGTTTTTGAATAACAATTGTAATTTTATGTCTATCTATTCTCTATTCTCTACATAATATAATAAAACTGTAAGACGTCGATGTCTTTACATTTGGAGATATTAATGAAAAACTATATTAGTAAAACTTCAATGAATGAGCAGATGATACGCTAGTATCCCTGTAGATGGCGCTCATCGGCGCTTTAACCGATAAAATCATCTTACTAATAGTTTCAGGCCTCGGCGTACAGGGTCCGTAGCCCAGTGGTCAGGCAGCTCGGCTTAAGAGCGATCGCTTGTATCTACGCAGGTTCGAATCCTGCCGAAGCCGTTAACTTTTAGTAAGATTTTTCATTTATAATGTAATAAAGGGGGTCTTTATTGGAGCAACAGAAGCTAAAAAAATGGTTATTAAAATTTTTGTCTGTCTGTCTGTATGTATGTTTGTGTGTGTGTGTCTGCATCACGCAAAAACTACTGAATGGAATTGAATGCAGTTTTCACCGATATATTCTCAGGGGTCTAACTTAAAAAATAGGCGCCATTTTACTGCAGGTTTACCCCTTGCAACCCCTCAAGGGTTGCAAACATCCAGACTCGAGACAAATATTCCCGCGGCTGGATCAAACCCGCAACCCCTGCGTCTCAGGCTTCACCACACCACAGAGGTCGTCATATTGACTGGGATTGTCATGGTTCGTTCGTTCGTTCGTCGTATGAGCAAGTGGCCAACTCTGGTGACGGAGTTTTTAGGCCGCCTAAGGCCTCCGGGCTCCGTCATGGCTTAACGACTTTAAAAGCCGGGACCGACAATTTAACGTGCCCTCCGAAGCACGGAAGCGCTCAGATGAAAATGCCACTTGCGGTCACCCATCCAAGTAGTGACCGCTCAGAACGTTGCTTAACTTCAACGATCTATCAAGAACGTCTTAGCAAGCTTCGCCACGAGCGCTTCATTGTCAAGGTAAGTCCACTGAATGCAACTTTCTCCGTAAATGTAGTGGGTGCTCATTGGCAAGAAACATTGTTACTTTTATTTAGCGTGTGACTGGAATAAACAATTGTGGACATGTTTCAACACGTCGTAAAACTTTCATTATGTGTCGCAACATGTTTGCGCTCTGTGCGTACATTGCTTTATTGCAGGTCTTTCTTTTAGTAAGAACTTTATGGATTATGTTTATGTGAGGCTATCATAACCAACACCCTTTTAATGTCAAAGTAGGCTAATACGAGTATAATATGAGAATAAAAAAAAAATTTGATCACGACTGTATCCCAGGGAGCGGTAGACATTTCTTTCAGATCTTTTAGGCAATTATAGATTCTTTTGAAGATGTCTAAGGGGGTAGTCAGAGGTATGTCCAAATACATATTTGGTACACGCCCACATCTTGCAGAAGTTAACTTTCCATACGTGACAGGTTGCAAGCCCATCGACGCTTAGAATGCTAAATGATTTCCTCACGCTATTTTCCTTCACTGTTGTAAAGCCCGTGTTAAAGCGCTTATTATACATTTTTTGACAAGAAAAATCACAGTAAATCGCAAACACAATTGCCAAATATGACAGTAATTAAGTAAGTTACTTATACATCTGACCGTTGGGGCTTTTTGACGGTACTTTGAGAAGTCATGTTGTCTTTTTGTTTTATTTTCCGAAATTTGTGTTTTAGCGAATGTTAATGTGTACCTACCTAATAATGGTGGATTATTAACCGTTGAGTGTTCGTGGACGTACATAAGTGTGGACAAATGAAACAAAACTGGATATCATCGCATTTCGAGTTCTCTCAAAAAGTCCATGTAATAATGACGACCTCTGTGGCGCAGTGGGCGAAAGTCCGACTGAGACGCGGAGGTTGCGGGTGCGATCCCCGCTGCGGAACAAATGTTTGCATGATCTGCAAATATTTGTTTCGTGTCTGGGTGTTTTCTATGTATATGTATGTATTTACAAAAAAAATGTATCTATGTAGTTTATCAGTCATCTGGTTACCATAACACAAGCATTGAATTGCTTAGCTTGGGACTAAATAGACGCTGTGTGGAGAAAAAAAAAAAAAAAAAAAAAAAAAAAAATGCTTCAGTAAAGACCCACATCTTTACTGACTCCGACTCTGACTTTGACTTGACTTTACTAACTTGAATTATAATGACATGGTAGTGGCTAAATGCGTGGCAAAAGCCGGCGAAGCCATAATAAAGAAGAAGAAGAAATCTGACCGTTGCTTTCGCGATTACTGTGATTTTTGCTTTGATACAATCGAGATAAGTTACACAATCATGTCCATACCATAAAACTCCGTCACCAGAGTTGGCCACTTGCTCATACGAACTTACTTACTTACAACTAAGTATACAAATTGCCCTTACTCCTCAATCTTAATAAATCCTTGAAAAAAATTGCCAACGTCACCCCGGAATATAAAATGGCTGCAAGGGTCACGAACAGGGCAGATAATGGGGTGTCGCGTAATCGCGCGCGATGGAGGGGTAGTCAGCGACACGGACTCTTATCTAAGCTTAGACATGATTTACGAATTTTGTCTGTAGGTATATATTTTTTCGAATTAAACGAAATATCTTCACTGAATTTGGATGCTTATAGGATATGCTGCTTATGCTAAGATAATTGTCTAACTTAGTATTTTAGACTGAATAAATAACCAATTTCAAAAAAGGAAAAGGTTCTATGTTCCTCTGTAGGTACCTATGTATTTTTGTTTACCACAGAAAAAAAAGCTTTTTTTAAGCTATTGCATAGCTTCTATCGCGGGCCTTGAGCGTGGAGACCGAATCCAGAAATTCCGTAACGAAAATAACCTAACACCCCCCATGCAATAGCTTTACCGCGGCAGTCTCTGAGTGCCACACGTCTTGTTTTACTTTAAATATCGATATAAAGCTCTATCTAAACCGACCAACATCGCTTTAAAAACAAGCGCCCCAATACTATAAACCGACGCGAATTTAATTCAAATTAGTTCATAAACATGCCGGTTCCCTAACGATGTTTTCCCTCACCGTTTTGGACGATAAAATGAAATACAAAATGAAACTGCAGACATTAAAGTTTATTCCGCTATATAACATTAAATTGATCGCATTTACACAGATGTATTGCTGAGTCAACGCATCTTAGGAATGGCTGACTGTCACACCGAAAACACAGAAACACGAATAAAGAAAGAAAGAAAGAAAGAAAAGGTTTATTGACAACACACACAAAAATGGTACAAATCAACATATTTAAAGACATTTTAACTCAGATCTCTGAACATTGCAAGCCTTTAATAGATGTTTATGTGGTACATTTATTAATACCTATACACACAACTACACACACAAAGAAACCTCTCTTACACAAGGGAAATCACTCGTTTTACACTAAAATAATTTTAGATTGTACAAAAAGAAGATTTTTAATATTATATTCTATGCAAATGCATCCCAAGGACCCCGTCTAAGCGACATTATCGTATACAAAACGCAGCTATTTCACGACACACCCCACATTTCAAATCCATTCGAATACATTACCACTCCAGTTCACTACACAGCTTCTTACTCACATACATAACGCGCAGTGTAACAGGACGCGGTAGAACCGTTTTGTTTAGTGATGATGGATGGGTTTTTTTATGGTTCTTGATAGGGGGTTAGATTATGAGACTCGCGTCAATTTGAGGGATTGTTTGTTTTTAGTTTGGGAAAAATCTCGGGAAATCTTGGAAGAAAATTTCATACTTATCGCTACCATTGTACTTTTATGATCGATGTGAAAGACGATAGCTCGAATTAATAAAAATAGTATATGTGTGTTCGTTATTCTTTTCTCCCAAACAGATTTTTTTGGCCGCCTTATGGCCTCCGTAATGGCTTAACGACTTCAAAAACCGGGACTGACAATTTAACGTGCCCTCCGAAGCACGGAAGCGATCTGATATGAATGCCACTTGCGGTGACCTTTGAAGCGATCGTGGCAAAGCTTGCTAAGACGTTCTTGAAAGATCGTCGAAGTTAAGCAACGTTCTGAGCGGTCACTACTTGGATGGGTGACCGCAAGTGGCATTATCATCTGAGCGCTTCCGTGCTTCGGAGGGCACGTTAAATTGTCGGTCCCGGCTTTAAAAGTTGTTAAGCCATGACGGAGGCCTTTAGGCGGCCTAAAAACTCCGTCACCAGAGTGGGCCACTTGCTCATATGAACGAACGGTGACCCATCCAAGTTGTGACTGCTCAGAACGTTGCTTAACTTCGATCTATCAAGAACGTCTTAGCAAGCTTCGCCACGAGCGCTTCGTAAATACCTCCTTAAACACTTATAGAATCCCCTAACTCCATAAGGGTGTAAGTAAACCGGTTGTAAGTTAATCGGCGAAACAAACATGAAGCTCTCAATCGAATCGTACAAATGAAATAAATTCCGAGAATCAATGCGGAGCGTTACGTTTAGCTGGTAGGGATGTGACTGACATCGGTATCGATACTTGTTTAAAACAAACATCGATATCGATGCGTATTTATACAGTTAAGTGTGTGCCATAGCGCCGAGGAATGAGCGGGAGAGCGAATAATGTTTTTACTCGTGAGTGAGAAGCGCAGAACGATAGACACGCAACATAATTTATAGCGAAAAAACAGTTTTTATTTAATTACAAGTTAATTAAACAAGCAATCGAAAAATTAAAAAACCAGAACTAAATAAATACTTCTAGGCTATTTGTCAAAACATAAAACCAACAAAAATAGCGTTCTGTTCCTGAGATAAATAGCAAACTGTGTGAAAAACATGTATTTTTCAAAAAAATATATGATCGAGAAAACTTTTACCAATCGTGTTTCTAAAAAACCAAGATAGAAGATAAAAGTTCAAAGTATCATTTCCCTAAATATGAAGGACGTAGCTTTCACATATACTGAGATAAATAAGGATTTCGACGACTAATTTGCATATGGCGCCCTCTTAATGTAAATAATCGCGGCTTAGTCAGCCCTACACTCATTGATTGTAAGGCTGATTAGGCCGCGGGTTTTCCCGCGATGTTTTCCTTCACCGTTTAGAACTAATAATTTATCAGAACGTAAAATCTATTGTATTGTGTTGTATTGTATTGTATTTTGGTTTGTACCATTTTTGTGTGTGTTGTCAATTAACCTTCTCTTTCTTTCTTTTCTTTCTTTCTTTCTCAGTTTCGACAGAATAAGAAAATAATTACGACAAGCGTTAAAACATATTTCTATCGATATTTGTATTAACACTTTTCCCCTCTCTATCGACAAGGAAGTACCTCCACGTTTCCTCCCTAAGATGGATCTATCTGTACATTATCGTTCTCTTAATGACCTACTTGATGGTGCTTTATGTATGTATGTTTCTATACATATATCACACTCACGTTCTTAAGATACAAGAGTATTCAAATATTCTAAAAAGTATTGGGTTGGAATCTTGGATTTGGAATAATTTTTGGTCTTGAAATGTTTTTATTGTCTATATTGATATTGTAGGTCCCGGCTCTTAAAGTCGTTAAGCCATGATGGAGGCCTTTAGGCGGCATAAACCTTTGCCACTTGCTTATATGAACTTATTTTACTTACTATAAACTTAATAGAATCCCCTGATAGAAAACTTAGTTCGTACTGATAGAAATTTAGAATTGAAGTTTGTGTTTAACTACCAAGAAAATACATCATCAATTTCAATGCCTTATATGTTTAAAATAATGTCTTCTTGTCATAAAAAATATTTGACTTCTACAAACTTACATTCGCAGTTAGTAGAATGTATGAAACAACACTTTGAACAACAAAGTTAACTTTGTACTTCAATCCGACATAACTTAACAATACTGTCCGAATGTGGGACTCGCACTTGACCGGTTTATATCAACGATCGATACCCAGTTTCAAATTTACTTTTACAGTCATGATGGAGTTCCATAAAAACTTCAGCTCAAAGTGGAAATGTAAAAACTCATTGGCCCATTTTCTTTGAGTCCAAAAAACTGTGTCACTTTTGTTGATTCAAGTCGGGTAGTACTCATGAGCAGTTGGTTTAGAGGATTTTTATTTTTCTGGTACAGTCAGCCGGGTAAAGAGGGTTCTTATTTATATTTTCGACAATATCGATAGTTATAATAAATAAATAAATAAATATCCTTGGACATTCCACACAGCGCCATCTAGTCCCAAGCTAAGCAATTTAATGCTTGTGTTATGGTAACCAGATGACTGATATACTACATGGATACATTTTTTTTGTAAATACATACATATTATACATAGAAAACACCCAGACACGAAACAAATATTTGCAGATCATGCAAATATTTGTCCCGCAGCGGGGATCGAACCCGCAACCTCTGCGTCTCAGGCGGGCTTTCGCCCACTGCGCCACAGAGGTCGTCATTTGATTTACTATACCGGTCCTACTAATATTATAAACGCGAAAGTTTGTAAGTATGGATGGAAGGATGTTTGTTACTCTTTCACGAGAAAACTACTGAACGGGTTTAGCTGAAACTTGGAATATACATATTTTATGGCCGGGAATGACTCATAGGCTACTTTTGATCCCAGTATTTCCACGGGAACAGGAACTACCGCGGGTAACACTGCAGGTCGCAGCTAGTATGAATAAATCCCGAAGTTTTATCCTTACCAAGAAATCTAACGAACTTATATAGCAAAACAATATAATAATACGAGTATTTTTGCAACTTTTTAATGTCACCAACGGTCACCCATCCACTTAGATTTCTCAAAACTAAGTGCTGCAGCACACGCTGAGTGGCGACCTATTTTGTGTTTTAATTTAGTTATTTTATGTTTTGTTCTATTTTATTAAGTCACAAAATAAACTTTTTTCTATTCTATTTCTATTCTATTCTAAAACTACAGAAACATCAAAAGCTTACTGTGAAGGGACTTAATGTCAGGAGCAGCGTCCCCTAAGTTGTAGTGTTGTAACAATTATTCTTGGGTCCAAATCCCTAGGATTGTATATCCTGCGTAAGATCTCAACGACATTGCTCGTCCTCTTATACTATAATGTTATGAGGGTGTTAGAGGGATGGTGTATACTATAGCCTTTACATTATCATCATCATTGTTGCGGGTTCGATCCCCGCCGCGGGACAATTGTTTGTAATTTTGTATGATCTGCAAATATTATTTCGTGTCTGATTGTATCTATGTTACAAAAAAAATATCTATGTAGTTTATCAGTCATCTGGTTACCATAACACAAGCATTAAAATTGCTTAGCTTGGGACTAGATGACGCTGTGAGTGTGTGTCCAAGGATATTTATTTATTATAAAAAACTACAACTAAGTTTATTAAAATAAATAAATAACTCTTCCATCAACGACCTCTGTGGCGAAAATAACGAGTACTCTTACTTCAATGAAGAATGATTTTAAGCTGTTCAAAACATTATTGAATGTACATCGAAATACGAGTAAATACCTTCGCTTAATGGGCAAATACGGAACGACACGCACTTGGTCAGTTATTTGAAGTAGTTCAAAAAAGGACATGTAGAAAATCGAGCTTCCTCAAAGCGTTTCTGTTTACCCTGTTTATACTCTACGAACTTGTTCATACTCTATCTTCAGTGGTAAATCATTACTCTATACACGAGGCTTTCAGACAACCATTCAATGCGAGAAATAGTGATCGAAAACACTCAATACATAAGTGGTATTTATTGCAGCCCTTAGAAGCTTTTAATCCGGGAAAGATTGATGGAAGGGGATAGTTCTGATGTTTTTAGATAGGAGTCTCAAAGGATCGGTTAAATGGCTTTTGGAATATTTTGTTTTGGAAAAAGGTAGTTTTTTTCTTAAGTTAAATATATTGAGGCTTTTATTTCGTTTTATTTATAACGAAATATTATAACTATTACATTCCAATATGTGGTAAATAATAAAATCCAATACATAGGGTTAGTCAAAATCCCCTTAAAAAATCCCGTTATAAGGGATTTTGAAAATTTTAGTCCCATAATCCCCTGTAGAGCAGAAAGTTCAGACTCAAGAGGATTTTGGCATTCCAGATATTGTGAATATTGTCTGGTCGAACTCAATCTATTGATACACATTTTAGTTAACCCAACTCAAACTAGCATAACTAGATGGCAGCACACATAAAATTAGAACGCGCTATCATTGCGTTTTGCCTTAGGACTGACCTTTGTACTGATGCATAAATAAATTCGTTTTTCTTGGATATACCTACCGCAGTTTAATTAATTAATAGTACCACCATTGTCTAATGGGGTAGTTAGAGGTACCTACATCCATATACATATTGGCAAATGCCCATTTCGGTGCAATTAGTATCCAATTATCCATACATGACAGGTTGCAAGCCCATTGCCTTAGTTTTATCATAAACTAAAATGCGCAAGAACAGTTTTAGAGTCACCTAGCTTTTAAGACGTTTCAATGTGATCCTAGAGGTTTCAATTGAATTCCATTTGAAATTGGTTTGAAAAAGTTTCTTCACAACAGTTTCTGTAACCCGTATGAGACAGTAAAATGGCATGTATTGTATTCTTAAATATTTCAAAATATAAAAAAATGTGTGAATTTGGCAAAGTCTATTGGTTACGTATAGGTAGTAAGACAAATTGTTTGTAAAATCACCATAACATTCTCCATGCGATTTGTTCCCGACCCGAGCCCACTCGGTTCGCTCGGCACCATTACTTTCAATCGGTACACGACCGCACGCTTTCTACAACTTTACGATATGGTATAGAGCTTGTACCGGTTTATACTGGTTTATACCGGTTTATGTTGGATACAGCATAGATTTGATAGTGGTGAATGGCCTTTATCAAAGACTTGGCCAAACGATTTTAAACTAAGATATTTTGTACAATAAAAACTAAAATTTATTTGTACTAAGACAAAAACTCACAATTATAAAAAAAACATAAGAGCCTTTACATCCTTACTACATGCAGATGATTTATACAGTGTCAGGAGGCAAGCTTTGCCTACACCTAACGGGACACTGTAGTGCCTGGGACATTGTTGAGATGGAATAGGCTTGCCCAGCACCTAAACCATCCTCACAGCTCGGCCATATCCACAGGAAAGACAATGGTCAATACGTGTGGAGCAGTTAAAAAAACATACTACACTTTCAAATGCTCATAAAATGAAGATGTTTTTTTAATTGTGCTGTAAACTGTTGTGTGTGTGTTTTTTTTAATTTACTTCTAATTATTTCGGCAAAGTTGAAGTTTTTGGCCATCTTTGCCAATGTGACAAAGTTCTAGAACTTTGTCACATGAGCAAGTGGCCAACTCTGGTAGTGTTTGTAGGCCAACTAAATGCCAAAATCAATACGGACAAAAGGGACGACATTTTGAACAGTGAAATGTTACTGAAAAACTCAATAACATAATATAAAGTGTAGTCTAACCCGAACTATTCCCGCAAGTATGTTGGGCGTTGCGGTTGGTTTGACCCTAAAGGGTCGCGTAATTTCAGATTTCTAAATTCGTGAAGAATTCTGAAGATTACGCACAATTTTGTGTTCAATTATGTTACAGCGGATATTATAGGTTTGGGTGAGGCTATACGTATAGTGGAAGTAATCTTAATTCACTCAACATAGCCTCATGAGGATTGATCGGAATAGGTAAAGTACTTATACAGGGTGAATTTTTGAGAAGGGACAGTAAGGGCAGGTACCTTAAACGTTATAATTACAGGAAAACGTTTTTAGGAGACTATCCATTAATTTTTAAAATATTCTGAACTGCATTTACAGATTTTGGAAAAAATGTACAGTCAGCAAGAAAATTGACATTTTACACAAAAACTTTTTTTGATGCCAATCGATCCTGTTTCTTATAAGGAACAAAAGTCTCTACTAGACCGACTGAGGTTTGAGTACTAAAAATGTCAGAAATCGCGAAAAACTTTTTTCTGAATTGTACGGTTTATACGGAAATACGCATAAGATAATTAGTGAGAATCCTAATAGCGAGTGTCTAGCTGGCCTCGTGGCTTACCGTACCTAGAAGCAAAAGCGCCTACCTAAGTAGAAAATCATCAAAGTTGCATCGATAATCTTTTACAACATTTGAATTGAAACAATTAAAATAAAATAAATCATTTTAATATGTTGTACTTTAGACACAGACAGAAATAACTACATGATGATCTAGATGATCTACGAAATAAATTGCTCAAAATGACATTTTAATAAAATTACATTTTTTAACAAGAAGTATGTAGGTACATAAATAAATTGCAACTAACAATCTAGAATTCAATTTCTCTTAACAAACATAACAATGACCTGAAATAAACCAAGAATTCTAATCGAATTCGAAGTTTGAAATTTAAAACTTTTTTTACTGACCTGTTTTTTTCAGCCAGCCTTTTTTTTCTTTATATCGGATTATAGCGGATCTACCCATAACAAAAAGTTTGACTAATTTTGAAGTTTGGCTCTTTTACCGAAATGTATGAAAAAAGTTTTTTGCGATTTCTGACATTTCTAGTACTCAAACCTCAGTCGGTCTAGTAGAGACTTTTGATCCTTATAAGAAACAGGATCGATTGGCATCAAAAAAAGTTTTTGTGTAAAATGACCATTTTCTTGCTGACTGTACATTTTTTCAAAAATCTGTAAATGCAGTTCAGAATATTTTAAAAATTAATGGATAGTCTCCTAAAAACGTTTTCCTGTAACTATAACGTTTAAGGTACCTGCCCTTACTGTCCCGTCTCAAAAATTCACCCTGTATATACCTAAAGCTCGATTATAAAAATTTTTGAATCACGGTTCCTAGTATGAAAATTTACAGTCCTAACCTATATCATCCTTGATTGTACTGAATGCCAGAGAATCTGACGAAGATCTTCGGATTTTTGAACAGAAAAGCACTTTAAAAGTGCAAGAACAGCAAGTTCTGCTTACGAAATTGAAGTCTGATAAAAAAGTTAATGCCACTTGTCTTGTTTTCATTCTAAAGCGTAGATTGTAAATGTAACTTGACTAGGGAGGGTCTATAAACTGTCTCCATTTAGTAGAAACATCAAATAGTTTCATTCAGAATTTCTCAGCAGTTCCTATTTTAAAATGAATAAGATTTTGATCTCTTGCCAGACGAAATCTTATTTCAATCTCGAGTTCATTACTCTATCATATTTGTGTCGAGTTATTATTATATTCAGTAAGTTTTTTTTTCATTGCCTGAAGACACGGATAAAACGACATTTTCTAAAAATTTGTCTTAGCTAGATTGATTTATCGCCCCTAAGAATAGTTCGTTTATAGGTTACCTACATTTAGTTTTTTTCGCTTATCTGAACGAAACGGTTGTAGCTTTGTATGCTTATCCGCCCTGTTTCAATAACAGCTGAGCGCTTCGATAACGCGGAGTCGATGGGCTTGCCACCTGAGGCCTTACTCCGGATCAACGAAAACGAAGTTTCGTGACAATTTTCGGGGTCAGCTTATGTTGGTAGATACATAAGTCGTAATAGTATACATACACTAACATAATTGGAACCCGAAAATTGTCATGAAACTTCGTTTTCGTTATTTTTTAAACTTTCGCGATCAGAACACATGATTAAACATATATTTACGGCCTAGTGTGAACCGGCCCTAATTAACATTTATGAAGATTAAGTGAGGGTAGAAAAATAAATGCCTTCGCTTTGCTGTGGTGTACCTCCAACTCTTCAGTCTGCCCGCGACCATGGCTGGTGCAATCCAGTCGAAACGTCGGGATAAAATTAAAATTAAATAAAGGTAAATAGCGATAAATACCCGTAAATATATGTTTAATCATTCGTTTTCGTTGATCCTGAGTAAGGCCCCTGTATGGACTTCTAAAAAATGTGGGTTGTACCATGTGCAACTTTTTGTGCAATCACAATTTGTATGATCGCAAATTATTTGGAAGCCTCTAGAATAAACTTTAGTGTTGCTATTGAAATCTGGCCACGAGTAGACACCATTACGCACTTTGGCCATAAACCTTTGCACATAAACAAGTTTTTTCTAGAACATGTCCATGTACCGCCGTAAACCAGTCCACGTAGCACTAGGGATGAGACAGCTACTCCGAATTTACCCCGAATGACTTTTAATTTTAAGAACTTGTCAATGATTTTGATTGCACTTTTGTCATTTAGTCAGTCAAAACTCAAACTCAAAATGTATTTATTCAGTACGATCGTTTAAACCACTTTGAAACGTCACGTCCTTAAAACTAAGGGATTATACGCTACATCTAAATATAAAACTATATAAGTAGACGAAATGTACAAATCTGGAAATTGTCACTTATTTTGCCTCTAACTTAGAAGGCTTCGCTACTAAGACATACTCAGAACATTTGCCACTTGGAATAAATATCTTTAGACATTTCATTTCATCTGGTCTAGATAAGCAATTAATCCCAAGCTTAATGTATGTGTAATGGTAACCAAATGACTGATATAATACTTATATACCCATTTTCTTTTGTAAATACATACATTTTATGCAAAAAAACATCCAGACTTGAGACACGAGACTCGAGACTTAGCAGGCTTTCGCCCACTGCACTACAGAGCTCGTCGAATAACATAGAATTTCTTAATTTCGGAGTAAAACTTAGTTTTTCGAAGTTAATTATGACGTCACTAGATAGCGTGCCCGCGTAAATCTGCCGGGACCGCAGACCACGTCGCTTGTTTAGGGTCCGCTGATAAATATTGATTAAAGAATGGCCTTTGTTTAGCTTTCTTATTGAAAATGGGTCATGCTGGTATATCTGATAGAAATAGGTCATAAAGTACCATTACCTACATGATGCCATTTTCTTGTACGTACCAGGGCTATAATTGAATGCAATATTTACGCGCACCTAATTGACGTTCAATAATTGTAAGCGAAGTATTTCCAAGTTTTTAAGCACCTATGCATTGAGCACCCAAGCTATTCCCATTTGAGCACCCATCAAAATTTTTACGTGGTGCTCAAATGGGAACAAGAAAAATTGTATGCAACTGTTGTTTAGACCATGCAAGTCATGATGACAGTCAATTTAATTGTATGCAACAAGCAAGAATCTTGCATTGTGTGAATGACACTTTAAAATTAGTAGGTACATAGTCTCTTTGACATACAAAAAGGATCTAAAAATTGCCTAATGATCTGAAAAAAATGTCTACCGCTCTCTGGGATACAGTCGTGATCATTATTTCATTTTTACATAGTCTTGTGACGAAGATTTTGAAACTTGTTTACGTTTTTTATTATTATTATTATTATTATTTTCAAGTTAAAAAGTAGATATATTGCAACGATTACAATACCCAAACGGTATTAGTTGGGGGTCCGTCCAGGGGTCGGTAATTCAGTTACAGCGGAACTGAACGAGTTTGCATGTGATTTGGAAAGTAAATATGGCGTGTTATTGAGCGTGGAGGCTTAGCCGTTTTGACCAAGTGGTGACGCTGACTTTTGATTTGAGGGTGGTGAGTTTGAATCCCAGATGTGCATTTGTTACTATTTTTATTTATATGAAATAAAATTAATAAAATAAATAATATGAACTTCTTCTTCTTCTATATGAAATGAAATATCTGTATTCGCAAAGTGTGGTAGACAAATCAGACCTTTTCATTCATTTTTAAATCCTTTAAGTTTGAAGACGTCTAAGGAAGTCAGAGGAAACAAACAGTCAAAATAACAAAACTTAATTTATATTACTCCTACCAACAACTTTCATCAAAACAAAATACACCAAATCGAAACAGAATCACAATCGAGAAACATCACAATTGAGAAAACATTTGTGCCCTTTGAAAATTACGCGGTGGAGAAGGAATTTCGGCAAATTCAATAATAAGAAGGCATATGAATTGGGAACGATTGCTACGAATTACCTCGGGCAGCGTTCGCAGAATAAATGGAAAACCGGTTTTTTCCAATACATTATTCTCTCAAACCAGTTCTTTTCGATAAATTATTCACTTACAAGAAAACCGGTTTTTGCTAAATTATTCACTTATAAGTTACCCGGTTATTTCCAATTGTTTATCATTTATCGAGACTGTTGTTAGAAAACCAATCAGAATAATTGATGTGAGTTATTGTTTACTCGTACCAAGAAATAAGATGTACTTTTTCTTTATTTTTTGTACTGTAGTACAGTTTTTCTGTACTTATTTCAGGCACCAGTCTCTCCGATAACACATTTAAAAATAAGCATTTAAACAAACAAACTTTGTACATCCGTATTTATAATGAAAGTGTAATTACTACGATTTCAATTTGTTCTGCCTAATTAAGAGAGTAACTCTCATTACAGTTTTCTGAGTAATTTGGAGTATGTTTCCGCTTACTCAGAATGTGTTTCAACTCAAAATAGTGGATAGGAATTACACAAGTCGTATTCATTTAACATACATTTTGTAACATCATTAGCGGAAATGAAATAGGAATATCCAACTGAAGTGAGAGTTGGGAAATGTAATTGGAGTATTTTTAGATTATATCAAAAACTCTTTATTAAGGTATAAGTTTATTTCTAAGCAGCTGAACAAATCGCGACCAGTTTACTGTATTTTGACTTCCAGTAAGCATGCGATAGGGTGAAGTACAGTCAACTCCTGAAGTAACTAAGTGCCAAAGGTTTTGCTATTTTCAAGAAAACCGGTTTTTATAAATTACTGGCGGCCGCCTGCGACTCGTAAATTTAATATTTTCCGAAATTATACAAATCTGTTTAAACGAAAATACCTTACAAAACCATTATTTTAAATTCCCAAAGATCTATAGCAGCTATCAGTTGTATAAGTTCCGGTTTAAAGTTCACCTAATTAGCGACACTTTTTCTGCCATCAGTACACCCACCTATGGAAAATGTATAGCAAAATTGGGTAGTCATTCCATAAATTGCATTTGACCTCCCCCATGGCTTATATTAAATCTAGCAATATTCGCCATAAGGCCATTATGGGCCATGTCGAAATAATTTAAATGCAGGATTGCTTACGCGCCCTATTTTGGAAATGATTTTATATAAATTGGCAGCTTCGTTGGCGCGGAGGTGTGAATTGAGGTCCAAAGTTTCGGGTTCGAGTTTATTTATCAACCTAGCTGTACCCGCGACGGTGTACGTGTACTATGCGTATTTACCTACACGTAGGACTCAATTTTCTTATTTTTGTTTTGTGGATGAAAGCTAATTTTGATCATCAAGGCGAATCATAAATTTGAAGCGCTCGTGGCGAAGCTTGCTAAGACGTTCTTGATAGATCGTCGAAGTTAAGCAACGTTCTGAGCGGTCACTACTTGGATGGGTGACCGCAAGTGGCATTTATATCTGAGCGCTTCCGTGCTTCGGAGGGCACGTTAAATTGTCGGTCCCGGCTTTTAAAGTCGTTAAGCCATGACGGAGGCCTTAAGGCGGCCTAAAAACTCCGTCACTAGAGTTGGCCACTTGCTCATACGAACTTACTTACCGCGGTAAACTTCACTCAGATCTTTAGACGTTTAAGATCCTTAAAGTTATGTAAAGAGGTCCTAGCACGTAAATCATCATAAAAATGTATTTATTCAGTACGATCGTTTATGACACTTTGACACGTCGCGTCCGTAAAACTAGGTGATTCTACTGCCTGTTCCAACGCGACTCCCTACACGAGGGGGAAAGAATCAGGCAAGAAACTGGTGGAGGGCAATCTTAATACTTAATATAAACTGAGTTGGAGCACGTTCAGATCAGCTTTGGTCATCTAATCTATCTAAATAGCCCACTGGATCCCACTGCTGGGCAAAGGCCTCCCTTTTTCCATTCGCCTCGGTGTAGGGCTTCTGTTAGCCAGCTTTGGGCATATCAATAGGAAATACTTTGATGAGATCGCGAGTTTTTTGTTTTTCTTTACTGCATTCACAAAAAAAATACAGTTTTTCACCCCCGGGATTCGAACCGACCACCTTTGAATCAAAAGTCGATATTCAACCCACTAGGCCAAAACAAAGCCAAAGTAAACAGTAAATTCATCTTATCTATCATTAAACAGAATATCCACCAGATTTTATCAATAATGAAATATTTAATGACCAGAAAGCAATCCGGGCCATATTTAAATTATTTGAGCGGGGTCGCATTAACAGAGGGAAGTGCTTACGTGTTAACTAGAGGTCACAGGTTCAAATCCGGTTGAGGATAATGCTTTTTACATTGTAAATGTTTATTTTTGTTTTCTGTAATTCGAAAATACTCGTTTTTTTTTACGAAGTTCCGCGGTGCAGTAGTTTCGCTTCCCACAGCGGCAGCGAATGCCGCGTAGGTCCGAACAGGCCTTTATGTCTGAAAGCAAGATAGTGGTCGAAAATAATTGTAACATGTTTCTTCTATTTTTCTATTCTGTGACACTGAAAAATCCGTGAAACCTTTTAAGGCTCACGTCACGCTGCGATCTGATTGCGGCGGAACGAAGTGCCTCTACACACGCGAGGCCTCTGCTCCTAGGCCACTAGACCATGACTATTTGACGACCTCAGTGGCGCAGTGGGCGTAAGCCCGCCTGAGACGCGGAGGTAACGGGTTCGACCCCCGCCGCGGGACAGATGTTTGCAACAGGCATTAGAATCACCTAGCATGTAAAACGAAACTAAAGTGATCCTTGAGGTCCTACAAGAATAAATGATTTTTCTTTCTTTCTTTCTTTCTTTTGCATGATCTGCAGATATTTGTTCCGGGTCTGGTTGTTTTTCTATGTATCATATGTATGTATTTACAAAAAAAAATCTATCTATGTAGTATATCAGTCTTCCGGTTACCATAACACAAGCATTAAATTGCTTAGCTTGGGACTAGATGACGCTGTGTGGAATGTCCAAGGATATTTATTTTTATTTTATACCAAGAAAAACCTTTAAATATCTAGTTCCATTGTCAAAAGCCGTGTTGGCCAAGTGGATTAGTACTTCGACTTTCGTTCCGAAGGTCGTGGGTTCGAATCCGGCCGTGCAATGGACTTTTCGTGTCGCATTTTTATGCTCTTTAACACGAGCTTTTAACTGTGAAGGAAAACACCGTGAGGAAACCAGTCAGCTCTCTAATAGCGTCGATGGGCTTGCAACCTGTCGCGTAAGGAAAGTTAACTTCGGCAAAATGTGGGCATGTATCAAATATGTATTTGGACATGCCTCTGACTACCCTTTAGACATCTTTAAAAAGGACCTAAAAATTGCCTAAAGATCTGAAATTTTTCAGTTAAACAATTTTTTATACACAGTCTAAAAGTCAAGATCACGACCATTTTGTTAGCATCTTAATCGAAAGTAAAGATCACCTTACTGGTGTTTTATTTCTAGTTCAAAGGCGATTAGTACTAGACACGCAATATACCAAAAATGAAAAGGTTACGAAACAGCTGAATGTCAAGGTTAAAAGTAAACGATATGGCCACATTTGCGGAGTTTCTGACTTCAGACCATTAAGATGTATTATAGAGCCACAATCAGACAAATAAAATGTAAACGCTAAAACTCGGCGCACGCTACGTAGTGCGCAGAGTTTTTCTTTTTTGCGTACAAGCGACATTGAACATCAAAACAAAAGTCGTAACGTCTACATTCAAATGTCAAATGTCATTGTAGAACATTGAATTTGCTCGCACATTTTTTGAGTGTTGTCAGCTATTAGATTGTGACTCTTTAATACATCTCAATGCTTCAGACATAATAATTCGCATGCCAAAAAAGTTTTTAGACAATTTATGAATCTCTTGGCTATAAAAAGGCATAAAATAATATCGAACGTGCCTGGATACAGTATGTTTGAGGGATTGGGGATTCTAAGGAATCTTCTAGAAGCGCCCGTGGCGAAGCTTACTAAGACGTTCTTGATAGATCGTTCGTTCGTTCGTTCGTTCGTATGAGCAAGTGGCCAACTCTAGTGACGGAGTTTTTAGGCCGCCTAAAGGCCTCCGTCGTGGCTTAACGACTTAATAGATAGATCGTTGAAGTTAAGCAACGTTCTGAGCGGTCATCAGTATTTGAAGGTCAGTTACTACCTTAGCAGCAATTTAACGTGTAGGTATAAATTATGTACCTGTCTCAACCTCCACGAGAATAAGGTTTTATTTTATTTATTTGTGTAAAAAAAGGTCTGAAAGAAAAAACTGTTATTAGCAAAAAAGCCGCACAACTAATTTGGACTTTATATTTTGTGCTCATTAATTTAATAATTCCTTACTTTCATTATAAATGAAAAATCTTACTAAAAGTTAAAGGCTCCGGCAGGATTCGAACCTGCGTAGATACAAGCGATCGCTCTTAAGCCGAGCTGCCTGACCACCACACTTAGGTATTTCCAATACCTAAGTGTGGTTTAACACTGTAAAATAATAAATAATTCCTTACTTTTATAAATTCGTGTTCAAAATGGGTCGTTACTAGATATCTACATAACGAAATCTTTTCTATCAATAAACCAACTTATTCTATTATTACCAAGAAGTAGAAAAGAATAAAAAGCTAAACAAACATCACACAAGTGCCAATGCTGACTAGACTCGGAAAAATCGGATAGAAATAATTAGAGTTTCCGAACGTGCCCCGGACGGTCTGCACCGCGGAACCTAGTTTCAGAACGTCACTACGCTCTCATTCGTTTTGTTCACTCCTGCATCGTACCGACCAGTCACAGCTTAATCAACTATGGCTAGATCACTAGCAGCTATTATGTGTCAGGCTTATACTGTCATAAGTTATTGTAAGAGGTATTCAATGAAGAGTTTTCATTCATTTATTCAATTATCAATTAACACAATACTTAACACATTTTTATAAAATGAATATTAATTTATAAAAAATATTAATAAGACATACGGCTGTATTCCCAAGATGTTTTCGACATTTTTTTTTCCAGATATTTTAGGCATTTAAAGATTATTTTGTTTTTGATATATATAAAACTTAAGAGCGCCTTCCTTCTACTTTTCCTTCTATGATGTTCCTTATAAAGCTGTCATGTCGTATAAGATGACCAATCATTTTTCCTCTTCTGTTTGTTCTATTTGATTTTGATACTTATTGTATATATTTTTTTCTATTTGTAAAAGATTGCGATCATAATGTTACACATCTTTTTCGTCTATTGCACCGCAAATATGTAGTAAACGGAAATAGCACAACATTGTGACAACAAGGTATTTGGCGACATTTAAGCTTAGAAATGTTTTTCTATGCGCTGATATTAAATACAATAAAATAAAATATTACTACAGAAATTGGTAACGATCATCGTTATTCAAAGCCTAAAATGACAAATGTTCGGAATATCTTCGACACGCCCACACCCTGACGCTTGTAAACTCCCCTTGTCAATCAATTGATGAGGAAACAATGCTGCGTGCTCCTGACGTCCCGATTGTGTTGCGACGCTTCAATTGAGGGCCAAATTACCTCTTTTGGCAACGGCGATTTTAATATTGATTATTCGTGTGCTTGAACTTGCCCTTGTCTACACTCCTAAGGTACTATTATTGGGCTAGAAGGTCATAGATAAATTTGTGGTAAGAATACAAATGCAGTGTGATGATTTCATTTTTTTCTTTATTTTGGCTTTTTTCGACGATTTCTGTTTGATATAATAAATAGCTACTACATAATTAGTTTGTCTTGGAAAACTTTCCTAGTAATTTCAAATACGCATGGTAAATTATTCTTTGTTACAAAAAAAAAGTATCTAATTCCAAACAACAAAATTGTTTTTTTTTTTTTTAACTAAAAAACACAATATTTTAAACACATACAAATAACCAGTACAGTCAAAGTGGTGACACATTGCGCGTCTAATCGTTTCTCTCTTGCCTCCAAGGCAAAGCTCGCTTTTGTACGTACCAATCATTGTGCATTTTTAATTGTTTTGTTTTTGTGTAAAACAAAGAAGAAAGGATATTATCTCAAGCCAAATAATGTTGTTTTAAATTGAACCAGCTGCTTCCTATTTCCCTGTGTCCAAGTCCTGCAAAGGTCCGCCACTGGATTGTGGTATGCAGTATGCATGAAGCCATGTTTTCGAATGGAAATGGATCCGCTGACGGACGGTTCTACGAGAGTGACACAGTTTTTAATGAATTACTTGTTTTCAGACTTTCAAGAGCTAAGTAATTGGATAACAAATAGCTTTGTCTATTGTTTTTTTTTTATTTGTTTAAGTAGTAGTAATAGTGGCTATTCGGAGTGTCGCAAAAGCTAAACTAAACTAACAAAAATTAATGCCATTCTTTTTATTTCCATCGCTATGAAAGGGACGGCAACATTTTTAGTTAGCGTTTAAACTGAAGATGATTTATTTATTATTTTACAGTGTTAAACCACACTTAAACTGAAGATGATTTACAAATATTTCTAATTGTATTAAGGCTAGCGTAACGTATCTAAAATGAAAAAAATCATCTAAAATATTCTTATACTAGCTGCACCTCGCGGTTAATAGTTCACGTTCCCGTGGGAGTACATGGATCAAGAGTAGCCTATTTTTTAATACAGTGAATAAGCAATCTTGGTACCAAATTTCATTCAAATCCGTTCAGCTGTTCGAGCGTGAAAGAGTAACAAACACACTTACACACAAACAAACTTTCACCTTTATAATATTAGTGTGATAGTGTGATAGTGTGATTTATATATTTTTTTCAAAATATTGGTGTACAAAATGTAAAATTATAAATATTACGAGTAAGTACCGTTTCTATTTATTTAATTTTTAAGTTCTTCTTAATCCAAAACTTACCTCTTTCCGAAAAAGCAGCCGGCAAGCCCACTGCCAAAATGGCCACCGCCAAAATTGTTTTGAGCGCCATCTCTTGACGGAACACAGACACGTCACAGACTCACACCATCACACACTTCACGTTGTTTCACTGCACAAATAGTTCACTGTTAACATTCGTTAGTACATGATGGGTCGTTGCTCGTTTCGAGTGTGGTCTGAAACAAGGAAAAATTGTTTGTACAAAAACATTTTACAACAAGAAAGATTATTAGAAGTAAAAATAGTTTTTAACTAATTATTTTGAAGCTTGCCTAGTCGTTCTTGACAGAAAATATTAAGAGCGATCGTATAACGGATGGGTGACCAACTGTATTTTATCGCTGGTAGTGCTTCTGTAAAAGGGTTTAGTTATATGTTAAATGTTAACGAAGATTTACAAGCTCACACGAATTTTATCAGACTGCTCAAGAAAGAACCAGTGGCGATTAATTATATCGTTAATCCATTAAACTATTAATACATTTAAAGGTGGTCTCAATTGCTATCAAAATAAGTAAATACCTCTTCAAATACGAAAATTACAATCCGAAATTAATTTACTTAAATAAACCGAGGACTAAGATCAAAGGTCGCTTTAAAATAACCAAACGAATTTCACTATAGTAATTAAAGTTGGGGTTCAAGGGATGTCAGTTTCACTAAAGAGTATTATTGTAGCCGGATTTATGAAAAAGCCGGATAAAACACATAGCCGGATAAAATAGTTTTATGATTAATTCAAGATTCATTCTGAGTTAGCATTCTACTTTTGTGGCGATGTCAGGCCTAACACATGTTTAGTCTTTACCGACATTTTAACGTGTTCCAAAGCATTTTTTGAGTTGGCCCACAATAATGTCATAATAAGTTCATAGACAAGAAAAATATCTTATTTTTCATTGGATAATCGAAAGCTGGTTTTTGAATGTTATACTACTTCGATTTGGTGATTTAAGTCGAGAAGTTCATAACCTACTCTACCCAGCCACAGTGAGCCGAGTGTGCTCACGCATCAGCACGTGATTCACTTAACACGACAACATTTCTATTGTGATATCAACCTCTACCCAGGTCAATGTCTAACGGGTAAAAAGCCGGATAATCCCAACCCTAGTCCGGTCCAGAACCATTTGTTATTCAACATTGTTCAGAATTAGGCACGGGTCCGTTCATTATGATTCGGATAATAGAATATACTGCCTGAGTACACTATTACAGTGTGTGCTCTTCAATTACTATTATATTATAACCTTACACGTGAATCGCTCGTGGCGAAGCTTGAGATGTTCTTGATAGATCGTCGAAGTTAAGCAACGTTCTGAGCGGTCACATCATGGCCGCCTAAAAGCCTCTGTCATGGCGTTGGAACAGGCATTAGAATCACCTAGCATGTAAAACGAAACTTAAGTGATCCTTGAGGTCCTACGAGAATAAATGTATTTTCTTTATTTCTTTCTTTCTTTACAACTTTAAAAGCTGGGACCGACAATTTAACGTGCCCTCTGAATCACGGAAGCGCGCAGCTAATAATGCCACTTGCGGTCACCAATCCAAAATGTGACCGCTCAGAACGTTGCGTAACTTCGACGATCTATCAAGAAAGTCTTAGCAAGCTTCGCCACGAGTGCTCAGGCTTAGTAAAATAGTCGGCAGTATGTAGTGATTTTCTTCACAATTTAAGTAAAGCATTACCCATTGTATATTCGCAAGTACCGCGAACAGAAATAGGTAACACAGATGGGTAACTATTTATACCGGCGTTGTAAAGGTTACGGAAGCCATCTTGGAAACTAGTCGATCATAAAACATGTTATTTATTCATCTGTTGTAAATCTTCTTTGAAATCTATACTAATATTATAAAAAAGGTAAAGTTGGTTTGTTTGTTTGTTGGTATGTTGGGGTAGTCTTCGAAACTACTCATCCGATTTTCAATTTTTTTTTCACCGATGTGTAGCATGTACTTTCCAAATGAACATATAGGCTATATTTCATCAAGGTAGGTACCACGTGAACGAAACCGCGGGCGAGTAAGCTAGTGTAATACAAATAATAGGTGATAGCCATAATATTCTTCAGATTTTAGGGTTTTTTAGATCTTTTGAAGATGTCTAATGGGGTAGTCAGAGGCATGTCTAAATACATTTAGTACAAGCTCAACGTATGTATTTAATAACATTTTAACATTTTACGACATTCCTGTGCCATTGAAACCCACGCTGTATTAAGGGCATCTCGTTCGTTATTTAGAAATAGTTAATATTAAGAACGTTTTAGTATAATTAGAGAACATTACAGAACAAAACTCAAGAATGTAGGGAGTTTAAACAAACTGAATTCATTCAGAAACATTCCTGAAAACCGCACTATTCACGGTGCCAAGCCACGTATAGTTAGTCACAACTCAAAGATGCAGTGAAAACTGCTGTCAAACTGTTGAGGAATCTAATTTGACAATAAACTGTAAATACATAATAAAATCCTATCACTTTTGAACACACTTTTGTGTGTTCAAAAGCGGTCTAGTTGAACCGCAAGTGGCATTATCAGCGCTTCCGTGGTTCGGCGGGCACGTTAAATTGTCGATCCCGGCTTTTAAAGTCGTTAAGCTATGACATTTTTAGGCGGCCTAAAAACTCCGTCACCAGAGTTGGCCACTAGCTCATACGAACGAACGAACAAAGCAGTGGCATACCCAAATTTTGACAGCTGACAGCTCGTATACCGATGAACTCTCTCCAGTGTGCCGCACTGCACAGATCGGCCGGCTGCCCTGAATGCCATGTGGTCGAAGTGAATGTATATTATGATTCTGAATATTTATAGATCTGCAACTATTTTCGAAATTGAAAATTAAACATAATCACTTGTTTGAGAATTGTGGAACAATATTATTTAAAATTTTGTTGCGGCCAAACCTAATTTTTAAGACCTTATGTACCAACTTGAAGCAATAAATGAATATGAATATGAAAAAAAATATCGTATAATCCAAAGGGGATTTTGGGAATTTGAGTGTCAAAATCCCTTTCAGTCTTAACTTTCCCACAAGAAAGGGGTTTATGATCTAAAATTCCCAAAATCCCCTTTTAAGGGCACAAGATAATTGCATAAGAATTCGAAGAGATACCATGTCGTTTCTTGGGACACTCCTGGGATTCGAACTCACGACAAAGACACTATTAAAAAGATGATCAAAACACTATAATTCCACTGAAGCTTGACTATTTAGATTGTTAAGGGATCGCTTTTAAAACAAAGCTAGGTCCACACCACCAGGTTCTTGGCTGATTCTTTCCCTGTTGTAGGGAGTCGCGTTGGAACAGGCATTAGAATCACCTAGCATGTAAGACGAAACTGATGCGATCCTTGAGGTCCTACCAGAATAAATGATTTTTCTTTCTTTCATTTCACTATCAATCGAGCAACACAGCTTTTACTATTTTTCTTTACACATAAAAATGGAGATTAAATCGTTCGAGATTACTTCCATTATGATTCAACATACATTGATCAGAGTTGATGTATGCGCATAAACACATGATCGAGATGAAGGTGAACCTGCTTTATTGTAAACATTGTGAATCATTCTTTAGATCCTAGATAAATCTTTTGTTAGTTCGTATGAGCAAGTGGCCAACTCTTGTGACGGAGTTTTTAGGCCGCCTAAAGGCCTCCGTCATGACTTAACGACTTTAAAAGCCATGACCGAAAATTTAACGGAAGCGCTCAGACGTTTACCCCTTGCAGTCACCCATCCAAATTGTGACCGCTCAGAACGTTGCTTAACTCCAACGATAAAAAACGTCTTACGCCTAGTCTCAATAACCTATCTATCTTACTGCGGGTAGATATTTGACATTTCTTCCATACAAAAAACGTCAAATAGCTACTGACAGTTAGCAAAACCATAGATAGATTATTGAGACTGGCTGTTAGCTAGCTATGTCACGAGAACTTAATAAACCTACAACTTACAGCTTAGAAGACAAAGTTATAACAGACCAGTACTGACGATTTTTTTGCTTGTATCTCGTAATATTATTACTAGCTGCACCCACGGCTTCCCACGCGTGGGATCCAAACAAAACGTAGCCTATGTCCTTTCCCAAGGTCTAGTCTATCTCTGTACCGGATTTCATTAAAATCGGTTCAGAGGTTTGGGCGTGAAAGCGTAACAGACAAATAGACAGAGTTACTTTCGCATTTTTTATAGTAGGGAAGGGAAGGATTATTTTTGGTATAAAATAAATAGCTCCTGAGAATATTTAGGGCTCCACAAAAGTAGGCCAGAGTCACTGAACAATACGACAAAGCAAACATAATATTTACTCGAACAATCGTAGATATAGTTTAGTAAAAGCGATGACTGATATATGACGGCCGTAAAATATAAACGACGAAATACAGTTTCTGATTTTTTTTAGCTTTGTCCAAACGTGATAGTTTTCTGTCTCTAAGAAGACTTAAATTAGGTTTTTTACAGCAGTACCTACTGAAATAATCATAGCTAAATGTTTGCGATGAATATATAAAAAAATGAATATATAATATATAAATCTATGAATATATAAATCTATACAAAATAAAATCCTAATACCTTAGTTGGTAGCTACAACTCTGCCTTCTGTATTATAAATTGTAGAAGAATCATTTAAACATTAAAATTTGTATAATATGATTTTCAGCACCGATGGGCTTACAACAAGTCACATAAAGAGTAAATAAAAAAAATACGATCACGATTGTATTTCTTACACGTTACGTTATTAATTATGTCAGTTCTTTAGGCATTTTAGATCTTACAGATAAAACACGTCCGTCTGTGACTTTTTTATTAGACATTTCTGTAATTTGATTTTAAGGCCGTAATATAACGTTCTCCGTTTGTTAGAAACGTAGCATTTCCTCTGAGTATTAATCCCCCGATAGAAACCAAACAATGTCTGTTTTGTATGAACACGATAAATGTAATTGTTTCGACGATTCGGCCAATAATCGCAGGGGAGCGTTTGAATAGGGGAGTAACTAGACTCGAACGGGGGAGTTACTAGGCCTAGTTACGCTTAAAAGTTATATACTTAGTAATGTTTTTTGCTGAAACGAATGTACTGAAGTAATTAATGTAAAATGAATTAAAAACCAATACTATAATAAATAAATTATAACTGAAAAATCTTACTAAAACTTTTCAGCCCGCACATAATCACGAACGATGTATTTCCTATGTTCAAAAAAGCTACGCTAGTTCAAATTAAAAAACAAAATTAGTGTCACTCCAAATAAAATAAATCTTTTAATCAATTTGATAAGGAGGTGTTTTATGAATCCTTCTGTATTTTCTGTTGGTAAATAAAAGCAGGGATAGTACTGTAGTTTCGTACTATAACTCGACTAATGTAAACGCAGCATCAAAACTTCCAGGCCTACTTCGAAGTGACATTGTTGTATTTGAGACTGTACCGAGGCCGGTTTTGAATACATTTCTATTCATCCTCTCTTTTTAGAAGAGTTGAACGGTACAGTCAACTTGGAAAATGAATGAAAAAATCTCGTTTTTCTTTGCTATTTAAATTTTATAATAAATGTTATATTTGCTTGTGAATGTTAATATCAAGAACAGAGAACTCGATTTTACAGTGTGATTCTAAAGCCTGAATACTAAAACAATAACAATACATACATACATAAAATCACGGCTCTACCATAGGGGTAGGCAGAGACCACGGATCTCTACTTGCTACGATCCTGACACATCTTTCGCCTCATTCATTCTCATTTCATTCTTCATACACGCTCTCCGGTTTAGTGTACTTTGATCTGGCCTCTTAAATGGCTTCCCCAAAATGTCACCAATTTGGTCCATGTAATGTTCTATGCCTAGGTTTTTCTTTTTTTTTTCAGCTGCTTTATGCACACTTGCCTATAAGTGACCTACCTAAATTATTGAGTAAAACTATTCCAAAAAATATATGATCAAACGAACTTGCAAAGTGAAATTCGATCGATATTATATGAGTGCGCTTCATTCGAAGTTATAAAAGATGGTAATATCGTTTCATGCTACTGGCAACTTCGCACATTTAAAAATAAAATAAAGTAATTTCCTTCATGCACTTCATGCCTTAAATACCTATTTTTTTATTATTGAGTAAAACTATTCCAGAAAAATTAATATTATATTTCGAATGAAGCGTACTCATATAATATCGATCGAACTTTACCTTGTAAGTTCGTTTGATCATATATTATTTCTGTCTCTTAAAAATGATAGGCAAACTGTTTTATTTAACACAAGCCGAAGCCAATGCCAATAGAATACAAATACTAAGAATACTAAGAATAATAACATAAAATAAGAAAGCACTATTAAAATAACACAAAAGACCTATAGAATACATTTCACACCGTTTTCTCAATGAACAACAGTTTCTAATATCCGAGTGGATCTCGCCACCGGCGTTGACTCAACACTCGCCGCAGACTGCAACCTCTGTGGTACTAACACCGTTATATTACGGACATAATCTTATGAATTCTTATTCTTATCTTATTTATCTTATTCTTGAGAAGTGTGTCAGGATCGTAGCAAGTGGAGATCCGTGGTCTCTGCCTACCCCCATGGGAAAGAGGCGTGATTTTATGTATGTATGTATGTATAATCTTATGAAAATAACGCAGTTATGTTATTTCTAGCCTGTACTGTCCCATTGCAGGGCAAATAATAAGAGATCCTTGTGGTAGCTTGCTTAGAAGTTCGTTTAAGTGGCACGTTAAATTGTAAGTCCCGGCTTTTAAGTCGTTAAGCCATGGCTGAGGCCTTTAGGCGGCCTAAAAATGTTTCGTTGTTACAAAACATTTAAAAAAAAATCCTTTGATGCTCGTCTTGGATTTGAACACACGAAAATCAGATCAAAAGACAAGGCATTATTATTCCATTTAGCATTTGGCTTACAAAACATACCATTATTTTACTAAAACCTAGTATTATATTAGTGGCAATTCTGAGTGTCGCAAAAGCTAAACTAAGCTAACTAAAATTGTTGCCGTCCCTTTCATAGCGACGGGAATAAAAAGGATGGCAATAATTTTTAGTTAGTTTAGTTTAGCTTTTGCGACACTTCGAACTGCCCCCATTATCTGTGCTAAAACGTAAGAATAAAACCATACAAGTTCAATAAAATGAAAACTCACATAATTTCTACGTCTACGTTCATTTCCACTTACTTTCAGAAACTCCACTGAACCAGTTCTAAAAGCGCGATATTAACTCCTTTGTCCGCGCGGTGTTCACCCCCTTTGGGGGGTGAAATGATAATTATTTGTGTTCAAATGGATTAAAAACATTAAATAGATACTTATTCCGGTTGGTAAGTTTTACTTCCATGTTCCTTTTTATTTTTGCGTATCTTTTTTTGGAAATGTCAGCAAGAAAATGCATTATACTTAGCAGTTTAGTTTTAAGCTTTGATAAAATGTCCAAATAAGTATTGTATGTTCGTATGAATTGCTAACTCTGTGTGAGTTTTTAGGCTGCCTGACGGCTTCCATCATGGCTTAATGACTTTAAAGCCAAGGCTTACATAAAAGTAAAGCCATGAAGGAGCCTCCAGGCTTTAAACTTCGTTCGCTATGCCACAAGAACATACACGATTGACGACCTCTGTGGCGCAGTGAAGACCCTGAGACGCAGAGGTTGCAGGTTCAATCCATCAATCCATGGGGTTACCATAACATAAGCATTAAGTTGCTTAGCATGGCACTAGATGACGCCATTAAAATGTACAGGAATATCTATTGTTAATTTAACATTCAAATTTAATTTTGTGTTCTGATTTTTTTTTAATATTTTGAGCAAAACAACATTTTGTTTCTGTGTTTTTTCTTGAACACCATGTCAAGACTAATATTTAGTATGTCTTTTGAATGAATTCATTTTGAAATATTGTCAATACCTTTTCATTCCACTACGCTTTATGTTACAGTCGTCTGTTCATATCCAGATGGCAGGTACTATAGGTAGGTAGGTACTAGAGGGTAGACAACTGTCTCGATAAAACGCGGCCAAGCGTAAGCGTGGGAGACTTAAACAGGTGTGAGGTATACATACATGCTATATAAAACATCACAAAACATATTTACGAGTATTCATCGCTATTTACCTAGCTTTATTTAATTTTATCCCGACGTTTCGACTGGATTGCACCAGCCGTGGTCGCGGGCAGACCAGTCTTTAAAAAAGACAATATACTTCACTTTAAAAACTATCGTAAGTTGTATTAGACATTATAATTAATTGTGAGACGCGACCGCGAGGAGTGACACACTCATACCCAGATGAAGATTCTCCGGACGAATCGAAACATTGTCGGTATCTAAATCGACGATAATTTTACGTGAGTAATCTCCCGTGTGCTATTATAATGCTATTATAATGTCTAAGATAATATACAACAAGTATGTGTAATATATACTACTTATATACATTTTTTTTGAAAATATATACATAGAAAACACCTAGACTCGAGACAAACATTTTCAGAATAAACAAACATTTGTCCCGCAGCGGGTATCGAACCCGCAACCTCCACGTCTCAGGCGGGCTTTCGCCCACTGCGCCACAGAAGTCGTCGAATAAGGAAATGTGGGATAAAATTATTTGTCCATGACGAACTTTGAGATACTGTTTTTAAAGGTTTTGAATTTATTTACCAATTAAAGCAAAACCAATACTAATTTATCGTTTTTTAAAATGTAATTCAAGAAATAACATAGCTTTACCTGATCGTGTGAAAATAGTAGGTACTTAATTTATTTTGGACTTGTCTCTGACTATCTGCAGACATCTTCGAAAGAATTCAATGTTTGTAGATCTAAGTCGATGTATAGCATACCTAAAGATACAACCGTTTATACTTTACGTTAAATTAAATAAAGCATTGGCCGTAGTTAATTAAATTAGTGTTTGAAGAAAGGTCGACTAATCAATTGTGCGGTTAATTAAGAACGGACCAACAAATAGGCCGCTTTTCAATTACAAAACTATACGAAGATGAGTCTGTTTTTTGTGTTTAAAATAAAAATTAAACGAAGTTAGCTTTGTTTTTTAAGATGGTAGTAGTTTAAATATTCATAAGGTTTTTTAATATTCAACAGATACAGTTAATTATTTCTTTTGTGTTCACCTATAAGGTCTATTGTTATAAGGCCTTTTTTGTTGTAAAAATATTGCTAAAAAGGGTTATTCCCGTTAAGTAACCTTTCAGTCACCCTGTGACGCAATGGAACGAAATCTTAAAAAATACCCTATTTTTGAATAATCACACTCAGTTTATTAATACAATATCTTGACTTCAGAATGCAATTTAGGTTTCCATTCATTGAAAATAACTCTCATTTAAATAAGTAAGTTCGTATAAACTAATGTCTCTGGTGACGGAATTTTTAGGCTGACCAAAGGCCTCCGTCATGGCTTACCGACTTTAAAAGCCGGGACCGACAATTTAACGTGCAATCCACAAAAACGCTCAGCTGTTTGACACTTGCGCTCAATCATCCTATTTGTGACCGCTCAGAACGTTGCTTAGTGACGCGTGAAGTGACGCGCTACATCAGATCGCGCAATGACTGCACGTTCAAAAAAAGTATGTGTGTATGTGTGTAAAAAGTGTGCCCGGGTCTTAAATAAAATATTAATTAAAAAAACAAAAGTCATACTATACTGACTGTGTCAAATAAATAAAACAGTGAACCTAGTAACGTCACGCGTAATGTAAACATGTCATGTCAAGTTGCGACAGACCTCATTTCCCAAATGAATATTCCCCCTTAAAATATTTGTAATGCAAATCGCATCTAGACAAACTAACCGTCAGTTAAATCTGAGTGACGTCACACGTGTCCGACTAAAACTACTGTTTAACTGCATAAACATACGAATAGTACTCATGCAACGAAAAATATACCCTAAAACTGGGGAAGTTAGGTTCGAATAGCAACCCAGGAGAAAACTCCTAAGTAATATCAACGATTACCAAAGAAATTTGAACCTTAACTTCCAGTGATAAAACTCAATTGGTATTAAGATTTGTGGTTATGCGATGTCCGATTTAATTTTGAAAATGACACGTAGAAATCAGCCCTAATCCGTTGTGATAAGGCGGATAATGGAATGGATAATTGGATTGAAGTTTTGACAAAGTGCCAAATGGACCGTTGAGCTTTTCCATTTTGCACTGAAATAATTTATATTTTTGTTCTATCATTCCGTACGATTTTAACTGAGTTTTATTTGTTCGAAAACACAAAATATATTTTAAACAAACATGAAATCAGTATGAAAAGTAAATTACATTATAATTAATCTAGGTCGGTTGATTTAGTGCGAGTTTTCGGATTGGATGCCAAATAATGGCTACTGTGTCAACCACAACATTTTGACAACATTGCCAAAATTTACAATGTTTTATGACTGAAATTGCCAAATCAAATAAATAAATATTCTTGGGACATTCCACACGGTGACAAGACGCGAAAAAGCATCAGCTTTCAAGGAGTCGCGTTGGAACAGGCATTAGAATCACCTAGCATGTAAGACGAAACTGAAGTGATCCTTGAGGTCCTACCAGAATAAACGATGTTTCTTTTTTTTCTTTCTTTGAAACAAAAAAAAATTATCAGTTCACCTACTTGAAAGTTCTGAGGTAACAAACATAAAAAAAACATACAGTCGAATTGAGTACCTACCTCCTCCTTTTTTAAGTCGGTAAAAAAAAAGTTAAGTGTTTGTAGCATAATAAAACTAATGCCTTTTAAATAAAAGTAAGTTCAATATATTGTTATTCGAATGAAAGTGAACGAGCTCTAAATTCAAATAAGTCAGTAGTATGTACCTAGGTATAGGTACTGTATAAGAGCTCTAAATTCTAATATGTCTATAACAAGTCTAACCTTCGTTTGAACCTAACTCGTATCACAGTACAGTCAGACATATTGTCGATACCTTTGTTGTTTGATTAAAATTTGTTGTAAGTTTAAAAAAAGAATGTTAGTTTATTTACAACTAGCTTACTCGCCCGCGCCTTCGCTCGCGTGGTACCTACCTTGATAAAAATTGGATCTCTGCTTTTATAACAATTAGTTTTAATATATTATTTATATTTTATACATTTACAGTCATCTGTCTACCATAACACAAGCATTAAAATGGCTTAGCTTGGGACAAGGTGATACTGTGTGGAATGTCCAAGGATATTTATTTTATTTATTTTATTTGTTTACTGTCACTTTTCTTTAAAATAAAATATCAATCAAGACATCAACCTAAGTATTTAATACATTTAAAATAACTGTGACAGTAAAAATATAGCCACTCAGCATTTAAAGAAACGAATACTCAAATAAAAAGTTATCAGCTAAAGTATGCTCTTAGTTAAGTTTTATTGGATAATATCACATTGTACATTGACAAATCGCTTTGAATCTCATAATGTTTGAGTCCATTGAGATGTAGGTATTATAGAGTCACAATCTAATAGCTGACAACACTCAAAAAAATTGAATGTGCGTGCAAATTCAATGTTCTACAATGACATTTGACATTTGAATGTAGACGTTATGTCGTTTGTTTTAATGTTCAATGTCGCTTGTACGCAAAAAAGAAAATTTCTGCGCACTACGTAGCGTGCGCCGAGTTTTGGCGTTTACATTTTATTTGTCTGATTGTGGCTCTACATCTCAATGTTTGAGTCAAATAAATGTATATCTCTTAACTAAAGCCAGCTTAATCGAAATTCGTGAAATTGAGAAAACTAATATTTTATTTCGAATCAATTTATTTGTACTTAAAATGGTAATTTCAGGGAATCAGAGGCAAGAATGGGATTGTGATAGGATCGTAGAATTGATGTAAATGGCTTTCTATAGGTATTGTATTAAGATATACACTCACAATATGTTTTTCTAATAAATGGAGCTATTTATTACATTAGATAACAAAATAAAAATACATTTTTTCATGAAAAATGATCGCTTGAATCCCACTAATATTATAAAGGTGAAAGTTTGTGTGTGTGTAAGTATGTAAGTGTGTTTGTTACTCTTTCACGCTCAAACGGCTGAATGGATTTGAATGAAATTTTGTATCAGGATTGCTTATACCCTAGATAACTAATAGGCTACTTGAAATTCCTGGAAAGTGCAGTGTTCCCGTGGGATTATAAAACAAAATGTTCATTAGAATAGTTTCGGTAGTTTGGCCGTGCAAAAGGCAGCTGTCAGACAAAATAACTTCATAGATGGCAGCACAGGCAAAAATATAACACCTTCACGCTCGAACGGCTGGACGGATTTGAATGAAATTTGGTAGCAGTATTGCTTATACCCTGGATTAAAATATACGCTTCTTAAAATTCCTGAAAAATGCATTGATTCCGTGGGATTATTAATCAAATTCATTAAAATAGTATACACAAAATAGTTTGGCCGTGAAAAAGTAACAAAATAATTTCAATAGATGGCAGCACAGGCAAAGTTATTATTCCTTCACGCTCAAACGGCTAGATGAATTTGAATTAAATTTGGTAGCAGGATTGTTTATTCCATGGATTAAAATATACGCTACTTAAAATTCCTGAAAAGTGCATTGATTCCGTGGGATTATTAAACAAATACAAAATAGTTTGGCCGTGAAAAACTAACAAAATAATTTCAATAGATGGCAGCACAGGTAAAGTAATTATTCCTTCACGCTCAAACGGCAGGATGAATTTGAATTAAATTTGGTAGCAGTACCCTGGATTAACAAATAGGCTACCTTAAATTGCTGAAAAAAGGAATGGTTCCGTGGGATTATAAACCAAATTATTCATCAAAATAGTTTGGCCGTGAAACGTAACTGTTAGTCAAAATAATGTTAATAGATGGCAGCACAGGCAATGTTATAACTCCATCACGCTCAAACGGCCGGACGGATTTGAATGAAATTTGGTACCAGGTCAGTTAATATCCTGGATAACAACAGTCATTAAAATTCGGTACATCACCTCATCATCGCTATTTTATTACATTTCCCACAGTTTCGGCTCGCTTCGAGTCTAAAAGCTTCGTTGCGCTCGCTTTGCTCGCATGTAGCTTTTTCAATCTTTTGCAAGCAAATTGAACTGTGTCAGACCTTAGAATAGGAACCGACCAGCGCCTTTTCTTTGAGCACCATGAGCAAACATAAGTGTCAGTCATGACGAATTTATCTTAAAAATTTGGAGTCTAAGAAACTCGATGCGCTTGCTTAGTTCGAAGCTCGCTACGCTCGCACGGTAGCTTCTTGAATATTTTACTAGCAAATTGAACTATGTCAGGCCATAGACTAAGAACAGACCAGCAGTCAGCCTTTTCTATGAGCACTATAAGCAAAATCAAGTGTTACACGACGCATTTTTCTTAAAAATTTCGGCTCGAGTTTAAAAGGCTCGCAACGCTCGCATAGTTTGAAGCTTGCTATGCTCGCTTAGTTTGAAGCTCGCTTCGCTCGCACAGTAGTTTCTTGAATATTTTGCTCGCAAATTGATCTATGTCTGACCATAGAATAGGGACTGACCAACAGTCAGCCTTTTCCATGAGCACTATAAGCAAAATCAAGTGTCACATGACGCATTTTTCTTAAAAATTTTGGCTCGCTTCGCTCGCATGATAGATTCTTGAATATTTTGCAAGCAAAATAAACTATGTCAGACCATAGAATAGGAACCGACCAACAGTCAGCCTTTTTTATGAGCTCCATAAGCAAAATCAAGTGTCACGTCAGGAGTATTTGTTTTTAAAAATTTCGGCTCGCTTCGCGAGTTTAAGACGCTCACTGAGCTCGCTTCACTCACACGGTAGCTTCTTGAATATATGCTGGCAAATTGATCTATGTCAGACAATAGAATAGGGACCGACCAACAGTCAGCCTTTTCTGTAAGCACTTTAAGCTACATCAAGTGTCATAACGAATTTGTCTTAAAAATTTCGGCTCGCTGCTCTCGCTTGGGTCGAAGCTCGCTTCGCTCGCATGGTAGCTTCTTGAATATTTTGCGAGCAAAATAAACTGTGTTAGACCATAGAATAGTAACCGACCAGCAGTCATCCTGTTCTATGAGCACCAAAATCAAGTGACACAATGACGCATTGGTCTAACCAAGGAGCAAAATTAAAAATTTTATGAAAAATTTTTCAATTACGTAAGAAAATAGTATAGTCTAGTTTCTCATTTATACAAAGCTTTTATAAAAGTGATTGCAAATCGTATTGGAGGGCTATTGGACCTTGAACAGCCACCGGAGCAAGCTGGATTCAGAAAAGGACTTTCTACCACAGACCATCTTCATGCCATAAACCAGTTAATAGAAAAATACTCTGAATACAATATCCCACTTTACCTAGCGTTCGTCGATTATACAAAGGCGTTCGACTCCATAGAACACTCTGCAATATTTAGTTCCCTCTCCAATCAAAACATAGAGCCTACATACATAAACCTCATACGTAATATTTATTTAAACAGTACAGCAGCAATAAAGCTGCAAACACAAGGCTCCACTTTTAAAATAGAAAGAGGTGTCAAGCAAGGTGATCCGTTGTCGCCAAAACTCTTTACCAGTACCCTCGAAGAAGCCTTCAGGAAGTTAGTGATCAGCTGGAGGACGAAGGGCATAGACGTCGGCGGAAAGAGGCTTTCTAATCTTCGTTTCGCTGACGACATTGTGCTTTTCTCGTCTTCAGCCCACGAGTTACAAAGCATGCTTGAAGAACTAAGCACTGCAAGCCTCGAGATAGGACTTAAAATGAACATGACCAAGACCAAAGTCATGTCGAACGCTACCAAGCGCAAAATAACCGTTCATGGGGAGGATATGCAATTATGTCCATGAGTACCTTTATCTGGGCCAAATAGTCTCCTTCCAGTGCAGACAAGAGCAAGAAATTGCCAGAAGGACAGAAAATGCCTGGAGGAGCTATTGGTCCATGAAAGACATCATGAAAGGTACTCTTCCAATAGCACTCAAACGGAAGCTAATGGACATGTGTATCCTCCCTATATTAACTTATGGTGCACAGACTTGGTCCCTCACAAACACCCAAAAGTCCAAACTCGAGGTTTGCCAGCGGGCAATGGAGCGTAGCATTCTCGGTGTTAAACTAACAGACCGCATTCGGAACACAACACTGCGCTCCAGAACCCAAATTGCTGACGTAACTCGTAAGGTTGCGAAGCTTAAATGGAGCTGGGCTGGCCATGTTTGCCGCATGCCGGACGAGCTGTGGGCCAAAATAACCACTCAGTGGAGCCCTGAGACAGCACGACGGCGTCGAGGCAGACCTAGAAAGAGATGGCGCGACGATCTAGATGGCTTTGACAAGGCGTGGGTCCAAGCAGCGCAAAACCGTGATAGTTGGAAGGATCAAGGGGAGGCCTTTGCCCAGCAGTGGGACACGAAGGGCTAGAGAAAAAAAAAAAAAAAAAAAAAAAAAAAAGAAAATAGTATTTTTCTGCACTCTCAAGGTGCATTTTTTATTCATATCTCTGACGATCCTCATCAGATCAAAAAAATAATCATCAAAATCGGTTCACCCAGTCGACGTATTTAGAACCTCCTCCTTTTTAAAAGTCGTTAAAAAATCTATTAACTTATACACCGCGGGTATCACCGCGGGGAACAGCTAGTATCAAATAAAGCCAGAAACTCATATAAATTGTAATTGTAAACATCAGTACTTACTAATAGTTCTACAAAACGGTTTTTATTTCTTATTTAGCAGACAATAATTTTCAAACGAAATTTTGTCGTTTTACCACAGAATAAATAATTCAAGTTTCTACAATAATAAATGAAACTCTAGAATACATTTCTTCTTACATACAATTATTTATTAAAATATATCTACAAATATGGCAATATTTCACACTATCTCTATTATTCGTAGCAAGTGGAGATCCGTGGTCTCTGCCTACCCCCATGGAAAGGAGGCGTGATTTTATGTATGTAAGTATCTCTATTTTTCAAGATATATAGACCATGACGAGTAGATAAAAGTCGTTCAATTGACCTCACCAAGTTTTTTTCCAAAATTCAACATTGCAAAGGGAAATTTCATCTGCTCCATTTATTCAAACACGAAACCATTTGCCATTTTCTAGTTCTACGTATGACAGACCACTTCGTTTACCATCTGTCATTTATTTAAAATGGCTGACCGATGAAATGAAATAGTTTATTTTAATAGAAATGATCGATAAGCGATAATAGCGTGATCCGAGGGCTGGCACTTATTTGGCTCAAAAGATCAGCATTGCCATCCAGCGCGGCAATGCTGCCAGTGTCTTGGGCACGCTTCCGTCTGGCAGTGGTTTGGATCAGTTGAGCTACCTATAGATCGTTTGTAACGATCCTTAGGTGGCTCAACTGGTTCTAATTGTATTTTGTACAGTTATGTAAATATTATGTAGTAGTTTAGTTTCTGTAAATAAATTGTCTATTTTTTTAATAGAAATAGTGAATCTGAAATAATGGTAAGTACAAGATGTTATGTTATGTCATAGAGAGTTCACATATCACCATGAATATTGGTATGCAAATTTTGTATTTATGTACTTATTTGGACATACCTCTGAGTACCCCCTTAGACATTTTTAAAAAGATCTAAAAATTGCCTAATGATCTGAAAGAAATGTCTACCGCTCCCGGGATGGATACAGTCGTGATCATTATTTCATTTTTCAAATTTTGTAATTATTATAATATTAGTCAAATTACAAGCAAAGCATTGTCACAACATATTCTTAATCGTCGGTTACCTATTCAAAAATTCGTGAAGAAGGACGTATAAAAGGGTGGCTTGGACATCGATTGCTAATTGTATTTAATTTGTCTTTGTAGGTATTAGTAGGCATTACACTTGACAGAAAGTTACACCTAAATGAACATATAGAGAACATTGTTAGTAAATCATTCAAAATGTATGGATTTGTCATGAGATCTAGCTCTGATTTCAAGCGACCATCTACTTACCTTTATCTCTACAAATCACTAATCCGATCTCAATTAGAATATGCTGTGCCCATTTGGAATCCATTTTATAATAAGTATCACATTGCTCTGGAATCAGTTCAAAAGAAATTTCTCCGCTGTATGCATTATAAATGTCTTCACGAACGTTTGTCATATAAACAGTTGCTTCATAAATACAAACTTCTTAATCTCCAACAAAGACGCTCACTGCTTGAAACAATGCTGCTTCATGCCCTTTGCAATAAAAAATATGATTGTATGCCTATAATTAATAAATTATGTTATATAGTTCCTACTAGAACGCATTGCCGCAACCCTTCTCGTATGTTTTACACAACTCGCTGTCGTACCAATGCTGGCATGCGATCGCCGTTGTTCCGGCTTGTTGACTCATTTAACACTAATTTCAACTCATTGGATATACCGGCAACCCGAGCTAGTACCTTCAAAAAAATGTTACTTAAAATTATCAATGAACAAGCACTATCTACTTATAATTAACTATACCTTTTAACCCGAGCTAGTACCTACCTTAAAAAATGTTACTTAAAATTCTCATAGAATAAGCACTATCTACTTATCATTAGCTATACCTAAACTTAAGTAAAATATATAAGTAATCCGTGGTAAACGGTGTTGGTCTCACATTTAGTTGTCATTTATCAATAAGAATGTAACCCTTTTTGTAATGTGTTACTGTTTGTTTACCCAAATAAATAAAAAAAATAAAATAAAATAAAATAGTATCATTTGGTCATGAAAAACTAGCGTAGCGGAAACTACTTCTACTTAATATCATTTTATTTGGAAAACAAACGTTCAATAAATATTTACTGAACGTTTTCTCTTCTTATAAAGAATAAATATTTACACAACTGAAAATAATATTCAGTCATTTTGTTTAACCTTTTCCGAGTCGAAAGAGCCCACAACATTCACTGAGAAAATATCATTATTGATATTATTATTTGAATAGAAAAATAATAGCTTTCAAAATATACCAAGACCCTATTTTTTTTATTCAATTCAATTAATTTATTTCAGACCAACAAAATTACATAAAACAGTCCTTATTTGATTTGTAAATGTGTTCTGAGCAAAAATTTGTTAAATAAATATTCAAATTGAACACACGTTTAAAACCAGTCCCCCTTTTTTTACGTCGTCCCTAAAGGGGTCACGTATTATTTATTCACGATATTTTAAACGTTTTAATAATTCCAAGCATCTTGTTAATGCGATGCTAAATCTTTCCCATTTAACACGTTCACTGCGTTACGGGGTATTTTCAACCCCGTACGTTGCTTTCATTCGGTGCGGAGCAGAAAATATAGTGTCTACCCTCTGGTGCGGAAGCTATATCTCTACCGTTTACTGCCGCATGACAGAGATGATTATATATTTGTGATCGTTGTTTCCAATGCTTTCAGGATATATTTTAAAAACATACGGGGCTTAATGAACCCCGTAACGACCAGAAAGCAAAAATTACCTTTAAGTGCGATACGGGGTCAAAGAACCCCGTATTCTTTTTGCATATATCGTACGAGTTTTTGAGCTCATTTACATGAGTGATGTGAATAGCGCACAACGTAGGTATCGATAAATAAAGAAAATGAAGCTTTCGCGACGCATGTTGGCAATGTGACTTAAAAAATGTTTGTTTGTGATACTATCATAAGTTTTTTTTTAATAACTCTGTTATAGTTTTATTTTGTATAGTTAGGAAAGAGTAACTAAGTTGCACTTGGTGTCCGCCAAACTCTATTTTCACTCCTGAGCTATACAAAATAAAACTGTTACAGAAGTAGCTATAAAAAAAAACTCATGATATGCATCACAAACGGTACAATTTTTTTTATTATTTTGTGCAATGTTATGATAAAATACGTGGTGGCGCTAGTTTAACGCATACAACCACCTTAATACGATAGCTAGTTATTTGTTGCTATTTTTCTTAAATAAATACTTATTTTTAATAAAATTATCGTTTCCATTCATTCCCATCACTATTTTCACACACAATTTCATCGATAAAAAATAATAATGTGCGTCACGGGGCATAATCAACCCCGTATTTTAACATTTTCAGTGCATTACGGGGTCAAAAACACCCCGTACATTTCTTTTCTTTATAATTTCATCAGTTTTAGCTGTATCTATATGCGAAAAGACTATAACACAGCACATTTAGTAATCTTTCAATTAAAAAAATAATACTTATAAAAAAGTTGAATTTCAGAATTTTATAGGTATTTTAAGCAACTAAGGTGTACGGGGCACTTTAAACCCCGTAACGCACAATCGAGTTGCTCATTACGGGGCGCAATATATCCCGTAACGCACTTGAATACAAGACGAGTTTTTAGATCTCGCAGTGAACGTGTTAAAAGGGGTGGGCAGTACCCCTCAAAAGGGTAAATGTTAAAAGGGATTGACATTAGTAATTAATGTTTATTGATTTAACCAAAACGGTAGACATTAAAGCCTTAAAAGACAATCTAGGTTAAAAAGCTTTTAACCTTCAGAATAGTATTAGTTTATTAACTTTGTAAGTAAATGTCTTTATAAATAATTCCATTTATTCTTAACGATATTACCTTTTACCATTTATCTTCCAAAATAATAAATGAGAATACAATTTTAACCTAATTCAAAACAAAAAACATAATCATGACTGTAATCACAAGAAGAGATTCGTTGTTTTAAAGGAAATCATTACTCATGAGGCTGATTTAAACAATCTGAGCTTTGATGGCTCAAATATCCGGTAATTTATCCACAAAATAGAAACTATAAATTAGCACATGATTAGTAAATTGGCACAAAGACATGGAAAATTGGATATCCTACTCATAGCTGGAAAGTAAAACATAAAAAAAATTGAACGTAATTCCAAAAAACTGTGCGTTGCTGCGAGTTAATAAGTTATAGGTACTTAGACATTATTATATTACTTAAATTCTTAGACATTCCACACAGCGTCATCTAGTCCCAAGCTAAACAATTTACTTAATGCTTGTGTTATGGTAACCTGACTGATACACTACAAAGATATTTTTTATATCTTTAAAATAAAAAATTATCGGCTTCTGTTTGAGAAAATTAGATGAGGATCTATTGAAAATAAGCTTCTTTAGCTTCATCTCGAAAAGGGGTGTCTCTTTTCGAAATAAAAATACGAGTAGAACAGCAATAATATCAATATTTCAAAATACTAGAGTGGTCGACAAATACGCTGATTTTGATTCCACCAGAAAGGAAACCAAGAGGAAGCTTCTAACAGCAGACAGATCTTTACGTAAGCGCGTGGGTCGAATGCGGTGACCTTGACGAGACTGCACGCCATAGTGTAAACAACAGTTACTGCTAAATCCGGCGCCATTTGTTTACGTATCGACCCGTGTTGGTTTAGTGGGATAGCGCCAGAATGATCCTAAATCGTGGGTTCGAATACCGGCCATGTACGGCCCAAATTCGAACCTAATAACATAACATCTTAAACTTACCATTATTTCATGCAAATAAACTATTTCATTTCATTTCATTTAATAGGTATGTCGCGGTCACTAAAATGTGCGCATGTAACAAATATTTTAGTTGTATGAAAGTCTGACTACCCTCTTAGTCATTTTCTTTGATGTTTAAATCTTCTTCCTGCCCTTATCCCACTATGTGAGGTCGGCACAACATTGTGTTCTTCTTCCATTTCCCTCTATCAGTCGTCATCTCAGCACTCACTCCTTTCTTACTCATGTCATCCCTCACACAGTCCATCCATCTTTTCTTTGGCCTACCTCTACACATATATCCATCCACATTCATATCAAAAACTTTATGATTGAGAATAATGATAATAAATGACTTGATTTTAGAGAATGTGTACTTCGTTTTGGACATAATTCCTGATCAAGATTATTATTGATCTGGTGACCCGTAGCACCGGTTTTTTAATTAACCTATTCCAGGCACCAGTCTCTCACAATTCTCTACAACTTCTCTCCTAACCACATTTAGCAAACTTTTGCGTAGCAACAGTTTAAAAAATTACTCACTAACAACTATGCCACAGAAGTAAAGCTAACGCCACACATTGCGGCGACGCAGTGATTACGACGCGTTGGGTGCGGCAAAGCGGTTATGTGGTTTTGATATTTCGTCCCTGTAGTTGGAAAACTAAATAACTAACAAAACCAAAATCGGGAGAAAAACGCAATTTACTATTTTTTTGCGTGTAAAATGGCTATAAAATTTTATTTGGTAACATTTTTACTATACATCTTTTGCTATGTTATAGATTGTTATTTAACCTATTTTTCAATCTAACAGTCTTATACGTTAGCTCATTTGTTTGCAAGAAAAAAAATAAAAAGCGATTATGTAATTTTCCCTCAACAAAGTTTCAAAGTTTTTAAGCACTTATTTATTTTTTCATGTCAGTTGTTTAGTTCTTCTTCGTCAATCTTCTCCATACAACATAAAAAAGCTAACATTAAGTGCCTTTATTTAATTTTCCTACACTATCTAATTAATAATATGACCTATTATTTATTTATTTGACTCCTATTTCCCTATTATTCTACCCATGGGTAAGGATTTTAATAAAATTAGTTCTTTGTTTTTAAATATCATCATCATCATCATCCGCAGCCCAATCTCTCCCACTGCTGGGTGTAGGCCTCCTTTCGTTCTTGCCATTTCTTCCGGTCCTGCGCTTGCCTGATCCACTGCCGGCCCACGACGCTGATAATATCGTCGACCCATCGCGCTGCTGGACGTCCGACGCTTCTCTTGCCAGTCCTCGGCAACCATTCTGTCAACGTTTTACACCACCTGTCGTCACCACGTCTTGCCAGGTGCCCAGCCCAACTCCAATTTAGTGCCCGGATACCGACATCCTTGACCTTGGTTCGTCTTTGGATCTCGGTATTGGGAACTCGGTCTACAAGCTTAATGCCGAGCATGGCACGCTCCATGGCCATCTGAGCAACCCTCATTTTGTACACAGCCTCCTGGGTGAGGGTCCATGTCTCGGCACCGTAAGTCATGGTGGGCAGTACACACTGGTTAAATAGACGGGTCTTCAGACACTGTGGGACGTTGACAGATTTTAGAATGTCGTCGAATTTTCCGAATGCAGCCCACCCAAGCTGTACCTACTCGCCTTTCGATCTCCTTTTTCTTATGGTCCTTGCCAAAAGATAGAGTATGTCCAAGATAAATGTATTTTTCCACCATCTCCAACCTCACATTTCCAACTGTAACAGCAGGAACTTCGGTGCCGGAGAGGTTTCCCATCACTTTCGTCTTGGACATATTCATCTTTAGCCCTACCTCAAAAGACGCATCATACAGATGTTGTAGCATGAGCTGGAGATCTTCGAAGCTCTCTGCAAAAAGAACAAGATCATCCGCGAATCTTAAGTGTACATCTTCTAAAACTGCTGTAAAAAGCTTGGGTGAAATAGTATCTCCCTGTCTCACTCCCCGCTTAATCGGTACAGGATTCGTTAGACTATGCATTCGAGCTTGCAGAGTAGCTGACGTGTACAGCTCCTGGAGCACATCCACGTGAATCGATATGGCAGCTATGGAGAGCGTGGAACACGGCCCAATGTTCGACACTGTCGAATGCCTTCTCGTAATCGACAAAGGCCATAACAAGGGGCCTGTTATACTCGTGACACTTCTCCATCAGCTGCTTTACCGTGTGGATATGGTCGATGGTACCGCTCCGGAAGCCGGCCTGCTCTACGGGTTGAGCTTCATCGATTTGGCGTGTGAGGCGAATAGTGAGAATTTTGGCAAACAGCTTGTACACCTGTAATAGTAAGCTAATTGGACGGTAATTGTCCGATTTTGCAATGTCACCTTTTTTGTGCATTATGTGTACTATTGCATTTTTCCACTGTTCCGGTGTGCGAGCTTCGTACAAAACCATGTTAAAGAGCTCCACGAGAACCTTAAAAACGGGAGTTCCACCTGTTCTAAGCATTTTGATAGTAACTCCATCCTCCCCAGGAGATTTATCTGTCTTCATGGCGTAGAGAGCTCTTGTAACTTCACACGGCAAGATAGGTGGTAAGATTTCCGTGTCATGGTGTTCAATTGGAGGACCTCTAACGCCATCAGGTGAGTTTGGTTCTGCTGCATTCGATGCGTAAAGTTTCCCATAGAACTCTTCCACAATGGTTACGATTCGGCTTCGATCAGTTACAGTAGTTCCGTGATCATCTTTAAGTTTTAATAACTGTTTAGATCCAGTACAAGTTTTTCTACGAAAGACTTTTGGGCCTCTATATGCCTTAATGGTGTTATTAATTATATTTGTGTTAAGTCTCTTCATCGATCGATGAAGCAATTTCTATACTGCCTCTTTTTCCGTTAATTTCTACCATTTGTGTTTCTGCTTGTGTTCGTTTTGTGTTTCTGCTGGTCCAATAATATTGAACAAAGTCTTATATTAAATTTTACCTAATCTAAAATTCCAAACAGTTAGAGAGATTTAGTAGAAAATTGAATAAAAGGTACTTATAACACAATCATGTTACACGAAAATTATATAAATGCTCTTGTTTAATTATTCCTAACTGCATTGTTCCTGTACAGCGTAGAAATGTGTCGAAGGAAAACTGAATAAGTAACTTTATGCATTTTATTCGCCGCAAAGTAACGCATAATTACACTTAGCTATTTTATTGCCGAGTTAACTACTTCTCCTTCGCTATTTTTTTATCATTACTCCAAAATTCATTTTTCCATCTTTGACGTCTTGACAGGTTCATTTTTATTTATTTTTTTATTGAAATATGATATCAAAACTTTAGTAACACAGAAAGATGCAGCTTGAATTGGACTTTATGAAGGTGCAATAAAGTCGATTTGGCAAAATGTGTTAGTTATTTAGTTTTCCAACTACAGGGACGATTTGTTAAATTTGAACAGTATTTTATAGGTGTAATAATAATGCCTATGATTATAAATTGATTAATGAAATATACAGCAATGTAGGTAATCTATGGATTGCCCGAATGTACTTGCGGGCGTAGGTATATAAGAGAAGCGCTCGTTGCGAAGCTTAGACGAAAGCTAGACGTTCTTGATAGATCGTCGAAGTTAAGCAACGTTCTAAGCGGTCACAATTTGTATGGGTGACCGCAAGTGGCATTAACATCTGAGCGCTTCCATACATCGGAGGGCAGGTTAAGTTGTCGGACCCAGCTTTTAAAGTCGTAAGGCCTTGACGGAGGCCTATATGCGGCCTAAGAACTTCGTCAATAGAGTTGGCCACTTGCTCATTATATAATGAACTTACATTTTATAAGACTATAAATATTTTTGTTACGTTTAGGCGAGGTGAAATATTTTCTGACCTCCTTTTTTTAAAATTGATTAAAAATGTGCCAATTGTGTTAAAGGCCTTGCCTCTGATAAACCTGACATTATGTTAAGGGATCTCACTGAAATTCTGAAGAGAGAAAAAATAAACGTTCATTATTTTTATCCAAACATAAGTTATGGACGTGTGCAAAAGACTAGGTTCTGACTAATATTAAACCACAGAGCCTCAGAAAAATAACGACTTTTGTTTTTAAGTATTTGAATGCATTAAATAAATATTCATTTTAATAAAAATAAATATAAAATGAATATAGGTACAATCACCGTATCTCCTTTCACACAATATCAGATAAACTGTCTGTGTCGTAATCTCTTGCGGCACCGCAGCATATAGCCCGGCTTTAATTCACAGAACCGCCAATGCACCTCGCCTGTCCGTGGCACATTGCCAGCCATTTAGCCGCTTCCATTGATTAGTCATATTTCGTATTTGGGTCATGACGGGAACTTCCTCTGTCATTCATTTTGTAATTAAATCGCTTGAAGTTGCGGGGTGACCGTGAGCTGTCTGAAATTAGCATTAGAAAGCAGTTTCAAGTTCAACTTTTGGTGCAATATTGATTTATTTTCGAGCTACCTATGAGTACCGTATGATCATGAGCGCTTCCGTGCTACGAAGGGCACGTTTAATTGTCGGTCCCGGCTTTTAAAGTCGTTAAGCCATGACGGAGGCCTTAAGGTGGCCTAAAAACTCCGTCACCTACTTTACAGAACTTACTTTACTTACCTACTTTACGACTGTATTCTCAAAATACGGTAGACATATTCTTTCAGATATTTTTTAGGCGTTTTTAGATCCTTTGAAGATGTCTAATTGGGTAGGGGCAGAACAGTTAATTTTGAGATGATCGTTCGATCGGCTGTAAGTTATACATTTTCAGCATTTATCCATTTGGTCCTTGAAGACCGCCGAAAACCGGAAAACGTGGAAAAGCATAGTGCAAAGTATAAAAAGTGAATAATCCACTTTCTAACTAGACACGACCTTCAGCAATGAAGAGGCCGACTAAGAAGAATCCATTTAGTTATTTAATAGAAATCTATTAAAATGTATTTGAGCAGAATAAAGCTAAAAGTTTTTCCTAAAAATAACGTTGTTTTCAGTGAAACCATCTGTTAATTACATTAACGCGTTTTTGTAACGTGAATAATTGAGTGAATTTTCGTACGTATTTCGGTTCTGAGTATTAAAATAAAATCTGTTACTAGCATAATAGGCTACGGCTTTGCCCTCGTGGTACATGCTTGACAAAAAGTAACCTGTGTTATTCCAGGTCAGAGACTATGTATATTCCAAATTTCAGCAAATTTGTTCAGTAGTTTTTGCGTGCAAGAGCAACAAACATTTCACACAGCGTCATCTAGTCCTAAGCTAAGCAACTTAATGCTTGTGTTATGGTAACCAGATGACTGATATAAAAAAGAAAGAAGAATCATTTATTCTTGTAGGACCTCAAGGATCACATAAGTTTCGTTTTACATGCTAGGTGATTCTAATGCCTGTTCCAACGCGACTCCCTACACCAGGAAAGGATCAAGCAAGAACCTGGTGGTGTGGGCCTAGCTTTTTTTTAAAAGCGATTTTTTATACTACATAGATACCTACTTTTTTTGTAGTCTTAGTTGTAGTATAAGATGAAAATTTTCAAATTCTCAATTAATAGATACGGTGTCGGTTCTAAATAAAGAAATCTATGAAAATTAGAAAACTATCAATTAAAAGTTTACCAGTTTTTTTATGGAGTTTTCTATAAATATACTAGAACACCAGCAACTAGTGCGAGGCGCTTATATCGTGTCAACGCTATTTTATTGCATCCCGCCGTGGGCTCTCCACCTATTATAATGATTCAGGGAAGTTTTGCTTACATACTTATTTATACATCAACGACCTATAAATTATTAACACCTTATTCCCGCGGATTACAGTATATTTTAGCTCAGCACGGTCTACAAATTCATGTTATTTTAAGTGCACTCTACGTACTTGCCATAAAGTCTATTTTTGATCGTGACTGGCGTGTATCGGGTTCAATTTGAGATATTGAATAATTAATGGATGGCTGATATTTTTGGAGTTTTATTCATATTTTAGGTCAAGTTTGTGGCAACGAGGTTATTTACAGCGGTTTTTTGCAAATTATTCGTGAGTTTGTGTTACCCGTTATAATTGCGAAGCTTAAAAAATATCAATTACCATAAATTTTAATAAAAAAGGTTTGTGTAATTTTACTTTTTATACAAACTGAAATAATACCTAACATCAAAAAATGAACTACAAAATACAGTTATAAAACAAGCTTTTATGATTCATTGACTCACAGGCTAATGCAAAAAATGTGCATACAAGTTATAATAGTAAATCAAACTTTAATGCAATTTTCATTTAAATCAAGCCTAAAATACATAAATATGTTTATTCAAATAAGCTCACTTTTAAAAACATTTTTACAGAAATAAAAGAAACGCAATCCGTACAAAGCTCATAAAAATAATTAAAATAAAAAATTTACCTAAAAAATTTTGGATAATCTGACTACCTCCTTTGACATCTTCGAAGGATATTTTACTATGAATTCGTGGTCAAGTTTTCGAAAAAAAAAATCGCTCGTAATTGCGGCAAAGCGTTTTTCACGTTCGTCATAGATCGTTGAAGGCAACGTTCTAAGTGGTCACAATTTGAATGGATTACATTTGGAACGCAAGTGGCTCTAACAGCTGAGCTGAGTGTGTCCTGTAGAGCACGTGAAATGTTATCGTTTCCGGATTTTAAGACGATAAGCCATGAGGAAGGCCTGAAAATTCACCAGAGTTAAACCCATGCCCGTTCGTTCGTATGAGCAAGTGGCCAACTCTGGTGACGGAGTTTTCAGGCCGCCTGAAGGCCTCCGTCATGGCTTAACGACTTTAAAAGCCGGGACTGACAATTTAACGTGCCCTCCGAAGCACGGTAGCGCTCAGCTGATAATGCCACTTGCCACCCATCCATGTTGTGACCGCTCAGAACGTTACTTAACTCCGATCTATCAAGAACGTCTTAGCAAGCTTCGCCACGAGCGCTTCCTGAGAAACACATGCTCATACGATTTTTAAAACAAATTGTTGTGAATAAATTCAGTCTAACGAAATATTTACAGTTCAAAGATTTGTGTCTTTTATAAATAGAAAATAATGATAGTGATTCTGTCACCGTGACGTCATGCGCTGACACAATGTAGTACACAGAAATAAATGTGGAGTAAGACATTCTTTGAGCTTAGTCAATTCATTTACTGAATAAATTAAGATTTAAGACGTTTCATGATTGTATTTATGCTAGTAGACTAACAGCCTCTTTCTCGAACGCAGTTCATCTCCAAAATAGATAGATAGATCGTTGTATTGTAAACTGTTGAAAATTTTACAAAGATGGTAGGTTTGTGTTTAAACATGAGTGCAAACAGTGCCCTTTTTCGGACGTACAACATATAAAAACTTAATAACTACTTAGTAAAGCTCACAATACCTTCAATCACTGAAAAATTCCTGCAGATCGTAATACACTTTGAAAAAAGCCAGAGGCCGTACTCGGGATCAACGAAAACGAAGTTTCGTGTCAATTTTCGGGGTCGGCTTATGTTGGTGGATACTGACTTCGTTATAGTTCACCAGCATAATTGGAACCCGAAAATTTTAGACCTCTGTTCGAATGAATTAATCAATGGTCAAATCACGTGACAGTGTCGAATTAGTCAAAATTATCCATACAAATTATCGGTGGCTAAAAATAATAAGGTTTTGAAATAGTTTTAACGATAATATTATTGAAAACCTAATGTGTTCATGTTTTATAAATAGTTATGCTGATAATAGTGGCAATTCGAAGTATCGCAAAAGCTAAACTTAACTAACCAATAATGTTGCCGTCCCTTTCATAGCGAGGGGAATAAAAAGGATGGCATTAATTTTAGTTAGTTTAGTTGAGCTTTTGCGACACTCCGAATTGCCACTAATGGTGTGCATTTTATTCATCCTAAAACCCAGGGTTTTTCTTAACATCTTACAAAATTATCTGATATAAGAACCTTATTAAAAGTCTTTGAAAACCCTCCTTATAAATGGCGATATCTGAAAGGATTTTTGGAAATTTATGATCCAATCACGGCGCAGATTGGATCCATTTCAATGAGAGTACGTAGAAAATAGGTGACCTAAATCCAGAATTTTTTGATCCTATAATAAAGGAATCGAAGAGCTGGAATTGTAATTTTATTCTGTGTTAGAAAATAGTATAAAATGGATATCACATTATTATCAGCGCTCAAGAAAACAGTTCGGAAATTAAGTATTAGCATTCTGCTTGTAGTGCAATAACGAATGCAGAAAATGCATTAAGTAATATCAAAACATACGTACGTTGTAAACTTAATTAGTAAATAAGAAAAACATTCATTTTGAAACCACACCGATCCTGCATGCCTGCATAATTATGATTGTAAGACGAATATTTTGAAATGTCTAATATTCGTTTAAAAATATTTAGGGACGGAATGGGTAATACTTAGCTTATTAAAAGTATTTCCGATTACAAATAATAAGTATTTTATTTAGGCCCTCTAACCGGGTTGCCATTAACCACTTGGCCACGAAGCCTATGAAGCCGAAGACTAAACTATCAGTAAGATGATTATTTCAGTTAAAGCACCGATTATGAAATACCTAAGTGTGGTTTAACACTATAATACCAAAAAATAAAAAAATAAGCTTCTAATAGGCTTCAGAAACTGAACATTAACTTTTTTTAATTCCTTTGTTCGGCGTAATAGTGGAATAAAATAGGCGGCGGCGCTAGTTTGACGCATACAACCTTAATATAAATTGTATAAATAAATCATTTGTCACTTTTTTATTTTTATTTTATTTTATGAAATTCTAATAATTTCAGCCCGTTAGTCCATCCAGATTCAATATCTCATCCCATGATATCAGAACTAGAAATAAATGTGATGTGTGCGGCATTGAGGTTATTCGCGTTGTCTCGCCGCGGCGTGGATATATCCACGACAGATCTGTTCGTGGTTTCAAAGCCTGTACCTACTCACCATGTTTTTCATTAAAAATGTATATACAAATTGTAATACAAATACATATTATATATTTCTTTGTCTTAATCTAAAATTTACATTCCGTGGGTTTGAGATGCCCTTTTAAGTATAAAAATACCTGTGTTAGGGTATCTCGCTCTTCCGTTATACAAATACTAAGTAGATTAAGTTCAGAAATTTAAGAAACTAACAACTGGAAATTATATGCACTTTAACACGAGCATGGTGAAGGAAAACATCGTGAGGAAACCCGCGGCTAGTCAGCCCCACACGTATTGACCATTGTCTTTCCTGTGGATGGTCGGCTAAGCTGAGAGGATGGTTTAGGTGCTGGGCAAGTCTCCATCTCAATAATGTCTCAGGCACTACAGTATCTCGTTGAGTGTAGGCAATGCCTCTACTGAATAAATCATCTAGTAAAGATGTAAAGGCCTGAGTCATCATGTTTTTCAAACGCGCTGTCACTGCGCGTTTGTTGCGATACAAACACGCGGCGAACAATATGTAAGCAGCGAACTACGACCGTGCACACTATCCCGTTTGTGAAACGCGCTGCAAACGCTTCACAAAATCGAGTGACTGTTCGTTCGAAAAACGTTGTGTGCTTCATTACAAAATAATGAGGCGAAATCAAAGTTGGTTTAAAATAGAAATAGAAATAATTCACGACTGTAGGTATCCTAGGAGAGTGGTAGACATTTCTTTCAGATCATTTAGATCTTTTATTCAGATTTTTAGATTTTCAGATCTTTTAGGCAATTTTTGGATCCTTTTGAAGATTTCTAAGGGGGTAGTCAGAGGTCCAAATACATATTTGGTACATGCCCATCTTGCAGAAGTTAGCTTTCCAATTTTAATTTTAACTTTAATCGAAGTTGGTTTAATAAAAAAAAAATTGCCTTTTTACTACACTATTATTCCATTAGACAATGAATGTACTAAAATAGAAACTAGAATATTTCAAAATGATCTTCTTTATGATTTTATTACTAGAGAAAGCAAAACATTTTCTCAAAGATGTTCTTTGAACAATAATAATTAACCTCTTCTTTGTTTATCATAGTTTCATAACCAGTTACTTCATTTGTTATCTAAGGTACAGTGATCAACGAAATCTCATTAACAGCTCAGAAATTTACTCCAAATATTATATTTTTAATGAAACTTTATTACGTATTTAAAAAACTATACACCAGTCGTAAATGGCTTAAAAACGAGAACCGACAATTTAACATGAAGCGGTTTTTCTTTGGATTAATTTAAAATTCTAAAATCATTTATTCAGTAGAACCACAAGGATCATATTGCTGTCTTAAAAGCTAGGTGGTTCTACTCCCAAATATATCAATAAATTGTTAAGCGACTTTTGCACTTGACTGTACTCGGAGAAAGTAGGTAAAGATAAGAAATAAATCTAAAAGCAAAGGTTATCAGTAACTATAGTAGGATGCAGTATTGGGCAATACTTTCATAATACAGTAAGTAAGACCGCTCATGTAACCTAGTTTCTACAAATAGCAAATTTTAATAAGAAATCTTTAAATAATCTAGAATATTTCAAAATCGGAGCGAAGCGGCCTCTTTGAGTAAAATTGCTGTGATCATTTTCTTGATATAATACCTAATATTACTATACAACAAGTTTAATAATAATTTTGTAGTTAAAACTAAACAAAAACGAATACATTGAAATTTAGACTAAAACAAAACCAAGCAAACTCCATACATTTCGTTCGTTGAATCCGTAACAAAATTGAATTTCAGCTTCCAAATGTCCACTAGAAGAATATTCAGAAACGCAAACATCCCAAACGTATACTGCACTTAGTGTTGTGCTTCGTTTGCTTGAGCGAGCTACTGGCACGGTCGAGTTATTAGGCGAGAGTATTTTGCTACCCTAAATAGAACAACAGTGCTCAGATGGCACATTATGCGTGTTGGTGACATTCAAAGTGTTAATCTGAGATTCATAACGGATTTAGAGCTTACCTTAAGCTTACCTTAAGTTACCTATGTTTGTCTCTTTAATTGATAAAAAAAACATTCTATAAATTGAAAAGATTTTACGACACATTAGTGGCAATTCGGAGTATCGCAAAAGCTAAACTTAACTAACTAAAATGTTGCCGTCCCTTTCATAGCGATGGGAATAAAAAGGACGGCATTAAATTTAGCTTTTGCGATACTCCGAATTGCTACTATTGTATGTACAAAGTTCACTGCAACGTTAACTGCCGCTTTTTGGACATAATACCTTCTGAAAGAGGCCGTTATATCGCTTGCATAGGTACCTATTTAGTTTGTCAGTGGCACTCATGTAAAATGCTTGAAGGTCTTTATAATACAGAATTTAGGTAATGAGTAATGTATGTGTAAAGAGTTTATATTTTCATCAATGTGAGCATTTATTTATTAGTTTTATGATCTCACTGGAAGTCTCTAACGACCAATTTTATTTATTTCAGTCTGAACTAACTAAATAAAAATGAGGATACAGATTATATAATGATATAAACAAATTTTCAAGGCTTACTTTACTTCTCATTTATTTGAGCCACTTAAAACTAAAGACTGGACTGTAGTTCGGTAGACATTGGGATCTCAATAAAATTGATACGCGATGAGTAACATTCAACAAATAGTAACAAGTAGCCACAAAAGTTAGAGAAAGTTAACTAATGTTACTGTGTTTATCAAAAAAAATTGCAGTGTGGATGCACCGTAAGTTACCAACTCACAAAAGCTTTTAAAGTCAAGTAAATAAGTAATAGACTCGTGTAAACGCTCCTTCAGTATTAGCACGCCGGTACTTGACCTAGCCTAGATTCCGAATAACCATTGGCACAGTACAAACGAGTACAGTAACTCATTTTACTTTCCACCAAACTATGGTAAGTGTTGAAAAGTTTTGTGTTGACAGTTATGTAAAGCTTTTCCAAGTCAAAGTGTGTTTTTGTAGTGTTAAAGTTCAAAGCTGTGTGTTTCTAAGCTAACACTTGAAATTTTACTTATTACTGAGGTTTGATACGGATACCTGCTATAACACCAAAGAAAGTAAAGAGTTATCAGAGGTTTCGTGAAAACCAGTGTTTTATTTCTAAACTATTTCAAAACTAAGCAGTGCTCAATATTGAACAATGGTACAGAACATAACGTGTGCAAGTCAGACTGCTACTTGGTCGGTTTTGAACGAAAATATTGATGTCAGTAACAATACTTGACTTCTTTTGCACAGCGCCTAAATTATTCCTACAGTCTGTCCTTGATTTGACAGCTCTAAAAATGTTGCCGTCCCTTTCATAACGATTGAAATAAAAAGGATGGCATCAATTTTAGTGCTGTCAAGTTAGTTTAGTTCAGCTTCGGCGACATACCGAATAGCCACCACTATGACAATAACCGTTTATACAATTGTCAAGAAAACTGATAGACATGACTTGATTCTTTAAGGCAATTTGTATAAATTATCTACAATGCTTGGGCCTTTAATCGACAATCGATATATTTTATTATTAGTTATATTTATTTGAGAAAGCTTTGTATGTCTTTATGGAATTACACACATACATTTTTGGATATGAAAACATCCATTAATACACTGCCTCGCGAGTAATGTCGATACCCATATCGACGTTGCTGGCAGGCAAGGGGTTCGAATCCTGGACGTGCATTCATTGATTTTTCATTTCGAAAATGTAAGTGTAATTCTATTTGACCTTAGAAAGCTAGGTCTTTAGATAGTTTTTAAAGGTCAAAGTTTTCATAAACCTGTCATACTGTTAACTTATTACCGTGCTTCGTATCTGTATTTTTTAATTTTAATGCAATTACTCTAATGCACATCGTTGTAATGAGATGTGGAAAATGGAAATTCCCTTGTAAATTCAGTTTTACCCTACATTTTACTATGAACCTTAGTAATGCATAACACTAATTTTGCCTCACTGTCGGGTAACGACAGTGAGGCAAAATTAGTGTTATGCATTCAGTAGTCGTATGGATTTTGACAGGTGGGCGGGGATTGTCACGAATCAAAATTGGTTAAGACGATCACAAGATTACATGGTGAAAGTGGGGATGAACAATCGAATAGTTCCAAAAGTACCCAAGTTTGGTATCAAATAAATAAATAAATAAATATCCTTGGACATTCCACACAGCGTCATCTAGTCCCAAGCTAAGCAATTTAATGCTTGTGTTATGGTAACCAGATGACTGGATATACTACATAGATACATTTTTTTTTTAATACATACATATTATACATAGAAAACACCCAGACTCGAGACAAATATTTGCAGATCATACAAACATTTGTCCCACAGTGGGAATCGAACCCACAACCTCCGCGTCTCAGGCAGGCTTTCGCCCACTGCGCCACAAAGGTCGTCAAAATGAAAGGAAATGGTGTGTAGAATGCAAAACAGAAAGTAACATAGAAACTGGTCATTTCCAAGATATGGGGGTAAGTAGGGGTGAATAATCGAATGTGTACTAAGTAGTGCCGGGGATTAATTTTAAATTTTATATTGTTAACACTGTTTAAATCATTTTGTAAAGATGATTATAAAGTCGATATGGCAAATTGTTCATACAAATCAAAACTCCGCCAAAGCAGACTAACAACAAAAACAATCTACTTCAGAGTGCCACTCTACGTAATCAAAGCCACGGGCTAAAGCTAATAAATCATAACGAGCACACAACGCGTGTAAAACAGCCGTCAGTCAGGTATACGTCAATTAATACGTAATATCACGTCATTAAACGGTGATCGGTAAACAGTAAATGAGGTGTGTTAGTTTATTTACTTATTAATAAAGATAATTGAAGGAGCCGTGATGGTCGAGTGGGTTAGTGCACGACTTTCGATCCGGAGGTCGCGGGTTCGAATCCGTGTGGAATAATTTATATGCGCATTTGCCCATTTTTATAGGCTTCGTAATTTCAATGCCATTTTTATTTTGTAATAACTATATTATTTTTATCTTGTAATGCACCCCGACAGGTCAAAACTAGGTTTAACAGGTTTTTTCTCGTATTTTGTCGTTTCCTCGACACATGGGTCGTTACCAAGTGGGAGCTTGAAAACGGACGGCGAAGCCGAGGCAGGCCTAAAAGAGCTGGCGTGACGACATAGATGCCTTCCAGGAGAAGTGGTGGGAAGAAGTGGAAAGAGATGGATGAAGTGGCAGTGGGACACATTATAGTTTATAAAAAAAGACGTGTGGCACTCGGAGACTGCCGCGGTAAAGCTATTGCATGGGGGGTGTTAGGTTAATTTTCGTTACGGAATTTCTGGATTCGGTCTCCACGCTCAAGGCCCGCGATAGAACTTCTATCGCGGGCCTTGAGCGTGGAGAGAGAGTGTGGAGCGTGGAGATTCTATCATAGAAGCTATGCAATAGCTTAAAACTAATACTTTTTTAATTTAATATTAAGCACATCTACTGTATCGAAGTGACCGTTGCGTGTAGCCGCATGTAATATGTGGTTTTTACGTGTCAAAGCGCACTTTGATGCAAATCAAAATAATTCACAAAATTGAATGAAATCATTCATAAATTGATTGTTGCATCATATTTTGCACCTAAACTAATTAATAGTTTAATTACTCTTTTGTTTAGATTGAAAGTTGCGGTTCAATAGTTCACTTCACTTCTTTTATTTTGGCTTTCGCACGGCTTGTGCCACGCATTTAGCCACTACCATGTGTTTTTAGTTAGTTTAAAGTTTAGTCACAAGGTCAAGTCAAAGTCATAGTCAGCGTCAGTAAAGATGTGGGATCTTTACTAAAGCTTTTCACGGACTATTTGAGAGAACTCGAAATGCAACGATATCCAGTTTTGTTTCATTTGCCCACACTTATGTACGTTCACGAACACTTAACAGTTAATAATCCACCATTATTACACATTAATATTCGCTAAAACACAAGTTTTGGAAAATAAAACAAAAAAGGCAACATGGCACCTCGAATTCCCGTCAAAAAGGTTCAATAGTTCCCGTGCAATTTATTTCTGAAATTCGGAGCCAATTTGTAATCAAAATCTGATGTGTCAATGTCAAAATAATTGCTAGTGTGAAAATATATCGAATTACTTTTGACAGTAATCAAAACAGCATAATTTTACCTTTTTTCACTCTGGCAGTTATTTTGATAATATATAATAAATACCCACATTACAATTTTTAAATAAATAAATTAAATGCCTAAGATTAAAATAAATGAAGAGATTAAGATAATAGTTAAGGTTTTACACTATAATAAAACATATAAATCATACTTTTATTGACCTGATGTAGCAATACTAATTGGGTAGTAGGTACCTAAATAATTATATTGAGGCCCATTCCATAAAATTGCACGAAGATCCACCAGCTCTAAGACAAATTATTATGATTACTTATATTCACTTAAAGAACCTTTGCACATAACACAACCTAACTGACGCAGTCGGGAAACAAAACAGTGTTTTAACGGCAACTCCCACGCTAATACAAGTTTCTTTATAATTCCTTTATAAAACCTCTATAATATTCTTTGACAATGACACTTTCGATACCTACAAATACTTTTTTGTGCCACAAAAATTCTAGCCCACGTTCTTTTAAATTGTTTTAGAGTTTCGTAGGAAAATGTTAATTAATATGGTGAGATTTTGACGTTTTATTTTCTTTATAAACGAAAAATCATACTAAAAGTTTATGACTTCGACGGGATTCGAACCCGATCACCCGCTAAAGACGGCGGGTTGCCATTGATCACTCGGCCACAAAGCCTATAACGACGACGACTAAACTATCAGCAAGATAGATTTCTTTTTTGTAGGTAAATGATTAATTAAGGTCTATTCGACCTGGCGCAACACTGGAAGTAGCGACAAAAAATGGAGAATAGCAGTGGGTTGACATTGGCTGAAATTGATGAGAAAATTAAAATGTCCGGAACCTTAGAATACAAACACACACACACACACTCACCAGATTCTCTTTCGATATTTCGTGTAAAAGTTCCGATGTTACGGTACATTAGCCATTAATTTTACAAACTTCTTTCAAAGTCCAAAGTTCGGAGTTCGTGCAAAGTTTGACGAAGTTTTTTTGTATAATTTTATCATAAACACCACCTACTTCTACAGTGGGTATAAGGTCCTTGTAAAACTTTGTTTATTGTAAAGTAATGTGGGAATTTTGTTTGTGCCAAAGAATGGACAATGACGTGTTTGTGTTATTCATTTGAATGGCCTTACATACAACCCAACATGTAGCTTTGACTTTTGCGTCGTGAGTTTGATTCCTACATTAATATAAATATTTACTACGTAAAAACGTTACTACGTTATTTCGTACTAAGTCGTCATATATATATTTAACAAAAAAATATACTTACCTATTATAAAGAAAGAATGAAAGAAAGAAAAATCATTTATTCTTGTAGGACCTCAAGGATCACTTAAGTTTCGTTTTACATGCTAGGTGATTCTAATGCCTGTTCCAACGCGACTCCCTACACCAGGGAGAGAATCAGGCAAGAACCTGGTGGTGTGGGCCTAGCTTTTTTTAAAAGCGATCCCTTAACAATCTAATTAAAATAATCTAAATAGCCAAGCTTCAGTGGGAAGCCAGTCGAACAAAGTAAGGCATGTCAAAGAAAGTAAAAGTAATTGTAAAGTTATATTATTATTATGAGACAAACAAAAAGTTAACACATACATTTAGCCCGTGAGTATTAAGCATACACCTTTCAATGCTTGTTATTCTGTTGTACAAATACTATAAAATATATAATAGAAACGTTCTAACTTCTAATTTATTTCTCGCTAAGGAATAAAAAGAAACGAACAGTTTGAGTGACATTTATATAATTAGTAATAGCAAAGACGATTAATATCTAGAAGACAGACAAAGGCCATACACAAAATCGTAACCCTGATCCCGCAGTACCAGATGGAAACTTGAAAACATCAATTTTATCCAAGAAATTTCAATACTTAATAGTAGGCAGCAACAATATTCAATATAAAAAAAATTTTAGCTCATTTTAACTAGAAAGTAATTGAAATTTCTTGGATAAAATTGATGTTTTAAAGTTTCCACAGTTTTTGACGACCTCTGTGGCACAGTGGGCGAAGGCCCGCCTGAGACGCGGAGGTTGCGGGTTCGATCCCCGCGACGGGACAAATGTTTGATTTTCTACAGATATTTGTTCCGGGTCTGGATGTTTTTCTATCTATAGTATGTATGTATTTACAAAAAAAAAATGTATCTATGTAGTATATCAGTCATCTGGTTGCCATAACACAAGCATTAAGTTGCTTAGCTTGGGACTAGATGACGCCGTGTGAAATGTCCAGGGATATTTATTTTTTATTTATTTTATTTTTTCCAGGCTATCTGGTAGGGTTACGATTTTGTGTATGGCCTTTGTCTGTCTTCTAGATATTAATCGTCTTTGGTAATAGTAAGGAGTGTTTAAGATAAAATTAGTCGAGAGCAATTTTCTTTCTGACTTAATAATTGAGTAAGGCACTTAGTATTATAAATGTCACCTTAATTTTGTCCAAATACATAATATGCCCACATTTTTTTTCTCCAATATTTTCTCCTACGTAATTTCATATTTCTATTTATTTTTTGCTAATGCTATTTGTTTATTTTTATCATCATAAATGAAGAATCTTACTAAAAGTTTACGGTTTTGACAGGATTCGAACCCGATACAAGCGATAGCCTTTCAGCCGGGCTGCCATAACCACTCGGCCACGAAGCCTTATGACGCCGAAGACGAAACTATTAATAGGATGATATTTAGGTTAAAGCACCGAATATTTTAAGATCTCTAGCTAGAAAAATGTAATACCAAAATTAAAATAATTATTAATGTTTACCTAAGTTTTCGTAAAGGTTTATTCTCATAAGTCTTAGCATTTTGTTAGTTAATATACAACAGAATTACGAGCATAATGTATCTAGCGCCGCGTATTGACACAAAACGTTGCGATATGAATAACATTATCATAATGAAAAAAAAATGAAAAATACAAATTAAATTTAAATTTATTAAATGAATAATGCTCAACTTATCTTTGCGATTGTCCGATAGATTGATCATAATACTGCTTTAAGACCTGATACCGTACTCGGGATCAACGAAAACGAAGTTTCGTGCCAATTTTCGGGGTCAGCTTATGTTGGTGGATACTGAATTCGTAATAGTTCACCAACATAATTGGAACCCGAAAACTGTAACGAAACTTCGTTTTCGTTGATCCAGAGTAAGGCCCCTGTGCAGTATGTGCACAGCACTACGTTACTTATTAAGTTACTTATACTACACGTATTTTCGAATCCGGCCGTGCATAAATGGACTTTTCGAGTCGAAAAATGTATATGCACTTTAACTCGAGCTTGAACTTCCATGACGGAGGCCTTTAGGCGGCCTAAAAACTCCGTCACCAGAGTTGGTCACTTGCTCATACGAACGAACGAACTCGAGCTTTAAACGGTGAAGGAAAACATCGTGAGGAAACCCGCGGCTAGTCAGCCCCACACGTATTGACTGCCTTTCCTGTGGATATGTCCGACAGCTAAGAGGATGGTTTAGGTGCTACAAGCCTACTCCATCTCGACAATGTCCCAGGCACTACAGTGTCCCGTTAAGTGTAGGCAAAGCTTGCCTTCTGACTCTGTATAAATCATCTAATAAAGATGTAAAGGCCTGAGTACTACACGTTTTTTGTACGAACAGTTACTGCGCGATTTCCTGTAGCGAGTCACCTGCTATAGCTAGTTATAGCTAGTTTGAAGCGCTCGTGGCGAAGCTTGCTAATACGTTCTTGATAGATTTGCGAAGTTAAGGAACGTTCTGAGCTGTCACAACTTGGTTGGGTGACCGCAAGTGGCATTATCAACTGCGCGCTTCCGTGCTTCGGAGGACATGTTAATTGTCCGTCCCGGCCTTTAAAGTTGCTAAGCCATGACGGACTTTAGGCGGCCTAAAAACTCCGTCACCAGAGTTGGTCACTTGCGCCTAAAAACGAACGAACGAACAGCTTGCCGCCTGCATTTTTTCCGCCGCGCGTTAGTATCGATACAAACGCAAATGAAACGCGCCGAAACGCGTTTGTCTAAATGTTGTGTTTAAATATAATTGTATTCTTACGTCAACCTGTAATAGGCTTAGAGATCAAGGAAGTGTGTTTTCGACTGTACCTCTGTGATTTTACGTTTGACGTTCGTTTGACGTATCAAATTATTTTACGGCGCAAAGAAACAAATTATATTTTCTTTGTTTCTGGGACTACTTATATTTAAATACGTATTTATTTTTAGTTTACTATTTGACTTCACAATTTTCGTGGGTTGTTTTGACATGAAATAACAAACGGTGTTTCGATTCAATCGGTCAATTTTCGATTTACCGCCATTGTTTTGATTCATTCTGAGAATTTTTATCTGGGTAAGAGGTATTGACTCGCGGTACTTTCACAATAATGTGTGACGAATGAGACATTTAACTACCCACACTATAAATATAGAGATAGAGTTTAAAGTCAAATAATAGAAACAGAAAAAAAATTATAGAAATTGACATTCGATGACAAAAACTCGAGCGATGTACTCGTATTCTATTAGCCTTATTCATAAAGATTTGACAATTTCGTATAGATTTAAAGAATGTTTCTTTCTTGTTACTCTTATGTCAATGAAAAAAGATAGCAACAGATTTAATATCCGTTTTAGCTAAGGTAGGTTTACTGAACCAATATGAATAAGGGGGTTTATCTAATAGTATGATTTTAGATACCCTTTTTTTTCTAAATTAATATGTGTATTTACGAAGCCTTTGTCACTTGGATCACGGTTTTTACTCAAAGTTTCTGTTCAAAAACGTTTCATCTATGATTCTGCAAGTGCAAAAGAAGATAGTGGATAGTTATCTTCCCGCAAAATAACCGCAAACCACATAAAATAGGAAACTTTGTATAATATCGTAGGTCTTTAGCCCTTGGACAGGCAGAGTCGGGTTACAAACCTGTCAAGAAGACGTACTACCTGATATAATATTCGTACTATTTATAGTATTACGTATTAATATTACGTATGTGTATTATACACGCTCGCTTTTAAAAAAAAGCTAGGCCCACACCACCAGGTTCTTGCCTGATTATTTCCCTGGTGTAGGGAGTCGCGTTGGAACAGGCATTAGAATCACCTAGCATGTAAAACGAAACTTAAGTGATCCTTGAGGTCCAACAAGAATAAATGATTTTTCTTTCTTTCTTTCTTTCTTATAATATGGCCGGCTAAGCTGAGAGGATGGTTTAGTGCTGGGAAAGCCTATTCCATCTCAACAATGTCCCAGGCACTACAGTGTCCCGTTTAACAAAGGCAAGCCTCCTGACGCTGTATAAATTATCTAGTAAAGATGTAAAGGCCTGATTTTTTTTACGCATTTGTAGATATTATATATGCCTAATATTAATATAATTAATAATTATTAATTAATTTCGATTTTAATTTTCAAGTCTTGCATCCAATGAACACATTTAATTTTTTTATTATTATATTCGGCGATGGGCTTGCAACCTGTCACGTATGGAAAGTTAACTACTGCAAAAAGTGGGCATGTACCAAATATGTATGTATTTGGACATACCTCTGACTACCCCCTTAGACATCTTCAAAAAGATCTAAAAATTGTCTAATGATCTGAAAGAAATGTCTACCGCTCCCGGGATACAGTCGTGATCATATTTAATTTCATTTATTATATTCGTGCGTAATTTTTAGTATCTATGTTTTCTTAGTTGTGTAGTAGGAGTAAAGGTAATTTTTATTTATTTAATTTATTATGAATCATTTTCATTAAATATCGAAAGTTTTCACTTAAACACCATTACAATGAATATAAGCATCCTAAATAAATAATAAATGTCAATGTTACTTCTCATTTCCTCGTCTCTCCCTTTGTAAAATGTTGTTTGAAATTGTACTTAAAACTTTGGATGGAAAAGATTACTGCAGTAAGACAACGTTAATTATTTTTACGAAGAATTGTAATTAGACCTGGAATTTTACTAAAAGTTATACCTGTAATTGTTTCAGAAGTTCTTGATTATTGATAATTAATATTTAATATTTATCTACAAATGATGGTAAATAATTCAGTCAGAAAGAGGTATTAGGACTTGCCTCTGTCTAAGTATCATTTATATCTTAAAAACTTTAAAAGAAATAATTTGTCTACCGCAACTTAGAAATACAATCGCTATCATATTGAAAGAAAGAAAGAAAGACAAATCATTTATTCTTGTAGGACCTCAAAGGATCAAGTGCTCAAGTTTCGTTTTACTTGCTAGGTGATTCTAATCTAATGCATATTCATTATCGCTATAAAATTTATTTATTTCATATTGTTTTCTCTCCGTTAAAAAACATTCAGAGCGGTCCCAATTTGGATGGGTGACCACAAGTGGCATTAACAGCTGAGCGCTTCCTTGCTTCGGATTTCACGTTAAAGTCCGAGCTTTTAAAGTCGTTAAGCCATGAGGCCTTGGGCGGCCTAAAAACTCCGTCACCAGAGTTAGCAATTAGAATACATAGATACATATGTATACAATTTACTGACAGGCAAGATCATTCTGGCAATCGAAACCAGTTTATTCTTATCATACGTCTTGTATAGTTTACCATTACTTGACTACAAACAAACAATTTGCTAAGCCAATTTCATAAAATTTAGAAACAATAGATGCGAATCGCGTATGTGATTTCAGATTTCTCTGATACATGAGTATGTATAGTCAGTAAGGTATCGCTTCAAGGAATAAGGTTATTGAATTTCCACATAAGATTTTTCCAAAATAACCAAAATATATTTACAAACTCGATTTCTATGGATTATCTCTACCAATATAACATTGAAGGGAAAAGAAAATAGCGCTATAAAGGTTTATTTTCGTGGTTTGTTTTCCCACTTCGACATTTTTCCTCTATTCTTTTATAGTGTATTTTAGTAAGTAAACTACGTTTTCCTATTGAGCTAAGGAATTCCCAACGTTACATCTACTTTCTTATTTCACGTCGGAAACTTACAAGAGTAACCCACATTTTATGTAAGGTATTACAAATAGTACCGACAACGGTTCCGCGAAAAGCGTCTTATGAATTCGTGGGTATGTTACCATCTGACATTTGAGCAAGCTTTCCATGCTTACAGAGATAAAATTAGCCCGCGCTATTTAATTCGTTCTGCGTCATCGAAGGTGTTATATCAAAAGATTCATTTTTACAAAAAAACTATTATTTATGTAAAAAAAACTTAAAATAACTCACGTTTAATTTTCCGAATTGCACTATATTTACATCCTTAGCACATCACTATTTCACATAATTTTGGCACCACTGTTTTTTTCGGGAACGGCGCGAGATGGAGAAATGAGCGACACGTCCGACCGGTCGCGCGCTCCAGCCGAGACTGAGCCCAGGCGAGGAGTGGGTGGGGGTGGGGTAGGCATGGGGGTAGTTTCTGAATGTGTGCGTGCTCTTCAGGTCACCAGAATTCGGTGAAGACAGTTTTGGAGTGGCATGCCCTATATCGGCTTGAATTTCCGCGCTTTTTTAGGATTTTTTACTGAGATTCTTGTTTTTCGATCCTCTGCTTGGACTAGTTAGACCTATTTCGAACCACTTTAAACATTTTGAACTTTGATGGTTCAGTCATAGTAAAAAATCATTTGTTTGGGTATCTCTAGGATCACATTGAAACGTTTCAGAATCTAGGTGATTCTGTTTAAGGCAATGATTCTGCCTGTTCCACCTCGACACACCAAGAAGAACAGACAACAACACAATGGTGCTGTGGACTTAGCTATTTCGGTGATTCTTAATCTAAATAGTCAAGAAGAGATGGTTAGATCGAATCGAATGAAAAGTTTTGAGAAAGCGCTTGTGAGATTCTGAATGCGTGTGACGCAACGTTTTATTTTTGCTCGCTGAATTGTAAATTCCCGCTGCGTTATCCAAATTTCGAGTATTGACCTCTATACATGATTTATAAATACTTTCGCGGTATAAATAAATGAACCGGATTTCTGTATCTAGCGCGGTAGACATCGTTATAAGTACTGAAGAGTTTAGTAAAATTATGTAAGTATACGAAATGTTAAAATTTAAGAAAGAACTCTATATAGCGAAAAAAGAAAAAAATAACCGGAAAATCAGAGGTACGGTATGCTTTCTTTTAAAAGGGCGAAAAACCTCTCTTTAAGTATTATTTATAAACTTTGTTCAAACTCAATACTGACTGCTTTAAAACAAAGAGTATTATTGTAAGTTAATCGCTATTATAGTAGTCATCTGCTCTACTTGGGATCAACGACAACGAAGTTTTATGTAAATTTTCGGGTTCCGTTTATGTTGGTGAACTGTTACGAATTCAGTATCCACCAACTTAAGCTGACCCTGATAATTGTCACGAAACTTCGTTTTCGTTGATCCCAAGTAGAGCCTCTGAGTGTAGGGATGTTCGATCCGATACAAATGTAAAATTCTATTTTATTTGTTATTGATACATTTCTTTATGTAATTATTATAGCTGACGACCTCTGTGGCACAGTGGGCGAAAGCCCGCCTGAGACGCAGAGGTTGCGGGTTCGATCCCCGCTACGGGACAAATGTTTGTATGATCTGCAAATATTTGTTTCGTGTCTGGTTGTTTTCTACGTATAATATGTATGTATTTAAAAAAAATGTATCTATGTAGTTTATCAGTCATCTGGTTACCATAACACAAGCATTAAATTGCTTAGCTTGGGACTAGATGACGCCGTGTGGAATGTCCAAGGATATATTTTTTTTTTTTTTTATTATTGAAACGCAGTGCTTGGAAACTCTATTTTAAATAACAATTATTACTAAGCAAGTATTTTTGCTTACAAAAAAGTTTGGAGATAGGAAAATTTTAATTTTATTTATTATTTTTCAATGTTAAACTTTAATTGATGTATTATTGTAATATATCGTTTCAAACGATCCATTGATTGCTCAACTGCTCATTCAATAACTTCGGGCATGAATTTTTAGGTGCACATACATACATACATAAAATCACGCCTCTTTCCCATGGGGGTAGGCAGAGACCACGGATCTCCACTTGCTACGATCCTGACACACTTCTTTCGCCTTATTCACTCTCATTACATTCTTCATACACGCTCTCCGGTTTAGGGTACTTTTGACCTGGCCTTTCTCCAAAATATCACCAATTTGGTCCAAATGTTCGCCTAGGTCTTCCCCTAGATGTCCCACTTACACCCACTTAGGTTGTACAAATACGTCATTTACTAGTTTACATGACTTGATACGATATTGGATTTATCTAAAATATCGTATCGAAGCCACTGAATCGATACATTGCTATCCAAAATATCGATACAAGGCACCCGGAACAAACATCTGTGTGTAGTATACAAATGGATACGTCAATCAAACGCGCCCGATGCTCACTCTAATCGTCGTCAATGATGTCTGTCAATGTGTCCTAGTGAAGCTAGATACGATGCCTAGTCGCGATAGAACAGGCAGTAGAATCCCCTAGATTTTAAACTCATGAAGGTGGTCTAAAAAACTAGATGATTTATACAGAGTCAGGAGGCAAGCTTTGCCTACACTTAACGATACGCTATAGTGCCTGGGACATTGTTGAGATGGAATAGGTTTGCCCAGCACCTAAGCCTCCTCCTCTCTGCTAAGTCGGCCATATTCACAGGAAAGATATCGACCGTTTCCGCTACAAAGGTCGTATAAACCAAATACGTACTTTTGGCAATGAGCAAAAAACGAAAATGAAAAAAAAACTTTTGTCCATAACTTTTTTGTTTTTATAGTTATAAAGTTGTGATCAATAAAGAAAATGCTTGTGTTTGGACCGTGCATTACCTCACTTAATTACAACGGTGTCGGGGCTTTATTTAAAAAGTTAGCATGGACTTACACCACTTAAAAATAAAAAAAATGGTTTATACGCCCCAAAAAAAACTCATCTAAACACGAGCGTCAGTCGTAATTGCCATTTGTGTACAGACGACTATAGTTTTTGTATCGTATAGACCATTTATTTTACTAAAAATGGATTTACACCCTATGTAATGTACCATAAATGTAATGTATTGATCCTAAATTAATGATTTCTATAATAATGAGTTGGTAGAAACGCTGAAAATGAAGAAAGAAATATTTTTTTAATAACAGCTAAAAGTTTAATTAGTGTTTGTTAGTTAGTAACAAGTAATCAGGTGCGTGTATCTAGTATAATCATCATAATAAGGCTTATACTACATCATCTAGGGTGGTGTGGTAGCCATTGAACCACCAAAAGTTTAGAAAGCTGTAGTTTTTTTTTCTGTAACATATTTACAATACTTTTTAGCCCATGACTTAGGAAATTTTAATGACTTTGAAATTGCATTTGTATTTTTAGCTTTTAGCTGATAAATACTTGGCAAAAAGACTTTAAAAAAAAAGAGGGAAATGGCTCATTGTGTACTCCTAGGGGGACACAATGAACTGGGGGGTGGGTAGTCAGTAAACCATGTGGTACACAATAAATCGTTGTTCTACCATTAATGATTTAAGCCTAGAAGGATGTTACATTATAAAGGTAATTGTGTTTTTTATTAATTATTTATATCAATCAAGATGTTTTTTAGCATTTACTTCTGGCTTATGGCTTTAGCTCTGGCGTATTTATCGTTATTAAATGATCTATTTATTACCTATCTAATATTTCTTATATTATGATCTTCTATCATTTTAAGATCATTAATCTAACATTTCTTATATCATAAAAATTATCTTAAGTGATATCTCCAAAGTTATAGTGTGACCAGAAGAAATAGGGTTTTTTTATATAAAATTGTTAAAGTAGTACGCGATTAACCATGGTTCATTGAGTGCTAAAAAAAAACGTTTCACTGTGTACCATACCCCTATTAAAATATTTAAAAAATTTCTACAGTTATCAGGAACGCGATTGGATAACAAGCATAAATCTAAACCATGCTAATTAATCTATTCTTTAGATAAAAACAACACATCAGTTCCTAGGACTTTAACAAATTGAGTAAAGAGAAAAATATACTGACATTTTTTCCTTACTTTTTGCACTTGAAAACAGAAGTTTACTCATAGCTCGCTCGGTTCGGGCGACAGTTCGCCGGCGACTAGACGTGACAGGTTAGCATCAGAAGGCGGTTCAAACGTGTATTAATGTATAAGCTGGCAACGTCACGTTATGGCTGTAGGCCCTGTGGTTCACTGAGTACACTTGATTCACTGGCTACCACACCACCCTACCTTATCTCCGTTCAATAAACTAGTTATTTAGCAAGTAGTGGCACAAAAAAATAGAGCCAGCATTTTAAATGGGAAGCGCTCAAAGTATGTTCCCTTTTAGCGTCAGTCGACTAAAGCGCATGTGTAGGGAAGTTGAAAAGCTCTCTGATTCGGTCACAAAGCCTGATTCCAGTGTGGCTGAAGACCCAAGATCCAAGCAGCTTTTAGGACCACATGGCTCTTGGTGAGGACAGAATTCAAAAGCTCTCAATTTAGTTTTGCTCGAAGGTAACCGTGGTGGTACCTACTGTTCTTTTAAGAAGAGTGATAACACATTAAATTACCTATTAACTAGGAATATATCCATCTCGCATCTAAGTCATGCTTATAAACTGTTTTCCAGTTCTAGGAGATTATTAATATTACAAACCATTTAAGTAGGTAAGTCCATCTTCAAGAAAGAGGTCAATCGTGTAATTCAACGTGGATGGAATCGTTTGGGAAACTTCGTAACGTCTTTTCGTCCTGCATACCTCAGTGCCTGAAGACGAAGGTATTCAACCGGTGTGTGTTAAGAACCAGTAGGTAATGACTTACTGATCCGAAACCTTAAAGGCCTTATGAATTGGCTTAAAGTCGCTAAACGAGATAATAATGAAGATGGCTCGGATTTTTTCTACGGAATCAAATCAGAAATAAGCTATAGCTCGAATAGCCTTCTTCTGCATCACGAAGGCTCGCTCGGCGTCGCTTGCGTGTGCCCACAGCTCCTCACCGTAGATGAGTGTGCTGTGGACAGTTGCGAAATAGCACGAACGCACTACCTCGCGGGTGGCTGTACTCGCCAGTCTTCACAACGCAAACGAAGCCCGGCCGAGTTTTGAGCAGATGCTCTCTATGTCCCATGTTTGGGAACTATCGATTTGGAAACCTAGCAGCTTTTTTGATAGCACCTGTTCCAACTCTGCTGATCCCGCGAGCACCCTAAGTGCTGGGGGTTTTTCACCGTTTAGCTTGAAGGTTAGGCGCTACTTCACAGTAATGGATGCATGCGGCATGCATCCATCGTGAACTAGTGGCTGAAGGTTAGGAGAGGCATGCAGCATGCCTCTTCTAACCGAAACAACTGAAGATCTATGATCTACCGTCATATCTGAGATGATGATAATGATTGATTATGACTATGATCCATGTTATACGACGTAAAGAGAACAATTTTAAAAATTTTAATGTGAGTTACGCCCTTTGTTGCGTAAGCAAATTGAAATAGAATTATATTTTTTTGGGTGTAAGTCACATAATATTTTGTGATTGTGTTTTACGCCCCTAATAATTCGAAAAATTTGTAGTTACGTCAAGTCCTTTTTCGTAATCCTAACCAAATGTGTTTTACGCCTTGTTTTTGCAGGCAAGTGTTGTTCAGTTACATGCAAATGCTGGGTAGTAAAAGCCATTTTTTTGGACTTAGCGCAATTTTAAATATACCAATCGATAGAGCGTAAAAAATGCTATAGGACTGCATTCTTAAGTCAATTTGGCCAAAATGGTTTATACGACCTTTGTAGCGGAAACAGTCGATATGGTCAATACGTGTGGGGCTGACTAGCCGCGGGTTTCCTCACGATGTTTTCCTTCGCCCTTTAAAGCTCGTGTTAAAGTATATTAAATTTTTAGACCACTTTCATGGTCTATCATCTTTAAAATAGATGCTATATGAATCTAACTTTGACTAATTCAATTAATTATGATCTTGCGCATTCTGCGCGTTTCATTTGCGTTTGTATCGATACCAAACGCGCAGTGACGTCGCGTTTGAATAACACTATGTGACGCCTAGCCTTAGATTGATTTGTCTTATTAAATTAAAACATTATTTTTAGCCTCAGAATTATATCAAACGTTAAAAATAATAAAAGTCATAACCAAAATTCTCACTCTATAAAACGCCAAAACTTTATAAAAACTAAAGAAATTCTAATCCAAAAACGATTAGGTACCTTCAACTTTTTATCTTTCACAGTCGAGCGCGCGCGCCCCCATCTGTGTCTCTTAGAGGCGTAGACACGCAGCTATGTAGCTTGTGTTTGTGGGTATGAACAAATTATTGATTGGTGAAAATTGTGTTTGAAAAATAAAATATGATCATGACTGTATTTGAGATGCGATAAATATATTCTTTCAGTTTTTTAGGCATTTTTAGATCCTTTTAAGTTTATGGGGGTAGTCAGAGGTATGTCCAAATTCCCGCTGCGGGACAAATTCCCGTTTGTATCATCTGCAAATATTTGACTCGAGTGTTTTCTATGTATAATATTATGTATTTACAAAATAATTTATATAAATAGAGTATAATCAGTCATCAACACAAGAATTAAATTGCTTAGCTTGGGGCTAAGACACTGTGGAATTTCCAAGGATATTTATTTATTGATTGATTTATCATTATATATTTATACGTTTTTAAACATAATAAGATTAGACTTGGTTTTTTTAATTGCTATTTCGTAACCAATAGTAAGAAGTATTTAAATACAAGCGAACAAATACAGCAATCTTATAAAAAACTGTTCTTAAAGTTCTTGTCACTGTTCATACCTAACCACTACCTATAACATTACACCTCTATGCGCTAACGGTTGCCCGCCACCTGTCATGACAGGTGCTGTGAGACAGAAGGGTGCTGTCTCTGTCAGAGGTCATAGTACACCTGTATACCGACTGTGGACAAGGAGGTGTGTTGGTCAAGGATTATTAAATTCAATTTCATAAAAATTAATTTAAAATATAAATGTCAGAATCATTTTTGCTTTAAATTTCAATTAGCTTATGCAAATTTTTAACGTTTCCTTGCCCCTAACTATCCCTTAAAATAAATGTTTACGCTCATAAAATTTCTTAAACATAATATCAACTAGCACATCAAAATAATGGCAAAACATAACTCATAATATATTTACGTTACGAACGTAAATACAGCAGTTACGTCAAACGTCAATAGCGCGACCTTGCCCGCCACCCGTCACGATTTACGGCGCCGTAAACTATGCTTACAATATAGAATAGAGCAAACAAAAAGGCTAGATTTAGATATTAGTGGCAATTCAGAGTATCGCAAAAGCTAAACTTAACTAACCAAAAACGTTGCCGTCCCTTTCAAAGCGATGGGAATAAAAAGGATGGCATTAATTTTAGTTAGTTTAGTTTAGCTTTTGCGACACTCCGAATTGCTACTATTGTGTTAGAAATTAGACTCCTTAAGATCTAATAATAATCCAAAATGTATAGATGAATAGCTAACTCGCAGCTTCGCTCGCGTGGTACCTACCTTGATCAAATATAGCCTATGTTCATTCGGAAAGTCCATGCATACATCAGTGAAAGAATTTTAGAACGTTTCGGAGATTACATCAAACATACAAACAAACAAACCAACTTTACTTCCACCATAGTAGCTATAGAAGTATAGATAGTATAGAATAGAAGTAGATAGTATAGAATAGAAGTATAGTGTACACATTATTTATTATTTATTTATTATCATTGGCCATCAATTGGCCAGTCCTTGAAAAGGCATGTCAAAAATACTCTGAAAATACAGAATTTAATTTCTCTAACAAAAGTGGAACCTGTCTCTAATATCTATGGTAAATTGGTAACCTACTTTATATTTAAAAAAAGATTGCGCTTGAAGTTTAAACATTGCATCAGATGGTCTATATCCGTCGTCCGACAGCCTGCCACCCCTCACGGTCCATTAGCGCACTTACTCGAATCTGCATAGATTTGCGGAAGTTAAAGAATATGGTAAAAAGCGATAATCAGTCGCTGTCCAGAGTTGAATATTCATAGCATGAGTTATCAAGTTGCCGGCGGCAGTTTGGATTTGCTCCTTTTTAACCGACTGCTGTGAAACAGGGGCTATGTATTATTGATAAAAAAAGTGGAACAGTATTGATTTTTGTTCGTGTTTCTCCATCGTTCGTTCGTTCGTATGAGCAAGTGGCCAACTCTGGTGACGGAGTTTTTAGGCCGCCTAAAGGCCTAAAGGCTTAACGACTTTAAAAGCCGGGACCGACAATTTAACGTGCCCTCCGAAGCACGGAAGCGCTCAGCTGATAATGCCACTTGCGGTCACCCATCCAAGTAGTGACCGCTCAGAACGTTGCTTAACTTCAACGATCTATCAAGAACGTCTTAGCAAGCTTCGCCACGAGCGCTTTGTTTCTCCAACTGGTCAGTAAAGCACAGTTTCAAAAGTGACCAGTTGACGAACCACTCGAGTTTATATTTTTGATTATAGTGTTATTTTCGGTTAAAGCACCGATTTAAAAAATGAAATACCTAAGTGTGGTTTAAACCACACTTAGGTATTTCATTTTTTAAATCGGTGCTTTAACCGAAAATCATCTTACTGATAGTTTCGTCTTCAGCGTCAAGGACTTCGTGGCCGAGTGGTAAGGCAGCCCGGCTTAAGAGTGATCGCTTGTATCTCGCGGGTTCGAATCCTGCCGAAGTCGTAAAACTTTTAGTAAGATTTTTCACTCGAGTTTAGATTAGAAAATTAATAATTAATCTTTGCTCTGAAAACGATTTACACAGGCTAGTTTTTAAACGATTTTAATGTACGTACTTTTATAAAAGGGTCAACGAGTCAAAACCCATTTTTTTATTCAAGATAGCAATTTTAATTTAACTAACCTAACATGCTTGTGACATAACCATATTCAGAACAAATAAATAAATCTTTATCTTTATCTTATCTTTGTTTTGCCTTGAAACGTCTCAAAAGAAACGCAAACTGATCAAAAGTCAGGAAATTATAGGTTAACATTCAAAAATGTCATGCTAATTTGAACTGTCATGATATTTTGAATTGGCTTATAGATAATTGTTTCTACTCAATCAATGAATTCTTGACATCTAAATTTTAATTTTAATATTGTAATTATTATTGTTTAATTCTAATGATCATTATTGTATTTTGCTTACTCGTTGACTTCATTTTGTATTGTTCCTATGACTGTTTTTGAAATTAATTTTTATTTATTTTTTATTTTAATTTTCTTTTCTCTCTTTTATTTTATACTAAATTGACATACATACCTACATTCCACAAAAGTGATTGACAGTATTAGTAACATCCATCCAGAGCGATGTTTTATAATAATATTTGCATGTTGTGACAAATAGCTGAATGTGATGAACTGTATTAAATTTTAACACCTGTTTGTAACTTACCATGTTCAAGGCAAATAAATGAATTTGAATTTGAATTTGAATTTGAACATTATAACCTTGATAACAAGAACGTTCGCATTGTATCATAAAACATCAAAGTGCCAAATCTAGTTCTTTTATCATTGTGTCAACATTAAGGCTGTGCGCGTACGCCTCTCACTTAGTCGACCAATCAGAGACGAGCGTTGATGTCTGCTGCGCTGTGATTGGCTGGAACATTTTGAAGGCTGGATTCATTTTTGTGGAATTTAAGTTTGTAAAAAAATATTTCGTAAATATACCTAGTTTCTTTAATAAAAAAAGTATGCTGTACAATATTTTTTTACTTTTACAGTACCATTTTTAATAAAGAACAATGCACATTGAATAATTTATTGTTTATAATTTTTTTAATTATAAAAACACGAAAAAAAAGGTAAAATCATATTGACTTGAATTTCAATTTGAACAAGTTTAAAAAAATCTTAGAAAATAGTGGCAATTCGGAGTGTCGCAAAAGCTAAAATTAACTAACTAAAATTAATGCCATCCTTTTTATTCCCATCGCTATGAAAGGGACGGCAACATTTTTGGTTAGTTAAGTTTAGCTTTTGCAATACTCAGAATTGCCACTAATGACCAACTTGTTAGGAAGTATCTTCTTAATATCTTGCTTTGATATAATTTAATAATGCTTATTTCGTTTTACCATACTTATATAGTTACATCATAGTTCTTTCGTTCATGACCAGCGCTTCACAATGAAAGTTCATTGAACTTAACCTACGATACTAAAAGGGGTTATAAGTTTTCACACGAATAGTTTTTTCCCGAGGAAACGAATGTGGATTCCTTTTACATTACAAATATAAAGTTTCAATATACCTTCAATTTCGTTGATTCGGGGAACGTTTTATTACGTCCGTTCGAAACTGAATACCAAATTAAATTATTTATTAGATATGTATGGATGTTTGTTTGAGTGGCTAACTCTGATACAGTTTTAAGACCGCGTAATGGTCATCATACTGGTACTAAGGATCCTTTATTTAAGTAGATCCGTGGTCTCTGCCTACCCCCATGGGAAAGAGGCGTGATTTTATGTAGGTATGTATATCTAAAGAAGATGTAAAAACCATCTGCCAGCCCTCAGATTGTGTACTACACTTGTCTCGGATTGTATCCAAGTTGTACCAAAGCAAAAATCGCAGTAAATCGCGAAAACAACTGTCAAATAAGACAGTAATTAAGTAAGTTATCTAAAACAGTCCAGCCGTTTAGTGTAAATTAAGTGACTAACAAAATTTTAAAATATATTTTTTTAAATCAGATAAATGTTTTTACTCCGATATCTTGCAAAATACACTAGTGCGTTTTTACGTTGATTATTTTTTAGAAATGCAGCACTCGGAAATAGGATGGGATTGAAGGCATCATTATAACCGTTAAAAGAACCGTAAAAATAATGATATCTTATCACTAATACACATGTTGCTTGTTAAAACTTGTAGGCAACTTACACGTGTGTATTCCATTCAACCATACCTCTACGTGGTTGTGACACGAGTTGCATTGGAGGGGCATTTTTTGTTTCATTCTTTCGCATACCATTTTTTATACGAGCTCGCTAGTTTAGGTACCAAACTACCAACCTACTGTAAGTACCTGTAAAGTCCAATTGCAAGTGTTGTGATGTGGCTGTTTAGTGTGAAGATAAAGATTTTCGTCACAATAAATAAATATCTTTGGACATTTCACACGGCGTCATCTAGTCCCAAGCTAAGCAACTTAATGCTTGTGTTATGGTAACCAGATGACTGATATAATACTTAGATTTATTTTTTGTAATAACATACATAATATTATAGATAAAAAAAACATGAAATATCTGCTGAACTTGAAAACATTTGTTCCGCGGCGGGATTCAAACCCGCAACCTCCGCGTCTCAGGCGAGCCTTCGCCCACTGCTCCACAGAGGTCGTCACAATAATTATCTCAGTGCAAGTGGGGTCATTCAAATAATGTAGGTAATAGCTAAGCAAAAGTACTTGTAGAAATTAGAGAAACAAGGGATAAACGCCTCAGCCGAAGTTCGCCTGGCATCACACGATACATCGACAACACATACAATACAATATTATCTTTCCCATAGGCAGAGACTACAGATTATATAATGCTTAACTTTTTATGAAGGATGTAATAAGAGTGAAAGAGACGAAAGAGGTGTGTCAGAATCGTAGCAAGTAGAGGTCTGTGGTCTCTGCCTCTCTCTCTCTCTCTCTCTCTCTCTCTCTCTGGCTTCGTTTATGAATGGCATAATATGTCAAGGTATATAATGTAGGTACGTAAATGCAAATCGTGTCTTTACTCACGTAATAAAAAAGAATACATCGGCTGGTAGCTAGTTTATTGTTGATTATTATATGCTTTGAGAGGAAGCAAAAATACCTTGCTTATTGAAGGTATTTTTAATTAATTATCTTCTTTTAAATGAGTGCTGCTGAGTTTCTTATACTTACAAATGCTAAACCTTTTGTCTGTGGGTTTATCATTGCTCTCACTATATTTATTCAAAGTTTCATTCGAATAAATTAATAAAAGCTATCTTGATTTGCGAAGCGTACCATAAATTATAAAAGCCCACACTCGCCCGCGGATCGCGAGCAAAGTTGTGATGAACCCGTGAAGCAGGAGTGTAGATTGCATTCGCATACTCTTCACGCTTTGGCGTGCGATCCGTGCCTCGTTTTTGTTGGTATTTTGTCCCGCGACAAAGGAATGTCAACAGTATTGTCAAATCTTTGTGAGTGTGGATAGTTGACAGCAGCTTGTGAATGGGCTATAAAATATAAACACTACAACCACAAGATGATTTATAATATTGATATTTTAATTGACAAACATAAGTAGGTACTTCACTTTCAAAATTATCGTGAGTTGTATTAGACACTATAATAGCACACGGGAAATTACTCACGTAAAATTATCGTCGATTTAGATACCGACAATGTTTTGATTCTTCCGGAGAATCTTCATCTGGGTATGAGTGTGGTCACTCCTCGCGGTCGCGTCTCACAAACAAGAAACATTGTCGGTATCTAAATCGACGATAATTTTACGTAAGTAATTTCCCGTGTGCTATTATAATATAAGTGCTTTTTTTTTAATTAATTAATAACCTACAACCTACAAGCCACGACCTATACCTACTTATTCCAAGTTTCACCTATATACACTAATATTACCAAAATCTAAAGGGGATTTTGAAACTAAGTCCTACTTAAGTTATGGCAATGAATCAAACATCCAAACAATTTTTTCACAATATTCAACGTTTTTATTATTAGTTTCATTCAGAAATTGCTAAAAGTTTATTTTGACCCTTTCGCGGATTTTATCAAAAACTTTCGCCAAACCTCATACCTACTTGTTTTGGAAAGTCAAAGGCAAATAAACAGAAGACGACCCTTGGTCATAATTAGAAAACTTCTGCCTCTGAATATCCAATACATTTCCGAATATTCAACGGTGGCGAAAAATTGAACTAAATGGAACCGAAATTCAGTTTTCACCATGTTATTGTAGTGTAGGTAGGTACCTACATACCTATCATAAGACGTCACTTGATGACGTATAGAAAGATAAGAGAAATGAATATTAATTATTTAAATGTCAAAGATATCCGACTACAAGCATATCGGATTACATAAACATGACCTTTAGTTAAAATAAAACAAATACCATTTAAATTGTAATAGAGATAAAACTCTAGTATATAAAGGCTTATTTTACCTGAATAAAGGCAGTCAGTATACCTACATCAGTAGGTACAGAACCAACCTCAGTCGTGTTATTTACTCCACCAACATACATCATGTCTCTGTACCATTGCACACGTCCACCGGAGAATGGTAGGGTTCTCGAACCACATTACAAAATTTTTGATTCGGCCACTTGTACGGAAGCCTAAAATAGCGGGTTGTAATTCATAATTTTGTTTACTTACCGGGTAAGAGTTTTGATTGGGGTTGTTTGTTGGTTTAAGAGCACGTGTTTGTGTATAAGGTTTACCTTGTGGCGAAGCGGAATATCATTTACTGACGTATTCATGAATTAGTTTACATAACAAACTGTTTTAGTTGTAAAACCAATTAAGGTGGTTCTATGCGTCAAACTACCGCAGCCTATTTTATTTATTACGAAAACAGAGTTTGGTGTCCACCGAGACTTGGTGACCAAGTGCAACTTTGCCACTCCTCCTAAACTATACACAATGAAACTATTAGGTTTAAAGATATTTATTCTCAAAATAGACAAAGTCACTTAGGTACACGAGAATACTTAATTAGCTAAATGTAAAAAATTATAAAAGTGAAAAAGTGAAGTTTCATTCGGTCTAAAACTATTGCAGAGGTATTAAAAAAAAGCATTATGATTTGTTTCACAAAGGAACATTCTGTTTTTTAAAGTTCCTTTGTTCTACGTACCTAATAGTGAAATTAAATAGGCGGCGGCATAATTTGACGCATACAGACAGCTTAAGCTAAATATTACGATAATTTTATTTTTGTAGCTATTTTATACAAATGTCTATTGAAATGCTTATTAAATTAACATGGAAATAAATCAAAATATGATGAGCTTATCAGTGACTCGTATTCAATTTGCTAAATTACATTTTAACGAAAAAAATATATAACGTAACAGTTGCTTATCTATAAAAAAATAGAAGTTCTTTTTATATTCATATTGGCGCCCAAACTGGGGCCAATATTAATATAATTGTGTTACTGTGAAGATTGTTTATTGATTTCACTTACACTTGGCAAAAACTGAAATGTATTAAAGCTTTAACCCAGACTTTCAGGATAGTGTGCATGGTCAAGTCAAGTCGCCTGCATTTTTCTCGCCACGCGTTTGTATACAAACGCGCAATCACTGCGCGTTTCATTTGCATTTGTATCGCTACTCATACGCCTTGACTGCGCGTTCAAAAAATGTATGTACGAATAGAAACGGAAAAGAAGTTTTTGTCCAGCAGTGGGTCTCAGTGGAGTTTTAGATGAAAGTAAGAAAGAAATGTAATATGGCCAATTGGCTATAGGTACCTGGCGGGTAGTCTGTTAACTTCTAAAATGAGTATGTGCTTTTTGAATAATCATGGTGTGGAATATACACCATAGCATCATTACTTAAAATAACCCCTCGAGCGTAGAACAAAGGATATTCCATCACCAATATTTTACCATTAAAAGTTCAGATGTATTTCGAATCAAATAAGAAAACGGAAAGCTATAAACCATTTGATATACTGCCTGTTGTGAGCTCATACTGGCGCCCAACGTGGGGCAAAACAATAATACAATTTCGTTCAATAAAATAGTAATTTTAGTCGACTTCAACATTTTTTTCTTTTTTTTCTTAGAGTATAATAATAATTCAGGTGTGTGAATGAAAATGACAAAAGTAAACCTTTTGATTTAAACTCATTTCATATAAATACTGGGGGCAATTCGGAGTGTCGCAAAAGCTAAACTAACCTAACTAAAACTATTGCCATCCTTTTTATTCCCATCGCTATGAAAGGGACGGCAACAATTTTAGTTAGCTTAGTTTAGCTTTTGCGACACTCAGAATTGCCACTTATATCTATGTTTATGTCTCTTAATTATTATAAAAGTAAAGTCAGTTCGTATGAGCAAGTGGCTAACTCTGGTGACGGAGTTTTTAGGCCGCCTTAAGGCCTCTGTCACGGCTTAACGACTTTAAAAGCCGGGAGCGACAATTTAACGTGCCCTCCGAAGCACGGAAGCGCTTAGATATAAATGCCACTTGCGGTCACCCATCCAAGTTGTGACCGCTGAATTTTTATTATATATTTTTAAAATGACAATAATATTAGGTATTTTTTACTCTATTTCAAAAATATTAACGGGACTTAATCGCGGATTGAAATCAGTCATCGAAACGTCGAGGTAAATAAATAATATTGATTTCAATACGCGATTAAGTCCCGTTAATATTTTTTAAATATGTTTTCAAGTCGCGATAGTTTAAAAAGTTTTATTTTTTACTCTGTTTCAGATAACTCTTGTCAAGAGGAGGGCATTACTGATAGCGACACAGTTTTATACTATTGCTGATAGTATCGTTATCACTGGTACCAACATAAAAATATTTGTGTATGTATTTGTTTATTCTTGAAGGCAAATACAGCTAAGGTACTTGTGACTTTAGTCGAAGATGATACAACAAGCCCTATAAATCACTACATATCGTTGTATTGTTCAGGCAGGAGCAATTCACAGGTATCGTGTATCCAATAGACACAGGTAGGTATCTAGGTACATCTAGGTTCTCTACAATCTGTATTAATACCATTGGCTCTAGCAGCCGTCAAATCAATTAAACCAATTTCCGCAAGGCCCGACATGCTTCTACAACGAACCACAAATACCTAGCTGCTAGGGATGTTACTAGGTATTTCAAAAAGACGTAACTTTTGGTAACACAATATTTTTTGTACAAACAAATGAAATAGAAGTCTCTTTCGAAATGTGATTTGAGGTCCACTGAATAAATGATTTTGACTTTGACTTTTGCGAAACTGCTTCAAGAAAGTAACTGATTCTGAAAAGTCGAGGTACCTTACTCTTCAAAGACGACTGTATGTTCAAAGTACTTATACTCGTAATATGATGTAAAACTTAAACTGAGGCCTATATAAACATTATAATAATAAAAACATGGGTAGGTAAGTACCTATATAATTAAGTTGCACTTGTTTGCGGCGACGAGTGACACAATATCTTCTGGTACAAATCAATGGTACCTACTATCAACACCACGCCGTCTCGTCTCATCTAGCTGTAGGTCTACTCTGCAAACCGAAAACGATGGATCGTGCCAATAATCGCAGGTCAGCTTATGTTGCTGGTAACATAATTTCGAAATTAACCAACATAAGCTGACCTGCGATGATTGTCACGATGCATTGTTTTTGGCCTATAGAGTAGAGGGGCTGTTTCCACCGTCCCACGAATCGACGGAACACGACACCCTTCAGCCAAAATTCTGAATTTGAGATGCTCTATAGTTAACCAGTCGGAACTCTCGACACAAATGAATTAAAAATATAATTGTATTGACCATTCTTTCCTGTGGATATGACCGGCTTAGCTGAGATGGTTAAGGGCTGGGCAAGCCTATTCCATCTCCAATATCTTAGGAACTACAGTGTTCCGAGTGGGCAAATATTAGTGGCAATTCGGAGTGTCGCAAAAGCTAAACTAAACTAACTAAAATTAATGCCATCGCCTTGCCTTTTTATTCCCATCGCTATGAGAGGGACGGCAACATTTTTGGTTAGTTAAGTTTAGCTTTTGCGATACTCGTAAAGACGTAAAAGTTTGATTAATTTCTGACGACGGAACTTTCAGTAACACCTTGGTAACATAACATCTCTACAACGTACCATAATCTGTGGTCCTCTGTGATTCCAGAACCCACCGCATAATATCTGTGGCGTTTTATTGTTGTGGCTTTGTCATACAGCGGAGTTATATTATTTCGTCACTAATTTATGCGAATATTAATGCTTATATCATAAGCAGTCCCTGCCCGTGGTTCAGCCTACCTACCTACACCATTTTGCTTGTCAACAAAATAATTAAATCAACTTTTGGGTCAACATTTTTAAAGCAATACATTATTTTTATAATGATTAAAAATAAATCCTGCTACTATTTCATTAAACGAAAACGAAATCGCAATTCTATTGTTAGACCATGAATCTTCTCGACATATTCAACAGTACATTTGACAGCTGAAGCAAAAAGTCGATAAGCGCCATCTACGTTTTCAATCACATCCGAATGACAATCGAATACACTAACGCACAGCTAGGGGGTAGCGTCGATAATTATAGATTTTTTTTTTATTGGTTTTTTAAAAGTTAACCGTCATCATAAAATAAAATGTGACTAAAAACTTGATGGTTTTACAACAACAGATTTCTATAATGATAAATATTGGGGGCAATTCGGAGTGTCGCAAAAGCTAAACTAACCTAATTAAAACTATTGCCATCCTTTTTATTTCCATCGCTATGAAAGGGACGGCAACAATTTTAGTTAGCTTAGTTTAGCTTTTGCGACACTCAGAATTGCCACTATTGTGTTCCTATTTTTCAAACTTAATGACACTACTGATAACTATAAACAAGAACGATATTTTCACCACCTTCGATGCGATGAGTGTACAAAAAAGATGTCATACTCGTAATTACATTTGTCAATTCTACAGCATGAGTAAAAATCAAAACGCTGTTAGAAAAGTTAAGCTGATAAACACTCCACTCAAGAAAAATTATTCAGATTGGGTGGATGCAGAAGTCTTTTAGACCTTCATGCTCCATCTTTGGCCACATCGTCAATTAACAGCTGAGATTGTGGTCATACGAAGGTCTATTCATAATGAAAAAATACTCTCCAAATGTCGAACAAAATGTGTCACCTAATGCCCAGTTCCAATATCGAACGTACGGATGTCCGTAGGTAGGTTGTCATAGCAACGTTGTTATCTTTCAAAAACTGTCATACATTTTGAGTTGTATAAACAACGTTGCTATGACGACCGACCTACGGTCATCCGTACGTTGGATAGGAACCGGGGGTAAATCACACCCATCGACGTAACTCCTACTTTCGGTCACTCTGTCGCATGAAAATTTAAACACGAAGCGAGCAGTAAAACCGCTATAAACCTCTTTTATGGCGCATTGTCCGTCTCGCTCACACAGAGATTAAAGTTTTATTTCATGTGTTCCAGGATATGAAGGCTTTTAATTGATGAGTAAAACGTCTTTAAGATCTGGAAACGTTATCTCGGATTGTTCTGCATTACGACTATTGCCATTTTATTAGGTTGTATGTAGTAGACATGCATATCGTACTCAACTTTGAAGATTGTGAATTTGAATTAAGACAATTTTTTCCGGAGAATCATTTATTCAATAAGATCTTACTAACGCCCAAATACTCAAATACTACTTACTTAACGTAAGTGATTATCTATGACATTTGACGTTTGTCTATACAAATCTGACAAGTAAGAGCGTCCTAAATGGTTAATACGCTCCCAAATATTTAGGTATCGTTTTACAATTCGGGCATAGACACGTCAACTTAAAACTAGGGGATTCTACTGCCTGTACCGACACGCTTCGCGTTTCACCAGAAAAAAGAGCTCGTGGCGAAGCTTACTAAAACGTTCTTTGATAGATCATTGAAGTTGAGCAACGTTCTGAGCGGTCACAACTTGGATGGGTGACCGCAAGTAGCATCTCAAACCTCCGTCACCAGAGTTTACCACTTGCTCAACGACCTTACTTACCATAGATAAAGTTTATCAGCTTTTTAAATTTGTTGTATGTGCATTTGACCTTTCAGCTCAGTTGATGGCAGCTATGCCTATTTAATTAGGTCGTGGGTTCAAAAAACAAACTACACAACAAACCCAAAAAATAACGATTAATCCCTATAAAACATGTTTGATCCGCTCAATATCCTCTCATAGACGAGAGGTATACAATAGATACCTTTTCAATTGTTTCAACCCTTTCAATAAGAACCTACTCACACTTGACTGCTCCCCAACCCTTCACCGGTCAAGCATTAAACAATAAGACAGCACAGATTTAAGGTCCGGTGCGTCTTTGAGTTGTGTTTCACTGTGAAAGCAATAAAAAAACTCATACCTTTAGTAGATGATTCATACAGTGTCAAGAATTTTTGCCTATGCTTACCGGGACACTAGTTTTTGGGACATTGTTGAGATTAAATATTGCCCAGCACCTAATCTTCTCAGCTTAACTGGACATTATCATCAGGAAAGATAACCGGATAAATAAATAAGTATTATACCTAGTAATGAAAATACAGTTGAAATTCATATGACACTGAAACTGCGCTCCGCTTCGCTGCTCTTCGCCGCTCTTTTGGTGTGAGTTGAGCCTTATAGTAAATCGTCTACAATCTGTACAACGCTGTCCTAAACAAAGGGAAACAAATGCAATAATCCTTCTGATGAGCCATACATCATGAGACGTCAGTTAACTAGTTCCACGAAATAGTTCTGCCAGATTCAATGAGATAGATTCGAAACCGCTTGATTCGGCTAAAACCATTATGTTCAATAAATAAGTTCGTATGGGCTAGTGGCCTACTATGACCAATTTTTAAACTCTATTTAGTTTTCCATCTATCAGTAGTTTTGCTTGCCTCTAGCGGATACCAAGACGAACTACAAACATTTTACATAGCCTTATACACTATCGCGTTCACTGCCCATGACGCACGTCGCCTATTTGCGAGCATGGGTTAAGAGGTTATAGGAAATTTATTTTCTGTTTATTCGTTAACAATATCGTGAAGATTTAGTAGATACAATAATTTCACACATTTTCTTCATTTCGTTATAAATCACTTGGTTGGATTACTGTAGAATAGAATAGAATATTGTGCACGACAACAACCATCAGCGGGCGCCGACGCACATAGCTAACTTGAATTGTTTAAGTTAGGCTACTTTTAAGACTATTTTTCAATAGCAATATAAAAAGTCGAGTCATTTAGGTTAAGATAGTTATAGGGCCTTGCCAGCCGCCTTTTACCAGTCGAGTCATGTTTGTATCTTAGAGTCTTTGTTTTAGTAAATTATTAACCTAGGAGTAAGTTTTGGGTAAAAGGTAGGCAGGGGCAAGGCCAAAGTAGTTATAAGTAATAGTAGGACCTCGTTAGGGCCGCCCTTCTACCGTTCGAGTCGTTCTTTATAATTTAGAGTCATTAGTAGTAATAATAAAGTTAACCTTGCATTAGAGTTTGGGTAGAAGGGTAGGCAGGGGTGGGTTTAGTGTTAAGATATAAATAAAACTTCAATTGGTGGGTGGTCTTATTTATTCCCGGAGGAGAGGGTGGTGGTAGGTAGGAGAGGTGAAGTAGGTAGAAGAGGTAAAGTAGGTAGGGAAGGTAAAGGTAGTCGAGATAGGGGTGCCCGGGTCAGACAAATACCTACCTAGGGAACGGGAGGACGGTCCAGGCTTAAGGTTGTCCTGGCGTCCTGGCCCTTGTAGCCTAAGTAGGTACTTGTGTTACGGCACGTGTAAGGATCTCTGAAGGTCAAACAGGTCACCTCACACCACACCTCCTCGTGTCAAATCGGGACCTATGATTGGGTAGTTTTTAGAGAGTAAGAGAGAAAAATGTAAGAGAGAGATAGACTATAGTTTTTCAGTGGTTTCTAATAAAAACGCGCTGCCGCAGTAGTATGGAGTGGCCAGGCGGGACTTCAAATATAGGTTCGCACATTTCGGTGCAAAACCAAGTTCTCAATTCTTAAATGGCAATTCGCAAGGCGAAGCCCTGCCCGACCGCTCCCAGACCCTGCCAAGCTTAAACTAGTAACCGACGTCTTTTCTTTGTACTGCCTGCTCCCACCATCTGCAGCCCTAAAATACAGTCCACTCAATCGGAGCCGAGGAGGACTCGAACAATATAATAGAATAACATTTATTTGGCAACAAAAGCACAGACATAAGTACATACAAAAAAAGACACAAAGCACTAATTAACAGAGGTAGGTAGGTAGGTAGGTAAGAGGGTACCTACCTACTTGGGTAGGTACAGTACTTAGGTCTAGATGAAGGTAATAAAGTTAGTAGGTATACCTAACACAGGTAGGTACCTAATTGTTTGCGTAGGTAGGCTGTACTGTAGGACCTATACCTACACTGTAGGTCCTACAGTAGGTATCTATACCTACACTGTAGGTCCTACAGTAATCCAACCAAGTGATTTTTAACGAAATGAAGAAAAACTAAATAGAGTATTTATTTATTTATTTACGCACTCATAGATCTATGAGTGCGTAAATAAATAAATAAATTAATTATGATCTTTTACGTCATGACGCTCTAATGTTTTTTTTTTTCAGTTAGTATCTGAATAAACCTCAGCCGAATCATACGGTTGACAATCAGTGGGTTGAAGTGAAGCGGGTATGACATGACGTGACGCGTGACGTAACAGGCGGACGGACAGCCCGCTTTGTATGTACTAGGCCTGACTACCCCCTGTTCGAGCTGTATAATTACTTGTATCGAAGGAGTATGGATATGGATGGACTGTATTGTGACACAATATGATAAAAGAGTGAGATGGAGAATGTTTTTGACCGACGTTATTAGAAAGGGCAGGAAGATAAGTCCTAGGGTACGGTAGAGAGTAATGGCAATTCTGGATGTCGCCAAAACTTAACTAAAACAATTTGACAGCACTAGAAATGTTGCCGTCCCTATCATAACGATCGAAATAAAAAGGATGGCATCAATTTTAGTGCTGTCAAATTGGTTTAGTTAAGTTTTGGCAATATCCAGAATTGCCACTAGTGTCTCAAATTTTAGTTACGTCTTTCAAAGTTTTTAAGGATAGTCTTGGGTGATAGTCAGCAGTGGTCCACTAATAGAGTTGGATCCTGTCTTAAAACACCGATTCGTTCATCGTTGGCTGGTACAACAATAAAATTAAATAAGAAGATAATAGTGGCAATTCGGACCGTCGCAAAAGCTAAACTAAACTAATTAAAATTAATGCCATCCTTTTTATTCCCATCGCTATGAAAGGGACGCAACATTTTTCGTTAGTTAAGTTTAGCTTTTGCGATAATGTCAAACAATTATGATATTACAAAATATGCATTATTACTGTCAACACGGTCAAAAAACCCTATGGAGGCAATGTCATGTTGAATTTTGCTGAAATATTGGTAGTTATTTGGTGCATACTTGCATAGGTACCACATAACCTATAATAGATACCTAATGTATAGGTAGGTATAGTGTATAGATATAGTGTTAGTGTGTGAGATACTGAACCGCACTGGCTATCACTGTTTAATTATTGAAATGTGTAGGGATGGGTGCTTGTCGATAGAATTTATATATTTAATCATATGACACACAAAACAGAATACAGCCAAACAATACCGTACTACCCCCTTAGACATCTTCAAAAAGATCTAAAAATTGCCTAATGATCTGAAAGAAATGTCTACCGCTCCCGGGATACAGTTGTGATCATATTTCATTATTTTTCATTTCAATACCGTACTAAACGATTTACAAAATAAGGGTTTTGAGCTAGGTTCTATTCCAAAACATGTGTACACATTATACCCAATTAAAGCAGATAGGTACCTACTTACATAAAAAGAAAATAAATAATAAGAATCTGTATTATATTATGTATATCGATGCCTTAAGTTTTGCAAATAATGACTAAATAGCTAAATATAACATTCAACTGTGTTATGTGTGTTTTTCATATCTCCATCACAAAATTTGATCACACTGTTAATATTAAAGCGTATTAAAACATAACCCAATTATCATTGTAATCACGATAATAGCATTTTGAGAGGTAATCGATAACGTTGACATTTATCGATAAAGTAGTTACTATCTCATCTCTCATGCTGCACAAAACGCGGTGTCGCTGCAAATAACGACGGACAAATAACCAATAGCGTAGAACTAAATATGGGTGGTACACACACCAGTCACCACACCGATTGCACATAACATTTCACAATCGCCACTGTATCCACAATTCCGATAGATATCCTCTTAGTCTCTTTTGAAGACGTCTATGCTAAAAAGACTAGCCTTCCCAGCCAAGTAACATTTCCATAGGCTTTGAGCCTGTAGCAATTTGAAACATATCTAATTAATAATAATAATAAAAAATGAATAAACCCCTTATCCCGTGCTTCGGAGGGCACGTTAAATTGTCGATCCCGGCTTTTAAAGTCGTTAAGCCATGACGGAGGCCTTTAGGCGGCCTGAAAACTTCGTCACCAGAGTTGGCCACTTGCTCATACGAACGAACAAACGGTCCCATCTTCGACGATCTATCAAGTAGTAAAGTGAACACTTTCATCTTTTCTCTTTCTATCATCACATCACTGATTTCTCTGATTACATAAGGTAATCAGGTCATTGATTTACAATTCCCATGCATTTTATTTATTTTATTTATTTATTTATTTGTTAATGACAACAAACAATTACATTCAGGACTTATCTATAGGTAGTATAGCTTTTATTTTCTCATTTAGGTATAATTATGGCTAAGATATTTGAAGAAGTCTTAAAAAATTCTAACCCATTATTAAACATTTTGATGAATCTTCAAACTTAAAAAACCTCTTTATATGTAACTTCTCAAGTCATTCTTGACTAACACACCTAAATTGTCTACTCGGTTCCAATATGGATGGGTGACCAATGCATTAACATGTCAGCGTTTCCTTGTTTCGAACAGACACTAAAGTGTCAAAAGTTCTTCGGCGGAAGCTTTCAAAGATGGCCTTAGAAATTGACAACTTATAAGCTTACATAATATTTTATAAATATTTATGGGTCGCGCCACGTAAAAAGAGCGCTGGCTGTCAAACTGCGCAGTGGTCGATGATTGGTGGAGAGGTAACGCGACGCACTTCATACCATTCTTTTCGCGAGTGCTATTGGTTCCTCAACGCTCTTTTTACGTGGGGCGACCTATTAGTACCGTTGAAATATTTAAGGTTCTTCTTTTCTTTATTTTGGCTTCGCAGGGCTTGTGTCACGCATTTAGCCACTACCATGTCATATTATAATTCAAGTCAAGTCAAAGTCAAGTCAGAGTCAGTAAAGATGTGGATCTTTACAGAAGCATCACACGGACCTTTTGTGAGAACTCGAAATGCAATGATATCCAGTTTTGTTTAATTTTCCCACAATTTCCGTACGTTCACGAACACTCAACAGTTAATATCCACCATTATTACACATTAACATTTAGTAAAACACGAAGTATAATGTTAATAATGCCATAATGTGGCAGTACGGAGACGTCAGTGGGCATCTGACAAATCTCGTAAATAGTCGCGTGTCAAAACGACTTGTAGGTATAAAATATTTTGTTCAGGTGTATTCAACTTCATATCTTCGTTTCAAGACCGGAATATCGTAGAATTATATGTGTTTTGACAGCGCGCGTTGTTACAATAGATCATAGACAAAGACAATAGACCAATCGGACTAGTGGCGCCAACTAGTGGCGAAAATTTTCCTGAACGTTATTATTATTCAATACAATGTATTATACTAGATTTTTTAAAACTCCAATATTATTTTCTAAAACACATAACACCATCAGCAATCCAAAACAAACTTTAACATACATTAATAAGTCTCTATACTGCATAAATTTTATTCTACACCTGTCTAAAACATTCAGTTTAATACCTATAACAGTATTAGTGACGGGGAAGTTGATTTAATATTCAAAATGATATTAAAGACTGTAGAGGGGCTAAAATGAACGATATGCAATTCCTTTTATGAATAAGATTTACGTTCTAACTTTGAAATACTATATTTTACATCACACAATTTACAAACATACAATGTAGGTAGGTACAGATTTGTCGTGACCCATATAATGGTATGTAGGTATCTATTCTATATTCTATTATTATCTATTTTACGCTCGTGGCGAAGCTTGCTAAGTCGTTCTTGATAGATCGCCGAAGTTAAGCAACGTTCTGAGCGGTCACAACTTGGATGGGTGACCGCAAGTGGCATTTATATCTGAGCGCTTCCGTGCTTCGGAGGGTACGTTAAATTGTCGGCCCCGGCTTTTTAATCGTTAAGCCATGACGGAGGCCTTTAGGCGGCCTAAAAACTCCGTCACCAGAGCTGGCCACTTGCTCATACGAACTTACTTTTATCTATTTTATAAAAAAAAATGTAAATAAGTATTAAGTACATCAGTTTTTTGATTCCCTAAATTTATTTTGTAAATAAAAGTCAATTGTACAATCATGGCAAATGCACAGTGCGAAGCAAAAAAAAAAGAAAAAAAAAGTACATCAGTCATCTGGTTACTTCGTATCCCGGGGATACAGTCGGAATAATATTTAAAAATCAATGTTTCGCGTCCGTTCATCTATCGCTAAAATTTAAGCATATTTGCGAGTCGTACCCACCGCCCATTAATTATTAATAACGTATCGTTTGACGCGAATTTGATCCAAATTAGCTCAGTATTTGAATTCAGACTACCTGCATTATTTAGTTAAAGTAATTGGATAGCGGTGGATAATAAATTTTGATTGATTGATTTAATATGCGAACTTTTGTGCAGTTAGCTAAGTGGAAGTACTCGCGATTTTAGAACAACAAGGTTCTGAAAATTATATTCGTCAATAAAAAAAATAAAAAAATATACTTGAACATTCCACACAGCGCCATCTAGTCCCAAGCTAAGCAATTTAATGCTTGTATTATGGTAATCAGATGACTATATTACATATTTTTATTATTTACGTACATACCTACATATTATCTCAACATGACATACAAACATTTTGTCCCGCAGCGGGGATCGAACCCGCAACCTCATTCATTCACCCACTGCGCCATAGGTCATCAAACAGGTACAAATAACAACAAATAAAAAAAATGTCTATATTCATTCTCAACTTTTAATAATAAGATCGTAGATTCGAATCCGGCCATGCATGGATTTTTCGTCGAACCTCTGACTACCCACTTAAACATCATAAGTTTTGTAATAAACAATAAACATACATTTAAATGAGAAGTAGGTTCCACTTTAGCTCATAAAATCCCATTTGAAAACTAAAATTAGCATTTCAACGAGAACGCTTTGAGGAAGTTTTTCAATCAACTTTTGTTGAAAACTGTACCTGTTACTTACTCAAGTTATCTACTTAAGTTCTCGTTATTTCTAAGTTTATTAAGGAACTAGTTTTTACAAATACACCAGAAATAAGAAACAAAATTACAAACTAGTTATAACTGGTTGTCACCGCACTAGGCAACATTTAGTATTGAGTCCACTATTGAGAGAATGAAGACCTTTGTGGCGCAGTGGGCGAAGGCTCGCCTGAGACGCGGAGGTTGGGTTTGATCCTAGCCACGGGACAAATGTTTGTATGTTCAACAGAAATATTTGTTCCGGGTCTCGATGTTTTCTATATAATATAAAATGTATGTATTTACAAAAAAAAATGTCTAAGTAGCATATCAGTCATCTGGTTACAATAACACAAGCATTAAGTTGCTTAGCTTGGGACTAGATGATGCCGTGTGGAATGTCCAATAATTTATCAAGGATATTTATTAATGAACGAACGAACATAAAACCTCCTTCTTTTTTAAAATCAGTTAAAAAGGAAAAAATAATCAAAGAAAAATATGTAAAGTAAATAAGTTCAAGTAATGAATGATCAAACAGTATTTTGTATGTCGTTGATGATAACCTTCGTATCAAAGAACAAAAACCATTATATACCTAATTACGTCGCTTTGTACGTTACAGGCAAACAATGGTTTCGACGTTTTTTAAAATCGAACCTTTTATCTGCGGTCACACAAAACGCGGGAATTGAATATTTAGGCATTAGAATCACCTAGCATGTAAAACGATACTTAAGTGATCCTTGAGGTCCTACAAGAATAAATGATTTTTCTTTCTTTCTTTCTTTCTTTCTTTAATAAATCATTATCATCATCATTCGCAGCCCGATCTCTCCCACTGCTGGGTGTAGGTAGGCCTTCCTTCGTTCTTGTCATTTCTCCCGGTCCTGCGCTTGCCTGATCCACTGCCGGCACACGACGCTGATAATATCGTCGACCCATCGCGCTGCTGGACTTCCTACGATATTATCTAATAACTCTTATAATTATTATTTATTAAATAATAATTACAAATAAATAGACAGATTTATTCAGGACACACGCAATAGAAAAAAACAATGTCGGAAATTGACACAAAATATCTAAATAGGTACAAATAGGAGAACAAACAAACATTTTTGATGGACGGTACCTACAATAAACATGAAACAAAAGCCCCTTCCATGATAGTATTGTGGCGGCTAGGTAGTCACAGGCTAGGGCTGACACGGAGGCTTTGAGACATACAGCCAAACATAAAGGTATACAGGCAGACGCACATAACGGTCTTTATAACACCCCTCTTTCTGTGTCCGGGGTTGAACAAGTGATGCTGACAGAAAAATCGTCTCGGAGAAGACAATTTACCACTAATCTTTTTTTACTTCTGGCTACAGACTGATGATGATACACTGGCACAGTTATAAGCAAACATGACAGTGAAGAACGAACCATCATAGTTTTCAATTCCCACTTCACAAATCACAGACACAAAGGTGTTATTAAGAAAATGAGAAACATAGGTACTTAGCACTAATTAAAGCAAGTGGGCACGTCCATCCAGCTCAATGCACCGCGGCATACTGTCGTCTCGCTACAGTCGATTGGCAGCGGTGTCTTATCGAACTACCCTCAATTTGATAACAAAAATCGAACATGTTAGAAAAATACATTTTAAATTAGTTTTTGAGTAAAAGAAAATTATACTAGATTAATGTATTCTTTGTCAAGAGTCGTGTTGGTCGAGTGGGATAATAACTCGACTTTCGATCTGAAGGTCGGATTCGAATCCCGACAGAGCAACAATCGATTTATAGACTCGAATGTATTATGTGCATTTACTCGAGCTCGAAACGGTGAAGAACAACATCGTGAGGAAACCCGCGGCTTAGTCAGCCCCGCACGTATTGACCCTTGTCTTTCCTGTGGATATGGCCGACTAAGCCGAGAGGATGGTTTAGGTGCTAGACAGGCCTATTCCATCTCAACTTCGAGTATAGGCAAAGATTGCCTTCTGACACTGTAAGTATAGATAATTTAGTTAGATGTTAGTTTTTATTTATTTGTATATAAGACTTTAAACTAAATATACAAAACTACCACAATCTTTCAGTATAAATAAAAACTCCATCCCCTTCCTAACCCGCAAGCGATATAATTTCTTCGTATTCTAAAAATCCAATTTACTAGCCTTTTATCAAAACATTCGATAAAGGATAATGGGCAGTTTTGGCCTCTTTCAATACAGTTTTCTTTTCTTTCCCAAAATTAATTAAAATATTTTTGCTTTCATCAGTGGAATTGAACCAGAAACATTGAAAAGGTTGTATAAATACTGATCATTATAAACACAAGCTCTAAAGGTAAGGAAAAATCATGAGGTAACCAGTTAGCTTTTTAATAGCGGCAACGGAGCGGCCTGTCGCGTATCGAAACATTTCTGCAAAAACTGTGCATGTTTTACTTATCTCAGTGGTTTTGTAAAGGTCTACCTCACCTTCGCAATCATATTTTTCATAATAATTATTATTAGTTTATGAATATTATCTTCCCACTAGATAATTGAACACACATACAACTGAGATGATTTTACTCTTACTCTTGCTCTTTCGCGACCAACAGCGGCCAATCAAGCTAAACATAAAATAAGTACAAGGAGTAATATATAAGTATACCTGCATAATAACGATTTTTATTAACAGTTGAAGTCAAAAAAGTTTATATGTATATTCTGCCCAATCTCCTTTCGACCGGGCAGTACCCCATTAAATCAAACCTCCCCGAATTAAAAACAAAAGGTATTAACCCATTGAATTTCGAACGATAAATTAAACAGAGGCTTTTTTTTATTTCTGCGCGGACAGTCGCGATAAATGTTGTGGAAGCCATTGCTGTTTTTAAATTTAATTAATAATACATTACATAAAATCATGCCTTTTTCCCATGGGTACATAGGTCCTGCATTATTGTAACGGGACAAAAGACAAGGTTTTTGTTTGACGGATTTCTATTTGATTCAACATACTATTCAATTTGTCGGTTGAGTGAGCGAAGCGAGCCAAGATCTTAGTGGCGTCTTAGGTGGTCTTTAATGTATGTTTGTATATTTCACTTTATTGTGCTCGCATACCTATCGAACTGTTAATCCAATCTGCACGAAAGTATATCGGTGATACTATAGCAATTTGCTGCTAGTCTAATGAGCTTAATCGGTGAAGGGTTGTAAATAGGGTATATAAGGGTTCCCAAGGGGCTAAAAAAAAGTAATTCAAATATTTTGAACGGCATTCGAGCGGCAGCCAACTTCAAACTTTGTCTTTGATGAAATATGAGCAATAATCAGTAGATGACATGGCGGAGACATTCACAAGCATTCAATAAAGTTGAAGTGATCATTCAATAAACAGCAAATACGCGAAAATTATATTTAATTGAGGTGCTGGATGATAAGGGACTGTTTTGAGAGAGCAAACGTGCGTTACATCGCTAGAGTGTGAGTCTATTGAGAATTGATTGACTTACAATCAGGGGTACTAAGGCCTTTACAACTTTACTAGATGATTTATACGACGAGTCCGTTTAACGCCTTGTGGGACCCACTCGGTGGTCATCTTAGCCCACAACTCTTCCGGCATACGGCACACGTGACCAGTGCAGTCCCATTTGAGCTTGGCAGAAAGTATGTTTAAGTGCTGGTCAATCCTATTCCATGTCAACATATCCCAGGTGTTACAGTGTCCCGTGAAGTGTAGGCAAAGATTGCCCCCTGACTCTGTATAAATCATCTAGTAAAGATGTAAAGGCCTAAGGTAGGTAGACATACTTTCTGACATATACCCTTTGTTGTAACGTTCTTGTTGCTGAGACGTCACCTTCGGAACCGGTCGTGAGTTAATAAAAACATCTCAGTCTCGGAATTTTTCATTTCCTCTTCCAGACGCGTTATGCGGACAAAGACTTGCGCGGCCACTGATGCTGAGGACTTGGCATATTTGATGATCATAATTTTATTTAACTTGTACAATTTGTGTTTATAAGGCCGTTCATACAACGGCGCTACGGAAAACCAGCGGCATCTAAAATCTGCCAAAGCAAATTCGCTAAGTAATTACTACACTATGACTGTATATTTATAATGTATATTACACAGGCAGGTAAATATAGGTACACTACTAAATTCAGACTTCTTATTTGACTGTAAATAAAATTAATAGGCATTATTTAAGTAATTAATAAGTTTAAATAAATATAGCAACACTACTAGTTTGAGACATCTTATTTGCCTGTAAATAAACACAATTAAGCATTATTTATGTAATTAATAAGTAAAAAGCCATAGTTTCTCGTAATTTCCATCTCAAAAGTTCCCAAGTCCACAGCCTCCCTGACACGACAAACAAACAACGTCTGTCTCTCTATTACTCAATTTCCGATATTCGATTGTTGATCGACAATAAAATTGAACAATCGAATATCTTCAGAATAAGGAAATTAGGGCGGCGCCTTGCGTTCAGACTGAATGAAATTATCACTAGGCTTTGTGAAAACATTGAGAGAACCTTTTTTCTCTGTTTTATCCGTAAAATATTATAAATACCTTTTACACGGGCAGAGACCTCGGATGAAAATCTGAAGTTGCTACTTTCTTGACATACATCTTATTCATGAACTAGATGGTTAAGATAATACTGTTGCACACTAGCATAGTATTGATCGTCGAAGTTAAGCAACGTTCTGAGGGGTCACTACTTGGATGGGTGACCGCAAGTGGCATTTTCATCTGAGCGCTTCCGTGCTTCGGAGGGCAAGTTAAATTGTCGGTCCCGGCTTTTAAAGTCTTTAAGCCATGACGGAGGGCTTTAGGCGGCCTAAAAACTCCGTCACCAGAGTTGGCCACTTGCTCAAACGAACGAACGAACGATAGTACTATAATATAGTCATTTCGTTGCAACTTTAGCTTCAGTCTAAAGTCAATAATAACTATTTATTCGTAAGGAACTCTTTTAATAAGTGTGATCACATTGAATAGTCTTAAGAGCTATATTCTATTGGTTCCTTCACGACCAGAAATAGAGCAACAGTGATCTGGGTCAAGCTATTTATTACCTTATTATTAATTACCGGGCAACTGAGATTTTGCTCACCGCTCCAACAATAGCAAGGGTCTACAAGTCGACATAATAGCATCCATTACGGTAGGTATTTGCGTGTCCATCCGCGGTTTATAGGCTCAATCGTAGATCTGTAGGTATTACTGCAGAGAATTTTAGACCGCTGGTATTCTCAATAAACCTCATAACCAGTGGCATCATCATCCAGCATAGGAACCCACTGCTGGGTGTAGTTTAGGCCTTCTTTTGTATAAGCCTCATAATGCAATCCTGCATTTCCATCAATAAAAATAGTATGTACTTCAAAAAAAATTATCTAAGTAGTATATCAGTCATCTGGTTACCATAACACAAGCATTAAGTTGCTTAGCTTGGGACTAGATGACGCCGTGTGGAATGTCCAAGGACATTTATGTATTTATGTTTCATACACAGTAGTGTCAGAGTAAGAAACCAGCTGTTTCCTCCAGGCTATATCACCGAGGTCAGACTGGAATTAGGCGAGTGCTTTGATTCAAATAATATAAACGCTGGTCCCGCGCCTGTCCCGCCCAGGCTTACTGCTCCACACCTTTTAAGTATTTGTGACTTTGAAGCCTTAAATGCAGGTATGTTCCAATAGGCTGGGAAGGAAAAATGGTTTATTACATCTCTTCTATGATTTTTAGTGAGCCATGTTGGCTGAGTGGGATGTACCTACCTCGGCTTTCGATCTGAAGGTCGTGGGTCACTTAACTTGAACGATCTATGAAAAATATCTGAGCGAACTTACGCGTGATTATGAGCTTAAGCCCGCTTTGATACAAATGGGTCCTTTAAGAAATACAAACCTTAATTCTGGCTTAAGAAAACATTCACAATGCTCGCACTTCCCAATTACCCCGAATTAGGGGCATCTGCCCCGAGATAAGATAAGATAAGGTACATTTATGTTATTGAGCGATGGGATCTGACTCTTGGATTCAAGGGTTTCTTTGGACCTGTTTGAAGATAAACTGAGAAATAGGTATGTACCTACATACATATATGTATAATGTACATATTTATTAAGTCACCGTATAATAACACAAAATGCCAATATTTAAAAAATCAGAGAGAAATTTACTGCTCATTCCAGGTGTAACTATTTCTGATCACTGAATTTTCATAATCAGTCCACTGAACAGTGGAACCTCCATTTTTTATGATGTCAGTCAAAAAGGTACCGTTCAATTATGTAGTTGAGAGATTGTAAACTGTCAGTAATAATAAGTTTGTCTGGATGTATTGGCTGTTTGTTATTCTTCTTCTTCTTCTTTATTTTGGCTTCGCCTGCTTTTGCCACGCATTTAGCCACTACCATGTTAAATAATTTCAAGTTAGTAAAGTCAAGTCAAAGTCAGAGTCAGAGTCAGTAAAGATGTGGGACTTTACTGAAGCATTACATGGACTTTTTGTGAGAACTCGAAAAGCAATGACATCCAGTTTTGTTTCATTTGCCTACACTTATGTACGTTCACGAACACTCAACAGTTAATAATCCACCATTATTACACATTAACATTCGCTAAAACACAAGTTTTGGAAAATAAAACAAAAAGACAACATGACTTCTCAAATTCCCGTCAAAAAAGCCTGTTATTCTTTCACGCGAAAACTTTGATTTGACATTTCCAATCTTTTTTCTTTCATCCATTTTGAAAGTTTACTAACTAATCCAATAGTCTTTTTAGATCCAGACAAAAGTAATCAATCACAGGATTCACGCGCCATGCCAAGTCACTTCACTTCACTTCTTATATTTGGCTTTCGCACGGCTTGTGCCACGCATTTAGCCACTACCATGTGTTTAAATTTTTAGTTAGTTTAGTCAAGGTCAAGTCAAAGTCATAGTCAGCGTCAGTAAAGATGTGGGTTCTTTACTGCAGCTTTTTACATGGACTTCTTGAGAGAACTCGAAATGCAATGATATACAGTTTTGTTTCATTTGCCTACATTTATGTACGTTCACGAACACTTAACAGTTAATAATCCACCATTATTACATATTAACATTCGCCAAAACACAAATTTCGGAAAATAAAACAAAAGAGACAACATGCCATCTTGAATTCCCGTCAAAAACCCATGCCAAGTCACGGGCGCGCGCTGTATTACACAAATCCTGACCAATGACGTTACGTCACAAGTAAACTACACCGAACGTAGAACGAGCAATGTATAGAATGCTAGTCCCATGTTCTTTTCAGTCAAACAAAACAAGGAGGGAAATACAAAGTTATATTATTAAAAAAAAAATATCCTTGGACATTCCACACGGCGTCATCTAGTCCCAAGCTAAGCAATTTAATGCTTGTGTTATGGTAACCAGATGACGGATATTACTACATAGTTTTTTTTTTAATACATACATATTGTACATAGAAAACACCCAGACACGAAACAAATATTTGCAGAGCATACAAACATTTGTTCCGCAGCGGGGATCGAACCCGCAACCTCTGCGTCTCAGGCGGGCTTTCGCCCACTGCGAAAAAGAGACAATGCACAATATCTTGTCCATAATCGCAAATTGTCTTATTCTTTTGTTAGAACATTATAATAATTGTGTCATACTACCACATATTTACATAACTGTACAAAATACAAATAAAATCAGTTGAGCTATCTAAGGATCGTTGTTAACGATCTATAAGTAGCTCAACTGATCCAAGCTAATACCTGACCTGACGGAAGGGTGCCCAAGACCCATGCAGTATTGCCGTGCCAAACGGCAATGTTGATTCTTTAAAATAGATGATGGGGGCAATTCGGAGTGTCGCAAAAGCTAAACTGAACTAACTAAAATTATTGCCATCCTTTTTATTCCCATCGCTATGAAAGGGACGGCAACAATTTTAGTTAGCTTAGTTTAGCTTTTGCGACACTCAGAATTGCCACTACTGTTACATAATTATGTGTAACTGTGGATTCGCTGTACCTATATTTTGTCTCTCTCGGTAGCACACTCGCTGGCAGTCTAGATATCTAAGATCCATGCATCGCAAATAAACTACAGCTAATGAAATGGACAATAGCTTGATACATTTATTGCTTACAACTTTGAACCTTATGTTTAGAAGACAAGATTTAATTTAGCATGCCAGTTTTAAACTGTACTACACGCAACTTTGAACTTTATTGCTCAGTAATAAATCTTTATATTGTAAGGCCTTGAGAATTAATGGAACTTTCAAGTCTTCAAAGGGGTCCATCTTTAACTCAGTGTATTAATAGAAATGATTAGAATCTTCAAATAATTTGTAAAAGTAGTGTAGGTCACCTTTGAAAAATCCATGAAATATAATAATGATTGTGAGTGATTTTGTTAGGAACTTTTGTAACGATATTTCGAATTTCATGTTTATAAATAAATAAATATCCTTGGACATTCGACCTTTGACGACCTCTGTGGCGCAGTAGGCCCGCCTGAGACGCGGAGGTTGCGGGTTCGAATCCCGCGGCGGGAGAAATGTTTGTATGTTCTGCAGATATTTGTTCCGGGTCTGGATGTTTTTCTATCTATAATATATGTATTTAAAAAAAAAGTATCTAAGTAAGTATAAAGGCAATTAGGGAAATGCAGCAGACAGAATCTTGTAGACCTACATTTAGAAAACATATAATTCTGACACAATGTTTTTTTTTTTTCATTTGTAATAAAATTACCTAAGTGTGGTTTAACACTAATAAAATATATATATATATATATATTTTTTTTATCAACCTGTCTCGTCCCACTGCTGGGCAAAGGTCTCCCCCAAACTCTTCCAACCGTCTCTATCCTTTGCCGAGTCCCACCATCCTTCGTCAAAGGTGACGAGATCGTCCCGCCAACGTAATATAAATAATAAAATATATAAACAATAGTATTTTGTACCACGGTAAAAAGTTGATAGGGCCACAGACAAGCATACGGACCTGATGATTAGCGGTTATAGTCTGTGAACGAGGAGGGTAGGGGGTATAATAGGGATTACAAATGTAATCCTGAAGCCATACTCCAATCTGGATAAGCGCGTGTTTGGGTTACAGGACTCTAATTACTCAGGTGTAGTGGGAGCTGACCTTAGTGGTGAAAGTTCAAGTTGTTATTTGAAAACAAATAATTAATAATATCCTTGGACACTTTACACGGCGTCATCTAGTCCCAAGCTAAGCAACTTAGCTTTGTTAATGCTTGTGTTATGGTAACCAGATGACGGAATTATACTACTTTTACATTTTTTGTACATACACATTATAGATAGAAAAACACCCAGACCCGCATAGTTAGTATAGCATAATACTGTTTTTTTTTATTAGCCTTTACCATCCCACTGCTGGACAAAGGCCTCCCCCAATTCCTTCCAACACTCGCGATCACTCGCCACTTCCCACCAGCCTTTCCTAAATGTATCGAGGTCGTCACGCCAACGTTTCCTCGGCCTGCCCTTGCTCCGTCGCCCATCTGCAGGCACCCATTGTGTGACGACTCCTGCGCACCTGTCCATACTCATACGGCTGACAGTCCCGTCCAACACCATTTCAGCTTTGCACTTTTGTCTCCGACGTCTGCTGCGTCATATACTGTACCAGTTATAAACAATTAGGACAGTAATCGCTTAGAGGCTGAACGCTTGCTAGCGCCCTAGTACACAATAAGGCCGTATAAATATTAGAACACACAATTTGCACATGCTCAGATATATTGTTAAACCTCTAGGACACACTGTCATGAAATACAGTGAACATGAATGAATGAACGAATGACTGAATGAACTCTTTATTACACCAACATAGGAATACACAGTTACAGTAAAAACAACTTAATCTTAGTCTAATGGGCGGTCTTATCGTTAAATCTTAACATCTACCATGGATTGCCATTAATTAATAGTGATAGAGACTAAATAATACGTTTAAACAACAGGTAATATGGAACTTTACCACATTTTGTTTACATTTAAATTACACCAATACTTAACTCATTCTATAATAAACCTTTTTAAACTATCGCGACTTGAAAACATATTTAAAAATATTATCGGGACTTAATCGCGTATTGAAAATTAATTAAATAAATAATATTGATTTCAATACGCGATTAACCCGATAATATTTTTAAATATCATTCTATATCCTTAATTTTTTTTTTTTAGTAACCTACTATGTCCCACTGCTGGGCAAAGGTCTCCCCCAAAATCCTCCACTGACCCCTGTCTTTGGCGATCTCCCACCACTCCTTCTCAAACACCTCAAGATCGTCCCGCCAAATATTCTTCATACTTTACAATAAAAATATACCTTACATAATATTTTCTCAATATTAGATCCTTGTCGCTAAATCTTAAAGAAAAAAAAACTCCATGTTCGCAACACTTTTTGTGTGAAACACAATTCTCTTTTTAAGATATTAAGAGGAAATAATTCACGTGAATTTTACAAATTCTCTCTGACGGCGCTAGACGCCATTGTAATGGATTAAAAGAGATAATAAAACATTTTCAAACAAGAAGTATTCAAAGAGAATTGATAAGATATTTGTGAAAACAAATATCGACTTTCCTTAGACTTTTTGGAATAAAAACAAAAATGTTTACAAAGGTTTTAATGTACTCTGATTTAGACAATTATAACTTCTTTGGTGATTATTTTTAACCGTGTTCAAAAAAGAGAAGTTCTATGTTCTACTGTATGTATTTTTGTATGTTCACCGATTATTCCGTCAAAAGAACCGATAAAAAAAAAAAATTCTATGTTGCAATAGCCATGGTCGCGGGTTGTAAAAAAATAAAATAAATATAAATAAATAAAATAATAAATAAACATCCTTGGACATTCCACACAGCGTCATCTAGTCCCAAGCTAAGCAATTTAATGATTGTGTTATGGTAACCAGATGACTGATAAACTACATAGATATTTTTTTTGTAAATACATATTATACATAGAAAACACCCGGACACGAAACAAATATTCGCAGAGCATACTAACATTTGTCCCGCAGCGGGGATCGAACCCGCAACCTCTGCCACACAACTCACATTAAAAGGTGTATTTTAGTCTAGAGACATCCCATATATGACTTCTTGCAGCATTTTCTGCAGCAGGGGTACTTTTTTCTAGAGCCCTGTTCCTTGCCACCTCCACTTCGACGGTTCTTGCTGGTCTCAGATCCAAGACCTTCCCTGCAACAAGAGTTTGTTACAAGTTAAAGCCCGTCACACACGTAGCTATAATAATTATATATTACTATAAATTATAGCAAGGCATATTACGATATATTTTCTATACAAATATTCAAGTGACCGCACACGCAGCTATAATATATATTAAAGCTAAGTGTGTGACGGGCTTCAAGCACTGCGCTGTTAAGGTTTATTTATTTATTTATTTATTAAGACAACGCCAACAGTACACATAATTCCGCATTGTAAAAAAACATTCATATAGAAATACTATGCTATGTGCACCCATTACAGGCATGCACTTTTGATTAATTGAAGAATTATGGCGCGATATTTTAGTTGGCTGCGGGTCCACCAGTATCAGAGTTGTAATGGATAACTCTGTAGAATGAAATGGCAACTTTAGGCACTTATAGCAACAGGCATGAGGCGCTTGTGTAAGCTCAATTGCACTTTATTGCGTCCTTGTAAGAGTCACTATTTAAAATAATATTAATGGTTTTAAAATAATCTTAAATGAATCTTAATTTCAATAGATTTGATCGAAAATGTATATAACTGATGAAATGAAGATGTATAGTATCTAATATTTATAAAGTACGTTATGCCGAATATTATTAATATCCATATTTGTACCTACACATACCTTGGGCATTTCTCAACTGGTACAAAATGCTTCTGTTTGTCCCTATACTCCTTAATCTTCATCTTCTCATGTTCTCTCTCTAATGTCCACTGTTGTATCTTCTGTTTCACTGCTACCTTATTCGCCTCTTCTTCTATTCTCTTCTTTGTCATTTTATTCTTCTTAAAAACCTCTGCTAGATCGTAAACGTCTAGTTTGAACAAGTCGCTTCGTCTTGTGTCATTCATTTTTGTATTTTCGTGTGCTGTTTCGTTTATTTCTTTTAATTGCTCTTTAAGTTTTGTTAAGTAAGTAACTCCCAGTTCCGATTCCGTATCGTTAACATCTTTTAAAACCTTTATACTGTCATCGATAGCTTCATTTATTTGTTTTAAAAGTAGAATTTTCTCATTTTCTAGTTTTTTTATTTTTTCAGCTGAAATGAGAATTTGTAATAAAAATATTTGTATTGTCAATATTTTATACATTTCTGTTTTGTGATCGAATCGGTTTTATTTGCGTTTTTACGCAATTTTATTTTTATTTTTTATGGCTATGAACAGTTAGTCACAAAAGTTTTAATATTTTACAACAGTAATAACAGTGTGTACCTAGGTATTTTGCTATTTTTACTTTGTGAATATGCAACTTCTGGGCTGTTCTTTAATTTTTCATGAACATACACATACTTACACATCGATTCCTATAGTCACTAACTAAATTAAATTGAAATGCTTTTAAGCTATTGCATTGCTTCTATCACGGGCCTTGAGCGTGGAGACCGAATGCAGAAATTCCGTAACGAAAATAACCTAACACACTCCGAAAAAATGCTATGCAATAGCTTTACCGCGGCAGTCTCCGAGTGCCACACGTCTTTTCTTTTGTTCAGAACGGTTCGGACGACCAAAATAACATGATATATAAGTAAAACTAGGTACAATTTGTTTACAGGAACTAAACGATTACATATTTACATAACTGTACAAAATACAATCAGAACCAGTTGAGCCACCTAAGCATCGTTACATTAACGATCTATAGGTAGCTCAACTGATCCAAACCACTGTTAACGGAAGTGTGCCCAAGACACTGGCAGCATTGCCAGTAATGTAAAATTATAAATATTTATTTATTTTAGAGATTCTTTACTTTATAATCGAGTCTATTAAACCCACCCATTATCAAAATGCCTGCTCAAGATTAAAAAATATACATCATTTTTACGTACGTTACAAACAAAAATCCTTTATACATAGTTTTTGTTGATGACTGTACTGTTAACCGTGTTTACGACAGACATTACATTTTTGAATGGTTTAGGCATTTTTTTAAGTGAACGAGAAACTATTGCATTTTTTATGTTATATTTATTACTGACAAATGTAACTATACAGTTACAGTTGTGAACCTGTTTTTAGTGCTTTAATGCCGAAATACTTTTACAGAACATTATATACTTTACTCTTCTTCTTCCTGCCCTTATCCCACCTTACATGGGGTCGGCACAACATGTATTCTTCTTCCATTTCCATCTATCAGCCGCCATCTCAACATTCACTCCTTACTCATGTCAACTTTTACACAGTCCATCCATCTTTTCCTTGGTCTACCTCTACCCATATTTGGTACATGCCTACATTTTGCATAAGTTAACTTTCCATACGTGACAGGTTGCAAGCCCATAAATAATATAGGCATAAATAACCTACACCATTTAACTATTGCAGAAATAACAAGATTAAGGTAAAATATAGGAACACAAATAGCAAATCCCGCAGCAGAGCGGTAATTCCCCGTCGAATAGAGTCTCGTTAGTGCTCAATGGCGCCGAATTACACTAATCATGGAATCACTTGGGGTTTTTTATCTTATTCCTTCAGACTCCGACCTCACTCGCAATGGACTTACCATCGGTTCTCGATTGTGACTCGACTTGTAAAGTTGTGATTAATCTATAGATTCGAGTTAGAAGTTGCTTTGATGGTAAATAAAAAACCGGTAAGTAAAAACAATAGTATAAATGAAAGGGGCTGGAAATAATTAAACTAAATACGAAATGTGTTTTGATATACACTATATGGTTCATTATAATTGTCGAAAAAAAAAAAAACTTAATACAATTGACATGGAGATTTACTCATTGTTTTATATTACTCTCTCTCTCATTGATCACATATTCGTAGTATGTAATACGATGTGATATGAATAATTTTGTGAATAAAAAGTAAATAGTCGTTCCGTCCTGTAGCCTCTAGTGGGTAGAATCGTGTTCATAGGAGACTAGTAGAGTTTTGAGCCAAAAATATGAAAAATTATAAACATGAAAAGTTCTTGACTATGGCTGTTGAAACACAACAAACTTACAAAATTGTGTGTTTACTTTTGAAACGTGATAGTTTAAGAATGTCTACAAAAAAGAGTCTTCTTTTTTGAAGACATAACAAACTACAAACATAACAAACTTGAGAGTCGGTAGTAGGGGCTGGAATAGAGTCATTACCGTGATGGCGCGTTATCGACGCGCGCTACCGCCATTTGTCGCACTCGACTATTGGCCGAGTCGAAAGCGGTCACTTCTAGAAATTGTTAATAAATAATAAATAAATAATAAATATCCTTGGACATTTCACACGGCGTCATCTAGTCCCAAGCTAAGCAATTTAATGCTTGTGTTATGGTAACCAGATGACTGATAAACTACATAGATACATTTTTTTTTGTAAATACATACATATTATACATAGAAAACACCCAGACACGAAACAAATATTTGCAGATCATGCAAACATTTGTCCCGCAGCGGGGATCGAACCCGCAACCTCTGCGTCTCAGTTTAGTACCTAGTAAACCTAGTATACCTACTACACAGGCTAGGGCGATGAGAGTTGTTTTATGATAGAAGTATTTTATATAACTAACTAAACCAAAACTGTACATTTAGCGGTTACCAACAAAAAATACTACCATTCTGTTAACCGCATTAAAATCTGAGGCGTAGTTAAAAATATCGAAGCGTACCAGTCGTCTGGAATTGACTTGTTTTAAACTGTGTACTACACAGTTTAACACAGTGTGTAGTGATATTTAGGGCATCTGCACATGTATTGTGTACAGATACAAACTTGATATATTCTTTGTATCGATACAAACGCACAAAAACGTGGTTTATATAAGCTTTTAGTTATAATCTGAATAGTGATAGAAAAGACAGATTTAACAGGCTTTTAATTGGAGAAAGCTTAAGCCGCGGGCGCTTGGTCCGAGCCAATCTACATGCAAATATGAATCAAAGACGTTCATTTTACATTTTCTCTTTACAGTAATTGTGGGGCCATGAAGTATGCTTATCCTTATTTTTAAATAAATAAAAATGAAAGCTCCTAAGGCATGCAAGATATTTTAAAATAACCCGAAAAACCATAAAAAATAATAGATGTTTCTAGCACTTTAGAGCGCTTAGGCAAAGCTTGTTGACGTTCTTGTTCTGAGCAGTCACAGATGGGTGACCACAAGTTAAATTAACAGCTGAGCGCTTCCGTGCTTCGAAGGACGTCATGTTAAATTGTCGGTTCCGGCGTTTAAAAACTTTAAGGCGTGTCGGAGGCTTTTATTCGCCCTAACTCCGTTCCCAGAGTTGGCCACTTGAAAGAAAGAAAGAAAGAAAGAAAAAATCATTTATTCTTGTAGGACCTCAAGGATCACTTAAGTTTCGTTTTACATGCTAGGTGATTCTAATGCCTGTTCCAACGCGACTCCCTACACCAGGGAAAGAATCAGACAAGAACCTGGTGGTATGGGCCTAGCTTTTTTTTAAAAGCGATCCCGTAACAATCTAAAATAATCTAAATAGTCAAGCTTTAGTAGGAAGCCAGTCGAATAAAGTAAGGCATGTCAAAGAAATTAAAAGTAATTGTAAAGTTAGATAACACCTCAACAAAACCAACAAAAACTTGTTCATACTTACTTACTTTTTTAATACCGTAAACGCCTTAACCTTAATCTTAACCTTTACGTTAACTTTAAGTGGTAATTAATGCGTTAATAAGACGATAAAAACAATACTTTGTTTAAATTTTTACTTATTTTCTGAAATCTTTTTATTTCAGAAAATAAGTTAAAATTGAAAAATCAGTATTTAAAGATCAGAGATGAGTATTTTCTATTACTAAAGAAAAAGTTTTTTTTTTTTAATTTTCTAGCTAGGTAATAGATTGGATGAGTAGATTAAGGCTATCGGTTCTCAGATAAAAGTTTCAATTCCTGTTTAAAAGTTAATTCCGCTAAGACTGTTGCCTGGAAAATTAAAGCCGATTCGCGATAAAGACCCGATAATCGAATTACATCGATTAAAACAATCGATATTAAAGGGTAACTAGCGGGTGTTCAGACTGGGCGAGCGGGTGGGAGAGTGGGTCAGTAAGTGATGATTGTATTGCAAGCGGTAACAAGACTTTTGCTATGATATTCTGTTGTTACTAACGCCACTCAATGACCTATCTATTTGTAATTTTGCTTACTGTTTCAAGATTTTCAGTATGAAAGTAATGTCAAATACATTATACATATACATGTTTTTTTTCTCAACCTACATTGTCCCACTGCTGGGCAAAGGTCTCCCCCAATTCTCTCCAACCATCTCTGTCCTTTGAGATCTCACACCAATCTCTCTCAAAAGCGTCGAGATCGTCTCTCCAGCTGGAGAGACTTCCGTACTGAAAATGTTAAATATATAACTACATTAAGCAAAGCACAGATATGTAGATAGAATAAAATTGAGACTAAAATAATTATTGATAAATTTAATATGGTATTAAAAAATGTTGGTCTTTTCGTACCATCTTACAACATCTTTAATATGAAAAATCTAATTATCACTGTTTCTTCAAAGTTAAAACTTGTCGAAATATAAAACTGTCGAAGTTCAGAGGTACAGTTATAGAGAGGCGAGATGTAAATGAAATTCTGGTTGAGTTTGCACTATCACTCGTTCGTTCGTTCGTTCGTTCGTTCTTATGAGCAAGTGGCTTACTCTGGTGACGGAGTTTTTAAGCCGCCTAAAGGCCTCCGTCTTGGCTTAACGACTATCACTACAAATCCATGAAACAACTAACTTGCTCAGTCTAAACAGGTCATCAGTTAACTTTTCATCATCGACTTGAAAGGCGATGAATAATGACAAATCATCGCAAAGTAAGATTGGCGATGTTAATTGAGGCCGCAAGTTTAAGAAATTATTTCCAAAGTTACGGAAATGATTTTCCAAGTTACGGAAACAATTTCCGAAATTAAAATGACCTCTAAGGCGCAAACTCGATTATTTCTGCGTCCGATTTAATTATGCCTGAGTGTTTGGAGTTGTTGCGTCAAAGTGTCTTTGATTTGAGAAAGTTTTAACATTTGGATAATGAAGAAGAGCCTGAAAAAGTAAAACAAGATTTACATACAAAGGCAAGGAAATCAAAGGATGTTTCTAATTCAAGCCGCGTTGGCTGAGTGGGTTAGTGCCTCGACTTTCATTCCGAAAGTTATGGGTTCGAACCCGGCCGTGTACAAATTATTTTTCTTGCTCGAAACTGTGAGGAAACGTGAGGAAACTGAATCAACTTAACTAATTAACCGACTTAAAAAAAGTAGGTTCTATGTTTAACTGTATGTTTTTTTATCATAGCGTCGCTTGCAACGTATCATGGAAAGTGCAAAGTGTTATCAATAATCATGTTCCAATATTGACATATATTTAAATCTCTATGACATATATTTAAATCTCTATTATTCTCTATATTCTTCAAAGGTTCAAAGAGAGAATAAGTCTACTATGCACCTTGGAAATACAGCGTATTCAAATCAAACCATCCTCTAAATAATAAATAGACATAAACCAAAAAATATTTGTCTACTTTTCTAGTTTTACCGAATGCTCTCTAAAATTATCATGTAATTTCTTAACCCATTTCTCGAGAACCAGAGCTCTATGTCTATAGAGATAGGGTTGTAAATCGTTAAGCTATGTAAATTCGGCTCACCTGTCCATTGTGGCGGTGTCACTACGCCTGCACTAATTGCATTCCGGTAATTGCGGGCCCTAACTGACTATAGTTCATGTATAACAGAAGGAAAACTAACACAATATTGTTGGCTTTCGTAGAGGGTCTACAAAAATGTTGTAGAGGGTCTACGAAAATGTTGTAGAGGGTCTACGAAAATGTTGTAGAGGGTCTACGGAAAATTTTGTAAAGGATCTGAGACCTAAAATGTGAAAGAAAACTTGATCTGATCGGTCACTTCCTTACAGGATCTATTTATTCTTGTAAAACTTCAGTTGACCGTGATCATGGCATGCAACTGTGACGAAATATTGGGAATCCTTAGAAATCCACAAATCGTGTTAAATATGTTTATTAATATTCATATTCATTTATTGCTTCAAGTTGGTACATAATGGTTTTAAACATTAGGTTTGGCCGCAACAAGAGCCCCGTTGGGACAACACCATGTTTGAGGAAATAGTAGTATACCTAGATACTAAAATAATAGTATCTACATTTTACCTAACTTATTTTAATAACAATAATATGCCGTTTATAGTGTTCATAGCATCTAAAGTTTTAGAGATCTATCTTCACAAATTATAAAACTAATTACTTAGCTATGATTCTTATTTTTAATTTATCAAATTTAATTCGTAAATCAAAATATTTGTTGGTAGCTCTATTTTCCGTGTATTCGGTGTGGGTTCAACACCCACGCAAGGTAAACATTTGTAAGGTACAAAGAAAAATATTGATAAAATACAGAATAATGTTCGTTGTGAGTGGGTGTTACAGGAAAGTGTTCACGAATAATCGTTTTTTGATCCTTAAAGCTTGATATATTTGGATAGAAATATTTATTTATTTTAAGCTACATACGCAATAAAATACTTTACTTTTTTGAAATAATGAGAGCTATTATGCCTATAAATATCATGCTTTTATAAATATTAAGCTACATACGTAATAATGTATTACTTTACTTTTTTTAAATAATGAGAGCTACTATGCCTATTATAATATTAACCTCACATATTAATTATGTTAATTTGTACGGAAATTAAAAGAATACTAATTTTATAAGCTCTTAAAGATTGAGAATATATCTATGTAATTACAAATTCAATTACATTACAAATTCAATATGTCTCAATATGCGAAAACCTCTAAATGATCTTTAGTATTATATTTAGTTATTTAATTTGTTTTATGACTGTTTCTTTTCCTTAGATGTAAAAATAAATAAAATACCAAATGAACTAAAATACGCCGAAATAAGAATAAAACATTATTATAAAACTCGATAGATGGTAGTGCTATTAATATAAATTTTATTTATAAAACAACAATGATCTAGAGTTAATCAGAATTTTGGAGTACACGCAGATTTGTATGGAGATTAACGATTCATCATCATCATCAGCCACTTTTAACCCACTGCTGGGCATAGGCCTCCCTTCGTAAATGCCATTCGCCTCTATCCTGCGCTAGTCTTAGCCACGTGCAACCCTTAACGATTAACGATTAAAGTCTTTTAATAGTGCCTACTGCATTCCACACACTGTGTCCAAGCCAGTCTCATTACCATCGGCTAGATAACAGGTTTCTTGTCTCAGACGTACGTTTGCCCACCGCTCGGCTACCTAACTCACCCACCGAAATACCTACTTCAACATTATACCTAAGGACTGTCACCCTCGAAACGATCTTAGAAGTTGATTAAAATCTTACCCTCTTAATTTCAATTTCAATTTCAATTATTTATTTACCATAAAGTTACATTGCATAACATTAGCAGGTCAAGTTACATTAATATTTTGACGACATCTGTGGCGTAACATTACAGAGGTATTAAAAAAAGCCTATCTCAACAATGTCCCAGGCACTACAGTGTCCCGTTAAGTGTAGGCAAAGATTTCCTCCTGACGCTGTATAAATCATCTAGTAAAGATGTAAGGGCCTGAGTTTTTTTTTTATGATAGGTTTCACAAACGGAACATTAAGTTTTTAAAATTCTTTCGTTCAACGTAATAACAAAATAAAATAGGTGACTGTAGTTTCACGCATATAGGCACCTTAAGCTGTGAGTCGCATAAAATAATTAACGGATTTAGATGCATTTGGTTTCATATTGAAGTCCCGTAAGCTTAGGTATATTTGAGGCTGACTGTACTAAGAAACTACAGAGCTATCAGCATTGGAGACAGGAGATTTAACTGTGTCTTACTATTATACTCTGCATAGAAAATGTTTCATAGATTGCATTGTCTTTAGTAGTTAGAGGTCTACTCAGGCCATTACATCTTTACTAGATAATTTATACAGGAGAATCTATAAAAAAAATTAAGTACCTATACATTAGTGTTTTTCTTCTCCGTTAAAGCTTTCACTATCTTAGCCATCTTGTCCTCCAAAAAGGAAGTCATGAGCACCGCCCGTAACCTATACACCCGAGGCACATGCGTAGCGGGCATTGAACGTGTTAACATCGGGGGGATTCAAATTGTTGTTAAATTATTGCGACGATGGTATATCTTTCACGAACACAGAATGCTAATTAAATAGCTGTTATCAAATCGTCGAATTCCCGCCAAAATGGTTGCGTACCATTACATGCAGAATTCTTAGAAGTCACGCTCGTGACCGTGTACATACTCGACCTACACTCACTGCATTAGCTTTGTGCATAGATGAATACACGTGTGTACAGAAGAGTCGCTGTATGTTTACAGGTTATGTTTTTTTACGACGTCGACCTCTGTGACGCAGTGGGTGAACGCCTGAAACGCAGAGGTTGCGGGTTCGATCCCCGCTACGGGAAAAATGTTTGTATGGTCTGCAAATATTTGTCTCGTGTCTGGGTGTTTCCTATGTATAATAATTATGTAATTAAAAATACCTGTAGTATCATTAGTATATTTTTTATCCATCATCTGGTTACCATAACACAAGCATTAAATTGCTTAGCTTGAGACTAGATGACGGTGTGTGGAATATCCAAGTTTTTTTTTTGTTTCTGAAAGGAACTCTTATTCTGTGTGAGTTATAAACAATTAGTATTCACCCTGTGCAATTGCAATTTACTGCTATTCAAAAATGTATGATCATGACTGTATTCCCAATGTGTATAGCCATATTTTTTTAGATTATTAGGCATTTAGGCAGTAGATAAAGAATATCATCAGACCCCTCTGTCTCTCTCATCTATGTTCTAGAACGCGTTCCAGTACGTCACAGTGTGCATTAATTATTATTTACAATCAGCTCCATTACTATGCAATAGCCGAGCAATCTGGTAGAGATGGGACGCGTTGTTATATCGATATTACAAATAATTCATCAAATTATGGTGTCGTAATGCATTGTCCATGATTTTAATTTTTGCAATAGACTTATTGTGAAACAAAATAATTTTAAAATCATTTATAAATAAATAAATATCCATGGACATCACTGTCTAAGTATGTGTGTCTAGTACAACTTACGCTAGTTTTCAAAGAGATATTGAAATAACATTTAAAAAATAATATATTATTTAAATGTTATTCATATATATTAAAAAAGATTCTAATGCCTATTCCAACGCGACTACCTACACTAACCCTAATAATTGATTAGAGCATTTTTCAAACAGCGCCGTGTTTCTTATATCAAATCTTATAAGTTTTCTCTCGATGCTATATAAATCATCTAGGACAGATGTCAATACCTAAGTTATCGATAATAGCTCGATAATTACAGTCGATAGTGGTAGTCATTAGCGGCGATAATTGTCGGACACGGAAGTGAATGCCTGATAATGTTGGAGTAGATTATTGTAATTATGTTTGGTGATCAATTTATTCTGGTTTCTGAGAAACTGGCTCTGTTAAAAGCCGATTGAATTATGTATTTACATTTACTTTCAAAACTATTGTATACTAATTAATAATTTAATACAAGGGAATTTACTCACGTAAAAATGTCGTCGGTTTAGGTACTGACTATGTTTCGATTGCCAGTATCTAAATCGACGATATTTTTACAAGTAACATTCCCGACATTCCCGTGTATTATTATAATGTCTGTAATGCGGTCGGTGACCTGAACTCTGTCTTCTATCTTTACCTACCATTCAAACTCTACAACACTAGGCAATGGATACCGTTACCGTTTATTAGCGTCATCAAGAATATTGGAATTAACAACTGAGTGTAAAAATGTCGTTAATACGGAAGGGCACGTAAAATTGTCAGTCGCTTTCATTTCCTTAAGCTATGACGGATGTTCTCAAGAGGCTCCACTACTTTATTGTTCTGTTTATTGACCATTGAACTTGCTCACGCGGGCCATTTATAATACCATGATGGGCTATATTGTCGCCCGCGGGCCTAGGGTTGAGCAGCCTTGTATTAGACCAACATGGCATAATGCTTCAGCAATTAATTTAGGCAGGTAAGCTTCCAATTCGTTCTAAAAACGATCAACAGTGCATACTCTATCGCTAAGTGCGCCTCACTACGCCGACGTCAGACGCGTCGACAACCCAATAATAAAACAATCTTGCCGGCGATCGTTCCGGATATCGAATGCCTCATCGCTAGGGTTGGGATTATATCGATAGGTTACATGATATAAGCGAATTCAAACCTAAATCAGTGGTCCGCATGATGACAGTATTATCAAATCATCGAATTAATGATTTTAGTGAAAATAACATGCTTAAACTTTGCTGTGATTATTAATCGTGCAATTTGATTGAGAACAGAGGTCCTACTTGGAGTAAACGAACTTTTGTATACATTTTCGGGTTCATCTTATGTTGGTGAACTGTTAAGAATTTAGTATCTACCAATATAATCTGAACCCGAAATAGACAAGAAATTTCATGCAGGATTTAGCTGAAGCATGACTTTAGACGTGGGCTCCACAGTTTAACATGTCCACCGAAGCACGGAAGCGCTCAGGTGTCAGCCAATAGCAGTCCCTGATACTGAACGACCAAGCAACTTGCTTGGTAGCCCATTATCACAAAATTGGATCACTGAATTAGGATATCTTATGATGATAATGATAATAGGATAACAGGTTGTTATATACGACACGTGGAGTAATAAAATGATATAAAATTCTTCTCTAGTTTGCCTTGAATGTTTTTATTTTAACAAAAACAAAATAAAAAAACTAGGTTATGTTTTTATACGTATACTTTTACAAATACATTTTCACGTGGTTCAAATCCTGATAATAAATAACAACAACATTCAAAAGCATGCCCCGAGAGTTTTTTGAATTTACACAAAATGTACCTAATGTACTGTAAAACTGTTTACTCTATAAAGCCTACAAAATACAGTTCAGAGATTCACAATAACGGACAAAAGTCGCTACATATCAGGCTTCAAATAAAATCTGCGTCGTTATTTCAGACGTTTAACGAAATAAATCACGATCGAGTCCGCAAAAATTCAAACAATTTATTTATCATTGTTTCGAATAGTGCTGGACAGTAGTGAGATTTAACTTCAATAACATTAAGCCTATTATTAATTATAGACATTATCACAAACTGCTTTCAAAACCCATAAATAAAAAAACACGTTTTCGAACGTGAAGTCGCTGCGCGTTTGTCTATACTCTATACTAATATTATAAAGAGGTAAAGTTGGTTTGTTTGTATGTTTGGGGTAATCTCCGAAACTACTCATCCGATTTCAAAAATTCTTTCACCGATGTGTAGCATGGACTTTACAAATGAACGTAGGCCATATTTTATCAAGGTAGGTACCACGCGAGCAAAGCCGCGGGGTTTAAGCTAGTATCTATACAAACGCAAGTGAAACGCGCGGCGAACAAAGGATTGAGCAATTGAACGTTTGTATATGTTTTATAAAGTGTGTTCTGATCGCAAAAGTTTAAAAAAGACAAAAAGATTGAGCAAGTTGTGACACTTGCACACAATCTAGTAAATATCGAGACATCCCTATTAATTCTAAAATTGAATGCAATGTAATAATTGACTAGAACACCTGTCAAACGTTTGTTTTAACGATATTTCAATTATCGTCTCGACTATCGATGTTCGAAGTATCGATACCGCGTCGACGACGATGCAATTAATTCAGGATTGAGTGCAATCTGTTTGCGCGCGGTTTCTTCGGTTAAATTGTTTAGTTTCGCTTCTAGTATTCGCTAATATTTGTTCAGTTCAAACTCAGGTTTTGTTGAAATGATTGGATTTTTCATTACAATTTTCATTGGCCGTGTTGGTCAAGTGGATTAGTACCTCGACTTTCGATCCGAAGGTCGTGGGTTCGAATCCGGCCGTGCATCAATGAACTTTTCGCATCGAAAAATGTATATGCGTTTTAACACGAGTATATAACGGTGAAGGAAAACATCGTGAGGAAACCAGTTAGCTCTCTAATAGCGTCGATGGGCTTGCAACCTGTCACGTATGGAAAGTTAACTTCTGCAAAAAGTGGGCATGTACCAAATATGTATGTATTTGGACTTACCTCTGACTACTCCCTTAGACATCTTCAAAAAGATCAAAAATTGCCTAATGATCTGAAAGAAATTATGTCTACCGCTCACGGGACACAGTCGTGATCATATTTCATTTTTTATTTCATTTAATTTTTTTTCATTTCAATTTTCATTGGACGTTAAAATAGCGGCGTAGCGTAGCTTGCTTAACCTTTCTTGATAGATCGATAAAGTTAGCAACGTTCTGAGCGGTCACAATTTGTATGTGTGATCGTTAGTGGTATTGACAGCTGAGCGCTTCCATGTTTTGTAGGGCACGTTTGTCGTCGGTTAAGCCATGACCTAAAAACTCCGTCACCAGAGTTGGCCACTTGCTTAATACAATCCTACTTACTTTTTTAGTCAAGGCTCGTAGCATGTCTACGGCGTAGACGGTCTACGTAACCTTTTTTAAGTAAATAAATAATTTTGTTTGAATAACTTCAAAGGTTAGGTTAGGTTAGGTTAGATTACATTTTCGATCTATTATTGGGGGAGTTTTATTTGAACTTAATTAATAATTTACTGTTTCTTTGTCGACTTTGATTGTACATTTTCATTAATCATTTTAATTGAAGTTTTTTGATTTGGAATGGCTATGCGTCGCTGATAATTAGAAAATGAGTGTTACAGGTAAATTTAAATGTTTGATGTATTGAAACATTATAAATTAGTAGTTCGCCCCAAACAAGATCTCGCATACCGTTGGTTGGCTTATTTTGTACTTGCTTCAGGCTATCTGGATATAAACTTTTTTCATGGTGTAGTTTCTGACGTTTGTTTTACATTTTTAAATGAAAAATCTTAGTAAAAGTTTTACGGCTTCGACGGGATTCGAACCCGCGAGATACAAGCGATCACCCTTAAGCTGGGCTGCCTTACCACTCGGCCACGAAGCCTTGTCATCGGTTAAAGCACCGATGACCGTTTGTTTTACATATTTGACACTTTTAACATTTAGCTTTGGTTATCACAAAATGGCAATAACGTCAGCGCAAAGCATTATTATGCATCCTTTTAAAACACTAACTTGTTTACGATGTTTTCCGTCACCGTTTAGAGCAAATACGGCGGAAAGAAAGTTATTTCTTTAAAATAAGTGAAGAATGAGCGCAAGTGAGCGAAGAGAGACAAAGGACGGTTCTTATCACCGATGTACTTTTCACGTGGAATATAATGCATGGAAGAGATTAAAAAAATTATTGGCAATAATTTTTTTAATTTGTCTATGATTGAATTGAATTGAAGTTGAATGTCAAATCTTCTTCAGCCTAATCTTTAAGCTCAATAAATATCTATAATAATAAGGAGACTAAAATGGTCTTCAGCTTGAACGAAATACATATAGACACGGATTTAGAAAATTTCATTAGTTTATAATAGAATCATTACAAGTATAAAATAAGTTAGCAACGTTCTGAGCGGTCACCATTTAGAGTTTGCAAGTAGCATTAACATCAAAGCGCTTCCGCGCTTCAAAGGGCACGTTAAATTGTCTCAGCTTTTAAAGTCGTTAAGTTATGATGGAGCAAAAACACACTCACATGGTGGTCCCATAAAAAATGTGGAGGATCTGATGAGGATTTTAGGAGATATGAACAGAAAAGCAGCTCGCGAATGCAGTAAATTGCTCTCTTTTTACGAAATTGAAGTCAGTTTTACAAAGAAAAGTTACTACTTGTATACTAATATTATTAAGAGGTAAAGTTGGTTTGTATGTTTGGGGTCATCTCCGAAACTGCTCATCCGATTTCAAAAATTCTTTTACCGATGTGTAGCATGGACTTTCCGAATGAACATAGGCTACATTTTATCAAGGTAGGTAATATAAAAGTCATTTTTACAACCGTATCCAGTCACTCTATCTCTGCTAAATGCCAGAAGTTTTTCTTTAAAGTCGTCCAACATTTTTCTGAAACTATTTCGAGAACGTTCTAGAAAGTTCATCGCCATGCGGGCGCGATACGTTTGTTCCTCGGCGGAGGAAAAACTATTTTATTTTAACGTGAACAGATTTTTTTCATATTTTTGTTAGTCAAGTTTGCTGGTCAAGAAAAAGAGGAAACCCGCGGCTAGTCAGCCCCACACGTATTGACCAGTGTCTCTCCTATAGATATGTCCGGCAGCTGAGAGGATGGTTTAGGTGCTACAAGCCTATTCCATCTCAACAATGTCGCAGGCACTACAGTGTCCCGTTAAGTGTTGGCAAAATTGCCTACTAACACTGCATAAATCATCAAGTAAAGATGTATAGGCCTGACGTAAGCAATTATGGATTAGTTTCAAAATCCCAATGACCCCATTATTGGGATTTTGAAACTCAGGTTTCTGGATTTACAAATAACCTTGGATAAATACTAGGCGTTGTTTTTCCTTACACTCTTTTTCTTAATTTTGCTAAACATTAAATTTCGTGTCAATAAACCGCTCTGAAAGCCCGCGCAGCGCTTTGTCGGTAACGTTATATTTGATCAAAGGACCATTCATTTGGCTCCTTTGATAAAATATCGAGATTTTCTTAATAAATAAATACTCTTACCTATGATTTCTAGCAAAATAAACAGGTGCTTTAGAGGAAGTACGAGTAACGTAAATGAATATGTCCTTTGATCAATTTAGTTTTTATTTTGTTAACTTTTTATTTTAGCCCACCATCCACTGTTTGCTAATCACGTTTTTTGATTTAATTTTAGTCTAAGAGTATTTATAATATCTTAATATCTAGATAATTAAATGAATAAATGAATGAATGAACATTCATTATTGCACCCCTTACTTAATAACAAAAACGTAGTGAAAATGTACCATAACAATAAATAAGATGTCTTTATCATACATATTTTGTGTGTAATGATGATGACATCTTTGAAAACAATAATTAAACATGAATGAAACAACTAAATCGATATTATTTATACACATTTACAATAATAATGTTAGCATTTATGATCGATGCGATTAAAACAAGCAAACTCCCGAACTCGTCGGAACTTGTCCGAACTTAGCCGAATTTGCCCGAGGTAACCAACCGCGTGATTACGAGAAAACTTCACGCATCTATATTCAGGGGCTGCAACGTTACTCACTTGTTTAGCCGAAGGTAGCGATCTGAGAAATAATGGAGGTGACATCTTATTTGAGCAGAATCAAACCAAACTGAGGCCCTACTTGGATTCTAGCAAACGAAGTTTTGTGAAATCCAAGTAGGTAAATAGATAAATAAATCCTTGAACATTTCACACAGCGTTATCTAATCCCAAGCTAAGCAACATAAAGCTTGTGTTATGGTAACCAGATGACTGATACTACATAGATACATTTTTTTTGTAAAATATCTCGAGACAAATATTTGCAGATCATGCACACATGAGTCACGCAGCGGGGGTTGAACCCGCAACCTATGCGTCTCAGGTAGACTTTCACCCATTTACAGGGTCAGGTTTTTAGGTCGTCAATCATTTACATTACACGAACGAAATAAGGCTTTCAGATTTAGCAATAATTTAACTTAATCAGTGTTAGAGCAGAATCAGTGCCATTATAAAGCTACATTAAAATAAAAGCCTCCTCCATTTAATAGTACATTCTTGTTGGAACTTTCGAGTTGGGATGTTAGTCAAAAACTTGGGTCGGCTTAGCGCGGAGTCGGCGGATCGCGTAATTACGCGCGCGTGCGCCGCGAACCTTACTATATATCATACTATATATATTAAAACCAGCCAAGTGCGAGTCACGACACGAAGGGCCGACATCATGGTGTAGGGAGTCGCGTTGGAACAGGCATTAGAATCACCTAGCATGTAAAACTAAACTTAAGTGATCCTTGAGGTCCTACAAGAATAAATGATTTTTCTTTCTTTCATAATCATCCACAACCTGTAGGTTCAGCTGGGTAGGCTTCCCTTCGTTAACGCTTCCGTGCCCAGTATGTCTACTCTACAAACCGAAAACGATTGCCGAAAGACGATTCATATCTAGAAGACAGACAAAGGCCATACACAAAATCGTAACCCTGATCCCGCAGTACCAGATAGCCTGGAAACTTTAAAACATCAATTTTATCCAAGAAATTTCAATACTTAGTAGTAGGTAGCAATAATATTCAATATAAAAAAATTTTTAGGTAATTTTAACTAGAAAGTAATTGAAATTTCTTGGATAAAATTGATGTTTTAAAGTTTCCAGGCTATCTGGTACGGGTTACGATTTTGTGTATGGCCTTTGTCTGTCTTCTAGATATTAATCGTCTTTGCTCATACGAACGAACGAACGAACACAAATGTTCGTTGTGGATGGAAATCGAATCCACGGCCCGTCGACCCGATGTCGTGTTCAGTTACATGAGAAACATAGTTAATAAGATCTTCTGAAGTTATCAAGTGGGATAGTCAGAACCACGTCCAAAAACAAAAAAAATCCTTTTATATTTTAGTGTACAATACATTATATCAGAGTAGAGAAGCTATCAGTTAGAGCTAAGTGCCGGGACATTTGTCTCGCGGCCCGATAGGCACCGTGTACTGGGTGTAAAAGGTGCACTCGCTATAAAGAGCTAGTAGCGTAGCTTACAAGACATTCTTGATGGATCCATGAAGTTAGCGCGAGCGTTAAATTTAGTTCCGTGCTTGCAAAATGGTCGGTCCCGGCTTATAAGTCTTTATGAGATGGTGGGACAGGGAGAGGGGAGGCCTGAAAACAAAACAATGCTGGTTGACTACCTATTACCATAACACAAGCATTAAATTTGCTTGGCTTGGGACTAGATGACGCTGTGTGGAATGTCCAAAGATATTTATATTTATTTATTATTTATTATGATTGTGTATAATAGCCAAATCTGTTGTCTCAGAATTAAACAAACAAAATCCCTACTAAGGCGGGCCCTACACCTACAATAGGTTTGCTCAATATTTTTATGGCGCAATATGACTTCAATATTAACCGTAAACAGTCAATAATATTGCGCAATACACGATATTGTGCAATGAAATTGATCGTCTACTCTAGATTTTGCATAATACGTACCTAGTTCATTTTGTTTTCCGCGAGCTGCCGCTGCGCACCCTGTAGATCCACGATAGTGCCTATCGAAGGATATTTATAAGGCGACGTCACTCGGGGCCGATAAGGACTTTTTATGATCCTACTTCGTTTGAGTGGATGTTTTATTCGCCTGTCACCACACTGGTCACTGTGCCAGCATTCAAAATTTTTCAACAAATCTAGATCTTTTCGTCTTTCTGAGATTCTTGGTCGAGTGGTGAGGTCCGGCTTAAGGACGATCGCTTGTATAATCGCGGGTTCGAATCCCGCCAGAAACTCTTAGTAAGATTTTCATTTATAATTAAATACCTAATATGGTTTAACACTGTAAAAAGAAGCGCTCGTGGCGAAGCTTGCTAAAACGTTCTTGATAGATCGTCGAAGTTAAGCAACGTTCTGAGCGGTCACTACTTGGATGTGTGACTGCAAGTGGCATTATCAGCTGAGCGCTTTCGTGCTTCGGAGGGCACGTTAAATTGTCGGTCCCGGCTTTTAAAGTCGTTAAGCCACGATGGAGGCCTTTAGGCGGCCTAAAAACTCCGTCACTAGAGTTGGCCACTTGCTCATACGAACGAACGAACGAACTATAAAATAAATAGCTTGCAGTAACAGTTTGTCCGTGTGTATCCAAACTACAAAGCTGATGAAAGTGGAGCTTCCGGGTGCAAATTATAATTTTCCTTTCTGTCCCTCCGTGGAGCAAGGATAGGATATCGATGTCCTTCGGTAGAGAAGCCTAGTTGTGTAGTTTTTGCAAGATTGACTGGTCTTTCAGAGCTTTTTAAACTATCGCGACTTGAAAACATATTTAAAAATTATTTAAATAAATAATATTGATTTCAATACGCGATTAAGTCCCGTTAATATTTTTAAATATGGTCTTTCAGAGGCCGAAAACGAAGTTTCGTGTAAATTTTCGGGGTCAGCTTATGTTGGTTAGGATACTGAATTCGTAATAGTTCACCAACATAAACGGAACCCGAAAATTGTCACGAACTTCGTTTTCGTTGATCCCAAGTATGGCCTCAGATTATGTGTAACCTGTTTCTCTATTCTGTAGCTAATTCGTAAGATCATAACTCCGTCAATATGGTTCGCCAGTTAGTTAATGAACTTACTAGCTAAATACCGGGGAATACCGCAATCAAAAGTAGCCTATTCTTTAATCCAGGGTATAAGCAATTCTGGTACCAAATTTCATTCAAATCCGTCCAGCCGTTTGAGTGTGAAGAGTCACCAGTTACACACTTTCACACTTACATACTTACACACACACAAACTTTTACCTTTATTAGTGTGATTTTAGGTATGAAGTATAAACAATATAGCTTGAATTTGCTTAAAATAATTTAAAACTTATGGTATCAAGTAAGAACGTTATGACATGAAAGATCTTATCTCACTTCACTTCTTATATTTGGCTTTCGCACGGCTTGTGCCACGCATTTAGCCACTACCATGTGTTTAAATTTTTAGTTAGTTTAGTCAAGGTCAAGTCAAAGTCATAGTCAGCGTCAGTAAAGATGTGGGTTCTTTACTGCAGCTTTTTACATGGACTTCTTGAGAGAACTCGAAATGCAATGATATACAGTTTTGTTTCATTTGCCTACATTTATGTACGTTCACGAACACTTAACAGTTAATAATCCACCATTATTACATATTAACATTCGCCAAAACACAAATTTCGGAAAATAAAACAAAAGAGACAACATGCCATCTTGAATTCCCGTGAAAAAGCTAAAAAAGATCTTATCTCAGTGTCGTAATTTTGTGCAAAGTTTACTGTCATTTTTATTGTCTCTTTTTATTTGCTAACTCAGCTATCTTCTACGGTTCGCAGTTATATAGCTCACTTGCCCGCGGCTTCGCTCGCGTGGTACCTACCTTGATAAAATATAGCCTATGTTCATTCGAAAAATTCTGTGAAAGAATTTTTGAAAACGGATGAGTAGTTACGGAGATTACCCCAAACATACAAAGAAACAAGCAAACCAAATTTACCTCTTTATAATATTAGTATAAGTGTGCTCGGTAGTTTTTCGCGTTATTTAATTTAGTCTAGAATAGTCTATAACCTTCCTCATGAGCTGTCAAATGCAGAAAGAATTTTACTATAACACCTAGACATTATTGGCAAAATTAACGATTACATAATAAAACACATCTATAATTATTTAACACAAGCATTAAATTGCTTAGCTTGGGATTAGATGACGCTGTGTGGCATGTCCTAGAATATTTATTTATTTATTTAGAATTATGAATGGACTGTGAGATATATTAAGATAACGAGTGATAGTAGAAAATAAAGATAATAAACATTTATGCCGACCCCACCTTAGTGGGAAAAGGTAGTAAGAGACACTGCATATAGTTTTTCTTAAACTTTCGCGATCACAATTCATATTTATAAATACATGTACACGGGGTTTTATCACGTTATTTAATAAATAAGGTAATAACGTGTTAAACCCCGTGTACATGTATTTAGACACTGCATACTTTTCACATTTGCATTGCAGCTTTTTTAAACATACTCTGTGGTTTGAATTAATGTCATTCTCGAATGGCGGCTCTCGTTCCTCGAAATCACGGATTTTCGTTTAATTTGTTTTAATTTCTCGGAATTGACAGAAAGGACATAACAATAATAATTGATTTGACTGCCCCATGGTTTCAAAGCAGTTACATGATTTTGGCAGTAAAATATCATATGTTTGGTTGTACGTCAACCAGCTATGCTAATAGTTTGTGAATGATCCTGAAACATAATCAATTAGAATAATTATAATATTACATTTTCATCATTATAACCAATTTCGTAAGAAGAGAGTAATAATTTCCTCCACTTTTTGGTGCATTTGTTCATAACTTCGAAGACCCTCGTCAGAACCTCAACTTTTTAAATCACAAAAGGAGTATTACTCGTTCAAACAAAAATTAAAATATGTCATTCTATTTACCTTGACTTTTCGGATGTTATGTAATGTTAATAAGAGTTGAAGCAGAATAGCAAGAGGTCACAGTGAGAGAGCTAGTTGATTCATAAAACATTATAAACGACATTATTATGGCTATGTTTTTGTACATAAACATGTCATAATAATGTCTATCCATAATTCGGATAGGGTATATCACTTACATGTTTTCTTTCACTGAAAATACTATGAATCATTTGACTTGGAGTGACTCTCTCGCGTTAGAGCAGTACCTATATACTCAGACTTAGGCCTTTATATATTTACTAGCTGCGCCCTGCGGTGTTACCCCCGGTGAATAATTCACGTTTAGCAATACCGGCATAGAAAGTAGCCTATTTTTAAATCCAGGGTATATTCTGGTATCAAATTTTATTCAAATCCGTCGCCGTTTGAGCGTGAAAGAGTAACAAACACACTTACACACACAAACTTTCACCTTTATAATATTAGTAGGAAGTAGGATTAGAAGATATACTTATACAGCGTCAGGAGTTTTTTTTGCCTACGTTTAAGGGACATTGTAGTACCTGGGACATTGTTCAGATATAAGCTTGCCCAGCACCTATACCATCCTCTCAGCTTATCCGGCCATATCATCAGGAATGAAAATGGTCTGTTTAATACATGTGTTCAATACACTTTCTTTGACATGCCTTACTTTGTTCGACTGGCTTCCCACTGAAGCTTGACTATTTAGATTATTTTAGATTGTTAAGGGATCGCTTTTAAAAAAAAGCTAGGCCCACACCACCAGGTTCTTGCCTGATTCTGTCCCTGGTGTAGGGAGTCGCGTTGGAACAGGCATTAGAATCACCTAGCATGTTAAACGAAATTTAATAATAATAATAATAATAATAATGAACTCTTTATTACACCAACAATAGGAATATACAATTACAGTAAAAACAACTTAATATTAGTATAATGGGCGGTCTTATCGCTTAGAGCGATCTCTTCCAGACAACCTTTGGATGGATAGGAATGGTGAGATCATAAGACGGCGGTGTACATAAAAGAATTAACTAAAATATAAAAAAGCATTTAAATCTAAAAGAAAATCTAAAATAATTAAAACTAAACAGTAATAAACCTACACAAATAAAATACTAAATATAAACTAATATATATTATAATAAATATAATTAAATAAAGATTACCTACATACTTACAAATAATAATAATAGATAATTAGCAGTTCACAGATGTTGTGAGATAATGATTTCGTACTCGACTTTTAAAAATATTAAGTGAGGTAGCAGATCTAACAGACAACGGCAGAGCATTCCATAGACGTACAGCCTCTACAGCAAAGGAGTTGCCATAGAATGCCGTGGAGTGAGATGGGACCTTGAGAAGCAAATTATCAGAAGAACGCAGATTTCTGTCGTGCAACTGACATAGAAATTCAAAACGATCTCTGAGATAGGTTGGGGCTTTTTGACGGGAATTCAAGATGGCATGTTGTCTCTTTTGTTTTATTTTCCGAAATTTGTGTTTTGGCGAATGTTAATATGTAATAATGGTGGATTATTAACTGTTAAGTGTTCGTGAACGTACATAAGTGTAGGCAAATGAAACAAAACTGTATATCATTGCATTTCGAGTTCTCTCAAGAAGTCCATGTAAAAAGCTGCAGTAAAGAACCCACATCTTTACTGACGCTGACTATGACTTTGACTTGACCTTGACTGACTAAAAATTTAAACACATGGTAGTGGCTAAATGCGTGGCACAAGCCGTGCGAAAGCCAAATCTAAGAAGTGAAGTGAAGTGAAGTGAGATGGGTTGGATAGGAAGGATTGAAAAGAATGTTTTATAATAAGGATAGATAGTGATAGTTCCGTCGAAGACGTATAGGAAGCCATTTGAGCTTTGCTCGAAATTCAGAAACATGGTCAAATTTGCGCAAGCCAAATATAAACCGAATGCAGAGATTTTGAAGGCGCTCAAGCTTATTTAAAAGTACTTCAGAGAGATCGATAAAGCTGGCATCGGCATAATCCAGTATAGGAAGCAAGAGTGATTGTGCAAGCGTAATTTTAGTAGCAGTCGGCAAAAAGTTGCGAAGCCTTCTCAAAGAAGAGGACGAAGCAAACATTTTGCGACTGATTTCCTGGATGTGGAGATCCCAAGTCAGCGCCGGGTCCATGATGATTCCAAGATTTCTGACAGAGGTACTGTAAGGTATAGGTGTACCATCAAACACTACAGAAGGCAATTGAGTGAAATCAATCCTCGGTAACAATTTGTGACTGCCAAGAACAATGACCTGGCTCTTCCTGGGATTCACATCAAGGCCAAAAGCTTTGCTCCACTTACAAATTTTCTCGAGATCATCATTAAGCACATTGATGGCACAGTTAATATCATCAACACTTGACTGGGTATAAATTTGTACATCATCTGCATACAGGTGGTAAGAAGAAGTTAAATTTTGAGAGATAGATTGAATGAAAATAGCAAAGAGAAGAGGAGATAGCACACCACCTTGAGGGACACCAGCAGACACGTTGCACCAAGTTGAGTAGGTATCATCAATACGGACACGCTGCCGGCGCCCGACCAAGTAACTACGAAACCAGCCAATAGCCGTAGGAGATATGTTAAGAGAATGCAGTACACCCAGTAATAGATCAAAATCGACATTATTGAAGGCACTGCTAAAGTCAAGAAGTGACAACACTGTAACTTTCCTACTGTCCATACCAAGCCGAATATCATCGGTGATTTTGACCAGGGCCGTCACAGTGCTGTGCCCAGGGCGAAAACCGGATTGAAAAGGATTTAAGAGGATATTATTGGATAGAAACAAGCTTAACTGTTGATGTGCAAGGCGTTCAAGAACCTTAGAGAGGTATGGTAGGATAGAGATGGGACGTAGTTCAGAAAAGGAGGTTGGATTAGATTTTTTAGGAAGAGGTATAATTTGAGCATCTTTCCAGGTGTCAGGAAAAGAGCCCGAATCAATAGAAAAGTTTAGTATAAACGTTAGAACGTGAACAATTTCATCTAAAATAGGTAAAATCATACTCCTACCAATACAGTCACTCCCAATAGCATTCGAAGTAATGTAATTTAAGTGATCCTTGAGGTCCTACAAGAATAAATGATTTTTTCTTTTGTTCTTTCTTTCATGTGGGGCTGACTGAGCCACGGTGATGTTTTTCTTCACAGTTTAGGGCTCGTGTGGTGTTCCTTTGGTGAGTATCTGATGAGGATCTGCGAAGTTTTAAACAGAAATGCACCTTAAGAGCGCAGCAAATTGCTATCCTTACAAAAATTTTACTTAATTTTTTTTATTGAACCACTTGTAAGGGCGCATTGCGAAAAAAGGCTTTGTAAAAAAGTGCCCTAAGCGGTTTGACCCGCCATTTTTCTTTTTCTTTGGCTTATATCTAAAAACATTGTAAGTAAAACATTGTAAGTTTTCTAATAGCGTCGATGTGCTTGCAACCTGTCACGTATGGAATGTTAAATGGAATGTTGGAACAGGCATTAGAATCACCTATCATGCAAAACGAAACTTAAGTGATCCTTGAGGTCCTACAAGAATAAATGATTTTTCTTTCTTTCTTTCAAAAAGTCGTGATCATACATGACAGTAGGTCTACTCTACAAACAGAAAACGATGCATCGTGCACAAGCGCACGTCAGCTTATGCTGGTGGAAACGAAATTCAGAAGATTAACCAACATAAACTGACCTCCGATGATTGTCACGATGGGTGATTGGTTGCAAGCCCGTCGACTATGAAAGCCAACTGGTTTCAAAAAAGTAAGCTATCAAACACAGATATTATTTTTAAATAAAATGGTAGTAACAGAAGTGTGTGTGAACAGTGTGTTTGTTTGAAGCACATTCAAACAAACACACAAACAAACTCTGCTTAGTAATATTAGTATAGACAAAAGGGTACTTTAGATTCTTTAAGTACCAATACTATTGGAATTTGTGTAATTGTCTTTTTTAAACTTTCGCGATCAGAACACATGATTAAACATATATTTACGGGTATTTATCGCTATTTACCTTTATTTAATTTTAATTTTATCCCGACGTTTCGACTGGATTGCACCAGCCGTGGTCGCGGGCAGACTGAAGAGTTGGAGGTACACCACAGCAAAGCGAAGGCATTTATTTTTCTACCCTCACTTGATCTTCATAAATGTTAATTAGGGCCGGTTCACACTAGGACGGCACACTACACTAACAGTATCTGTACACCGAGAAGATTTTATTTGACGAGTACACTTTGCTATTACTGGATTCCACGAGGACGAGAGTCTGAAACCGTCTTCACGATTAAAATTAGAATGTTTCTTAATCTCAATCGCCTCTCGAACCATTCTCTTATAATAGTGCTGTGTGTGGAAGTCAACAGGAAGTCGATCAGCTAATGGAACATCTCAACTTCATACACCCTAAGATAAGGTTTACTTATGAAATGGAGCAAAACAGGTCTTTAGCCTTTTTAGATCTTAAAGTGATGGTGAGGTCCAACGGAACTTTGTCGCATACCGTGTACAGAAAACCGACACACACGGACAGATACCTAAATGCTGCTTCACACCATCATCCATTACATCTTGAGTCAGTAGTTTCATCACTTATGAACAGAGCCTATGATCTCTGTGACCCTGAACATCTACCCGGGGAGCTGGAACATGTTCAGGAGGTTCTCAAACGAAACGGATACAGGATTAATGGATGGCATCCTAATCGCAGGCGCAAACATAAGCACACAGATGTAGCGAGGCAGCCAGCGTTCATGCCTTATGTGAAAGGGGTTACGGACAAGATTGGAAACCTATTGAAGAAGTTTTCAATAAAGTCGATCTATACTCCACTCACCAAAGTAGCTAAGCGTCTACGTACACCGAAAGATGTAGTACCTTTCCAGGTTCCTGGTGTTTACAAAATTGATTGCAGCTGCGGTCGTTCCTACATAGGCCAAACAAAGCGCACAGTCGCTGAACGGGTTAAGGAACACATAGCAGCGGTCAAAAATCGACAAGTAAACAAGTCTGCTATAGCAGAGCACATAGTAGACTCAGGACCTAATCACTGGATGGAGTTACACAACCCAAAGGTCCTTGCCAACGAGAAGCACTATTATAAGAGAATGGTTCGAGAGGCGATTGAGATTAAGAAACATTCTAATTTTAATCGTGAAGACGGTTTCAGACTCTCGTCCTCGTGGAATCCAGTAATAGCAAAGTGTACTCGTCAAATAAAATCTTCTCGGTGTACAGATACTGTTAGTGTAGTGTGCCGTCCTAGTGTGAACCGGCCCTAATTAACATTTATGAAGATCAAGTGAGGGTAGAAAAATAAATGCCTTCGCTTTGCTGTGGTGTACCTCCAACTCTTCAGTCTGCCCGCGACCACGGCTGGTGCAATCCAGTCGAAACGTCGGGATAAAATTAAAATTAAATAAAGGTAAATAGCGATAAATACCCGTAAATATATGTTTAATCATTTGTGTAATTGGATGCAAAATATGAGTTCTTAGAAATAAAGAAACAAAAGATGTTTTTATCAGAAACAAATACTTCAAAACATATATATTTGACGACCTCTGTGGCGCAGTGGGCGAAGGCCCGCCTGAGACGGGGAGGTTGCGGGTTCGATCCCCGCCGCGGGACAAATGTTTGTATCTTCTCCAGATATTTGTTCTGAGTCTGGATGTTTTTCTATGTATAATAATGTATGTATTTACAAAAAAAAATTGTATCTATGTAGTATATCAGTCATCTGGTTGCCATAACACAAGCATTAAGTTGCTTAGCTTGGGACTAGATGACGCTGTGTGGAATGTCCAAGGATATTTATTTATTTATTATTTAACTTGGCTGCGTAAAATCACACTACTATCATAAAAGTGAAAGTTTGTGTGTAATTTGTAAGTGTGAATGTTTGTCACTTCACGTTCAAACGGCTGGACAGATTTGAATGAAATTTGGTACCAGGATAGCTTATATCCTGGATTAACACATAAGCTACTTTTGGTTTCGGTATTCCCACAAGTTTATTCACCTCGAGTAAAACCGTGTGGCACAGCTAGTTATCTATCAAGAGATGTAAGATATAATGTTCCTTTGAAGATTTTGTAATAAATTAGACAACTAAATATAGATTTAATAATGCCCACTTTTTACAAGTATGTAGGTAGTTTTTTATATGACAATCATTTTGTATCTAATTTATTTCTATGATAATTATTATTAATCCTTTGTTTTAACCATGAAGCGCTCGTGACAAAGCTTGCCAAGACGATCTTGAAAGATCGTCGAAGTTAAGCAACGTTCTGAGCGGTCACAACTTGGATGGGTGACCGCAAGTGGCATTATTAGCTGAGCGCTTCCGTGCTTCGGATGGCACGTTAAATTGTCGGTCCTGGCTTTTAAAGTCGTTAAGCCATGACGGAGGCCTTTAGGCGGCCTAAAAACTCCGTCACCAGAGTTGGCCACTTGCTCATACGAACGAACGAACGATGTTTCATTTCTACAAAAGGTTTTGCAGATATCCATAACAGACAGATTTGCTAAATACAAACATTTGTTCCACGCCGGGAATCGAACCAGCAACCTCCTGCGTCTAAGACCAACTGAGCCACGTAGCCAGTCTATAGTTACGCAAACAAAAGGGTTTCTTAAAACCGTTACAGAACCCTAAAACATAATTCAGTATTCAATAGCAAAGATAACAATACATTTCATACAAAGTACACAATATTCTGTGACAGTGTAAAATTCGAATTAAACCCATTTCAATACATACATTCTTATCACTAACAGAATGACTTTGACTTGACACAGCAATAACGAACCTTATTGGTTAGTGATAAGAGTCAGAATTGCGTGAGAGTTATGTAGAAGGATTTGAAAGGATCTCCGTAAGGTGCCGGAAATCGGCGACTCGTCCTAAAGACACTTTGTAAGGAAGAGGATGTATTTCATAAGAAAAGCGATTTAAAAAATGAAAATTTAATAATAATAAATAATAAATATCCTTGGACATTCCACACAGCGTCATCTAGTCCCAAGCTAAGCAATTTAATGCTTGTGTTATGGTAACCAGATGACTGATAAACTACAAAGATACATATTTTTTTTGTAAATACATACATATTATACATAGAAAACACCCAGACACGAAACAAATATTTGCAGATCATGCAAACATTTGACCCGCAGCGGGGATCGAACCCGCAACCTCTGCGTCTCAGGCGGGCTTTCGCCCACTGCGCCACAGAGGTCATCAATTTATTTAAAATGTAGTTGTGACAAGATTGTTTTTTTATATTATTATAATAAAACAATCTTGTCAATATGTTTTTTTATACTAGCTGCGTCTCGCGGTGTTACCCGCGGTAGTTCCCGTTCCCGTGGGAATACCGGGATCAAAAGTAGCCTATGTGTTATTCTCAGTCATAATCTATGTATATTCTAAGTTTCAGCCAAATCCGTGCAGCAGTTTTAGCGTGAAAGAGTAACAAACAACCATCCATCCATCTATCCATCCATACCTACAAACTGTCGCGTTTATAATATTAGTAGGATAGGATGATAGAACCTCCTTCCTTTTTGAAATCAGTTAAAAATAAAAAAAATAAAAAATTACAAAAAAAACTATGGCGGTACGAAATTCGCAGCTTTATATCATAAAAATAAACAAAAATAAAAAAACAAAGAGTGAAACTTAAAATCTTCCCCTTTTTGAAGTCGGCTAATTATTCCCTAAAATGATTAACGGGACTTTTAGACAGCATTTTAAATATAACCTCATTATTTCCGCTCGTGCAGTGTCCCCACCGTTATCTGTTGTAAGGCCGCGAAGTAGGTCGCTCGTGAATAAATCTAATGCATTAGTCCGCCCACTGCTGGGCACGTTCCTCCACTATCTACAATGAAATGAAGGAAACTCACGAGTTGTCGCTTCAAGACACCTAACAATAATACCTAACACCTAACTATAATGTTTCACTGAATGTATTTTAAGATTAAAATTATTTTTTCAAATTAAGTGTGTGTCCGCGAAGGTGTTCAATCACAATAAAGTGTACCAAATAAACATGTATCTTATAACTTCATAAAACGAAGGCCGGGCACACTTGGCTCCTCACGTAACAAATAAAGCCCGCGCTTAAAAGTGATCCGAACACAATGATTTGCTGGAAAGTTTCCACTCCCCCTTAAGCTGCGATTAGCTCCTAAACACACACCTTCAGAGTATATTGAAGAGTTCCTACAGGGTGGAAAAGACTACCCTCAAAACGGAGAAAATTATAATCATTCACTTCATTCACTTCATTCACTTCATTCACTTCATTCACTTCATACACTTCATTCGCCTCATTCGCCTCATTGAAAGAGAGAAAGAATAATCATTTATTCTTGTAGGACCTCAAGGATCACTTAAGTTTCGTTTTACATGCTAGGTGATTCACCTCATTCACCTCATTCACTTCATTCACTATTTATTTCTAGCCACCGTTAGGTGGCGATAGGTGGCCTTAAACCAACTATCCAAGAGAAGCACTTGAAACATTACAAACAGAAATTAAAATCTTAATGAACTAGATATTAATTTTGAGAGCAGTCTCTCACACCCTGTAGGGACACTTAAAATGGTTTTCCGTCTGAAATGTGTTTTATTTGACTTTTGCGTTCCAAATTTTATATTGAAGCTTCCTACGTAGCGAATTTTGTATCAATATTTTGCAGGCAACGTATTCATAAAAACTTTTAAGAATTAGCGTGGTTAGTAAAATATTCCATTATTTGTTTTATTTTAACATTATTAAAATAACAGATTTTATGTTTGTTGAGGGCTCACCGAGCAACATACAATCGAAACATTTATCAATTTCTATGTACCTGGTGTCTACGAGTTCCAAACAACTCCACTATTGTTTCTTCTGTACTTCCCTCTCGTTCTACCACTCGCCAAATTAGTGTGAGAGAAAGAGACGCACATTGACAACAGCAATGTGACAACCGCGGCGTCGATTGTTTGATTTCCGAAGCACTACCTGTTAGTAAACGGGTTATAGTGATGGGAAAGGATATCGGTAAATTATCGATATTAATTGTGGAAGGAAATTGGTTGGTTAAGTGCTGTCGCGTGAGTTTTAATCGAATCAATTCATGTTTTGATTTAACTATATTCCCGAAAACTTCTCTGATTTCTTGTTAATTGCAGCAAAGTGCAATTATCATTAATTGTAAAATATTGTACCAATATATTTTAATTATTGACATTGGACATTGTATACCCAATCCAAATTTTTTCTTTGTTTCTGAAACTTGACATTTGACTTCTGTATGTTTTTATAAGTAGCGTAATAAGTATATAAAACTATAACCGTGCCAGTTTGAATAAATAAATAATATTTTAGTAAAGTTTTGTATTAGTAAAAATTAGTAAAATTAGTAAAAATGGTTTTATTGACATAAGTAATAGTGTACATTATAAATGTTGAATCCATTGGCTCCCGAACTAGTTAAAAACTGTATGTGTGTGTCTTTTGTAAATCTACGTCGTAATTAAGATGCCTGTATGGGTGAAACTAGTAATAATAAAATAAAATAGGCGGTGGCGCTAGTTTCACCCATACAGGCACCTTAATAGAGTTCGTCTATTTTTATGCAATGTTTAAGAACATCATTTCAAATTCACATTTTCTCTTCACAGAGCGAAAATGGGAATGAGACATGTAAGTACTAATTGGTGGTTTTTTTTAAGTTTGATGACTTTTATATTATTGTTGATCGACATTGGTACATCTAGTCGCCTCCCTAGTCTATGGGATCTACCTCTTTGTTGAACTTGCAAAGTTATGATTCAATCTTCAAGACAAAACTGGTTTCTGTAATCACTATGTCGTCACCGGAAGTATCACTTAGCGTAAGGGACATTTTGTCGAAACTGAGTTAAATGCAGTTCGATCTAAAATTCGACGCTGTATCGCATAGTGTGTCCTATTACAATATTTTATTGCCTAATCCCAGCAGTGAGACACAATTGACTAATTATAATTGTAAAACATAATTTATTGAAACAAAATGTATCTAAATAAGACAAAAAAGCTTAAAGTTTGTAGTTCTGTAGTTAATTTATTTGGGAAATAGATACAACCATAAATGTACGTAGATAAATGCCAAAAGCGCTATTTATATCCGTCGCACGCCTCATGTCGTTTGAATGACGCTTCTAGCCAAATATTCAGACCTGCGAATTGTACACGACTTTAGTTATGTCCCGCGGCTTCTCTCATGGGAATTGTGTTCATCACTCCGAAGAACCTCATCATATCCTCAATTTTTTTTGTGAGATCACCTCAGGAGTGTATTCTGGAAACAAAAATGAATTTTCAAAATATCTCCATTATTGACGGAGTAATCGGTGAACATAGGTACATAAAAAAACCTACAGTGAAACATAGAACCTCAGTTTTTGAAGTCGGCTAAAAACAAATGTCTAAGGCGCAGTAGATTAGTAGTAATTAACCACGACCGACTCACCTTCACACCACTTTGTCACACTGGTGTGATGGTTAGGAAAAAAATTACTTAACGTAACACATCATAGAGACGGTTGGAAGAGTTAAGGGGAGACCAGCACTGGGACGATACAGGTTAATAAAAATATAAAAAAACGTAACACTAGTATATAATGTGTAGTTACGACATATGTACATGCATACATAAAAGAACGCCCCTTTCTCATGGGGTTAGTTAGGCAGAGACAACGGACCTCCACTTATTACTATCCTGACTCACCTCTCTCCTTATTTAAATTTGTATTAAAATCATCTCAAATTATCTCGGCTATAATAAGGCCATCAGGCAGCCTTCAAACAGCCAACAGAATTGTAATGACAGACAGCCACACATTCCTAATCCATGAGAGATGGAATATGAAATGTTTAGTTCTGAATGCATCGTTTGAAGTGCATTCGCGTGTTCGCTTGGAAGTCCTCATCAATACCGATAGCTTTAGCGTTCCCAAATTAAAACGTACTTAGGCATTTACTTACTAAATTATTTATACAGCGTCAAGAGGCATTGCCTACACTTTGACATTTTTTTACATTGACGACCTCTGTGGCACAGTGGGCGAAAGCCCGCCTGAGACGCAGAGGTTGCGGGTTCGATCCCCGCTACGGGACAAATGTTTGTATGATCTGCAAATATTTGTTTCGTGTCTGGTTGTTTTCTATGTATAATATGTATGTATTTACAAAAAAAAAATGTATCTATGTAGTTTATCAGTCATCTGGTTACCATAACACAAGCATTAAATTGCTTAGCTTGGGACTAGATGACGCCGTGTGGAATGTCCAAGGATATTTATTTATTTATTTAACGGGACACTGTAGTGGTTGGGACATTGTTGAGATGGAATAGGCTTGTAGCACCTAAGCCATCCTCTCAGCTGCCGGCCATATCCACAGGAAAGACAATGGTCATACGTGTGGGGCTGACTGAATGGGTACCTCGATTTTTGTTAGGAGACATTTTTGTATATGGGCATGCAAACTGTTACGTATGGAATGTTAATTTCTGCAGAATGTGGGCATGTACCAAAGAAGTATTTTGATATGCCTCTGACTACCCCATTAGACATCTTCATTGGATTTAAAAACATTATCTAAAGATCTGAAAATAATATATATTTTTTTTTTTTTTTTATTAACCTGTTATGTCCCACTGCTGGGCAAAGGTCTCCCCCAAAATCCTCCACTGACCCCTGTCTTTGGCGATCTCCCACCACTCCTTCTCAAACACGTCAAGATCGTCCCGCCAACGCCTTCTCGGCCGGCCTCGTCATCGCCTACCGTTCTTCGAAAATAATAATTGTCAAATAAAAAATAAAATGAAAATGAAATCGGCAGTAATTTGATAGAAATGTCTACCGCTCTCTGAAAAAAAAACATATTTGAATTCTAAATCGAATACCATAAATGGCGTCTAGTAATTTTCAACTACCGAACACATTTCGATGTAAACCCGACAACTCAAACTTGAAGACAGTAACCTAGGAGGTGCTCGCACGGGCGGCCTTATCGCCATCTTAAACTATTCCAGATGACTCCTATCTTCACAACTTTCCATCGTTTAAGTTGAACGAGTTTTAAAGTTATTTTTGTTTGAGTTAATGAAATGCTTGCGATGAGAGAGCTAGTAACGTTTTAGACGACTTCTGTGGCGTAGGTGAACGCCCGTCTGAGACGCAGAGGTTGCGGGTTCGATCCCCGCTACGGGATAAATGTTTGTATGTTCTGCAGATATTTGTTTCGAGCCTTGGTTGGTATTTTTTTGGACACGAAAAAATCACCTAGCTTTGTTAGACTAACAAGTCTTAAGACTGACAAAGCGATTTTTGTGGTATTATTGAATAAATATTTGTTGACTCTGACAATCTATTTATCAGAAGAAACAAAAGTAATTAACAAAAATTTAATAAAACTCCCAAACTTGTCCTTGAATTAATTCCAAAATGCTATTTCGTATCGTTTCTATGAACTATGCAGCTTGCGGACTAAAAAATCCGTACTAAATTAATATTGTACAAGTGAGAGTAACTCTATATTATGTCTGTCCTTCTGTCTGTTTGTCGCGCTTTCACGCCTATTCCACTGAACCGATTTTGGTGAAATTTGACTCAAATATAGACAAGATCTTAAAAAAGATAGATTGATAATACATTTAAAAGAGAGCCTATATGGCTGCGATTTGTTCGGGTCCCATGCGTGGGAAGTCGCGGGCAGCAGCCAGGATGCCTTATCATTGCAATTTAGTAAATGTAGTTGACTAAATACTTGAATATTATTAGAAATTAACTAAAATGTTTTACATACTTTTATTTTTTTAATCATCACTTTTGTCTAGATCTTTGTTCTTTGTTACTAGCCGATAAAGTGCAAACTCTATCAGAACGCTGCTTTTCATAGCAAACACATCGAATAGACTCAAAAACATTGAACTGTTTAATTATTTTGACCAATATACTACAACAAGTATTTGAATTGATATCGTGAACAATAGAAGACACATGAAGAAAATGGTGCCAATCTTCATGTCCTGTAGTTGTATGGTCCTTGGAAGCGACGTAGCACTTCGTAGAGCTCTCGTAGCTCTCGTAGCTCTCTCGTAGAGGGTGCTACAAGATTTGCATTGTCCCCATTCCTTACATTGAATCTGCATAGTTTTAATTGAATTGTTGGCTTTTTGCCGCATTCCGAGGTCTTTCTGCACATTCTCTTGTAAAATTTGTATTCTTAGTTTATGAGTTAGGTTCACTGGATACGACTAGTTTAAAGTTCTAAGACATATCCATTTTTATGTGTGTTTGTGTGTAAGACTGTAAATGTGTAACTGTGTAAGTGTCTTTGTTACTCTTTCACGCTCAAACGGCTGGACGGATTTGAATGAAATTTAGTACCAGAATTGCTTATACCCTGGATTAAAGAATAGGCTCCTTTTGATCCCGGTATTCCCAATAACACGGAACTATTCACAGCGAGTAACACCGCGGGGCGCAGCTAGTAAACAATAAGGATAATTTTAGCCGCTAAATAATAGATCCAGGGGCTTTTCATATAATTACGGTAATGTTGACAAATCCTGCGATCAGCGTGTTATCTAAAGCTGCGGATGGCTAATGCGATCATATAAATATTGTTTAGTTTGATTTACAAGTTATGGAACGTTTGTTTAGGATTAAAATATCAATTGGGATTTAGAAACACACGCATGGTAATTGTTCAGGATTGGGAACAAACTTTATACATGAAATAGGTTTTTGGTTATTACTGGATTTAATGCGCGTTTATCTAGATACGACACATTACAATAGGAAGGAAATTAATGATTTTAGGTTAAGTATGTCTAGTTTCGTTGGATCTCTCCAGTCCTGTTGGCTTGTGTTGCTGGCGTGGCTTCTTCTTCCCGCGCTGTCCGTTATGACGTGATTTTTAGCTCGTGTGATTGGTTAACAGACATATCACGTCATGGCGCTGGTAGTCTATTGGTAGCTGTCACTGAGAATCTATTTCGTTCAAAACCAAGCACCAGAAAGAAGGGTTGACGCGTTCGGAAACCAGATCGTCGTAAACAGTAGGTAATTAGGCAAATGTTTGTTGGAATTATTTGGTTGGGGCTTATTTGTAAAGCGATTATGTACATAAATTCAGTAAATTCAGTAAATTTATTTATTTAAACCATAGTGTTACATCGCATAACATTGGCATGTCAAAAAATGTATAATAAAAGTCAATTAACAAATTAATAATAACAATAATTCAATATTAATTGTTTACCTACAACACTAACCAATTACCTACTACTATATACCTACTTATCTAATCTAATCTAAGGTCATACGTCTTTCTCGATTGTTCTAGAGGCAGTAACAGCTAAACGCTTCCGATTCCTTTTCTTTTTAAATATTTGCGCATTAACACGAGCTCGGAGGCCTATGCCTGTGGGTAAAGTCGGGCTGTGGATGATGATAAACTCGAGCTTTAAACGGTGAAGGAAAACATTGTAAGGAAACCTGTGTCATGTATGAAATTTTAACTGCAAAATATGGGCATATACCAAATATGATCAATTATTGAAATCGGATGAGTAGTTTCGGAGATAACCCCAAACATACCAACAAATAAACAAACCAACTTTACTTCTTTTTAATATACTTAATTTACATGATGCCATTTTCTTGTACCTAATTGACGTTCAATAATTGTAAGCAACTGTTGTTTAGAACATTCAAGTATGACAGTCAATTAATTTGTAGGTATGCAACAGGCAATAAGCGCTCGTGGCGAAGCTTGCTAAGACGTTCTTGATAGATCGTCGAAGTTAAGCAACGTTCTGAGCGGTCACTACTTGGATGCGTGACCGCAAGTGGCATTATTAGCTGAGCGCTTCCGTGCTTCGGAGGGCACGTTAAACTGTCAGTCCCGGCTTTTAAGTCGTTAAGTTATGACGGAGGCCTTTAGGCGGTTTAAAACTCCGTCACTAGAGTTGGTTACTCGCTCATACAAACGAACGAACGAACAGAGGCCGTACTCGGAATCAACGAAAACGAAGTTTCGTGACAATTTTCGGGTTCCAATTATGTTGGTGAACTTTTACCAATTCAGTATCCACCAACATAAGCTGACCCCGAAAATTGTCACGAAACTTCGTTTTCGTTGATCCGGAGTAAGGCCCCTGGCAAGAATCTTGCATCGTGTAATGTAAATGATACTTTACGTTGATATAGGACGCGTTACGACCTCTTCCAGTCATTGTAATGTACGTCATTGTGAGTGTTGTGTAATGGAACTGAACCGACTGCAGTCGAACAGTTGCAACAATCAACTCGATAGTTGGTGATCTGACTTTGATATGGGACCAGCCGATACGGTAGTAAAATTCTTTTTAAACTTTTGCAATCACAGTTCAAAATTCACAAAGAAAGAATAAAAAGAAATTTCGGCAGGACTATAAGGATCACTTTACATAGTTTTTATATATTTTTGTATTATAGTGTTAAACCACACTTAGGTATTTCATTATATATTAAAAATCATCTTCGGCTTCGTGGCCGAGTGGTCTAACGGCCGGTTTCAATATTAAACTTACGAATGATCGTAGATTAATCGCCATAGCAACTTGTTTAGACAACAAAAAATGTAGGACACTTTTTGACAGATAACAATATTACTATGGCGACAGATCCACGGTTATTAGTAAGTTAAATATTGCAACCCAGCATAAGGCAACCCGGCTAAAGGGTGATCGCTTGTATCACGCGGGTTCGAATCCCGTCGAAGTCATAAACTTTTAGTTAGATTTTTCATTTATTACATTACACTAAAGATACTATTTAATATCGGTAAGATAACAGAATGTAAGTCAGCCGCACCGACCGCACTCGACTGCTGACAGTTGGGGACAAGTGCAACAATAGTCGGTACACAATAGCATCCGTTCAATTACCTGACAATAGCGCTTGATTAGCCTCGAGCCGGCGCCATTTTGGACTTTTAAAAGCGTTTTTGTAGGAAGCACTAACTTTAGTACTAACTACTAGTAGGTATAGTATTATTTTATCTGTGGTACTAAGTTGTTGTAGGAAGTCGGACTTATAGTGCTAGAAAAAACTCTGTTTTTGCATCATTTCCTGAAGAAAGAAAAATCATTTGGATAATAATAAATCATAGGAGTGACGTCACGAGCTTTGACGAGAGACAATACGCTCTGCCGACACATTTAATAAAATAAAGTTTTAAATACGCGGATAAGGACGAAACTTGCATCAGTTTGCGGACTATTGTGTTGTGCTAGTTTGGTGTTGTGGTATCGTTGAATTACACAGTATTGGTGATAAAAGAACTAAAATTCTCCTAAAGCTTAGGCAAGTGACTTAGATCTAAATGTGTTAATACCCACTTTAGTAGAAAACAGCTTTGATAACTCTAAATCTGATATATTCATTTTCGCACATAAATACATCGTAATACAAGTAATTTCAAACTCAGTGACTTTAGTGCAGTGCTCTCCTTGACTATCTCAGCATCCCTAATCAATCAAGTCACTTATTGATTGTGGCTGACTTTTAGCGCCATCTATCGAAAACGATACAGATACTACGGCCAGACAGCGCCGCCAGTGTGTCAACTCGTATCGATTTATTAAGTCAATCGGTAAACAGCGCCATCTGTCATCGAGCTGCTAACAGTACTCTACACGTGCCATCTACCGGCTGTCAGGCAACACTTTTTCGGCTTTTTGGGTTCTTCGTTTTCTTTGAACCATGGTACAGTGCGTAGCTTGCGGCAAATTTCTAAAAGGTGGCGTTGTGTGTCCGCGCTGTAAAAGTACGAGCCATCGGGAATGCGTTCTTCTGCCGCCGGGAGCTCAGGTAACCGACTCTTGGCGTTGCGGAGCGTGTCAAGCCGGTGCGCCCAAGGGCAGGGGTCCGTCTACTCCCGTCCGCTCGTCACATCAAACCTACACTGCCGCTGCCCCGCCGCCGTCGGAGGAACCGATGGCGCTGGACGAAACCGCCGGTAACATCACGGCGGAGTTCGCAGACGCCGAGATCCACCTACATCTTCGCGCCCTGCGTGATGACATGATGTCGGAGATCTCTAGCATGCACAACTCTCTGGTCTCCGACCTGTTTTCTTTCAAGGACGAGTTTCGTGCGATGATCCAGGAGCTTCGGAATTTTCGTTCGGACATGGTCGACTTGAAGGCGTCCATGACGGGAATGGCGAAGCGTGTCGACGACTTCGATTGCAGGCTGAAAGCCGTCGAACAGCGCCAAGCCGAGCCGGCACCTGCGGGAGCGGAGGTGGCTGCGCTCGAGCGCCGCGTCACGGAGCTGAAGCAGGAGCTCAACGAGCGCGACCAGGATGCGCTCCTCGCTGACCTCGAGATCGGGCACCTGCCGGAGGAGCGCGGCGAGAGCGTCGTACACGCCGTCACCGTGCTGGCGGCCAAGCTGGGCGTGACGCTGGAGGAGCGCGACGTGGTGTTCGCGGAGCGCGTGGGCGCGCCGCGGAGCGAGGGGCCCGAGGCGGGGGAGCGCCGCGCGCGCCGCGTCGTGGTGCGGCTCGCGCGCAGGGATCTCAGGGACCGCATACTGCAGGGCGCGCGCGTGCGCCGCTCGCTGACGGCCGCTGACGCCGGGCGCGGCGCCGCCGCCGGAGGTGATGCCTCGCGGATTTTCGTCAACGAGCGTCTGACTGGACTCAATCGGCTGCTCTTTCATCGCGTCCGGGAGGAGTGCCGCCAAGCGCAGTGGCGTTTTGCTTGGACCAAGCGCGGCCGAGTCTACGCACGAGAGGGCGAGGGCAAGCCTGCCTACCCCTTCCGTATGGAAGCAGACATAGCGAGGATTTTTGGAAAAGCTTCTGTTTGAATGGCTTTTACAATGATGTGCGTCCTAAAAAGAAAATAAAAAAGATTATTTTTATTTTATTATTAAGTTTGTTGTTTTTAAAGTTGCGTGTGGATATATATATATATTTTATTATAATGTATTGTAACATGTTTTTTACCTTCATTAGGCTCGATACTCATATTTGTACTGACATTACAAAATCATGGTTTTATTTGTCCTCTGTGTATCTTCCATGTTACAATAATATATTGTTTGCTTATATTGTTATTTTTTTAACTGTGTTCAATACTATTGCAAACTTAAACTTAATGTGTTTTATTATTGAGTGGGTGCAAATAGGTCTTTGCTCAAAGAGAATTTCAAAACATAATAATATGCTGCCTATTAAAGAATTCTTTATTATCTCAACTATCTATCTAGTCCATACTTATCGAATGTATATTTATATAATAGTATTATATGCTTTACTTTTTACTCCATATCGCCCCCATTTCCTACAAAACTATAACTATTATTATTGTTTGAATCATGATTTACTACCACTATTGACCAATTACACAGCCTACATAAACCAAAACTTCCTTTAAAACATCTCAAAGTTGGTATCTTTAATGCGGGATCCCTTAACACTGGTCATGATGAATTCATTGTTGCAGTGGATGAGCTTGGCCCCGACATCCTGGCTATCAATGAAACCTGGATGGGCCCTAAACAGGATTATAAAGCACCTAAACTAAATGATTTTCGTTTCATCTATGAACCTAGACATTCTAGCATCAAAAGGGGTCATGGTGGGGGTGTTGGATTTTTTATTAGAAGGGGTGTTAATGCACGCGCCTGCCCATACCCGGTTGTGCCTTCAGTGGAACAACTGTGGTTGAGGCTCAGTGTGCTTGGCAAGACAGTCATCATTGGTACTGGCTACCGTGCACCCTGGCAGGATACAGCCTCTTTTCTCGACGCTATCATGGACTCGATTGCATCTTTCTCAAAATGTGATAACATTATACTGGTTGGGGAACTGAATGTTGACATGAGTGACCCAAACAACAAACAACTTCCTTTGTTGCGGCGTTTTCTACACTGTCATAAAATGACCCAGGTGATCACAGAACCAACTCATCTAAATGTGCATAATAAACTAACGCTGATTGACCTGGTCTGCACTGATGCTACAGTTCGTAGTGTGTCAATGAAGCACACCCCTGACCTAAAGAGGCATGCTATGGTGGTGGTTGAATTCAACATTAAAAAGGACAAACCCTCTCCACGTTTTGTTACTTACAGACCTTTAAAAAATATAATTCCTGAGCTTTTTAATAACGACCTTAATAACATTAACTGGGACATTTTTCTTTCAATTAATTGTTTAAACAATATGGTCTCCACTTTTACATCCTTAATCTTATATTTATTTGACGTACACGCTCCTACAAAGACAACTAAATTTAATTCCCCACCACATCCCTGGATAACAGACACTATCAAAAGTATGTTTGCTATTAGAGACAATCTTCACAAGGATTATAAATTGCTCAAAACTAGCTCACAAAAAAAGAAGTATAAAAATATGAAACGGCTGGCAGCAGAAGCAATAAACAGTGAGAAGCGCGCTTTTTTTGCCCAGAACATAAATGCATATGCTGGGAATTCAAAAAAACTTTGGAAGAACCTTAAATCTACTATAATTCCAAACAAGAAGCAGGCAATGGATCTACCCCCCCAATTTAATGACCCTAATATAATTAACGCTCACTTTCTCAACATACCAGGTAATAATATAATTTCAATTTCTCAGCTTTCCTATTATGAATTTAACCGTCACAGCACTCATCAGTTCTCTCTAGAACCGGTGAGTGATTACACAGTGCTAAAAGTCATCCAAAGTTTTAAATCAAATGCACTAGGTATTGACGGGGTTTCATTGGAAATGCTACTGTTGACCTTACCGCAATCCCTCCCTACAATTACTAACATTATTAACTCCTCTATAATCAACTCCACTTTTCCTGAGGCATGGCGGGTAGCAGTTGTAAAACCTATTCCTAAAAACAATCAACCCACTCTACTCAGTGACCTAAGACCCATAAGTCTTCTCCCTTCTCTATCTAAGGTCCTCGAAAGGATTGTCAGCATGCAGATGATTAAGTTCTTGGAGGATCATCAGATTCTCCCTCAATATCAGTCAGGTTTCCGTAAGGGACATAGTACATCAACTGCTCTGATGGATGTGGTCGATAATCTACTGGCGGCCCAGGACAAGGGGATGTGCAGTATCCTTGTTCTGCTGGACTTCTCTAGGGCCTTTGACTCGATAAACATCCCTCTACTGCTGTCTAAGCTTGCTTACTATGGTTTTGATCCTAAAACAATAAGATGGTTCTCCAGTTACCTGAGTAATAGATCATGTTAGATTGTGAATATAAGGTTTGTTGGATTTGTAAGAAAAGGATGACTGAATAATTAGTTAATGGTTATGAGAAAAGATAATGCAACTAAAATATGTTTAATGGCAATTTTTATAATACGGATGTTCAGTAATTCTTTTTGAAAGAGTGGCAACACTGGAGAGACTAGCTACACAGATGGCGCCAATGGGATTTTTGTAAAACTGAGAGATAAATATTATTACGGATTTGTCGAGTTATCGTTCCAGTATTAATGCAAAGAGTTGTAAAAGTGATATGTTTAAGTGACAGATATAATAAACTCTATTTGTATGTTTCAGAATTAAGTTACTTGTGTTTTATTTTATGGAGTCTTACAACTTCAGAAATTGGGATGAAAACGCGCCATTGCTCGGTATTGTATTGGATATGTGGGTTTGTATTGCAAAGTGGATGTTGGTGAATAAAGGTGAGCCTAAAACAGTTTCATTCTAGAAAAATACACAATTTATAAATAAAATAATGTGTTGTCTTGAGTAAATGATTAATATACTTAATTAGATTAGATATTATTTTGATTCAAATGTTATTGACATGTTTCCGCTATTCGTCACTAGATGACGCTGCATGCGTCACTAATAATCTCTGCTCGCAATGTAATGTAATTTACGTGCTAGTGCTACTCGACACTAGATGGTTAAATAATAAATCGTGTAAATCGATCATCGATTACATGTCTAATAATTCCTTGTTTGTCTATGGTTATTAAAAATTAAAGTCAAATTGTCAATGGCAGGCTTGATTTGAAATCTGTGGTTTTGCATATTTTATTTTCGCGGCAACTGAACTGAAATAAAGTACTTACCTGCTAAAAGTAAACACTAAACATAAGTTTAGAGGATTTCTAGGATAATTAATGATTTTGATTTTGTAATACGAAGAAGAACACTAATTACTATAACAATTCCTATGAATTGTGACTGGCGCTGCTATATTTATACTCTAACATGTCAGTTCAATGAGATACGTACCTTTTTATAAGGACCTACCTACTAAGCGTAAGTATAGCATCTTGATCATCCTAGTAGTCTGTGATCTTGCTGCTTCAGACAGAGTTTCTTACGTAGGAGTTTTTCTTGTGGTTGCAAACTGTCCACTACTGGGAAAAAGCATTTTTCCTGAGTTTTCCCCTCGTTTAACAATGTGTTTAGAACGGTAATGAAAAGTGTTTTTAAAAACAGGTGTTGGTTGAGTTGTCGCTGTGCACTTGACGGGACGCAAAATGACACCAGTGCGTCAACCGCGGCTTCGGTCGCGATCAACTACGGGACGTGTGACCCGTACCCGAGGCAGGCGGTCTCGCTCAACTACGGGACATGAGCCCCGCACACGAGGCAGACGGTCCCGTTCTCGCAGCGCCCGAACAAGGGTTTCTTCGAGGGATATGCGCGAGCGGCGATTGCGCTCAAGGTCAGCTTCCAGCTCGAGAGACAGTAGGGGTCAGCGACATCACAAGTCTCGAATGCAAAGTGCAGAGTGTCCACAAGCAGATAGGCATTCTCGAGGTAGAATTCGTACACAGAGTGTAAAGCAGGCCCCCAATAGTAGACGTTCAAAAAGGTCTTCTATTACTTTGTCACCTTATTCTCAGTCTAGGGATATAAATAATGTAACTATAGGTGCACCAAATGTTACTCTAAATGAAATCGGAAGTAGATTGGAAATACCTCCTTCCAAACAGGTTGATTGTACAGCAGAACAATCTACTTCTGATGAAACAAATTCAGGGATAGTAGAAACTCTAATAAATGTGTTACAAGCGCTCACAACAGTAAATCATCAAAGCAAGAATAAATTCTTAACAACAAACGTGATACCCGAGTTTGATCCAAAACTCAAAAATCAAACAATAATTACATGGCTAAATAAAGTCAATGAATGTGCAGAGATTTACTGTTGGGACTGCAAGCAAACGGTGCATTATGCATTACCTAAATTGTCAGGAACTGCTAAGCGGTGGTATGAGGGTCAGCCATCAATCATGCATACATGGGACATTTGGCAAGAGAAGTTAAAATCAGCGTTTCCTGTGTATGTGAATTATGGTCAACTCTTGTCTGAAATGTTAGAGAGAAAAGCAAAGTTTGGTGAGGACTTAGAAGAGTACTTCTATGAAAAAATAATTTTACTAAACCGATGTGGTATTATGGAAAAACATGCTATAGATTGTATAGTGTTTGGTATAGAAGATCAGTTGATTAGGAATGGTGCAGAAGCAGTTGGATTTGAGGATGCTGATAAATTGTTAGGTTACCTAAAAAGTGTAAAAAATGAGAGGATTGATAAAAATAACAATATTGATGAGAAAGTGGCTTCTTTTTCAATGACAGAATTGTTGTGTAAACCGCAGAGGTACGATATGACCCAAACCGGCAAGTAGAATGTTTTAACTGTCATGAGCTCGGACATATTGTGTTGAATTGTAAGAAACCTATTATTAAAAGCAAAAAGTGCAAACAATGAAGTTTAGAAAGACTAATGCACTTTCAATTAGTTACATGAGACAGATTGATGCATCGACAAGCTGGTTTGAGTCGGGGTAGAGCCCTAATGAACTAATTGATTTGGTAACAAAAATAGTTTTTAGATAATGAATGGGATTCAACTGAATTCAAAACTAGTTTTTATACCAATGAGCGGGATAAAATAATTAAAAATATTAATTTGCATTCATTATTTGAAATTACTAAGTAAGTATTATTAATGTAAACAAAGTCTAATTTAGCACAAAGTGTGACAGTCGCAACGTGCACCATAAATTGAAAAATAAAGAGAGCAACGTGTTCTACCAAGCACAAACAGAACAACGTGTTCCGCTAAGCACAGCGTGTGCAAACCGCAACGTGCGCAGTGCGTTAAGCACGGAGAGCAAAGTGTTCACTAAGCACAACGTGTGCAAACCGCAAAGTGCGCAGTGTGTTTTAGTCAAAAGTGTGGCAAGTAAATTAAGAACGAAATATACCTAGTTGCAAGTGCGTTTATGTTAAGTAAGAAGATAGCTAAGTAGTCACAATGTGCATACAGTATAGAGATTATTGTTAAGGGCACAATTTTTGCTTGGTGGGGAGTAACATTCTCCAATGTTATGTTTTGAATTTAAGAGATATTGTTTTGTTGGAATTTGATTTTCTATTTTCGTTTGAATACAGATTTTAATTGATTACGTTTTAAGGTACTTAGAGGTATTATCATTACTGGTAATGTGCAGTGGACTTACTATCAGACATTTTAATATAATTTAACTGATTAAGAAAGTTTAATGTTAAAAATAAATATATGTGGCTACATTGAATATTTAATTAATATAATACATAATGTATCAATAACAACTTAAAGTCACAACTTAAACATTACTCTAGCCTGTTAATTATAGTTGCAGTAAATTCATAATAATAGGTAAATTAATTCACTTGCGCTCAAACTTATTTTTTTACTTGAGGATTTTATTTCATTTTTATTTTGTTTAAAATGAATAGATATCAAATTGGGATTGAGTTCTTTTAAATTTAAAGCAGCAGGGTCTGGCAAGGTTTCACGAGGACGTGAACATTATCAGGATGGACGAGCTGTTAGATTGTGAATATAAGGTTTGTTGGATTTGTAAGAAAAGGATGACTGAATAATTAGTTAATGGTTATGAGAAAAGATAATGCAACTAAAATATGTTTAATGGCAATTTTTATAATACGGATGTTCAGTAATTCTTTTTGAAAGAGTGGCAACACTGGAGAGACTAGCTACACAGATGGCGCCAATGGGATTTTTGTAAAACTGAGAGATAAATATTATTACGGATTTGTCGAGTTATCGTTCCAGTATTAATGCAAAGAGTTGTAAAAGTGATATGTTTAAGTGACAGATATAATAAACTCTATTTGTATGTTTCAGAATTAAGTTACTTGTGTTTTATTTTATGGAGTCTTACAATCACAATGTGTCGAATTGCAGTTGCCTGATGGTAAATCGCTAAGATCTTCACCTTGCCCAGTTCCTCGCGGTGTCCCTCAAGGTTCGATCCTCGGCCCGATTCTGTTTATTCTGTATAGTGCAGATATAATCAGCAAGGTAACCTCCTGTCAATACCACCTCTATGCAGATGACTTGCAGCTGTACCACTCCTTTAAGCCTGCAGATTGTGTCGGTGCTGTATCTGCAATAAATAGTGATTTAAGACAGGTATCTCTGTGGTCTAAACATAACTCCCTCATCCTCAATCCTACAAAATCGAAGTATATGATGTTTGGGACCAAGAAAGCACTAAATAGGCTGGCAAACTTGCAAGTAGACATACGGGTTGATGGTGGGCTGGTAGAACGTGTTACAGAGGCAAAAAATCTGGGTTTAGTCCTTGACAGTCATCTCCGTTTTGAAACCCATGTGGCTGAATGCGTTCGACAGTCTCTCTTTCGCCTCAGACTACTGTACAAAATCCGTCCTTATTTGAGCGAGACAGTGCGGGTCACCCTATGTGAATCCCTAGTACTGTCTCGCCTCAACTACTGTGACACTGTCTATGGTTCCTGCCTCTTGAGTCGAACTGAAAAGCTTGTACAGCGTGTTCAAAACTCATGTGCACGTTTCTGTTTCCCTATCCCACCCCGTTCTCACATTACTCCCTTCCTCAACTCCGCTAGCATGCTGAAAATGAAAGCACGTAGACAACTACACCTTGCTACACTGCTCTTTGGCCTAACTCATACTAAAGTTCCTACGTACCTATACTCCAAGCTAAACTGGGCCAAAGCAAACTCACGCTACCCTAAACGAGCATGTACTCACATTATTTTTCTAGCACCGAGGCACAAATCTGTAGCCTTCCGTGGATCATTTCGTTTTGCAGCCACCCGGTGCTGGAATGATCTTCCTCCTCCATTGTATGACCTAAAAACAGTTACCTCGTTTAGACAAAACCTAAAAAAACATTTAATGTGTAGGCAAAAGTGCTCGTAGTGTAGGTACCTAACCCAACACTAGATAAAAAACTTACTTTTCCTTTTCGCATCTCATTTGAAGTTTCCTTGCTATTGCTACCACTTTGTTTCTTTTCTTTCCAGTCCCAGACCTCCCTCCTCCCTTGCACCCAAAGCTTGCACCCTTACCATGTGTTTTTTCTTCACACGAAACGTATTGATACCGTCAATCAATTTCATTTAAAATTGTAACCTCCAAATAGGCTGCACTGCACTGCAACGCATGCTCTTTGCTTGCTGCAACGTGCGGTGCGTGCGTGGCTATGCAATGCAATGCACTGTCTGTTTTAACTTATGTCAGTGTCAAAAATAATACTTTTCGCTCGGTAGTCACTATTGGGAATATAAATAAAAGACATCCTTTAATTCTATTTTTAATTTGTTTTTGCCCTACCTTACACCATAATGTATAATCCTAACTTATGTACCTATATATTTATACCATTACCAATACCTATCTATTTTATTTTATTTAATTATTTTATTTGGTTAGGTATGTTTTATGTAGGTAAGTACCTATTACCTACTTACTACCAATTTAAATATTATTTTCTACCTTTACCTACCTACCTACTTACCTGTACCTACGTATGCATATTATTAGGCATAGCAGTTGTGTATTGTTTCTCTCGGTTCGTGGAGTCACAACCACCCAGGCCCAGTCTGAAAATCAGTGTTGTTCTGCGTCAAGGCGCAGAGTAACAAAAAGCTGAGACTGGTCCCTTTTGACCCACCCTCTTCAGCACAGGCCTATTGCATTACCTACCTACTTCTTATATCTCTCTTCTATTCTTAATTTTTATATTATTTTCCTTTCTGTACCTACTATTCTGTGTTTAGTTAAGTTCTTCTACCTACTCTGTAAACCTTTACATCTGTGCTGAAATGTGTGTGTGTGTCAATAAAGTTTTTATCTATCTATCTTTATCTATCATTTATTCTTGTAGGACTATGCAAAATAACTTTTTCAGAGGTAAGTTTAAAAAAACTTGTTTAACGTAGGTAATCTTTACTAATATTATAAAGAGGTAAAGTTGGTTTGTTTGTTTGTATGTTTGGGGTAATATCCGAAACTCATCCGATTTCAAAAATTCTTTCACCGATGTAGCATGGACTTTCCTACTGAACGTAGGCTATATTTTATCAAGGTATCACGCGAGCAAAGCCGCGGGCGAGGAAGCTAGTAATAAGATAAAAAAGGTGGCGGCGCTAGTGTGCCTCAGAGTCGGTAAACCACCTACAGATTAACAATTTTACATTTTTTTTTTTACTTTAGAAAGGTTTCCAAAACCCCGTCACCAGAGTTAACCGCAAGCTCATACGAACTTCCAGAATAATAAACCTCGGCGCTCGAGATCGGACCTGGAGAGAAGTTGTTCAAGTTAGATCGCCGCTTAGATAGTTCGCACTTCAACTTGCTTGTAGCACATGTTTTAGGAGAGAGCGATTTAATCTAATACCTTTAAGTATAAAGATTAGACCGCTGAAAAAAAAGCTAGGCCCACACTACCAGGTTTTTGCCTGATTCTTTCCCTGGTGTAGGGAGTCGCGTTGGAACAGGCAGTAGAATCCCCTAGTTTTAAGGATGTGATGTCTATAAATGATCGTACTGAATAAATACATCTTGAGTTTGAGTTTGAGTTTAAACGAGCAATCCTTGTGTATGGGCACGGCAGTCTATTTATTTAAAACTTAAATATTTTTTTATATTGATTATGGTCACTATAAATAATTTGTTAGGTTGGCTAATTACGTAAAAACTTAACAGAAAGTCCCTTAAGTAGGGACTGAATAAATTAACCGACATGGTATTACATAATGCATCTCACAATTTTTTACGGTAGAAAAATTGAGTTGCGAGTTTCAGGCAATGAAAAAAAATAACGAGGAAAGCTCGGTCGTCCTGGCAGTATATTTCTGAAAACGTTACTAAAACATTTAGTTAGGACAGCCAGGATCACATTTAATCATCTTAAAAGCTAGGTGACTCTACGCATGTTCCAAGACGACAACAAAAGTGTGGGGTCTAGCTATATTTTCGGTAATCAACCGTTTAAATTGAGATAGTCAAGTTCTTATGATTTGCACCAAACGTCAATCGTTCGCACGGTAGTTCCAGAACAACTTAATCGGGAAAGGTGGCTCGTTGTGACGTCATTACCATCTCACTTCACACACAGATTGCTAAAGTCAAAGTCAAACTCGAGATCACTTTGATTCTTCTTTAAGAGTTGGGTGTTCCTAATATTGATATTATGCGGTTTTACACTTCTACTTACTGATTTATTTCTACTTACTTTACTTCTACTTAATGATTTATACAGTGTCAGAAGGCTACTTTACTATGTATTTTGTTTGTATTTTCAAAAAAAAATGTATATAAGTAGTAATATCAGTCATCTGGTTACCATAACAAAAGCATTAAATTGCTTAGCTTGTAGATGACGCTGTGTGGAATGTCCAAGGATATTTATTTATTTAACTTTGGTATTGATTTGATCATTTTGTGATATGAACTATTTTTAAGTCTTGACAGGATTTCATAGAATTGGATGATATAATATTTGACCAAATATAAAATGAGTTTTTTATGCAAAAAAAAGGTAGGTACTCAATTTGTAAAAAAAATTGGTTGAACTGAATTTTTGTTATTAATACACTCATGTCTAATTTTCACGTCACATTTTTACAGTTCCAAAAAGCTTCCGTTCTTTGGAGGGCTCGTTAAATTGTCGGTCCCGGCTTTTAAAGTCGTTAAGCCGTTAAGCATGACAGAGGCTTTTAGGCGGCCTAAAAACTCCGTCACCAGAGTTGGCCACTTGCTCATACGAACGAACGATGAGGTCCATAAAATTCCTTCGTAGTAAAGCCAGCTGTTATGATGATGATGACAGTACCAGCGTCAGTTAAACTCATAGCCGTGAAATTGGCAATTATTCCTTACGTTTAACCTCACAATGATATGGCTGGCGGTAGCCATACCTGTGCTCTACTTTATAGTAAGTTGTAAACCTTTTATATACGAACATGTTCACATAAAATTACCATTTACGTTGTTGTTGTTGTTGTTTTTAGCCTGTAGTGTCCCACTACTGGGCAAAGGCCACTGTTTATGTGTATGTCATTTTTCTCTTCTTAAACGGATCGTTTCAAAAAAAGTTAGGTGAGCAAATAGAGCTATCTAAACTTTCGCGATCAGAACACATGATTAAACATATATTTACGGGTATTTATCGCTATTTACCGTCAGCCCGCGACCACGGCTGGTGCAATCCAGTCGAAACGTCGGGATAAAATTAAAATTAAATAAAGGTATCTAAAGATAGATAAAAACGATCTTTCATGTTCTAGAAATGTGTGGACGCGCAAATCGTCGACGTAGAGATAGATTTCGACAAAATCAGCTCAGATGACGCACTCGTTCAATATGTACGTATAAAATTGGCCTGTACGTCTGCAAGTAATATTGAACCATGATATTGTTTTGCATCTAATACTAGCTGTGCCGCTCGATGTTACCCGCGGTGTTCCCGTTCCTGTGTGAATACCGGGATCAAAAGTAGCCTATGTGTTAATCCAGAATATAAACTATCCTGGTACCAAATTACATTCAAATCCGTCCAGCCGTTTGAGCGTGAAGGAGTAACAACTTAAAAATCCAAAAAATAATAGGAGGTAAACCATGAAGTACTTAACCATTTTTTTTGTGGTACCGTATTGTATGTTCAAAATTTCATAGACAATGTTAGTTTTTAAAGTTTGAATTGTCCTGAAAACTTTGCAGTGGAAGTCAAAAAGTAATTTTTTAGACGAAGTGTTAAAAATACTGTAAACTTTTTTATCTTCGGCAGCGTGCGAGGTCTCACACATTGTTATTCATTAGGTATCAGAGATCCTGGATCGCATCAAAACCTTCAAAGTCCCCGTACACCCACGGATCAGTCTCTTCTACCAACTCCTCAAGAAAGGCATGTCGTTGTACGCGGACCGCACAGCAGACACTCTGTTTGTGCCTCTCAAGTACAATAACATGATAGACACGAAGAAGAAAGATGAACTGAGAGAAATAAAAGCAGATGAACGAAAGAAAGAGATAGATGAGGAGAGTAAGAGGAAGAAAGAGGAACAGAAGAGGAAAGATGAGGAGCTGGAGACAGAGACGGAGGAAGAGGAACAGAAGGCAAAGGAGGCAGTGGAGACGAAGGAACAATCAGAGACGAAGGAGAAAAAAAAGAAGAAAGAAGGGGAAGAGGAAGAAAAGGATAATAAAAGTAAATCTTGATCCAAAACATGTTGTTGTGATATTTATTTTTGAAATCTTGCAATTTAAAGTCCCCTGTCCTCCTTTTCCCTGTCTCTGTCTGTCCCCCATCCGGTCTCGGTCTCGGTCTCGGTCTCGGTCTCGGTCTCGGTCGCGGTTAATGTTATGTTGTCAATGTTTAAGGATATTTGAAGCCTAGAAAAAAAACTTAGGCTTTTACATCTTCAATGATGATTTACACAGCGTCAAAAGACAATCTTTCCATACACTTAACGGGACACTGTAGTGCCTGCGACATTGTTGAGATGGAATAGGCTTGCCCAGCACCTAACTAAACCATCCTCTCAGCTTAGCCGGCCATATTCACAGGAGAGACAAGACAATGATCAATACGTGTGGGGCTGACTAGAAAACAGCAGAAGGCTATACAAAGCAAATAAAATACTTTAAACAAAGTTTACATTTAAACAACGAGCGGCCTTATCGCGGAGAGCCATTACTTCCAGACAACTTTTTAGAAGAATCTGGAACAACCATTATAATATATTACTACTTACTCGCCCGCGGCTTTGCTCCCGTGGTACCTTGATAAAATATAGCCTATGTTCATTCGGAAAGTCCATGCCACATCAGTGAAAGAATTTTTGAAATCGGATGAGTAGTTTCGGAGTGTAGGGTGGTTTCCCTAGGGAGGATAGGGATAACACAAAAGAAAAAGAACAAAATATAAAAATACAATAAACTTAATTTTATTTTAGAAAACTCCTATGTCTCCTATTCCTAACAGTACAGGAAATGGGGTGTAGCTTCAATTATTACAATACAGTTTATCATTACAAACCAGGCCTATTGCAACTGCCTATTACAAACTCTAAATAAACTAAAACTCACTTAGTTTCGACATTACATAATATATTCCGTGATACCACGCCTAAAGATGAAGGGAAATAGTAATAAATGGGTTGGTGACCTGCCTTGACCGCTTACTCGTTTACCAGATGAGAGAATTGAAAGGAGAAAGTAAGAATCTTGGTTTTTTTTCACCGCACCGGAGTCGAGCAAATGTCCACGTATAGTTAGGTTAAACTGAGTTAGGTTAAACTGGGTTAGGTTTAGAGGGGTCGGTTTTGAAACCGCCGAAATTTACGCGAGCACCGCTCAGTTACCTGATTTAACATACACAGTCTGGCCGCACTCACTCACAGTACAGAACAGGGGGACACAGCGCATGGGACGGCTACGTTTCCGGCGTAGGACGGCGGGCAGAGGCCTTCGCAGCGGTTCTTGCCCGCGTCGGGCGAGCGGAAGCAGGAATGTGTGGCACGACACGCCACGTGCACGTCTCCAGCGGACAGAAAAACCTCTTTGTTCTGAAATTGACAGAACAACGTACAAGCAGATGCGAAAGACGGTGCGAAACCCATGCGAATCTTAGGGAAGGTTAGCGTTCAAGCCTCCATATACCTGGCTAGCACGCGGAAGCCTAAGCCTAGGGTCCGCAGGGTGAAACAAGGGTCACACGTGGGGATAAGTAGGTAGCAGGACAAAAGCATTCCTTACCAGAGGTATGATAAACTCGTCCTGGATAAAACGCCTGATGTGTCGTCGCGCACAAATTCAGACAAATCGAATTATCAACAAGAAAAGAAATGGATCGAACGTCGGACAGCCACGTCTTCTCCAAACGTCAATATCGATCTTTTGATAGATCACTCACGTTCACAGTGACACTGACAGTTGGAACGAATCAACTGGTGTGTCCACCTCAGACTTGACAATTACCCCTGACACTGGCAAATATAAAAGTATGACAGCCGTACGTCTGGCTAATATAATATAACCTATCTCGCTGAAAGGAAAGTTTGAAATTTGACGTGGGAAAATTTGAAACATTAAAATTGTATAATCTTGAAAAAAAACGAAGTTACAGGAGATTACCCCAAACATACATAAAACAACTTTACCTCTTTATAATATTAGTATAGAAGAAGTATATATTTAGAAATTAACTTGAGTCAGAGAATCCCTTTTTCTTTTTGCGTTATTAATTAGTATTTGTTCATAAGTAGAGTGCCATATTTCTTAGAAGCAATCTGTTGCGGAAACAATGTATCATGTAATAATACTTGTGTTTACGCTCGTAAATGTAATTAAAAGTATACATTTTCACCTTCAACAACAAACCTGGTATTCTATACATACTGGGTGCAATCAGATTACTCACAAAAAGTAATCGAACCCTTACTTTTTGTGAGTTTTTAACAATTATACACATTATTTTTATTGTATGGTACTTTGATTTATTTACTTATTGTATGGTTGGGTGTGTTTGTATTCTACGGAATGTAATAACTAAATTTTAAAAAAGTAAGATAATTATATAACAATTAAAAAATATTTTTGCAATCGCGTTGGAGCAGAAGTAAAATTTTGTAGCTTTGAGACGTTTAAAATGTGATTCTAGAGGTCCAACTGAACTAATGATTTTTAAATTGAATTTAGAATCTTTGTAAAGTAAACCACAAAATAAATAACAAATTGTTGTACTTGTGTCACAATATTTTTTTCATCATATTTTTTTTCTGCGAGAAAAATAATAATTATCCTACAACTGTACATAAAGGTAAACAAAGACTGTTTGTGTAAAAAAAGACGGTATTTCGTGAAATATGTAGATTTGAATTATTTTAAATTCCCATGGTTAAACAATCGTAGATATATGCTTCAATATACGCCTTTTATACTACCTGCCAACCAAGCACAATACAATGTTGTGTCTATTCATGATAGAAGAACTACCATGTGTTTTGTTGGGAGGTAGAAAATGCCTTACGGCATCGTCGACTGTTCATTATTGTTGTCATTTGTTGCACATAAAGAATAAAAAAAAACTATTTGGCCAGGCTTCAGAATCATGTCCCGAATGTTATGTTTTCGGGAGTTCTACTATTACACCCTGTTTAAAAACCCACGTGCCAACCACAGGCCGGCTAGGACCGTGCACTCACTCGAAGCTTTATGATTATTATTTCGTGATCCCTCATATAGGCTAAAAGATCTCCCCCGCTTATCGTTACTGATGATAGATGATAGATGAGCAGATATCTGTAGATAGCCCCAAAATCGGTGTTTAACCGATAAAAATGATCTATCGGGATTTTCGAGCCCGTCCGGTGACAGTAACTTCGGTGACAGTCTTTAGGTCGACTAAAAAATTAAAATGTTCTCTTATTATTTTAAAATTCTCATAATAAAATCAGGTATGATTAAGATTTAAGTTTAAGTATAAAAATTGTTGTGAAACGAACGCCTACAAAAATAAACTGATCAAACTGGCATTTTAAGCTTTTGAACCTACTCGTAATTGTAGTCTAAAAACTCAAAAACAGTTTTAAATTCTCCTGTTAATAATAAAACGCAAAATCTCACCTATAGCCTTCGTTTTTGGCATAATGCAGTATTTATCTACTCAACTTGATTCAAGATTTTTTGACACATACCTACATAAAATTTTGCGTCGGACCTTGGTTTAAAATTACCTTTTATCTTCCAAATCAACACTTTAAAGGTAATGATACATTTTAATTACCTTTTTATTTTAGTTTTACAGAGTTTCACACTTTTATAGATAGATATTTCTACTTTCTTTACTCAGTTCACTTTCACCCAAGTGTTCCAGCTGTTTGTTAAGAGACTGTGGCGCGCCTCGGGCTATGTTCCGTCACGCTAACGAACCGAACTCATTTCATTATTATTTTTATTTTGTGTTGCTTTTCAATTTCACATGAAAGTTGCTTGATGGCGAGCAAAGCGAGGGTTTAAGTACAGCTACGATATTGCTGACTGCTTTGTGGGGAGCAAGAGTAGCAGGTTTGGTTCTTTTGATGGGTCAAAAGTTTAAAAGTCAAAATACCTTCTGATCTGTGGACATTCGTGATTCTTGATGAGATGAAGACATTACACCATATAAACCTTTCAGGAAAGTTCAGGAACTTCCTAAATATTTCAAGATCGTAATTAGCCAAATCGATAATTTAGCGAGACATACGAACATAAGAAAAATATGGAGATAGAGTTTTACTTGCTATTTTTTTTTTTTTTTAAACCTGCATTTTTTTTATTCAAAATTGAGCACGTAGGTAAGCTTTAACAAGTCTTTTCCTTAACTTTCACGGTTTCAGACTTTCAGTCAGTAGCCTTCATGAAAAACTCACCTGTGGAAAAACAAGTGGATTAGTACCTCGACTTTCGTATCGTGAGGAAACCAGTTAGCTCTCTAATAGCGTCGATGGGCTTGCAACCTGTCACGTATGGAAAGTTAACTTCTGCCAAAAGTGGGCATGTACCAATTAAGTATGTATTTGGACATACCTCTCGCTACCCCCTTATACTTACATCTTCAAAAGATCTAAAAATTGCCTAATGATCGGAAAGAAATGTCTACCGCTCCCGGGATACAGTCGTGATTATATTTCATTTCATTTTCATTTTTTTGTATACCTAGGTACTGAACTTGAAACTTTCTTCTGATCAAAGACTTGCCTCGCATTTATTTATCGTCACATATCTTAAGAAAGTTATAAATCTGGAACAATTTACATTTAGCGGCGGTAGTTTAGAGACAAACAGCGAGAGGGCGGGACCATCGCGATTACGGAGAGGATAAATACAGATGATATAAGAATATAGTATGTTTGAGCTATTAGTGGCAATTCGGAGTATCGCAAAAGCTAAACTTAACTAACCAAAAATGTTGCCGTCCCTTTCATAGCGATTGGAATAAAAAGGATGGCATTCATTTTAGTTAGTTTAGTTAAGCTTTTGCGACACTCCGAATTGCCACTATTATAGAACTTTGTTAAAGAGTTTAGGCCGCCTGATATTCAAAATTGTTTGAACACATTTAAATTTCAAAGCTGAATGTTTGTGATTTAACGATTTAACCAACTGAAACGATCTATTCATTTAGATAAATCTTGAAATCTATGTTGGTTGTTGCGCAAGGAAGCAATCTAACATTTTAACTAAAACTTTAAATGTGAGATTTAAAATACCTTTCAGTTATACGAGTAGTACCTTTGTGATAAGCTTTTTGATAATCAATACAACAATACATAGTTATTATAAAACAAAGGAATTTTAAACAAATTAATCAACGTGTTTATTATTAATGTAAATCAAATAATATTATTTTAATTTTATAAATTATTATGCGTTCTGAGCAGTCACTACTTGGATGGGTGACCGCAAGTGGCATTTTCATCTGAGCGCTTTTCCGCTTTTGTCGGTCCCGGCTTTTAAAGTCGTTAAGCCATGACGGAGGCCTTTAGGCGGCCTGAAAACTCCATCACCAGAGTTGGCCACTTGCTCATACGAACGAACGAACTATATTTATTTTATTTAATAGTGTTTTCTTACAGTTTTTAGCGCCTTTTATCTACTTCCAAAATATGTTGACCTAATCTAAACACAAATATCACTACCATTCTCTATACTATTACCTTTATTGTGCAAGCCACCGATTGCTCCGAAAAGAGCAATTTCATATCACATCAACTGTGCGAGTTAAAATTGCTGTCCGTTCAACCTTTCCTTACCACCGGCACCTTGTTCCCAAACTATCTGTATTCCAAAAATAATACGGTAAGTACTGCGTAATATGCTCCGAGGTAAGGGCCCGACCACACGCTCCATAATACTTGCGCAAGTCATAATTTAATTTGCACAAATTTATAACAGTTTTTTGAAACAAGTGTTACAAGATTACGAACGTTCAAGACGTCACAAAATGGACCCAATTTTAACATTTTTAAACTCACCTGTTGACTTTGCTTATGTGCTTTTGAGCTATTTATACTATTATAAAGAGGTAAAGTTGGTTTGTTTGTATGTTTGAGGTAATCTCCGAAACTACTCATCCGATTTCAAAAATGATTTCACCGATGTGTAGCATAGACTTTCCGAATATAAATAGGCTATGTTTTTATCAAGGTAGGTACCACGCGAGCGAAGCCGCGGGCGAGTAAGCTAGTGTTATTATAAATTGCTTAAATTGATATTTTTGCGCAGACTGTTGCTATCTCATAAATATAATGAAAACCGATTCTATAGTAGGTATAAGTAAAACGGTTTTGCGGGTAAATAAATATTGAACAAACAGTTTGCGCATGCAAGTGGGAATTTAGGTATTACCTACCTAGGTAGTGTAGAGAAGTTCTCAAACAACGCGTGTAATAAGGGCCGGAGTGCCCACTCAGGGATCCGCGGGACGAAACAATAGGCCGCGCAGGGACGAACTCAGAACTAGTCTAGTCAGGGGCTGAATTTTTTAAGTCAATTTACATTTTAGTAAGTGCGGTACGCGACGAATGGCGCAGAATCGTCAAGATTGCCACAACCCCTTCGTCATGATGACCACGACTACTCTGTCAAGAGTATAACGAAAAGGAAGAAGTCATCAAACTGACGAACTGTACAGGCAAAACACAGTAGGTAAGAGCAACATAGCAATGTAAACATAGCACTTAAGTGTAGAGTATCCGTAATTATTCGTTCGTAGGTATATTGTAAAGCTTGAGAATTTTTCTTTTAATAACGTAATTTCTAAGTATCATTATTCATCATGAAAATACTTCCATGTGTTGGTATTTGCTATACAGATATTTTTTTTGTTTATAACCAAAAAAATAATTAAGTAGATTTTTTATACCATTATGAACATTCATTTAGCTTAGCTTTATGATGAGCTAGTTGGCTACTAACTTATACGCATGGTATTATATAAAGGGGGCGTCCAGTGGGTTAGGAAAACAAAAATTTATAATAAATTTAATAATAACGCGAATTTATTAATAATTATCTCACAATCCTAATCAAAAGTTATTTATTTAATATGAAATAGGTACAGTAATCTTTATTGTCTTTATATAAAACGTGTCTTTAAAATAATAATTGTACAATTATTATTTTAAAGACACAATTATTACATTATCAGGATCCAAATAAACTATTTTATAATAATAGTAGTTGATATGATTCACCCACTACCCCCTTTACCCCCGCGCCCTCCCTCCGCCCCTGCCCACAGTGTATTGCCTAGTTTTTCCGTCTCGTGCGTTTTGCTTAGATTTGAGTTCAGTTGATAAGGGTTCGCTACATTTGAATAGAAATGCCTTTTCAATAAAATACAATTGGCGAGCAAACAGTCGAGTCCCACTCGGCTGCTGCTCGCCAATTGTATGGTACGCGTGTGGGACTAGTTTTTATAACGGTGGAGGAAAACATCGGTACTTTGAGTATGTTCTGTGGCGATTGGTTTGTTACCTCGCGTATGGGAATATATTCGTTTAAAATTGTGAGCACAAAATATGTGAATTGTCTTTATACTAGCTGCGCCATCGCGGCTTCGCGCTACGATGGTACATGATAATGATTACGCATTAAGTCAGTTTAATTGTTAAATCTATAGGTACTTACTTATTACCTACTGTAATGTACCTGTCCTGTAATGTGTGTGAGTGATGTAAATAAATGTTTTTTCTATTTTATTCTTCTTCATTTTACTGTTACACGAGCTCTAAACGAGATCAGATCACAGTTACCTATTTATTAACCGTCTTCTGAAAAGGAGGTTCTATGTTCCACTGTATGTACTTTTTTTATATCTGTTTCTTATTATTTACTTAACACATCTCCCGGTACAGTGATGAATACGGAGTTTATTTAGCGCCCCTTGTTGAATAGGGGCTTCATGTAAAATGTGGGTGGAAACATGCCGAGTACTTTCTAATGCGATTGACAAATCGTGCGCGATTTAGGTACGTCAGGCACGGACAGTCAGCAGCAAAAAATGTGTATTTTTAGATGATTTAATAAAATGTGGTCATGACGAAAATAATGGAACACGTACTATGTTTTTCCGTTGTTTTGTCACATCAAGCCTCATACTCAGAAAGGAAATATTATTAAACTTTTAGATACCTAAGTAGAAGTAAAATAAAATACAAAACGCTTGTTTGCGACAATGACGACATAACTCTAAATCTACGATTTTAGAGATAATTATCCACTAATTTAAGCAAATAATAGTGGCAATTCTGAGTGTCGCAAAAGCTAAACTAAGCTAACTAAAATTGTTGCCGTCCCTTTCATAGCGATGGGAATAAAAAGGATGGCAATAGTTTTAGTTAGGTTAGTTTAGCTTTTGCGACACTCCGAATTGCCCCCAATACTAGTTCATTCGTATTAATGTAATTTATCTATAATGCTCATTATACGCAATGGTTCGTACTTAAAAAAATATCTCTCCTGTAAAATCGTATATTTTAAGTAATTATGACTTAGTCACATACAAGCAACATTTCATATACCTATTTACTTCGCCGAGTGTACCGCGGGCCGCAGGTGAGCGGCCGTGGGCCAGCAAACAACATTAGCATGTGTAATGCGTGCATGTGTTTGTGTGTGTACATGCACACAAACACACATGGCACAAACAACAATACACGTCAATGGCGATTGCTTGCGGAGGATTATCAGGCGTAATTAATTGCCGTCTTAGGGTCAACCGTATCGGCTTGCGAGTGACGTACACGTTCACTGGGTCACTGGAAATCGGTATGTACCTACCTATAATTTTCTGTCCCGCAATGGGACAAAACTGTAAAACTGACCAAACTGCACTTTACCTAAGTACCTAGTACCTAGATGATAGATAGATAAAGACTTTATTGACACACCCACATTTCAGCACAGATGGAAAGGTTTACCTACCTCTTACGAAAAATACTCGTCATTTAATTTGGCTTAGTTTCAAAATCCTCACACTATTCCTGAAGTAGCATAGGTACTTACCGAATAAAATCGTAAGATTTTGCTATTTAGAAATTTAAATTTAAATCAAAATCAAATAATAATATCATCTTACTGATAGTTTCGGCTTCGTGGCCGAAAGGTTGAAGGCAGCCCGGCTAAAGGGCGATCGCTTTTATCTCGCTTGTTTGAATCCCGTCGAAGCCGTATCTATGTATAGGGATTTCCGTATTTAGACTCAAAGGGGGTCCTTTATGCGTGGGGACCGTCGAAGCCGTAAACTTTTAATAAGATTTTTCATTTAAAATAAATTCAAATCACTCCCATACATTTTTTTATTAAGTGTACGTGGGAAATAGAGTCGATTATACTTATATTTTTTCTTCATAATCAAATAATAGTTTTCTAAGATCAAAACTTTGTAACTTCAAAAGTTACTAGTTTTGAAGTTAAAAAGTCGAGTCAAAATTTCGAACCACCCTGTATTATATTTTCCGCACTATTCACCTCTCTCTCAAAATGGAATGCCACTAGCATGTGAGTGATTAGCGCTTCCGTACTCGCGTCGCTAATTTCATTTAACGCATTCTGCCGCCGCTGAGTACGGCAGGTACTCGGAGCCTGTGGCCGGCAATACTTAGGAATGAGGTTTGTGGTCACACAAACATAGAATCGGTACTTATTCAACTTATTGTTTATTTAATTTATTATTTAAATATTATAAATACGCATTCTACTTTTTTATATCATTTCATTTCATAATGCTATAATTTTCTTTTTTAAACTTTCTTAGATTCCTGCATGCGTCCAACTAGCGCCACCACCTATTTTATTTTATTATTACGTTGAACAAAGGATTTTTTAAAAACTGAATGTTCCCATTATACAACATTTATGCAAACGGGTATTTCGACACTCCCTACGTACAGTTGTGTATCTGCAAAACACAAATTTTACAGGAGAGCGCTTTTAAGATTTGAAAAAGTTGAAATGCCTATAACTGTAGCCCTTTTTGAGATATTGCTGTGAAAATTGGTGAGACACTCTTACTGTAGATCACGTTTAAGATGGATACTATGTTTTATTTTAATATTTATTGGTTTAGATTTTATTACACATACATATTTTTACGTGGTGCTTACGATGACGTATGTGGCACATACATACTTTTTCGTCGATGCTTAATAGAAAGGCAATATTGTAACTGCCTGTTACACGGATATACTTAGAGAATTTTTCTGATTCATTGGTACTTACATGGTTTAACGTTAGAAAGTATGATCTAATAATATGCTTCTACATATTGTGTTTTGACCCTAATTGACGAATTGTCACTTGGTTTTACGTAACTAAGCTTATTCTAAGGTAGTTAGTTTTTTGTAGAATATAACAGAACCATATTCGTGAATTGGAATTTTTTTATTTTTTTTATTACTGAAATTGGACGTAGTTACTTAAGTATATATTATTTTATAAAATATACAATAAAATAATTGTTTATTTTATTAAAATAACATGAAAAAACAAACGCAGAACTATGTAAGTGCATGGGTCCATACATTTAATTAAATAACTTTCCGATGTAAAATTATGTAAAGGTAAGTTACCGAATTATGATTTAACATCTTTCCGAAGCATAAATATGCAAGTGCCTAGATACACTTAAATGATCATACTGAACCCCGATGCATAAATATGTAAGTGCGTAGATACACTTATGATCATACTGAACCCCGATGCATAAATATGTAAGTGCGTAGATACACTTACGATCATACTGAACCCCGATGCATAAATATGTAAGTGCGTAGATACACTTTATTATCACACTGAACCCCGATGCATAAATATGTAAGTGCGTAGATACACTTATGATCATACTGAACCCCGATGCATAAATATGTAAGTGCGTAGTTACATATTTGTACGTAGGTAATACAAAAAATTATGAAAGTAACAAAAATTACTAATAATATCCATAATAGTTAAGGTAACCATGAAGGCAATAAAACACAACTGACTAAAAAAGCCCAATAACTATGATTGGACATCAAAAAGTACAAAACATTGGTAAATAATTAATTATAATTTACTTATCTGATCTTAAGGTAGATATATCAGGGTCTGATATATCTATTTTTCGTTTTTTAATAGCGTTAGCTTTCAAGTTGTTTAAGAATAGAAACGTTCACATGTCATAGTTGCGGCAATAAAATATTTACAAATCGCACACGCATTGTACTCGCTGTCCGCGCAAGAACTAAGTAAGTGGCAGTTACCCGCCACCTGGACCTCATTCCCCCCGCGTCAAAGTGTGTATGAGGAAGATAGAACATTGTACGGCGGGCAAATAATGAAGTTAGACAGTTACACGATTGAGAAAAAAGTACTTAGAGTAGACTTTTTTATTTTTTTGTAAGTTATAATGATAGATTGACACGTGTAGATGCCAAAAATGCAATAAACGTATAAGTGTGTATCCGGCAGTTACACAAGTGTACGTAGGGAGTGTCGATTTATCACGAATAATAATATTCACCCGACGTTTTGACCGGATTGCACCAGCCGTGGTTGCGAGAAGACGACGTATAATGTGTTCTGCGGGCCTAGCATGTGCAACAAAGAGCATACACGAGAAATCATCTCGTCGCCGACAAAATATTCTCTCCTTCTCTAACGTAGTACGTTAGAGCAGTTTGACATTATCGAGATATTGAATTTGTCGTCTCGACGCGTTGCACATGTTAGGCCCTTACCTGAGAAAAAAAAATAGATTTATAAGTATGAATTGAGATCGCGAAAGTTTAAAAAAGACAACTGAATGTTCCGTTTGTGAAACCTATTTTTTTTTTTTAGTTTTTCTTAATCTTTCGCGATCTCAATTCATATTTATAAATCTATTTTTTTTTTCTCAGGTAAATGACTTTTGTTTTTTTTTCGGGAAATAAACATTCTTTAAACCTAAGGTAGAGATTTGCAGCAATCCAGTAATAGGCATTTGTGTGTATTACAAGTCAATAACTGCCGCGGACAGCGCTCTGTGATTAGTCGGAAGGTAAACGCGAGGATTAATCGTATTTTAATTGCACAAAGCTGAATCGAATGCGGCCCTGACGTGTGGAACCGAATTAATTGCTTTCTAATATTGATGGATTCCTGTTTAAATGCATCAAAATCATCAAATATTATGAATGTAATATAAATCTACATCACAAAAAAACACTGAAACAAATCATTTTAACACTAAAACTGATTATTTAGCTGCCACGATTCATGGATTTTTTTCATACTTACTCGTAGTTGCATGTGCCGAAATATCGGGATCCCCGAATAATGGTAAAAATTAACCTAAGATTTTTTATTGACCTATCTAAGCTAATATTTCCTGGAAGAAATAAATATCCTGCACTTTAAAGGTGAGTACATAATTTCTTTCAAACATAAAAAGAAATTTCAAAATCTGTTCACTATTTGACAAAAAATATATACTTAAGTCGGTTTAATACAATTTTTTTTGCCAATTGTAGGCAATGTATTCAATTATAAACCTAGGATGTATCTAATTCTCTTCGTACCTGATTCTCCGGCAGACCGCGACGGCTCGGGGTGGATGTCGCGTGAGGAGTGTCACTCAGACCCTGTGCGTCACATAGTACACTAGGTCAGTAGCTCAACTCAATAGTTCATGACCAGACTAACAGCCGGTTTCTAGAACGCAGGTCATCTCTAAAATTAACTATTCAATGGTCAAATCACGACAATAACGTGCCGGGAATTGAACCCGCAACTGATGGACTGACGCACTGACGGACTGACGGACTGACGGACTGACGGACTGACGGACTGACGGACTGACGGACTGACGGACTGACGGATTGACGGACTGACGGACTGGCGGACTGGCGGACTGGCGGACTGGCGGACTGACGGACTGACGGACTGACGGACTGACGGACTGACGGACTGGCGGACTGGCGGACTGGCGGACTGGCGGACTGACGGACTGACGGACTGACGGACTGACGGACTGACGGACTGACGGACTGACGGACTGACGGACTGACGGACTGACGGACTGACGGACTGACGGACTGACGGACTGACGGACTGACGGACTGACGGACTGACGGACTGACGGACTGACGGACTGACGGACTGACGGACTGACGGACTGACGGACTGACGGACTGACGGACTGACGGACTGATGACAGCTGACAGATGACAGATGATAGATGACAGATGACAGATGACAGATGACAGATGACAGATGACAGATGACAGATGACAGATGACAGATGACAGATGACAGATGACAGATGACAGATGACAGATGACAGATGACAGATGACAGATGACAGATGACAGATGACAGATGACAGATGACAGATGACAGATGACAGATGACAGATGACAGATGACAGATGACAGATGACAGATGACAGATGACAGATCACAGATGACAGATGACAGATGACAGATGACAGATGACAGATGACAGATGACAGATGACAGATGACAGATGACAGATGACAGATGACAGATGACAGATGACAGATGACAGATGACAGATGACAGATGACAGATGACAGATGACAGATGACAGATGACAGATGACAGATGACAGATGACAGATGACAGATGACAGATGACAGATGACAGATGACAGATGACAGATGACAGATGACAGATGACAGATGACAGATGACAGATGACAGATGACAGATGACAGATGACAGATGACAGATGACAGATGACAGATGACAGATGACAGATGACAGATGACAGATGACAGATGACAGATGACAGATGACAGATGACAGATGACAGACGACAGACGACAGACGACAGACGACAGACGACAGACGACAGATGACAGATGACAGATGACAGATGACAGATGACAGATGACAGATGACAGATGACAGATGACAGATGACAGATGACAGATGACAGATGACAGATGACAGATGACAGATGACAGATGACAGATGACAGATGACAGATGACAGATGACAGATGACAGATGGACTGATGGACTGATGGACTGATGGACTGATGGACTGATGGACTGATGGACTGATGGACTGATGGACTGATGGACTGATGGACTGATGGACTGATGGACTGACGGACTGACGGACTGACGGACTGACGGACTGACGGACTGACGGACTGATGGACTGATGGACTGATGGACTGATGAACTGATGGACTGATGGACTGATGGACTGATGGACTGATGGACTGATGGACTGATGGACTGATGGACTGATGGACTGATGGACTGATGGACTGATGGACTGATGGACTGATGGACTGATGGACTGATGGACTGATGGACTGATGGACTGATGGACTGATGGACTGATGGACTGATGGACTGATGGACTGATGGACTGATGGACTGATGGACTGATGGACTGATGGACTGATGGAGATAAGTAAAGGTAGTATATAACTCTATCCTGTGTATGTACAAATTCTAACTTACCTTAATAACCTACTACATTATTTATAATTATGTTTCCATTTTAGGCTGTAGAAAATGTATTTTCTTGTCTAGCAGGCTAGACGTCGAGTTCGTCCCGCAAACGACATACAATAATTATAATTAGGCAGCTTTTTGGTTGCCATGCGTAATTAATAAATATAAATAAATAAATATCCTTGGACATTTCACACGGCGTCATCTAGTCCCAAGTTAAGCAACTTAATGCTTGTGTCATGGTAACCAGATAACTGATATAATACGTAGATACATTTTTTTTTTAATTCATAAGTACATTTTATAGATAAAATAACATCCAGACCCGAAACAAATATCTGCAGAACATGCAAACATTTGTCCCGTGGCAGGGATCGAACCCGCAACCTCCGCGTCTCAGGTTGTCTTTGCATCAAAAATTATTGTTGATTATTGTGTTTGCATCAGCAACTTACATTTACGCGACTGGTCCATGTACTATGTTCCGCGATCTCGCCTCTAACGCGCTTCCCGTGTCGCGGCGCGGCATCAATAATGCATGTCGCGGACGGATCGCAACATATTTGCAGATATCGCGCGTAGCCCGCCCGGCGCCTGGCGTCTGCCTGACACCATGTGTGATAGGACACACACGGATAGGATAATGATGTATCATATCAATAAAGGTACACAATTAATTTATATTAAGAGTTACTTACTTAGTGTCCCACTGTAAGTCAACGGCCTCGCTTCCTTCTCTCCAATTAACTCTATCCTGGGTATGGTCGTCGACTGGCTTCCCATTTAAGCTTGACTATTTAGATTATTTTAGATTTTTAAGGGATCGCTTTAAAAAAAAAGCTAGGCCCACACCACCATAGCTGGGCACCGTTAATCAAATGGTTAACTTCGTTAATCGTTAATCCGTTACAAAAAAAGTTAGCTTCGTTAAACGTTAAAGCGTTACATTTCGGAAGAATTAACGCAAGTTAACGTTAATCGTTAATCCGTTAATATGTGTAAAATTGCATCTTTATATCGTTGCGTTAGGCTCAATTCACATCAAAAGAGCAACAAAGCTCAGCGAAGCGGAGCGCGGTTTCAGTGTCATTTGAATTTGAACTTTATTTTCATTACTATAATACTTATTATCGCATGAGAAACTCGACCGAGTCGCGCGGATGCCCGTGGCATCGCGGGAATTCCGGCAAATTCGAATACGCGCGCCTTCTCTGCGATAATAAGTAGGTATTATAGTAATGAAACTAAAGGTCAAATTCATATGAAACTGAAACCACCCTTCGCTTCGCTGCCCTTCACCGTTCTTTTGGTGTGAGTTGAGCCTTAAGTATTAGAAACTCACCGGTTAGTGATATTTCGTGAAAAAATAATAATTTTCTCGATCAACTGGCACACTAAATTCGGAAAACAAACAATTTTTGATAGAAAGAAAATTACAAATGAAAAATCTTACTAAAAGTTTTACGGTTTCGACGGGATTCGAACCCGCGAGATACAAGCGATCACCCTTAAGCCAGGCTGCCTTATCACTCGAACACGAAGCCCTTGACGCCGAAGACGAAACTATCAGTAAGATGATATTTCGGTTAAAACCGAAACTTAAGTGTGGTTTAAGACTATAATAAAATATATAAACTATAGAAAGAAAATGTCGGTTTGACTCTGAATTGAAACTATCAATCAAATTAGCATCCCTACATTCTTCACCAATCAAAGCAGCCGGGACAACCGGAAGGAAATAGATGAAAAAACAAGTACAGACTAAAAATTATAAAAAAATTCGAAAACGCCGGGCACGGCGGGTACCCGACTCGAGGCTAATGCCCTGTTTAGAAAATAGTTAAATACAATTTTTAGCTTCATCTCTCTGGTCTGACTGATGATTAGGTAGGTACTGTACTGACAAAGGATGTAGATAATATCACGAGCTATTGTTAAGCCAAAACAAAAAGCTGCTACTAATATTTATTATAATTACTACACTGCACAGTACACTTTTTCTATGTAACTAAATTACACTACACTCTTCTTTATAAATTATCAACACGCAAATGATTACTGACAGTAATTTATAATAACAACAAACAAACAAACAAACGAACAAAACACTAGTCACTCTAAGCACCGTCGCTAGTAATGAAATGATCAAACGAAACAAATCTCTTCGCAGTTTTCTTTCTCACTCGCACGCGCCGGCAAAATATATCTAGTTTAGTTTTTGTTTCACACGCTGCCACGCGCCGCCCGGCACTTGTCGGTGCCGTGCGTAACTATTAGGCATTGGATTAACGATTAACGGACTTCTCGCATATTAACGGAAGTTAACGTGTCCGTTAACATTTTTGAAAGTTAACTTAAAAGTTAATCCGTTAATCAAAATGTTAACTTCGTTAATTAACGATTAACGGATTAACGAGTTAATGCCCAGCTATGCACACCACCAGGTTCTGGTCTGATTCTTTCCCTGGTGTAGGGAGTCGCGTTGGAACAGGCATTAGAATCACCTAGCATGTAAGACGAAACTTAAGTGATCCTTGAGGTCCATCAAGATCCGTATCGTCTAATATTATAAAGGAGAAAGTGGGTAAGTATGTTTGTTAATCTTTCACGCTCAAACAGCTGGAAGGATTTGAGTGAAATTTGGTACAAGGATTGCTTATACCTTGGATTAAATAATAGGCTACTTTTGATCCCAGTACTCCCACGGGAACGGGAACTATTCACCGCGGGGCGCAGCTAGTAATGGAATAAAAATAAAACGTTTCTATTTTAATTGCATATTAAGCCTTTAAAGGATATCTCAGCCACAAACACGACAACCTCTCACATTTACATCGATAGAACAGCCGCTGAGCGCCTCGCTGAGCATTCTCACAAAATGATTATTAATTATGAAAAAGCTTTAAATCCCCGGAGTGCGACTAATTCAAACGGAGGTATTTATTCCTAGTTAATTATTTGAGAGCTTCCCCCCCTCCTCCCCCCCTCCCTCGCTCGAGGAGGGATTAACACGAGACAATGAAATGCATCTGCATATTCTTATGCACAGCGGCTGCAGTAAACATGTAAGCTTTATTCATGTAAATGAAAATATGTGTTTTAAACTTTATTTTAATTTGTAAGAGTGGAACGCTCTTTCCCAAAGGGGAACTGTTCTCTCTTCACTTTTATTATTGTGTTTTCTCTCGTACTCCTTTCGCTATTTAAAAAGAGAAAACTTAAAGTAATATAAATACGTACCTTGACAAAAGTGGTAATATTTAAAATTAAGAAAAAACAACTTCTAAACCGGTCAAGTTCGAGTAATCAGGGAACATACCTACATAAAAAAACCGAAAAATCAAGAACTACCTCCTTTCTTTAGTCGGTTCAAAATTAGAACTTTCGGAATAAATCTGTACTTATGCAATAAATTTAAAACAGTCAATAAAATACTGTTGCTCCTTTGGTAAGCCAGCATTTGTTTAACTGTTGACGCGACTTATCGCGTCCAGACCTATCACGTCCAAGAGCCAAAACCATTGTTATTCACATCTTTTATCAAAGAAAAATTGTTGTAATCCAACAAAATGTTCTTTCGAACGACGCTAACTTGTGAAATATTAATGTTCTTCTATAATGCGAGTGGATAAATATTTTTGGACGGTTTCTTTTGTCGCGGGACAATGGCGGCGCTTGAGGGCGACACGTTCTGTGTCAATCTGTATTTAAAGAGCTTCAATTTGTTAATGTTTCTGTCGGACTGGGAGTCTCTGAACAGCGGGAGCTTCACTTCGGAGAAACAATAATTGTTTCGACAAGATAAAAAAATGATCTAGGTAGTCTATGGCATCGTATTCAGAGTGAATCGTGAATCGTGTCTCAAACGGTTATTCATCACTCAGTCCAAAGGTTGTCTGGAAGAGATCGCTCTAAGCGACAAGACCGCCCATTTATTAAGTTGTTTTTACTGTAACTGTGTTTTCCTATTGTTGGTGTAATAAAGAGTTCATTCATTCAGTTTCCATAGAGAACTGTCGCTCAAGCCGTGACTCCAACCTATGTGAAGCCTCTTAATACGAGCCATAAGGTTGAAGCGCACACCTAGCGAGTGAAGTTCATAATTTTTATGGGTATTATGAAATTTGTAAGACAATTACAGGTCTGATTAAACATTGATTCGCTAATATTTTTTTTTATTTATTACCAAATAAACGGAAAATAAATTGCAACTTAATTAGGATATTGATGAGGCATATTGTCTGCGCGAATCATATTTGATCAACATAAAACCTGTACTTAGTTGTCTTGCAAATTGCAAAAAACCCATTAAATATTTATTTTGGATGCTAGCCGTACCTACGCTTAGCAAGGTTTTTGAAGGCGTTTGGATCTTGACTTATTAAGCCGCGGGTTTCGTCACAATGTTTTTCTTCACTGTTCAAAACTTATGTTGAGCATATTATGCAGTTTTCCAAGCATAGAATCTATTTATGCATGTCGGGAGTCAAACCTACGACCTGATCGAAAGTCGAGGACGACACGGCTCTTATCAAAAATGATAAGACCAAAAATTCCATTTCACTAAAATGTAAATAGTTTTTATTTTCAATTGGATTCTATCTGCGATATTGCTTTATATTTGTGTTATCTCGATGTCTCTCGAACGAATGTCAATGAATATTTGCCGAGGGACGGCGACCTTTGATTTTTATTTGATTAGTAAATCGAACAGCGATGCCTCCTTCGAAATACTTAAATATCAAAAGGTTATAACTCAACGACGCGACTTTATGTCGCGTGCAATTGCGAGAAGCAAGTAACTATCTCATTATCAATGATAAATTAAAAATATATGCAATTATACCAGCATATTCAGGATCTGAGTGTTTTTCTGTCTATAATATTTTTGTATTTACAAAAAAAATCTATCTAAGTAGTACTTTTACCTACTTATATCCAATTGTTCCAAATAAATAATTTTTGATTTAGATTTGATTTGATATCAGTCATCTGGTCACCATGTCCAAGAATATTTATTAATTTATATTGGATATTATTGAATTGGAAAATTAAACACATTAGTAGATCAACCTCCTCCTTTTTAAGGCGGTAAAATGGATGACAAATAAATAACGTTGGATTTAAAGTAAAAATACTTTTTATCTTTTTAAAAGTTTTAACTTGAGAAAATATATGGATGTTTGTTGCTCTTTCATTATTTTGAAAACTACTGAATGGATTTAGCTGAAACTTGGTACATAACCTGGAATAATACATAGGCTACTTTTATCCGGGTTGGTACCACGAGGGCGAACCGCGGCTGAGTAAGGTTGGTGCCACGGGGGCGGGGCAAAACGCGGCCAAGTAAGCTAGTCTTAAAAAAAAAACATATTGAAAGTCGCGTCTTCTGAATTCTTACGCTCGATTTGAAAAATAAATAGAAAATGTTGGAATTAATATGCAATGTTTGGAGTCATAGCATCATTAGTTCCAGCGCGCGCCGCCCGCGGCGCCCGCGGCGCCGGCGCGCCCGGTTCAATGTCACATTCATGCCTTTTCGATCGTTTATTGATATTCCCACTGTCTCAGCCTAGTCACGGATTTGTGCGTTAATTGAACTTTCAATTACTTTTAACCGACTTCAAAAAGTCAAAGGTTCTATGTTTCACTATATTTCTATTGTTTTATGTATTTATATTGTTTTTTTATTAATGTTTACCGATTTTCTGACAATAATAGACCGATTAAGAATGATAACAGAATGTGACCAGTATTGCCATCTATGATATCATAATGTTTGTAAATGACCATTTTTTTTTAATAAACGTCAGTCGTTGTCCAGCCATAGTGTGTCTCATTATAGGTTATGGGCCCAGCGCACTATCTTACACGGCGTCATCTAGTCACACTACAAGCTGTATAGTCTAGAAATATTTGCAATAAGATATCAACAAAAAAAATGTTTTATAACACGCTAAAAAGGCGCAGAACATTTTGGGTCTTTTATTTTATATTTTCTTATAATAAACGCACGTCCAACGTTTCATAAAATACAAAGTGAGAGACAAATTTAGGAAGCACCAATTTACCCCACAATCGACCTTGAAACTGCTATCAACCCGAAAGGGGTAATTTCACCCCCCATTGAACGACGCTCAATGGAAGAAATGAGTCAACACTTTATTTATTTTAGTTATTTGCTCCGATGAAATTAGGGTGAGGGCGAGCGTGGCTCGCTTATTTCTGGTTCCGTACAAAATGTTATCAATTTTGATGAAATGAGAAAATTGGCGTCTTCGCTTTGGAGATAATAGAGTTAGGAATCTTTGGTTTGATAGCGTTTCATAACAGACTCTTAACCGTATTACCTATGAATAGATTGCATCGTCGACCAGATTGAATATTTGCATTATAAAAGGCGTACACCTATTTTGTTGCTCAATCGCTCGAATAAACATATTTGTGGATTTAAGCAAACACTGTGTAGAAACTTTTGAATTTAAAATATTCTGCGAAAAAGAAAACTATCGCTTTATGCTACAACTAATCAGTGCTCTTTGGAAAACATTTTTAAAGTGAGGGGTTACAACTGTGACACAGTTTCAACATCCTTTAAAATACATTCTATTTTATTGCATCACCAAACATTTCTTATTTAAAAGACAAAATTGCAATTTATATATATAGTATAGCTGAATGTTATTTCACTTTTATATGTTTTTTAGGAACAAAATCATAATTAAATTAGTTATTTTTGGTAATAGTTTTTAGTTCTGAATCTTTGACAGAACCCTTAATTTATCATAGATAATGGACGGTATTAGGCGTTAAAGTTAGGCACTTCTCTCTTCTACCAACAGACAAAAAAATGTCCTTCACAATACCAGGTCATCGGCCAGCGAAAACAGAAAAACATGGAAATATTTGTAATGTTGATAAAGATGTAAAAGATATCATATTATTTACTTTACAAAAGTTTATTCCTATAGAGAATCAAAGGAAATGAAACTGATCATTCAGAATACTAACGTTTTCTGTATTTATCGTGTTTTTATTCGGTAAAACTATTTACTGAGCAACATCTTTTCATGTAAAGATCCTTTGATGATATTATGAGTATATTCTGTGTTTGTGCAAGTTGAAATGTATTTTATTAACTTTGTATTCTAAGTGAAGAGTTAAATAGTTGTGGCTACAGAATTGTAATATTTTATCAATGTTAATTTGCGCGCTTCTGTGCTTCGGAGCAGGATGGAAGCCTTTATGCGGCCTAAAACTCCATCACCAGGGTTGGCCACTTGCTCATACGAACGCCTTTAATTATTCCACGACGTTTCAAGTGCGTTACAGCTCTTGTGGTCAGGCGTAGTCTACATTTAGATTAGGTCCAAAATATTTTCGTTTTACCGTCCATAATGTCGTCTTTGAAGTTAGTCTACACCAGTGGTTCTTAACCTTTTAGTCGTGAGGGACCATTTGACAAAATTTATGTCTTGCCGTGGACCACCAAGTTTGTAGTAAATGTAAAGAATACTCTTCTAAATGTCGAGAGCGCCCTAGGCAAGCACCTCATCAGCACCTCTCCTACGCCAATGCGCGAGCGTAGCGAGCAAAATTTTTTAAAGAAAAAAGCAAAGTAGCACATGATTTTGCTTACAGTCGGTTTTTATTCTGTGTGAAACGACCGACGCAAGCGTAGCAAACAATTTTTTTTTAAGATAAAAACAACGTAGCACTTGATTTAGCTTACGGTCGGTTCTTATTCTGTGTGAAACAATGCAAGCGAAGCGAGCAACATTTTTTTTTTAAATTAAAGCATCGTAGCACTTGATTTTGCTTACGGTTGGTTCTTTTTCCGTGTGAACGACGCGAGCGTAGCGAGCAAAATTTTTTTAAAAATAAAAGCAACGTAGTACTGATTTTGTTTACGGTCGGTTCTTATTCTGTGTGAAACGATGCGAGCGAAGCGAGCAAAATATTTTTTTAAGATAAAAGTTCGTAGCACTTGATTTTGCTTACGGTCGGTTCTTATTCCGTGTGAACGAAGCGAGCAAAATTTTTTTTAAGATAAAAGCAACGTAGCTCTTGCTTTTGGTTTACGGTCGGTTCTTTGTCTGCGATGAGAAATAATATAATAAAATAAGTTTTGCGTCGCGACGCCTCTATATTTTTTGTATGAAAGGTACGCGGAAGAGACTCTTTTCTGTGTGTCCTTTTGCTAAAGTGCATACTTATAAGACTTTTATAAACTATTTTTTTCATGTTTAAAATTCCGGGCGCGGCGCCCCTTGATACCTGGCGCCCTTAGGCACGTGTCTAGATTGCCTTAGGTTTAATATGGCACTGCTAACTTCTGAATTCTTGGTTTAGTGCTACTCAAAGCCAAAAGCATATCGGCAGTGGCATCCAACCGATTTCGGTGCTTGTTTTTGCCACCGCACTCGTGCACCTCGCGTCTTCGGTCACGCGCCGAGTGAGGGTCGCGTTGTGTGGACTTGTTGTCACTATTTATTATTTTAATTATTGGGATGGCTCCGCGGACCACTTGGGATGCTTCCAGGGACCACCAGTGGTCCGCGGACCACCGGTTAAGAACCACTGGTCTACACAATGGGCACGCTTAGCCACATTCGGCCAAAATCGGCGACATTCGGCGCGGAGTCGCCGGGCCAATGAAACTCCTAATTAACATTCGTGAGATATCCTTGTTCAAGCTGCTATGAGACACACGGGATTGAAAATGGGACATTATTGCCCTATAAATCTAAATTTTATTGAAATACACAGAATAGGAAAGGTCTGCTAAAGAAAAAGAAAAACATCAAAGTAACATTTAAATGTTTGCATTTCACTATAGTATGTACTAGACAGCTAATGCTTACCCGCTTAATTCCCAATCCCGTGGGAATACTGGAATCAGAAGTAGCCTATATATTAATCCAGGATAAAAGCTATCCTGGTACCAAATTTCATTCAGATCCGTCCTGTCGTTTGAGCGTGAAGGAGTAACAATCATACACTGTGTGTATCAACTTACACACGTACACACACCCTACCTTTCCAATATTACTATAGTGTTGATGGAAGACGCATAATTTAAAAAATTCTGCAAATTACATTAAAATAACAAGAAATAGTAACATTTAACAGAACCCACCGATGTTGATCCTGACTCGCACTTGTCTATTTCTAATAAAAAATAAATCATATTATTGTGTATTGTTCTACCCGTGTGTCCGTTGTATTGTAAGGGGAGAGGCGGACGTAGATACGCCCGCCAACCGTCACACAACGACAGACATTGTACGAACCTCTACTGGTAACTGCTTAATTACTTGATAGTTTTACAAGTAGGTATTCCTAACTTAAGCACAACATATCTACTAACATGTGAAAATGCTTTTGGCTTTACGTTTTGCTACGTTTGTAACAATAAGAAACGAAATACACAAAGTTTGTCTGACTATAAATTGTGTAAGTACCTAAGTATACTTAATTTTGTGAGTTACGTTATTTAGAATGGCTGGGCCGCTCTGACTAATTTTGATCTTGAAATAATATATTTGTGTGAATTCAGGGAATGTTTTATTAAACGGTAAAAAAGATTAAACAAAAACTATGGCGATACAAAATCCAATAAACTGTTACCACATTATTACAGTCCGTTATATTATAGTGAATACAGTTCCATTTCAATGTTCAATAGAATACCCAACTATCGAGACTTCCAACAAATGCATTGTACATTCCTGTCTGATTATTGTATTGCATTGCGGGACATGGAATACACAACAGTTACTGTTGTAGACCACAGTGTAGTAATAGAGTCGAGAAAATCGTTCGTTCGTTCGTATGAGCAAGTGGCTAACTCTGGTGACGGAGTTTTTAGGCCGCCTAAAGGCCCCATGGCTTTTAAAGCCGGGACCGACAATTTAACGTGCCCTCCGAAGCGCGGAAGCGCTCAGCTGATAATGCCACTTGCGGTCACCCATCCAAGTTGTGACCGCTCAGAACGTTGCTTAACTTCGACGATCAAGAACGTCTTAGCAAGCTTGGCCACGAGCGCTCGTCGAGAGAATGGGGTCTTGTAACGCTGCGTTTGGAATATCGGCTAATATACTGAATACCTGATATACTAGTACTAGTAGGTACAGGGGTAATTTTAAATCACCAGACTCTGGTGATAAACTATAATTCCTGTCTTAGAGCAACAAAATTTTGTACCACGACTTTTGTCTATATTCTTAAAAATAAATACACTTAAAAAGAATCCAAAAATGATTGTAGGTAACTTATTACAAAAAAATTTAGTGCCTGAAGTAACTCCGGCCCTAAGATGATTTATACAGCGTCAGGAGGCAATCTTTGCCTACACTTAACGGGACACTGTAGTGCCTGGGACATTGTTGAGATAGAATAGGTTTGCCCAGCACTTAAACCATCCTCTCAGCTTAGTCGTAGTGCCTGAAGTAGGTCTCGAAAAAGCCTGTGTTACAGGTCATCAATGAAAAATATGTAGGTTTCCCACTGTATAGTTTGCCACTAGGACAACGCCAATAGTTGGACACAAAATATTGAACAACTCGTTGAGGTAATCCGATTTGTCGTTACCAATAACTCTCTCAATACTTATTTAGTTTGCCTTGCCCTGGGACACTACTACCTAAACTCTATACTAACTATCATCTAAGCTGTGCCCAGTTCCATACTAACTGTTATCAACTGTTACTAGCTCTGTACTAACTGTTAGTTAAGCTGTAGTCATAATAGGTTTTTCTGGTGAAGTTTATCAAAGGGAATTTTATCGTCACTGCGTGCACTTTATACTTTAAACTTCGTTTATCTGTAGGTACCACGCACCGTTAGAAATTGAAATTGAACCCACGACCCGAGAACAGATACGAAGTAATGTTTTGTTCGCATACACTTTAGAATTCCGCGCACGTCGCAGAAATCACTGTTTATTTCAATTTGCGCGGGTTCCGTGCTAACCTAATAATGTTCACACCTATGGACGCGGGGCGCGCGGCGGCTGCGTAACGGCTGCGTGACGGCTGCGCGACGGCAGCGTGACGACAGCGTGATGGACGCGGGATCGTAGCGTGACGACAGTGGGCTGATTAAAAATTAATTCAAAATTCTGATTATATTTGCATTAATATTTAATCATGATTAATTTAACATCGCAGATTAATTTCTCCACCCATTATACTAACCGCCTTGACCGCTCATTATACTAAGAGTACATTGTTTTTTACTGTAACTGTATAACTCGTTTATAGGTGTATTATAGAGTTCATTATACAGGGTGTTACCAGACCACTACCGAAAACTTTAGGGGGTGAAAGTACCCATCAATATGAACAACTTTTTCTAAGAAACCAACACTGTGAACGCGATAAAAAAACAGCAGTTCCATACATAAGTTCAATACCTACTTGGCTAAAGTGTATGAAACAGCTGTTTTTTTTTTCGCGTTCACAGTGTTGGTTTCTTAGAAAAAGTTGTTCATATTGATGGGTACTTTCATCCCCTTAAGTTTTCGGTAGTGGTCTGGTAACACCCTGTATTATTAATTTCTGCATTATCCTTGCATTTACGCCTACAGATCTAGCACAGTGTTGACAGGACCCTTGCAGTTCCACCGTGCTAAATGTCCTCAAAGACGAGTTCACACGTCGCCCAACACAACATGTTTGAATTAGCCGGAACAAGTTTGATAAGATAAGTTTCTTGTCCTATTCCGTTGTACAATACAAACTAATATAATTTTAACTTCCTTGTAGTCTGTTAACACGAGATTTGCTACTACTTCACCAAACTTAATAGCTCAAACTAAAGTCTTGCACAGGTGTGCGTTCCTGTGGCGGAATGATGTCTCAGCTCAGATCAAGCTGAAAATTTCAGAAAAATTAGAGCCGTGTCTTTTAAATGTGCCCCAAAAATAAAATTTGTGCCCATAAAGGTTACAGAGTTATTCGAGAAAATAACATTCCGCTGCAGTAACGCCTGAAAACGTTACCCCAGCGGAATGATTTTTACCGAGTGGTTTTAGCCAAATTAAAAGTAGCCTGAAAGGTAGCTTATATTTGTACACATCCAGGGCCGATCAGCGGAATTTGTGCGCCCTGTGGTTCTTGAGTTGTTGCAGATTCCGCTGCAGTAACGTTGGGCATCTTCGGCGCTGTAAATAAAGCCAAGTGAATGAATAACACTATAAAAATATATTTTTTTAACCATAAACCTTCGTCACGTAAAAGTACAAGATGAGTTTGCATAATGTGTTCGTAAAGGTGTATTACATTATTGCAGCTACGGTACGTAGACGTGAACTCACGTGATAGCGTTCCAGGGGATCTCACATTTGCCGACAAACTTGGTTACCGCGCCACTGTGGCCGCGGACTTTACTATTTGTGTGCTAATGTTAGTGAATAACTAGAGTGGTAAATGTGATTCGGTGAACCTACTCCTGCCGCAACACAGTCTTAACCCTTTAACGCTCAAGATTTTTTTTCTTCGATTTTAATCTTTTTCATAAATATTATGTTAATATGGTTCATAGAGATGTCAAAAATATAAATAAAAAAATTATTATTATTGTATTTTTTTAGTTATTGTATGTATCACATATGTTACGTTGCGCAACATACAGCGAAGTAGCACGACAAAGGAGTGTATCATATTTGTTACATTGTCCTCATAGGGGGTCTAACTAAGCAATATATAATATTGTAAAAATAAATATTTATTGGCTCAAATCACAAAATAACACCATTTCATGAAAAATAAGTAGACTCTACTTGGAATGAAAGCATAAACAACAGTTTTTCTTAGCCACAAAGCAGAGATGCAGGTAAAATTTCATGCAATGAACATTGGCTTGCCCTTCTCTACAGCATCAGCACCTCCCTCGTTTACGGAATACCGGAAGATGGCCTAAGCTATCTTTCTATGCCATTGGGAGCATTTTATTTATCGATATTGTGGGCTAAACTGCCTCCTTCCATCAATGTATGAGAAAAATCAGAATATCAACAGCTGAAAGACCCTAAAGAAACCCGTACTGTAGGTCACTTATGAGCTGGTACTCCTCCAAATAGTACCTCATGAGCTGGCAGCTAATGATGCCATTATTTTGGAATGGAGCTAGGTGATGGTCATGGCTATAATTAGATGCATTTGACGGATAGCTTTTTTTCGGGATCGGTTGCATAAAAACCATCTTCCAGGAGATCAAGATTACGTCTAATGGACAAAAGTAGCAGAAAAAAACACGTTAGAACTAGAGCCAACTATGGAGCACACCTCGTAAGCGCAGTTATGGGAATTACATCAGGCCCACTTGAATTGTGGACGTCTAACTTGAGAAGAGCTTTGCTCACAACTGTTTGCCAGAAGCGAACTTCTGGCATCCACTTTTTATACTATCGGATGGTTGGCAATGGATGCCTTTTGTCGCTCAGGGTTGACTTGAGCTACGAATGGTTTTTCCTTTGCATAGGTACCAAAGATGGCTTACAGAAACTCCTAATAACAGCCTTGACAAGGGACTAGAACGCAATCTGGAAGGAAAGTGAACAAGTTTCTCGCCAATAATCATTTATGTGCTTTGATTTTGCTGCTGGAACTACTCTTTTGAAGGAGCTGGAGTCAAAGTGGATCTCCTGTTTAAGACTGCTGGGATTTACACTCCGGGACTATGATGATTCTACCAAGACTTCATACGACCCCATGCTTTTTATTGAAAACCAGCATAATACTTAGGCGTGTTTGTCTATAACACCAACAAAACATGAAAATATTGTATAACTTAAGTTGTTTAAATCCAATACCAGTCTATAAAAGGGGTAAATATCCTTTTTAAGGGTTAAAATAAGAATTTAACCATCTAGCCTGTTGTTTAGTAGTTGCGCAGTGTAACACCCATAATACACCTAATGCTAGAACTAATTTACCGTATGTTGCGCGCTGTATTACGGGTGATACGTACAAAATAAACTATAAATTACATCAAAACAGAACAAAATTGAATGCCATTAACGCACGTTTCAGTTGAAGGCAATTACCAACAAACAAGTTTTAGTGCTAAATTGTTAGAATATTATAAATTATCAATATTATGAATAAAAACGTAACAGGCGTCGTTGGCCTCAACGACGTCTCTTCATAATTTTGCATTTTATAAAAAAACGGCGAACGGGAATGTCTCCATTATTTTAAGATTAATTGACAATAATATTACAAATAATATAGTAAAGTTATTTCAATGAAATATTGTTTGGTTTTCGCTAAATATTTTTTTGTTTAGAGTGTATCAGCTCAATAACGTTGCGAAATAAAGGGTTAACTAGTGCGGAGGGTAGTCGTCATTGCAATATTTTTACTCGCTCGAAATCGTAATACCTATATTCTCGCATACCTACCTTTCTACCCATTTATACAGGTGCTTGTTACCTGTATAATTATGTATATTGTAGGTTTCGAGCTCCTAAAAGAATTGTACTCATCTATTTTCGTGCAAATAAACTTTATTTTATTTTTATTTTATTTATTTACTTGGCACAACTTCGCAACACAATCAAAAAGCTTGTGCAAGTGACATTGAAGTTATGTAAACTTTACAAATAGGAAGAGACTAGATAGGCGGAACTCACTTCGATTTTTCGTTTAAAAAAAATTACGCGCAGCTCCAAACAACGGAGGAAAACATCGTGGCTACACCAGTTTATTTTTTTAAAGCGATGATGAGCTTGCAACTTGTCGCATTATATTATGGTATGCTAACTTGTGAAAACTGTGGGTATTAAATAAGAATTTGGATTGGGACTGGACATACAATATGTTCAATAAAAAAATAAAACGACTGTGATTAACTAATTAGTTGTTTGTAATTAATTTAAAATTAACTAAACAGACAAGGCGATTTCTGGACTTTTTGTCCAGAAATCCCCTTTGCTTCTCTTTTAAAAACCAACAAAAAATGACATTAAACGCATTGAGATGTATTATAGAGCCACAATCAGACAAATAAAATGTAAACGCCAAAACTCGGCGCACGCTACGTAGTGCGCAGAGTTTTTCTTTTTTGCGTACAAGCGACATTGAACATTAAAACAAACGACATAACGTCTACATTCAAATGTCAAATGTCATTGTAGAACATTGAATTTGCACGCACATTTTTTTAAAGTGTTGTCAGCTATTAGATTGTGACTCTTTAATACATCTCAATGATTAAACGTCAAAAATGTTTATTTTTTGCCACTTGTAACTTTCCTAAATCCATAGTTTAAGAAGTTAAAAGAAGCTAGGTACGGTCTGATGCGACCTGATGCGTTGAACTGACGCGCGCCCTCGGTTGCACTCAGACAGCGTTTATTTACTATTTTATAAAAATACTCGGTATCTTTACGGGCTCAGTAACATGAAATCAAAATCTATTATACTCTATTCTATTCTATTCTACACGATTGGGATCAAGCGACGATGTAGTGATGTCAAAATCATAAGATCATCTTTAACTCTTTGTCAGTCGAGTCAGTCTATGTTCATTCGGAAAGTCCATGCTATCGATGAAAGAATTTTTGAAATCGGATGAGTAGTTTCGGACATTACCCCAAACATTAAACAAACAAACCAACCTCTTTATAATATCTATACTAATAAACATTCTAGGAAGTTCAGCTATACTCGTGAAATAGATAAAAATCTAAATAATTATTAGGACCTACAATATTATGTTTGAGCAAATCAACAAGTCCCATGTATTTAATATATGCATTTTTATTATTTAATATGAATTTCAGCGGAACATTATTTTAGTTTGTAACGATTAAGGCGTCAAGTGTGTAGCGACGGGCAGTCGTTAAAACAGCCCACGAAGCGGAAACCAGCGGTTCGTATCCATTGTCGCTCTTATGAAACATCATCACGAATACCATAAATACCATAAACCCTGCTTACCATAAATACACCTAAAACAGATCTTAGTAAGTTGACTAAATTAAGTCCTATATGGTCAACTTTCTATTTTTTTTTAAATTTTTTTCTACGTTTATGGTTGAATCCTACTAATATTATAAAACGAGAAAGTTTGTATGAATGTATGGTTGATTGTCTTTCACGCAAAAACTAATGAACGAATTTTATTGAAACTTAGAATACTTAGTTTATGACCTGGAAGAAATATAAGCTTCTTCCAGGTAGGTACAACGCGAGCAAAACCGCGGGAGAGTAAGCTAGAGGTACAATAAGTATATACTTTTAAAACATATATAACAGACATATAGGTACATAACATAACATAGTCGTGATCTCACAAAGCACGCTAAATCCATACTGTTGTGGTTATCAGAAATTAAAAGCTTACGAGTCAGTACCGAAAAAAATCTCCTGTTGGTTTTCATTCATGCACTCAGCCACCAAGATCGTAAATCTTATTAGAGAAGAATATATTTTATTATATCGCTTAGCGTCGGTGGGCTTGCAACCTGTCACGTATGGAAAGTTAACTTCTGCAAAAAGTGGGCTTGTACCAAATATGTATGTATTTGGACATACCTCTGACTACCCCCTTAGACATCTTCAAAAAGATCTAAAAATGCCTAATGATCTGAAAGAAATGTCTACCGCTCCCGGGATACAGTCGTGATCATATTTCATTTTTTTTTTTTTGCTTATTCAGAATTCAGCTAAGTTAACACAGTTACTAGAAAAATACGAGTTAAACTCATGAAAACTAACAGTGGAAACGCGCCCCCAAAGTGAGTGTTTGTGAATATTATTCAAAGAAGTAGTGTAGGGCTCTCCACACACTAACTGCTCTCGACCACCTGCCCCTGCCGCTGCCCCTGCCTACCCCCTTCACGGGCTCGCATGCTCTTGACAGATCTTACTTTTGAAGCCGCGAAGTAATGGTGCTACCTTGTCACACTGAACGGTTGGGTGTATAAGATATTTTATATTTATTACATAAAAGGGAAAATTATAAGAAATTTCTTTATTAAAATCAAATTATACATAATGTAACCTTTGTACTCAAATTCCCTTTTATAGAATTTTGAAAGTTATGTAACATGTAGTAGTTTAGTTTCTGTAAATAAATGCATACATTTTAGATAAAAAACCTAATAAAGTAATCAGAGATTTTAAACATTACAGAAAAAATACACAGAATTTTTGGACCGCTGTATACACATACAATTGGAGCGTTTGTGAAAAAGCGCTGAAAGTCCTAACTGACACAAATAAAACATTAAGGATTCTAATAAAATACTAGCATTTAGTCGACGATGAAAAGCATTTTAATATCAAAACGCAACAATACAATTGTGCGGAATAAAATGTAAAATAATTCCCCAAAAGATTTCGTGCTTCAAACGTGAAAAGTAAATAGATACGTGAGTGTGTTCGCAAGTCTCTCAGATACCAACAACTTTGTGCAAAGAAATTTGGACCTTGTATTCAAGGACATTGACCTCAGAGTACCTCGGATGTTTCAAGGTTCCGTGACCTCCTCAGATGGGTTCCTCAAGGTCGGCTCGAGAACGCGTAAAATTCTAAATTAGAGCACTTGTTTTTCCTGGTCACTGTTCGTTCGCTTGGATATTCATTGGTTTGATTATGTCACTTTGTTTCCAATAGTTTTATATTAACTAGATCATGATGAGGTTAGGACATCCTGAAAAGTAAATAAATATTCAAAGCCTTGAAATTTATCTAATATAAGTATGAAAAGAAGACATTTATTTAGCACACAAACAAAAACAAATAGTACAAAAGAATAAACAAGGACGAAAAGAAACTAACAAAACAAGTACCTACCTAAGTACATGAAAATCTACATGATCTATGAAGCGTCTGATGGCGTCTACCACCTGTTAAATGTGTAGCATTTGTCTACCACTCTAAAATGCAAAAAATCTTAAAAAGTGACCATAATTTTAGTTTAATCAATGTATTCCAGAAAAACATGGTCAGTGCGCGTGCCTTGAGTTTAAAAAGTTCTATTTTACCATTCGCGAAAGAACAGCAATACAACCACCAGCAGCCAGGCATTGTAACGTGATGCTAGTGATCCTATTGAATAAACGATTTTAAACGCTTTCCTCACGAGCTCGTGTTTATACGCATAATATGCATTCTCCGAACCAAAAACTCTATTGATGTTCGTGATTCTAACTGAAATCAAAGACGGCCTCGACTCAGCATTATGCTGTGCCATTGAGAAGTGGTAAGGCGCTGGTACTCTGCAGGAACATCTAAGAAACAGCAAAAGCTACGCCTCGAGCACTTCAAATTCAACCTCTGACCAAGAAAGTATTCATATAAGGATGGTATTTGACCAAGAAAGAGGCAGTGCAAGGCAGGAGGTGGCCCGCGCTCCAAGCGATGTTAATACAAGTGTTTGCGTCGGCCGACACTCGGAGAGCGGCGTCTTGTGACCAAACTTACGCCTCAAGCCGGGACCGTACCGAGAGGTAAATGAAACATTCATATCAATGCTAAATTACTGTTTAATTTGGCTTTGCCCTCAGCGCGGTAATGCTGCCAGTGTCTGGGGCACGCTTCCGTCTAGCAGTGGCTTGGATCAGTAAGCTTGGAGCTACCTAGTATAACTAGCTAAACTGATCCAAACCACACCAAATGTAGTAGTAAAGTTTATGTTATTAAATGTATATTTATTTTATATAAATGCTGAATTGATAATATACTAACAGCCGGTTTTAACTGTGTCACGTGATTTATAATAATAATAATAATAATAATATTTATTTATTTCGGAACATACAAATAAGGTACAAATTTTTGGGAAATATCGGTGATACCTGCAGTAGTTATTAAAACTGTGGCGCAGATACCAACGCCCACCTCCTTAGACTCAGCGTACAGTTTGTTCCTAGCGAAATTTAGGGTACATAAAGTGACCATTGATAAGATAATTTTGGAGATGATCTGCGTTCGAGAAACCAGCTGTTAGCGAGTTTTAAGAGCTGAAATGGTTGTTAATTTCTCCTCTTGTCATTTTCTTAAGCACAGTAAAAAATCAGCCGTACTAAATTGTCAGTTTATGAATAATGTGAAATATCTCCCTGGTTCCTGTCTGTCGGCAGGATGCCACCGCTTTGTGCAGCGGAGGCTCCGACGCAGAACACAATGTGTTTTGGAAAATATTTGCTTATTTGAACAGCAAACCCAATACTTTCCCACCGAGGTATAGTCGAAGTTCACTTTTTGAGAGTTTACGGAGGCTTTCACTGACTTAAAGCCTTCGTTTGAATTGTGACTATTTTAAGAACATAGAAAACTCTGACACATGTATGAAATATAAAAAAGAAAGAAAGAAAAATCGTTTATTCTGGTAGGACCTCAAGGTTCACTTCAGTCTCGTCTTACATGCTAGGTGATTCTAATGCCTGTCTATAGAAAATGTCTATCGCGTTGTAGTTTGAGCCGTTCTGGGAGCAAATTAGTGCCTCGACTTTCTATAGAAAGCTTCGTGTGTTCTATCAGAGGCTGTAAGCGGTGAAGGAAAACACCCGTGAAGAAACCAGCAGCTTAGTCAGCTCCACATTATATTGACCATGTCTTTTCTGAAGGTAAGGCCGATTAGACCGAAAGGATGGATTAGAATCTAGGCACGCCTAATCCATCTCAAACAATGTCGAAGACACTCTCGTTGAGTTTAGGCAAAGGTTACTTTCTTGTATATATAATTCACTAAAGGTGTAAGTTTTCATTTGTTGATAGGTAGGTAGCTAGTAAGTGTAAGTATAAGTTTCGGATTTGTTTTGATAAACCTGCCAGTAAGCGAGGCTTTGCTAGAAGCGAGCTGGCGACACATGCACAACATCATAAAACTTGCAATTTCTATATTAAATTCCAACATTTTTGCTGCTCGTAGCTCGTAGCGAGTGCTACGGCGTAGCGGCGTAGCGTCTACGTTGATTTGATTTGATTAAAAACATCGTTAGCATAGCATTACCGCGAGCCGCACTTTAATGAATACTAAAACTTTAATGAAATTGTACATGTTCAGTATTCTCTGGAATAATTTATTTTTTGTGGAATATTATAATTGTACTCCATGTTTCCTAATTAGGAGAGGTTTTATGAAATCTTTGTTTCCTCAAGCGAGATCAAAAAGATTGAAATGTGAAATTCAGTTTTGATGAAAGTAAAAATGGCCTCGTGCCCCCGAGGGGTAGGCAGGGGTAGGTAGGGGTAGGCAGGGGTAAGGGGGGTTCAAATAAGAATCTCGTAAATGTTTTGAAATATGGAATTTGTCGAGTCTGTGTACTAAGCCGTGTTATTAATATGTTCGTTCGGAGTTCATGAAGCTGACTTAATGAGCCTCGATCATCCGTTTCTAACAAATTTGAATAAGATATCACGTGTGTATATTTACAAGGAATGTTTAATTATTATGTTAATATATTAACAATAACGATGAAAAGCGGGGAAATTTTGTTTTTACCGCTAACACGCCTTTAAAATCCATGTATCATTACTTAACATGGAAGCAAATAAAATTGAATGTTTAAAACAATGTCTGTGATTGCATCTCCGAGGCTTTTTTATTATAATTAAAATAGAATAGAATAGAAAAGTTATTACTTTCCATCAACATAAACATGGGAAACATACAAATGAAAAATACTTATTGACAATCGAGTGACAAGAAAATAAGGCTACCCCTCAGCATTTGCTCCAAGCAGCATGACTGTTGGAGCGCTGGTTAATTAAAGCTTAAGCTTAAACATATTATATTGCCAAAAGTGTTTAATTATTATAAAGTAAAAGAAAAGTATTATTTCAGTAGGATCACTTTGAAACCTCTTACTTCATGTAAGAGGAATATTACATGCTGGGTGATTGTATCGCCTCTTCCGACGCGACACATCTAGAAAAACCAAGATTAGTAGAAGTAAAAGCCAAATAATGGCTTTAATTTTATTCAGGTAGATCTAATAACAACATTTCAAAGAGAATTTACTCGTTAGAAGAAAGAACAGAGTACTGGCTTGTAATTACAGTTATTTTGTTTTAGAATAAGCTGTATATTTGTTTTCATTCTGACATCGTAATTTTAGATTCGCTAACATAATTTTGCTGAAACTTTTGAATGTAAAGTATAAACACGCAAGTACAAGTTAACGCATAATTTAGATTATAAATACAAAATCTTATAGGATCTTGATTGTATCTGCTAAGTATGATAGACATTACGTAAAAGGGTGAGGAACTTATATATCATCATCATTTAAGCACGTTTCCACCCACTGCTGGGTATAGTCCTCCTCTTGATTAACGACCGAACATGGTTTAACGACGATTTTATCTTATGAAGTTCTTACTTCAGACCTTCAGACAGAAGAAAGTTCAATTATAAATTGAATAACCGACATTTCGCAGAAACCATTTGCATTTGAGAATAAAATTCAGTAGAATGTGATAAATATTTCACACTCACTTCCGACAGCTTCGATACAAAATAACGGAAAGGAAGGATAAATCCGTAGAAACAAAGCATTTTTGATCGAAACTCACAAAAGAGTTTATTTGTAGAAGCACTTTGCAGAGTTCGATGTTGCAGACTCTGACTTGGCAGTTTGTTTCTACTTCAGATAGAAATAACTGGTTTTACGGGAATAGACAAGAAGCCGCGAACTCGGGGAATTTGGTAGTTAAAGGAACTTAATAATCCAAGTGTTTTTAAAATTAGTTTGGAACACGTAGCCTTTAAAATTACATGGCTTTGATTTACAAGACAATCAGTTCCAAAGTTTTGTTTTTTACTTATTAGTAGAAAAAAAAATACGAAAATTTAACAAGTCCTGTTCAGCAGGCCTAACATGTGCATTGTGCATGTGTGTCGAGACGACAAATTAAATATCTCAGTAATGTCAAACTGCTCTAACGTACAATGGCAGAGCAGGAGATAATGTTTTGTCGACGACGAGATTATTTCTCGTGTTGCACATGTTAGGCCCGCAGGGGGAAACTGGAATAAGCTATTTAAACGACGATAAGCACGGCAAGTCCACATTTAATTAAATTTAGAGTCCAAATATACACAATTAATCTCTCCGAAAAACGCCGAATCTGTCTCATCTGATCCCGCGATCAGATTTCATTCGCCACTGATCACGACTAGTTTGTCTCCACTGATCTTGATTTAGACATGACACCACAGAACCTAAAACTTGACAGAAAAACAAGATGAAATGCTAGTTGTGTAACCCATTGTTTAGTAAACCTCTCCGCCTCCTCCGGCTCTAATCACTCCTAGGTTTCCCACGCTATCTGTGTCTGTAATGTGTAAGCGATCGAGGCTCTCGTGGGAAGGATCACAGCTCGTGTTGTCATCGGCGGGCGATCCGTGTCCGGGACGTCACTGGGAATGAGCCGATACGGAACGTATGCACTTGCTCAAAGTTAAAATCATTCATCATTATTCAGTAGGACCTCAAGGATCACATAGAAACGTCTTTACTATTATTATTATAATTATTAGCAGCCCTAAATGTCCCACTGCTGGGCAAAGGCTTGTAAGACGCTTCTAGTGGGCTAGAAGCGTCTTACAAGCTAATAAAAATCAGACAACAACACAAGGTGTGGGCCTAGCTCTATTAACGGACATTTCACACCACGTTGTCTAAAACCTCTTGCTATTAAATGAATTATTGAGCCTCGGACGGAGGACCAAATATTATGTTTTACTATATACAATACCATACCTTCCTTTATTATTCATTATATTCGCAATGTGCAATCTCCTTAATACCAACTCGTAAGAGCACATCCTGAGAGCGCTCGACAGGCAACAATCGACAATCGACAGTCGGCGTTGTCGATAACTGTCGCTACTAATTGCTTGATTGATGGATGCTGCATGCGCACTCAGGAGGCACACGACTGACTCGTATCGACCCGGATTGTGTCAAGGTTGCGCGCTATTATTATTCGGTTTGTTAAGTGTATTGACAACTTGTGACTTTGTGGGACGAATGAAAGAGCCCCTTTCAAAGGGGTTTCATTCAAACACAGTTACAAGGGAATAAATTAACATTTTATATCGAGTTTATCTAATGACATTAGTGATGATGATTAGAATATGAACAGGGTCACGACTACAACATGTCAACATGTCGACAAAGCATGGTGGAAATACTCTCAAAGTTTAGTTACTTTCTAATACAATGTAACTTCTATTATATAATTACGTACCTACGCAGAACTGTGTAGTTTCAATAACTCGAAGCGATTTTCCCTGAATTTGTAACTGCCAACGATAACACTAGTATTGTGTTTATGTATAGTATAGTAGTACCTATATGTTTTCTACACTTTCACACACATACACGGCAATCCGTGTCGTGAGAGTATAATAAAGTGTAGAAAACATGAATAACTACATTACATGAGCTTCGCCGAAGAGAGTACTAGAACTTGTCTGTTGCCCTGATTCTGACTAGGAGTAGAACCAGCTAGCTCTTAAGACGTTTCATGTGATCTTATATTATAGTCAACTTTTTTTACTACTCTTACACTAGCATGAGAGTTCGATTCAGAAACAAATACTGAGAAAGTTGAGAACATCTCACACTTCTTCCGAAAGGTATTCATCATAAGAAGCGAGTCTCGCTTCCTGGCGGTAGAACAAAGCGGAGTGCGGGTGTCCGCTCCGCGTCAGGAAGCGATAACTCACGAGCGCCGCCGTCGGCGAGCGCTAGGCCCGCCTCCCGTCACAGTGCAGGACGGACGGCTCACACGCTACATTTTAAAACTTTCGTGACTATAAGAACACTCACGAAAGTTTGTATCGATACAAAAGCGGTGAAAACGCGCGACGAACAAAAGGCTTCGTAGCTTAACCTGCGTAGGAAAATCTACTTCTGAGTGTAAGATATACTCGTTGATACAAAATCATCATTACACCTACAAAATGATAACCAGCCAGGCAAGTACATAGCTGAATTGTGTCCTTATGTAATTTTGCTTCAAATCAAGTCTTCATACATAAACCACGTAAGTGCAAATAAGCTATTCTGATACGTCGACTAGGTATATTTTTTCCGCTCGCAGTTTTTCACGGCTGGCAAATGGTCGGCGACAGATAGCGCATGAATATATTTGCATTCAACTATATTAAACGCTCGTTTGTTCCGACAGATAGACCAGTTGGCTTAGTGGGGGAATCCTAGTGCTTTGGATTCGAAACCTGACTAATTTTGCCTTTCAAATATTTTATAGCAAAATGTTGAGTGGAATAATGCATTAGCAAATTATCCAGGAGCTAATTGAATAAAAAGACTTTAACTAGTCATAATTGGTAGGCTACTTTCAGAAATAGGACACAATGCACCAATCTAAAAGTGAAAGTACCATTTAACTACCCCTACCTATGCAAAAGCGAAATAAAATTTACCTATATGAATTGACATTCATTTGGTGACGAAAACTCAAGTGATTAGATAATTATGTCAAATCAAAGGAATAACTATGACATAACGAGAATAGAAACAAAGCGTTTTTCACTTGGCTACAGGCTCAGGCACTACTGCCAGCCCATTGTACAAATCAACTAGAACACTCCTACAATTCCTTGATCCTTGAGCCTCCTACTACTTTTATCATAGACACTATGCAAATTAAAAGATGAACAGTTGAGGTACGATTCGAGCTAGAATGCGGAATTTGACTGATGTAATGTCTTCGAAGATCCCATGACCACGTAGGTCGTAGGCCAAAATCTCAAGACGTTCAGAATATTCCCTGCCGTGTATCGCAGAGCAACGCTAACTGGGCCATAACTCGTGGAAGAAATAACAAGCACCTGGAGGTTCCGTAACTCACCTCGCGTTATTAGCTGCGCAAGAGAAATATCTACTAAAACAACGCGTCATTACAATTGTCTACAAGTTCCTGCAACAAAGTGGCCAACTACCTACATCTAAGACACTTTACTGTTTGTTCAAAAGTAAATATAAAATGTAGGTACCATGATTAAATTTAATGGCTCACTACTGAAGCTTGACTATGATGATGATCGATAATATGGAACCGAGAAAAAGCTAAGCCTAAACCGTGTATGGTAGGTACTCTGATTCTTCATTGTTGATTCTTGCTTCTTTTTGAGACGTTTCAAATATAATTAACTTTAATATATAATTAATAAGTTTATTTCTTGTTTCGTGGGTATACACTATCATCACAATACATTGTAAAATTTTATAATTACAATTTCTAGTCTCATGATTATAACCATCTGCTAAGAATACCTAAATCTAAGTTGCACGAGTATAATGTTAAATTGCACGCTTAGACATAGTTAACACGAGGTCTTAACAGTGAAGGAAAACATAATGAAACCAGTTAGTATTCTAGAACACAGCGTTAGACTTGCAGGCTGTATTTGCTTGCTTGGTGCTAAATGTGGAATGTTTACAACGTATACAATACATAGACGTGCTTAAGTCGTAAGTACGTTAAGTATTCTGTGTCCTTGGTAATTTCTTAAGCATTTTTTTCGTAGTAATGGAACGGCACGCTCATCAGGTCCCGTTTCTCTTTTTGTGAGTTTTCTAATAACTCTTTTACAGTGCGATACCTGTAATAATACAAATATGTCATATTTTAATTTTAATCTAGTAGATTATTTTCTGTAATTATTTATTTTGAAAAAATAGTTGCTACAGGCGAATGCTCGTCAGTCAGGAAGGTATACCTAGTAACGTAATGCTCAAAATCTAAAATCAAATGCTCGGTGATCCCGCCAAGTGCTTGCTACGTGTACTACGTACGCTCGTCCTACAACGATCAGGGCGCGCAGCACAAAGCCGCGTCCGTTCCAGAATGTTCCAGAACGTACCACTGTAGCGGTCTCCTCTCCGTATCAATCGCCGGCTGATCCGAGCCCATTATGTCGTGCGTGCGCACTTCCTTCCGCCCACACCGCTATTACTTGTAGGTCCTGGACTTGATTGTTCTGTAGGTATAATTGGTCTAGTGTATAATGCGTTGGCAGGACAACTGGAGCAATACATGTTTCAAACATCAGCGTTTAGTACAATCGTCAAACATCATATTTGGTACACGTCAGGCAAGCAGGTATACCTACTATAGTTTCTGGATTTGAGTAATAAGAGCTATCTAGGGGCAGCACCCCAGTCTTACAATCAATTAAATCAATCTTATCATTTATCAATCATTCATTTATATTTACAATCGCTTTAGAATAGAAACGATATAAAATGCTTTGGTTTTCCAACTATTGTTCAAGATTACGATTGACACCAATTTATTTTTAAATAATTATTAAAGTGCCGTTCGTAGCGAACTACACAATCAAAAAAAGTAAACAATATGAATAATTGTAGATGCCAATTAGGTTAACGAACCCAGATCAATATGCAACAAATTCGAAGAATCCCCGCACAGCCTCAATCCATTCCATCGCCCGCTCCGGACGTATTTCCGATGAAAATCGGGTTCTCTGGCTATCGTAATTGTTTCGCATCCAGTCAGTTGAGGGTCACTGCAGGGGACGCTGTTGGCTCTCATTTTATTTGTCTATTTTAAAACAATTCCGCGAACGAATCGGAACAATGTCTTACATAAATGAAGAAAAGAGCGCTATTCTAAGAGCGAGGTACTGCGGAACTCCCACCACGATTGTTCGGACAAACTCAATCGACAGCCTTTAGGACAATAATCCTTAGAAGAAATCAGAAATCGAACTAAAAATAATATCAATTGCAGAAAGGCTCTACGTGTGTTAGATTATGTAAACGTGATGTTTATCACGATCGCGGCAGCCATTCTCATTAATATTCAGTCAGACACGACTTCGATAAGATCCGTTTGGTGATGACTACAAAAAATAATTAAAAGCCTAAATAATATTTTTCACTATTATTCGATTTTATATTTATATTTTTTAGGCCGCCTCTAAAAGTTTTGGCTTAACTAATTAAATAAAACCTAATCACCAATAAATATGTATTACGTTGCTTGACTTGATATGCAGTAGCAACAATCAGAATCACTTCTGTTCAAAGTGACCTATTAAAATGCTTATCGACTTTGATTATAGTATAGTATCGTGGAGTATCGTCCGAGGTAGCGCCCGGTGCCGTCGTGTGATCTTTTGTAAGGAAGCTCTTACTTAACGAGTTGTTTTCATGAAAGTGCATCGATGTTCGCATTAATTTCCTTCACAATTTGCCTTTTGTACAGGACTTGGACTGCCTTTTGTACTCCTCGGAGGCAGGAGTAGCCACCCCCTTGGTTCTTTGTTCTGGAAGGTACTTAGGTACCTATAGCATACGCGGAGGTTTATTGCAGTTTGTCTTTAAGGTATTTTTTAATGCTTAGATCTCTGTCTGTAACGACAATAAGTCGCGAAGAGTGAAAAAAGGAAAGCTTTTGCCCTGTAGAGGGGTTGGCACGCTTGAAAACATTAATATAAGCATTGTTTTATGTATTGACTGAAGCTTAAGACCATCTACTTCAATCGTAAAGGCAACAAAGTCTTACGAGCAACATAACAAAAACGCTGCGTCGACTGGGTCTCATGACTGTATGCAGATTTAGTACAAATTATGAAGATTGGGAAGCAACACAGCAAATTGTCGACACTAAAGTTAGAGGTTAGAATAAATTGGAGGAGCGTCTCGCATCGTGACCACTACACTACAAGTTCTAAGTTAGTTTGTCGGGAACAACGGGTTGTTCTGCCTGCGCATAACTTAGCCTGTTCTCATGTGGATATCCAAATCATAACTCACAATTGCTTTTCATTGAATTAATTTTGAATTTTGATTCTACTTTTCTTAAAACTGATTACTTAACCTTTCAAGAAATGAGCTATCAAATGCAGAAATATTTTTTAAATCCGAAGTCTGCTATTTCTTGAAGGTTTATTTTATGCGATAAAACAAACAATTCTTCCGTACCTATATTAGTATAGATTGCAGATATTTGATTACTAACCATACTAATCATATTCAGTCTCGAAATTTACTTATTGTGATAAACATTTTGTTATTGGTTTATCTTCGACGGAAACTGTGCCAAATAGTGTTGGAAGACCAATGACTTTCGTTGATAAATATTGCATTTTTATCGAATACAAACGTGTTTAGTTTTTCATGTTCTCTGAAAGTCAAGATTGGTTGAAAAACAGCATTTCCTAAACAAACCTACGTTTACCGAGTGTAGTTTTCCTCGTAGTAAGATAGTAAAAGCGAGTCCCCACAGACAGCCGCGACAACATTGAATTACAGCGAGTGACCGCTGCAGGGCTGACGGCTGACGGCTGACACGCGCCTACACTTGTAACTCGTCAGGGATCCTCCAGGGAATACCTGAAATCGGGACAGATAACGGTCAGGTGACTTCAACAATGATACCTATATAGATGGATCTACATATCGGAATGGATCGTACGAGTATAAGCCCCTGGATTGTGTAACTTGTTTCGCAAAAATCATCCTAACCGACGAATCACACAATTTATCCATCTTTTTCTTAGATTTACCTCTGGACTTCAGATACAATTTGTTCGTTAACTTCTCTTAGCTTAAAATAAATAGATATAGATAACAAAAGCTCCACTATCTATGGTTATCCTTGAGGGTCGGAGTGGCAGCCCTGGTCCCGCGGGGCGCGCTATAATTGCGAGTGTCGGCCGCGAATTAATTCTAAGCTCTAAGCTCGGAGCGCGGTCTCCGCCCGCCCTCGGTCAGCTCGGGGAACAGTTTCTTTATAAACCTAACAGCTGTTCGCGGGTTTACTTGCACGGTACCGGCACGATAAAAGTTCAACTGTGTACTTACCATTGTTATTTCATTGACACAACAAAATTTAAGTTTTTAGGTAACTGACTTTAATTTCGTAAAAAAGAGCAATCTTCTGCGCTCTCTATCTCTATTTCTGTTCATAACACCGAAGATCTTCGTCAGATTCTACAATTCTTTGGAACCTCCTCATGCAGAAGTATACTCTAAGAAACAGATAAATATTTTTTTAAATAGGACCACTACCTTTTTTTTCAAGTCGGTTCAAAATCGAGAGACTGCAACATGTTTCGCCGTTTACTGAGCTATAGGATGTTTGTGAGTTTATTACGAATTACAGATTCGATGAGAGGTCGTTAATCGAAACTGATAATATTTTTGGCAATATGTATTTTATTAGATACATAGATATTCTTCTTAGCCGAAAAAGTGTTCGTGATAGAAATGTTACTATCCCACCTCTTCCACTATAATAAGGCGTTCCTAATATTTGCCGCCATCTTGTCTTTTGTGAACCGAACAATGTTCAAAATAACTCGATCACGTTGCACAGCGTGAGCGCATAGAGAAATTGACTGTCAATCAATAGATTACGGTTCTTCGTGAATATAAAGTTGATAGTCTTATGTTGCCTGAATATAATAAACTTTATTATTATTATAAACTTGATTCAAATTCTGGCACCTATTTAACGGATAAGCATTGCCATTCAGCACGGTAATGCTGCCAGTGTCATGGGTACGGTTCTGTTGGATCAGTTGAGCTAGGTACCTATAGATATTAATGAATCCTTAGATGGCTAAACTACGTAGTTCTAATTGTATTTTTTAAAGTTATGTAAATAAGTAGTTTAGTTTCTGTCTTGTAAACGTTATTTCAGACATATCATGTCGGTTACAGTTACTTCGTTTTGGCGTCACTTCCAGAGTCTCCCGCTCCGTGACAGCCGACCGTGTTGTCCGTAAACGTACCGTGAGACGCCGAGCAATATTTTAGCAGAGTAAGTATGCACTAGCGCTTCGTAGATTAAATTAGTGCGCATGTATATTGCCGAGCAAGCCATCGATGCAGGCAAGGTACTCGCTTTGATATAAGATGGGTGAGCAACAGAGAATTATGAATGAGGAGGTTAAATCTACGCTACGAGATTGCAAATTCAATCAGTTTATGACTTTGCATAGCTTTACTACCTTGACACAGCCAGCTCAAGCTTGCTACGACGTAGATCCTATAAGGCGTAGATCCTCTACGGCGTAGACCCTGTAGATCGCCGTAGAGGGCCTACGCCGTAGACCCTCTAAGACGTAGACCTTGCTTTATTGAAAGAAAGAAAGAAAGAAAGAAAAATCATTTATTCTTGTAGGACCTCAAGGATCACTTAAGTATCGTTTTACATGCTAGGTGATTCTAATGCCTGTTCCAACGCGACTCCCTACACCAGGGAAAGAATCAGGCAAGAACCTGGTGGTGTGGGCCTAGCTTTTTTTTAAAAGCGATCCCTTAACAATCTAAAATACTTAATCTAAATAGTCAAGCTTCAGTGGGAAGCCAGTCGAACAAAGTAAGGCATGTCAAAGAAAGTAAAAGTAATTGTAAAGTTAACAAGATAACACCTCAACAAAATGTTGTCTGGCATCACACGCTACACTTGGCCGACTTAAGTGGTAGGTACCTACTTATCAAGGTAGTAAAGATATTGTATACCATCAACCGTCGAGGGGCACAGCGACATCAGGCCACGCAATTTTATCATTAATAAAAGCCTCAATGGAATAATACGCTTTCTCTACAAGAATATTCTTTATGTACGTTTTAAACCTTCGAGTCGGTAGGTTAGTTACGTTGATTGGGAGTTTATTGTAAAAAAGTACAGTATTTCCCATAAAAGAACCGTTTACTTTTTCTAGTCTAAATTTAGGCACACATAATTTATTTTTATTTCTAGTGTTAATTTTGTGCACATCACTTTTTTTCTTAAAGTTGTTTATATATTTGTGAGTGTGCAACAAGTTTACATAAATATATTGCGAAAAAACAGTAAGAATATTTATTTCTTTAAAACGCTCTCTTAAAGAGTCCCGACGTTTCATTTTGTAAATGGCGCGGACAGCTCGCTTCTGTAAAACGAAAATAGTTTGAATATCTGCTGCTTTACCCCAAAGAAAAATACCATACGACATCACACTATGGAAGTAACTGAAATATACTAACTTAGCTGTTCCTTCGTCAGTAAGTTGCCTAATCGTACGCACTGCGTAAGCCGCGGAGCTAAGCCTACCTGCAAGTGTTTCAATATGCGGACCCCACTGCACTTTGGAGTCGATTGTAAGACCTAAGAAAACAGTTGAATCTACAAGATTAAGTGCTTCCCCATTTAGTTTAATTTTTGTAGGTCTCTGAACCACGTTAGGCAAAGTGAATTTAATACATTTAGTTTTTTTGGCATTAAGTAAGAGGTTATTAGCAGTGAACCAGTTTGAGACTTGGGCTAAAGAGGCATTAACATCATCATAATTATCCTTAGACCTATCAACTTTAAAAAGCAAAGATGTATCATCAGCAAAAAGAACAATGTCACACATGTCTTTTACAAAGGAAGGAAGGTCGTTTATGTACACTAGAAACAGAAAAGGGCCTAGTATCGAGCCCTGTGGCACACCCATATCAATAACTGACCCTGAAGACTTTTCACCTCCTACTTCAACTTTAAGGAGTCTCTCAGAAAGATAAGATCTAATCAGGTTAATAGCTTGGTTTACGACACCATAGTACTTTAATTTAGAAATTAGAGTCGCATGACATACGCAGTCGAAGGCTTTCGACAGATCGCAGAAAACTCCGACTACGTCTTGCGAGTTCTCAAAGGCCTCATATATGTGTTTTAGAAGCAATGTACCTGCATCGGTTGTTGATCTACCTCTCGTAAATCCAAATTGGTGCTGGTGTAAAAGTCCGTTGAGATTAAAGTGAGAGAGCAGTTGATTAAGAATTAGTTTTTCAAATATTTTACTTAACGCAGGCAGAATCGATATTGGTCTATAATTAGCGGGGTCAGTTTCATTACCAGATTTGAATAAAGGAATAACTTTACTCATCTTCATTAGATTGGGAAAAACTCCCTCGTCAACGCAATTGTTAAAGATATAAGCTAAACATGGAGCAATATCCCCAACAATAGTAGCTAATATCTTAGTCGAAATCCCCCATAAATCTTCAGTGTTTTTAATATTCAGTGTTTTAAATATTTTGACAATATTGTCTGCGTTAACATAACTAAACCTGAATTCATTATTACCCTGAACAACACTGGATTCCAAAAGGCCGTATGCTATAGTGGCGGATGAATTTAATGATTGAGTCACCACATGTGGTATATTAGAGAAAAAATTATCAAATGCGTGAGCGACCTCATCGCTTTTAGTTAATAAATGATCATTTACTTTTAGATTTATCTGTTTGTGGCCACGTTTTGTTTTACCAGTCTCATTGTTGATCAATTTCCAAGTGGCTTTAATTTTGTTAGGTGCTGTTTCAATTTTATTTTTTAAAAACATTGATTTTGCTACCTGACATACTTTTTTGAATGTTTTAGAATAATTCTTAATGTAAAGGTTATGTGAAGGATCGTGGAGCATTAGTTCCCTTGTAGAATACAGATCATAAAGTTTATTTCTACTTCTATAAATACCAGGTGTTGCCCAGTCTGCAAAGCTTGCACTAGTTTTAGATATACAAGTCTTTAATTTAAATATTTCCTTATGCTCCTCAGTAATTAAATTAGATAAACAGTTAAACAGCTCATTCGGGTCTTCTATACAAGGCAAAAGTGACATTTTAAGTTCTATGCAACCCTTAAACTTTGTAATACGACTCGCCGTGATAGGTCGGTAAGTGAATTGAGTAGGTTCATTTAATAAGCTATTAGGAAATTTAACACTTTGACCATAATGATCTGATCCAAACTTTTTAATTAAGGCTTTACTAATTGGTTCACAACTACTAAAAATATTGTCTAGACATGTGGCTGTTGTTAATGTTACCCTAGTTGGTTCATTGAAAAGATGTGTCAGATTAAAACATTTGAACAAATTAATGAACCTTTCAGAAAGAGAATCTAAAATAATGTCTACATTAAAATCACCACAGATTATTAAAACTTTACTACTAGTGAAAATCTTGAGCAAAACTTCTTCCATAGTGGACTCATACAGCCCATAATCCGCGTCAGGTGGACGGTAAACACTCACAATTACATGTCGCTCCAGCTCAACGCACGACAGCTCAATGGTCCTCTCAATAGAGAGATTAACAATATCTTTACGTTCCTTGCATTTTAAATGATTTTTCACAATAATTAGAGAACCGCCTCTAGTGGCGTTCTTACGTTTGTATGAACTAACTACATTGTATTGTTCAAAATAAGGGAGCAACTGATTATCTAAGATCCAGTGTTCAGTCACACACATAATGTCTACATTACATTCTTTTAAAAATAACTCTAATGCTAATAATTTGCTGGGGAGGCTTTGCATGTTCTGATGTACAACATGCAAAGTGCCTAGCTTACCCGTTGTCGAAGCGGTCAGTTTAAATGTTGACCGGCAGTCCCTAGTGCATGATCAACCATATTAGTACTACTACTAACTACAGGCTCGTCAGATAGTCGTGTTGTACCATGTAAAACACCATCAAAAATATTAAATGCTAACAATTTAGCAATTATCAATTGACTTTTACTACTATAGTACATAGTACTTTTAGTCAAATTTAAATCACTAATAAAAGTATTAGTGTCAAAATACAAAACGTCACTATGACGACATGTCAAATTGTAAAATAATAAATTACATTTAAAGACATGCTGGTTCTCTTTTGCAGTCAGGAATTTAGAGTAAGGAAAAGCACATACAATTAATTTTCCCAACCCAAGTTCTACTTTTGCCATCAAAATGTCAACTAAGTTGATAATATCTAGGCGCTTAATGTTACTACATTTACCTAAATGCAATACCAGAGTAACATGTATGTTTTTATTTGCTATTCATGTAAATGTGCTTTTAATTGAATGGATAGGATTTGACCACACGATTTTCGCAACGATTTTCGCCTCTTTACGACTCGGCCAATCACGGCTCTATGTAATCCATAAGTCAAGAGGTACGTGTATGTGGTCGGTGGTTTAGTGGCGGCGTGTTGGAAGCAGCGCGTCCATAAACAGGCGCGCGGCGACGCGGACGGCAGCGCTTATCGCATGTTTATGACTCGAGATATAATCCAGCTCGCTAGCTACATCCCTCGGCTTCTCTCGGCCGGAGCTCACGGTAATCACCCTTTCTGAAACTATTACGTGGCTTTGTAAAAACAGCAGAGTTAGCTAACTTTTGTACCTAGTTTCACCGCAAGTTCTCGGCTTACCTACGTTGTAAGTCGACGCGCTCTTAACTACCTCCCCGAGGGAATTATCAAACAAGATACAATGTACGCTCCTTGCAGACCGCGCCAAAGAGAAATACGAGAAATACTCAAAACCACTTACGTTTCAACAATTTCACACAATATGCACAAACAACTCGCATTCAACAAGCAAACAGCCCCTCGGATCCGTATCGCACACTACACTCACACACAAACACACACACGCTCCATATACACACACGCGTATGTAGGTACACACCTCAATTGAGTAATATTTACATATCGGTAGCAGTAGCGACGCGAACGAGCTACAAACAGACAAACGGAGGTTTTACAAACAAACAAGGAGGTTTTTAATTAATCCCGGCGTATGGCGAGTGAAGTCGCGCGAATTGTGGCGCTAGTGTGCTTGCTCCGCCCCGCGCCCGGCGGTGAGATGTCCCAGCAAATAAACCGTCGCGTCGCGTCGCGTGAGCTCCCACAAATAAAATAAGTGTCCGTCGAGTGAACTAGAGCCTCTAAATATACCTTAGCGTGAGCGACACGAAAATAGAAATTCTATCGGCAGTCGCTAATAAAAAGGCAACATTTTTCCGGTTCCCAATAAAACTTTTACTACTTTCAACGACGGCGTTGTACTCGTAATGTACTAACTACAATCAAAGTCCCTGAACGATCCATCAATCATCCAGTTTGATCGTTGCTGTGCTGAATCAATTCATTTGTAAGACAGCATCTCCGCGGAGGCTTCATCAGTGAAGCTAGCTAGCTGTCTGACGGCACTCGGGGGCCCCCGGGACCCCCGATAGATGGCGCTTCGTGCGCCTCCCGAGGGACACATCTGTTGTTGCACTTCATGCCGAGACAGATGGATGCCGATAGCTTAAACCGACAAGTGCTATGGAGACTTTGACGATACCATTCGAATTGTCGGATTGGCTTCATTTAATAGGTAGGTACTTATTCTCCAAGGTAGCATGTATTCAACCACAGTATACCTACATACAAAGTGAAAAGACCAAATGTAGAAGAATTTCTGTAAATATTACAGCAACATTTTGCCGAAAGGTAACTTTATTTTAAAAGTAGGTCAGTATAACTGCATTTCCTTGCAAGTCGGGATTCCATCCGAGTACATTGCTTTCTGCGTATTTTGGTTCGTACATGGATTTGGCGGTTTGCTTTAACACTTCTAGTTAATGTTGCGGTTATAATAAATTCCGGAGATAAGTAGGTAAGTAGGTAAATGAACATAAATCAGAAAGTTCCAAGCAGAAGGTACAAGCTCGGTGCTCGTGTAAATTACAGTTGCACTGGATCTCGGGCAATTTGTCTTCGCTATCGGAGCCGATCGTTCCGCGCTGAATCTCCATACTTTACAACTTAACTGAAACCCTGCGACGAAATATCAAAACATTTATTTTAAACAATTTCCTAAAGTACCTATATAAGGTATATAATCTGAGATTTTAAAATGCCTAATGTAAGAACTTAAAATTGTTGAATGCGATGAGGAGTAAAATACAGTGGCAGACAAGCACCTATTGATTGATATGGAAATGGCGTTTAGACGATGTCAAATTCTGCAGATAAGAACAGAATAAATAATCCGAGATTCCGCAAACTATTCGCACCAAAGCTTGACAAGGAGCTCTTGTTACAAGTCACCTGAGTTTTTCCACAACCGATAAAATGTTGCCGCGCGATTTGAATAAGTGCCTAAATCAAATATTAGTGTTGCGGCGGCACGTTTCGCGTGTTATTTTCTCATCAAACGTTTTATTTCTCGAAAGGCTTAAATATTTGGGATTCCACTCGCAGCTCGAGGCTTTCATTGAATCCCTTTGTTGAGGACGTTAGGGCGAATCAAATGGAATCATTATTACCGCGTAAGGATAGCATAACTACAGATAATTATTACACGACTGAAGAACTTCAGATAATTCAAATTTAATTATTGAACTTGAAAATTGATCAATGAATTCCTCATTATCATGAGTCGTGTCCATACAAGAGCAGGGAACTATTATTAATTTATTGTAACTAAGTATACACGTCCATAAAAAACTCGTTTATTGCAGAGTCAGAATTGGACGAACATCATCCGACGATTCTGGTTGAGAACATTCGGAGGCAGCTCATGAATGAGAACTACGACTACATGCCCTCCGAGAGCGAAGAGATGTTCCCCATCAAGCACGAGCTCAGCAACGAAGCCGTCTCTCCGCCGACACCCGACCGGCGCAGCGGAGCTCCCGACCTGGACTCGGATATCAACGACAACTTTATTCACCACACAACCAACAAACACGTTAATGTAACTCATAAAGACGAAGGTATCGTTAACGACAAAAGCAATGCGATATCCAAAAAAGATCTGCTTTACTACTTCGATGAGGACAGACTGAGACACGACGCTGTGGAGGATGAGGCTACAGCCGCGGAGGAAACAACTAGTACAGTTGCGGAATCAACAACTCCTAATGTCACTTATAAGGTTCTCAAGGTAAGCCTTGAAATTCTAAATTATTTCATTATAAATAAAAAATCTTACTAAAAGTTAAAGGCTCCGGCAGGATTCGAACCTGCGTAGATACAAGCGATCGCTCTTAAGCCGAGCTGCATGACCACTAGGCTACGGACCCTCTAAGCCGAGGCCTGAAACTATTAGTAAGATGATTTTTTGTATCGGTTAAAGCACCGATGATTAAACTAACTAAATTATAAATAATAAATAAATAAATATCCTTGGACTTTCCACGCAGCGTCATCTAGTCCCAAGCTAAGCAACTTAATGCTTGTGTTATGGTGACCAGATGACTGATATACTACATAGATACATTATTTTTTTGTAAATACATACATATTATACATAGAAAAACACCCAGACACGAAACAAATATTTGCAGATCATGCAAACATTTGTCCCGCAGCGGGGATCGAACCCGCAACCTCTGCGTCTCAGGCGAGCTTTCGCCCACTGCGCCACAGAGGTCGTCAAAATTAATTGTAAAACAAGAGTTAATTTCTAGAATAGTAATAAAACTGCAAATTAATATGAGATAGTGACCGATAACGATATTTTTAGGCAAATGCCTCCATTAGCGCCGCCGCCTATTTAAGCCTATAAGAAAATTAACAGGATATAGATACATAGAAGCCATTTTACAGCGTAAGCTACTGATGATTTTGCAGGTGAAAGATCCACATCCCAGCAGACGCAGTCAGGCGGTCAAACGCTTCGTCCAGGAGGAAGGGAAGGAGGGAGTGGTCATCATCAATTTGAACAACGAGCCCTTCCCAGAGTTCCGTCTGCCGCGCACGCGCCGTCAGTACATGATGGACCAGCACGACTTCGACTCTGACATGGAGATCGCAGGGCCCTCGGAGGAAGGCTAACTGAAAGAGACAGAAACATGGCTAAAGTATTTTTTAGCTCGTTTTCTGTCCCTCTCTAGTATGCCATTATGCAATGGCTAGTAGGTACGCATCGATACGATGAAATTTAATATATTGGTTTCACGAAAATTGTTTTTATTTCGACGGTTTTGAAAGTCGTAAACATAAAAGTGCATACGAAATAAATGTTTAAAATGAAGATGTTGATAGCTGTGTTGGTTTTAGTATTTTCTTCTCTGAAGGAAATAAATTGCATTTCTGATAAAACAACACAAAGTATGTATCTTTTATCTGTGCTACCTATTGGTGTAACAGTTTGGTTTGATGCGGTTTAAGACAAAGAAAAATACAACTAAATCTGTTGCTTTGCAGGCAGTAACGATGTCGAACTAGGGGATTCACTAAAGCAAGACTTGAGAAGAAACAATGACGACTACATTGATAAAGCGAACATCACCGCCACGACACCATCTACACCAGCTCTGATCGTGAACAACAAGCAAAGCGGGGCAGAAAATATCGCTAAAACCAATGTGAAAGATCAACTTATCGACTATATCGTTCACAAGAAACCAAATCTCATGTTTCTGGACAAAGCAAAGAGAAGAAATATTGATTTCAGCGACGAGATCAATTACAACAAGTATTCCTTCAGCCCAGCCACGGCCACGACTAGCAGCCCCAAGAGGTTCCATAAAGTATCAATGTCCGCTGAACCTACCACGAGCAGATTGACCAATATAAAACCAGATAAAATAAAACTAGAAATGTTTAAGAAGTTCATGGATAACAATAAAGATTTGATCCAGGATTTCGTGAAGAAAATAGGAGAGTCGACGACGGAGCCGATGCCGACGCTTGAGCGCAGCGCAGAACACAAGGTACATTTTGTTGTATGTGGTCTTTGTACCACAGAGTATATGTAACTTAATGTTTTATTTTGTACCATACTTCACGCAAATAAATGATTATTTTCTATTCTAAGGAACCAAGGGCTCGCTCTAGCAATGAGCGGCATGAGCGGCTCGCGACGCCGCCGCCGCGTGTGCTCGACATGGCGCCTGCAAAAGGAGGCCGCATACACTCTTTGAGAATCCACGTAAGGAGAATCAAGCTGTCAGGGCCGGTTACCCGGATAAAACAAGCATTTGTATGAAGAACAAAATACGATGCATTGCGACATGTTGATACGAGTCGTCACAGTAGGTATCTCAGGAACAATAATTGCGAATATTGTCGTGTGTCGCCGCGGCTTATACCGGCGCTGCGCGGCTGATGCAGGCGGCCCTAATCCGCTGAGCCGTAATCCTCTTGTTTCTGTTTAGTTTGTTCACGTTCATTTGCAACAGTTCTGGGATTTCTTTTTCGGACATTCGCTGTACAGATTCACCGTTGATAATATTACTTGAATTTTAAACGAGATGATAAAAATAAAATCTAAACAAACTCTAGTAGGTACCTACTTACCTAGCCAACATTCTTCCACTTTTGATGCGTTTGCAATAATTCGTTTAGACTTATTTGCTAGCTTTTTTCATTAACATAGGACTAACAAGAAAAAAGCATTCTTTAAATCTATATTAAATTGAAAAATCTTTATGAATAAGACCATACATCTTTAAGCAAAAAATATCTTGAATGCGTATAGATTACGTGCGTACATTGAGGCGTATTTTGTTGTTCCAGGGTCGTCTGTGCCAACGCAACGTGTTAGTGCCCGAGGGCCCGAAGTACAACAGCAAGGGACAAGTGTACCTGCCCGCGTTCTCTCGCAACGGACGCGACTACCACCACACGAAGGAACCGAAGTTGATCCTGCCCAAGTGCTGCAACTGCTGCAGGAAGTCTGTTCTAGGCTGCGAGTGACGTTACCTTCATCTTGATGATATTTTTCGTTTAGTTCAGTGGTACCGAACCAGAGCCTTTAGTAGGTAGGTACCTATAGGTACCCCTATCAAGCCTTGCCAAACTACGCGCGTTTGCGTATAGTTCGATTATTGTATGTACCTACAATTTTAATACTCCATCTATCCGCTAGCTAGAGGCGCACTGTGACAAGTAAACAAGTAAACTAAAAATCGTATGATTTCGTGGCCGAGTGGTTATGGTAGCCCGCTTGTATCTCACGGATTCGAATACCGTCGAAGCTGTAAACTTAGTAAGATTTTTCATTTATATTTATAAGAGGTACCTAATCGGTTTTATCGATAGTAGGTAGGTACCTTTCTTTCAAATATTGAATTTGAGACTTCTAACTTGAAAAGAGACTCCCATAAATAAAGTTTTAAATAGTGAGAGGTGTCATTGAACGCACTGAACTACTAATAAAAAATAATAATAAATGGTTACAAATAGTTAAAATAATTTACCAAAAGAGCAAGTAAGTGTTTATTTTTTGTATCAAGAGTGGTAAGTTAAGTAGGTACTACGAGTAGGTACCTAGGTATTTTAAAAGTAATACCTACAGTTTTTCACCTTAATTCTGTTTGGCTTAATTATCGAGTGAAGTGAAGTGAAGACTTGACTTTTCAATTTTAAACCATGTATGATGAATTTCTGAAATATTTTTTATTATTGAGTAGGTCAAACATATCTCTTTCTTTTATTCGCTTGCTTGCCATCTTAAGCTGCATTCACCTTACCTTTTTAAATCGACGTATGTTCTTAATCTGTTGAAAATAAATTAGTCAACTTTTGACGCTCATGACTTCTAGCATGAGAAGTAGGTAAATAACGGTAAATAACGACAAATCAGTATTTATGGGCGTTTGTACGGACTACACCATACGGAATTTTACTTTTTTCGGTCCGGAAAATATAATATCCTCTTCTAACTTATCGGTTAAAAGGAGACAAGACATTTGAATGAAACTGACATTCGGGACCGGAAAACAGTAACATTCCGTTTTTCATTTACGTTTGTCATTGTGCGCCTGCGAAGGGATATATTTAATTAGCAATCCTATTGACAGGCTCTGCCGTTGCCCGGTCAACGGCATAACCCGAGAGTGTGGCTTCTACATTATACTGACCTGTCATCCGGGTTGTCAGAGTTGAGGACCATCCATTCGCGCCTGACTGGCTTGAAAAGCTTCAGTACATCGTCAAGCAAGTGTTCCGTGCGCGCCGTCTCAGTCTCACCTTCCTCTCCTTTATGGTTCTTTGCATGGTGTCCGTACGGACAGCACTCGCATTCTTCCTCGTAGTAGTGGCTCACTCGGGGCTCGGCCGACTGCTTGGGGGAGAACTGATGGATTCCTTCTGTGTCCAACAGCTCGGTGCAAATGTTAAGGATCAACTCGGTGGAGGTCGAGTGCGAGGACCCTCCGCGGAAGTATTCGAGACAAGTCTCGATTAGTTCCGCCGGCACCGGCTCATCCTGGCTGAGGTCCTTCTTAGCAACGTGACGATCTTCTCGGAAATCCTTTCTGTGCTCTAGATGGAACGCGTCAGAGGGGATGTCGCTGAATGGACCGTCAGGGTAAACTTTCTGCGGTCCGGTCGGGCTGTTTAGATCGTCTAAGGCTCGGTATGGTTCAGCTAAGTATTGATTCGGTCGTTCTTGTTTCGTTGGGATACGATTAGTCGGAGGGGATTCGAGATCATTTTCGGGATTTTTGACCATCGCGGCAGCTGTCTCGAGGAGTCGGTTAAGCAGCTTTATCTCGGCTAGGTTCATCTGTCACGTACGAGATTATGTTTTATTAAATGAATTTATAAAATAATTCATTATTGTGTACACTCACCGTAGATTCTTCCGGCTCACGCTTGGCGCGTGTCATCGCCCACTGCAACATTAGTTTATACTCGGTATCAATCTATTGTAGTCTGCAAACGCCTCTTTCGCGTAGGGGAAGGCAGACTACGGATTTCTACTTGCGATCCTAACACACCTTTTTCGCTTCAAAATTAAATATATTTTCAATTAAAAAAAAAGAAAACTACCTATAGAATATAGAACTATGTCTCATCAACTAGAAAAAGCTAAAACCTTCAAAATCCAGAAAAGATTTTTATAAAATAATAATAGCTAAAACCGTCAACTTAAAAAAAAAATACCGCATTAAAATCGGTTCATCAATTCAGGAGCTACGTTCTCTGAGAAGGCTTACTTACGCCTTCTGAACACAGAACACTCTAAACTTAAAACACCCCTCTTTTTGGGGGGGGGGGGAAGATCTGTGCACTTACCAGAGCCAACGAGATGAGCAAGACGACATTCATGTCTACCGTGAATGATCTTCAACAGATGGATGTACAGTTTTATAGCCTCGCCTAGGGTGTGGAGAATCGTCCAATCAGGGCCGACACGCCGCATTACCGACCAATCAAACACGATGTCGTTTCACATAATGTTTATTATCCATGTTATAATTAAACTTAAATATAATTCAAATATAACCGCCATCTCACTCACTCATTCACTCACTCATTCACTCACTCACTTACTCGTAGACATAATAGTTAAGTATAGTAAAAGTATAATTTACAGAATGTTTAAATTACCTAACAATTACATATAGTAGGTATATAAAACAATTTTTAAATGACTGACTTATCCATGCATAGGTTGACGTAACGGTTAGCATCGTTTCGTCAAAATTAAATATAAATTCATGTAGTAATAGTTTATAGCGACCGAGAAATAAACTCGGGCGGTTCAAAAGTAACTACGACAAATATGGATACAATATTAAAATTAAACACCAATGGGTTCTATAAATTCATATTGTTTAGATATAACCCCTACTTCTAACACTCAGATTTTCATAGAATGCTACATATAAAGTAGTAAGTTCGGTTCGCGACAAACTTAAATGCGTCCCGCGTCGACTTGTTATGTTTCTCAAGTCGTTTATGCAACTATTTTACTGTGTTTCTGCAGATGCGCAGGGCAAGGCCGCTTAGCAGTTTATGTAACAGGCAGGACTCTGTTCCTAGTGCGTTAGGTGGGTACCTATGTATATGGATGGACTATACGACTATACGTAGGTAATGATTTCTTTTTATATCAAATTTAACTCGTTTATAAATATTTATAATAATTTTTTAGTATTTTTTTCATTTTAAAGAGATAGGTACGCGGTCCGGAGGTATTAGAACGAAGAGTGATTGCTGAATGAATGAATGATTGAACGAATGCTTGAATGAATGTAGAACAGTATTATCCCTCTCGTACTTAGGGCGACGTTTCTTGCATTGCACAGGCGCGGTAATATACGGTCAGATGCATTTAAGTTTGCCTACAATTTATAAAAACTAAATACTAACTAAATATTTAATCGCTGTCAAATAGAATTTACATAAAATATTTACAATATTAAGTTGTAGAGGTGGTTATCATATAAAATTCTACTACGATTACAAAGTTTGAATTCATTTCGTATGTCGACGTGCCCCTCAAAACCTCAAGCGTATTTCGTTGCCACTGTTCCATTAACTTCTAACATGCAAGTGTGGAGGCAAAAGACCGTTGAGTTCAGTGCAATATTGAGGCTGTTTTAACCGATTTTTGTATTTAACCTTCCAACGTACAATGATATAAATGATAAACACTGCTTAATACACTATCACTCATTATCCAATAAGAGATGACCACTCAAGCATTGTTTAACTTTAGACATTTTTACTAAGACCATAAATCAGTAGAGTACTAACAAACGCACAACATACATTAATATAATGGTAAGAATCTGTACATTCGACTCGTTTAAAAATAGCGACACTGGTCCTAGATCAGTTCGATACTACTTATGCACTACAGACAGACAGTTACTCTACCATATGAAATCTTAACAATATTTACTAGAGCATCAGCCGCCTTACTCTACAAATCGATAATAGGTAGATAGTGCGATTACCGCGGCTCCGCTTATTTGCAAGTAGAACTCAGAATTTTTCACCAACCAAAATAGCTTACCTACGAACATTTGCACGATATATCGTTTTACTGAAGTAGGGGGCACAGCTTTACCAAATATTGCAGGATGCATGACAATACATTAAAATGCAAACGAATCTACTAACTTCGTTTTTACAGAATACGTTGAAATGTATGATAACATAAACTAAATAAATTATTATGGTAGTATTGAAGTGGCAATAGACTGTTGAATATCGTAAAAACTACGATACAAGAAAAGAGAATATTTGTGTCAAGACGCGTCCACCAGCGACGTACCGCTGTTCTACTGATAGTAGTTGTCGTTGGAAGACGAGATGCTTGCTCGTTTGCCCCTTTCTTTCATTAAAAGAATAAAAATTGGATTGTTTTTTTTAATAATTGATATTTTTGTTTTATGTACTCTTATTATTTAATTATTTATTCATTTGTGGAACATCATTGTTGTTGTAGAACAAAAATCTAGACACGGAATCTCTTACGAAGCTTGTATGTACCCTTCTTGTTTTTAACGAAATATCTGTGTTCATACTCCACGTACTTCTTGGAGATTTGATCGAAACGGTCGAGCGCCACGACCGGCAGCCAGCGGTGAGACAGCCGCCGGGACTTGGCTAGGTGCTGCACTGATTTTGATAAATTGGAGTTCAAATGATAAGGCAGGGCTGGGAGGGGATTAAATCCACGGAAAGGTGAGTTTTCTGGGGACAAGCGACTATCAGGAACCTCGTTCCTGGTTGGAGCATCTTTAAGCCAATCTTTAGAAATCACTTCTAAGTTCTTTGGAGAGGTATCTACAAGCTCGTCTACAGGAACTTTTTCAAACGTATCTGTGCTACTTTTCAGAATGTCTTGGGGAGTCAGATTTTCTTCCATTTTGGACGAATCCTTCGGTATCTCATCAGAAATTGGAGAAATTTTATCGACGGGATCAATCAGAGTCAAAACGTTGAGGGAATCGTGCGAATCCTTCAGAATATCGGAAATGGGTGAATCTTGCAAAATAATCTCATCATCGTTCGGGGATTCCTCGGAAGCGGAATTCTCCAAAGCGTCATTTTCAAAGTTATCTTCGGAAGCGTCAGTTGCGAAGCATGACGGAGTACGTTCCGGGTCTAACGGCGCGGCCTCACATCTCGGGGACGCACAGTCAGAGTTCACCGGAGACGGGCAGTCTTCTACAGGACTGTCCGTATCGAAGGACGACTCCGGAGTGAACTCCTCAGGGTTGTAGCAGCCGGAGTCCGTGCTCGGCGACCGTTCCCCCGCGGGGGGGAGGGGGGGCAGAGGGATCTGCGAGACGTCGATGGTCAACATCAGCATGGCCACGGCGGAGTCCGTGTCTAGGGGGGGAAGCGGGGCGAGGTGGGGGGGTTGCGCGAGCTCCAGGTCGCGTGCGACAGGGTCCGGGCTGGGGTCGGGCGGGGGGGGGGCGGGACGTGTGCGCTTCCGACGCAGTCTCGAGCGTTCGGTTCGTTTCGGCGCGATATCCTCGCTCGAGCCGTAGCTACCGAACACGCGCAGATCGAAGGAGTATCCCGCGGGTTCTCCGTCAGAGTTCGAGTCGTCGGTTTCGACTTCTCGATCGACGTCCTCGACGTTCTCTCGCTCCTCGACCTCGGACGCGCTATCTCTCCTCTTCTTATGTCTCCTCGAGTGACGATGTCTGCGCCGGCGCCGCGGCCCCGCGGCGGCAGCGGCCCGGTCGGGGGAAGTCTCCTCCGCGTCCCTCGGAGATGGAGATGTACACTCCGCGGCGGGAGAGCGGTCACGTCGCGAGTCGGAGATGCCATCGTTCGTGTTGTGGAAGTATTCGCTGCAGTAACATCTCTCCAGATCGCGATCCGGTTTGTGCGCGTCGTGGCCGCGCTCGCGCCGGTCCCGCTCGGCCGGGAGGCTCGCACGACGCGTCGCGGTAGGACCGAGCGACTCGCCCGATATATCGGGGGAACCGTTTCTATCGAGTTCGGGAACATCACTAAACTTGTGCGGGATAATATCACAATCACCGACGAGGATGTCGGTACCATCGGACGAGCTGCATCTCCGGTCGCGCCGGTAGCCGGTGCCGCAGACCGGACAAGCGTCCCGCAGACGAGGGTCGCTCAGACGAAAGCGAGCATCGGTGTACATCCCGGAGTCGCACTTCTCGTTGAGGTAGGCCTCCGCGCCGGTGAAGCTGACGTGGAAACGCACTTCGCGCTTACGCGCACCGTTAGTAACATCACTACTATCACTACGCACACTATGGAGAGTATCGTTATTCACAGTGTCGCTCCCGTGCGCGCGGGGGTCGCGGGGGGGACGGGGCGGGCGGGGGGGAGGGGGTCACTTGCCGTGCTGCAGGCCGGCGCGCTTGGCCTCGAGCTCGTAGATGAGGAGACGCCACATCTTCACCACGAACACCTCCGCCTCGTCGTCCAACACCTGGTCACATACAGAACATGTTTCGATAAACATTAAAACAACATAGAGAACACCCTACTGATATTATAAATACGCAAGTTTGTGAGTATAGTATAGATGAAATGATAAATGATGGATGGATGGATGTTTGTTACTCTTTCACGCGAAAACTACTGAACGGATCTGGCTGAAACTTGGAATATACATCCTGCTGCTTTTTATATAACCTACCTACCTGTATAAAAAGTAGCCTATATGTTATTATCATACCGATGGGGCGAAGTCGCGGGCGAATTACCTAGCGTTTTATTAAACAATCGATTAACATAGTTATTTTCACTTCTGCCCTAGGGTTGAAAGGGAATGATTAGAATTTACGATAGGGTGAATAGCGATGAGAACATATTTATCTTAAAAGGAGAGACCATCGTCTGAAACCATACACTATTGTTTCTTCAATTGATAGTGTAACCTCACGATTTCTTCATAACAAACAAACGTATAGAACACACAACTATGTGTTAGTGTGGACACTCACCATCTGTACATCGTCCAGGATCCCCTGCGGCTGTGAGCCCGCCACCACCTTGCTGCATATGAAGTCGACCAGAGTGACCTCGGGCTCTCCGATGTACTCTATGATCTTCTTGTTGATCCACGGACGGATCTTCTTCTCCATCAGCACATTGTCAATCTGTTACAGATAAAATGCACTTCAAATTCCCATCGCTCATACATAAGACAACACCCTTGAGTTCCCTTCATTTGTTGTACCTTTCGGATGACTATCGCCCGATTCCTATATCCACGAATGACCATAGATCTATCACCATAGCAACTTTGTATATACAACACAAAATGTATGACACTTTTTGACAGAACAATGTTGGTATGGCGACAGATCTACTGTCATTGGTAAGTCGACTATAAAAAGTAAGTTCGTATGAGCAAGTGGCCAACTCTGGTGACGGAGTTTTTAGGCCGGCTAAAGGCCTCCGTCATGGCTTTACGACTTTAAAAGCCGGGACCGACAATTTAACGTGCCCTCCGAAGCACGGAAGCGCTCAGCTGATAATGCCACTTGCGGTCACGCATCCAAGTAGTGAGCGCTCAGAAAGTTGCTTAACTTCAACAATCTATCAAGAACGTCTTAACAAGCTTCGCCACGAGCGCTTCTAGAAAGAAAGAAAGAAAGAAAGAAAAATCATTTATTCTTGTAGGACCTCAAGGATCACTTAAGTTTCGTTTTACATGCTAGGTGATTCTAATGATCTAGTAGACTTCTAGTAGACTATAGGAACCGGGCGTATGTAATGTGATGTCCTATCTCCGTCCCTCACCTGTGCAGTATCCAGTTTGTACTGGAACAGTTGATCCTTGTGTGTGGGTATCTTGTCAATGAGACTCTTGATGTGCTTCCTTTTCTCCTCTGCGCTGCGCCCCTCGCCCCCGCGATCTTCCTTCTCGCTCTTATCGCCTTTCTCCTTCTTGTTCTTCTCACTTTTGTCGGACTTCTCTCTCTTGCTCTTTTCTGTGAAGATATTAATGTGGAATGTAAGGGATGAGTCTCAAGAGGCTCGCTAAAAGGTAAATCTAAAGATCTCCCAGGCGATAGTGTCGCTGACAGTTTGTTTACATGATCGCCACGTTGAATTTGGCAGGGGCTTTTTGACGGGAATTTTAGATGTCATGTTTTCGTTTTGTTTCATTTTTCGAAACTTGTGTTTTAGCGAATGTTAATGTGTAATAATGGTGGATTATTAACCGTTGAGTGTTCGTGGACGTACATAAGTGTGGACAAATGAAACAAAACTGGATATCATTGCATTTCGAGTTCTCTCAAAAAGTCCATGTAATAGTACAGTGAAAAGTGAAAACCCATATCTTTACCGACGCTGACTTTGACTTTGACTTGACTTTACTAACTTGAATTAAAATGACATGGTAGTGGCTAAATGCGTGGCACAAGCCGTGCGAAGCCAAAATAAAGAATAAGAAGAAGAATTTGTCTGTAGTATAGCAGTAGGTAGGTATGTTGTGTACCTCTAACGTCGGCGGTGGGTTCGTCATCGTCCTCGTGCTGCGTGAAGGCCGCGTGTGCGCGCCTGACGCGTCCCGTGCCCGCCGCACCGCCCGCCCCCGCGCCCGCCCCCGCCCCCGCGCCCGCCCCCGCGCCACTGCCGCCCGCCACTGCACAACATACAACACAGGTTATATTTCTTTCATTGATATGCAAGTAACATATCAATGAAGAAATATAAACAGTCATGACAATACAGGAGAAAATTATTGCATTTTTTTTTGTTTTACATGTTCAAATTGAATTAATACTCGTTTCACAAGTGCATTGTCATAATTAGGACTAACAAAAAGAAAAAGAACAGGAGTAGAATTACTTATAAACAGTGATCGGAATAGGTAGAGTATATTTTCGGTATGGAAGTTTAAACATTATAATAGTGTGCGAGTGATGGCAATGATATATAGCCGTGTTGGCCAAGTGGATAAGTACTTCGAGTTGGTCGTGAGTTCGAATCCGGACGTGCATCAATGGACTTTTCGTGTCGAAAAATTTATATGCATATAGGATCAGGAGCCGACATTGTTTTTTTTATTTTAAGAAAAATATCAAATTCACAACGTAATCACTTTATTATTTTTAATTAATTCACATTTATTACAACAGATAACTGAATCTATAACTTTTATAATAAACACGGCCGTTGGTACAACGTGTGCACCGGGCGATGGTCGACTGGCAAATGAGCTCTCCACTGGCGAGCGCCGCCTTTTATACTGTTGAGTAGTGGGGTGAGTGTTGACGTCACGCCCGTTGCACACGCTGTTTATAAACATTGACGGTGGCGCCGTCACGGCCATACTGACGAGCGTTACGTCCTCGTACGCGTCTTCGTCACTTGTCACTCATCTGAGGACAAAGAAAACAAACTGTTCGATCATCCTGGCATGTTCCAGGTACTTAACTAAATTCTTTTAAATCACAAAAAATCTTAACTTAAACCTGTCAAGTCTGGTCCGGTCTACATTGACCCTTCAGAATATGCTGGACCGGTCTATAGACCCTTCAGTTTATTCCTTCACTATAAATTATATAAACGGTTGTGCTAGACCGGATATTGATCGCTATAGCAAGCTAGACCGGATATTGATCCCTATAGCATGCTAGACTAGATCAATTCCCTGTAGCTTTCAATGCTAGACCAGGTGTATGTCCCTTTAGCTGTTATTGCTAGCCCAGACAAACACCCCTTTAGCCGAGTCATTGGACCGGTTAAGCCCTACAATGACTCTTTTACATTACTTTTTTTTTTTTTTTTTAAATCATTTTAAAACCTCTTTTTTTTTGTACAATTTAACTATTCTTTTCTTATTTTTTTTCTTATTCTCTATGATGATGAATTTCAGCATTTGTTACAACAATAGCAGAATGTGCGTCTGACAATGAACTGTCTTCGGAGTTAGTGCGAGATCTTCCCAGGTTTACATAATTAGTATTACTAACGACAGACAAGGTATCACTATTCAAAGAATTATTATCACTAAGTGTAATTACATCATCAGTATGACGATTAGTTTCATGAACAAGATTATCGTCCTCACACGCCGTCATGCCATCATTAGTATCGAGATTCTCAGAAACTTCTAACAAACCTAAAGGACCACGAGGTACTTCTCGCAAATGTTCGTGTGCGTATTTGTATATTCGGTTTGAACCGTTAATGTGTCTTAGTTCATACCTGTCATTTTCGAGAACTGCACTGATTTTGAAGGGGCCTTTATATTTTCTATCTAACTTCGTCTGATGCCTTTCCTCACTTTTAACAAACACAAAGTCACCGACAGAAAAAGGCTTTACCTTTGCTTTTCCTCGATTGAAGCGTAGAGTATCCGACTCAGCTGCTTTTTTTATACTATCAGAAGCATTAGAGCGTGCTGTTTCGATATCTAACCTAGTTGGATCGTTGGAATTTGACGATATTCTGGCTATTTCTAACGAACTGCCTTGTATGCCGAACATTAATTCTATTGGAGTAAATCCTGTCACTCTAGAATGCGTACTATTCAGAGCAAGTTGTATATCGCCCAACTGCTCCTGCCACGACTGATCGGAGCTACACTCAGCTATGGTTAGTAAACCCTTCAATGTACGCATCACGCGCTCTACCTGTCCGTTGGCTCTACTAGACCCAGTGGCAATAAGATGCAATTCAATATTGTTGCTTTCACAAAATTCTTTAAAATCCGAGTTGTCGTATGAACGTCCGCGATCAGCAATTATCCTTTTCGGAGCGCCAAACAAATGTACAGATTCTTTAACAGCTTTAATAGCATTAGCCGAATTTAGCGCAGTTGTATGTTTTAGCAGGACAAACTTTGTGAAAGCATCAACAATTACGGAACAGTATTCTTTGCGGTCGCTCTTACCACTCAGCTTGCCCGTCAGATCGAGATGTAATGTGTGCCAGGGAACCGCTGGTTTTGGAATAGGATGCAGTCGGACCTGCTGAGCACCTGAAGGACCCTTTGATGATTTACAGATCACGCAGGAGTCTACAAATTTTTTTACGTTACGGGACATGTTTTGGAACCAATAAAGCTCGTACATCTTATCGAGAGTTTTTTCATAGCCCAAATGTTTGATTTCAGCATGCACGTGACTTATAAGAGACCAAATTAATGAATGTGGTAAGATAGGCAGCCACTTCGTAGTTTTTCCGCGCTCAATCTTACGAAACAATATACCCTGCCTAATATCATATGTGCGCGATATTTCGGGAGGTAACTCATTGGATTGTATCTTATTGATTATATCTGAGATTTCGCTATCTCGCTGTTGTTCTACAGATAGCCAACCCTTTTCCAGTTCTGAGAAATTCACTATCTTCGATTTCGACTGAAGGTCTCGCGAATCCGGGGGAGAGTTACGGGACAAAAAATCAGCATGAGCCATGTTTTTGCCTTCTTTGTAAACTACGTCAAAATCGTAAGATTGCAATATTGCCCACCATCGATGTACCCTAGGGGTTAAGTCTTTTTTTGAGTGCGAGGATTTTAACGCGTTGCAGTCTGTAAAGACTGTAAACTTTCGCCCATAGAGGTAGTGACGGAAATGTTCTATCGATTTAACAACGGCTAGCGTTTCCAGCTCATAGGAATGATAGCGGCTCTCCGCATCACTCGTTTTGCGGCTGAAATAAGCCACTACATGCGGCAGACCGTCATACTTTTGGATTAAGACGGCACCATAACCGTCACTGCTGGCGTCGGTATGCAACTCTATAGGTAACGATGGGTTGAATATTTTCAGAACTGGCTCGGTCACTAGATGTTTAACAATTTCGTCGTGAACTCTATCGTGTTCAGTGGTCCAGACGATAGGCCCTTTTCCTGACGTCAGTGGGTAAAGTGGTCTGAGCAATTTTGAAAAGTTAGGAATGAACTGTCTGAAATATGTCGCTAACCCTATTAACTGCCTGACTTGCTTAACGTTGCTAGGTTTAGGAGCATTTTGTAGAGCCTGAACTTTGCGAGGATTTGGTTTGAGCTCACCACAGGAAATGACATAGCCTAGATATTCGACTTCCTTTTTCATAAACTTGCATTTCTTGAAATTAAATGAAAATCCGGCATTAGACAAAGTTTCTAATAGCTTGTCCAAACGGGAAAGGCCTTCATCTACAGTTTCAGATACAGAGAGAACATCGTCCATGTAGACCAATGTTCTATCATCATGAAGGGGTTTTAACGCTGAGTTAATCGCTCTTTGAAAGACCTGTGGTGCGTTCCTTAGCCCGAATGGCATAGTAAGGTATTCGTATTGTCCAGTCGGGGTAACGAAAGCAGTTTTTTCGACGGAGTCGTCATGAACTTTAATTTGATGGAATCCTGAAGCCATGTCGATGCTACAGAAGAATGTAGCTCCATTTAATTTGTCAATTTGGTCGCTAATCAACGGGAGTGGGTAGCTATCCGGGCGCGTGTTACTGTTAAGTTCTCTGTAATCTACACATAAACGATCGCTACCATCTTTTTTCTTAACTAAAAGAATGGGACTCGCAAATGGTGATGTACTTTCCCTGATTATGTTCGCGTCTAATAGTTCCTGAACCTTTTTGTTAACGACAGTAAGCTCTGTTGGGGATAACCTATAGGGTCTACGATGAACAGTTTTGGTTGGATCAATCAAATCGATTTTTAGTTCGCCTGTCGAAATTTTTGTGGTAGGTAGTTTTTGAATAAAGTTACTGGAATATTTTTCGAGAATTTTGAATAACCGTTCCCTATCCTTTCCCTCAAGATCAGTGTCGACAGTTGTCTCATCAAAAATGTTCGAAAACGTGCAGCAGTTTGCATTTTTGGTCTTAATGAAAGTTAATCCGTCATCACCAAGAACTACAGACACACCGGCATCCAAAATGTCACGTCCTAACAGTACATCATCGCTAAGGTTATCATTGGGCAACACGTGATACACAACCTCTAAGTTAAGACCCTGAACTACAGTGGGACACTTAATTTGCGTATTAGAGATCACGCTACTACCGCCTAACCCTTTAAGGGACACTTGTTCATGAAACCACTCGCCTTTCAAAGATTCAATACAACTCTGTTTAATCAGACTACATTCGGAACCCGAATCAAATATAAAGGGTAACTGAATTCCACTTATCTGTAAAACTCCGTGAGAAGCCCTGGTACACACGTTGACCTGCTTGGAGCTCGCGGAGACGGCACCCTGAGCGCCATCTTCCTTCTTCTTGTAGCGCATGGGGCAGCCGGAGACCACGTGGCCGGGGTCTCCACACACGTAGCAGCTGACAGCAGGTCGGAAACCAGCTACCGACGGCCGTGGTGGTTCAAACTTGGACGTAGTTGGAGATGACTTTGAGATAAGCCTGTTTTTGTCACGACACTCGTGACCACGATGCCCTGGTCTTCCGCAATAGTTGCAGTTACCACGAAACGGAGTGATTCGGAATCGTTTCGTATCAGACTCTGTCGAAACTGGATCTTCATTTTGACGTTTCAGGTTGAAGCTTCGTAGTGTACGGAACAGTTGATTTTTATCGTTGATAACCACAGAATTTAACTCGCGGCGAATTTTGTCGTCACACTGCGATAAAACAGATATTGCAAATCCGGTGATAACTTTCTCGGGCATATTTGAGTCGGGAATTTTCTCTATTAGTTGCCACAATCTCATGCCTGCTTCGGCTGGGCTCTCCTTGACGTCGATGCGAAACTTAATAACTTGGTCGAAGTGATCTTGCATCATCATAGGCTTCGCAAATCTTGATATGAGGATCTCCTTGATTGCAGGCCATGATATGTTATCAACCGGTATTTTAGTCAAACACATTGCGGCGCGGCCCTTGAGTGAATGTGTTAGAGCCAGAATCAAATCAACTCCTTCGACGTTCTTCTTTTCGATTATGAGCTCGCTCAATGTACACCAATTGACGATATCCGCTTCCTTCTCGTCGGGGTCGAAGTTGATTAACTTTGGCAATGATGTTTGAGCGGCTTGGCGGGTAGTCAAGTTGTCAGCGATTTTCTGGAAGATTGCTTCCATTCCCGAAGAAAACACTGCCATTTGCTCCGTTACACTTGAAGGTGGAGGTGGATCCGAAACTTCTGATATAGGATCAGGAGCCGACATTGTTTTTTTTATTTTAAGAAAAATATCAAATTCACAACGTAATCACTTTATTATTTTTAATTAATTCACATTTATTACAACAGATAACTGAATCTATAACTTTTATAATAAACACGGCCGTTGGTACAACGTGTGCACCGGGCGATGGTCGACTGGCAAATGAGCTCTCCACTGGCGAGCGCCGCCTTTTATACTGTTGAGTAGTGGGGTGAGTGTTGACGTCACGCCCGTTGCACACGCTGTTTATAAACATTGACGGTGGCGCCGTCATGCACTTTAACACGAGCTTTAAAAGGTGAAGGAAAACATCGTGAGGAAACCCGCGGCTAGTCAGCCCCACACATATCGACCGTTGTCTTTCCTGTGGATATGGCCGACAGCCGAGAGGATGGTTTAGATGCTGGGCAAGTCTCCATCTCAACAATGTCCCAGGCTCTACGGTGTCCCGTCAAGCGACTAACTGACTCTGTATAAATGATCCAGTACAGATGTCAATAGATGTTATTGTATAGTATTATATAATGTAGTGACCGTTGTTGTCGTGCGCATGCGCGGGGCTGCGCTGGCTCCTGTTGAAGCTGATGCTGATGGGCGAGCCGCCGCCGCCGCCGCCGCCGCACGACGCGCCGCTCTACACACAAACACACATTACAATCTATATATAGAGAATTCAAGAAAAATTAACCCCTATTTCTCCGTGTCACGCACGCTATAACTCGAGAATGGCTGGACCGATTTGGCCAATTTTGATCTTTAAATATTTGTTAAAGTTCAGGGAATGTTTAAATGGTAAGAAAAGTGGTGCCGCCCTCGGAACTGTGCAGTGACAGTGTATGTACTCACATGTCTCCTCTTGTGCTCGCGCGCGCAGGGCGCGGGGGGGGAGGGGGAGGGGGGGCGCGGGGGGGTGGTGCCGCCCTCGGAACTGTGCAGTGACAGTGTATGTACTCACATGTCTCCTCTTGTGCTCGCGCGCGCAGGGCGCGGGGGGGGAGGGGGAGGGGGGGCGCGGGGGGGTGGTGCCGCCCTCGGAACTGTGCAGTGACAGTGTATGTACTCACATGTCTCCTCTTGTGCTCGCGCGCGCAGGGCGCGGGGGGGGAGGGGGAGGGGGGGCGCGGGGGGGTGGTGCCGCCCTCGGAACTGTGCAGTGACAGTGTATGTACTCACATGTCTCCTCTTGTGCTCGCGCGCGCAGGGCGCGGGGGGGGAGGGGGAGGGGGGGCGCGGGGGGGTGGTGCCGCCCTCGGAACTGTGCAGTGACAGTGTATGTACTCACATGTCTCCTCTTGTGCTCGCGCGCGCAGGGCGCGGGGGGGGAGGGGGAGGGGGGGCGCGGGGGGGTGGTGCCGCCCTCGGAACTGTGCAGTGACAGTGTATGTACTCACATGTCTCCTCTTGTGCTCGCGCGCGCAGGGCGCGGGGGGGGAGGGGGAGGGGGGGCGCGGGGGGGTGGTGCCGCCCTCGGAACTGTGCAGTGACAGTGTATGTACTCACATGTCTCCTCTTGTGCTCGCGCGCGCAGGGCGCGGGGGGGGAGGGGGAGGGGGGGCGCGGGGGGGTGGTGCCGCCCTCGGAACTGTGCAGTGACAGTGTATGTACTCACATGTCTCCTCTTGTGCTCGCGCGCGCAGGGCGCGGGGGGGGAGGGGGAGGGGGGGCGCGGGGGGGTGGTGCCGCCCTCGGAACTGTGCAGTGACAGTGTATGTACTCACATGTCTCCTCTTGTGCTCGCGCGCGCAGGGCGCGGGGGGGGAGGGGGAGGGGGGGCGCGGGGGGGTGGTGCCGCCCTCGGAACTGTGCAGTGACAGTGTATGTACTCACATGTCTCCTCTTGTGCTCGCGCGCGCAGGGCGCGGGGGGGGAGGGGGAGGGGGGGCGCGGGGGGGTGGTGCCGCCCTCGGAACTGTGCAGTGACAGTGTATGTACTCACATGTCTCCTCTTGTGCTCGCGCGCGCAGGGCGCGGGGGGGGAGGGGGAGGGGGGGCGCGGGGGGGTGGTGCCGCCCTCGGAACTGTGCAGTGACAGTGTATGTACTCACATGTCTCCTCTTGTGCTCGCGCGCGCAGGGCGCGGGGGGGGAGGGGGAGGGGGGGCGCGGGGGGGTGGTGCCGCCCTCGGAACTGTGCAGTGACAGTGTATGTACTCACATGTCTCCTCTTGTGCTCGCGCGCGCAGGGCGCGGGGGGGGAGGGGGAGGGGGGGCGCGGGGGGGTGGTGCCGCCCTCGGAACTCTGTAATGAGAAACGCACAGCCGCAGCTTAAATAAGGGTCGGTCACATCCCGCATTCATACAATACAACGGTCCTCAAGACTAGTACGTCGTGTAAAGCGATGCGGACACGCATTCGCCTCGCGAGCCTGCCTTGCCTCGTCTCACGACTAGCCTCGAATATACAGCTTTATGATTTGAAAGTTTACGGTGTTACAAGTCAGTTCGTATCAGCGAGTGGCCAACTATGGTGACAGAGACTCCGGTCGTGACCGCTCAGAACGTTGTCAATATATAAATTAAATCAAGAACGTCTTAGCGAGCTTCGCCACGAGAGCTTCGCGTTAGAGAAAGAAAGAAAGAAAAATCATTTATTCTTGTAGGACCTCAAGTTTCGTTTTACATGCTAGGTGATTCTAATGCCTGAGTGTATACAATACATTCTATAGTTATACTATATAATATATGAACAATAATATAATGTTAGTGCAGACATACCTGTGTGTCGTGTCTCCTTGGCGCGCCCTCTAGCGGCGGCGTGCTGGACCCCGGGGGCGACGCGCATCCCTCACTGTGGGGGGAGGGGGGGGGGGTCAATACAAGTCACAATCCGCGATAACATTCATATTTATGGATAACTAAACTAATCATGTCTCATTAGTTTAGTTATCCATAAATTTGTAATATTACTAGCTTCCTCGTCCGCGGCTTCGTTCGCGTGGTACCTACCTTGATGAAATATAGACTATGTTCATTCTGAAAGTCCATGCTACGCTACACATCAAACAAACCAACTTTACCTCTTTATAATATTAGGTATGGATAGTATAGAAAATCCAGTTGATTTTCGTTACATTGTCGTCTACGGTCGCATCCATCGCTGACGTATCGCTACGATACTGGTGAGCTTCTCGAGGTACAAGTCGGTAGCGGGCGACATGAAGCCGCAACAAACGACGTGTCGTTTTATTTCGGACGGATTACTGTTAGCGGGGCGTATCATCAGTTTTCTAATGGTATAGTTAACTATCCTCGTTCACGTGTCAAGTATTCTAAACGTATGGAATGTGTAGTTCATGCCAGTTACCGGGGGCGGCGCTGCACTGGATATTCAAACATCTGTGATACATGACTCGGTATCGAGGACAGTATCCGATACTACGGTTAACCCCCCCGTCAGCGGGACCTTCGTAACTATACCGGGCTATGGCGAGAGAAGGCTCTAAAAAAATAATAATTAAGGAATGTCGCAGCGACACTACCGCTGAGTCTGTACGCAGCTGACACCTCTATGTACCGAGAGATGTACATAGCGGTGTCAGCTGCGTACAGCCGGGCGGTATCGCCGCGGTACCTGTCGTCCGAGTCGATGGGCTCCGCCTCGGTGGGCAGCTGGCTGTGCGCGTGCGCGCGCAGATACCTCTCCCTCTCCCTCGCGAGCCTGTCGCGCGCCTCCTGGCGGGCCGCCTCGCGCTGCTGCGCGCGCGCACGCTCGCGCTCGCGCTGCAGCTCCGCCTGCAGACTCACGTCGATGAGCAGCCGCGGCCGGTACTGCGCCGCCAGCTCCGAGCGAGCCTGGAATTATTAATAATCATTATATATAGGGGAGATTATATTATATTATATTATATTATATATTATATTATATATAAGAGTTTGGGGGAGACCTTTGCCCAGCAGTGGGACACAATAGGTTAAAAAAAAAAAAAAAAAATATAGGGGAGGTTGCTTAGAGAGAGTAACAAATAGGAGCGCTGTATGTTCCTTTCTCAGTCACACAAAAAGAAAGAAAAATATATATACAACATTCTTGTAAGTAAAAGAGACAAAGCATCATGTTTGTCCCTTATCGCGTGCGGTTTTTTTGTATGGCCGGAAACTTGATGCTCCGAATTTTATACTACGAGACTATGGATACACTGCATTTTTTGTCCCTCTTGGTCCCTTGTATATGTCCGCCTTCAGCGCGCTGAGCTCGGCCTCATACGTACCTGGTGGAAGGCATGTGCGGCGGCGGGGTCGTCCGGGGCCCGTCCCTTGTATATGTCCGCCTTCAGCGCGCTGAGCTCGGCCGTCTCCCTCGCACGCTCGCGTCCGTCGCTGGAAGCTTCTCGAACGCGCGCGCCGAGGCGACGCTGCAGCTCCTTGCCTCTGGAAACGCAACTCTGTTACGATGACGAACAACACCTAGTAATTCTACTCAAATTTAAAGTTTCAAGTTCTCTATTGACATCATGTCTTTGAGGACTTGATGGAGTGTTTTGCGATCTGACTACAGCTTCTGATCACATGAGTCTTGTGATTTTTGAGTAAAAACTGGAGCTTGCCTATCATAATTAGGCTTGCCTAAAATCAATCTTCAAAATAGGGTAGGTCTATGTAGGCGTAGGTGGTATGTGTAAGGTCTTAAAGCTACATTATCCTTGACATGGTCTAAAGTTTGATTTTAAGTCCTATCACAGGGCTTAATATTAGGCCCTTTCTTATTCCTGTTTTACAACACTGAACTCTTTTTTTATAGAAGACGTATAGTTTTCTGCAACAGCCAATTATTTTATAACTAGATGTTGTTATTGCACAGTACATACTTGTAGTACTTGTGGTCGTCCCTCTCGTCGTCGTAGTCCTCCAGGAACTCCTTGAGTCGTTTGGCCTCTCGCTCACGCTCCTCCTCGCGGCATCGTTCCCTCTCCTTCTCCTTCTCGTACTCCTTCTGCTTGCGCCGCTCGCGACCCTCCCAATTCTTCAATCTGTACACACATCCATTCACAATAACATCAGACACAAAAAGACACCGAAGTTGAAAATTATGCCTTTACTTTTTTTTTTTTAATTATGCATCTGCTCATAGATAAACATAAATAATAACTATGGAATTTTGAGCATTAAAATCTAAACGATTATTCATAATTGGTCACAAAATCACCCTTCCGAGATAACATACCAATTATGAATAACGTTGTATAGTAACGGGTCAAAATCAGAATGGATATGCACTGACCTCTCCTGGTAGGCGGCCTCCTTCTCCCTCGCCTTCTTCTCCAACCTCTTCTTCTCTCTCGCTTCCTCCTCCAACTCCTTCTCTCGGCGTGCGTCGGCCTCGCTTCGGCTGCGGCCGCGAGACCTCTCTCTCTCGCGGGACCGAGACCGCTCTCTGTCTCGTTCTCTCTCACGCTCGCGTTCTCGTTCGCGCTCGCGCTCGCGTTCTCTTTCCCTAGAAAGAATGAACGAACGACGTTCAACTACTGACGGCTTTTACAAGTCATGTTTTCGTTTTGTTTTATTTACCAAAATTTGTTTTTTTTTATGATTTTGTGCAATATTTAGTGGATTATTCAATGTTGAGTGCTCCTGAACTCATATAAGAGGGCAATTGAATTATAAAATTGGATAGCATTGCATTTCGAGTTTTCCCAAAAAGTCCCGTGAAATTCCTCAGTAAGTAAGTAAAGTAAATAATCACATATTTAATGACCCCTTAGACATATTCAAAGGACTTAAGATTTGAGACAGAATGTGTAGTGAATTGTGGATAAAGTCGTCATCTTATTTAACAACAGAACAGGTGGGAGTAAACGAATTTTTAAACAACAAAAAAACTACGAGGGCACATCATCCCAGAACACAGACTGTCCATAAATATTACCCGTATTTTTCAATCCGTCTATCACGGGCAATCTCATAGCGCGTTCGTATAAACGGATGCAGCGGCGGCAACGGATGTAACAGTGCCGATAGTTCGTCGATAGATAGCAACTCCAGAAGCATTTTCAAAAATATTAATCGGGACTTAATCGCGTATTGAAATCATTGTTATTTCCATATTATTTTCTAGAAGCATTCTCCTCACTCTACACTTCACAATGACCGGTTCAATGAACTCAGTGGCACAAGGAAATCCAAGTTCCGATGTTTATTTATAGAGTAGAGTGCGCGCGACGGGGACTGCCGTTATCGCGCTTATCAACTGGCGAATAACGACTGCACAATGTTTTATTGGATACAATATGCCTACCGATCTAAACTTCATGCGATGATAAGAAAGTTATTAAAGGTCTTAGCGAAATCTTAAACCGTGAATATTAATTGATTTTAATATTAAATTTAAATTAAATGCAATATGATATTCAAAGGTGAGGTATACATTCTTTTCAAATCTTTAGTCATTTTTAAATCCTTTGGAGAGGTCTAGTAGTCAGAGACAAACATTATCTTGAATTTTTACCTATACCTACTTTGCACTTTTTAAAATTAAATAAACGATATGGTAAAAATAACACAAGCACATACCTCTGCTCTCTTTCTCGCTCCCTCTCGCGCTGCTCGCGTTCTCTCTCCCTCTCTCGTATCTCTCTGTAATGGAAACAGGTAATTAATTCAACTGTTTTGTCGTAACACATGGAAGGCAAAGATTTGGTTGCATCATTCACTTACGGATTACTAATAATATAGTATGACTCTCTGCAAAAAATAATACCAATACAATTATTACTTTTAAGAATAAATAAAATAAGTAATTAACCTCATTATTCATAATACAACCTTAATTTTCGCAAGGCATTGGAGTGTGTTTTTCTTGTTACTCACATTTCAAAAAGAGAACAGATTTAGCTGATTGTGCTCTAGAAAGTGTATTTATTCATTATGAATAAATACACTTTAAGTACTATTTAGCAATATGCTCAAATAATGTTATGAATATAGAATATAATTGATCTAAATGTCTCTAACTAATACATCCGTTCGACTCGAAAGAAGAAGATTAAACAGTATGTATACACTAACCGTTCCCTCTCGCGTTCCCTCTCCCGCTCTCGTTCTCTGTCCTTCTCTCTCTCCTCACGTTCGCGCTCTCGCTCCCTCTCCTTTTCGCGGTCATCGCGACGATCTTTTCCTCTGCCGAACAAATTGTACATATTAATAATACAGTCTGCAGACTAAGATAAGTTCAGTTGTCTCTTAATGTCGAATTGTGGGCAAAACATACTATAAGAAATTCGAAAGTAATCTTCCAGTCGTCGAAATTGTAAAATCATATTGACAATGCCATTTAAAGTCAAAATTAATTTATCAGTAGTTTTCGTGGTCCTCCCACTGGGATCAGGTCATTAAAATGGCCTCATTCAGCTTGGGGGAGTAAAAAACCCAATTGCTATCTTAGAAGTTATTATCATAAACGAAAATATCTTTCATTCGGCTAGTTTAGCTTTTCACAAATGAGATAAAGCATACTTCAATCAAATAAAAGTAACACATACCTGGAAGGGCTCTTGCGTCTTCGTTCCCTCTCCCTCTCCCTATCCTTATCCTTATCTTCTCTCTCCCTGTCCTTGTCTCGATCTCTCTCCCTCTCCTTATCGCGGTCTCGTTCTCTCTCTCGTTCCTTGTCCTTGTCCCTCTCCTTGTCTCTGTCATCGGTGCGCTCGCGGCGCTCCTTGTCATCGGTGCGCTCGCGGCGCTCCTTGTCCTTGTCTCGATCCCGGTCGCGTTCGCTTCGCTCGGCTCGATCGGCGCGCTCGCTGCGCTCGGGGCGGTCGCTACGCTCCGACCGATCGCTTCGCTCTGGCCGGTCGCTTCGCTCGGGTCGGTCACGTTCCTTGTCGTCCTTGTCCTTCTTGCGACGCACCACCACTTCGGCCTCGTCCTGTCCCAAACAAGCGGACCGTTACAGAGGAATGGGACAAGCACGCACGTCTAGCGACACTGCTCACCGTGAGATCATAACTTTTACGAACGGACCTTCGACTGATCAAATTCCCCATGCCATCGATGGCGTTTTTTTATTAATGAATATATATTTTTAGTTTTAACTGTATATGCTACTCCGTAGCATAGCATGTAATTGCGGGTTTAATTGGCTTCCCATATTTAACTCATAACTAGTGTAGAAAAGCTATTGGATTTTCTGAAATGTTTGGCGGTACGCATTGTGTTTAGATAATAAAATGATGCTAAATGTTATTTGATAGTCAATTTTATTTCTGTCCAAATAGCAAACGTTAGAAAGAGAAATAATGTATTTAAGAAAAATGAAATTTTAAGGATTGTATAGGATAAATCATTTAATTAATACTTATCAAAGATTATCTTCTCGAACATTAACAAAAAGTCACCATGTAGAGCCTACGCGAAGTGAAGTACGTAAACAACAGTCCACAAAGAATGCCCCGAAATGGAGGTCGAAGATTATTGATTATACTAGCATGCACTGATTCTAGGCTATAGTTACGATCAAGAATAGAGTATTATCATGTAAGTAACTCGTACACCGTGCGGTTACCGCGGTAGATCGTATTTCAAGGATCTCCACGGTCGGATAAATGGAAGCAATAACAAAAACAAATCATACAATTTTTGTAAATTTCAAGTGAATACAGATAATGATCTCAGCGATTATCGCTTTGCACTAACGCAGCTAAAACTCACGGTGAATGCACAGTGGAGATAGATCGTGGGAGAGCGCTAACAAATCATCTGAAATAAATGACAATTCAAATCACAGCACTATAAACCAAAGTAGGAATGCGCCCATGACTGATTACTCAAGTAATAGCTATAAAATCAAGTATAAACAAAGTATATCGAGGCCTAGATACAGCGTTTCAAGGCACATTCACTGTAACAATAGTTTTTATGTCGTTTTATACAAATTGATATTATTAGAATATTTTATTTTTGTAAAATGTTTTCTAATTTAACATTTCTGTCATATTTGTTTGCTTCAATATACTCAGAATCTATAAAATAGCTCAATGAAAAAGATTCACAACCATACAGTATGTCGCAATCATGGACGCAGCCTACGACAGATAAACAAGAGAAATGTTTTGTCATACGTAGTGTTGTCGCGGCGACCTGCTAGCTCGTACTTACGCCGCGCGCGGGGAGGGCGGGCCGGCGGGGGGCGGGGCGGAGACGCTGGCACCTAGCGCCGCTACCACACGCAATACCTACATTTTGTAACTACCCGCAAGTAACATCATTTTTTTTATACAGAATTGAAGTTTTTGTTTGATACTACAAGGTTTAGGTAACGATAAAATAATTGATCTAATAATTAGATTCTAATTAGTCCGAAATTGAAGATTTAGCAAGGACACAAGTTACAGCGACGTGATAATGTCTAATGAAAGTGATTGACTTGCTGAGCTTCAGTGGAGATGTCGACGTAGTGCGTGTGGCTAGCGCGCGTCGCTCGTCCGCAACTCACGAATGCGAAGTCGCGACTAATGGCGCTTCACACCGGAACGGAAACTGATTCGCGAAATTTTGTTGTTTTCGCAAGCATTTCGACTATTACAAGTTTTGATAATTGGATTTTACTTTGTAGCCAAAACGGCGACAACTACCTCTTTTAAAATATTTGAATTTTAGAGCATGCCATTAGGACACACAAACGCGCTTTCTACATTTGAAAAATATTCCGTTTCGATGAGATGTCGACCATCCACATGTTACATTACAACTAAAGGTTAATAAAATAATGTGTAAATATAAAAAAAAAGAAATTGTGGCTTTGTGTGTCCTGATCTGATGTTGCTGGTAACGAGTGTACCTACAGATGATATCGTTATGACAGTATGTACCATGGTGTTAGTAGTAGACTAATAAATATAGAAATTCATTAGGAAATCATAAAAGTGTGAGATATAAAAAAAATATGAATGAATTTAAAACAGAAACAAATGTAGATAATGAATATTATAAGTAAACAATATGATGCCTGGCCGACGGCGTGCCCCCTCACTGAACGGTTCCCAATTAAATGATTTACAGTGGAACACCTTTTAATTATTGTGAGGAACATACGCTCTTCTTCGCACCGCTTGCCTTAGAAATTAGAATAGAACGATCGATCAGATTCTAAAGTTGGAAATGCCAATATGTCATGTGACATTTCAAAACTTATTTCTATTAGACTTTAAAACAGTCAAGATTTATTTTAAACTTTTGCGATTTGAATTCATTGAGACATGACAGAATTTTTCTTTTTTTGCCCACGACGATAGCTGTTGGACCATAGCCGAAACGTCAGGAAAACCTCGATGCTCATGCTCATGGTATTAAATAAGATTTTTGTGATCGCGAAAGTTAGAGTAACAGTGTAGACTGTTTAGTAAGATAGTGAGCGTGTCAGTGAGAAGGCAGTTCGTTCAGCGCGGCGCACACTCACCGTGGTCCGGCGACGCGCGGCGCCAACGCAGCACCTACACGCAACAACGTCACTGTCGGCCCGACCACACACAGCGAGACCTATCTATACATCCCTCTCTAACACACGCATACACCGCATCTTCTTCTACTCGCACATCTTAAGCCAAGAGTCCACTGGATCGGAATCAGAGTAAGAAGCGTCGGTCGGTAACAAAACAATATACCCATAGAGTGTGACTATGTTTTTTCAAAGCAATGTTCGTCTGTGCACGTGTATTCGTAATAAGATAATGTTTAAGCTAAATTGTAAAGTCCTTCAGATCTTTCCACTGAATCAATTAACACTTCTTCGATAACGTGAATGTAAATGTAAGTAGGTATGCGTAGTGCGTTGCAAACACTCAGGAACTTGAAGCAATCAGGATCAAATGGCGGTTTTACTGCGGGTGACGTCGTCGGAAAAATACCAGTCTCTATGGCGCGGATATAATATGCCAATCAAATAATAATAATAAACACTATAATGCACGCTGTATCGTACAAACAAATCAATACAAAGCAAAAAGTCCTTTCCGTCAGTACGTTCCGATTCGGAGCCAGTGAACGCGTAGCATAAGTAGGCTATTCTGACTAGACGCACGCGTTTTTTATCATTTGTGATCGAAAAGCCAATATTTTTGTTATTCAACGCGCAATTTCGAAAAAGCTGTTCATAAATAAAGCATCCCTTTAAACAGGCTTGAAAACAACAATACTTTCTCTACGTCTACCCCTCACATAATCTCTCACAGATCAGACCAGACATCAACACGACAAATCGTACTTTCAGCCCTATGTAAAGTAAAAGCGATTTCTTAATCAATGCTCATTCATCAGTTTCGCTCATCTAGCCGTGTGTAGCTCGTCCGGCGCCGCATTAAACAGTAAGTGGGTCGTGGGAGGGCAGGGGGGGGGGGGGTGGGGGGGGAGGCGGGGAGAGGGGGCGGGCGAGGGCGGGGGGGTTTACCTTCATGCTCTCGCGGAACTTGCCGATCTCGCGGTGGATGACGTCACGCTTCTCCTCGGATATGTCCGCCTCCTCCAGCACCTTGGCCGTTTTGGAGATCTGCTCCTCTGCAATGAAAGGGGACGCTATAGCGGTTCTCTACGACAAGGTCTGTAGGCCTAACATTTTCATTCATTTTTCATCATCCGCAGCCCGATTTCACCCACTGCTGGGTATAAGCCTTCATTTTTTATGCCATTGATCTACTTAATTGTGATTCTGTTAAAACGGCATCTTTAGCCCCCCAGAGATTGCAAAGAATGTCCGTCTATAACTATTATGTTCATTTAAAGTCTAGATTTATGTAAATCTGTTCATTGAGCTATGTAGCAAACGACACGTAACAATGAACTGAAAGAATATATAAGTACCCTCAACTACTACTACTATGTTTGTATAACTACCCACATGATGTGCACAACAATAACCAGAAGTGTAGCAAGGAGTGACGTACCCTTCTGCAGCATCTCGTAGTTGTTGACCTCGTGCTGATAGTCCCTCATGACCTGCTGTATGCGCCGCTCGGCCGCCTCGTCCCCGGCCCGCTGGCGCGCCTCCGCCGCGCTGCCCGCCGCCAGCGACGACTGCTCCGCTGCAATAACGGGTGGCACGTGTGAAGCGCATAGTACTAGCTCGTGCGTACGCGTTCTCATACAACCTATCGCTATCAACTTGGAGCATGTTCTTCTATCTATACTATAATGTATATATTTACAAAACTATCGTATTTCAGTCCTGAGGTTACCGTAACACAAGCGGTCGCTTGGGACTAAATGATGCTGTGTAAAATTTCCAAGCATATTTTAATTATATGTTGCTCAAAGGCTGATGCAAAGACTCATCGTTCGAAAGTGCAGTGCGGTCGCCTATCCACATTGTGACCGCTCACAACGTCGCTCGACCCATTCCCGGTTCAGCTACCACGGTGGTCTCCAAGGAGAGTAAGGACAGCTGCATGATCCGCATGTGGCTCGAGGGCACCGAACTTCGATTCCGATTATCTATCAAAAACGTCTCAGAAAGTTACGAGTCGAGCGCTCGCCTGACTGATGCGGTCCTTCCCTGTAGTCAAACTATTGTATGGCTGTTGATGATGTGTACTTACTCTTGTAGGTGTCGACGAGCGTCTGCATCTTCCCGTCGGTCCTCGCCAGCAGCTCCTTGTCGGCGAGCCGGCGGCCGTGCAGCAGCCGCACGCACCGCAGCGCCGCCTCGGGCGATACGAACTCGCTGAACCCGAACGTGGACACGCGCTTCCAGCCCAGCACGGGACCGCACGCTCCCAGGAGCGCACGGATCATGGCCTCCGGGGCGCGGGACGAGATGTTGCCTGGGGGGGACATACTTATACTGAAACCTACCACAATATACCATTGAGATGTATTATAGAGCCACAATCAGACAAATAAAATGTAAACGCCAAAACTCGGCGCACGCTATGTAGTGCGCAGTTTTTCTTTTTTGCGTACAAGCTACATTGAACATTAAAACAAACGACATAACGTCTACATTCAAATGTCAATGTCATTGTAGAACATTGAATTTGCACGCACATTTTTTGAGTGTTGTCAGCTATTAGATTGTGACACTTTAATACATCTCAATGCAATATACCTTAGAAATGTGGTGTGCATAGGCTCTTACACAATAAAAAGAGAATTAAACCAGAATGAAATGAGGACCAGTTTCAGGGGTTCAAAATAAATGCTTCATAGTGAATAACAGTCTAATAACAGCACTGTCCATACCCTTCATGTCACAAGTTGTAGTATGAAATAGATGTGCCTCTTTTAATTCAAACTGACATCTTCAAATGGCACTGGTACTTCTAAAGTTCTGAAAATCTGTTCAGATAGACTACTGTATTTTGTATAAGAAGATAGTACAGTAACTTAGAAATGGGCCAATTATTTTTCTGTCCATGAACAGGGCTAGGCTAGATCGTACATCTAAATTATTGAAATTACATAATTAAATAAACCAAAAACCAATACCGGTTTGTTGTGCACCACACACTAAAACAATATTATTTCACATCATTGTGATCATACCAATGACTCAAAAATATTCTGTAAATTATATGGAAATCTAAAAATACAAGAAAACATTTGCAAAGGCATTTCAATGTACTTTCTAAACAAAAACAAAGGAAACACTCGTACATGCAAGGCACTGAACATAAATACTTTCATCTGGTGTGGAACTGATCTTGTCTCAAGCACAGATAAAAGAATACTAAGTACAGATGCCGCACGTAGAACAAAAAATCTACCCTTCATTTCGGGCGATTTTCTTCGGGCCAGATAACCTTACATTCCGTCAGCGCGAGATGGCGTTCCCGTCTTGCCCTCAATCGAGATTTCTTAACTCCATCTAGTAGTGAGTGGTCTTGCCCGCAATCGAGATTTCTTAACTCCATCTAGTAGTGAGTGGCTTGAAGCCGCATCCACTCACTACCAGATGGCGCTAGCAGTTTTAGTGTCATAATTTTAAACTTTATCTTCATTGAAATAATACATAGTATCGCTTGAGAAACTAGAAAATGTTGCTCTTTGCACAAGAAAACATTTGAAGTGCAATCATTAAAATTATAGCTATCTATTTCATTTGCGTGCTGTTTCATATCTTTTGGCTTACTTTTATTATACTTTTCAGTAAAACTTGTCAATGTGTGTTTTACACTGTTTTACATTGCTTGGAACATAATATTTATACCTAACGCAAATTACTATGAACGTATTCTTTTATGTGTGTATGAACGAACGTAATTAGGTATCTGTGTTTAATTTAGGAATATCATTGTTTGACCAGTGATCGGAATAGGTAGGTAGATAGAGTAGGTTATTTACATACCTACCTACTTACTTACAGAAACTAAACTACTACCTACATATTTACATAACTGTACAAAATACAATTAGAACCAGTTGAGCCACCTAAGGATCGTTACAAACGATCTATAGGTAGCTCAACTGATCCAAACCACTGCCAGACGGAAGCGTGCCCAAGACACTGGCAGCATTGCCGCGCTGGATGGCGATGCTGATCTTTTGAGCCAAATAAGTGCCAGCCCTCGGATCACGCGTCGACATCAACATCATCAACATCAACCTACTTATATAAAAAACCAGTGTGGAAGTTGATTACTTATATAATCAGTAGATACCTCTTCTACAGTCCCGGGATGTTGATTGATAATTATTAAATCCCGAGATTTTAAAATCATGTGAAATTCGCTTTATTTAAGTAGGTACCTAAGTGAAAAAATGAGTAACTGGTTGGCATGGTATGGCCATGTTACGAGAAGAGAAGAATGGCATGTAAATAGAAGAGCTTAGTGCTTGATATAAGTAGGTATTATACTTACCTACATGCATGTGGATGGATATAATTATGGGTAGAGCGAGAAATAAAGTGCAATTTAAATAAAAGCTTTTGAAAATAAACCTACCTACCCTTTCAAACATAAAAATATTTTTTCAAATCGGTCAAGGCGTCCTTGAGTAATCGGGGAACATAATAAATAAAGCGAATTGAGAAACTCCTCCTTTTTTGAAGTCGGTTAATAATTTGAAAAGTTAGATTTATTCATAATCGCACATTTCACGCGCGCCCCCAAGCGGACCTCCCCCTCCCGCCCGCCGCGCGCCGTTGTCACCACCCCGCTTGCATTCTTGTTTAAAATGTTTACGAAAAAAAATAAAAATATAGGTACTTACCTTTTTTATACCTACCATTTGTACCTATATTATTTTATTCCAATAAATTATGAGGCAGTAATAGGTAAGTAGGTACCAACGTCTCAATTTGTGTATCTTTTGTCAACTGGAACTCAATTTTTATGTTCAAATAGAAAAAAAAAGAAAAAAAGAGTGCAAAAAGATCACATGGGGTGCACTGACTTGAGCTTGCGATTATAAATTTCATATCAAGGGCTGTGACCACTAGGCCAATTTGATCGTACTTCAAGCGACGAAAATATCAAGCAGCCTGTCAACTCGCTAAAAACGAGTCGGTGCATGGCATGCACGGGCGTCGCTCGTCATGTAAGTACCTACCTAGTTTAAGTACCTATAATATTCCAAGTTTCAGCTAAGTAAGTAAATCCGTTGAGTAATTTTCGCGTGAAACAGTAGTAAGTAGGTACCTACCTACCTACTTAAGTAAACATCCACCCACACATCCATAGGTACTTCTCTATCCATCTAATTTTATCCATCCATTTTTACAAACTTTCGCATTTATGATATTAGTTTATAGGAAGGATTATAAAATTCCTACCTACCTACGGTAGACGTAGGTAGGTAACAAAAATAATCAGTTGGCTAATTAATATTTCACACCTGAATATTGGTAGGTAGGTAGGTAACTATTTACCTAAAATCATACCTAGGTACCTACAATACCGAATCCCCAGTAGGTACCTATAATATGTGGTAAACGTAAGTAAATTCAAAAGATAATCAAAAAAGTCTATGCGTCCAATTTACATAAACAACGCATCGCGCGATCAGTCGCACAAAAGCGCACGCAACCTCCTTTGAGAATTTTGAGATGCATGCACCGACAATCTATCTACCTACTAGACATGTGCGCCGATCGGCGTGGCGCACGCCGCCGATCATTTTACCCACGCCGACGCCGCCGAATTTTTCATCGGCGTCATCGGCGTCTACAAACAAACAATATTCTACATTAAATAAATCACTTTATTTAACAAATTTCTTCTATTTTATTTGCAAAAAGTAGTATTTTTTTTATTTCGCTATCTGGCAACACTGTTTGTAAACATTATTGTAATTTGCATTTCGTTTAAAGATAATTTGGGGTCTCTATTTTGTCTCCGAAATTTTATCCTCCTAAAATAAAAATCTATAAATTGGGTTTTCATAATCATCGATTGCCCATATGATCAGGATCTATAATAATAATATAAGGATACCTACCTAATATAGTTATGGCTAATATCGGCATCCCTAATGTTTAAAATACATAAAATCATCCTCAATAAATAACATAATCCTTAATGTAACTAACTCATAACTTTATTTTCATTATAGTTTATGAGAATAATGTAAGTAGGTATTCATAAATTTTTTGAACACTTTATTTTGAATAAGAGCATTGTGTCTCAAGCACAAGGCAGCATAGGGAATGTAACTGATTTTGATCTGGGTGGCTGATTACTTTTATTCCACATTTTATTAGGGCTTCGGCGGCCGCTACCGCGGCACGCTCGCTACGCTCGCTCTCCTCGCGCGTTATTGGTCACTGTTCAAACCTAACTTAACCAACTGATTTCGATCTTGGTGGCTGATTACTTTTATTCCACATTTTATTGGCGCTTCGGCGGCCGCTACCGCGGCACGCTCGCTACGCTCGCTCGCCTCGCGCGTTAGTGGTCACTGTTCAAACCTAACCTAACCAACTGATTTCGACCTGGGTGGATACAACCTAAGTAATTTATGTTTTACATAATTATAAACGTTCGAAAACATGATTATTCGTAAGTGGAAGTATTATGATTCTTTATTATTATGACACGTATTTTATAACGATTAAAATTTGGGATTATAATATTAGGTAACATCAATTTATGCATTAGGAGTGGATGAACAATATCTTATTACAAACTATAGTTATGGGACATAATATTATGGATTCCTTTCTTTCGGAGACACTTGTTATTGATTGTGATTTACGGACAATCGATTTTTGGAGACGAAATGGGTTCCCGTTTTGTTGTTATTGAAGTTTTGATTTTATAATTGTTTTAAAACAAATAGGTAAGTCTGTCATAAATAATGAATAAAAAGTTTAGTAAGGATTAAGGCGTCTTTTACTTAATTTCACATCCACGCCGATTACGCCGATGACGCCGCCGCCGCCGACAAATTGGACGCCAGACGCCGCCGCCGGTCAAATGAGCATCGGCGCACATGTCTACTACCTACCTACCTATGTTATGATGCACGTGAGCTCTCCATAGTAACATACTACATACCTACCAATTTTAGATAACAAGATATTTTTAGCTCTAATTCCGTATAAATTAACTACTATAAAGTACCTACTGTGGGTGGTTTAGATCAAATCGAATTTGGTGGCTACCTAGTAAACACAGATAATAATATTACGCGCGCCCCGGCTTTAGTGTAGCTAACTGGCGTCATCTAGAGGCGAGTAGCAAAATTTAACGTCACTCTACGTTAGTTTCAACTACTTGATTGCTGAATCGGGTGAATCGGGCCATTTTGTTACGTAGTTCCAATATTTGCCGCTAGTGTACCATATTTTCATTTTATTTTGTAGAAAAAGATCTAGGACATGATTATTGAATTTCTATGTACTAAAGAAATATAAAGAAATATGATTCTGGCAAAATTTAGGCATTTTCATAAATTTCCAGAGACTTTATTTCGAAATAGCAACACGTAACGCCATCTATTCATTTGTTTTTGGAACTACAACCATCTTATAAGGGGATGGGATACCATGTCTCAAGTAATTTAAAAAGTGTAAGGTGACTGACCTATGAATATAGTGACAGGTGGTCCTTCAGACTCCTTCCCGTTGCGAGTGGGCGGGCGCGAGATGACTGCCTTGCCAGGTGCCGGGGCGGGCAGCAGAGCACCGCGAGTGCCTCCCACGGCACCCACCCCACCCCCGCTGCCGTACGGATTTACCACCATCTGCTAATCACACATCAATGGAATCACTTACAGTGCCCGTTGTCATCTTCAAAAGATCTTGTGCAGAATTTAAAAACACAGAATAACCAAATGGACAGATTAACTTGTAGCAGGAATTATGGGAGTAACTTGCAAAGAAATTTGAGACGAAAGGTGAGATTCAATTTGAGTTGGTTGACATTTCAGTTCACCCTTCAAAATACATTAGTGGTAGTACTCTCCAGTTCTAGCAGTTTATCTACATTATTGTTTCACATTTACACTTCTCTCCAGAATAACTCTGCTCAGCTGAAAAGTTTAACTGTCTGCGTTATTGAGCATGACAGAGGAGTAAACTACGTAACCAATAATGTTAGGTTACCTAGATGAGGAATATTTAGAGATCTTACATGTGTGGCCATCGCAACCACTCCGTAGGGTACCATCGGTGGCCGAGGAGGGAATGACATCGCTCCTCCACCAGCAGCGAGCACGGAAAACACGATATTATCACCGACAATGACGCGTACACTTGTGTTCACAATCGTTCAGACGCACGCACGTGTTAGAACCACAAAGTATTTATAATGTAATATAACTGTTAATAAAACAATTTCCGCTATAAATATTCACGTTTATTCATAAAAAAACGACTAATTCAAGAAATTCACAACCGAAGCTTTTTCTAATCAACTTCAGACGCCATTTTTGTTTTTTTCCAGCCAGCCAGCCAGCAGCAGTCCATCCATTGACAAAGAGAATATAACACAACACAACGTTTTATTTATCACAGATTAAAAAGGTTTTATCCATTGAGTCAAAGAGCATGTAATAATATTACATGCATCTAATAATATTTATGCATTGAGTATTGAGAATTTGAGAGTCCATGGCCATTATATTGTCAATGATGGCCATTGATTGCTCTAGTACGTGAGTCGTCAAGCCAAGCCACAGACTACTAGGATGCTAACGCATAGCCAAGCCTTGACGTCAATTTCCATTCTAGTGTTATATATAATTATTACCTAAAACAGATTCTGATTCAAAACAAAACTCGATGAATTTACCTAGGACCTAGAGCTACAGCCCTTTTTAGTACTACCTTTAGTACCCTACCATTGACATTTTAAAGGATATCTTTCCTTCTTCTGAGGTACCTACTAATGTTTGTTGACACTTGACACTGACATGACATGACATCAGCAACTGTCAAAATAGGTAGTGACGGACATAATGATCTCAGGTCAAAAAAGGATGACATCATGATGTCATCCTTTTTCAAATGGTTTTTTTCACCCCCTTGTGAAACCCATATTTTTACAACCCCTTGACCGATCAATTTCATTGTCCATTAGGTTAGCCGGAAATTTACGTATCACTGACTAAATAGAGGTATATAAACTTACTTAGGTACCAAGTATCATGAAGATTGGATTAACGGTTCGACAGTTATTATTGTGTTCATACAAACCGCAATAATACAGAAAAAACTTATTTCTGTTTGTTTTTCTGTATTCTGAGATACAAACCAACGCAAAATCACCCAAGTTGCCACTAAGATCTTAGTTCGCTTCGCTCACTCGATCTATAAGGCTAAGCTTAATAAAACTACGGGTTAAATAGTATGTTAGTATTATAGGTGGGTTTTTTCCTTATATAAAATATTCAACTACTTACATAGATGATAAGATCATTTTATTATTATTTACACAAATTTGCCTACCTAATGATATTGCTATTTACAAAAATAAATTAGTAATCAATACAAAGCTACTATCTAATTCTATAATCACAAGATTCAAGCTCCTACCGAAATATTACAGACTCTTATATAATCACTTAAGATAATCAAGAGTTATAGTTCACTTTGTCATGATTTCATTGACTCGGCCTCTGAGCTAGAGGTGAGGCTGCGTTTCCACCAGCGATGTGGGAGGATGCGTTGCGGGAAATGTGTTTGTCAAAAACCAATAGAATTCCTTCATTTACCTAACCTCGAAGAATGAAACGGACAAACACATTCCTCGCAGTCGCAACGCATGCAACGCTCATCGTCGTTCATCTCTCGTACGCAAGTGAGCTTGGTTCGAGGTGGCCAACTGTAATGACGTAGATTTATGCCGCCTTATTAAGGTTTACTAAGCTTTACATGGAATCGCTCAGCCGCTAATGCCGGTCGCGGTCACCCACACAAACCGTGAGCGCTCAGAACTGCTCAACTTTGTGTGTGAAGCGCAGCCTCGCAGGGTCCAGTACCGGCAGGGGCGGGGTCCGCTCGGTCGGTGCGTCGCCATCAGCAGCAGACGCACCGACTGCGCTATTCCTTCTTCTTATCCTCCTCCTCGGCGGGTGGTGCGGGGAGTGCGGGGAGTGCGGGCAGCGCTCTGCCGGGCAGCACCGCCCTCGCGCCGAGGTATCCGAGCAGGGAGCCGGCCAGCGCGGCCGCAGCGCCCGCCTTCAGCCCGAGCAGCAACCCGGCCGGCCCTCCGGCCAGCGCGCCCACGCACGCTCCGCCCAGGGCCAGGCCACCGCTGCGGAATCTGGAACGACAGGAGATATCTCTGATGGTGCTTCAGAGTTAAATAATTATGATCACGGTCGCATCCTCGAGTCGCAGTGGATGTGCTTTTGGATCTGAAAGTCGTTTTGAAGATGCCCATGGAGTCGGTTTGTCCGAATACGATAGTACATGCCCACATTTGGCGGAAGCATTCCACACGTGACAGGCCGGGATCCGAACCTACTATCGGATCGAAAGTCGTGACTCGATCCCGGCGATCCCCTCATGTTATTAATTTTATTTTAATATATGAGACTGGCTTGAAACAAACGCTGCAGAATAAAGTCAATCAAATCCAGCACATAGAGAATCAGTCAGGCGAACTCCAGCTCACCTCTCCGCAGCCGAGAGATGTGTCCGCGCCGCCTCCACGTTGGTCCCTGCCACCTCAACGTGCGAGCTCACCTCCGTCACCTGCAATGCAATCATATAAATGTAGGTATCAACTGCAGGATATAATGTCTAACTTGATGTTGTAGAGTTCACCTCGCCTTGCAGCGCGCTCCACCGCGGAGTTGTTGTATAGATAGATCCTACAGAGGGCGGTACCTGGTCCCGCTGCTGCAGTTGTTGTATAGATCCTACAGAGGGCGGTACCTGGTCCCGCTGCTGCAGTTGTTGTATAGATCCTACAGAGGGCGGTACCTGGTCCCGCTGCTGCAGTTGTTGTATAGATCCTACAGAGGGCGGTACCTGGTCCCGCTGCTGCAGTTGTTGTATAGATCCTACAGAGGGCGGTACCTGGTCCCGCTGCTGCAGTTGTTGTATAGATCCTACAGAGGGCGGTACCTGGTCCCGCTGCTGCAGTTGTTGTATAGATCCTACAGAGGGCGGTACCTGGTCCCGCTGCTGCAGTTGTTGTATAGATCCTACAGAGGGCGGTACCTGGTCCCGCTGCTGCAGTTGTTGTATAGATCCTACAGAGGGCGGTACCTGGTCCCGCTGCTGCAGCGCGGTCGCGTGCACGTGCTGCCACACGTCGTGCAACGCGCGCACCTCGCCTTGTAGCGCGCTCCAGCCGCGGAGGAGTTCCTCACGCTCCTTCATGCTCAGATCCTGAGGAGATAGGTAACTTGTTTTATTGCACCTCGCTATCTTACAGTATCCCTAGTATAGCGAGACATCACAGTCGGTGGCACGACTGACAGGAGAGAGCCGTGTTGTGTGTGCTGGTACCTGTTCGTTGACCTGCAGCTGCAGCTGATCCTCCTCCAGCGGCAACACGCCCACCGACTCGGAGGACACGGCGCTGCCCACCACTACGCCGGCGCCGTCCTCATCGGGGAGGGGCCGTCGGTTCGCGGAGATAGGAGATGTTTCTGTAATCGTTCAATATTATTGCACAAGTTTTTTAAATCTGCAACCTACTTAACTAAGGGTCAAGCAAGGCATACCAGCGCAGAGTCGAATCGAAGCGCATCAAAGCGTCAGCGTCAACCTGAAACTTAACAAAGCAAGTTCACCTTATCTACGCAACGTAATGCACACATTATTTCTGTGATAAAAAGTAGACACAGACAGCTGAACGCTTTGATGCGCTTCGTTCGACTGTGTGCTATTAATTGACCCTTACCTACTCTAAAAATTGCCAATTGATTATATTATTTAATGGGCAATTGTTGCGGCCCAGCCCATTTTTTAGCTTTAAGAGAGACCCTGAAAATGCATCTTGGTAGTCTGGCAAAAATGTGGATGTGTAAAAAAGCAAACCATGAAACATTTTTACTTGTGACCATTCATGTTTAGTAATGTCAGAGAACTAATTAGTTTATTAATTTCAGAAAACATTTCATTTTTATTGTTTTGTTAAGAGTCGAGATTGATGAAAAAACTAATTGTACGAGGAGTACAAATAAGAAGAAGTTTCGTATAATTATTTCGAGTTTAATTACACTTATTACATTATAAATTACATAAAATGGACCAGTGCGTGTGCGTCGTTACGTGACGCGATCAAAAGAGAGCGAACGGGGCGGGGTGACGCGGTGACGTCACAGCCGCCTAGCCGGCCATAGACTATAAATATCTATGGTATAGAGTAGAGACTGAATGGAGCGCGAACATCTTCCCGGGCGTTGAAAGGCTATAGGCCTTTCAATACTCTTCTGACATGGGCAGCAGGCACAGGCGGTTGCGGGCCCGTCGCACGGGTCGCGTCGTCCTTGATGTGGACTGGATCATTCAGGTTGAGCGGCGCAGTCTGGGCTCGCCGATTCGTTCGCTGGTTGTTGTGGCTCCGGCTGGTGATGAGGTTGGCAGGTCTGTGAGTGGCCTGCCGATCAAGAAGTGAGCCAGGGTGAGTGGAGCAGATCATAGGCAAGGTGCTTAGGAGATGGATAAGGATTGCTTCTATTTGGGTAAATAGGGAGGTTAGTTCCTCAAAGGTAAGGTGAGTACTGTTTAAGTCTTTAGAGAACAATCCCTTGGCTGACTTGACTCCCGCTTCCCATAGACCGCCAAAGCGAGGAGCGTATGCTGGCGAGAAGCGGAATTCAAAACCTTGACTAGATGCGAACTCAGTTATAAAGTTATTTAGGTCATTTGAGAATTGTAAATTAAGCTGCGATAAATTATTATAGCAGTGATTCTAGGTAGGCCTCGGCGGCCGATGAATCTATTTAGAGTAAAGGCCTCTAATAGTGAGGTGACTTATTATTTCTAGATGTATACATTTAAACTGAATAAATAATATATACGACACAGTGAAAGAGACGATGATGCCTGTGCTGAAATAATAATTATAAAAGTTAGGTGATACATTTAGTGTGAAAGTATAATATAGACTTGGTTAGAGTAGGTTTGATAAGTTAAGTTTTGCACAATGGTGTGCACCCTTTTCCTGACATAAGCTTGAAGTGCTTTCATCTAGGGTAAATCGACTGAGAGCGACGACGGCTCTGTAGGCCAGTGCGATTCGGGCTGTGAAATGAAGTTGGATTAGGTTGAAGTTCTTTGTTTAGTAAGAAATTGCAAACAACCTTTTTAGGTTTAGGTAATTTAGGCTTTCGGGCAAAGATTGGTCCAGCTATAAGCCAGCCTAGTTTTGAGCTTCGTAGTATTGGATTTTTAGAACCTAGCGAATGTTGGTCTGAGCCAATCAAGTCCCAGAATAGATCAGCTCCTATAAGCATGTCTATAGGGGCAGGCTCATTGAATTTAGGATCCGCTAGGTGAAATTGAGATAGGTTGAGGTGACTTACATCAAGTGCCACCTTAGGCACCTTACCAGATATAGTTGGTAAGATAAGGCAAGACATTTTTACGTTGAACATTTTGTCTGTAGACTGAACCTGTACCGAGCATCGTTCAGTATTAAATTTAAGTGGGGTGTTCCCTATACCTACAACCTCGATGTTAGTTGGTTGAGTAACAAGGTTTAACCTCTGCTTGACAGCTTCGGTTATGAAAGTTGATTGACTGCCACTGTCTAGAAGGGCCCGCACGCTGGCAGTATCGTTGGTAATAGGATTGGTAACCTGAACTATAGCGGTGCATAGGGGGACCTCAGTGGAGGAAATGGCCGACATGGCCATGGTCTCTACAACATTCTCATTTGCTGGCTCCATAGAACTTCTACATAAGACTGAGTTGTGTCGTTGTTTACAAATCTTACAGGACCCTAGCAGCTTACACTGCGATGAATTGTGACCACCTCTCAAGCAGTTGTGACAAAGGTTGTGGGAATCGACGAAGCGATTTCTTTCGTCCACATGTTTGTCTTTGAAGGCGGGACATTGGTGGAGACGATGGTCGGCCCTGCACACGACGCAGCGCGGCATTGAGATTGGAGCGAAGCTGGAATGAGATTGAGAATTGTTAACTCTAGATGAAGTAGTTACTTGATACTTTGGTTGACCTTTTAGATTAGGCACAGGATTGTAATTAGGTTTTTCCTGTCTAGAGCGATTAGCTGACGTTTCTAGCACATCAGCACGACTTTTCAGGAAGGAGAAGAAATGTTCCAACAAAGGGATGTCAGGTAAGACATTTCTATGCTCTTCCCATTTGAAGTAGGTAGTGTTGTCCAACTTGGCCGACAATAGATGTATTATTAGTACATCCCATTTATCGGTAGGTAGACCTAGGCTATTTAGTGCCCGAAGATTCTTAGTGATATGGTCAATCATGAATCGGAGGGACTTCTCAGTCTCACGAACTGAGTCTAAGTTGAGTAATGACTTTAGGTGATTATTTATTAGTTGACGCTTATTGTCATAACGTTCACACAAAATCTTCCAGGCTTCACTATAGTTTTGATCAGAAATCTCAAGGTTGGATATCACTCGAGCTGCCTCACCCTGAAGGTATGAGGTCAAATAGTGAAATTTATGTATATTTTTGATTTTATCATTTTCATGAACTAGTGAAGTGAAAATCTCTTTAAATTCTAACCATTTGTAACAAGTCCCATCAAAGTTGGGTATACGAATTTCTGGAAGTCGAAAGCCTAGAGGATTCTGATTATTATGACCGGTATGACAACATGAATGCTCAGATGCATGTTGTGGAGAAGGTACTTGTGACGTACCATTCTTTTCAAGTAAGGTTTTGGCAAAAGCTATGCAATGGTAGAAATCTTGTTCAATGAGTTCTCTTGAAGTGAGCTCTGCATCTAGATTATCTACATTTAAGATTTCTATCTGAGTTTGCAGCTCATCAAATTCAATGAATAACGCTTCATGTTTCGGTAACTTTAGCGCAAGCTTATTCAATTCGATTTGTGAACTGCTATCTATAGTGTCTAAATTATTTTTAAACTTGGTAACGCGTCCTTTAATGGAGCTACGTTTAGAAGTTAGCTCTCTAAGGTTATCTTCACCCGACATTTTGACTGACAACTTGCGGTAAATTCACACGAATTATTCTGATACGGCGCAATATTACGCAATAAAAGATATACTAAAGGCATACGATACGCTCCTCGCTTTTTTGTCCCAGCTGATTGACCGCTGTGTAGTCAGCACACCAATGCGGCGGCGCACAGGCAACACAGCGACTAGGCGCGCCGAGGGATGCACACGATGCAAGCGGCGCAGAGTCAAGCAGCGTTTATGGGGTGCGATGAAGCAGAAGTATCATGCTGGAATAGATGATAAAGGACAAGCTTAGGAAACAGCCTGGAGGTATAGTGCAGTAGGGCAAAGATAGTTACGGAGAGACTGATTGATTTGACAAAGATTGCAATGCAATTGATTAGTGCGGAGAGTTATTATCTCTCCTTTGCTTAGATGGGGAAGTAAATAAGGTAATTTAGTGAGTTTAATATTTAGATTAGGGCCTTTTAGGCGAACAAATTAATAAAGTCAGCCTTTGCTTGACTTCTAGGATACCAGTAGGTAGTTTTAGTCTGGTGCCTAGTAAAAGTTAGGCTAGGTTATGTAGTGGTTTAGGCAATAGATTTGCTGATAAGTTAGGTTTTTAGGAACAGTGCTATGTTTAGGTAAAGTACAAGAATAAGCTTAGAATGAAGTTGGAATATAGCACAGTTGATAGAAAATAGGCACTTCAACAAATCTGAAAGCAACCAAAAACCCTAAATTCCCAAATAGAAGAGGAATGTATAGGATAATGAAAAGGAACGGGCTCACAGTTTTGATAGGCAAGGCAGGTTAGCGATGTGTCCTGGTAGGAATCCTGTAGGCAGGCACACTCGTCCACGCCTTGGCTGCGAGCGTCGTATTAGCTTGACGGCGGCTCGCCGGCGTCGTAGTAGCTCAGCCACGGGCTTCGTAGTAGCTTAGGTGACACGGGCGTCGTCTTGATGGCGGCGCAGGCGTCGTAGGAGCTTAGCAGCACGGGCTTCGTAGTAGCTTAGTGACACGGGCGGCGTCGTAGCTTGGCGGCGTCGTCAATGTAGCTTGACGGCGGCTCTCTTGATCACGATTTTTAGGGCGGACGTTGCCGGAGGACGAACAGTAGGTCACGTGTAGGCGCTCGGTGTCAAAGTAGCCACGGCGACAATTTCCTTGAAGTGGAAATTCCCGATCTTGAAGTGATGTTGTGGTTTGACGCGTTGCAATCACGTGTAGGCGCTCGGTGCCAAGATAGCCACGGCGACAATTTCCTTGAAGTGGAAATTCCCGATCTTGTAGTGATAATGTGGTTGGCACGTTGCAATGGCGTCCTCGGCTAGTCCGTTGTATGGGAGAAACGTTACATCGCTTCGAATCCTCGATTTAGTTTGCAGGTCCTGTCACGGTCGCCACTTTTGTACGAGGAGTACAAATAAGAAGAAGTTTCGTATAATTATTTCGAGTTTAATTACACTTATTACATTATAAATTACATAAAATGGACCAGTGCGTGTGCGTCGTTACGTGACGCGATCAAAAGAGAGCGAACGGGGCGGGGTGACGCGGTGACGTCACAGCCGCCTAGCCGGCCATAGACTATAAATATCTATGGTATAGAGTAGAGACTGAATGGAGCGCGAACACTAATACAACACCTGATTTTGTTATATTTAATGTTAATAACTTTGATTTAATGGAATAACAAACAACAACAAGTAGGTATTTTCGTTGTGATCTCTCACCGATCTGCCGAGGACTGCTGGATGCTACAATTGCTCTACAACTGTTTTCTATTATACCTATAAAACAATTAACCTTTGTTTATCATCGTCACTGAAGCAATCAAGCTACCTTTAATTGATCGAGTGAGCGAAGCGAACGAAGTTCTTAGTGGCAACTTACTAGGCGATTTGGCTTTTGATGTGTGTTTCACTTTTTTGTGTTCGCTTAACTATCGAATCGTTGATCAAATCTGCACGAAACTTGGTAGGTATATATGCAGTGCTAAGGCAGTTTGCTGATAATCTAATGAGCTTAATCGGTAATGAGATAATTTATAAAATTCAGAAAAATCTCTTTTCCATTGAAAATTCGTTAGATTTGACGAGATGAAATACTAGGTTGGAACCACTGACAAATAATAGATTTTACATATTTTATCGATGTATTTTAAAAACTTTACATCTTTGAATAAAAAGTGAAACTGTTGTTGGATTGTACAAACAGAACCCCGTATGACACCACTCAAAGTATTTGCATAGCTTTTATTTTTTTGATCCCCATATCTTTACAACCCCTTGACCAATCCGTTCGGGGCAGAGTGGTCCAACTGCTCTGTCCAATTAGTTGGACTACGGGCCTTTACTATACTTACCAAGTATCATGAAGATTGGATTAACAGTTCGACAGTAATTATGCCGCGACATACAAACATACAACGTAAAATCGCCCAAGTTGCCACTAAAATCTTCGTTCACTTTGCTCACTCGATCAATAAATATTCTTGGACATTCCACACAGCGTTATCTAGCCCTAAGTTAAGTAACTTAATGCTTGCGTTATGGTAACCAGATGAGTGATAAACTACCTACTTAGATAGGTATACTTACCAATATTTTTTTTGTAAATATTTATAAATACCCAGTCACTAAGGAGGCACCAGCAGGTACCCTACTAGGTACCCTAAACGCATTTTATTGATATTCCATTGAAAGTAAGCTTCAGAATGGAGCATTTTGACAACACAGGTGATGAGCAACACAGTCTCCACCAAGGTAATTCTCATCAGCTTGATGTGTCGCAGGAGCGATGAGATGCATCATGGCTACATAGGTACCTAGATAGTCCATGATGGCGCGCAGCGTGAGGTCCCGGGAGCGCTGCGTGGCGACATCGAACCTCGGCTTGTCCGCATCGCGCACGCGCGCGCGCAGAGACTCCAGCTCGCCCAGCAACGCGCGCAGCTGCGCAGCCACGCGCCGCGCGTGCGTCTGCTCCGTGCGCACGCGCCCGTACGCTCCGCACTCCTCATACTGACACACGCATGCATTATCTCTTCATCAGATACATTATCAAAACATAGTTATGTAAGCGATTATTGGTGGCCCTGAGATGCTTGAATGCTAAGATGCAGACCATCTGCCTATTGATTTAGTTAGAGTGATCTGCCTATGATTTATTGTGAATGTGGTCAGAGATCACTGACAGAGACTTGGCAGGGATTGGAGCATGATACAGAGATCTACACTCAACAATGGGTGGAAAGAGATGGGCTGAACATACAGGTTCAGTATGGTGTAAGTGGGTACCTAAGTATCTAAGACATTTACAGAAAAAAACTGAACCGCGTGTCGGAGTGTGTACAATTCACTCAGTTTTGTGCATTTCACGAGAAGCGCTCAGCTGATAATGCCACTTGCGGTCACCCATCCAAGTTGTGACCGCTCAGAACTTTGCTTAACTTTGACGATCTATTAAGAACGCCTTAGCCAGCTTCGCCACAAGCGCTTCAATACCAATAATATAATTTACGTTTTAAGTTTAAGTAGGTATATCTACTGTGTGAAGGTATACCTACCAAGGTAACTAAGTACTTAGACGAAAGTTGACAGTTCATTAGTTATTTTTAAGATTTTTAAGATTCCTTTATTTGAAAATATTTAATTACTATCCTTATCTATTGTGCATTATATATGTATGTAGGTACAATATTCTCAAACAAAATACTTTATTTAGTTCTAATATAATAGGTGGTTACATTTGATGACGACATGAAAACGGTGCGAATTACGCATTAGCTCTTCGAAATATTGCGTGCGGTGACTATGTAATCTTTGCAGACTGCCCTGAAATTATAAAGAACAAAGAAAAGCTAAAATAATGTAGGTACCTTTAAAATATTTGCTCTGTGTTGTCTCAGAAGATCTAAATGGTGAGGTATTGCAACTTCATTAAATTTAGACAGTGAAAGTTCGACCCTCTTTAGAGACAATTTATCAGATTCTTCCATTGTTTAAAATACAAAATTTATTGAATTGCTCATCCACAAAAACAAAGGCAAAAATATTACAACAAATTAACAGCTGAGCTGAAACCATTGACATTGAAGAAGCTGAAACTGATTGATACCAAATTGTGAACTGTCAAATGTCAAGTCAAGTCACTTCTACTTTTATGGCTACTGTGGTGACTACTGTTGTCACAATTCTACCTCTTAATAGAACTCAGAGTCAGCGTCAGTAAAGATGTGGGTCTTTACTGAAGCATTACATGGACTTTTTGAGAGGACTCGAAATGCAATGATATCCAGTTTTGTTTCATTTGCCCACACTTTTGTACGTTCACGAACACTCAACAGTTAATAATTCACCATTATTACACATTAACATTCGCTAAAACACAAGTTTCACAAACAGACAACATGACATCTCAAATTACCGTCAAAAAAGTCCAAAATAAATCCTAGTAAAGAAATGTCATTGAAAAGAAAGAAATGTCATAAGAAGAAGTAAATACATCCATGGAAATGTCCAATAATCTGCCTAGACAAGAAAGAAAAAAAAAACCTAGAAAAAACCACGACAGATGACAAATCAAAAACATGACATTGACATTTCAATTCATTCACTCAATCATTCTTTTCCAAGAACACAGACCATATAAACTCTGACGAGATAAAGAAGAAGAATAATTCACTTCTCTTTTTTTCACTCAACTCAATCAATCATTGCAATCAATCAATTTGTTCGTACTTCGTTCGTTTCTTTTCTTGAGCTTGCTTGCTACAGAATAAAATGTTATTAGATTTTATGGTTTCAACGTTATATTTATATTGATAGATCAAGACGTGTAGTTTGAATAACAAAATAAGTAGTAGTATCTATCCTTTAGGTTATAAATATTACAATCAGTAATAATGGAGGTGGACACTGCTGATACGGGTACGTCAATCTTACATTTTTGCTAACCTCACTGCTTCATACCGAAAACTACTCAGAAAAACATGTTTTTAGCTATTTCAATTCGTAAAGGTCATTGAATTGACTGTGCATGTGATTGAGAAAACATAAACATCACAAGAAGAAAAATGATCTTGACCTACACAACAGTTACAATACAGTGAAAGATGAATTTTACTACAGTACCTACATCATACGTATCGGTGTCTTCTACTGAGTTGAGTTGTAATGAATCTAAAGATACCTAAAGTACATTTTACATCCTACACTGATGGTTGTTACATTGAATAGGTACTTACATTGACTTGTAAAATTTATGGCGAAATTACCTTGTTTACATCCTGACGTTACGACTGACCCCAAACAGCCGTGGTTGAGGGCAGCCTGTCAACAATGTCTGACCGACTTAGGGCTCGTTTCATTAACCACCTCTATCTTTGGGTTTGCTTGCTGTGGCAAGATATTTGACATTACTTCCGTACAGCTGCAAATTCCAACTTGTATATCGTCCAGAGATTTCAGTCTAAAGTGCTACGCATGATAACAGGAGCGCCATGGTTTATAACGAACAATCAGTTACATCATGACCTCAACATTCCTACAGTCAGAGATGACATCACAAATAGGCTGAAATCCTATGCAAGACTCCTTGAAAAAGCTGAGGAAAAAAACCCCACAAGATTTAATTAGAGAAAAACATGGGCATATCAGTGGACGACATGCTCCATGAAAAAAAAAAAAAACTCCCATACTTACAAAAAATGACAAATATCTACCCACAGTAGGTAAGCAAAATTGAAGATAGATAGATATTGAGACTGGCCATATGCTGCCACTACAGACTGGTAGATTATCCACAAAGGCATTTTTAGCATCAATAACATTTAGAAAGAAACACAATATTTTGAAGAATACAGGTGAAGGTGAATAGTTTGTTTTCTAACAACAATATATTTGTTAAAGGTGGCAGAGAGTCACGCTCACGCAGCAGATCTGTAAGTTGATATTCTTGCTTTCATCATCCACAGCCCATAGGTACCCACTGCTGGGTGTAGGCCTTTGCTTTAGCTGCTTTAATAATTCTCCTTAAACTTAACTCTTCTTTTACTTTGAGTGTGTTTGAAGATTGACCTCATTGTTATAAGTCAAAACATCTGATTACAAATGTTTACAAACTGAGGGCTAAAGAACTGTTTTATTTATAATACACAGGCAGCTCTTAGAGCTGATGCGTGTATATCTTATTAGTCAGTGCGCTTAAAATATTTGTCCAGTCTATTTTTAAAAGAGTTTACTGAGGGGGCACTGATCACTGAGTCTGGTAAACGATTCCAAGTGTGTACGACGCGCTAGTTTACTTGAACATGACTCATGTTAGCGAAAATGTGTGTGAAAGCTCAATAAAAGTTGTACGGGTAATTAAAGAACAATTGTAATGCTTCTTTTGCAGGTTGAATCTAACTCCAAAACATCCCAGAATGTGTCGCCCGCATCCCGTCACAGCTCCAAATCGCGTTCCCGCTCCAGATCCAAGTCACGATCTCGTTCCCGCTCCAAATCCAAATCCCGGTCTCGGTCTCGTTCCAAGTCTCGGTCCCGGTCTCGTTCAGGTTCAGGTTCACGCGCGTCGTCCCGCTCGCGCAGCGGCTCGCCTGCTAAATCTCGCTCCAGAAGTGGATCCCGCAAATCGCGTTCAGTGAGCGGCGATCGTGCCAAGTCTCGTTCGCGCAGCGGTTCCCGTGCCAGGTCCGGTTCTCCCCCCGGCATCGGCAGCCCGAACAAGTCGCGTTCCCGCAGCGGATCCCGCGAGCGCAGCGCGTCACCTGACAACTCACACGCCTCTAGGAAATCCCGATCCAAGTCCAGATCCAAATCTAAAAGCCCAGTCAAGAGCAGGAGCAAATCAAGGTCGAGGAGCAAGTCGGCGTCACCCCGCGTGTCACCTGGCGCGTCACCTCGCGTGTCACCTGGCGCGTCACCTCGCGCGTCACCTCGCGCGTCACCTCGCCTGGCGACGGGCGACGCGCCTTCCCGAGAGGGTTCCGTCGAGAAGAGTGCGGACAAAAGATCCAGATCTAAATCTGGGTCCAAATCACCAGCGGGTGAGTTATCTTCTATTCCTACGATATTGGGTCTTTAAATGATTTGAACTCTTTATTGACGTGTTTCGTCGAATTTCAGGGTCAAGAGCTAGCAGATCCAAGTCTCGCTCCAAGTCGCGATCCAAGTCTCGCTCCAAGTCTAGGTCTAAATCGCGATCCCGCTCTAAGTCACGCTCAAAATCTAGATCCAAATCTCGGTCTCGATCCAAATCTGTCGGAGTTGGTAAGTAAATCATTATTAAAAGCAATTTAAACGTTATGTTGGTCAGCTTTTGAAGGTTTCCGCAGAATACCAAAGCCTGACCACTTTTCAGTGGCACAACAAAATGCTGAGTCAACTCAAGACCATTTTGTTCTCTCTTTTGTCTCTTCTTACAAGATTTATTTTGTTTTATTTGCCAAGTGGTAACTAACGGCCGCAATTAATATGCAACTTTGTTATACAACACAATTTGTATGGCACTTTTTGACAGGAAACAGCGTTGCTATGGTAATAGATCTGCGATCGTTCCTCGGATTGGATATTAATTTCGGCCGTAAATTCAAATTCAATTCAAATTCAAATTGTTTATTCAAAAGAAAGAAACCAACATACAACCAGTTTTAATTAAAATTAAAAGTTAAAAGTAGGTAGGTACTCAGTTGGTACCTAAGTAAAAAATCGTATAATAGGTGCTTAAGTAGGTAGGTAGGAAAGAAATGTCTATGTTTTATTATTTGCAGCCTTATTAACAGGTGAACTGTGTTTCAGAGGGCGACAGAAAGAGCAGATCTCGTTCTCGGTCCGGATCCCGTTCGGTATCGCGCTCCAAGTCCCGGTCCCGGTCTCGGTCCAAGTCCCGGTCCCGGTCCAAGTCACATTCGAGGTCAAAGTCTCGCTCAAGGTCAAAGTCTCGCTCAAGGTCAAAGTCTCGCTCGAGGTCAAAGTCTCGATCTAAATCGCGATCACGATCGCGCTCCGGATCCGCCGTCAGCAGAAAGTCTAGGTAAGACAAAGTCTAAAATCTAAAAAACTAGAAACTGACTTCACAACTTAGTCTAAATGTTTAAAAAAAAAAATTGAAGGATGGTGGAACTCGGCAAAGGATAGAGACGGTTGGAAGAGTTTGGGGGAGACCTTTGCCCAGCAGTGGGACGAGACAGGTTGATAAAAAAAAAATATTATCCATAGAAATAAAAATAAAAATTGGTCCACTTATGACAGAAAGTTATTTTAATTTTAATTTGTTAAAGTTGGTTAGTTGAATAAATCAAGAAGGATTACATTTACTGTGCATGTTGTGTTTACCTGTAATTGGTTTCGCATGTAGTTTTAAGACGATTGTTTGTAACTAATATTTTTCTTTCATGTGTAAACTGTTAGTGAACCTAATAAATAAAAATAAAATAAAATAATATCTGATTTAGCAATTCTGTTGTTCAGGTCCCGGTCACGGTCACGTTCGCGGTCCAGTTCCCGGTCAGGTTCCGACTCACCTTCACGAAGAGGTATATAATCTTTTAAATGAAACAATGTTAAATTAAATGTCAGTACCTATAAAGGTGATCAATCGTGGTGCTTCACTATATACCTAATTGTTATTTTGTATAACAGCGAAGAAGCGTCGCACGGTCCGCCTGGACTCTGATGATGAAGGCGAGGATACACCGCGACCCACCGAGGAGGGGGCGGGGGCGGGGGAGGCGGGGGGGGCGGGGGCGGGGGCGGGGGCGGCCCCCGCGCCCGATGCCGACAGCTCGGATGATGAGATCGCGCCGGATCTTAAACGGTAATTATGCTCGTGTGAGAGTTCGGCGGTGAGACGCGACGAGTAACTACCCGTCGCGTCTCACCGCCGAACAGAGGTCTATCAAAATTTTGCACCAATCTCTGAAAGAAAGAAAGAAAGAAAAAATCATTTATTCTTGTAGGACCTCAAGGATCACTTAAGTTTCGTTTTACATGCTAGGTGATTCTAATGCTTGTTCCAACGCGACTCTCTACGTCAGGGAAAGAATCAGGCAAGAACCTGGTGGTGTGGGCCTAGCTTTTTTTTTTAAAGCGATCCTTTAACAATCTAACATAATCTAAATAGTCAAGCTTCAGTGGGAAACTTTTTAAACTATCGCGACTTGAAAACATATTTAAAAATATTAACGGGACTTAATCGCGTATTGAAATCAATATTATTTATTTACCTCGACGTTTCGATGACATTACAATCACCGTGGTCACGAGTAGACTGACGGCCGGCATCCGCTCGCATCTTCAACTGACGAGGTTTAAGACTACCCTCAATCAGTCAACACAAACTAAAACTAGGGTTGCGACACACCACACTGACAGTGTCCGGCGATGTGTTAGACGATTTTTTACGATGCGTACACAATTTGATGACTGGATCCCACGTTGATGACAATTTGTAACCACTGTCCCGGTTAAAATTCCTATGCTTCTTAATTTCAACCGCTTCACGCACAATTCGGCTATAATAATGGCGATCATTGGACAGGATTAACGGTTTGTGCAATTCTATCCAGTGGTTTGATCCTAATTCAAGCAAATGCTCCGCTATCGCTGATTTTTCCACCTGGCGGTTTTTGACAGCTGCGATATGTTCTTTGACTCTTTCAGCAATAGTCCGCTTAGTTTGTCCGATATAAGAACTACCGCAACTGCAATCAATCTTATACACCCCCGGTGTTTGATAGGGTATGGTACTATGCAAGATAGCAGCGCAAGTAGGAACAGTCAAAGATACCATACCCTATCAAACACCGGGGGTGTATAAGATTGATTGCAGTTGCGGTAGTTCTTATATCGGACAAACTAAGCGGACTATTGCTGAAAGAGTCAAAGAACATATCGCAGCTGTCAAAAACCGCCAGGTGGAAAAATCAGCGATAGCGGAGCATTTGCTTGAATTAGGATCAAACCACTGGATAGAATTGCACAAACCGTTAATCCTGTCCAATGATCGCCATTATTATAGCCGAATTGTGCGTGAAGCGGTTGAAATTAAGAAGCATAGGAATTTTAACCGGGACAGTGGTTACAAATTGTCATCAACGTGGGATCCAGTCATCAAATTGTGTACGCATCGTAAAAAATCGTCTAACACATCGCCGGACACTGTCAGTGTGGTGTGTCGCAACCCTAGTTTTAGTTTGTGTTGACTGATTGAGGGTAGTCTTAAACCTCGTCAGTTGAAGATGCGAGCGGATGCCGGCCGTCAGTCTACTCGTGACCACGGTGATTGTAATGTCATCGAAACGTCGAGGTAAATAAATAATATTGATTTCAATACGCGATTAAGTCCCGTTAATATTTTTAAATATCTTCAGTGGGAAGCCGGTCGAACAAAGTCTGTCTGTCATAGGTGATCACCAATGTACCTGTAAAGATGAGGGTGATGTACAAAAAAATATAGATTGAAGGGAAACCGGGGAACGGTTAAGGTTCAATAAGTGCGAATTAAAACGACCGTTAATATCATGTTTGTGAATAAATAAGCCTTCGTATTCTCCAGCGAGGAGATGTCGGGCGGCATGACGGACTTCGAGCTGATGTTGTCGCGCAAGAAGGAGGAGCGCCGCGGCCGGCGCCGGCGCCGGGACATCGACATCATCAACGACAACGACGACCTCATAGCGCATCTCCTGCAGCAGATGCGCGCCGCCGCCGCGGACGACAGGGATCTCAACAAGCGGAACCAACCGGCGGTCAAGAAGGTGATCTGCAGTACCAGTCTGAACTCGTGTCTTCCTCGATCGATGATTCCTCGTACCGACCGAGCCCGTCCTGTCCGCAGGTGTCGCTGCTGAAGAAGGCCATGTCTCAGCTCATCAAGAAGGATCTGCAGCTGGCCTTCCTCGAGCACAACGTGCTCAACGTGCTCTGCGACTGGCTCGCGCCCATGCCCAACCGGGCCCTGCCCTGTCTGCTCATCCGGGAGTCCGTGCTCAAGCTGCTCACAGACGTGAGTACCCGGGGCCCCGCCCCCCCGTGCCCGACCGGGCCCTGCCCTGTTGCTCATCCGGGAGTCCGTGCTCAAGCTGCTCACAGACGTGAGTACCCGGGGCCCCGCCCCCCCGTGCCCAACCGGGCCCTGCCCTGTCTGCTCATCCGGGAGTCCGTGCTGAAGCTGCTCACAGACGTGAGTACCCGGGGCCCCGCCCCCCCGTGCCCGACCGGGCCCTGCCCTGTTGCTCATCCGGGAGTCCGTGCTCAAGCTGCTCACAGACGTGAGTACCCGGGGCCCCGCCCCCCCGTGCCCAACCGGGCCCTGCCCTGTCTGCTCATCCGGGAGTCCGTGCTGAAGCTGCTCACAGACGTGAGTACCCGGGGCCCCGCCCCCCCGTGCCCGACCGGGCCCTGCCCTGTGTGATAATCCGCAAGTTCTTCATGTATCGATGAGATTGAAGGAATCAGGATCTGATAGTAACAGCCCCTCGTGTTTCAGTTCCCCGCTATCGACAAGTCTCTGCTGAAGCAGTCCGGCATCGGCAAGGCGGTGATGTACCTGTACAAGCACCCCAAGGAGACCAAGCTGAACCGCGAGCGCGCCGGCCGCCTCATCTCCGAGTGGGCCAGGCCCATCTTCAACCTCTCCACGGACTTTAAGGGTGATGCCTTGCATGCGACTGTTTGTGTGGGTGGAAGGCTGCGCCGACTAACATGAGGAAATTGGCGTAGGCGGTGGGATAAGACCGACAGATAAGTTGGGAGATAGGTTTCCAACTTTAAACTATGTATTTGTATTTAAATTTTGATTAAATTGAACTGTTATCGCGTTATCATCTGTGACACGACAAACCTCGAGGGCCGAAAAAGTTTTTTTACTAATTTCTTGTCTCGAGACGTTGCGCTCGTTAGGCTCACCTACTGGTCTGTTCGTTTTTTTTATACCAAATAATGATTTGTTTCTTTCTCTACATATTAGGTAGTTTAAATTTTAAAGTACGGTAGCTGTATCATAATAATGTATGTGTATCATTACAGCGATGTCTCGCGAGGAACGTCAGGCGCGAGACGAGGCCATGGCGGGGTCGCGTCGCCCCGAGCCCACGCCTCCGGCCAAGCGAGCCAGGACGGACCAGGATGAACCTGACCGGTGAGAACATACATACAAACACACACAAACACTAACAAACAACACAAAAAGCACCGTGACTATGATACCACAGACAGACAGATAAAAACATAATTCTCCTCTTTTTTGTGTACGGAGCAGGTAGTGGAATCTAGCTTTATCGTTACGATGTCTTGAGGTCCTATTGAATAAAAGATTTTTACTTTGTCCATTACATGTTTCAGCCAAATTGAGAACATTGAGAAGTTTTTGCATGAAGGAGAGGAACATTCCTCGACACTAGCATTCATAATATCAGATGGTTGTCGCATTGTATGATTCCTCGACACTAGCATTTATAATATCAGATGGTTGTCGCATTGTATGATTCCTCGACACTAGCATTTATAATATCAGATGGTTGTCGCATTGTATGATTCCTCGACACTAGCATTTATAATATCAGATGGTTGTCGCATTGTATGATTCCTCGACACTAAGCATTCATAATATCAGATGGTTGTCGCATTGTATGATTCCTCGACACTAGCATTTATAATATCAGATGGTTGTCGCATTGTATGATTCCTCGACACTAGCATTTATAATATCAGATGGTTGTCGCATTGTATGATTCCTCGACACTAGCATTTATAATATCAGATGGTTGTCGCATTGTATGATTCCTCGACACTAGCATTTATAATATCAGATGGTTGTCGCATTGTATGATTCCTCGACACTAGCATTTATAATATCAGATGGTTGTCGCATTGTATGATTCCTCGACACTAGCATTCGTAATATCAGATGGTTGTCGCATTGTATGTATGTCTTTAATGTATTTCTGTTGTTATTCCAGCGCGGCGCGCCCCGGCACCGCGGGCTGGGTCGCGCGCGCCCGCGTGCCCGCCCCCTCCAACAAGGACTATGTGTACCGACCCAAGTCCACCTGTGACGTAGACATGTCCCGGGTAACTATACACACACATACATACATACACTCAGATATACACACAGACAGACACATAGAACACGCTGTACACTGCTTTTTAACAGATTTTATATCCGTTTCAGCTTAACTACTAGTGTAGTATCAATAACGGAGATAATGTTTAACCTAGGTACATATTTTTCACTGTCCAAGAAAACATCGTTTTAAATTAAGGTTTAAAGAATGTTAAGTGATTAACGCATTCTTTTAATCTTAAGGCAAAAAGCTTCACCTATGTATTCCATTGATGTTGTTGCAGACGACGCGCAAGAAGATGACTCGCTACGAGAAGCAGATGAAGCGATTCATCGATCAGAAGCGGCTCAAGAGCGGCTCCAGACGAGCCGTCGAGATCTCCATAGAGGGACGCAAGATGGCGCTCTAGGCACGCTGCGTGTTTATACGTCAACTCACATTCTCATACCGTGTTATTACGTCAACTCTTGCGCTCGTAGCGTGTAAGTACGTGAAATCACGCGATGTCAGAATGTTAGTAGTCAACTCACGCGCTTGCAGCGTGTTAGTACGTCAATTGACGCTCTCACTGCGTGTTAGTTTGTCGCGTATTATGGTGTATGGACTCTGTCGCCAGCCGAGAGCTAACCCGAAGAGATTGTTATGACGCGAGGTCGTCGGACCCTCGAGTTTTTGTGATTATGTTAAGTAAGTCATAGGTTAAGTTCACTAAATAAACGTAAAGACCTACCGAATCCTCTGGTGTCATTTTTAACCTAAAAGCTGATGATTAGTAATACCAAAGACGATTAATATCTAGAAGACAGACAAAGGCCATACACAAAATCGTAACCCTAAAAAATAGCCTGAAAACTTTAAAACATCAATTTTATCCAAGAAATTTCAATAAGTACCTAGTAGTTAGTAGGTATCAACAATATTCAATATAAAATTTTTTTTAGGTAATTTTAACTAGAAAGTACTTAATTGAAATTTCTTGGTAATATCACAGATTATATAATACACTAGTACAGATGCCTCATGTAGAACATTGAAAACAATCCTGAATTTGCGGGCGATTCGTCGGGCTATCCCGTTTTACCTGTGTTTCTGAGTCAGCGCCATCTAGCGTTCATGTCATGTATATTTATTTTATTTTGTAGAAATTGATCTAGGAAATAAAATAATGGGATATTTTATTGCGTTATATTGAAAAAAATATATTTTTAACAGAAAATGTATACAAAAATAATAACCGATACAAAAATCATCTTACTAATAGTTTCAGGCCTCGGCTTAGAGGGTCCGTAGCCTAGTGGTCAGGCAGCTCGGCTTAAGAGCGATCGCTTGTATCTACGCAGGTTCGAATCCTGCCGGAGCTTTTAACTTTTAGTAAGATTTTTCATTTATAATGAAATTTCCAATACCTAAGTGTGGTTTAACACTGTAAAATAATAAATAAATTATAGAAAATGTATGATTCTGGCAAAATTTAGGCATTTTCATAAATTTCCAGAGACTATATTTCGAAATAGCAACACGTAACGCCATCTATTTATTTGTTTTTGGAACTACAACGGGGATGGGATACCATGGTAATACATAATTACAAAAATCTCGTGACAAATGTTGCTAGTAGCAAAATTACCTATGGCACTACTAATAGGTTGGGGAGACTCCAATGTTGAAACACTTAGACTTTGAGTGTTTTTGGCGGAGTTTCCTTTTAATTAACAATATCTTTATGCCAGCCTGAGGTTAACATAATTACCTACTTTTATATTTTTAATATACCTACCTATACTTCGCTTAACACCTACACAGTCGATATCTAAGTACCTAAGTATAAATCGTCTTTGGTATATAGTTTAATATTTACAAAGTGCAGTCCCGAGCTGAGTACAAGCTTTTTTAAATGTAGGTATGAATGCAGTTTTTCTTGTTACTAAAATCGAATCCGATGACATGGTTTCCGATAGATATCATGCATAGGTACATTAAGCGTGACAGTGCAAATCTAACCAGCAATCGTTGCCCCTCAGCTCGCAAATGCGACGATATACCCGCAAATAAAAAAACGGGTAAATAAAATCGAATTCTCAATTTGAAATGTTAAATAAGTACTTAGGTACTATTTCGACCACCAACTACAGACGTGGCAAAAGCGAAAATTACACAGTATTTTTAGGCAAACGACATCGATCCGAAGACAGATCCTGCAGGGAAAAAGCGATCATGCTTATCGAGGGTACCTATTAATTAGCGCCGGATTTAGAAGATTATACTCACTCGCAGTGGACAAAGAGACTGCGAGGATTGTCAGCCAAATGTAGACTTTTCGCTGGCCAAGGTTGTGAAGATGGCGGAGAACCTGAGACCGCGTTCGATTGTGTAGCAGTTGATTTTGTAGTCAACTTTACAATATTTTCAATGGAAAAGGTACTTAGTGTTGGGAAAGTAAAGTGCAGTGTATAGTATAAAGTGAGCGCCGGAATCCTCGGAGTAAATATGTTCAGTGGCCGGAATGTAAATTCGCAAATAACTTTAGCAAAAGTGAAACGTGACCTGCATAAAAATGAACGGAAGTGGATTGCCGTGACAAGGGGAGGATGATGCAGCAGATGATGATGGTAAGCTCATAAAATAATAGATGCATACAATCAATATTTAGTTATTTAGTAGTGTTGATGCGGGGGGGGACATCAATGAAAATCCCAAAACTATTTTTACACTCGTATTGTTCGTTTTTACATGAAGAAGAAGAAGAAGAAGAAGAAGAAGAAGAAGAAGAGGAAGAGGAAGAAGAAGAGGAAGAGGAAGAGGAAGAGGAAGAGGAAGAAGAAGAAGAAGAAGAAGAAGAAGAAGAAGAAGAAGAAGAAGAGGAAGAGGAAGAAGAAGAAGAAGAGGAAGAGGAAGAGGAAGAAGAAGAGGAAGAGGAAGAGGAAGAGGAAGAGGAAGAGGAAGAAGAAGAAGAAGAAGAAGAAGAAGAAGAAGAAGAAGAAGAAGAAGAAGAAGAAGAAGAAGAAAAGAAGAAGAAGAAGAAGAAGAAGAAGAAGAAGAAGAAGAAGAAGAAGAAGAAGAAGAAGAAGAAGAGGAAGAAGGTTAGGTTAGGTTAGGTTTTTTTTTTTTTTTTTTTTTTTTTTTTTGGACCATCTGTCTTTATTAGATTTTTTCCCGCTATTTTATACGGGGCTTTCTATTGGTACATTTTTATTTAGGAATATTGTTTTAAGCTAAGTTTTGCAAAGATAATTGAACAAAAGAGGTTATATTTTAAGACAGATGGTGAAACAAGAAGAAAATTATATAAAAATATATAGTATATCATAATAGTACAACTTTTTTTTTTTTTTTTTTTTTTTTATTTTTTTTTTTTTTATATTATACATGATATTTATTTTAGACATAGACTTATTTTATATTTGATACTTATAGCTAATATCTTACAAATCAAGTTTTGTTAAAATGTTTTAGGTTGGAGACGATTGATATGACAAACTGCTCAAATGAATTAATACAGCTGTCTCGATTAAGGAGGGAATTCAATAAAAATGGATCGATGTTAAAATGATTACAGATATTAGTGTGTTGAAATCTTGCTGAAGCGAATCTTGGACAATGTAAAAGAAGGTGGTCGATACTTTGTACACTGGTGTCATCACACGGGCACAAATCGGAGTTGATTATTTTAAAACGGTGGAGATACTCTTTGTGGTACCCATGCCCAGTGAGGATCTGCGTTAGTGCAAACCCGGGCCTGACTTTCGCGAGAAGCGCTCTCACGCTAGACAGGTCCGGGCACCACGCTCGCGTTCTGGACCCCTGCTGGGCACTTTGATACAGGCGCTCACTCTCCACCGTAGACGTTGTTCTGGCTCTTGACTTTACGAAGCTAATTGGAAACTTATGGTAGTCAGGGATCTTGTGCGACTGACCAGCCTCTTTCGCAGCTCTATCAGCCGTTTCGTTTCCAAATGTGCCAACATGTGATTTCACCCAGATAAAGTCAATGGTTCCCGAGTGATTTTGGATAGTTTTTTTTTTTTTTGTGGTTAGGTTAGGTTAGGTTAGGTTAGGTTAGGTTAGGTTAGGTTAGGTTAGGTTAGGTTAGGTTGGGGCACTTGTCAGACAACCTTCTCGTGTGCCCAAGGCTGCTTGTCCCTTATGGATATGAGGGATCCGGGGGGAACGGCAGCCGAGGGCCGGTGTGCCCTGTTAAGTTCGACAAAAACTTTCCCCGTGGCTGCTACCTAGGGGGATCTTGTTGTCGAATGAACTGATGGTCTGACGGGGGGGGGTAAACTTCTCCGCGCGTCCCTCTGAATAGCAGAGGGCGCAGTGGATGAAGCCGGGACGTACCGGCTTGGCGTGCTTCCTCACGGCCGCCGAGCAGGCACCGGAAGAAGTGTTCTTCCGCCAACGTCCCGAGCTCGGAACTCCGCAGGGTCCCTAGGGCCTTGTGGAACTGAGGGCCTTCGGGCTGCGAGGAAGACAACCTCTCTAAAAATTACCCTGGCGGACCCCTCTGGCGGTTCTGGGATGTGGGTGGCTTGGCGACTAGGTCATAAGCAGGCTTACTTGCCTTGCCACCAGTCTCTTACTGTCGGAGGTAGAAGCTGCTGAGTGAGACCAGGGTGAGGCTGGTTTTCTCTCTAGCGGCCCCGTGAAAGGGCAAGTCGTGTCGCACGCCCGTGAAAGGGATGTGTGGCATGAACAAGCCTGTGGGCTGCATGAGGAAGAAAACCTCTTTAAAAAATTACTTCTGGTGGTGGAGTTTTCCGACGGTTTTGGGATGTGGGTAGCTTGGCGACTCGGTCGTGGTTCTTTAGGTCGACTGACTTGCCTTGCTACCAGTCCCTTAACTGTCTGGGAGAGGAAACTGCTGAGCGAGGAAGAAAACCTCTTTAAAAAATTACATCAGGCGGTGGAACACCGAAAGGTGGGAAGCCGCTGAGTGGGTTCGGAGCGAGGCCGAACCTGCTCGGGATGGAGGCGGCAACGGGTCGTTGGCAACATCGGCCCTATCCGCCTGCCCCGTAAGGGGCGGAGTGGTACCCCCTGCCAAACAGGGGGCTTTTCGGATTCGCGGGTGGTTGGGGTGAGGGCTCTGGCTGCCCATCATGCGGGTCTCGGGAGGGCGGCGATATCAGGGAGACTCGGTATTGTCGTGAGCTCCGCGCACGTGGTGTTACAGCCATGTGCGTGGGTTTCGGTCGTGGCTATGGGTGCCATTATCGGGACTGTGCTCTGTGCAAACTGCGGAGGGTCACTGGTGCGTTCCAATTGGAGATCCCAGAGTCCCTCATATGCAGTGAGGAGGGTCACCGGTCGGTTTTAGTGAGTCGTCGAGTGCTCTTCGAGTGCTCGATAAACCTCACATACCTCCAGTTACGTTCCCTCGACGTAACTGGAAAGTCTGTATGCAGATTTCCGCCCGTCAAAAAAAAAAAAAAAAAAAAAAAAAAAAAGGTTACTCCCGGGGCACTTGGTCAGACAACCTTCTCGTGTGCCCAAGGCTGCTTGTCCCTTATGGATCCTAAGGATCCGTGGGGAACGGCAGCTAAGGGACGGTGTGCCCTGTTAAGTCCGACAATAACTTCCCCCTCGCGGGGGATCTTGTTGTCGGATAACTGATGGTCTGACGGGAGGGAGCTTCTCCGCGCGTCCCTCTGAATAGCAGAGGGCGCAGTGGATGAAGCTGGGTTGAGAGGGAGAGCTTCTCCAAATCTGTTACCAGAGGCGGAGGTAGCTGGAAGAGTGGGCGCGGCGTGCACTTACCCTGCCGTCGTGCAGGTAAGGGGGTTCATCCTCTTTATCACCACTCAGAAATCGTTATCCCACAACAATGAGTCTTGGGGCTCTAGTGGGACCGAGGGCGTTGGCTTGGCCGCCCGTGCCGCGAGGAAGATTAACCTCAATAAAAAATTCCTGAAACTAGTTCGGCGATCGCAGCGACAAGGTTTGGGCCCAAGGGCTCGGGCGGGCAGTATCCCGCCTGCTACTGCTTTCCACGTTAGGGTACCTGCCGACCCCCTGACGTATTTAGGCTTCCCCGGCCACATGGCCTCTGGTCGGGGTGACTGTTAGTTGCCTAATTCTCGTGGGTTTGAATATGGATATCTCAAAACAAAAAACAAAAGACGTTGGTGGCCGTAAAGGCGTAGGTGAAGAGGGTGGCGCAGTTGCGCGAGTGTCTGTTGGACGACAGGCAAAGTCGGGAGAAGGTAGAGACCTGTGTCTTCCGGAGAGTTCGGGAGCTTCAACGCGAAGTTACGCTGAAACAGCGAGGGGACGACGCAGAGTTGTCAGCAGTCAGAGAGGGTCAGCGAGCGATGTATCGCTCATGACAGTCTCTGACGCAGACTCGGTAACGAGTGAGTGCAGCGTGAGCCTGGAGCAGCTGCCTCCTTATTGGAGGAAGCAGTTCGAGGCTCACGCAGAGCGAGGGAAGCGGCAGCATGTGGAGGAGCCTGGCTCAGAGCTGGTGTCGTCGGACGACGACGGAGCTGCGTCAGCTGCCTCCTCATTGAAACTGTCCTCCAAAAGAGGAAGAGGGCGCTCGACGGGCCAATACATTGGGCTTGCCAAAGCTCAAGCCCACCTGAAGGCCCTGCGAAAGGAGGAGAAAGAGAGGGCGGTCGCCGCAGAGATGGAAGCCATGTTGGCCAAGAACAAGGCTAACATGGTGGTCCATCCGCCCTCGCCGTCTCCAGAGGAAAAAAGTGGGCTGGCGCACGACCTAGTTAAACAGGTCGAGGAGGCCACTAAAGTGGTGCTGCAGGTGGCAGCAAAATCGGGTAACCTGAAGGGCACCTTTGTAAAGGGCCTGAAGGAGTCTGCAGCCTCGATAAGGGCTGCAGTGGAGGAATTGGCCGCCTCCAATACATCGGAGGAAGTTGCGAAGCTCCAAGCCGCTAACACCCGTCAGCGGGTAGAAATCGCGGAGCTTCGCAAGGAGCTGGCGGAAATAAGGGCCGAGGTTCGCCAAGCCCCGAAGGTCCCGACGAGGGAAGAAACTCGCCGGGAGTCTGATAAGCCAGGAAGCCAGGAGGAGCTAGTGCGTTTGATCATGCAGCAAGTTGGCGGCATGATCAACGCAAGGTTTGATGGGATGAAGGATAGGCTCCTGCCGGAGAAAACGCTTCGTCCGCCCTTAGCTGCGGATCAACGGGCGAAGCCTGCTCCGGAAACCTCCAAATCCAAGGCAGCCCAACCACCCCCGGCTGAGCCTAAAAAGCCAGCCCAAAAGAAGCAAGCCAAAAAGCCGAAAGAGAGTGCTGCCACAGCGCAGGCCTCTCATGAGGGACAGCCTCGAGATCCGCCACCGGATAACGTGACCGCAGAAGAAGGGTGGTCTAAGGTCACAAAGCGCGGGAAAAAGGCCAAGGCGGCCAAGGCAGCCAAGGCAGCAGCGCCAGGGAAGGATGCCAAGGCTAAAAACGCCAAGGCAAAGAAAAGAGGGGCAGCCAGGCCTGCAAAGCTACGTACTCCCCGGTCTGCTGCCGTAGTCATCACGCTGCAGCCGGGTGCAGAAGAGCAGGGAGCGACGTACGCCAAGGTGCTTGCGCATGCCAAGTCAAAGATCGACTTGGCTAGCTGCGGCATCTCATGCCTACGTTTTAGGAAGGCGGCCACCGGTGCACGCATTCTCGAGGTTCCAGGGGAGACCAGCGGCGTAAAGGCTGACTCCCTTGCGCAAAAACTTCGAGAGGCTCTGCCGGAAGGCCTGGCGAAGATCTCCAGGCCTGTTAAATGCGCAGAGTTCCGCATAACGGGCCTGGACGACTCAGTCCAAAAAGAGGACATCGGGAATGCTGTGGCGCAAGGCGGCGGCTGCCCTAAAGAGGAGGTGAAGGTGGTGGGCGAGATCAGGCTCACCCAGCAAGGTTCGGGAGTTGCAGTGGTGAGCTGTCCAGTAGCCGCTGCCAAGAAGATAGGCGCAGAAGGCCGGTTATTGATCGGTTGGGTCTCGGCTAGAGTGGAGCTGCTCCGGGCCAGGCCCATGCGGTGCTACAAGTGCCAGCATACCGGCCACACAAGGGCCCAGTGCACCGCAGAGGAGGATCGCAGTAACGATTGTTACCGGTGTGGAAGTCCTGGCCACAAGTCGGCGACTTGCCTGGCAGCGCCAAGGTGTTCCCTTTGCGCTGCAGCAGGCAAACCGTCGGCGCATCGGCTGGGAGGCAAAGGGTGTGCACCTCCGAAAGCACGGAGAAGCGGAGCGGCGAACGCTTCCAGTGCATCTCATCCCCCACAAACCGGGGATGAGAGGCGAATGGAAGCAGATTAAAGAGAGCGGGGGGCCGGAGGAGGAATTTTCTCCTCCAATCTCCGGCCCCCATGAAACAGGCCTGACGGTAGTACCGGGGGGTTCTACCGTCCCAGAAGGGTCTAAAGGTGGCGCGCGTGGGTGTTCCGCGCGCCCCTCTCTCTCCGAGAGGCTAGGTGGGAGGCTGCAGCCTCACCAGTCGAGGGGGCTCTTTTAGAGCCAACGCCGCCGGGGCCGTGGAAGAGTGCTAACGCGTGCCCATAGCCCCGGCACTAAGGCGTCCCCGAGGGAACCCCGTCAGGTTTTAGTGGGTGCGAGTCCCACATAACCCTTTCGCCGCACCCACGGCGGAAGGGTATGCATAAGGCATTTCCTGACGTTAAAAAAAAAAAAAAAAAAAAAAAAAAAGGTTAGGTTACTCCCCCGATGGATTCCAATCTTGTCGCGATGGGGGAGCTCAGTAGCCGTGGTTGGTGCTCCACGGTGAAGCTAAAAGGAATCCAAGGAGGGGACGCTCCGAGTAGGCCTGGTGCTAAGCCCGCTCTGGATGCGTCCGAGGAGGGTGCGGGGTCGGAGTTCTCTGTCCCTGCAGCCAGGAGGGGTCGCGGGAGGAGAGGCGTGTCGGTGTTTCGTTGCCGCTCGCCCTATCTTCCGCGACCAAACGGTGGCGCACCGTTTGATGCGTTGGTGGCGGGGCCGCAGGGGAAGAGGAGTGTCGGTGTGTCGTTGCCGCTCTCCCTGTCCTCTGCGGCCGTTTGGTGGTTTTGCGGCGGAGCCAAGGCATGATCCGCCGCGGAGAGCGGGGCGCCGGAGTAAGAGATTCCTCCAGTTTCTCCGGCCCCCAAAACACAGGCCGTGGCGGTAGTACCGGGGGGTGCTACCGCCCTTGAAAGGCCTAGAGGTGGTGCGCGTGGGTGTTCCGCGCGCCCCTCTTTCTCCAGAGAGACGCGGTGGGAGGCAGTCGCCTCACCGCAGTAAGAGGAGCTCGTCATAGAGCAGACGCCGTCGGGGCCGCGGAAGAATGCGAAAGCGTACCCGTAGCCCCGGCAAATGGCGTTAAGAGGACCCCGTCGGTTTTTAGTGGGTGCGAGTCCCACATATCCCTTCCGCCGCCCCCACGGCGGGAGGGAATGCATAAGGCATTTTCCGACGCAAAAAAAAAAAAAAAAAAAAAGGTTAGGTTAGGTTAGGTTTTTTTTTTTTTTTTTTTTTTTTTAATTCTGCGTTCACCACAGACTACTGGGTCCGTGCCTTTATTTATAATTTCTTTATTACATTGATCTTATTATTTATTAATATCTTATATTGAAACTACTTAGCAAAACTAAAGGAAACATTTGGGATTAGGGATTTTTGAGGGATTTTATATTTAATACGATTATTTAAAAATATACTTAATATTATAATTTTTTTTTTTTTTTTTTTTTTTTTTTCTTATTTATTTATTTTTATTATATATATTCATTTATTTACTTTTTATTATTTCTTTTTATTTGTTTTTTTTTTTTTTTTTTTTTTATATATATTATATTTTCTTAGACTACTTACAAACTCTTGATATATTACTATTTTGATTTTAACATTACTAGGTTTACAATTTTACAAGGTTTTGAAAATTTACTTAAATTATTTTACACTGACTATTTTTATGTATTATACCCCTCCACCTCCGTCACCACTTCCGCCAGGGTACTCCAAACAACAGCGTTGCGGTCTTTTATAGCCATCTTGAGATTGTAATCAAGGATTACTTTTTCTGGCACGGCCGTTGCTTGCTTCATGAAATTCCCTATCGCGTCGTCGGTGTCGTCGGTGTAATAGGTGCAGCTACCCGTGTGACGTGATATGGCTACGACTGCATGGGGAACGCTGTCGTGTAGCCCTATCCTGCTTCTGGTGTTTATTATAATCACCGTCTCGTAAGACAATCCCTGTGCTTCGTGGACTGTAAGCATGCGCGACCCGTCACCTGCCCTAAAACCCTGGCTCATAAGGGTTTTCTTCTCTTCCTGAGTGTGAACTAAGAAGAGTGTGTTGGGGAGGTTTCGGGGAATCTGCGCGCCCGTGTATGCTTTCAGCTTCAGAGACTGTATCTTTCGTTTCGATGAGTAAATGCCAGAGTAAACTTCTTGCAGGGCATAAGCAACATCCATTGGGTTCCGGTGCGTTAACAACAATTCCTTGCTGATGTTTGTGACAAGGTTTGGGCGATTGTACTGTATATCGAAGAGGTTATCTCTGTCGATAAACGGTAATTGGTTAACGTCTCCAATGAGAACAATTTCACCGGCTCCGGCCAACTGAGACGCCATGACGATGGCTCCGAAATGGTTCATTAGGGCTTCGTCAATCGTGAGACGATGACATTTTCCTCTGAATCCATTTACTAGAACTGAAGCCATCGTGCGCACTTTGGTCTTAGCCAGGTCTCCTATGCGCTGCGCTAGCTTTTCTTTCAGATCGCTGGCCGCCTCAATTGTTGACGTTATGACGGTGTCCTCGTTGACATTGAAGTTCCTAACTACCCATGTTGTTTTTCCGCACCCAGGAACTCCATTGATCCATTCAATGTGTGGTAGTTTCCAATGGCTCCAATCTACCGTTCGACTTCCTGAAATGGTTTCACCCATTTTTAGGATCTTGTCGTCTGGCATTATGATGGTACACTTGGCAACGACCACAATTGGATCTTCTGCTGGAGTTTTGAATTTTATGTGGCCTGTTCGCTCCGTCTCCTCCTCATTTTGCTCCACAAAGCCACCTGACGCATTGTAGGCTACCATATAACTATCCGACATTTTCCCTTCGATGACCAGGGAGTTGTTATTGTCGTATATGGCGGCTTCTGCCTCCTCGATTAACACCTTTAAAAGGCTTTTATTTCCTTGCCTAAACGTCTGCAGGATTTTTGCGCAGGTTTGTAGCTTGACGTCTCTAGACGCTTTCGTTATGGCAAGGAATTCGAGGAATGCATTTATTGCGTGGTCTGTTGGGCGCGTTACCGGGATGAGTTTTGGCGGACTGACTTGCCCCGTTTCGGCTTTCGTTGGTGGTGGTTTCGCCGGAGCCTTGGCGGTCTTCTTGCTTTTGGACGCTGCTTTTCCCTTTGGTGGTTCCTTTGATGGCATCCCTATCAGGCTTCGTGCCGCAGCACTGAAGGCACTGACAACTGCATCCAACCTGCTACCTCTGGCGAAGCTCTCTTTAGGCGGTTTTCTGGTTTGTTGCTCCATTTCCCTCTTATCGGCTGCTTTTTGTTGGACGCGTTCGGATCCACTGATCGATGTTGGTACCGGGTGACCCCAGCAGTTGGTGGATGTATTCCAGTCATGTACTTTAAGGAAGCTTAGGTTGTCTCCCCTATTTTCGTACATGATAACCTCATGGTGTTCAGAGGCTTTTATACATCCCAACAGATCCGCGATTTCACCTTTCGCGTACTCGATCACCAACGCGTCCACACTTATTTTGCGAGGGATGGTTTCCTCGTCAGCCAACTCTCCGATCATTGTGAGCATCGAACTTACCGGTGCGAATGGTCTCCTTCCCTCTAACTCGAGCAGCACAATCGTTTTGTTCTGCGATCGTACTAGCCGGCATTGGTGGTTTTCGACTTCTATCACCGGTAGCGCACTGTAGACTTTGTAGCGCATTGTTGTTTTCGATGTGCTCCCATTTAGCAGAGATGCTAAGCCGGGGGATATCGCGACTCGACTTGTCTTCCCGACTCGGCAGAAACAGAAACTCAGACCTAGCCTCTCTTCGCTGTTGTCCATGAAGAGAGCTACTCCTCGGATTCTGATGCCGGGCTTGCCTGTCTCTCCGCTCTTAAGGAGCTGTGAGACAGTCAAGCTGTTTGGGGAGGTTTGTTTGGGGATGACGATGGGGATTACGGGGGCCTGTGTTTGTTGACGTTGGGGGGGGGGTAGTGTGCTGTTCCTTTTTGCAGCAACTCGGAAGATCTTCTCAGCGTAGGATAGAAAATAAGGTCTGCTCTTTGGATCTGCCATTATATGGTGCAGATCTGACTCGTCCAAATTTCTATCGATCTGAGTTTCGAGATCTTGCCTTGCTGCCATGAAACGGGGGCAGTGTAGGAGGATGTGCCAGACCGACTCGCTGACATTGTCGTCGCACTCACATCCTGGGCTATCCTTGAGCATGAACCTGTGGAGATACTCGGCGATCCCTCCATGTCCCGTCAGAACTTGCACTTGAGTTGGCGTCAGTTTCGAAGTCCGCGTAATTTTGTACGCTGTTTCCACTGATGGAAGAAACTTACGAGTGACTGCGCCTGTGCTGGAGGTCTCGTATCGATCCTGCCACTTGCGGATCGATTCCTCTCTGATTTTTCTTCTGACGTGAGATATAGGAATCTTGTCATAGTCTTGGGCGGAGTCACTAAGTGCGGCTGTTTTCGCGAGCTCGTCGGCTCTTTCGTTTCCAGCCGTTCCTATGTGCGCCCTCAACCAGTACATCCGAATTTCTCTTCCCTCGTTGACGATCTTGCTGATGTTTTCCCTCACGCTCCTCACTAGGGGGTGACTCAGTTTTGGGTTGCGGAGCAGGTCGAGTGAGGATCTTGAGTCACTCAAAATGCTGACAACTGGGTCTCTGCTCGAGCATACCATCTGGGTGGCCCTGTGAAGTGCGTAGAGTTCCGACTGGAAGACCGTACATGCAGGGTGTAGTTTGAAGGTAGCAAAGTTGGTCTCGCCTCCTTCATCCCACCAGGTTAATGCTGCTCCTACTTTTCCTTCTATCTTACTGCCATCCGTGTATATTTTGGGTCCTGTGATGGGTTGTGTGGTGTCTTCTAGGAGCTCATACTCGATGGATGTTAGTGTGGAGGGGTGCGGTTGATCTCTGTGTGGCACTCTGAGTTCAAGCTCCGTTTGGGGGGGGAGATAACTAAGGGACAGGGATTTCTTAGATCTGTATAGATTTGCCGCCTCTTGGATCCTGAGATCTAGTGGCAGCAAACCCGACAGAACTAGGGCTGATGTGAGGGAGACTGTGCGATATGAGCGGCACACCTTTTGGGCGAATCCTCTTTGTATGGCGTTGAGCTGGTCTTGGTTCATCTGCAACTCTACGGCTTTGGACCATGCGCTGGAGGCGTACGTCATGATTGGCTCCACAACTGCGATGTATATAGTTCTCGTAATCTCGCTGTTGAGGCCCCACGTCACTTTTGCAGCACACGCTAGTTGTTTATAAATGTCCGCTACTTTCTTACACTGGGCGGATACGTGTGATTTGAAAGTGAGTTTTCGGTCGATGATTAGGCCTAACAGTTTGACTTCCTCGACTAGGTTCAGTCTTGTCCCTGACATGAACAGTTGGGGTGTGTCGTACTTCAACTTTTTGGTGAGCACCATGGCATTTGTCTTGTGTGGTGCGAAGTTGAGCTTGTTACGTACGCCCCAAGCTGTTACTTTTTCCAGCGTGTTGTTGGCTTGTTGGTTTATGTTGTTGGTTGACTGACCTGTGAAGACGAGAACAACATCGTCCGCAAATGCTTGACAGTATACTCCTTCAGCCTCCAGTTCCTGCAGTAACGAGTCTAGGATGACATTCCAAAAGGTTGGTCCTCCGATGGAACCTTGAACACAACCCTTTGTTGTTTCCTTCTCGTATTCTGCTCTGGCGTAGTTGACCTTTATTTTCCGGTCGCTGAGGTATGAGCATACCATCTCGTAGAGGTTGCGCGGACATCTTTTATTCGCGAGTTGGTTTTTGAGTGCGGGCCACCATGCGTTATCGAAGGCCCCCTCTATGTCAAGAGAGATTAGAAGTACGATGCTTTTGCTTTGCACTCCTGCTCTTATGTACTCTACAAGGTCATAGAGGGCGTCCTCGGTTCCTCGCTGCGGCATGAAACCGTACTGTTTGATGTTGAGAGTTGGGAGTATGTGCCATTGGAGCCGGCCGACCATTAGCTTCTCGATGATTTTTCCTAGAACTGATAAGAGACCTATGGGACGGTACGATTTGGGGTGCGTGTAGTCCGTTTTCCCAGGTTTGCGGATTATGACCACATGTGCCGTTTTCCATTGCGTGGGGAAGTATCTTAGCGATAGACATTTATTAGCTATCGCCATGAACACTTCTCTTTCGCTTCGGATTGCTTCGACACAGATGTCAGCTGTGAGCCCGTCTGGACCGGGGGCTTTCTTGGGGTTTAGTGCTAACAGCACCATTTCCAGTTCAGCTGATTTAAAGTGTGGGTCATCTTCCGCAAGGACTTCTGTTGGGTTCTCTTTCGTTAGTTCTCGGAGTTCCTTGTGACACTGTTGGTCTGTGTTCTCGGAATCATCTGGATAGAACGTTTTTGCAAGAAGTTCTGCCGACTGTTGTGGGGATAGAGTATTTCCTTCTGGGCTTCTCAGGAGCATGTCTTCCTGCCTTCCTGAAGTGTTTCTTATTACTCTATAGATCTTATCCCACATGCTTTCTCTTTCCTGGGTTGTGCAGAACTTCTTCCAATTTTCTGTTTGAGCTTTCTCGACTGTGGCCGTGTACTCCAGTTTGGCGTCATGGTACTCCTTTATGACGAATTGCAACCGTCGGGGGGCTGCGTTCCTAATTCTCCTTTTCTTTCTGAGAACCTCTTTTTTAAGATCGTCAAGCGCACTCGTCCACCATGGGGGTTTTGATGCCCCTTTACATGTTCCTGCCGATGGGATGGTTTGCTCGCAGGCTTTGTGGATGGCTTCGGTGTATGCTGTGATCTTTTCTTCGAGTTCTTCTTTGTTTTCAGATTCTCTTATAGAGGCAGTGGTGATTTCACTCTCCGCAAAGGTGGACCTAAGCAGGGCCCTGAACTCGGACCATTTGGCTTTCTTGGTGTTATATTTGCGGGTGGTGATAGGCCTGAGAGTTTCCAGGGCTTTTCCTAGGCGCAGGGTGAAAGTAATGGCATTGTGATCTGATGTTATGAGATCACAATTGACTTGCCACTTTTCTATCTTGCCTAGCAATGACACGCTGCACGCGGTGACGTCTACTATACTTGTACAGGCTCTGCCGTCCCTGAAAACCTCGAAGGTTGGTGTGTCACCGACATTGAGAATCTGAAGTCCCATTTCATTTAGGAAGGCGTTGTACGCAGCCCCTCTTTGGTTTTCCAGAATGCTGCCCCACCAGTGGCTCCAGGCGTTTACGTCTCCAGCTACTATTAGATGTTGTGTTGGTAGCTTTCTGCACGATTTCTTTATACGCTCGAGATACGGTGCTATGTCCTCTTCTCCGTCAAGGTAGACTGAAACTACTCCCAGTTTGAGACCACCTCCGACCAACATGACTGTCGCCTCAGTCTCGGTTACCAGCTGGGGGTCGTGGATGACCTCCAGCTGATTTCCGAAGACGATGACGGCTGCCTTGACCGGAGTTTGTCTATTTAGGGTACATTGGATGACTTGTGTACCTGGGTGTTGTTTTAGGATGCCGTTTTTTCCAACGTAGGGTTCCTGAACTAGGGCGATCGAGATGCCCTTATCCTTTGCAACCTGAAGTAGTTCCGCTGTTGCTACTTTTGAGCGTTGTAGGTTCGCTTGGATGAAACGCAAACCTGTTCCGCTTGACCTTGAAGAGGACGAGTTTTGGTGCTGTGGGGCGCCCTTAGCAGTACGATATGCGGGACCGCGCTATAGCGTCCCACTTTTGTCGCTCAGGGCACTCGTTGCTGAAGGCATTGTGTGCTTGATCCGCTGTTGTTCCTTGTGCAGCAGAGCAGTTTTTGCATTTTGGTGGATCGCCCTCTTGTCTGCTCCTGCATTCTTCCCAGGAGTGGGACCTTCCGCAGTGACTACAGAGTTGGTCCTTTTCCTGGCAAACTGCCTTCGTGTGGCCGAATCCTAGGCATTTGGTGCACTGTACCAGTGGGGAGTGGTCCCACACTGGACGGTACTGAATGCCTATGTGAACTTTTCCAGCCTCCAGAAAGCGCTTGTGAATGGGAGCGGAGACTTCCAACACCACGTGGCACTCGAGGTTGTTACGTGCCCTTTTCCTGTACCTAACCTTTATGGTACTCTCTTTTAGATCCACATCTTGCAGTAGGCGGTTGTTTTGTGCCAATAGTGTTTCCACTATGTGCGGATCTTTGTGGTGGGCGAGGACGTCCCTGACGATGATGAGGGGGTTGCCTGTTTTCGCAACTTCTGCTTTCAGTCCCTTATCCAAACTTACTCTTTTTTGCACTAGAGCCAGATCCTCTCTTGAGCTGCAGCTGAGGACCACCTTGCTGTTTCTTGCCTTCCTGACCTTATCAACCCTAGCTCCACTTGTTTTTGTGTCCAGAGCTTCCACGATTCGATCGATAACGTTATCCCCAGTGTTGTTGGGGTCTGTGGACGTTATGATGAGAGTGTGATTTGGTCTGGTTGGTGGTGGCTTAGCGGCGACCTTTGCGTAGGTAGGTTTGTTCCATGTTCTCTCTTCTGCTTTGGAGAGTTCTGCCTCTAAGCTTAAGGCCGGTGGAGGTGTTCTCATCTTTTCCTGCCGCAGTGTTCGTAGCTCCGATGTTACCGCTTCCAGTTTCTCTGTTATCGGACTTATGTGTTCCTCGATATTAACTAGAATCGGCTGAGCTACGGTTTCAGGATCTTTGGAGGTGACGGTTATTGCTGTTAGCATATCGCGGATTTCCGTCATTTCCTGCTTAACTCCTGTATCGACTGTCTGCGGCTGGGGTTGATTTGTTAGCTGGTGGGTCAGGGTCTCAGCGGTCTTTGAGAGGATCTCTTGCGTCTTTTCCTGGTCTTTTTGCAGACTTCTGCGGAGTTCATCCAGCTGGTTCTGTAGGCTTTCCACTCCAGTTTTCAAGCCAGAGTGGTCCTTCCTTAGGAGCTCTTGACCTAAGTTCCGATCCTGGCTGGCAATGCTCTCCCCAAGAAGTCTTAGACGCTTGTCTAGATCCTTGATGGCTTCTGCTGTCTCTTTGATTATTCTGTGTGGTTCCTGGGTCTCGTACCCTTGCCAATCGCGAATCGCCCTCGTCTCTTTTAGCGAGTTGGTGATGTCGCTTCTGGCTTCAGATAGCTCCAGGCACAGTTTTTTACTTAACTCGGCGATCTGTTTGTTGTGAGCTCTCTCCACTCGAACAAGTTCAGTGGCGTGTCTGGTTCTTTCGCGCTCCAGGTTTGTGATGTGTCTGGATCTTGAGTCGGACAAGGAGAGAACTATCTCATAGAGGGTCTGCAGGCCTTCGAGTGCTATGACTTTGCACTCTCTCTTCATGTTACCTGCGGATTCAAGAGCGTCCTTACCTCGCTGCATTGTTTCGTTGGCCAGTTTGGTGGCCACGTCCATTTCTACCCCCATCCTCTTACCTGTCTGCTCGACTAGCATGCTGCGTCGTACTTTAGGGGGGATAGGGGTCGCCAGTTCCAGTAAAGATGTTTCCGACTCGTCGTCCGACATCAGTTGCTTGGGTGGAGAGATGCCGCATTGTTTCCAATTGATGACCTTGTCCGCCGCCGAAGAGGGGTCCTGTGATAAAGAGGGGGCAGATGTACTTACCTCTGGTTGAGTGAGGGACTCCTTTGACCTTCTGCTTCTTGGTGGCACCTCTGGACAGCCGGTAACCTGCACTGTTCCTTCCGACAATGCCTTCTTCGCTGCGGGAGCCTCATCGACTTTCAACGGCGGTGCCAGTTTTTCTGACCTAACAGATTTGGCGGCTGTTTCCTTCTTGAGAACTTTTTCTCGCAACGATCGCTGTTTGGTGGATGCGGCTGTAGCCAGAGGGGCAGCCTTTGCTTTGGGGGCTGATTCGGCGATGGATGAGGTTGACATTTTGATTTTGTACTAGTCTAAGTTGCCTACTTAACGTTTAAAATTATACAATATTATTATTATTATTATTATTATTATTTTTTTTTTTAATTACTATTACTATATCTAAATTTAATATTAAACTAACCTAGGTTGTTTCCTTCTCGCTGATGTTCTGCGGGAGTTTGCTGAGTAGAGTCTTGGTGAACGCGCCAAAGCCTTGATGGAAGGGCTTTGCGTGGTGAGTGTTGACCGGTGGCGTGTGCTGATCCAGGAGATGATGGGTCCAGTTGTTGGTCCTGAAGATTTCTGGTTCCTTCCTGTTGTTGAGCTGGTGTGATGCTGAAGGTTTTCGGATCTCAAGGTAAGGGTGGGTGGGTAGAATAAGGATTCTATTGGGGCCAATGTGTAGATCTTTTTATCCCGGTTCCAGGGATGGTTAGGTTAGGTTAGGTTAGGTTAGGTTAGGTTAGGTTGGGGCGGGCGGGTCCTGTGTTTATCCATTAATAGTTGGTTTTGCCTAGCTCCGGTCTTGGATAAACGCAGGGCCCTTCTTACGCCGCAGGGGTTCGCGGGTAAGAAGGCAAATGGTCTTGGGGGAGAGCGCAAGTCGTGATGATCCCCAAGGCAAGTCTGTGGTTGCTTCCTTCACGAGGTGCCGCCTGTTATTGGTCTATTTCCTTCTGAAATAGACGCAACAGAAACCACAGGCGCCGGCTTACGCCCTTTTTAGGGCGTGTCGGTGGGGTAGGCTTGGGAACTATGGGTGGGGCTTCTCCGCGCGTCCCTCTGTTCAGCAGATGGCGCAGCGGACGAAGATAAGTGGGTTGTGGGTCGGGCGAGTTGCCGTTGTGGGGGGGTGTTTATTTATTTATTTATTTATATGTATTTATTATTTGTTTATATGTTTATATTGTCGAGAGGGAAGGCTCCTCCAAGTCTGTTTTCAGAGGCGGAGGAAGCGTTTGTAGTTGGGTGTGGTGGCACTAACCCTGCCACCGGGAAAGATTACGCCATCTTACCGCCGGTTCTGTACTGTCGCTTCAAAGACCCCTTACCGGGCGTTAAGGTGGTACGTTGAGGCAGTGCAGACCGAGGGGGGCTTGCCTTCATTGGCCGGTCTCAGAGAAGGAAAACTCGACATAAACCCTACGGATACCGGGGGACCTCCGTAGTATGTACCCTTCCCTGGCTACAAGGGCTCTGGTCGGGGTGACGAGTATTTCCCTACTACTCGTGGGATTTAGTATGGAAAATAAACAATTAAAAAAATCGTTGAAAAGTGGTGGTGGTCGTAAGGACCTGTGTAAAGCGGAGAGTTCGGGCGCAATAGCGCATAGTTACGCCAGCAAGGCGGGCGGAAGTCGCAGTGTTGCGGTTTCGGAGAAAGGTTCGGACAACGTGTCGAACGTGGGCGTTTCGGACGCGGAGTCAATGTCCAGCGATTGTTGTGTGACTCTGGAGCAGCTGTCTCCCTATTGGAGGAGCAAGCTCGAGTCTTGGGAAGCTCAAGCTGGCAAGCGGCGGCACGAAGAGGATTCTGTCTCGGAGATTGCTTCGTCAGACGATGAGGCTTCTCCGGCCAATTCAATGGTGCTTTCAGCCAAGAGAGGAAGAGGTCGCCCTCCTACGACGGGTGTTTATGTAGGAAAGGCAAAGGCCCAGGCGGAGTTGAAGGCTTTGCGTCGCGAGGATGAGCGACAAAGGTTTGAAGAGGAAGTTGCAGCTAAAGTCGCGCGCAACAAGACTACTCGGGTGGTTGCCCCTCCGGAGCGTCCTAATGTGGAGAATAGCTTAGCGGCGGAACTGGTGAAGCAGGTCCAGGATGCTTCCCAGATAATCCTGGAAGTGGCGACAAAGTCTGGGAACCTTAAAGGAACCCTGACTAAGGCCTTGAAGGACTCCGCAGCATCTATAAAGGCGGCTGTGGAGGAGCTGAGCAAGCGGTCGGTAACGGAAGAGACCGTCATGCTCCAAGCGGACAACGCTCGTCTTAAAAAGGAGATGGCGGAACTCCGAAGGGAGTTCGTTGAATTCAAGGCGAAAGTGTCGGAGAACCAGGCGTCTCCAGCGAAGGGTGGTCAGGCATCATATCCCCAGAGCGAGAGCAACCGGCAGCAGGAGGAGCTGATGCGGTCAGTGCTTTCGCAAGTGGGGAGCATGATAAATGCCCGCTTTGAAGGTATGGAGGAGAGGCTCCTACCTGAGAAGAGAAGCCGCCCCCCTCTAGCGGCTGATCGGCGCAATGCTGCTGCTGCTGAGGATAATGGTCCTACTCTTGATCCCAAGGTCACTCCTGGAACTGGTCATCCGGCTCCGGAGGCTCCAAAGGACAAGAGTAGGAAAAAGAAGGGAAGGTCTGAGGCCACCAGAGAAGCGGCAGGACCATCGCAGAGGCAACCGCAGGATCCCCCTGCAGCACCGGAGACCGTGGACGAAGGCTGGTCCACGGTTAATAACAAGCGAGGGAAGAAAAAGAAGAAGGTGGTCAAGCAGCCTGTTGGGACCCAGAGGAGACCCACAGCTGCCAAGACTTCAAAACGGGCGAACGTCAAATTACGGCCTCCTCGGACTGCAGCAGTAGTAATTACTCTGCAGCCAGGAGCCGAGGAGAAGGGGACTACGTATGCCAGTCTTCTGTTAGCTGCAAAGGCAAAAATCGACCTTAGCAGCTGTGGCATCACCAGCCTACGATTCCGAAAGGCGGTGACAGGAGCTCGTATCCTCGAGGTAGTTGGGGGAGAAGCCAGCAACGAGCAAGCGGACTCCTTAGCTCACAAACTGAGGGAGGCTTTGGGAGAAGAGGTTGCTCGGGTCTCAAGACCCACAAAGTGCGCCGAGTTGAGAATCTTCGGATTGGACGACTCGGTGTCGAAAGAGGATATTGCGGCTGCCACCGCTCAGCGAGGGTGTTGTCCGGCTGAGGCGGTAAAAGTGGGTGAAATAAGGCGCTCTCCACAAGGCACCGGAACAGTGCTGGTAAGCTGCCCCGTCGCAGCTGCCAAGAAGATGGGCGAAGGCGGCCGACTGCTGGTTGGCTGGGTGTCGGCCAGAGTGGAAATGGTGCAGCCTAGGCCACTAAGGTGTTACCGCTGTCTAGAAAGCGGTCACGTGAGGGCACAGTGCACTGCAGTGACCGACCGCAGCGGTGAATGCTACCGTTGTGGTCAGACGGGTCACCAGGTGGCGACCTGCGTTGCCACCCCGAAATGCTCGATCTGTGCAGCAGCTAATAAGCCCTCAGCGCACAGGTTGGGCAGCAAGTCGTGTGCTCCTCCTAAACCAAGGAGAAGCAAGGCTCCGAAGAAAACAGCCACTGAAGGGGCTGCTTCCCATCCCCCGTCACAAACTGGGGGAGAGATGGAAGCAGATTAAGAAGAGCGGGGGGCCGGAGTTTTCCATCATCTCCGGCCCCCATAACACAGGCCATGACGGTAGTACCGGGGGGTACTACCGTCCCTTAAGGGCCTAGAGGTGGCGTGCGTGGGTGTTCCGCGCGCCCCTCCCTCTTCTGAGGATCCGGTGAGAGGCAGTCAGCCTCACCGTAGAGGTGCTCTCCCCAGAGCAGACGCCGTCGGGGCCGCGGAAGAATGCGAAAGCGTGCCCGTAGCCCCGGCAAATGGCGTCAAGAAGGACCCCGTCGCGGTTTTAGTGGGTGCGAGTCCCACATATCCCTTCCGCCGCCCCCGTGGCGGGAGGGAATGCATAAGGCATTTCCCGACGTTAAAAAAAAAAAAAAAAAAAAAGGTTAGGTTGGGGCACTTCCAAGGCTGCTTGTCCCTTATGGATATGAGGGATCCGGGGGGAACGGCAGCCGAGGGCCGGTGTGCCCTGTTAAGTCCGACAATAACTTTCCCCGTGGCTGCTACCTAGGGGGATCTTGTTGTCGAATGAACTGATGGTCTGACGGGGGGGGTAAGCTTCTCCGCGCGTCCCTCTGAATAGCAGAGGGCGCAGTGGATGAAGCCGGGACGTACCGGCTTGGCGTGCTTCCTCACGGCCGCCGAGCAGGCACCGGAAGAAGTGTTTTTCCGCCAACGTCCCGAGCTCGGAACTCCGCAGGGTCCCTAGGGCCTTGTGGAACTGAGGGCCTTCGGGCTGCGAGGAAGACAACCTCTCTAAAAAATTACCCTGGCGGACCCCTCTGGCGGTTTTGGGATGTGGGTGGCTTGGCGACTAGGTCATAAGCAGGCTTACTTGCCTTGCCACCAGTCTCTTACTGTCGGAGGTAGAAGCTGCTGAGTGAGACCAGGGTGAGGCTGGTTTTCTCTCTAGCGGCCCCGTGAAAGGGCAAGTCGTGTCGCACGCCCGTGAAAGGGATGTGTGGCATGAACAAGCCTGTGGGCTGCATGAGGAAGAAAACCTCTTTAAAAAATTACTTCTGGTGGTGGAGTTTTCCGACGGTTTTGGGATGTGGGTAGCTTGGCGACTCGGTCGTGGTTCTTTAGGTCGACTGACTTGCCTTGCTACCAGTCCCTTAACTGTCTGGGAGAGGAAACTGCTGAGCGAGGAAGAAAACCTCTTTAAAAAATTACATCAGGCGGTGGAACACCGAAAGGTGGGAAGCCGCTGAGTGGGTTCGGAGCGAGGCCGAACCTGCTCGGGATGGAGGCGGCAACGGGTCGTTGGCAACATCGGCCCTATCCGCCTGCCCCGTAAGGGGCGGAGTGGTACCCCCTGCCAAACAGGGGGCTTTTCGGATTCGCGGGTGGTTGGGGTGAGGGCTCTGGCTGCCCATCATGCGGGTCTCGGGAGGGCGGCGATACCAGGGAGACTCGGTGTCGTCGTGAGCTCCGCGCACGTGGTGTAACAGCCATGTGCGTGGGTTTCGGTCGTGGCTATGGGTGCCATTATCGGGACTGTGCTCTGTGCAAACTGTGGAGGGTCACTGGTGCGTTCCAATTGGAGATCCCAGAGTCCCTCATATGCAGTGAGGAGGGTCACCGGTCGGTTTTAGTGAGTCGTCGAGTGCTCTTCAAGTGCTCGATAAACCTCACATACCTCCAGTTACGTTCCCTCGACGTAACTGGAAAGTCTGTATGCAGATTTCCGCCCGTCAAAAAAAAAAAAAAAAAGGTTGGGGCACTTGTCAGACAACCTTCTCGTGTGCCCAAGGCTGCTTGTCCCTTATGGATATGAGGGATCCGGGGGGAACGGCAGCCGAGGGCCGGTGTGCCCTGTTAAGTCCGACAATAACTTTCCCCGTGGCTGCTACCTAGGGGGATCTTGTTGTCGAATGAACTGATGGTCTGACGGGGGGGGTAAGCTTCTCCGCGCGTCCCTCTGAATAGCAGAGGGCGCAGTGGATGAAGCCGGGACGTACCGGCTTGGCGTGCTTCCTCACGGCCGCCGAGCAGGCACCGGAAGAAGTGTTCTTCCGCCAACGTCCCGAGCTCGGAACTCCGCAGGGTCCCTAGGGCCTTGTGGAACTGAGGGCCTTCGGGCTGCGAGGAAGACAACCTCTCTAAAAAATTACCCTGGCGGACCCCTCTGGCGGTTCTGGGATGTGGGTGGCTTGGCGACTAGGTCATAAGCAGGCTTACTTGCCTTGCCACCAGTCTCTTACTGTCGGAGGTAGAAGCTGCTGAGTGAGACCAGGGTGAGGCTGGTTTTCTCTCTAGCGGCCCCGTGAAAGGGCAAGTCGTGTCGCACGCCCGTGAAAGGGATGTGTGGCATGAACAAGCCTGTGGGCTGCATGAGGAAGAAAACCTCTTTAAAAAATTACTTCTGGTGGTGGAGTTTTCCGACGGTTTTGGGATATGGGTAGCTTGGCGACTCGGTCGTGGTTCTTTAGGTCGACTGACTTGCCTTGCTACCAGTCCCTTAACTGTCTGGGAGAGGAAACTGCTGAGCGAGGAAGAAAACCTCTTTAAAAAATTATATCAGGCGGTGGAACACCGAAAGGTGGGAAGTCGCTGAGTGGGTTCGGAGCGAGGCCGAACCTGCTCGGGATGGAGGCGGCAACGGGTCGTTGGCAACATCGGTCCTATCCGCCTGCCCCGTAAGGGGCGGAGTGGTACCCCCTGCCAAACAGGGGGCTTTTCGGATTCGCGGGTGGTTGGGGTGAGGGCTCTGGCTGCCCATCATGTGGGTCTCGGGAGGGCGGCGGTACCAGGGAGACTCGGTATTGTCGTGAGCTCCGCGCATGTGGTGTAACAGCCATGTGCGTGGGTTTCGGTCGTGGCTATGGGTGCCATTATCGGGACTGTGCTCTGTGCAAACTGCGGAGGGTCACTGGTGCGTTCCAATTGGAGATCCCAGAGTCCCTCATATGCAGTGAGGAGGGTCACCGGTCGGTTTTAGTGAGTCGTCGAGTGCTCTTCAAGTGCTCGATAAACCTCACATACCTCCAGTTACGTTCCCTCGACGTAACTGGAAAGTCTGTATGCAGATTTCCGCCCGTCAAAAAAAAAAAAAAAAAAAAAAAAGGTTAGGTTAGGTTAGGTTAGGTTAGGTTAGGTTAGGTTAGGTTAGGTTAGCGGCCCCGTGAAAGGGCAAGTCGTGTCGCACGCCCGTGAAAGGGATGTGTGGCATGAACAAGCCTGTGGGCTGCATGAGGAAGAAAACCTCTTTAAAAAAATACTTCTGGTGGTGGAGTTTTCCGATGGTTTTGGGATGTGGGTAGCTTGGCGACTCGGTCGTGGTTCTTTAGGTCGACTGACTTGCCTTGCTACCAGTCCCTTAGCTGTCTGGGAGAGGAAACTGCTGAGCGAGGAAGAAAACCTCTTTAAAAAATTACATCAAGCGGTGGAACACCGAAAGGTGGGAAGCCGCTGAGTGGGTTCGGAGCGAGGCCGAACCTGCTCGGGATGGAGGCGGCAACGGGTCGTTGGCAACATCGGCCCTATCCGCCTGCCCCGTAAGGGGCGGAGTGGTACCCCCTGCCAAACAGGAGGCTTTTCGGATTCGCGGGTGGTTGGGGTGAGGGCTCTGGCTGCCCATCATGCGGGTCTCGGGAGGGCGGCGATACCAGGGAGACTCGGTATTGTCGTGAGCTCCGCGCACGTGGTGTTACAGCCATGTGCGTGGGTTTCGGTCGTGGCTATGGGTGCCATTATCGGGACTGTGCTCTGTGCAAACTGCGGAGGGTCACTGGTGCGTTCCAATTGGAGATCCCAGAGTCCCTCATATGCAGTGAGGAGGGTCACCGGTCGGTTTTAGTGAGTCGTCGAGTGCTCTTCAAGTGCTCGATAAACCTCACATACCTCCAGTTACGTTCCCTCGACGTAACTGGAAAGTCTGTATGCAGATTTCCGCCCGTCAAAAAAAAAAAAAAAAAAAAGGTTAGGTTAGGTTAGGTTAGGTTAGGTTAGGTTAGGTTAGGTTGGGGGGGGGCACTTGTCAGACAACCTTCTCGTGTGCCCAAGGCTGCTTGTCCCTTATGGATATGAGGGATCCGGGGGGAACGGCAGCCGAGGGCCGGTGTGCCCTGTTAAGTCCGACAATAACTTTCCCCGTGGCTGCTACCTAGGGGGATCTTGTTGTCGAATGAACTGATGGTCTGACGGGGGGGGGTAAGCTTCTCCGCGCGTCCCTCTGAATAGCAGAGGGCGCAGTGGATGAAGCCGGGACGTACCGGCTTGGCGTGCTTCCTCACGGCCGCCGAGCAGGCACCGGAAGAAGTGTTTTTCCGCCAACGTCCCGAGCTCGGAACTCCGCAGGGTCCCTAGGGCCTTGTGGAACTGAGGGCCTTCGGGCTGCGAGGAAGACAACCTCTCTAAAAAATTACCCTGGCGGACCCCTCTGGCGGTTTTGGGATGTGGGTGGCTTGGCGACTAGGTCATAAGCAGGCTTACTTGCCTTGCCACCAGTCTCTTACTGTCGGAGGTAGAAGCTGCTGAGTGAGACCAGGGTGAGGCTGGTTTTCTCTCTAGCGGCCCCGTGAAAGGGCAAGTCGTGTCGCACGCCCGTGAAAGGGATGTGTGGCATGAACAAGCCTGTGGGCTGCATGAGGAAGAAAACCTCTTTAAAAAATTACTTCTGGTGGTGGAGTTTTCCGACGGTTTTGGGATGTGGGTAGCTTGGCGACTCGGTCGTGGTTCTTTAGGTCGACTGACTTGCCTTGCTACCAGTCCCTTAACTGTCTGGGAGAGGAAACTGCTGAGCGAGGAAGAAAACCTCTTTAAAAAATTACATCAGGCGGTGGAACACCGAAAGGTGGGAAGCCGCTGAGTGGGTTCGGAGCGAGGCCGAACCTGCTCGGGATGGAGGCGGCAACGGGTCGTTGGCAACATCGGCCCTATCCGCCTGCCCCGTAAGGGGCGGAGTGGTACCCCCTGCCAAACAGGGGGCTTTTCGGATTCGCGGGTGGTTGGGGTGAGGGCTCTGGCTGCCCATCATGCGGGTCTCGGGAGGGCGGCGATACCAGGGAGACTCGGTATTGTCGTGAGCTCCGCGCACGTGGTGTAACAGCCATGTGCGTGGGTTTCGGTCGTGGCTATGGGTGCCATTATCGGGACTGTGCTCTGTGCAAACTGCGGAGGGTCACTGGTGCGTTCCAATTGGAGATCCCAGAGTCCCTCATATGCAGTGAGGAGGGTCACCGGTCGGTTTTAGTGAGTCGTCGAGTGCTCTTCGAGTGCTCGATAAACCTCACATACCTCCAGTTACGTTCCCTCGACGTAACTGGAAAGTCTGTATGCAGATTTCCGCCCGTCAAAAAAAAAAAAAAAAAAAAGGTTAGGTTGGGGGACCCCCCACAGTGCTTGCGTCCACGTCGCGTCCCCTGGAAACGATCCCCAGTTCTGACCACCGTAACGGAGTGGCAGACTGGGCTCGGCTAAAGTGCACTGTGCGTTGTAGATTCTCTTGCGTTGTTCTACAACATTGACGGAGGCAATGCCTAAATTGCCAAAACCAGCGCGGGACGCCTCCGGGCGTTTCCTAAAAGGCCCTTCTCAGGGCCAACCCGACGACGGAAAGGCGGTTGGCCTATGTGGTCGATCGGGCGATTTGTCGGACACGGAGTCGGACGCCAGTTCGATGTCGGAGGGCGGCCCTCTCGTGGCGATCACGGAGGGCCAATCGAGAAAGCGGGCCTTCATGAAGGATGGATCTGGCTCCTCGGAGTCGGCGACGACGTCGAGGAGCAAGCCTAAGCTGCTCAAAGCTAAGGGCAAGAAGCGGGTCGCCATTGCTGATACCCACGAGGTGGGCTTGGTCGACGCACAACGCCAGCTGAACCTGGCTCGTCGGGCGCAGCTCCAGCAGGACCTGGAAGAGCAGGTCGCTGCTAAGGAGCAGCAGGCGCGTGCTGCGCGAGCCAAGGCTGGCTACGGCGCATCCTGCGTCCGGTACGAGGACCACTCCTTGGCCGAGCTGGAGCGCATGGCGCAGGAGGATGAGAGGGAGATAGTGGAGGTCGCCTCTAAGTCCTCCAACTTGAAGGGGACTTTTCAGAAGTCCCTAAAGTGCAGGGCCGCGAGCATGAGCGGAATCGTCCGTGAGCTGGTGCAGCGCACTGCCACGGACGAGACGCGGCATTTGCAGGCGACAGTCGACCGCCTGCAGTCGGAAGTCAGCCAGCTGCATACAAAGCTGGCTGAAGCCACGACCCAGCCTCCTCAGGTTGACCCACAACCGGCGGCGGCTGAAGCCACGGCCCAGCCTACAAAGGCCGATCCCAAACCGACGCCGGCGGCTGAGGGCCCCTCCTCCTCCTCTTCCAACCTGGAGGATATTATCCGCAAGGTTGTCATGGAGGAAAGGGCGTTCACGAGAGCCTGCCTCGATGGCATCGAGGACAGACTCCTGCCGGAAAGGCGCCTCCGACCGCCACTAGCCGCGGACAAGAGGCCGAATCAGCCGGGGCCATCCTCCCAAACGGAGGACGCCCAACTCCCCTCGACCACTCCGTCAAACCAGCCGTGGACGGAAGTGGTCAATAGGAAGGGCAAGGCCAATAAAAAGGCGAAAAAGGCCGCCGCCGCCCCTGCCACCCCCACCGCCACCCCTTCCTGCCCGTCCCAGGCGACCGGCAAGGGTAAGGGAAAGGGGAAGGGGAAAAAGTCGGCCCCTAAGCCCGCCGCCGCTGCCCCCGCAGCCAAAAGGGCCACCGCCGGTGGGAGGAAGCCCCTGATTCCTCCTAAGACCGCGGCCGTCGTAGTGACGCTCACCGCGGAGGCCGCGGAACGTGGCGAAACGTACGAGTCCGTCCTTAAGCGGGCTCGTACAAACGCCGATCCCACCCAGCTCGGGATTGGAGCCGTCACGTGCCGCCGGACCCAAGCTGGGGCTCGAATTTTCGAGTTCCCAGGGGCCCAGGGCGGCGCCAACGCGGACCTCTTCGCAGGCAAACTGCGAGAGGTCATCGCGGACGCGGCCAAGGTGGTCCGGCCTGTCAAGTCGGCGGCCTTGGAGGTGACCGATCTGGACGACTCGGTCACCAAAGAGGAGGTGGTGGCGGCGATCGCAGCCATTGGGGGCTGCGACACCGCAGCGGTACAAGGTCGGGACATCAGGCCCGGCCGCGGTGGCATGGGCACTATCCGCCTGGAGTGCCCAGTCGCCACTGCCAAAGCCGTCGTCGCCAAGGGACGGCTCGCCGTAGGATTTGGTTCCTGCCGAGTCCGGGCACTTGAAGATCAGCCTCTGCGCTGTTTCAAGTGCTTCGGGATCGGGCACACGCGGGCCCTCTGTCCGTCCAAGGTGGATAGGACGGACAGCTGCTACCGCTGCGGCCAGGAGGGGCACAAATCCGCCTCCTGCAAGGCCGCCACGCCGCACTGTGCTGTGTGCGCAGCCAGCGGTCGCCCAGCGGGCCACGTCATGAAGGGGAGAAATTGCAATCCTCCCCCAAAGAAGGGCAAAGCGCAGGCGCCGACCCCGCCTGCTGCTGCTGCGACCGCCGCCCCTGAAGCAGGGACCTCGGCGGCTGACGAGGGAGGTGCGATGTCCGATTGATGGATAGGGTCGAACATCGCATCCTCCAGGCGAACATCAACCACTGCAAAGCAGCCCAGGACCTGCTAATGCAGGTCATGGCTGAGTGGTTGGTGGACGTGGCGGTGGTCGCCGAGCCGTACTCGGTCCCCAGTCGTTGGCTGGGTGATCGGGACGGCTTGGTGGCATTGGTGTCGCGGTCTTCCACAGACTCCCCTCCCCTCTCGCTCTTAGAGAGGGGACCGGGATACGTGGCCGCCGCGTGGGGAGAAATAGCCCTGGTGGGCGTGTATTTCTCCCCAAACCGCCCTCTCCAGGACTTCGAGAACTTCCTCGGAGTCCTAACGGCGGTTGTGGGAAGGGCGGCGCCGCGCCAGGTCGCCGTTCTGGGCGACCTGAACGCTTGGTCGACGGCCTGGGGCAACCCGACGTACAACGTCAGGGGACGCCCCGTCGAATTCTGGGCGGCGTCGTCCGGTGTGTCCCTCCTCAACAGAGGGACGATTCAGACGTGTGTGCGGCGATGGGGAGGGTCAGTGGTGGACGTTTCGTTCGCCACCCCCATCTTGGCCGCCCGCGTCGTGAACTGGCGGGTGGAGATGATGGAGACTTTGTCGGACCACCGATACGTGCGGTTCGACATCTCCATCACCCCCAGCCCCCGGACGACGGCCTCCCAAGGCCGATCGACCTTCCCGCGGTGGGCCCTTACCCGCCTCGACCGCGAGGCGGCTAGGGAGGCGGCGTTCATCCAGGACTGGCTCACGCCTCCTGTTCAAGTCCTGGACGTGGACGCCGCAGCGGCGGAACTCCGGAGGTCCTTGACCGAGGTTTGCAACTCCAGCATGCCTCGGTCTCGCCGTCCGCCCCCCCGACGCGCCGTGTACTGGTGGTCGGAGGAACTGGCGGGGCTACGGGCCGCCTGCGTGGCCGCAAGGCGGGAGTATGCGCGGAGTAGAAGGCGCAGCCGGCGAGACCCCGAAGAGGAGGACCGTCTCTACTCCTCTTATGTAGAGGCAAAGACGGTCCTCAAGTCAGCGATGGCCGCCGCAGATGATGCAGCGCGAGCCGAGATGCTGGAGGGTCTCGACAGGGATCCGTACGGGAGACCATATAAGGCGGCGCGGAACAAGCTGCGCCCCTTTGGTCCCCCACTGACGGAGTCCCTGGAGCCGGCATTGCTGGATGGGGTGGTCCGGTCCCTATTTCCACCGGGGACCAACTTCACCCCACCAGTAATGGACCCCCCGCAGGGTGCTCCTTCACCGGAGGAGGAAGTCCCTCCGGTCACGGTGGAGGAGCTGGCTGCGGAAGTCCTTCGCCTCCGCGCCAAGAAGACGGCCCCCGGGCCAGACGGCGTGCCAGCGCGGGTGGTGGCTCTAGCCACCACCCATATGGAGGGCAGGTTTCGGGACCTCTTCAGCGCGTGTTTTGCGTCTGGGAGGTTTCCGAAACCATGGAAGGAGGGGCAATTGTGCCTCCTCCGAAAGGAGGGACGCCCGGCGGACTCCCCCTCGGCATACCGGCCCATCGTTCTGCTCGATGAGGTCGGTAAGATGTTCGAGGGGATAGTCGCCAGCCGGCTCAATGGCCTCCTGCTGGAGGTGGGGCCGAACCTGTCGGACGCCCAATTTGGATTCCGAAGAAGGCGTTCGACAGTGGACGCGCTGGCCCGGCTCAAGGGCCAGGTAAGGGAGGCCGTGGAGGTGGGTGACGGGGTGTTGGCTGTGTCATTCGACATAGCCAACGCGTTCAACTCCGTCCCCCACTCCACAATCCTTGAGGCGCTCCGTTACCATGGAGCGCCTCAGTACTTGCGGAGCCTCCTGGCCAGCTACTTGGAGGACCGAGCAGTCCTCCTGGTGGATAAAGCTGGCCAGATGCGGCGGTACGGCGCGGAGTCCGGTGTTCCACAGGGGTCTGTCCTAGGACCACTCCTGTGGAACATCGGCTTCGACTGGCTCCTGCGGGGAGCTCTCCTCCGTGGCACGAGTGTCATCTGCTATGCGGATGACACTCTCCTTACTGCCCGGGGGGGGAGCTTTAGGGAGGCGGCGAGCTTGGCCTCAGCCGGCGGTTGCCTGGTCGCGGGAAGGATCCGTCGGCTTGGATTGGGGGTCGCGCTGCACAAGACCGAGGCCGTGTTCTTCCACGGGCCTAGGCAGCGCGTCCCCACTGACGCCCACATAGTCGTGGAGGGCGTCAGGGTCGAGGTGAAGGCCCAGATGAAATATCTGGGCCTGGTGCTCGACAGCAGGTGGCGCTTCGGCCCGCACTTTAGCGGGCTGTCGACGCGCCTGCTGAAGACCGCGGGCGCTCTCTCTTGGCTCCTCCCAAACTTGGGAGGGCCAAAAGCTCGATGCCGGCAGCTATATGCCGGCATCTTGAAAAGCATGGCCCTCTACGGGGCCCCCATCTGGGCGGACTCCCTCCAAAGGAGGGAGAACGCCGCCGCGATCCGTAGGCCCCAAAGGGCCATTGCGCAGCGGGTGGCGAGGGCCTACCGGTCGGTGGGGTTCGCGGCGGCGTGCGCTCTGGCGGGCACTCCTCCTTGGGAGCTCGAGGCGTGGGTGCTCGCCAGAGTGTACGAGTGGACGGCGGGGCGAAGGGCGCTCGGAGAGCGCGTCGCCCCGGAAGAGCGGGAGGCCGTTCGGCGGCAGGCGAGGGACGCGATCGTCCAACATTGGACGGAGGACCTCGCCTCCGCCGCATTTGGCCGCCGAACGTTGGACGCTCTCGGGCCAGTCCTATTGGATTGGCTCGAGAGGCCCCACGGCTTCCTATCCTTTCGTATGGTGCAGGTGCTATCCGGGCATGGATGCTTCGGATCGTACCTGCACCGGATCGGAAGGGAGGAAGCCCCGCTGTGCCACGAGTGTGGCGCAGTAGAGGACACGGCGCAGCACACCCTCGAGGTGTGCCCGTCGTGGTCCGAGCCGCGCCGCGGCCTGACAGCGGTTGTCGGGCCGGACCTCTCGCTTCCCAGCGTGGTCAACTCCATGCTGGGGGGCGAGGTGGCTTGGGCAGCAGTCGCCTCCTTCTGTGAGGAGGTGATGTCACAGAAGGAGGCGGCAGAGCGCGCGCGGGAGGAGGATCCTCTCGCTGCGCCGCAGCGGAGGAGGAGGAGAGGAAGGCCGAGAAGGGGTGGGTGAAGGCGATCATAATCGTCTTCCCTCGCCCCATGGTGGTGAATAGCGGGAGACAGGCGCGGGGGCGCCCTCTCCCGCATTGCACCTATTCACCACCTCCATCGGGCGGGAACGGCCGTTCTGTCGTTCCCGGGCCCCTCCTTCTAGGGAGGGGTGTGCTGGCCCCGCTGTAAAGGTGGGGGCTCGTCGGCGGGGGACTGGATGTAAAGGCTCTGCCGGTTTCCCAGTCCTCCTCCAAAAAGACGATGCAGGACAGCCGCTGGGTCGTTTAGTGGGTATACCGGTGTCTAGACCGGGGAGTCCCACATATCCCCCCCATCCCCCAATGGGGGGGAATGCGTAATGCATTTTTCCCAGCGTCAAAAAAAAAAAAAAAAGGTTAGGTTAGGTTAGGTTCCCCGGCTACAGGGGGCACTGGCCGGGTGTGACCGTTTATATCCCCCATACTCGTGGGTCTAATTATGGAACTTGAACAATTAAAAAAAACTGAAAGTGATGGTGGTGGTCGAGATGACCAAGTTGAGGAGAAGGGTGTTCGTGCAGCTGTGCGAACATACGCCGGTAAGGCGAAGAAAGGGGGTGCTAAGGCACTGAGGTCGAGGTCGCCGCTGAGAGGCTCTTTAGATAATGTATCTAATGTGAGTCTCTCCGACGCGGAATCGATGGCGAGCGCCTGTAGCGTTACGCTGGAGCCTCTTTCCAAATTCTGGAAAGAGAGGCTCTCATCGCATGGCAAGCGGCGGCGGGAAACAGATGGCTCAGCTTCTGCTTCAAGCGATGATGAGGTGGTGCAAAACACTATAGATATTTGTGCCAAAAGAGGGAGAGGTCGTCCTCCAACTACTGGCGAGTACGTCGGTATAGGCAAAGCCCGGGCAGACTTAAATGCCTTGCGTCGAGAGGAAGAACGCAGGCTAGCCGAGGAACAAGTAGCTGCTCAACTGGATAGGCACAAGGCGACGCGAGTAGTGGCCCCACCTATCCCTAAAGAAGCTGATGACGGTGGTCTTGCTTCCAACCTGGTGAAGCAGGTTGACGATGCAGCGGAAGTTATTTTACACGTCGCTGCAAAGTCGGGGAACTTGAAGGGGACCATGTCGAAAGCCCTCAAAGAGTCCACAGCCTCGATAAAGGTAGCGGTCGAAGAGCTTTTTTCAAGGACAGTCTCGGAGGAAACGTCTAAGTTACAGGCGGATAACGTTCGCCTACGAACAGAGTTGGCCGATCTCCGAAAAGAGATGATCGAGATCAAAACTAAAATGGCAACAATGGAGGAGCTGCCATCGGTTAACGTCAATCGATCAGAGACGAGACCAAATCAAACCTCATCTACCCAAGAAAGCAGGGGCTGCCAGCAAGAGGAGCTGGTGCGCTCAATCTTGCTTCAAGTGGGTAGCATGATGAATGCTCGGTTTGAGAATGTGGAGGAGCGATTGCTGCCGGAGAAGAGGACTCGTCCTCCATTGGCAGCAGACAGGCGCAAAGAGGCTGCTTGCGCATCTGAAGCTGCAGCTCCTACTGCTGCTACGGCCCCTACTCCTGAAGCTACTACTTCGCAGCTTCCTAAGGGAAAGGCCAAGGGGAAAAAGAAGAAGGTATCGGATGCTGCTAGGGAGGCAGCGGGGCCTTCTTCGAGGCAGAAACAAGATTCTCCCTCAACTCCAGAGGCGGATAACGCAGGCTGGTCAACAGTGACGAAGAAAGGGAAAAAGAAGAAAGCTGCTACAAAGCAAGCATCTTCGGCTTCCAAAGTCCCTACAGCTGCCAAACCTGCGAAGTCACGAAAGACCAAGCTAAAGGCTCCCCGGTCAGCCGCAGTGGTTATCACTCTGCAACCGGAAGCCGAAGAGAAGGGGGCAACATACGCCCACATACTGACAGCTGCTAAGGAAAAGGTGGACCTTAGTAGCTGCGGTATCAGTAGCTTGCGCTTTCGCAAAGCTGCAACAGGAGCCCGCATCCTGGAAGTGGCTGCGGGTAACGAAAGCGGTATAAAGGCAGATGCTCTGGCCCAGAAGCTGAGAGAAGCGCTGGGTGACGATGTTGCTCGCATATCTAGACCCACGAAATGCGTGGAATTTAGAATATCCGGGCTAGATGACTCCGTCAGTAAAAGCGACATAGCAGCCGCGGTAGCACAAAGGGGAAGTTGTTCGGTAGAATTGGTTAAAGTCGGAGAGATCAGGAGCACTTTCCAAGGAAACGGAACAGCATTAGTGAGCTGCCCGGTCACTGCAGCTAAAAAACTTGCTGAGGAAGGCCGCCTGCTGGTCGGTTGGGTGTCGGCCAGGGTCGAAATGTTGCAGCCCAGGCCGACCCGGTGTTACCGCTGTTTGGAAGTTGGCCATGTTCGAGCCCAGTGTACCGCTGAACACGACCGCAGTGAGGAATGTTATCGCTGTGGGAGAGCAGGCCATAAGTCGTTGGAATGCAATGCCACGCCTAAGTGCTCAATTTGTGCAGCTGCCAACAAGCCATCGGCTCACAGATTGGGCAGTAAGCTTTGCATCCCTTCTAAATCAAGGAGAAGGAGATCTCAAAAGGCTGCGGATCGCCCAGCCACTGGAACGGCAGCTTCAAGCTGCCCCTCGTCTCAGACGGGGGATGAGAGGGTAGGTAGTATGGACACTAGTTAGTATGGCTTTACGTGTTCTCCAGGCGAACATCAACCACTCCGCCAGGGCTCAGGATCTCTTGACCCAGAGCATGGCGGAGTGGTTGATCAATGTAGTGGTTGTCTCAGAACCTTATCTCATCCCTCCCAGAGGTAATTGGGTAGGGGACAGGGACGAAATTGTAGCGGTTGCGGCGCAAGGAGTTGCCATTGAGAAGTCCATTACGGGTAGCGGCTGTGTAGCAGCACTTATAAGTGGAATCATGGTGGTTGGTGTCTATTTCTCACCCAACAGAGTCCTGGCTGATTTTGAGAATTATCTTGTTGATGTCGGGGCTCTGGTTGGGCAGTGTCACCCACATCCGGTGCTCTTGGTTGGCGATCTCAACGCTAAGTCGTCAGCCTGGGGATCGTCAATCACCGATTCACGTGGCAAAGTCTTGGAGGAGTGGGCGTTGGTAAATGGACTAATCGTCCTCAATCGAGGATCGGTTAATACTTGCGTGCGCTGGAACGGAGAGTCCATCGTGGATGTCTCATTCGCAAGTTCAAACCTGGCACGAAGAGTGAGCGGGTGGGAGGTGTTGGAGGGGATAGAGACCTTATCGGATCATAGGTATATCCGGTTCCAGATCGCCTCAACGCCTCACATCCCGTACAGCTCAAACACCACTGTTGCGCAAGGGGACAGCCCACGATGGGCGTTGAAGCGTCTTGACCGAGTCTTGCTTGAAGAAGCGTGTCTGGTCCAGGCCTGGGTGGCGTCATCTACAGCATCGGTGGGAGCAGACATCGAAAATGAGGTAGAGTGGTTCAGCACGGCCATGACCCAAATTTGTGATGCCGCAATGCCACGGGTCGGCCCACATTTGCCGAAACGCCGAGTCTATTGGTGGTCTGCGGAGATCTCACAGCTTCGTGTCAACTGTGTTGAAACAAGACGGGAATACGCCAGACTGCGACGTAGACAAATTCGAGATGAAGAGCTGGAGCTTCAAGCGTACAATACGTACAAAGAAGCCAAACTAGCTCTTAAGCTTGCTATTGTCCAGTCTAAGGGTGGTGCCCGTGACGAGCTTCTAGAAACCCTTAACCGAGATCCATGGGGGACACCTTACAGGATGGTTAGGGAGAAACTGCGTCCATGGGCACCGCCCCTAACACAAACGATGGAGCCTCTTCTGCTGAATAGGGTAATAACATCTTTGTTTCCAGCTAGGGTAGAACATCCCCCACCAGTGATGGCATCATCACAGGACGAACTCGACGAAGACACTGAAGTTCCAGAAGTGTCTGAAGTCGAGCTAAAAATGGCGGTGAAGCGCCTTAGCGTTAAAAACACGGCCCCAGGGCCTGATGGTCTTCCAGGTCGTGTGTGGGTGATAGCATCAAAAACCCTCGGGCCTCGCCTCAGAGGTCTGTATGATGCGTGCCTGGACCAGGGAAGTTTTCCGGTACAGTGGAAGACGGGGCGCCTCGTTCTTTTGAGGAAAGACGGTAGACCAGCAGATACACCTTCGGCATATCGTCCGATCGTTCTGCTTGATGAGGTGGCAAAGCTCTTCGAGCGTATCATCGCCTGCCGCCTCATCGGCCATCTAAACCAGGTTGGACCAAACCTGGCTGAAAACCAATATGGTTTTCGAAGGGGGCGGTCTACAGTTGACGCCATTCTTCAAGTGAAGTCTTTGTCGGAGGAAGCTGTCTCCAGAGGAGAAGTGGTGTTGGCGGTGTCTCTTGACATCGCCAATGCTTTTAATACTATGCCGTGGAGCTGCATATTGGAGGCATTAAAATACCACCGAGTGCCCCGCTATCTTCTCAAAATCATAGCGGACTACTTAAACGAACGCTTTATTTCGTTTGAAAGTCAGGATGGGTGGTCTCGGCACAGGATGCGGTGCGGTGTTCCACAGGGCTCGGTCCTGGGGCCGCTACTGTGGAATATCGGGTATGATTGGGTGCTGCGGGGCGCCAATCTGTGGGGAATCAGAGTAACTTGTTATGCTGATGATACGCTAGTTACTGCTCGGGCGAAATCCTACAGAGAGGCGTCCCTGCTTGCTACAGCTGGAGTGGCGCAGGTTGTGGGCCGTATTAGGAGGCTTGGGCTCGAAGTAGCCCTTAATAAGTCGGAGGCCTTATGTTTTCATGGGCCTCGCAATAAACCGTCGGCAGGGTCTCACATCATTGTTGGTGGTGTCCGCATCGGCGTCGAGTCGACGATGAAATACTTGGGACTCGTCCTCGACAGCCGATGGGACTTTAAACCCCACTTTGAGAGACTCTCGCCCAAATTGGTGAGAACAGCAGCGGCCCTTTCGGGTATTCTGCCGAATTTGAAGGGTGCCAAAGTTGGTTGCCGTAGGCTTTTCATGGGAGTGGTGAGGTCTATGGCCATGTATGGGGCTCCCGTGTGGGCAACTGCTCTCAGCAGCCGGAATATCACCTTCTTGAGAAATCCTCAAAGAGTGATGGCGCTGAGAGTAGTCCGAGGCTACCGCACGGTGTCATTTGAAGCCGCGTGTACGTTGGCCGGATCCCTCCCGTGGGATTTGGATGCAAGAGGGCTTTCTTCGGTTTACTTCTGGAAGAAACAACAGGAGCAGCAAGGACAGAGACCCGCTGCAAGGGAAGTTGAAGGACGGAGGAGCGAAGTCTACGACGCTCTTTTGGACGAGTGGCTCATTAGGTTGTCACAACCTAGCGCAGGCCTAAGAACCATCGAGGCGGTCCGTCCAAATCTCAGACCGTGGCTGAAGAGGGAGCATGGTACGATGACCTTCCGACTAACACAGATGCTCTCGGGGCATGGTTGTTTCGGGAAGTATCTGAACCGGGTCGGAAGGGAACCGACTCCAGAGTGCCATCACTGCACAGAATCAGAGGACTCAGCCCAACATACCCTAGAGTCGTGCCCAGCATGGGTTACCCTTAGGTCGGAGCTCATAAGTGTTGTTGGAAGTGACCTCACTCTTCCAGCCATCGTCAAGAATATGGTTGAGAAAGAGCGAGCATGGAAAGCGGTCATTAGCTTCTGCGAATCAGTTCTGTCGCAGAAGGAAGATGCGGAGAGAGAAAGGGAAGCAATTGCTACCAATCCTATCCGCAGGCGGAGAGCGGGGCGTCGGAGGAGGAGATTCCTCGCGGATCTCCGACCCCCATAACAACGGCCGTGGCGGTAGTATCGGGGGATACTACCGCCCATGAAAGGCCAGGAGGTGGCGCGCGTGGGTGTTCCGCGCGCCCCTCTCTCTCCGAGAGAGACTAGGTGGGAGGCCAACGCCTCACCAGTCAGAGGAGCCCTTTTCAGGGCGGCGCCGTCGGGGCCGTGGAAGAGTGCGAAAGCGTGCCCATAGCCCCGGCGAATGGCGTTTAGAGGACCCCGTCGGTTTTTAGTGGGTGCGAGTCCCACATATCCCTTCCGCCGCCCCCACGGCGGGAGGGAATGCATAAGGCATTTTCCGACGAAAAAAAAAAAAAAAAAAGGTTAGGTTAGGTTAGGTTGGGCGGGTCCTGTGTTTATCCATTAATAGTTGGCTTTGCCTAGCTCCGGTCTTGGATAAACGCAGGGCCCTTCTTACGCCGCAGGGGTTCGCGGGTAAGAAGGCTGATGGTCTTGGGGGAGAGCGCAAGTCGTGAAGATCCCCAAGGCAAGTCTGTGGTTGCTTCCTTCACGAGGTGCCGCCTGTTATTGGTCTATTTCCTTCTGAAATAGACGTAACAGAAACCACAGGCGCCGGCACTCTGTCGGTGGGGTAGGCTTGGGAGGGTGGGAGGGTTGGGTTTACTTCTCCACGCGTCCCTCTGTTCATCAGAGGGCGCTGTGGATGAAGGTGGGAAGAATGGGGGGGGAAGTGGGTTGTTGGGTCGGGCGTGATGCCATTCGTGGGGGGTTGGGGGTTTATTTATTTATTTATGTATGTTTATTTTATTTATATATGTATTTTATTGTGCAGAGGGAAGGCTTCTCCAAGTCTGTTTTCAGAGGCGGAGAAGCGTTAGAGTTGGGCGCGGCGTGCACTTACCCTGCCGTCGCGCAGGTAGGGGGGTTCATCCCTCTTATCACCACTCGATGCTCGTTATCCCACAACGACGAGTCTTCGGGCTCTAGTGGGACCGAGGGCCTTGGCTTGGCCGCCCGGGCTGCGAGGAAGATCAACCTCAATAAAAAATTACCTGAAACTAGTTCGGCGATAGCAGCGACAAGGTTTGGGCTCATCTGGTGACGGATGAGTTCGGGCGGGCAGTATCCCGCCTGCTACTGCTTTCAACGTCAGGGTACCGGCCGACCCCCTGTACGTACTTAGGCTTCCCCGGCCACATGGCCTCTGGTCGGGGTGACCGTTGTTGCCTAATTCTCGTGGGTTCAAATATGGATAAACTTAACAAAACAAAAACAAAAGAAGTAGTCGGTGGTGGTCGTAAGGACCAAGTTGTAGCGGAAGGTAGCTCAGGTGCTTTGGCACGCAGCTATGTCCGTGTAGTAAGAGGGAGTTCTCCTAGCGGTGTGTTGAGCAGCGCTGGGTCTATGGATGGCATCTCAAATGCGGGTGTATCGGACGCTGAGTCGACGTCGAGTTCGCTCAGAGAGGCTCTATGTGAGGTTTCTCCCTATTGGAGGAAGAAGATAGAGTCCTTAGGCAAGAGGAAGCACGAGGGGGATGTTGACTCGCAGCCTGCGTCGACTGACGACGAGGCTGCGTCAACAACCTCCGTCGTGCTGTCGAAGAGGGGAAGAGGACGCCCTCCTTCAACGGGCAGGTACGTCGGGCATGCCGCAGCCCAGGCGAACCTAAAGGCCCTGAGAAAAGAGGAGGAAAGAAAGGTGGCGGAGGAGGAAATGGCAGCCAGGGTGGCTAGCCATAAGGCTAAAAGGGTTGTGCAACCGCCACCGCAGGAGGCAAGCAGTGGACTGGCGCATGACCTTGTCAGGCAGGTGGAGGACGCAACGAAGGTTGTGTTGGAGGTAGCTGCCAAGTCAGGCAACCTCAAGGGGGGGTTTGTGAAGGGCCTCAAAGAAGCTGCAGCCTCTATAATGGCAGCAGTAGAGGAACTGCAGGCCTCAAAGGCATCGGAGGAAGTTGCGAAGCTCCAAGCCGCTAACGCCCGTCAACGGGCAGAAATGGCGGAGCTTCGCAAAGAAATGCTGGAGCTGCGGGCAAAGCTGGCGAACGCTGAGGAGGGTCCCCCGGCTGCAAGAAGACGGGAACAGTCGGCTAATTTGCCTACCTCCTTGCCGACGGAGAAGCAGCAGGAGGAGCTGATCCGCTCTATCATGCAACAGGTGGGTGGCATGCTGAACGCCCGCCTGGAGAGCATGGAGGAAAGGCTCCTGCCTGAGAAGCAGATGCGCCCCCCGCTAGCAGCGGAAAAGCGCAAGGAGGCGGCCTCGGCGGGGGACAGGACTGAGCCGGAGGCTTGTTCAGCCCCTAAAAAGAGCGGGAAAAAGAAGAAAAACGAGGGGGAGACTTCGCAAGGCTTACCAGAACAGCCCCGCGAACAGCCTCAAACAGCAGAGGCTGAAAACGAGGGCTGGTCAAAGGTGACCAAGAGGAAGAAAAAGGCGAAGAAGGCAGCATCGCAACAGAAGGCCTCTGGTCCAAAGCCTGGGCCACTGGGAGGAACTGCTTCTCCAAGCCGCCCAATGAAGAAAAAGGTGAAGCTGCGCTCCCCCCGAAGCGCAGCTGTTGTCATCACCTTGCAGCCGGAAGCAGTCGAAAAGGGCACGACTTACGTGAATGTCTTGCTGGAGGCTAAGGCGAAGGTTGACCTTGCCAGTTGCGGCATCACTAGCCTACGCTTCCGCAAGGCTGCAACGGGCGCACGCATCCTCGAGGTAGCTGCAGGGGACAACAGCGCAGAAAAGGCGGATACCTTAGCCCAAAAGCTAAGAGAAGCCCTAGGCGAGAATGTGGCACGGGTCTCAAGACCCACAAAATGTGCTGAATTTCGGGTTTTGGGACTCGACGATTCAGTGGCTAAGGAGGACTTGGTCGCTGCGGTATCAAGCCGCGGGTGCTGTGCGGCAGAGGCAGTCAAGGTTGGTGAAATCCGCCGCTCTTCACAGGGCACTGGTGTAGCCCTAGTAAGCTGCCCGGTCTCTGCCGCCAAAAAGCTTGCACAGGAGGGCCGCCTGTTGGTTGGATGGGTCTCGGCTAAAATTGAATTGTTGCTGCCGAGACCGGTTCGGTGCTATAGGTGTTTGCAGAATGGGCATGTACGAGCGCAATGTACAGAGGAGGTTGATCGCAGCGAGGACTGTTATCGGTGCGGTCAGTCCGGCCACAAGGCTTCGACGTGTGTGGCTGCACCTAAATGCTCGGTGTGCGCTGCGGCTAATAAGCCGTCAGCGCACAGATTAGGGAGTAAGGCGTGTGCTCCTCCTAAATCAAGGAGGAGCAAAACAGAAAGGACCAAGGCCAGCAGTGAAACGACTGCTCCCGGCCGTCCCCCGGCACAGACTGGGGATGAGAGGGCGCAGATGGACGCAGATTAATGAGAGAAGGGGGCCGGAGTCTCCATCATATCCGGCCCCCGTAATACAGGCCATGACGGTAGTACCGGGGGGTACTACCGTCTCTTAAGGGCCTTGAGGTGGCGCGCGTGGGTGTTCCGCGCGCACCTCTCTCTCGAGAGAGACTAGGTGGGAGGCGAAAATGCCTCACCAGTCGAGGAGCCCTTTTCAGGGCGGCGCCGTCGGGGCCGCGGAAGAGTGCGAAAGCGTGCCCGTAGCCCCGGCAAATGGCGTTAAGAAGGACCCCGTCGCGGTTTTAGTGGGTGCGAGTCCCACATATCCCTTCCGCCGCCCCCGTGGCGGGAGGGAATGCATAAGGCATTTCCCGACGTTAAAAAAAAAAAAAAAAAAAAAAAAAAAAAAAAAAAAAAAAAAAAAAAAGGTTGGGCGGGTCCTGTGTTTATCCATTAATAGTTGGTTCTGCCTAGCTCCGGTCTTGGATAAACGCAGGGCCCTTCTTACGCCGCAGGGGTTCGCGGGTAAGAAGGCAAATGGTCTTGGGGGAGAGCGCAAGTCGTGATGATCCCCAAGGCAAGTCTGTGGTTGCTTCCTTCACGAGGTGCCGCCTGTTATTGGTCTATTTCCTTCAGAAATAGACGTAACAGAAACCACAGGCGCCGGCACTCTGTCGGTGGGGTAGGCTTGGGAGGGTTGGGTTTACTTCTCCACGCGCCCTCTGTTCATCAGATGGCGCTGTGGATGAAGGTGGGAAGAATGGGGGGGAAGTGGGTTGTTTGGGTCGGGCGTGATGCCGTTGGTCGGAGAGGGTTTGTTGAGAGGGGAGGCTTCTCCGAGTCTGCTCAGCAGAGGAGGAGGAAGCAGTTTGAAGTCGGGCGAGGTGGCACTAACCCTGCCACCGGGAAAGATAACGCCATCTTTCCGCCGGTTCTGTACTGTCTCTTCAGCGACCCCTTATCGGGCGTTAAGGTGGTATGTTGAGGCAGTGCAGACCGAGGGGGGCTTGCCTTCATTGGCCGGTCTCAGAGAAGGAAAACTCGAAATAAACCCTACGGATACCGGGGGACCTCCGTAGTATGTACCCTTCCCTGGCTACAAGGGCTCTGGTCGGGGTGACGAGTATTTCCCTACTACTCGTGGGATCTAATTATGGATAAAAACTCAAACAAAATGAATAAAAAAGATGGTGGTCGTAAAGACGTGGGTGTAGCGGAGAGTTACGCCAATAAGGCGGGTGGACGTCGCAGCGTTGCGGTGTCGGAGAGAGTCGCATTAGACAGTATGTCGAATGCGAGCGTCTCGGATGTGGAGTCATCTAGCTCGTGCAGCGCGTTCCTGGAGTCGTTGCCTCCCTATTTTAGGGAGAAGATCAAGAACTATGGGAAACGGCCGCACGAGGAGAACGTTGGCTCGGAGATGGCCTCGTCTGACGACGAGGCTACTCCGGCCAATTTGGCGTTGGTGACTGCCAAGCGCGGAAGAGGCCGCCCTCCTACGACGGGTGCTTACGTGGGAAGGGCGAAAGCTCAGGCGGAGCTAAAAGCTTTGCGTCGCGAGGAGGAGCGACAAAGGTTTGAGGAGGAGGTTGCCGCTAAGGTCGCGCGCAACCAGGCCACTCAGGTGGTTGCCACTCCTAATCGGCTTGACGTCGAAAATAGGCTGGCGACTGATTTGGTGAAGCAGGTCGCCGATGCATACCAGGTGATAGTGGATGTAGCGACCAAATCTGGAAATCTGAAGGGAACCTTCACCAAGGCGCTAAAGGATTCTGCAGCCTCCATAAAGGCAGCTGTCGAGGAGCTGAGTAGACGATCGACGACGGAGGAGTCTGTCATGCTTCAAGCTGACAACTCCCGTCTTCGATCGGAGATGGCAGAACTCCGGAAAGAATTTTCGGAGTTCAAAAGCAAAATGGCGGCCAAAGAGGATCTTCCTCCTCGTAGGACGCCGAGCCAACCGGAGTCATCTACCCACGAAGATAGTAAACGCCAACAAGAGGAGTTGACGCGGTCTATCTTGCTACAAGTGGGTAGCATGGTGAACGCTCGTTTTAAGGGCATGGAGGAGAGATTGCTGCCGGAAAAGAGGTCCAGACCCCCTCTGGCAGCAGACAAGGGTAAGCAGCAGTCTGCTCCCACTCCAGAAGAAGCAACTCCTACCCCTGCACCTGAAAGGGACCAAGCAGCCTCGCAGCTCCCAAAAGGAAAGGGCAAGGGAAAGACATCCAAGAGGGCAGAAGCAGCTACAGAAGCTGCTGGGCCTTCTCAGAGGAAAGCGCAGGAAATACCCTCAACCTCGCAGTCTGCCAAGGAAGGTTGGACTACTGTGACAAGAGGGTCAAAGAAGAAGACAGCGGGGAAGCCAGCTCCTCCAGCTGAGAAAGCTCCCAAGGCTGCTGGGACTGCTAAGAAGGCCAAGAGAAAGCTTCGACCTCCCAGGACTGCAGCTGTGGTGATAACGCTGCAGCCTGGTGCAGAGGAAAAGGGGGCGACATATGCAAGCGTGCTGACCGTCGCCAAAGGTAGAATAGACCTCGGCAGTTGCGGCATAAATAGCCTGCGCTTCCGTAAGGCCGCCACGGGAGCTCGTATCCTGGAGGTGGCTGCAGGAGAGGCAAGTGGCGAAAAGGCGGACACGCTCGCTCAAAAGTTGAGAGAGGTGCTGGGGGACGAGGTGGCTCGGGTCTCAAGGCCCACGAAATGCGCTGAGTTCAGGGTCATTGGTCTGGATGACTCAGTGTCCAAAGACGACGTGGCAGCGGCAGTAGCACAACGTGGAGGGTGCTCAGTTGATGCTGTCAAAATAGGAGAGGTGAAACGCACTTACCAAGGCACTGGGGTGACTTTGGTAAGTTGCCCAGTTGCTGCCGCTAAAATACTGAGCGAGGAAGGCCGACTTTTGGTTGGCTGGGTTTCGGCGAGGGTGGAATTGGTGCAGCCCAGGCCACTTCGTTGCTACCGTTGCCTGGAGAATGGCCACGTTCGTGCTCAATGCAGCGCAGAGACCGACCGCAGCGAGGAATGTTACCGCTGCGGTGAAATCGGTCATAAGGCGTCGGCGTGCTCTGCCACTCCCAAATGCTCGATCTGTGCGGCGGCAAAGAAGCCGTCAGCGCACAGATTAGGGAGTAAGGCGTGTGCTCCTTCTAAATCAAGGAGGAGCAAAACTGAAAGGACCAAGGCCAGCAGTGAAAAGACTGCTCCCGGCCGTCCCCCGGCACAGACTGGGGATGAGAGTTCGCGGATGGACGCAGATTAATGAGAGAAGGGGGCCGGAGTCTCCATCATATCCGGCCCCCGTAACACAGGCCATGACGGTAGTACCGGGGGGTACTGCCGTCTCTTAAGGGCCTTGAGGTGGCGCGCGTGGGTGTTCCGCGCGCACCTCTCTCTCTCGAGAGACTAGGTGGGAGGCGAAAATGCCTCACCAGTCGAGGAGCCCTTTTTAGGGCGGCGCCGTCGGGGCCGCGGAAGAGTGCGAAAGCGTGCCCGTAGCCCCGGCAAATGGCGTTAAGAAGGACCCCGTCGCGGTTTTAGTGGGTGCGAGTCCCACATATCCCTTCCGCCGCCCCCGTGGCGGGAGGGAATGCATAAGGCATTTCCCGACGTTAAAAAAAAAAAAAAAAAAAAAAAAAAAAAAAAAAAAAAAAGGTTAGGTTAGGTTAGGTTAGGTTAGGTTAGGTTAGGTTAGGTTAGGTTAGGTTAGGTTAGGTTAGGTTAGGTTAGGTTAGGTTAGGTTCTCCCCCGATGGATTCCAATCTTGTCGCGATGGGGGAGCTCAGTAGCCGTGGTTGGTGCTCCACGGTGAAGCTAAAAGGAATCCAAGGAGGGGACGCTCCGAGTAGGCCTGGCGCTAAGCCCGCTCTGGATGCGTCCGAGGAGGGTGCGGGGACGTTTTCTGTCCCTGCAGCTAGGAGGGGTCGCGGGAGGAGAGGCGTGTCGGTGTGTCGTTGCCGCTCGCCCTATCTTCCGCGACCAAACGGTGGCGCACCGTTTGATGCGTTGGTGGCGGGGCCGCAGGGGAAGAGGAGTGTCGGTGTTTCGTTGCCGCTCTCCCTGTCCTCTGCGGCCGTTTGGTGGTTTCGCGGCGGAGCCAAGGCATGATCCGCCGCGGAGAGCGGGGTGCCGGAGTAGGAGATTCCTCCAGTTTCTCCGGCCCCCAAAACACAGGCCGTGGCGGTAGTACCGGGGGGTGCTACCGCCCTTGAAAGGCCTAGAGGTGGTGCGCGTGGGTGTTCCGCGCGCCCCTCTTTCTCCAGAGAGACGCGGTGGGAGGCAGTCGCCTCACCGCAGTAAGAGGAGCTCGTCATAGAGCAGACGCCGTCGGGGCCGCGGAAGAATGCGAAAGCGTACCCGTAGCCCCGGCAAATGGCGTTAAGAGGACCCCGTCGGTTTTTAGTGGGTGCGAGTCCCACATACCCCTTCCGCCGCCCCCACGGCGGGAGGGAATGCATAAGGCATTTTCCGACGCAAAAAAAAAAAAAAAAAAAAAAAAGGTTAGGTTAGGTTAGGTTGCAAACGACAGAGTGCCACCACTGTCAGCATTTAGAGGACAATGCTCAGCACACGCTAGAGGACTGCCAAGCATGGGACTCCTCGCGACGTGAGCTTGAGCAAAAAATAGGCAGCAACCTCACACTTCCAGCCGTGGTTAGCGCAATGGCCAACAGTGAAGAGGCGTGGATGGCGATGGTATACTTCTGTGAAGAAATACTTCTCCAGAAGGAAGCCGCGGAGAGGGAACGGGAAGCTCTTTCCGTTGACCCGACCCGCAGAAGGAGAGCGGGGCGTCGGAGGAGGAGATTCCTCCAGGATCTCCGACCCCCATAACAACGGCCGTGGCGGTAGTATCGGGGGATACTATCGCCCATGAAAGGCCAGGAGGTGGCGCGCGTGGGTGTTCCGCGCGCCCCTCTCTCTCCGAGAGAGACTAGGTGGGAGGCCAACGCCTCACCAGTCAGAGGAGCCCTTTTCAGGGCGGCGCCGTCGGGGCCGTGGAAGAGTGCGAAAGCGTGCCCATAGCCCCGGCGAATGGCGTTTAGAGGACCCCGTCGGTTTTTAGTGGGTGCGAGTCCCACATATCCCTTCCGCCGCCCCCACGGCGGGAGGGAATGCATAAGGCATTTTCCGACGCAAAAAAAAAAAAAAAAGGTTAGGTTAGGTTCATGGGTATTGGCTCTAAAAGCTCTTGGACCTCGACTCAGAGGGCTATACGATGGATGCTTGCAGCAGAGCACATTCCCACCTCAGTGGAAGACGGGTCGCCTAGTGCTCCTCAAAAAAGATGGACGCCCTGCGGATTCACCGTCTGCGTACCGCCCCATTGTCCTCCTGGACGAAGCGGCAAAGCTCTTCGAGCGTATTATTGCTTGCCGCCTCATAGGGCATATGAACCGGGTCGGGCCGAACCTCAACGAATACCAATATGGTTTTCGGAGGGGTCGGTCTACTATTGACGCGATCCTGAGGGTCAAAGAGATTTCGGAGGAAGCAGTCTCTAGAGGCGAGGTGGTGTTGGCGGTATCACTCGATATCGCCAATGCATTCAACACTCTGCCCTGGAGCTGCATACTAGCTGCGCTAAGATACCATCGTGTTCCCCCTTACCTCTTTAAGATCATTGAGGATTACCTGTCTCAACGATTTATCTCGTTTAAGACTCAGGAAGGGTGGACACAGCATAGGATGTGGTGCGGCGTTCCACAGGGGTCGGTGCTAGGACCACTCCTGTGGAACATTGGATATGACTGGGTGCTGCGAGGCGCCAATCTGTGGGGAATCAGCGTGACGTGTTATGCAGACGACACGCTTGTCACAGCACGAGGGAAAACCTACAGGGAGGCGGCTCTACTTGCCACTGCAGGAGTGGCTCAAGTAGTAACAAGGATCAAGAGGATCGGGCTAGAGGTTGCTCTCCACAAATCGGAGGCCCTGTGTTTTCACGGACCCCGAAACAAACCCTCGGCAGAGTCTTCTATCGTTGTTGGTGGTGTCCGCATCGGCGTCGAGTCGACGATGAAGTACCTGGGACTCGTCCTCGATAGCCGATGGGACTTTGAAGCTCATTTTAAGAGGCTCTCGCCTAAGTTAATGAAGGCTGCAGCGGCGCTGGCAGGGATCCTGCCCAATTTGAGAGGTGCAAAAGGCAGTTGTCGTAGGCTGTATATGGGAGTCATTAGATCCATGGCCGCCTACGGAGCTCCTGTGTGGGCAACTACCATCAGAAGCCAGAACATCACTCTATTGAGACAACCTCAGAGAGTGATGGCGCTGAGAGTGGTTCGAGGTTACCGCACAGTCTCGTTCGAGGCAGCGTGCGTCATCGCAGGGTGTCTCCCCTGGGACATTGATGCAAGAGGCTTGGCTTTGATTTATTTCTGGCGCAAGCAGGAAGAACAGCGGGGCCAGCTACCAGCCGTAAGAGAGGTGGAAGCACGACGCAAAGAGATACAGGAGGCTCTTTTAGACGAGTGGCTCAGTAGACTGTCACAGCCAAAAGCCGGCTTACGAACGGTTGAAGCAGTCCGCCCCGTTCTGAAAGAGTGGGTATCGAGGAAGCACGGGTCAATCACCTTTCGATTGACGCAAATTTTAACGGGACACGGATGTTTCGCGCGATATTTGTGTAAAATCGGAAGGGAGCAGACCACACAGTGTCATCACTGTGCTGCAACGGAGGATACGGCGCAACATACTTTAGAGGTCTGTCCGGCATGGGCTGATCAAAGATGTGTGCTCACCCGTCAGGTAGGAACAAATCTTTCAATTTCAGCGGTGGTGAAAACCATGCTTGAGAGCGAAGAGTCGTGGAAGGCGGTAGTTTCCTTTTGTGAGACCGTCTTGTCACAAAAGGAAGCAGCGGAAAGGGAGCGAGAGGCACTCGCTACAAACCCGATCCGCAGAAGGAGAACGGGGCGCCGGAGGAGGAACTTCCTCCAACATCTCCGGCCCCCATAACACAGGCCATGACGGTAGTACCGGGGGGTACTACCGTCCCTTAAGGGCCTAGAGGTGGCGCGCGTGGGTTCCGCGCGCCTCTCTCTCTCTCCGAGACATGGTGGGAGGCTTGTTTTGCCTCACCAAATCGCAGGGGCTGTAAAGCCAACGCCGTCGGGGCCGTGGAAGAATGCTAATCGCGTGCCCATAGCCCCGACACAAAGGCGTCGCGAGGGAACCCCGTCAGGTTTTAGTGGGTGCGAGTCCCACATAACCCTTCCGCCGCCCCCACGGCGGGAGGGTATGCATAAGGCATTTCCTGACGTTAAAAAAAAAAAAAAAAAAAAAAAAAAAAAAAAAAAAAAAAAAAAAAAAAAAAAAAGGTTAGGTTAGGTTAGGTTAGGTTGGGCGGGTCCTGTGTTTATCCATTAATAGTTGGTTTTGCCTAGCTCCGGTCTTGGATAAACGCAGGGCCCTTCTTACGCCGCAGGGGTTCGCGGGTAAGAAGGCAAATGGTCTTGGGGGAGAGCGCAAGTCGTGATGATCCCCAAGGCAAGTCTGTGGTTGCTTCCTTCACGAGGTGCCGCCTGTTATTGGTCTATTTCCTTCTGAAATAGACGTAACAGAAACCACAGGCGCCGGCACTCTGTCGGTGGGGTAGGCTTGGGAGGGTTGGGTTTACTTCTCCACGCGCCCTCTGCTCATCAGATGGCGCTGTGGATGAAGGTGGGAAGAATGGGGGGGAAGTTGGTCGTGGGTCGGGCATGATGCCATTGTGGGGGGGTGGGGGTTTATTTATTTATTTATGTATGTTTATTTTATTTATTTACGTATAGTGTTTTTCTTTTGGAGAGGGAAGGCTTCTCTGAATCTGTTCAGCAGAGGAGGAGGAAGCGTTTTTGTTGTTGGGTGTGGTGGCACTAACCCTGCCGCCTGGAAAGATTGCGCCGTCTTTCTGCCGGTTCTGTACTGTTCTCTTCAAAGACCCCTTACCGGGCGTTAAGGTGGTACGTTGAGGCAGTGCAGACCGAGGGGGGCTTGCCTTCATTGGCCGGTCTCAGAGAAGGAAAACTCGATATAAACCCTACGGATACCGGGGGACCTCCGTAGTATGTACCCTTCCCCGGCTACAGGGGGCACTGGCCGGGTGTGACCTGTTATATCCCCCATACTCGTGGGATTCATTATGGAATTTATAAAAAACTTAAACCAAATTGACGATAGTGGTTGCGATGACCAGGGAGAGAAGGATTTTAGCGTATGTGTGCGTAAAACATACGCTAATAAGACGAAGAGAGGTAGTGCTTCGGCACGAAGATCGAGGTCGCCAGTGCGAGCAGATTCGCTAGAGAACCTATCGAACGATAGTCGATCGGTTTCGGATGCGGAATCCATGATAAGCGCTTGCAGTGTCACGCTGGAGCGTCTGCCTTCAAAGTTCTGGAGGGAGAAGGTGGATAAGGTGGCTGCACTTGGGAAGCGGCGTCGTGATGAAGATGGCTCTGCTTCAAGCGAGGATGAGGTGGTTCAAGCCAACTCAAACGCACTTTGTGTAAGTGCAAAAAGAGGTAGAGGTCGCCCTCCTTCGACGGGCCAGTTTGTCGGTCTTGGCAAAGCTCGAGAAGAGTACAAGGCCTTGCGCCGTGAGGAGGAGCGCAAAAGAGCAGAAGAAGAAGTGGCTGCTCATGTTGCTAGCAATAAGGCTGCGCGTGTAGTAGCTCCACCTGTTCACAAGGAGGTAGATAGTGGTCTGGCATCTGGTCTACTGAAGCAGGTAACGGATGCAACGGACGTGGTACTGGAGGTTGCCACAAAGTCGGGAAACCTGAAGGGCGGGATGGTCAGAGCCCTGAAGGATTCAGCATCCGCCATAAAAGCAGCCGTCGAAGAGCTCTTTACGAGGACAGTGACGGAGGAGACGGCAATGCTCCAGGCGGATAACGCCCGCCTACGAGCGGAGATGGCCGAACTCCGCAAGGACATGATGGCATTAAAAGCCAAAATGTTGGAAATGGACGAGCTGCCATCGGTCAACGTCAACCGACATGAAAGGAGGACTACTCAGGATTCATCATCCTCCCACACTAGCAACAACCAGCAAGAAGAATTGGTGCGAACAGTGTTGCTTCAAGTGGGGAGTATGATGAACGCTAGACTTGAAAGCATGGAGGATAGGCTGCTGCCTGAAAAGAGGGTCAGGCCTCCTTTGGCAGCAGACAAGAAGAAAACAGCTTCTTCTGTTCCCGAGAAAGCTGCGCCAAGTCCTGCTATGGAGAAACAGCAGCAAGCGTCAGAGGTGCCCAAGAGCAAAGGCAAGAAGAAGCCTAAAAAGACGTCGGATGTTGCTTCTGAGGCGACAAAACCCTCTCAAAAGCAGCCTCAAGACCTGCCTCCAGTAGCGGAGACAGACGAGGGATGGTCCACAGTCACGAAACGTGGACAAAAGAAGAAGACAGCGGCTAAGCAGGCTACGAAGGCAGCTCCAAAAGCCTCCAAAGCTTCTAAGCCTGCAAAGCAGGCCAAAGTCAAGTTGAGACCTCCCCGATCCGCAGCGGTGGTCATCACTATGCAGCCGGGAGCGGCAGAGAAAGGGGCAACATATGCCAACATCCTGACGGCCGCCAAAGATAAAGTAGACCTTGCCAGCTGCGGCATCACCAGCTTGCGATTCCGCAAAGCTGCTACAGGAGCACGTATCCTTGAAGTAGCTGCGGGTGATGCCAGCGCAGAGAAAGCTGACTCTCTGGCACAAAAGTTGAGGGAAGCTCTTGGGGAAGAGGTCGCTCGGGTCTCCAGGCCTGTTAAGTGCGCCGAGATTAGAATTACTGGGCTTGACGACTCGGTATCAAAGACGGATATTGCAAATGCCATTGCCCAGCGTGGCTGCTGCTCGGTGGAGGCTGTCAAAGTTGGCGAGATAAGGCTTTCTTATCAGGGAACTGGCACCACCCTAGTGAGTTGTCCAGTGGCCTCTGTCAAGAAGCTAGCAGAAGAGGGCCGTCTGTTGGTGGGCTGGACGTCAGCACGAGTAGAAGTAATGCAATCAAGGCCCATCAGATGTTACCGTTGTCTGGAGAACGGGCATGTCAGAGCCCAGTGCACCGCTGAAATTGATCGCAGTGGTGATTGCTACCGGTGCGGTCAGTCGGGCCATAAGTCTGCGACATGTTCTGCTGCTCCTAAGTGTGCCATTTGTGCGGCGGCAAATAAGCCGTCGGGACACAAACTTGGGAGCAAGTCGTGCTCTCCTAAATCCAATAGGAGGTCTTCGAAGGCTGCAAAAAACCCGGCTTCTACGCCGTCGGCTGCTAGCTGCCCCCAAACAGGGGGAGTGAGGGTTGAAATGGAGACAAGTTAGGATGGCCCTACGTTTTCTCCAGGCGAACATCAACCACTCCGCCAGGGCTCAGGATCTCGTGACCCAGAGCATGGCGGAGTGGTTGATTAATATTGCGGTTATCTCGGAGCCATACTTCATCCCTCCCCGAAATAACTGGGCTGGCGATAGGAACGGAGTTGTGGCCGTCGTCGGAAAAGGTGTCGCCATTGACAAGGTGATAAGAGGAGATGGCTGCGTTGCAGCACAGATTGGCGGCGTCATGGTGGTGGGTGTATATTTCTCGCCGAACAGAGTTCTTGCAGATTTCGAGAGCTATCTTGGAGATGTTGAGGCTCTGGTTCGGCAGGGACACCCACACCCAATACTGCTACTTGGAGACTTGAACGCCAAATCTGCGGCATGGGGATCCCCAATTACTAACCCTCGTGGGGTAGTTTTAGAGGAGTGGGCTCTGGCAGTTGGGCTGAGCATTTTAAATAGGGGGTCGGTTAGCACTTGCGTGCGTCCGAACGGAGAGTCGATTGTGGACATCACGTTTGCAAGTCCTAACCTGGCGCGTCGTACAAATGGGTGGGAGGTAGTAGAAGGGACCGAAACTTTATCGGACCATAGATACATTCGGTTCCATATCGTTCCATCTGCTAATACCTCGAGCACCATAAATCGAAGCATTTCTCAAGCGGACAGTCCGCGCTGGGCTCTAAAGCGCCTAGACCGTGAACTACTTGAGGAAGCTTCGTTGGTCCAGGCATGGGTATCTGCACCAAGCTTACTGGCGAGATCAGATGTTGAAGAAGAGGTGGGTTGGTTCTGTGGGGCTATGACGCAAATCTGCGATGCCTCAATGCCTAGGGTGGGACCACACCCACCGAAACGCCAAGTTTACTGGTGGTCGGCGGAAATCTCTCACCTTCGTACAGAGTGTGTTGCGGCACGGAGACTTTATGCGCACCTTCGGCGAAGGCGAAGACGAGATGAGGAACACCTGCAACAGGTGCAAGAGGCCTACGACTCATATAAAGACGCAAAACTGGCACTTCAGGTGACCATTATTGAGTCCAAGGGTGGGGCCCGAGACGAGCTTCTGGAAACCCTGAACCGGGACCCCTGGGGAACTCCCTACAGGATGGTTAGGGAAAAGCTTCGTCCATGGGCGCCACCCCTTACCCAAACTATGGAGCCAATTCTGCTAGATAGGGTAGTCTCTACACTGTTTCCTGTCAGAGAGGCACAAATGCCACCAGTGATGGCACCCTTACAAGAGGAGTATGACGAGGACACCGAAGTTCCAGAAGTGTCCGAAGTCGAGTTAAGAATGGCGGTAAAGCGACTCAGCGCCAAAAACACGGCTCCGGGCCCAGACGGGCTTCACGGCCGAGCATGGGTGGTGGCTCTGAAAGCTCTGGGGCCCAGACTTAGAGGGTTATATGATGGTTGTTTGCAACAGGGCTCATTTCCATCTCGGTGGAAGACGGGTCGCCTAGTGCTCCTTAAAAAAGACGGCCGTCCTGCGGAATCGCCATCGGCATATCGCCCCATCATCCTTCTGGATGAGGCGGCGAAGCTTTTGGAGCGTATTATTGCTTGCCGCCTCATCGGGCATCTTAATCAGGTCGGGCCGAACCTCAACGAAAACCAGTTTGGTTTTCGAAGGGGTCGGTCCACTATCGACGCGATCCTGCAGGTTAAAGCAATTTCAGAGGAGGCAGTTTCCAGAGGTGAGGTGGTATTGGCGGTATCGCTCGATATCGCCAATGCCTTCAACACCTTGCCCTGGAACTGCATATTGGCTGCTTTGAGGTATCATCGTGTTCCCCCTTACCTTTACAAAATTGTGGAGGATTATCTGTCTGCACGTTTTATTTCATATAAAACTCAGGAAGGGTGGACTCAGCATAGGATGTGGTGCGGTGTCCCACAGGGGTCGGTTCTAGGACCACTCTTGTGGAACATTGGATATGACTGGGTGCTGCGTGGCGCAAATCTGTGGGGTGTCAGCGTGACGTGCTACGCAGACGACACGCTTGTCACAGCACGAGGCAAAACCTACAGGGAGGCGGCTCTGCTTGCCACTGCAGGGGTGGCTCAAGTGGTAGCCAGAATAAGGGCAATCGGGCTAGAGGTGGCTCTTCATAAATCTGAGGCCCTGTGTTTTCACGGGCCTCGTAACAAGCCGTCGGCAGAGTCTTTCATCGTTGTTGGAGGTGTCCGCATCGGCGTCGAGTCGACGATGAAGTACCTAGGACTCGTCCTCGACAGCCGATGGGACTTTGGAAACCATTTTAAAAGGCTCTCGCCCAAGTTAATGAAGACTGCAGCGGCGTTGGCAGGAATTTTGCCGAATCTGAGAGGTGCAAAAGGCAGTTGTAGGAGGCTGTTTATGGGCGTCGTAAGATCCATGGCCGCCTACGGAGCTCCTGTGTGGGCAACTTCTCTCAGAAGCCAGAACATCACTCTTCTAAGACAGTCTCAGAGAGTGATGGCACTGAGAGTAGTCCGAGGCTACCGCACAGTCTCGTTTGAGGCGGCGTGCGTCCTAGCAGGGTGTCTCCCCTGGGACATTGATGCAAGAGGGTTGGCGTCCATATATTTCTGGCGGAAACAGGAGGAGCAGAGAGGTCAGAGACCAGCTGCGAGGGAGATAGAGGGACGAAGAATTGAGATACAGGAGGTTCTCTTAGACGAATGGCTCGGTAGATTATTACAGCCAAAAGCTGGCATAAGAACAATTGAAGCCATTCGTCCCGTCTTGAGAGAATGGGTAAAGAGGGAACATGGAGCAATCACCTTCCGTTTAACGCAGATTTTAACGGGTCATGGATGTTTTGCGCGATATTTGTGTCAAATTGGAAGAGAAGAGTCTGTTCAGTGCCACCACTGTACCGCCATCGAGGATACAGCTCAACACACTCTGGAGGTCTGCTCAGCTTGGGTCGATCAAAGGAGTGTGCTAACCAGACAAGTGGGAAATGACCTCTCGCTCACAGCTGTGGTACGAGCCATGCTGGTAAGCGAAGAGTCGTGGAAGGCGGTGCTTACCTTTAGTGAGGATGTCATCTCACAAAAGGAAGCCGCGGAAAGGGAACGTGAGGCTCTCGCCACTGACCCGATCCGCAGAAGGAGAGCGGGGCGTCGGAGGAGGAGATTCCTCCAGGATCTCCGACCCCCATAACAACGGCCGTGGCGGTAGTATCGGGGGATACTATCGCCCATGAAAGGCCAGGAGGTGGCGCGCGTGGGTGTTCCGCGCGCCCCTCTCTCTCCGAGAGACTAGGTGGGAGGCCAACGCCTCACCAGTCAGAGGAGCCCTTTTCAGGGCGGCGCCGTCGGGGCCGTGGAAGAGTGCGAAAGCGTGCCCATAGCCCCGGCGAATGGCGTTTAGAGGACCCCGTCGGTTTTTAGTGGGTGCGAGTCCCACATATCCCTTCCGCCGCCCCCACGGCGGGAGGGAATGCATAAGGCATTTTCCGACGCAAAAAAAAAAAAAAAAAAAAAAAAGGTTAGGTTAGGTTAGGTTAGGTTAGGTTAGGTTAGGTTAGGTTAGGTTAGGTTAGGTTAGGTTAGGTTAGGTTAGGTTAGGTTAGGTTAGGTTAGGTTAGGTTAGGTTAGGTTAGGTTAGGTTAGGTTAGGTTAGGTTAGGTTAGGTTAGGTTAGGTTAGGTTAGGTTAGGTTAGGTTAGGTTAGGTTAGGTTAGGTTAGGTTAGGTTAGGTTAGGTTAGGTTAGGTTAGGTTAGGTTAGGTTAGGTTAGGTTAGGTTAGGTTAGGTTAGGTTAGGTTAGGTTAGGTTAGGTTAGGTTAGGTTAGGTTAGGTTAGGTTAGGTTAGGTTAGGTTAGGTTAGGTTAGGTTAGGTTAGGTTAGGTTAGGTTAGGTTAGGTTAGGTTAGGTTAGGTTAGGTTAGGTTAGGTTAGGTTAGGTTAGGTTAGGTTAGGTTAGGTTAGGTTAGGTTAGGTTAGGTTAGGTTAGGTTAGGTTAGGTTAGGTTAGGTTAGGTTAGGTTAGGTTAGGTTAGGTTAGGTTAGGTTAGGTTAGGTTAGGTTAGGTTAGGTTAGGTTAGGTTAGGTTAGGTTAGGTTAGGTTAGGTTAGGTTAGGTTAGGTTAGGTTAGGTTAGGTTAGGTTAGGTTAGGTTAGGTTAGGTTAGGTTAGGTTAGGTTAGGTTAGGTTAGGTTAGGTTAGGTTAGGTTAGGTTAGGTTAGGTTAGGTTAGGTTAGGTTAGGTTAGGTTAGGTTAGGTTAGGTTAGGTTAGGTTAGGTTAGGTTAGGTTAGGTTAGGTTAGGTTAGGTTAGGTTAGGTTAGGTTAGGTTAGGTTAGGTTAGGTTAGGTTAGGTTAGGTTAGGTTAGGTTAGGTTAGGTTAGGTTAGGTTAGGTTAGGTTAGGTTAGGTTAGGTTAGGTTAGGTTAGGTTAGGTTAGGTTAGGTTAGGTTAGGTTAGGTTAGGTTAGGTTAGGTTAGGTTAGGTTAGGTTAGGTTAGGTTAGGTTAGGTTAGGTTAGGTTAGGTTAGGTTAGGTTAGGTTAGGTTAGGTTAGGTTAGGTTAGGTTAGGTTAGGTTAGGTTAGGTTAGGTTAGGTTAGGTTAGGTTAGGTTAGGTTAGGTTAGGTTAGGTTAGGTTAGGTTAGGTTAGGTTAGGTTAGGTTAGGTTAGGTTAGGTTAGGTTAGGTTAGGTTAGGTTAGGTTAGGTTAGGTTAGGTTAGGTTAGGTTAGGTTAGGTTAGGTTAGGTTAGGTTAGGTTAGGTTAGGTTAGGTTAGGTTAGGTTAGGTTAGGTTAGGTTAGGTTAGGTTAGGTTAGGTTAGGTTAGGTTAGGTTAGGTTAGGTTAGGTTAGGTTAGGTTAGGTTAGGTTAGGTTAGGTTAGGTTAGGTTAGGTTAGGTTAGGTTAGGTTAGGTTAGGTTAGGTTAGGTTAGGTTAGGTTAGGTTAGGTTAGGTTAGGTTAGGTTAGGTTAGGTTAGGTTAGGTTAGGTTAGGTTAGGTTAGGTTAGGTTAGGTTAGGTTAGGTTAGGTTAGGTTAGGTTAGGTTAGGTTAGGTTAGGTTAGGTTAGGTTAGGTTAGGTTAGGTTAGGTTAGGTTAGGTTAGGTTAGGTTAGGTTAGGTTAGGTTAGGTTAGGTTAGGTTAGGTTAGGTTAGGTTAGGTTAGGTTAGGTTAGGTTAGGTTAGGTTAGGTTAGGTTAGGTTAGGTTAGGTTAGGTTAGGTTAGGTTAGGTTAGGTTAGGTTAGGTTAGGTTAGGTTAGGTTAGGTTAGGTTAGGTTAGGTTAGGTTAGGTTAGGTTAGGTTAGGTTAGGTTAGGTTAGGTTAGGTTAGGTTAGGTTAGGTTAGGTTAGGTTAGGTTAGGTTAGGTTAGGTTAGGTTAGGTTAGGTTAGGTTAGGTTAGGTTAGGTTAGGTTAGGTTAGGTTAGGTTAGGTTAGGTTAGGTTAGGTTAGGTTAGGTTAGGTTAGGTTAGGTTAGGTTAGGTTAGGTTAGGTTAGGTTAGGTTAGGTTAGGTTAGGTTAGGTTAGGTTAGGTTAGGTTAGGTTAGGTTAGGTTAGGTTAGGTTAGGTTAGGTTAGGTTAGGTTAGGTTAGGTTAGGTTAGGTTAGGTTAGGTTAGGTTAGGTTAGGTTAGGTTAGGTTAGGTTAGGTTAGGTTAGGTTAGGTTAGGTTAGGTTAGGTTAGGTTAGGTTAGGTTAGGTTAGGTTAGGTTAGGTTAGGTTAGGTTAGGTTAGGTTAGGTTAGGTTAGGTTAGGTTAGGTTAGGTTAGGTTAGGTTAGGTTAGGTTAGGTTAGGTTAGGTTAGGTTAGGTTAGGTTAGGTTAGGTTAGGTTAGGTTAGGTTAGGTTAGGTTAGGTTAGGTTAGGTTAGGTTAGGTTAGGTTAGGTTAGGTTAGGTTAGGTTAGGTTAGGTTAGGTTAGGTTAGGTTAGGTTAGGTTAGGTTAGGTTAGGTTAGGTTAGGTTAGGTTAGGTTAGGTTAGGTTAGGTTAGGTTAGGTTAGGTTAGGTTAGGTTAGGTTAGGTTAGGTTAGGTTAGGTTAGGTTAGGTTAGGTTAGGTTAGGTTAGGTTAGGTTAGGTTAGGTTAGGTTAGGTTAGGTTAGGTTAGGTTAGGTTAGGTTAGGTTAGGTTAGGTTAGGTTAGGTTAGGTTAGGTTAGGTTAGGTTAGGTTAGGTTAGGTTAGGTTAGGTTAGGTTAGGTTAGGTTAGGTTAGGTTAGGTTAGGTTAGGTTAGGTTAGGTTAGGTTAGGTTAGGTTAGGTTAGGTTAGGTTAGGTTAGGTTAGGTTAGGTTAGGTTAGGTTAGGTTAGGTTAGGTTAGGTTAGGTTAGGTTAGGTTAGGTTAGGTTAGGTTAGGTTAGGTTAGGTTAGGTTAGGTTAGGTTAGGTTAGGTTAGGTTAGGTTAGGTTAGGTTAGGTTAGGTTAGGTTAGGTTAGGTTAGGTTAGGTTAGGTTAGGTTAGGTTAGGTTAGGTTAGGTTAGGTTAGGTTAGGTTAGGTTAGGTTAGGTTAGGTTAGGTTAGGTTAGGTTAGGTTAGGTTAGGTTAGGTTAGGTTAGGTTAGGTTAGGTTAGGTTAGGTTAGGTTAGGTTAGGTTAGGTTAGGTTAGGTTAGGTTAGGTTAGGTTAGGTTAGGTTAGGTTAGGTTAGGTTAGGTTAGGTTAGGTTAGGTTAGGTTAGGTTAGGTTAGGTTAGGTTAGGTTAGGTTAGGTTAGGTTAGGTTAGGTTAGGTTAGGTTAGGTTAGGTTAGGTTAGGTTAGGTTAGGTTAGGTTAGGTTAGGTTAGGTTAGGTTAGGTTAGGTTAGGTTAGGTTAGGTTAGGTTAGGTTAGGTTAGGTTAGGTTAGGTTAGGTTAGGTTAGGTTAGGTTAGGTTAGGTTAGGTTAGGTTAGGTTAGGTTAGGTTAGGTTAGGTTAGGTTAGGTTAGGTTAGGTTAGGTTAGGTTAGGTTAGGTTAGGTTAGGTTAGGTTAGGTTAGGTTAGGTTAGGTTAGGTTAGGTTAGGTTAGGTTAGGTTAGGTTAGGTTAGGTTAGGTTAGGTTAGGTTAGGTTAGGTTAGGTTAGGTTAGGTTAGGTTAGGTTAGGTTAGGTTAGGTTAGGTTAGGTTAGGTTAGGTTAGGTTAGGTTAGGTTAGGTTAGGTTAGGTTAGGTTAGGTTAGGTTAGGTTAGGTTAGGTTAGGTTAGGTTAGGTTAGGTTAGGTTAGGTTAGGTTAGGTTAGGTTAGGTTAGGTTAGGTTAGGTTAGGTTAGGTTAGGTTAGGTTAGGTTAGGTTAGGTTAGGTTAGGTTAGGTTAGGTTAGGTTAGGTTAGGTTAGGTTAGGTTAGGTTAGGTTAGGTTAGGTTAGGTTAGGTTAGGTTAGGTTAGGTTAGGTTAGGTTAGGTTAGGTTAGGTTAGGTTAGGTTAGGTTAGGTTAGGTTAGGTTAGGTTAGGTTAGGTTAGGTTAGGTTAGGTTAGGTTAGGTTAGGTTAGGTTAGGTTAGGTTAGGTTAGGTTAGGTTAGGTTAGGTTAGGTTAGGTTAGGTTAGGTTAGGTTAGGTTAGGTTAGGTTAGGTTAGGTTAGGTTAGGTTAGGTTAGGTTAGGTTAGGTTAGGTTAGGTTAGGTTAGGTTAGGTTAGGTTAGGTTAGGTTAGGTTAGGTTAGGTTAGGTTAGGTTAGGTTAGGTTAGGTTAGGTTAGGTTAGGTTAGGTTAGGTTAGGTTAGGTTAGGTTAGGTTAGGTTAGGTTAGGTTAGGTTAGGTTAGGTTAGGTTAGGTTAGGTTAGGTTAGGTTAGGTTAGGTTAGGTTAGGTTAGGTTAGGTTAGGTTAGGTTAGGTTAGGTTAGGTTAGGTTAGGTTAGGTTAGGTTAGGTTAGGTTAGGTTAGGTTAGGTTAGGTTAGGTTAGGTTAGGTTAGGTTAGGTTAGGTTAGGTTAGGTTAGGTTAGGTTAGGTTAGGTTAGGTTAGGTTAGGTTAGGTTAGGTTAGGTTAGGTTAGGTTAGGTTAGGTTAGGTTAGGTTAGGTTAGGTTAGGTTAGGTTAGGTTAGGTTAGGTTAGGTTAGGTTAGGTTAGGTTAGGTTAGGTTAGGTTAGGTTAGGTTAGGTTAGGTTAGGTTAGGTTAGGTTAGGTTAGGTTAGGTTAGGTTAGGTTAGGTTAGGTTAGGTTAGGTTAGGTTAGGTTAGGTTAGGTTAGGTTAGGTTAGGTTAGGTTAGGTTAGGTTAGGTTAGGTTAGGTTAGGTTAGGTTAGGTTAGGTTAGGTTAGGTTAGGTTAGGTTAGGTTAGGTTAGGTTAGGTTAGGTTAGGTTAGGTTAGGTTAGGTTAGGTTAGGTTAGGTTAGGTTAGGTTAGGTTAGGTTAGGTTAGGTTAGGTTAGGTTAGGTTAGGTTAGGTTAGGTTAGGTTAGGTTAGGTTAGGTTAGGTTAGGTTAGGTTAGGTTAGGTTAGGTTAGGTTAGGTTAGGTTAGGTTAGGTTAGGTTAGGTTAGGTTAGGTTAGGTTAGGTTAGGTTAGGTTAGGTTAGGTTAGGTTAGGTTAGGTTAGGTTAGGTTAGGTTAGGTTAGGTTAGGTTAGGTTAGGTTAGGTTAGGTTAGGTTAGGTTAGGTTAGGTTAGGTTAGGTTAGGTTAGGTTAGGTTAGGTTAGGTTAGGTTAGGTTAGGTTAGGTTAGGTTAGGTTAGGTTAGGTTAGGTTAGGTTAGGTTAGGTTAGGTTAGGTTAGGTTAGGTTAGGTTAGGTTAGGTTAGGTTAGGTTAGGTTAGGTTAGGTTAGGTTAGGTTAGGTTAGGTTAGGTTAGGTTAGGTTAGGTTAGGTTAGGTTAGGTTAGGTTAGGTTAGGTTAGGTTAGGTTAGGTTAGGTTAGGTTAGGTTAGGTTAGGTTAGGTTAGGTTAGGTTAGGTTAGGTTAGGTTAGGTTAGGTTAGGTTAGGTTAGGTTAGGTTAGGTTAGGTTAGGTTAGGTTAGGTTAGGTTAGGTTAGGTTAGGTTAGGTTAGGTTAGGTTAGGTTAGGTTAGGTTAGGTTAGGTTAGGTTAGGTTAGGTTAGGTTAGGTTAGGTTAGGTTAGGTTAGGTTAGGTTAGGTTAGGTTAGGTTAGGTTAGGTTAGGTTAGGTTAGGTTAGGTTAGGTTAGGTTAGGTTAGGTTAGGTTAGGTTAGGTTAGGTTAGGTTAGGTTAGGTTAGGTTAGGTTAGAGGTTAGGTTAGGTTAGGTTAGGTTAGGTTAGGTTAGGTTAGGTTAGGTTAGGTTAGGTTAGGTTAGGTTAGGTTAGGTTAGGTTAGGTTAGGTTAGGTTAGGTTAGGTTAGGTTAGGTTAGGTTAGGTTAGGTTAGGTTAGGTTAGGTTAGGTTAGGTTAGGTTAGGTTAGGTTAGGTTAGGTTAGGTTAGGTTAGGTTAGGTTAGGTTAGGTTAGGTTAGGTTAGGTTAGGTTAGGTTAGGTTAGGTTAGGTTAGGTTAGGTTAGGTTAGGTTAGGTTAGGTTAGGTTAGGTTAGGTTAGGTTAGGTTAGGTTAGGTTAGGTTAGGTTAGGTTAGGTTAGGTTAGGTTAGGTTAGGTTAGGTTAGGTTAGGTTAGGTTAGGTTAGGTTAGGTTAGGTTAGGTTAGGTTAGGTTAGGTTAGGTTAGGTTAGGTTAGGTTAGGTTAGGTTAGGTTAGGTTAGGTTAGGTTAGGTTAGGTTAGGTTAGGTTAGGTTAGGTTAGGTTAGGTTAGGTTAGGTTAGGTTAGGTTAGGTTAGGTTAGGTTAGGTTAGGTTAGGTTAGGTTAGGTTAGGTTAGGTTAGGTTAGGTTAGGTTAGGTTAGGTTAGGTTAGGTTAGGTTAGGTTAGGTTAGGTTAGGTTAGGTTAGGTTAGGTTAGGTTAGGTTAGGTTAGGTTAGGTTAGGTTAGGTTAGGTTAGGTTAGGTTAGGTTAGGTTAGGTTAGGTTAGGTTAGGTTAGGTTAGGTTAGGTTAGGTTAGGTTAGGTTAGGTTAGGTTAGGTTAGGTTAGGTTAGGTTAGGTTAGGTTAGGTTAGGTTAGGTTAGGTTAGGTTAGGTTAGGTTAGGTTAGGTTAGGTTAGGTTAGGTTAGGTTAGGTTAGGTTAGGTTAGGTTAGGTTAGGTTAGGTTAGGTTAGGTTAGGTTAGGTTAGGTTAGGTTAGGTTAGGTTAGGTTAGGTTAGGTTAGGTTAGGTTAGGTTAGGTTAGGTTAGGTTAGGTTAGGTTAGGTTAGGTTAGGTTAGGTTAGGTTAGGTTAGGTTAGGTTAGGTTAGGTTAGGTTAGGTTAGGTTAGGTTAGGTTAGGTTAGGTTAGGTTAGGTTAGGTTAGGTTAGGTTAGGTTAGGTTAGGTTAGGTTAGGTTAGGTTAGGTTAGGTTAGGTTAGGTTAGGTTAGGTTAGGTTAGGTTAGGTTAGGTTAGGTTAGGTTAGGTTAGGTTAGGTTAGGTTAGGTTAGGTTAGGTTAGGTTAGGTTAGGTTAGGTTAGGTTAGGTTAGGTTAGGTTAGGTTAGGTTAGGTTAGGTTAGGTTAGGTTAGGTTAGGTTAGGTTAGGTTAGGTTAGGTTAGGTTAGGTTAGGTTAGGTTAGGTTAGGTTAGGTTA